>JBBGZY010000570.1:5380000-6870684 GCA_037952925.1 Lithobates clamitans
TTCTCCCCCTTCTCCCGGCTCTCACAAGTTTGGCTGTGGGCAGTAGAAGTCATTAACTCCTGTTGCTATCAGTCAAATCCTGTGAGGAGGGAGCGGGGAGTGAGGCTGAGCCATGCTGCTTGTGTCTATAGATGCACACAGCCCAGCTTGGGAGCAAGGCCACAGGTGCAACCCCATAGAAAGTGGCTTCCCATGGTGGAGCACCGAGAAGAGGAGGAGCGCTGGCGGAGGACCCCAGAAGAGGAAGGTTGGCGCCGATCTGTACAATACCATTGCACAGAGCAGGCAAGTATGACATGTTTATTATTTTACAAAAAAAAAAAATGTAAGCTTTACACAACTGCTTTAGAGTGGTAGTAAACTTGGGCAATTACAAAACAAAATGTAAAAATCCCCTGCAAGACAATGGCATAATGAAATACTTACAGTTCCTTGAAAAAAGGATTCCCATATTACCCATTGAAATTTTCCACATTTTGTCATGTTACGACCAAAAACGTAAATGTATTTTATTGGGATTTTACGTGATAGACCAACACAAAGTGGCAAATAATTGTGAAGTGGAAGGAAAATGATAAATGGTTTTCAACATTTTTTTACAAATAAAATATTTAAAAAGTGTGGCGTGCATTTGTATTCAGCCCCCTTTATTCTGATACCCCTAACTAAAGTCTAGTGGAACCAATTGCCTTTAGAAGTCACCCAATTGATAAACCTGTCCACCTGTGTGTAATGTAATCTCAGTATAAATATAGCGGTTCTGTGAAGCCCTCAGCGTTTTGTTAGAGAACCTTAGTAAACAAACAGCATCTTCAAGGCCAAGGAACACACAGACAGGTTGTGGAGAAGTTTAAAGCAGGGTTAGGTTATAAAAAAAAATCCCAAGCTTTGAACATCTCATGGAGCACTGTTCAATCCATCATTCGAAAATGGAAAGAGTATGGCACAACTGCAAACCTACCAAGACATGGCCGTCTACCTAAACTGACAGGCCAGGCAAGGAGAGCATTAATCATAAAAAGTCCTGTTTGCAGTTTGCATGAAGCCATGTGGGGGACACAGAAAACATGTGGAAGAAGGTGCGCTGGTCAGATGAGACCAAAATTGAACTTTTTTGCCTGAAATCAAAATGTGTGTGGAGGAAAACTAACACTGCACATTACCCTGAACACACCATCCCCACCGTGAAACATGGTGGTGGCAGCATCATGTTGTGGGGATGTATTTCCTCAGCAGGGACAGGGAAGCTGGTCAGAATTAATGGGAAGATGGATGGTGCCAAATACAGTCAAAGTCCCAGTCAAAGTCCAGACCTAAATCCAATTGAGAATCTGTTGAAAATTGCTGTTCACAGACGCTGCCTATCCAATCTGACAGAGCTTGAGCTATTTTGAAAAGAAGAATGGGCAAAAATGTCACTCTAGTTGTGCAAAGCTGGTAGAGACATCCCCAAAAGACTTGCAGCTGTAATTGCAGTGAAAGGTGGTTCAACAAAGTATTGACTGAGGGGGGATGAATATAAATGCACACCACACTTTTCACATATTTATTTGTAAAAAATTTAGAAAATCATTTATCATCTTCCTTCCACTTCACAATTATGTGCCACTTTGTGTTTGTCTATCACATAAAATCCCAATAAAATACATTGGCATTTTTTGGTTGTAAATGAGAAAATTTCAAGGGGCGCGAATTATTTTTCAAGACACAGTACCCTAGAATGAAGCCCTCCCATGGCGCTTTATAACAGCTGACAGGGCTTTCATCTTCACTCGGTCTTCCTTCCGAGTTCGCTGGTTCCAGCTGTATGAATGGCTGAGCCACAATGACATCATTCCCATGCATGCGCACAGGAGTCACGGCCCCGACACAGAGCTCTGAAGGTAAGGCACAGGTATGCCTCCCCTTTAGAGCGCATGCGCTGGTGAAGTCACCGGCTGCAACCCGTGTAAATATCTCCTAAACCGTGCAAGTTTAAGAGATATTCACTATACCTACAGGTAAGCCTTATTATATACAAGTTCAAAAGTGGACCTTACTACCACTTTTACTTGCTACCCACTATACTGCCTAGTTCTTTTCAGCAGCTTTGCATCTTGCTAGTGACAGAGACTAAGTATAGGGAAGTGAAAGCACAAAATGGAAGCCGAATGGGGACACTGGGAGGATCTACATTCATCTATAGCAGTACCATGCATATCCTTTTTTTTAGTGGAGACCGGAGAAAGCCCAGGAACAATGAATCAGACTGCTAGAACAAATCAACAAGGTCATAAAGTTTTGCTGCTGCAGCTGAACACCACTAAGGACAAATATATATGTAGCTACTGGAAGACATTTCTACAAGTATACATTATTGCACATTTTTTAATAAGCAATTCTGCAATAAATGTATATATAGGTGGTGAGTCAATTATTCTGCTGGAAGCAACACTTGGCTCTTGGCTTTCTTCACTACCATTCATTTCAGAGGGCTCACTTAGTAATACAGGCTGATGTGTTTGCCAAAACGCACCATACGCAGTCAGCCAAATTGCATGAACAACATACAGTGGACCTAGAATGAATTAGGCCAGCAAACATTGTGGAATTGGCTTAACTGGTTGTCTCCTGTATGTTGAGCTCCAACTCCTTTGCTGATCGAATTCCAACAGTTAATTCATTTACTGTCTGAGAAATTCCAGAGAGTCTGGCAGAGTGAGTGTTGGCCCAGTCCCCATACACAGCCACACACGATGCAGTCTGTACTCTGTGCAAGCTGCCAGTTTTCTAGCCACTGGAAAAGGGGAAAACGTACTACTCTGGCGGCGCATTGCATCCCTGCTAATATAATATCTTTTTCCAGTGGCTTTGGTGGCACCAGTTTGATCCCACATTTCTAAACCCAGCACAGCACTCATTTGCAGCTCCATAATCTACTTTCTGTAACAGTATGTGTGATAACTAGTAGTGATAATGCATTTCCAAGGTCTTGATTGACCCCACACTGCAGCCCAAAGATGCTAACAGCTTGTAGGTAGGTCAAGATTTAGGCGTAGCCCCATGCTAATGCACCCAAGACAGGTGCCTTTTCTACTACCTTTCTCCAAAGCTACTGCCATATAAATGCTAGCTTTTCAGTGTATTGACAAATAGGATTTTTATTACAGCTTACCTGTAAAATCCTTTTCTTGGAGTACATCATGGGACACAGAGCCTAAGTAATTACTTAATGGGTTATGGGCCACCTTCAGGTGTTGACACCGGTATACCCAATCAAGGAAGTTCACTCCCTATATAACCCCTCCTCCTTCCAGTAGCACAACAGTTTTTGTAGCAAAGCAATATACTTAAATCCCAAAAAAGAGGGGAGGGAACTCTGTGTCCCATGATGTACTCCAAGAAAAGGATTTTACAGGCAAGCTGTAATAAAAATCCTATTTTCTTTATCATACATCATGGGACACAGAGCCTTTACTTAATGGGACAACCCATAGCAATGCTACTTGAAGGGAGGGAGAGACAACCCGCAGGGTACCCCCAGACCTGAGGACTTATACTGCTGCCTGCAACACACTGCACCCAAAGGCGATATCTTCATACCTCCTTTCATCCCCCTTAAAAAACTTTTTGTGAATGTATGCACTGAAGACCAAGTTGCGGCCTTACAGATCTGAGCCATGGAGGACTGGTGACGCACTGCCCAAGAAGCACTAACCGCCCTGGTAGAGTTCGCCTTAACTTGAAAAGGGGGAATCTTACCTCTTAAATTATATGTTTGAATTATAACTTGCCAAATCCACTTAGCGACAGTGGATTTCGACGCTGCCTGTCCTTTCTTAGGACCCTCTGGCAGAATAAATAAGACATCAGTCTTAAGAATCTGAGCAGTTGTCATTAAATAGATTCTCACTGCTCTCACCACATCAAGACAATGTAGTGACTTTTCTTCCCTGGAGCATGGTTTTGGAAAAAACGATGGCAGGACATCTTGGTTCAGGTGAAAACCTGAAACCACTTTTGGCAAAAAGCCTGGACGAGGGCGTAACACTACTCTGTCCTCATAAATAATCAAGTGTGGCTCTTTACAAGAAAAAGCAGCCAATTCTGAAACCCTCCATGCTGAGGCTATAGCAACCAAAAATACCAGCTTCCTTGTCCGAAGGACTAAGGGAATATGCTGTATCGGTTCAAATAGCTGTTTTTGTAACACTGACAAAACTAAGTTCAAGTCCCAAGGGCTTAAAGGTGATTTAACTGGCGGATTAATGCGCATCATCCCTTGCATAAAACCCCGGACTAAGAATGCGTAGCAAGCGTTCTTTGAAATAAAATCAATAAGGCTGAGACTTGGCCATTAATAGTACTCAAGGCCAACTTCATCTCTACGCCTAATTGTAGAAAGGCAAGAATTCTGCCTATGATATATCTCTGAGGGTGCCAACCCTTGGATTCACACCAGGAAACATAAGCCTTCCAGACTCTATAATGTATAGTTATGGATGCTGGTTTCCTTGCATTAATCAAAGAAGAGATAACTGACCCGGAAAGCCCACGTTTCTTCAGAATGTGTGTTTCAATAGCCAACCCATTAAATTTAGCGTTCGTAAAGTAGGATGGAATATCGGCCCCTGTGAGAACAGGTCTGGCCTTAGTGGAAGGGACCATGGATCCTCCACTGCCATCTTTACGATTTCTGCATACCATGACCTTCTGGGCCATGCTGGTGATGCCAGAATTACCGGTTTTCTTTCCAGCTTGATCCTGCAAAGAAGTTGAGGCAGCAATTGAATAGGGGGAAATGCATAGATCAGTGAGAACTGATCCCACAGTATCACCAACACATCCGTTCTGCATGCGAATGGATCCTTTGTTCTGGACACAAAGTTGACTAACTTTATGTTGAACTGGACGCTAGAAAATCTATGTCTGGAGTCCCCCATCCTTGACAAACAGCCCGAAAATATGTCGGGGTGAAGAAACCATTCCCCTGGGACTAATCAGCTGTGACTTAAGTAGTCCGCCTGCCAATTCTGTATTCCCGGAATGAAGACTGCCGATAGGCACGAAATATTTCTTTCTTTCTGCCCAAGTTAGAATATGGTTCACTGCAGGAGGAGGCTGCCGCCGCCATCTGGCGCTCCTGGCAGTTTCACTGTATGGGTGCAACAAGCTTTAAACAGGCAAGTAAAACATAATAAAATGTTATTAAACTGCTGCTGCTAAACCTTCCAAACCATAAAAAAGCTCAGCTTGATGTATAAAAAAAGCCGCGCCGCCCCGCACCCCTCGGGGGGGGGGGGGTTAATGGATGGATATATAAAAATATATTTTTTTTAATATATATTTAGCAGTTGAAACTTATATTCTCATGTAAATCAGTTTAGCGCTGATATATTGCTGTATTTTACATTGCTGTACCCCCAGCCCCTTAGTTTCCCCAATTTGGAGGGGGGAGGAACATTTTGTTCAATTCGAACCCCCTCCTGCAACTGGGACCACACAAGCTGTTGTAGCTGGACAGAGCTGCTGAGAAAAAAAACGCAGTAAGGTATGTGTATCTTTACTCCCTCTAGAGGAGATTTTAAGGCATTACAATGTTTAATATATGGAAGAAAGGCATAGGTGGACTTTTTGCAGTTCCTAAGCTTCTTCCCTTACCTTATCCACACTGCAGGATACTGCTGAAACAGACAGATCCCACTTTCACCTATCACGGTGGGCTGCATTAGTAAACCTTCAAAGACCGGGTCCCTTTAAATAAGGGTTCCACTCCTTTGGACCTGTATAGCACCCCTCAGGAGTAACTTTAGGTGATGTAGCAAGATCAAAAAAAAAGTCCTGGTTCCTAGGGTCCAGCCCTCAAAGAGAAGCGTTACAGGCAAAGCCTTGTTCTTCTATGTGAGGCCCGGGTACCATCCTGTGGCCTCACTGGCGTGGATGGATCCGGTTGTGGAGGTTTTTTAAATCCAGCATGGATCCCTCCTGGAGCTCCTCAGAGCATATCTTCACTCGTGACCAACACCTTAGACACTGGTGAAAAAACTGATAAGCTCCTGGAAGGAGGAGGGGTTATATAGGGAGAGAACTTCCTTGATTGGGTATACCAGTGTCAACACCTAAAGGTGGCCCATAACCCATTAAGTAATTACTTAGGCTCTGTGTCCCATGATGTACGATAAAAATGTGCTTTTCTGGTCTTCAAAATGAACTGGGTAAAATAAGGTGCTGTACCAGCAAAAGACCTACATTGAACACAGTTGAGATGTACTATAATACAAAAATAAGAAAAGGAAAAGGAATTGTTAAGGGCCCTTTCACCTTGGCTTTTAGTCTGGATCTATGGGCAGGCAGATGTAAATGGACATATGTAGTTCACATTCGTCCATTGCAATGAGCTAAAATGAAAAGGTGTTGTGATGGGCTAGCTAGGTTTTGAGGTGACAAGGCATTCAGTTTCATGCATTTTACTGTGTGATGCTGTAACGCCCAGCAAAATATGCACTTTATGCATGCACAATGCAATATTCTGAATGGGCCCCCAGTGGTAAGCTGCATTATTATGATGATTTAGGTGTAGAGATTCAAATTTGTCAATACTGGCTGGCTCTCCTTAACCTTACTGTCCTCTGAATGTAAAAAAACATTTTGGATGTAAGTGGTTATAACAAGCTCATCACCTAGATTAGAGCAATCAGGCATAGGGAAACAAGCTAAGAAATGCTCAAGTATAAATGAGGGCTCATGCTAGCCCAAAAAATAAAAAATAAACGTTTTTGCCTTGGTTCTACTTCCACTAAAAATATAAGTTCCATTAAAACCCAAAAATGAAGGAATTCTGTTGATAAAGTTATTACTACAAAGTAATTAATGGGCAGTTATGTGCCAACAAAATGGCTGCCCTTTCGGGTTACATGTCACTTTAAGCGGTTTCCAGCAGGACACAGCAATATCAAGTAATTGCAAGACTATGTGCAGAAGACGTGTATTATAAATCACAGTGGAGCACTCTGATATCCAGTTGCATCTGCTGCCTGGGTCAATCTCCTATTATGTGCTAATTCATTGCAGGGAATCTGGATATCCTTTGCTCCTAATCAGGATAAAAGAATGGCCTCAGTGAAATCAATGTGCGGCAAATCATCTTAATCTAGTTTGGATTATTCTATCTTTTGTCTACGACTGTATTAAACTCATTGATGCAGTAATTTAAAGGTTGGATAGCACAAAATGCTAATACGTTGTTTGTAGGCGGTTTTCTCTTATCTGTAGGCAGATACAGCTATGTAAGCTAGTCAGGTCACTCCGTGCTTGGTGTTTGCCGCACCTTAGAATCACTTTAATGTTAAACTATGGCTGTCCTGGACAAACAACGCCATAAATAAAAGCAACATCCTAAAGAAAAATAAAGTGGTTACAAAGACAGAAGTATCATGTAAAAGAATGTGCTAATTATCACACTCGAGTTTACAAAACAACCGCTAAATTACATGCAGTCATGACAATATCTGAATAAGCCATTTCCTGAGGATTCCAAAAATAAAGGATACGTCGTTGACTGTCACTCAAACCCTTCTGAGAGGTTTACCGTTATAGTGTGTACAAATGGAGTGTCTAAAAACAGTTTCATAAATCACTTTTCATATTAATTTGCTCAAAGCAAACCTTCAGCTAAAACATTTCTTTTAAGTGACTTTGACACCACAGGGGCACTAGCAAAAGAAGGTCATCCCTTTAAAAATAGGGCATCTACCATTTACCTTCCAGGCTATAGGTACCTTCCTGGTCCATCTACCTTCCAGGCTATAGGTACCTTCCTGGTCCATCTACCTTCCAGGCTATAGGTACCTTCCTGGTCCATCTACCTTCCAGGCTATAGGTACCTTCCTGGTCCATCTACCTTCCAGGCTATAGGTACCTTCCTGGTCCATCTACCTTCCAGGCTATAGGTACCTTCCTGGTCCATCTACCTTCCAGGCTATAGGTACCTTCCTGTTCCATCTACCTTCCAGGCTATAGGTACCTTCCTGGTCCATCTACCTTCCAGGCTATAGGTACCTTCCTGGTCCATCTACCATTTACCTTCCAGGCTATAGGTACCTTCCTGGTCCATCTACCATTTACCTTCCAGGCCTTTACAGTAAAACCTTGGTTTGAGAGTAACTTGGTTTAAGAGCGTTTTGCAAGACAAGCAAAATGTTTAAAAACATTTTGACTTGATAAACAAGTGATGTCTTAATATACAAGTAGCGTCATGTCAAAACTAAGTATAAAAGAGAAGAGAGGCGCCCCTAAGTGTAGCAATATGGTTACATTTAATGAAGGTACAACATTTAGCAACTCATATGGTTGAAGAATAAAACAGGCACATCTAAGTATGCAGGCATCCAGGGTAAAGCTGTCCACATAGACCATCCTCCACACCGCCATTGATGTCATCCCTTCCACACTGCGCTCCACGAGCGCTTCAAGCCTCACTTTCAGATCGCTCTACTGCAGGGTAGTCTTCCCGGTCACGATTGCAGACCGACAGCGGTGCGGAGGATAGTTAAATGTTGCACCTTCATTAAATGTAACCATATTGCTACACTTAGAGGTGCCTCTCTTCTCTTTTATACTCTGTAGCTCCTGATGGATTTTGCTTCTCATCCCCTTGTGGCGGCTTCCATTTGTGGATGGACATTTTATGGTTACACAACTTATCACATTGCTATAATCTTTAAATATGGACTATAAACTGAAGGACCTATAAATAAATGGTTGTGGAACTAATCATTTGAGTTCCCATTGTTTTTTATGGGGAAATTCCCTTTGATATACAAGTGCTTTGGATGTCAAGCATGTTTCTGGAACGAACTATGCTCGCAATCCAAGGTTTTACTGTATGTACCTTCTAGGTCCATCGCCCAATTACATTCCAGGCTATACTTACCTTTCTGGTCCATTTACCTTGGTGGCTATACTTACCTTCCTGGTCCATCTACCACTTACCTTCCAGGCTATACTTGCCTACCTGGTCCATCTACCATTTATCTTTCTAGCTATATTTACCTACCTGGCCCATCTACCATTTGCCTTCCTGGCTATACTTGCCTTCCCGGTCCATCTACTATTTACATTCTAAGCCCATCTGCCATTTACCTTCCCAGCTTTCATTATCTTTCTGGTCCATCTACCATTAACTTTTGTCTACCATTTATCTTCTCAGATGCCCAAAAATCGCTGTTTCACTGCTTCTGGTATTTCACCTTTCTGGTCTCAAATACCCGTTCCCCCCACCAACTTGTATGTCATTACAAGACATATGAGAGCGGAGCAAGTATAAGACCCAAAAGGGTCAAACACCTGCAGGATTCAGGCAACAAAGAGGTAGACAAGGGGAAAGCAAGTATAGATAAAAAAGCTAAATCAGTGCATCTTATACATTACTGTACATACATACAAATATAAAAGGTAAGTAATGAATATGGTTTACAGGGCTAATTATTTTGTTGCTCTGCGATATCAAAGGGGCAGATTGAGGCTGGTGCTATAATGAGATTTTAACTGCTTGTTAGCAGAGGATCAAGTCCTTGTTAACAATTGCCTCATTTATAATTGACTGATCTCAGCTGAAAGGGTAGCCAACTAGGGGTTAAATATCTCTCGCTAGAAAGTGATTAAAATGTGACGTATAGTTTCAGCCCTTTGGTCAAAGGCATGCTACTTGTACAATGTTCCATCATCTTGTATAGTAAACAATCTGATACAGTTTGTTCAGGACTCAGGTGTCAGGCAGATCTTTTTGCAGCCTGTTAAAGTGATACTAAAGTCTTGTTTCTTTTTTTTGTTTTTGTTTTTTTTTCAAAATAACAAACATGTTTTAGGCCTCATATGTACTGGATGTTTTTACAGCTGCTGTTTTTGGCTTCAGGCGTTTTTTTTTCCTGCAGTCAAACCCCCCCAGTATGTTATTCCATGTGTCTATGCACACACAGGCTGTTAACAGTTTTTGGCAGGGGCGTTTTATGACTGTAAAGACGCTCTAACTCTGATAAAAGCTGAAAAACGTGGCTATTCAGCATTTATCAGCGTTTTTGAGCCATATGATTTAGTGGGTATATAGTTTTGCTATAAGAAAAAAAAACACAAAAAAAACCAAAACTCTACAGCTAATGCCACGTACACACGACTGAACTTTCAGTCGGACATTCCGATAGCGTGTGGGCTTCATCGGACCTTTTCTGTCGAAAAATCTGACGGACCTTAGAAATAGAACATGTTTCAAATCTTTCCGAAGGACTCGATTCCTATTGAAAAAAACATTCGTCTGTATGCTAGTCCGACGGACCGAAAATGACGCAAGGGCAGCTATTGGCTACTGGCTATGAACTTCCCTTTCTAGTCCGGTCGTACGTCATCACGTTCGAAACAATCGGACTTTGGTGGGATTGTGTGTAGGCAAGTCCGTTTCATCGGAACTCCATTGAAAAGTCCTTCGGAGTTCAGTCCGACAAGAAGTCCGGTTGTGTGTACGTGGATTAAGAAACTCTACCACAAAATTGCTAAAAACTCATTCTACAGCTACAGGTTTCTACAGCTAACGCTACTGCCATTTTTATAACATCCAATGTGCATGAGGCCTAATACCTGCTCTGTGCAGTAGTTTTGCACAGGCCCCTCCCCCCCTCTTGCCCACTGCCCCCACAGCAAGCAACATGCTATGGGGCACCTGAGCCAAGCCGCCGCTCTGTGTGTCCATTCAGACATGGAATACTTCATATTCCCATCGCACACATTCCTGCATAAGCTCACGAGTATGGGTGCTGCAGCAACAACCAGCTGGATACTGGTTCAAGTCAAAATGAGGATATTTGCCAGCACACCATGGAACAACGTAGATAGCGTCCAAACGTGTAATTTATTGCATGATCACAACACAAGGAGAGTGCAACGTTTCGGAGTCACGCAGGACCCCTTCATCAGGCATGCGATGCCTTCGTCCTCACATGCCTGACGAAGGGGTCCTGGCGTGACTCCGAAACGTTGCACTCTCCTTGTGTTGTGATCATGCAATAAATTACACGTTTGGACGCTATCTACGTTGTTCCATGGTGTGCTGACAAATATCCTCATTTTTCATTCAGACATGGAGCCGCAGCCTGGCCCTGACCCTTCTCCCTCCTCATTGGCTCACTGACTTTGATTGACGACAGCAGCAGGAACCAATGGCTTTATACCCACTTTAAGTCCTCTCAGAGATTATAGGGTGATTTTTAAAGAGTTTTTGTACATTTTACTGCCACATACCTGCACATAAAAAAAAAAAAAAAAAAGGACTGTTGTGCCGATCAACACGTTTGCATTTTCGCTGTATTTGTCACGAAAACCAAACGGCATAGAAACAGAAAAGGAAAGTTCTGATTGATGGTATGCAAACTTTAAAGCGGAGTTCCGCCTGGGTAAAAAAAAAAAATTAAATTCAGCAGCTACAAATACTGTAGCTGCTGACTTTTAATAGAAGGACACCTACCTGTCCAAGGAGCTTGCAATGCCGACACCCAAAACTGACCCGTCCCTCGGCTACGGGTGCAGGCGCCAGCATCCTTACTAAGGGAAAAAGGAAGTAAAGCCTGTTTCCTACTGCGCATGCTCGAGTCGTGCTGTGCTTTCTGAATAGTCCCTGCTGTCTTCTGGGACATTGCGTAGTTCACTGCACAAGATTGTGGCGATCTTTCCCCAGAAGTGGGAGCAGATACCTGGATTTGATAGGTATCTGCTCCCCCCTTCACCCTGAAAGGTGCCAAAATGTGACACCGGAGGGGGGGGGGGGGGGGAATCCAATCCACGGAAGTTAAATTTTTGGGTGGAACTCCACTTTACAGCACAACAGTAGAAATTGTTTCCCTAGTGACAATCACATGTCATTCTGATGCACAGCTGCATTCAGAACAGACTCTAAGGGCTCATGCAGTTCAAAGAAGCTGCTCCTATAGGCTTTTGAGCGTTTTTTGCGCACTCTTTTTCCCTTCTCTTTTTTTTTGCCTGAAAACTCCCCTCAATGTTAGCCAATGTGTCCATGCACATTATGGCTTTTTCAGGAGTTTACAGGCATATGCTCTTACAGACAGAGGAAAACCCCACCAAAACTGTGTTTTTGAGCAGAGCTTTCAAGCAGAAAAGATGCCCAAGTGCCCAAATATGCACGAAAAAGTGCAAAAAAGCTCGGAGAAGCTCAAAAACACAGAAAAAAAAGGAAAATGAGCTGAGGAGCTGATGGAAGGGTTTGTGAAAAAAAAGCTTATGCTCAAAGAAGCTCCACAGAAACGCGCAAAAGGGTACAAAAAAAGCACAAGCTTCTTCAAGCTTTTAAGGCCCCAATGCCTGTAAATGCAGCTTTTTTTTTTTATTTCAATTCAAATTCAATTTATTTAAATCAACAACCATTTATCATTAATCAACATTGTCTCAAAAATTAGAGACCTATTTTAGAATATTTACAATATTGATCACAGTCACCAATGTTTCCATCTCAGGCGAACATTATTCACAGTCCGCTATAGATCTATCCTTCCTTATTATATAAATGGTTTGATAGAATCGATGCAAGTGTGTATTGATTCACAACACGATGTGCATACATTTCACCCATGCAACACTGTATAGCAGAGATTTTCATGGGCTATAAATCTTGAAATATTTTCTTTAGTGATGTGTCACTGGCCACAATATTCTATAAGCAGCTATAAATTTCAAGTGTATCACGATCATCATAGGCTGCATTGGATGAGTTGCTACCGAGTCTGTAGCAAGCTTCAAATGCTGCAAATTAAGCTAATGGTCAGCAGAATCGATGCAACACAGCCTTCTAATGAGTACCACTAATTATTGCTCACTATCACTTCTGTCACCTGAACCTGGCCTTTAAAGCTTACCTGTCATGAGAACAGAATGGGGGCCGTCAGTGCTGACTTTCCTCTGAAAAATATTAGTGCCCTGGTTGTGTCTGGCTACCAAAATGTAGCTTGACAGTCGTTTGATTGACTTCTGTCGAAGGGACATTGGGAAAATTTTCCTCAACCAGCTGCTGATCAGAGTATTGTGACAGTGGCAGATGTTACTGTCAGAATAGAACGTCCAGCGAGAGGAATTTCTCTATCCACTTAGTTTCTGTGGTTGGAGGAATTTTTTTTTTTTTTTTTTACAAATTCCACCGGGTGGATGTCATATGATGTCAATGACTGAGTGGAGATATCTGAATGATGCCTGCAGCTACAGGCCTCACCCAGATATCTTTTATTTCAGCCGTCGATTCCCTACAGTGTAAAAGTCATCTTATCGCCTGTTTAGCCGCTTGATTGCTTTTAAAGACGGTGCTTCTGCGGTCTCTCCCGTGTAATCTGAGGCTGGAGAATAAATCTGGCGGTTTACCCTAGAGCTGGCCATGGACCTGATAGTCCCTGGTCATCTCTATGACCCTCAAAGGCCGGAAGCAACATCTTGACTTTACCTTCAGCCTTAGCTGATGTAAACACGGCCTTTTTTTTTGCTGGAAAGCCTGATATCAAAAATAAATTATTATATCTATATCTATAGCTTTCTAGCATAGAGGAGAGTTGTGGCGACTTATCATGCTTATCAAGCTACTGCTATTACAAGGCATGCCTTGTAATACGAATAAATATGCATAAAAGTGATCAAAAACTAAAAATTTAGGGGAAGTGTAAAAATAAAAAAGGAAAAAAAATAAACAAAAAAAAAGAAAAAAATTAAAGCACCCCCCCATCCTCTTGTGCTCACAAGCAGTAGAGAACGCATAACATAGGTTGCGCACGCATATGTAAACAGCGTTCAAACCACACATGTGAGGTATCACTGCAATTGCTAGAGCGAGAGCAATCATTTCTAGCACTAGACCTCCTCTGTAACTCTAAACTAGTAACCTGTAAAAAATGTTTAAAGCATCGCTTATGGAGATTTTTAAGTACTGGAGTTTGGCGCCATTCTATGAGTGTGAGCAATTTTAAAGCGTTATATGTTTGGTATCTATTTACTCATCCGAACATCACCTTTTAAATTTTAACACAAAACTGGCTTATCTATTGTGTTTTCTTGCATTTAAAATTTGGTAAAGTCTATGTCACCTGGTCCATCGTGGTCCTGGAGCCAAATTTCCCTAACGGGAACAATGAGAGCTACCATTAGGGCCTGCGGTAATACTCAGAACCCACTGGCATCTGCATCTGAGTCCCGATTTCCGGCTTCTACCTTGTGGTTTAACCCACTTTACCCCCCATTTTCTTTCTATACCTGACCCTACCATATGGGTGTCAAGGCGGGTAGGACCTTGGGTGACTTTGTTAGGGGGGGAATTATCCCACTTTGACCTCCCTAACTCATATCTGTTCTGTTACCTTGTGAATAAGGTGTCTCCGTTCTATAAAGCCATATATTTGAGTGGGGGCTGTCCAAAAAAGTTTGAGAAGGTCTGGAAGGTCTGGTTAGAAAGCTCAATCACTGTTGCATAGGGTGGTCCTGGTGTTGGGTTGGCAGGAAATTGGTGGGAATGGGGTTATTATATAGCTGTGCCATATTCAAGAATTTGCTCCAATGCCAAGGTTGTATTTGGGCCTGCTTACCATATAATAGATATGTAACTATGTGTCCATTTGTTTTATTATCCAAGAGGCTGGCTTTGTGTATAAAATGCTTTGGTCCTATATCCAGGATGGTGGAGTTGCCTGCAGGGTGGTGAGCCTGCATGGGGAGGGAATTGGAGGGGTTTTTTTTTTTTTTTTTAAATATGCTACTGTGTATTTCCGCCCTGAGGGGTGAGGTGTTTTTTTTTGTTATGTTTTGCATAAAATAATAAAAACAAATAAATAAATTAAAACGTTTGAAAAATTGCTGCGCAAATATCATGCGATGTAAAAATTGCAGTTCATGCAAGACAGGAATTTACAGGAACTGGAGGCTTTTTGCCAAGAGGAATGGGCAGCTTTACCATCTGAGAAGATAAAGAGCCTCATCCACAAATACCACAAAAGACTGGTTAATTAGCCCACGAGCTAAAAACAAAAAAAACAAAAACAAAAACGAAAAAAAAATGTATGGCCAACTTTAAAACAGCAACAGATTCAGGTTAAAATGAAAGGCAAAATATTTTGCAAACTAATAAAAACTATATAAATACCATTTTCCATATATATATATATATATATATATATATATATATATATATATATATATATATATATATATATATATATATATATATATATATATATATATATATATATATATATAATCACATACCCTCTGTTTTCAGCTGCATAATACATAAAGGAGCTCAGAGAGCTAGATTAGGAGAAACAGCAGCACACTCACCTTCCTAGTGAATGGTTATTCGGGGGGGGGGGGGGTGTCAGCACAAATCTAACCATTGGAGGAGAGCAGGCTGAGTTCCCAGCTCAGCCAGTAAACTGTCCACGCTGTGTTCTCATGCCTAGTGTGGTCAGTTTTTAAGAGGAAAGCAGGGGGACTGGCAAGACCATCAGAGATTTCACACAAAGGAAGCAATACAAAGAATAAGAGACTTTCTTATACAGAATATAAGTACATGATACAGCAGGCACATACCAGGAATATGAAAAGTCCGGGTAACCTTCTTTAACCACTTTAGCCCCAGAAGAATTTACCCCCTTCCTGACCAGGCTATTTTTGGCGATACGGCAGTGCGTCGCTTTAACTGACAATTGCACAATCGCGCAACGTTGTACTCAAACAAAATTGATGTCCTTTTTTCCCCACAAATAGAGTTTTCTTTTGGTGGTATTTGATCACCTCTGTGGTTTTTATTTTTTGCGCTATAAACAAAAAAAAGAGCGACAATTTTGAAAAAAACAAAACAAAAAAACAATATTTTGTACCATTTACTATAATAAATATCCCCTAAATTTAAAAAAATAAATAAATTCTTCATCATTGAGGCCGATATGTAGTATTCTACATGTTTTTGGTACAAAAAAAAAAAAAAAAAAGCGTATATTAAGCGTATATTGATTGGTTTGCACAAAAGTTATAGCATCTACAAAATAGGGGATAGATTTATAGCATTTTTATTTATTTATTTTTGTACTAGTAATGGCGGTGATCAGCGATTTTTATCGTGACTGCGACATTGCAGCGGACAGATCGGATCTGGGTGTACCCCAAGCAGGCGCATTCACGAGCCACAGCTCTGTGTGTCCATTCAAACATGGAGCCGTGGCTTGGCCTTGCCCCTCCATCTCCTGATTGGCTTACTGGCTTTAATTGCCAATGGCTCCTGCTGCTGAAAAAACCCAATCAGGAGTGCAAGTCCCCGGAGAGGTAAGGCTCTCCTTGACAACATTGGATCGAGAGGGGGCTCAAGTAAGTATAAGGGGAGACTGCTGCAGGCAGAAGGTTTTTGTTTACATACACAGATCCCGGTTCTCGCTCTGTCACAAGTGATTGTGGGTGTCTGACAGTCATGGCACCCGCCAGGCACGCACATCGGCTCCGGGGATGCGCTGCGGGTGTGCGCCGCCTGCAAAAGCGTCTTAAATAGCTGCCGTACAGCTATGACGGCTCGCGCAGGGGAGCCATCCTGCCGCAGTATAACTGCGACGGCTGGTCAGGAAGGGGTTAAAGTGATATTAAAGCCTTGTTTTTTTTTTATAAAAAAACATGTTATACTTACCTGCTCTGTGCAATGGTTTTGCACAGAGCAGCCAGGACCCTCCTCTCCTTGAGTCCCACCCCAGTGCTCATGGTCCCTGCCTCCTGACAGATTCCCCCAGAACAAGCAGCTTGCTCTGGGTGTACCTCAAGCAGGCGCTCTCACGAGCCACGGCTTCGTGTGTCCATTCACACATGGAGCCGTGGCTTGGCCTTGCCCCTCCATCTCCTGATTGGCTTACTAGCTGTAATTGCCAATGGCTTCTGCTGCTGAAAAAAACCCAATCAGGAGTGCAATTGTCAGTTAAAGCGACTCCGTGCCGAATCGCAAAAAATGGCCTGGTCATTCAGCAGCCAAATCTTCCGGGGCTGAAGTGGTTAACCTGCATTGAAGCAAAAGAATCAGCATGATAGGCAGGAACAAGCATTCACAAGAAAAGAGTTTCCCATGGCAGGGGCACTTTAAGGTGAGCTATTGTGATCTTTTGGTCCAGAACAATTATGCATATCAGGAATGTCAGAGTAAAATTAGAAGCGCATACATGTAGAAGTTTTCTAGGCTAATGATTTAAAGTGGTAGTAAAGTTGTGTCAGTGAGATTTACCTACAGGTAAGCTTATAATGAAGCTTACCTGTAAGTAAAATGAGTATCTCCTAAATGTGCACCGTTTAGATATTCCACTAAGCAGCTGGCGACGTCCCTGGCGCATGCACAGTGATGCTCCGTTCCTTCACAGGTTTGTGCCCTAAACAGTGACTCCAGTGCGCATGCACAGTGATGTCATTGCAGCTGAGAAGGAAGACTGTGTGAAGGTGGAACCCCTGTCAGCATGCCACTGGATGGCTTCAATTTAGGGTAAGTCTCTCATTATGTGCTGGTATGCGATGCATACTAGTACTTTAGGACATTGCCTTGCAGGATGAATTTTTTTTCTTTTACCAAGATTACTACCGCTTTATAGGATTTTTATAAAAAAAAAAAAAAAACAATTTTCACATTGTATTTCAATTATTTCTAGCCTACTCTTATTACTTCCGAATGATCCAAAACTTTGTAAAATTAGTTTATGAAGATCCACACACAGAATCGTATGACAATGAAAATCACATGGTTTTCGATGGTGCCCACTCACATCAATGTGACTCAGCACGGAGCCATTTTGGAAAAGGTTCTTTTACTACTTTGGTGTGATTTTAGTGCGATTTTGGCCCCTAGCGTATCCAAACCTTATCAAAGTTGCACAACATAAATAGCACTGAAACTTGGATCAAAATCATATCACAGCAGTGTGAACCTAGCCTTAAACTCTTGAATTCTGTGAGTAAGCACTGCTGTGTCATACATTTCACAGAGCCTGCATTCTGAACTACAAAGAAAGTGCCTAGAGGAGGTGTTTCAGGAGGCGGAGTCAGTAAAGAAATCGCTGCGTACAGGCAGCATGTAACCTGGGATATGTAGTCCTTAAAAATGGCATGTAAATAGCAGAGGAGAAGCTGCAAAACATGCAGGGAATCCAGGAAGTTGTAGAAAGGGATGGGCAGCAGACAGGCAAAACTCACAACATGAAAGGAGATTTTTCAAGTAAGTTTATATTGTATAGTCAAAGATAACTATTCTTCGAATTGCTATTAAAATGCTGATGGTATAAAATGAAAAAAAGTGTATGCTGTGACCACAGAACTCCTTTAAAGTATTGCAAGCCATGCAACTAGCATGTACAGAATATGAAAATGTCAGAGTTGACAGCCACTGTGGTTTTAAATAAATTTCCAGGAAATCGTCTGACATGTGCACAGCATTTTTGAGCTATCACTTGAGCTTTATTTATAAAATACTACAAGCACACTGACACAGTGAGGTCATCGCATATTTGCCAAAAGCAATGTCAGACATAATTGAGAACACGGTGACCTCTCGATTCTTAGGTATTTTAACATTTTATTTGGTGCTTCCATGTAATTAAATTCTCCCCATGATAAACAAATCACTAATGGAGCCTGCAAGGTCCCAGGTAATGAAATAATTGGTGTCAAGCCTTACAGCAGGAAAATATGTAATAATAATTTAATTGGTGGGGATTTTTCCTACTAATAAGAAGAAAGTCAACCAACAAACCATTTCCGGTAATATAACATTAATTCCCTCATATGATCTCCAACTGCTGAGACAAGGCTAATCTGTGCTGTCACATCAACAGTTTAAAACAAGCACTTGACAATCCAGTACGTGACCGCTCTTTAAAAAAGGAGTTAAAGTGACTGCCAGTAAAATACACTTTGGCAAAAGAATATTTGCAAATAATGCAAAAGAAGAATATGAATACTTACCTTTCCAGTACCACCAAAGGCTGCTCCATTGAAAGAAGAGGAATCCCTTGGTAAAGTCACACTTCCAGGAGTGGTGATCTTCTGTGTTCAAAGGAGTACCCAGGGATACTAAAGAACTTAGTAGGGATGTTGACTTACTTTACAGATTTTTAAGCGTCCATGTGTTTAGATTCTATGCCCCTTACCTGTTGGAACTTAGAGGTTCTATGGACATTGGTGATGCTTTCCAAAAATATATTGGGGATTCTATTGAAAGAAGAGGAATCCCTTGGTAAAGTCACACTTCTGAAAGTGGTGATCTTCTATGTCCAAAGCAGCACCCAGCTTTTAAGTGCTTAGCTTCTATGCCCCTTACCTGATGGAACTTAGAGGTTCTAGGGGCATTGGTGATGCTCTCCAAAGATATATTAGGGATTCTATTGAAAGAAGAAGAATCCCTTGGTAAAGTCACACTTCTTTCTGAAAGTGGTGATCTTCTATGTCCAAAGCAGCACCCAGCTTTTAAGTGCTTAGCTTCTATGCCCCTTATCTGATGGAACTTAGAGGTTCTAGGGGCATTGGTGATGCTCTCCAAAGATATAATGAGGCTACTAGCAATACTCAAAGTTTGGTTTTTCATAGCCTACCCACGAGCCAAGGAACAACTTTTTTTTTTTTTAACTCTGTTTTGAAATAGGCAATCAAGCACAAGCATTTGCTACTGATAGCACATAATCGTCTTTCCTCCAGTTTTTCTAAGTTGTTTTTTGTACAGTATAATAAAAAGAACATGGAAAAATTTAATTTTATGGTTTTGAATTACATCCTTGGAGAACAGAGCTATCCTCAATGTAGTAGACATAAAAATACAGTTGGATGCAATAACATTATTTCTTTAAGAGAACATTGTGTATTTTTGAGTAAATGCATCTTACTAACTAAAACTGGTCAAGGCCAAGCAAAGCGTAGAAAGATTTACATTGTACAACTGCAGCTCCCGAATGACTGAAATACTTCTATGGTTCACGTAAACTGTGACGTAATTACAAAATAAATCCTATAGCAAAAAGTCTCTGCAAGCTGCTCTCTTAAATTGCCAAGTCCTGTGTGCCTCATGGTACAGAGTCGTCAGTAGACAGGAAAGCTGGCTAAAGTCAGTGCAACATGTAGCAGCTTAAAGTGAAGCTGACACAGTGGGGTTATTTTACTAAAACAGGAAAGTACAAAATCTGGTGCAGCTCGGCATAGAAACCAATCAGCTTCCAGGTTTTATGTCAAAGCTTTATTGAACAAGTTGAAGTTAGGAGTTGAGTGGCTACCATGCACAGCTTCCCAAGATTCTGAGTGCTCCAGTTTTAGTAAATCAACCCCACAGTTACAAAGGAGGCTGATACCATGTGGAAGTTACTCTCTCTTACAAAATGTTGCCATTTCCAAGGCCTCCTCTTTTGATGGCTTTCATTTTAAAGTATGCATAACCCAATTAATAAAATCTCATATAAGTTTTAACATTTTTGAATGTGCCGCTTTCCTGAAAAGAATACCTGGTGATTCTGCCAAGAACATCCTTGTTAAAGTGTTTTGTTTTTTTTAGGGTAACAAAGGGTCCTGTTCCTATAAGGCTGGGTTCACACTTATGCGAATTGGATGCGGTCTGACATCGGACCTGAAACGATGAATGGAGACTTAAGCATGTTATACAGCACAGTGCTTGTGCTGTGTAATTTGGCCCCCTGTAACACCTGAAATACCTGGCTGATCCTGCCCTCCCCCCTGTAAATTGATCACGGTATATCATGGCTGCTAAGCCCTGACACCATGGTCAGTTTACATACCCACGTCATCCACAGCTCTCGTCTGTCCTCTCCCCTGTCCTCTTCCCCCCCTCCCTGCCTGCCTCTCAGCTGAAATAACTTACTTTTTTTTTTACAATCCTCTTTGTTTTTTAATGCTAGGTGCCCCTGTGTACAAAAAAAATAAAAAAAGACTGCGCTAGACTTAAATTGGTAAATGATAAAACCAGCAAAGGCAGCAGCTTAAATGTGGGATACACACAAAATAGACAAATAAAATGGAGGAGAGCTGCGCCAATAACAAAATGTAAATTAGCATTGGTGAAAACGATAGTCCATATAGTCAGTCCTTCAATGACGCCACAGTGACTCCACACATTGAAAAAAAGTGCCCGACAACAGTATAAAAGGCCTGCTTATCAGATAGCAAGCAAAAAGGGGCGTTTGGCTGTAACCCAGCCACAGCCTTTAGCTTGCAAAGATGACGGCTGGACACACACAGGAACTGGACCTTGTTGCTGACAACCCCCTAAGCGTCTCACAAATTCGTAGCCATACTTGAGGTGTACTCAGGATGGGCTCAGAAAGAAAAACTGACCATAGCGTAATACAGTTTGACCATTTATTAAAAATAGGTTAGTATTACACTTACATTTAAAACGGTAGAAATCGCAAAAACAAAATGCCGACCGGCAAACACAGGAGCCCGTCCTCCTCTCGAAAAGCGTGGTGACGTCAGTGCGTGCCCTAACAGACACGTTTCGTCATAGGTGAAAAACGTCACCACGTCTGCACATTAGGGCAGCCTAATGTGCAGATAACTGGGATACATGGACTGTCCTCAGAACCAAACAGATTACTGCTCATATATCACAAGATCAGGCTGAAAAATTCTCTTGCACAACAATCATGCAGACACCTGCATGACATTATACTCACCAAAAGGTCTAGAATAACCAGTGCGTCTCAACCTTTTTCCAGTCAAGGCACCCTTTAAAACTATGCACAATTGCAAGGCACCCCATTAGTTATACATATTGCAGTGGTACCTACACAAGTAGGACACCAATATATTAGAGATGTTTATTTTTTGCAAAGCAAATACGCTTTTGCACACTAGTACTGACTGGTATCTACTATTCCAGCATTTCTTCTTTCTCATTTTCTCTCCAGCATGCTTCTAACGTGACCCGATAGCTGACAGAGGCATGGGGGGTCAAACAATGAAGCTGTGCATGTGACAGATGTCCTCCTTTTCATCCGATGGCATCAGCAGTTGTTACAGCGCTGGCAGCTGGCCAACATGATGCCCAAGTTTGTAATGTTGCACAATGAAAACTTATGGCTTTGTGTAAAAAAAAGGCAGGCTTGGTAAACCCGCTGGCTTGAACACATTTTTTGGGCAATTTTTAGACATTTTGTCAAGGCACCCCTGAAGAACCCAGAAGGCACCCTGGTTGAAAAAGGCTGGTCTAGATATTCCGTAAGAATACCGAATGACAAAAATCATATACAGGGTTTTAAAACTCTGAGCTTCAACCATCATGTAGTTTGCCAAAGTTGGCACCCAATATAAAAACACATCTAAATTTAGTTTCTAGATATAGAAGCATAAAAAAATATTTTAAATTCTAGAAGGAAATATGTATGGATTAAAAGGAAAGAAAAAAATAGTTGTCTCTAATAGGTTGTAAATTTTTTTTTTTTATATCTCTGCATTTGTCAAAAAAGGAAAATGTGAATCTAGTGGCTCATTAATAAAATTAAATAAAAATTACGGTAATTAAAAAAAAAAATTAAATAAAATATGTATGTAGTGTTTTGCATAACTTGGAAGACTCTGTTACCAATTCAAAAGACTCTCTGAAAATTCAAAAGGGAAATCAATACACACTGTGGAAAAAGGAACTCGAGTTAGTTTCATCTGAAGGCTAACCTTTGACAGTGTGGCAAATCTAGCAGTTCATTTCCCCTTTTATTCTTTGGTATCATCTTTGTGCATTTTAAAACACATCTGACTGCCTGCTTTCACATGTGTCCTATAAAAACCAACAAGACTTGATACCAAGAAAGGCCAGACATACTGTACCTCTACTGCCAGGGACACGATCCAGCCTTTGATTACATCTTTGTGAAAGGGCATTAAAGAATCTATAATGTTTATTTAATGACCGGCTACAAAAGTACTTTATATTCTGAAAAAATTATGAACATTTTACTTCTATGCGATATGTATATTGCGGTGACCAAAAAAATATGTATAGAGCTGTGCCAAAAATTATTTTCAGAATTTCCAGATCAATCATTTCTAAAAAAACATACTGTTCTCTGATCATAATGATAAAACACAACTTTGCCATATTTTTTCATTTTAATTTACGCAATCAAGGTAACACAAATTAAATACTTTCAGCAGTTGCTACCAAACCTGCATGGCAGGCATTCTAGACAATTCCACTATCTATATTTTGAATTACCTGGTTCAGAGCATGCCGTGGCATTTCAACAGGATAGGGTTCGGGGTTCTGAATTTACTTTTCTAAAAAGGTAGAACAACGTTTCTTCTGAAACCAACCTAAAACTAATAACGAACTTTAGGTCCACCTGCCTTAATTAAATTGGTCTTGAAAAATGTCAGCGCAAGCCTCCCCAAATACTTGCCTCTCTCTGGACCAAGGGCCCCCCCAGAGTCCCTCCAGCCATTGCTTCATCTACACTTTGATCTGCTTATTGCAGCCAACGGTGAGTTCTTGGGAGATCGAGGCAATGACTGCTTAGGTAGAGGCACCAGAACTGTTGCAGGCAGAAGTGAACCACATGCAGCTGTAAATAGCTAAACTGTACCACTGAATAGAATGGTACAGATTAGTACATTCTGTTAACATGCAGTAGACCACACTGCACTAATATACAATGGATATGAAAAGTCTATACACTAGGGCTGAAACAACTAATCGATTAATCAACAAATAATCGATTATGAAATTAATCGATTACTATTTTTACAATCGATTAATCAGCCAGCTGATTAGTTGGCTTGCATAGAGAATGCATTATTTGTTTACATATCAGGAAATATAGTGCAGCACACATACAGCTCGGTACACCATCCATACATGTCAGTAAGTGCCTGGGAACTTGTGAATGTGTGAGGAGCAATGGCTCATGGGACATGTAGTCCTGGAGAGGAAGCGAGTGGCTCTAAAAAGGCAGAAGTTTTTTTTTTTTTTTTACCTTGCTATAGGGGCACTATACTTTACGTTGCAATTTGCTATTGGGGCACTCTGAAGGCAGGAGGAGCCAGAGGCGTTGGCGGGGGACTGCAGAAGAGGAGAATAGGGCTGCTCTGTGCAAAACCATTACACAGAGCAGGTAAGTATAACATGTTTGTAGTTTTTAGCAAGACTCTCTGCAGCGAAAATCAGCATCTGAACCCAGAGAAGGTGGAGGCTGATAGACTGGAGGTAATAGAAGGCATTACAATTACATTTAAAGTAAACTTTTACCAGTATTGTGCATTATATTTAATATAATTATATCCATGAAAAAAAAAAAATCTCTCAGCATTTAGTACTACTTTAACCCCTTCAGATCCGTGCTATAGCCGAATAATGGCTACAGTGCAGACGTTGCTGGGAGGCCATCAATAGACGTCCTCCCCTTTGCGCGCGCCCCCTGCAGGACGCACGTGGCACGTGCTGTGATCACCGAGTCAATGAGACTCGGGTGATCACAGATGGGAGTAAGGGGTCAATCCCAGCCCCTTACCACAACTTTCATTGTTTCACAGTATAAATGAACCCCCCTATAGTAGTGATTATCTGCTCTTTTTGTACTATAAGGTTCATTTTAGTTTTTTTTTTTTTTTAACCCCATTATGACAGGTGATACAAAAAAAACATGCTGCTGCTACTAAAAGTCTTAGGCCTGGTTCACACCTATGCGTTTTTTGGTGCTTTTTGCAGAAATTCATTTACATGGTTTCCTACGGGGCACGTTCGCAACTATGCCTTTTTCAGCGGCTGCATATTTGGAAAGGGTCAAGGACTTTTTCCAATGCAAAACCATGCTTTTTTGGTTCAATATACTTCACTGGAGAAGCTGCAGAAAAGTGCGTAGTGCGTTTTTGCAGCAATTTGTGTTTTTTAATTTTTTTAATCTGCTGAACAACAAATTGAGCACAAAAAAAAAAGCATAAAAAAAAAAAAAAAATGCAAAAAAAAAAACGCAAATCGCAGCAAAATCACAGGTGCAAAAATCAAAAACACACAGCAAAAAGCAGTGTAGAAACGAAAATCAAAAAGCCAACTGCATAGGTGTGAAGTGGGCTTTGTGCTGGCCATACACGTATCGATTTTCAGACGAGAATGTTCATACAAAAAATCTTTGTAGATTCGCTGAATGAAAGAATGTCGTTTGAAATTTTCACTTGCTTTTGACATTGAAAATGAACGTCATTTCTGAACCAAAACCACATACACTGTCTGAAAATTCCTTTGACCAAGAAGTTTTCTATTATTTCTAAATGTTCCTGTCACTGTCACAAGTTCTGTCTGAAAATCTGCAAAACAGTCTTTAACTTTTTTTTTTCTTTAAATAAAAAATGTGATCTCTGAGTCTGATGATATTTACTAGATTCAACCTCCTAATAGTATATACAGTACATCTCTTCTGTCTGGTATTCTCAGAGTGGATTAGAGATTTTGCTCTTTTACCATATAGTTGGTTAATTATATTTACCACCGCATAGAGATATTTAAGAATAAATTTCATTTTTTTTAAAACTTTACATATGAACTAAAATTATACACGACACTTTAAAGGTTATTAACCAATTAAACAAAACAATAAATCGGCCAAATAATCGTTAATTGCAGCCCTAACTACACACCCCTGTTAAAATGTCAGGTTTCTGTGATGTAAATAAATGAGACAGACAAAGATAAATAATTTCAGAACTTTTTCCAACTTATAATGTGACTTATGAATTGTACAACTCAATTGAAAAACAACCTCTTATAACTGGGGATGTAGCTGTGTTCAGAATTAAGCAATCACATTCAAACTCATGTTAAATAGGAGTCAGTACATACCTTCCATCATTTAACGCGCCTCTGATTAACCCCAAATAAAGTTCAGCTGTTTTAGTAGGTCTTTCCTGACATTTTCTTAGTCCCACCCTACAACAAAAGCCATAGTCCGCAGAGAGCTTCCAAAGCATTAGAGGGACCTCATTGTTATGAGCCCTTTCACACTGAGGCAGGTTTCAGCCATTTTATTGCTAGAAACAGCACCTGTAAAGAGCCTGAGTGCTTTCACACTGGGGTGGTGAACTTGCGGAACATTATAAAAAGGTCCTGCAAGCAGCATCTTTGGGTAGTTTGGGAGTGCTGTATACAGCACCCCCAAAATGGCCCTGCCCATTGAAATGAATGGGCAGCGCTTCTGAAGTGCCTGAAAAGTGCTTTGGAGGCGCCGCAGCGCATTTCTTAACTCTTACTTTGGGGTGAAAAGCGCACCACTAGTGGCCCAAAAGCGTCATTTAAACAGCGGTAAAGCATCGCTAAAACTAGCGGTGCTTTACCGCTAATGCGCGGGCGGCCACAGTGTAAAAGGGGTCTAAAAGGCATCAGTCAGGAGAAGGGTACAAAAGAATTTCCAAGGCATTAGATATACCATGGAACACAGTGAAGACAGTCATCAAGTGGAGAAAATATGGCACAACAGTGACATTACCAAGAACTGGACGTCCCTCCAAAATTGATGAAAAGATAAGAAGAAAATTGATCAGGGAGACTGCCAAGAGGCCTACAGCAACATTAAAGGAGCTGCAGGAATATTGGCAAGTACTGGCTGTGTAGTGCATGTGACAACAATCTCCCGTATTCTTCATATGTCTGGGCTATGGGATAGTGGCAAGACGGAAGCCTTTTCTTTTCTTATGAAGAAAAACATCCAAGCCCGGTTAAACTTTGCGAAAACACATCTGAAGTCTCCCAAAAGCATGTGGGAAAATGTGTTATGCTCTAAATAAACCAAGGTTGAACTTTTTGGCCATAATTCCAAAGGACAGGTTTGTCGCGAAAACAACACTGTACATCACCAAAAGAACACCATACCTACAGTGAAGCATCATGCTTTGGGGCTGTTTTTCTTCAGCTGGAACAGGGGCCTTAGTCAAGGTAGAGGGAATTTATGAACAGTTCCAAATACCAGTCAATATTGGCACAAAACCTTCAGTCTTCTGCTAGAAAGCTGAACATGAAGAGGAACTTCATCTTTCAGCATGAGAACGACCCAAAGCATACATCCAAATCAACAAAGGAATGGCTTCACCAGGAGAAGATTCAAGTTTTGGAATGGCCCAGCCAGAGCCCAGACCTAAATCTGATTGAAAATCTGTGGGGTGATCTGAAGAGGGCTGTGCACAGGAGATGCCCTTGCTATCTGACAGATTTGGAGTGTTTTTGCAAAGATGAGTGGGCAAATATTGCCATGCTGATAAACTCATACCCCAGTGCTGTAATAAAATTAAAAGGTGCTTCAACAAAGTATTAGTTTAAGGGTGTGCACACTTATGCAACTATATTAGTTTATTTTTTATTTCCTCCACTTAAAAGATTTCAGTTTGCTGTTCAACTGAGTTGTACAGTTTATAGGTCACATTTAGGCTGGGTTCACACTGCTGCGGTGGCAGACATCGTATGTGATTCGCAGCGCACTTCTGTTCACATCACATGCGATGTCGGTGCTGTGCGATATCAGCCATACAGATAGTATGGCTGATATCGCACCGCATTCGGTCCAAACTCGCACAGGACCCTTTTTTTGTTCAGACCAGAATCGGATCGCATGGGTGTTCACACCTATGCGATCCGATACATGTCCGAATTGTCAGTTCGCAGTGCGATATGCGAGCTGAACTGAAGGTGTCGTTAACATTGTATGACACTCCCCAGCAGTTCGCATATGGCCGTGCGAACTCCCGTGCGAGTTGGCGCAGTAAATTCGCTGCGTTCCCACACCGCAGCAGTGTGAACCTAGCCTAAAGGTGGAAAAAGTTCTGAAATGATTTATCTTTGTCTCATTATTTTACATCTCAGAAACCTGACATTTTAAACAGGGGTGTGTAGACTTTTTAGATCAACTATAGTCTGAACAAGAACTATGGGCCCACAAAAGCACTGAAAGCTTACATTGAGATGTAAGATGCTGCATCTCCTATGCATAGGCCATCTATTTTGCCATTCAGGTCGTCTTAAAGGAAGGCTTCACAAAAACTGCAAATACAGCAAAACACATCTGGGATGTGCTTGCATCTGGTATAAATCTAACTTAAAATAATTGTAAATGATCACCTTGTAAAACAACTTATACTATGTTTAAAATAGAAATGAAAGGCAAAACATTTGTGTATAGATATAGAAAAAAACATTATCAATACCTTTCTTCCCTTTTTTATAAGTGATCACATACCCTCTGTTCTCAGCTGCATAAGAGCTCGGGGGAGGAGGAGGAGCAGCACACTGAGCTTACCAATAAATGGCTGTGAGGGGGGGGGGCGTGTCAGAACAAGTCTGATCATTGGAGGGGAGTACACAGAGTTCCCAGTTTAGGTAGAGAACTGACAATGATGTGTTCGCCAGCTTAGTGTGGTCAGTTTTTAATAGGAAAGCAGATGGACTGGCAGGAGCACCAGGCATTTCATATAAAAGGAAGCAATACAAAGAGAACAGGATACGTTCTCATACAAGTATATGGTACAGCAGGCACATATCATGAATATGAAGTGTTAGGGCAACAAACGCTTTAAGCCTGGTACACACTATCAGTTTTTCACCATACAATCCAGCGGGCTGAACGAAAAAAAAAATAGAGAGCTCGAGAGGAGCCGCTGTACTAACTATGCCATTGCTAAGCTATTGTGTTCTGATGGGGACTGCCAGGACACACCATTGGCTGCCATCACTAATTGGATGCCGGCTGGTTTTCCAGCATGGCCGTTTGATAGAAGCCGGCTGTTCAGGCAGTTTCTGTTGTACTCACGGGTACTCACGGGCCGAGTTTCTGTTGAACTGGCCGATACCCAGCCCATGTGTACCAACCAGGCTTTAGGAACCATTTTGTCAAATCTGATCTGCTGTTAGCACTGTGTAGAAGGAGGAGGGGTGTCCATTCCCTCCACTGAGGTCTCAGATCACACCCCTACCTTCCTCGCTAAGAAATGCTAAAGTCTATATTACGATGATGTGATGATTCAACCCTTCCAAGTTACAATGCAAGTAAAGAGCCACACCTGTGAGACGAAAAGGCCGGCAACGCAGTGTGTTATGCTCACAAAAATCTTCTATATAGATCCATCAGGAGTAAAAAGTATCCTACAGTGCATTGAAAGTACCCTATTCATACCCCTTGAAATTTTCCACATTCTGTCATGTTACAACCAAAAACTTAAATGTATTTTATTGGGATTTTATGTGATAGACCAACACAAAATGGCACATAATTGTGAAGTGGAAGGAAAATGATAAATGGTTTTCAAAATGTTTTACAAAGTGTGGTGTGCATTTATATTCATCCCCCCGGAGTCAATACTTTGTAGAACCACCTTTCACTGCAATTACAGCTGCAAGTCTTTTTGGGGATGTCTCTACCAGATTTGCACATCTAGAGAGTGACATTTTTGTCCATTCTTCTGTGCAAAATAGCTCAAGCTCTGTCAGATTGGATAGCGAGCGTCTGGAAACAGCAAATCTCAAGTCTTGCCAAAGATTCTCAATTGGATTTAGGGCTGGATTTTGACTGGGCCATTCTAACACATGAATATGCTTTGACCTAAACCATTCTATTGTAGCTCTGACTGTATGTTTAGGGTCGTTGTGCTGCTGGAAGGTGAACCTTCGCCCCAGTCGCAACTCTTTTGCAGACTCTAACAGGTTTTCTTCTAAGATTGCCCTGTATTTGGCTCCATCCATCTTCCCATCAACTCTGACCAGCTTCCCTGTTCCTGCTGAAGATAAGCATTCCTACAACATGATGCTGCCACCACCACTATGTTTCACGGTGGGGATGGTGTGTTCAGAGTGATGTGCAGTGTTAGTTTCCCTCCACACATAGCGCTTTGCTTCCGAGCCAAAAAGTAAAATTTTGGTCTCATCTGACCAGAGCACCTTCTGCCACATGTTTGCTGTGTCCCCCACATGGCTTCTCACCAATTGCAAACAGGACTTCTTATGGCTTTCTTTCAACAATTGCTTTTTTTGTGTCACTCTTCCATAAAGACCAGATTTGTGGAGTGCACAACCAATAGTTGTCCTGTGGACAGATTCTCCCACCTGAGCTGTGGATCTCTGCAGCTCCTCCAGAGTTACCATGGGCCTCGTAGCTGCTTCTCTGATTAATGCTCTCCTAGCCCTGCCTGTCAGTTTAGGTAGACGTCCACAGTGCCGCTCTCCCCTATGGGGGATCGGATGACGACAGACCGTAGAGTCCATCGTCACCCGATCCGATAACGGATGGAAAAGTAGGTTTTTCCTCCGTTACACTTTTTCGGATCGGAGCGGGTTGGATGTCAGTGGACATGTCACCGCGGACATCCGACGCTCCATAGATGTCTATGGAGGGTCCGCTCAGGTCCACCTAAAAGAACTGACAGGCGGACCTGAACGGATCGTTCGTATGAAAGAGGCCTTAGGGGTATCAAAGTGAAAGGGGGCTGAAAACAAATGCACAGCAGAGTTTTCAGATATTTATTTGTAAAAAAAAAAAAAAAATTGAAAACCATTTATAAAATTTTCCTTCCACTTGACAATTATGTGCCACTTTCTGTTGGTCTGTCACAGTCGTCTCCAAACTGCGGCGCAGGGCCCCTTGGGGCACGGTTTTATCCACCAATACCAAAAATGGGACATAATTCCTACTGACAGCAACGATGAGCTACTTTTTCTCCCAATTACACCAATAGGGCACAATTTCTCCCAATGATGAGGCACAATTCCTCCTACTGACACCAATGCTAGGGCACAATTACTCTCACTGAAACAAACAATGGGGCATTATTTTTTTCCCACAGATGTCAGGACATATTCTCCTCTCAGTAGCCAGAGTCTGGCCCCCCTAAAGTCTGAAAAACAGGAAACTGGCTCTTTGTTTAGAAAGTTTGGAGACCCCTGGTCTATCACATAAAATCCCAATAAAATACATGATTCCTCCTGTATTGAATTGTATTGTAACTGAACTGCCTGCCGTCATGTTGTAAAGCTTTGCACAAACAGTTGGCACTATATAAAATCCTGTAAAATAATAATTTAAAATTTTTGGTTGTAACCCGACATGTGGAAAATTTCGAGGCACTGTATGCACAAGAGCGGCTGATGCATTTACTGCCCAGAAACGCTGTGTAAATACTGTACTTTGAATGGCTGTGGAGAAGAGAGCGCTGCAGATAAACAGGTACCATCTACGTAATAGGATTTGTTTAATCTCCGTTTATCCCCTAAGGCCAGTTACTTCAGTAGGCACATGTAAGGGTTTACAACCACCTTAAATTGCAAGCACCAGTGATGTCACCTTTATCCTTGTAGCACTATGTGGCTAGTCACTGACGTGGAACAGACATGTGCATGCTAACTGTTGTGAACAAAGGGTCAGAATGACATTCTGAGAGCTCGCTCCTTCAAAAAGCAAGGCACAAAGATGCTTCTGCTATATATAAAATGGGTGGATTCATTGATGGCATTAGAAGAAATTCTTCACTTGGGGATTACAGGCATGTACAGGAAAGGCTGCTCACTGGAAAATCACAGCCAAAATTGGATTTTCATTGTAAACTGGGGTAAACCCTTTCAACACAGTAACTGGGCAAAAACAACAAACAATGCCAACAAACCGGTCAAAACAAAACATAAAAATGTAATTACGACCGACAGAAATGAAGCCCTTTCTTCGGCTCAATTTGGAGACAAATTAACAATCACACTACCTGTCTAAATATTAGTGTAAGAATGGATCCTAAACGGTCTGCTATCAAGAAAAAGAAAAGTATTTAGCCTCACTGTGTGTGGAAACCACAGCAGAAACAAGACATGGGCTGGATGTCTGCCAGAGCTGCTGAAAAAATGCCTCGTAGAACACGACTGTGTGAGACCGGGACGTAGGGGAAGAAAACCAAGGGAGCCTTGCGATATTTATAGCAGAATCCATAGAAAACAGGTCCAGCCTGTCTAACAGTTTACTCCATTAGGAGGACCTCTAACAGACCACATTCCAGTCTTAAGTAAAGTCTGCATGCGGTCTGCACTTTTAAGATGGCTGAATGTTATACACCAGAGAGCCTGCTGTGTAGACACGGTCTTCCTCATTTGTCTGCCAACTTCAGCACTCACACAGCAAACCTTTACGAGTACATTTTTATTTAAGTCTATGTCAAGCCAAAACGGTTTTCTTAATGTACAGCTAAATATAGCAAACACTAAACAATAGCAACTAAATAAAAAGGTAAAAAAACTTTCTTTTTTTTTTTAGCAAAGGAATTTTTTATTGCGGTGTCTCCATTTGGGAGATTAATTCATTTAATCGTTTTAATTGTCCTGATCACCAATGTTCCAAGGAAAGAGTAAATCCAAAAATTCTAAGCCGCCACCAAAATAGGAATAGAGGGCAAATCTTCCAGTGGGGACACATTAGTTACAACTATCCAAGAGGGCTTTATGCTTACATTGGAAAGATTTCCGGTCACTTCCTGTTGAGTCTACAGAACAGGAAGTAAAGGAAACACAGATGGCAAAAAATAATAAAATAAAAACCCTCCTTCATGACTAGGCCACTTTGACAATTGCGCGGTCGTGTGACGCTGTCTGACAATAGTGTGGTCGTGCAACGTTGTATCCAAACAAAATTCATGCCCTTTTTTTTCCCCACAAATAGAGCTTTCTTTTGGTGGAATTTGATCACCTCTGCGGTTTTTATTTTTTGCACCATGAACACACTTTGAAGTAAAAAAAAAAAAAAAAACAATATTTTTTACTTTCTGCTAGAAAACATATCCAATAAAAAAATTGAAATAATCAAATTTGTTCATCAATTTAGGCCAATATGTATTCGGCTACATATTTTTGGTAAAAAAAAATAATCCCAATTAGCGTATAGTAATTGGTTTGTGCAAAAGTTATAGCGTCTACAAACTATGGGAGCTTTTTATTTACAGTTGTGCTCATAAGTTTACATACCCTGGCAGAATTTATGATTTCTTGGCCATTTTTCAGAGAATATGAATGAAAAAACACAAAAAAGTTTTTTCATTTATGGTTAGTGTTTGGCTGAAGCCATTTATATCAATTTACCGTATTTATCGGCGTATAACACGCACTTTTTCCCCCTTAAAATCAGGGGAAAATCGTGGGTGCATGTTATACGCCGCTAATTGTGATCTATCGGCGGCGATTGCGGCCGACATTCACATAGCGTGTAGTTTAAATATGGCGCCGCGGAGTTCAGAGGAGCTGAATGAGCGCCGCCGAAATCACAGTGACTGGGCGGAGCCGAGATACACAGTCGAGTGTTCTCGGCTCTTTCCGGCGCCGCTCACAGTCACGCCCAGTCCCGCCATTGGACCTGTGTTATGTCCATCATAGGGCGGGACTGGGCGGGACTGTGAGCGGCGCCGGAAAGAGCCGAGAACACTCGACTATGTGTGTGTATCTCGACTCCGCCCAGTCACCGATTTCGGCGGTGCTCGTTCAGCTCCGCCGAGTCCCTCCGAACTCCGTGGCGCCATATTTAAAACTATATGCTATGTTTATGTCGGCGGCGATCTGTCCAAGCATGGACACTGGGGGCAAGGCTGCACTGACCACTGGGGCAAGGCTGCACTGACAAGGCTGCACTGGGGCAAAGCTGCACTGACAAGACTGCAATGGACACTGGGGCAAGGCTGCACTGACACTGAAAAGGCTGCACTGACACTAACAAGGCTGCAGATGGACACGATAACGCTGCATTGATGGGCATTTTAATGTAAGTTTTTTTCCCTTAAACTTCCCTCCTAAAAGTTTTTTTCCTTAAAATTCTCTCCTAAACTTGGGGTGCGTGTTATACGCCGATAAATACGGTATATCAAGCAAACAGATCACAGGAGAGGATGGTTACCTTTAACAGCCATTCAAACCCCTTTGTGTCAACTTGTGTGCATGTTATCAGGCCAAAATCACCAGGGTATGTAAACTTTTGATCAGGGTCATTTGGGTAGTTGCTGTTGTGATGATTTAAAAAGAGTAAACAGTTGATAATAAATGGCTTCAGCCAAACACTAACCATGAGTGAAAGAAATGTTTTGTGTTATCATTCATATTCTCTGAAAAATGTCCAATAAATCATAAATTCTGCCAGGGTATGTAAACTTATGAGCACAACTGTATGTATTTTTTTTTTTTTTTTTTACTAGTAATGGCGGCGATCAGCATCTTATAGTGGGACTGCATATTGCGGCAGACACTGACACTTTTTGGGGACCAGTGACACTAATACAGTGATTGGTGCTAAAAAATATGTACGGTCACTGGATTAATAACACTGGCTGGGAAGGGGTTAACATCAGAGACTATCAAAGGGTTAACTGTGTGCCTAGCTAGTGATTTTGTGTACTGTGGGAGGTGCTTTTACTAGGGGAAGGTATGGATTCATGTCCTTGTTTTGCAGGAACACAGGATCCATGCCTTCCCTACTGACAGCAAGCTGCCTCATTTACATTGAGTTTGCAGTACCCACCCCCTACCTGGAAGTGTCAGATCACTGACTAGGTAGTAGTGGCACTTTGCTGCCATATATGTAAGTTATACGGTCAGCGAGTTTTTGTAAGTAAAAAACCTGCGTTTTTTTTTTTACTAGGAGCCTGAAAAGCATTGCATCCGCCATCAGCAGATCGTGGGTGCAATGCAGGACTCCTGCAGACTGCCAAAGTAAGCTATCTGCTCGTACCTTGTACGGGGAGGCAATTATACAATAACAGGAAGAAACAATGAACTACCTACAGCACTCAACAGTACCCTGTTAGTTCACTGAGAATTTGATATTTCCAGTAGCCTAAATACATTTTCTTCAAAAGCCCCACTGTGGTACAGGGTTGGCAGCAGTGGCAGTACAGAAAAATTAAAAACAAGGAGGTGTTGCCTATACAGGCAGTCCCTGGTTTATGAACAAGATCTGTAGATTTGCTCTTAAGTTGAAACAGGTATATTTTTTAAAGTGTAACTCCAGCCAAAAAAGGATTTAAAAAATTTGGATAGCATAGGGAAGGGTTAACCTGGCCATGCAGTGATGTGGGATTGCTGACAGGTCCGCCAAACAGTAGGTGGCAGGATGCGGTGAGCAGCAAGATGGACATCCGGCGGCTTCCAGGACCAGCGTGAGGTCATGCTGCCTCCGTTCTTAAGTACAAGTCGTATGCTAGTCGGATGTTTGTAATTCGGGGACTGCTGGTAGTGACCAATTAGGTTTCATCTTTTAATTTTCTGGGGGGGGGGGGGGGGTGGAAGAGACAAACAATGTGGTTCCCAAGACTTTTATTTTGTTTTTCCCAATGTTTTATTCATAGGAAACATGTACACAGCCCAGAACAAGGAAACATGAGAGCATATGTGTTGGTACTCAATCAAAGCCCTTATTGAAGCAGATCTTATCCTATACTAATTCCTACCTCTGTCAAGGTTTTCCCATCAGGAGAAAACCAAACAGAAACTGTGTAGCAGATGCATCATACTCAAGCACATGACTGTGCCTGCTCTGAATTTTTGACACAACCCAACAGGGGGTTCTAAGGGAGAAAAGACATGTGCTCCATTGAAAAGTCTTCGTTACGCGCAGTTTTTATTTTCACTGTGAAGAAAGGTGCAACAAATTAGCATCAGGACCTTGGCTACCTTCTGGAAGCATGTCTTACTGCATTGTGGTGACCAGGAGAGAACCTCAGCATGGAGCCAATCAAAAGAGGGGTTGTGCCTCTGTAACCAAGGATAACCAATAACCAGCAGAAACTTAGGTGAGGAAATAACTTGGAATTGGATTATTTCATGGTGAAGAGCCCCTATGGCCATGGACAAAGAGACAGTCTCATGAGTCACATGGGCAGGCTGTAGAGGTCTCCCGTCAAGGGCCTCCATGGCAAGTGGAGTGTCACGCAGCTGCAGTGGAATCGAGTGCTTCGATACAAAGGCAGCATCAATGAACAGGCCTGCAGCCCCAGAGTCGATTAGAGCTTGTATCTCGACGGACGACTCAGCCTAAGAAAGGGTAACCAAAACCAGGGTCTTATCCTTCTGGATAACTGGGGACAAAAGAACACCACCTATGGTCTGTCCATGACATGACCTTAAGGTTCGGGCGTTCCCTGGATCTCTGGCATCCTTGACTTTATGGCTTGTCTGACTATGCGTTCCGGTTACCAAACTTTGGCTATGTTTTGACTACATTTGTTCTACTTACTTTGGTTATTAAACAAGTGTGATTTAACTACTTCTCGGTCTGTCTCGGTCTGATTCATGGTTTCTGACAGTTGAACCGCCTGTGGCATCCAAGAAGGTCAAATTCTCCTGGGAATTGACAATTATTATTCCAGGTCACAATCTTGCAGAACGTCCTTTTGTCTCTTTCGGTCAGCTGACCATGTTGACCGTGCTTATGCTTATTAGACAACCTTTTCCCAGAAACTGTGTATGTCCAACCTAACCTTTTATACTGTACCGTGAAACCACAAATAAATTGGCAACTTCAGTCACAGAGGCACCAGCTAAGTGGGCACCAAACAATTTGCCCTCTTTGAAGCTCAGTAAGCTCCGACATGACTCCGTATTACTAGCAGCGTACACAGTGAATGATGAAAGTGAGGCTTCCCACCTGTTAGCTAGGTGTCTCATCACATAGCAAAGGTAAAAGAATTACATCACTTCTGCTTTCAATGTGAAACAGGTCGTCACTTTCACACCTGCAAATCATGTAGTGTTTCCATATTTTTGTCCAACCCTTGTATATGTAGAGCTCTACATAATTTGTTAGCGCTATAGAAATACCTGTAATAACAACAATATAGCCACTTTTTCCTTCAGGCACTTTGGTAAGGTTCACTTTGTGTACTGATAATTAATCCATCAGTAAAGCATCTATTACTCTTATCAGATTGGCTCAAATGAAGGATTCTTTTTCAACACAGCATCCAAATAACCAAAATAATGCACTGACATCTGCAAGGTTATATAATGAAGTGCATACAAACAAATCTGGCACAGTTTAGCCCCTGGTGAACTTGAGAGCACGTATTCCCACTCTGCAGTAATAATCTAACTTGTGCAGTTGTGTAATAAAATTCAGAGAGGAATGTAGATGATCAGTAGCAGAGCGTGCAGGAAAACCTACACTTATCAACAAAGACCAGCAGCAGGGGTGACCGATCTGGACATGGCAGGACATGAAATCTGCTCCACTGAAAAGCCTCTGCAATGATGAGTGTGCGTCACGTAGCCAGTCCACATTTCGCAGCTAAGAAAAACATAGTGCATAGAGATCATTGTTTTAACTTTGCTGGATGCATGCCTTTTCAGACAAAAGTGCATGGGTCACATCTTCCTCATCATACTGTCTCCAAATTATTGAAGCAAAAACAAACTACAGTCTCCAGTATTACTGCCAAGGCCCTCCAAGCAGCTTACATTTACTTACAGGATAGAAGCAATACTGTAAAACGTTCTAGGTAGATTTAAAGGGCCAATGGGTATATTGCGAAAAACGAGTAAACCTTGACAAAGCATGCAAAGAAATACCCAAAAACTGTACAGATATTAAGGCTTGTTTTACGGAAGTTTGCCATGCAGTCTCTTTTCCCAGCCAATTTTTTTCTAGTCTTGGATAGAGTAGAGGAGAGTCCAAGGCTCTTGACCAGGGTAGATCAGAGCTCACCTCCACACTTGACCTCTTACCCAAAACTGCACACAACTACATCTTCCTATAAGTCCTAGGAAAGAAAACACACTACTAGCAATTGGAGTTAAATGGCCAAATCTGCCTTTTTATTAAACATAAGCTTATCAATAACAAAACATAGCAATAAAACACATCAGTCCAAGTAACAATGGTTGCAGGTCCTTGACAGTACCATATAACTAAAACTTTGTGTCTGTGGCACCAGTTAGCCAAGACCCCAGCTGCAAAACAACGCCTCGGGGACTAACATAGCTGCCCTAAGACACCCACCGGTCACTATGAATTGAACCGTACCAACTAGAGGACGCCATACCCAAGATGGGTCCCCACCATTTTACCATTAACACTAGGTTTAGACCCCCGTCAAGGATCCCAAACTGCCAAGGAATAAAAGAAGTACAACAGTACTACCTGAAAGAAAACATGACGGGAGGGACGTTCTTCTGATGATTTCTTCTTTGCAAGTGAACCTAAACCACTCCTACCTAGCACTATACTCTCCTGCTCCTCCCAATCACCTTGTCTACTTGATCAGTCAGGTAAGCGTCAGTACTGACCATACCACTTAATATAGTTAACCCCTTCTGCCTGGTTCCCCTTCCACCCAGTGATGTATTACCTCTGCCTAGTTCATTCCTTCTCAGCTCCGGGCTTACCTTTCAGAGTTTTTGTCTGTGAGCCCCATTTAAAAGATCTCTCTTCACTTCCAGTTTGGTTATCAGGATGCAATGTGTAATCTTGGTAAGAGTTAGACTTAACCACTTACCGAACAGCCGCCACCGATATATGGCGGCAGGCCGGCTCTATCGCGCGAATCGCCATATCGGTACGTCAGTTCGTGTAATAGATACAGCGGGCGCATGGCGCTGATGCGTGTGGCTGGCAGCCACGAGGCACCCCGACCACCCACGATTGCCACACAGAGGCAGAACGGGGATCTGTCAATGTAAACAAACAGATCCCCATATTGTCAGGGGAGTAGAGAGAGAGATTATCTGTTTCTAGTGATCAGGAACAGCGATCTCTTATATCCCAGTCAGTCCACTCCGGCCACAGCTAGAAACACCTCCCTAGGGAACACTTAACCCCTTGTTCGCCCCCTACTGCTAACCCCTTCCCTGCCAGTGTCATTTATACAGTAATCAGTGCATTTTTATAGCACTGATAACTGTATAAATGTCACTGGTCCCAAAAAAGTGTCAAAAGTGTCAGATCTGTCCACCACAATGTTGCAGTCCCGCTAAAAATCGCTGACCACCATTACTAGTAAAAAAAATATAATAATAATAATAATAATAATAATGCCATAAATCTTTCCCCTATTTTGTAGACGCTATAGCTTTTGCACAAACCAATCAATATACGCTTACTGCGTTTTTTTTTTTTTTTACCAACATGTAGAAGAATACATATTGGTCTAAACTGATAAAGAAATTATTTTTTTTACAGTTTTTTGGGGGATATTTATTATAGCAAAAAGTAAAAAAATTGTTTTGTTTTTTTCAAAAAATTGTTGCTCCTTTTTTGTTTATAGCGCAAAAAATAAAAAAACCGCAGAAGTGATCAAATACCACCAAAAGAAAGCTCTATTTGTGGGAAAAAAAGGACATAAATTTTGTTGGGATACAACGTCACACGACCGCACTATTTGTTAAAGCGACGCAGTGCCGTATTGCAAAAAAATGGCCTGATCATTAAGTTGGTAAAACAAACACGTCTTCCCTTAAAATCGACAGATTTACTTAAAGTAGTCCTCCCACATAGGTTATGCCTGCTTATCTGCAGCCTTTTTTTTTTTTTTAGGCTGTGGAAGGGCTGGCTTAGCCCCTCCACATCCTAGCACTCCAGTGAGCACTGGAGGGGAGAGCAGAGAGCTGGTGACTAACAGCCCTGACTCTCTACTCAGAGCTGAGGGGGAGAACTGAGTGATTAGCGGTGTTTGATTGCTCAGTTCTCACTGCAGAGACAGCGGGGGACAGATGCAGCATTGGATCAAAGCTACATCTACCTAGGTGATTATAAATGTTTTTTTGTTTTCTTTTTTTTTAGTCCATGATAAAAATCTGAAGAGACGTCCAACTAAAAAACCCTTTCAACAGATATTAAAGTGTGGCCCAAAAACAACCAAAATTAAGCAATTGTCTTTTAGCATAGATAGTTATCACTAAACTAAAGGGTTTTTCATCTTGGACTTGGTATATATTATCATTAAGAATGGAGAATAAATGTTGTGAATCATACAAAATCATGTACAGTCAAGTCATGTAAGCTGGTTACACTAGTGTCATAAAACAGGATTCTACAGTCTCCACCAGTATGGGGACAGGACAAAAAGGTCACATAACATTTGTCAACTGGTTGACTGAATGACAAAAGGAATCAACTCCACCTTCTCTTACGGAAAGCTGCAGCACCTGTTTTGCATACATTTAAGTATTCTATCGAAGTAGGGACATCTGCATTCTTTACTTTTTGGCCGTTCACAATACTAGCAAGTCACTTGAGAATGAAAACCCAACCATAATTTGATCTACAATATTTTTCACAATGCACAGCAAACATGTTGGCTTCAAGAAACTGACATTTACTGCATGAAGATCTAAGAGTTTTCCACCTTTGACATTTCATATACAAAAGGCTGTATACACTTATGAGACGTATCTTAATATCCTTTCATTCCAACAGCGGGATTAAATAATAGGTAGCACAAATAGCTATTCCTGTTCAAACTGTGCACAAAACATAGCAAAAATGTTAATTTGGTGCAATGCCCAGTGAATTCATTTTACTTAATCCATAGCAAATTGCAATAACAATGCCTAGTGAATCCAAGATCAAACTGGGCTTAACTGTCATATATATATATATATATATATATATATATATATATATATATATATATATATATATATATTTTTTTTTTTTTAGTACAAACCTTAATAACTCACTGCACCTATTACACTGCATTCAGCACACTACAGTTTCCCAGTGCCTGCACGTCAGGTTCATTTTTCATTTAAACCCCAAGTGCCAGGTTCAGCAATGGGCCTCATTACTCTACATGGCAGCCCTATGTGGCAAGCATAGAAACCTAGAGATGCCCGCTATATGCGGAGAGCACTGGATTAGGTATTTTACCATTTATCAATGATAAGGGATGAGCAAACCTGGCTGAGTTCGGTGATCCTAGTGGGAAGTCCACAAACTTCGCATAAACCCCACTTAAGCCTATGGGAGCTGAATCTTGTTACTTTTTTTCTGACCATTTCCGGGCTGATAGGCAAGCTACTGTTGATAAAGAACACAGGGAGCTGGGTACTGCTATGGGGACATGTACCAAGGGAAAAACATTGTATAAAAAATACCATTCAGCGGGGAGAGGTTTATAAAAGGACAACATTGAAAATACACAACTCCTTTAGACTACATGCTTGGGTGTGCCTTACAACTGCACATGATGTTATGAAACAGTATAATGTAGTCTTTTAAAATTGACATTTACGTTGTAGGGGTCTGTAGTGAACTGGGCAAATGGGACTGCCTTGAAGGAATTTACCATCAGCCCCAGAGCTCTCATGCAGAAAAAGAAGAGTCAGGCAACTCCTGGACTGAAGAGTCTGAGTCTGGGAGGGGAAGGGAGAGTTTCCAGAGTGGAAGAAAAAGGCTGGCCCCAGCTGTGTTTAGGGTGATACCCAGCTATTCCAAGTGGCGAGTTGGTTCCAAAGCAGACTTCTGAAGGTTCAGGACCCAGCCAAACCTCTGCAAGGTTTGGTCAGTTCAGGCTACGTTGTCTGCCATAACCTGTGCTGACGGATTCCTCAACAGTAGATCATGAAATGTATTCCACAACGGAGATGGTCTGGGAGAGAAGTAAGGCTAGCAGAGGAGCAAATACTGGAGGTGCACAGGATAGGCAGAGTGGCAGGGCTGCAAACTGGACCCTCAGCAAAGGATTTGCCCATGTGCTTGAAAAATTGGAACAAGCAGGTATGTGTCCATAGAAGCCAGAAAGTCTCCCCGATGAAGGGTGGCTATGACAGATCTGGTGGGTATTATGAAAAACTTCTGAGCCCCAAATGAACAAATTGAGGGCATTGAGAACAAAGATGGGCCAAATTCCCAGTTGGTATGGGAACTGTGAACAAGGTACCTATTCTGACACAGGGTTGGGGAAATAAAACCCTACTCCAGAAGACCCTTAGGGCTGCATGGAAATCTGCTAATTTGTGTGGTGACACAGGTAGGTGAGAGATAGTGAATCCTGTAGCCTCCGATTGTTGCATGCTCAAGTAATTGTCATTCAAACTATGTACCCAATTTAGTTTTACCTACTTTTTGAGACAGATTGAGCTTTCGTTTGATAGTAATAAACCACTTTTTGTACTGAAATAAAAAATTAAGAAAATAAAAGTACCAAAGTTAATAAATAAAAAAAAAAAATAGGCCCCTTTTTTGTTGCCATAATTTTTGGAAATTAGGAAACATGCTTATGTGGTTAAAATATGGAGCTTGGTAATGCACCAAATTAAACGCATCACTTAATGTACAGGTTAGGAGATAAGAAGGTGACATTTTTAATGTACAGGTCGAATCAATTGGATGGTGGAGATAAAGGGGTTTGTGTGCAGGATAAGGGAGGTGAATGCCTTAAAGCGTAGCTCCACCCAAAGGGGGGAAACTCACTTGTATGCTTCTTCCACCCCTCCGCTGCCACATTTGGCACCTTTCGGGGGGGTGGGGACTGGAGCTCTTCTTTAACAGGTACTTGTCCCCACTTCCGAGAGACCTCGCCTTGGCAAGGCCTCTTGGATGTTCAGCCGGTATCCCGTACAACAAATGGCAGCGGTAGCACCTGAGAACCAATTGGAAAATCAGCTGGGGTGTCGACATTGCTGGACCCGTGGACAGGTAAGTGGGGGGGGGCTGGAGCTCCTCTTTAATATACAGGATGGAGATAAGATGTACAGCACACAGTCAGAGGGCTGCTGACCATTTGTTGCTGTCCCTTCATTCATTCATTGAATCCCTTCAAATGTAAACAGTAGTAGTATTTACATTCGTAATCAATGTGATTGGGCATCACAGCAACCACAAGGCAAAGCAACATTTTGACTGGCACTATGTAGCTTGCCTGTGATCTGAGCTACATAAACAGCACAATCAGGCATTGTGGATGCACTAGTAGTAATCAGAGTGCTGTTTAAAAATAGCACTCCAAAAATAAACATCAAAAACTCCACCCCTTCATGGCCAGGCCATTTTCTTCCATTTAGCACTACGTTACTTTAACTGGTAATTGCAACGCTGTACCCAAAATTTCTTTTTCTATTCATTTTTTCACACAAATGGAGCTTTTTTTTGGTGGTATTTGATCATCACTGTTTTTTTTTTTTTGTTTGCGATATAAATGAAAAAAGACCAAAAATTTTGACAAATGTATTCTGCTACATGTCTTTGATAAAAAATTTTTAAAAAATCCCAATAAGTATATATAGGATTGGTTTGCATGAAAGTTATAGCGTCTACAAACTATGGTATAAATATTGGATTTTTTATACTACTAATGGCGGCAATCAGTGACTTCTAATAGGAGTCATGGTGGGAAATCTGACACTAACAGACGTTGGGGGGGAACTAACTGTCACTGATAATCACCAGTGACACTAATACAGTCATCAATGCTAAGAATATACACTGTCACTGTACCAATGACACTGGCTGGGAAAGCGTTAACATCTAGGGTAACAAAAAAAATAACAAACATGTTATACTTGCCTCCACTGTGCAGTTGGTTTTGCACAGAGTGGCCCTGAACATCCTCTTCTGGGGTCCCTTGGCGGAGCTCCTGGCTCCTCCCTGCATCGAGTGTCCACGTTGGAGAAGTGCTCTCCTACCGTATCTGTGTCCATTCACAGAATGCAGGACTCGGCCCTGCGTCATTGGATTTGATTGACAGCAGCAGGAGCCAATGGCTGAGCTGCTATCAATCTATTCAATCAGAACACGAGACACCAGCTAGAGCTGGTTTGCTCTTTCCCGGCCGGCGAAGGATCAGGGTCAGGTAAGTAAAACAGGGGCTCGGGGGGCTGCAGCAACACAGGAGGTTTTTCACCTTAATGCATAGAATGCCTTAAGGTGAAAAACCATGAGGGTTTACAACCCCTTTTTACTAGTGATTTAAATCAAATCCACCCTGCTTCTTACTAAAGATCTATTTGTTTCTTACTACTGCTTTGCAGAGGTAAGAAACCGAGAGATCATTCTCTCTGTACAGAGCTCTGTGTTAACTGTCAACACAGGGCTCTGAGCTGTGACTGGACACAGTCAATCAGCAGGTCCCAGCCATGAATCATTGGCCAGGACTTGCTGACAGACTCCTGCTGTGCACAATCACAGGAGGGGGGCCCCATGTGTGCACCCTAAACCCGGAAGCAGGTAGCAACATACGGGAATGTTGCTTTGCCAGCATGGGCCACCCGTCCGCAGTACATTGTGGGCGGATGGTCCACAAGTGGTTAACCAATATACTAACACTGTATGTTTGTAAAGTGGTTTCTAAACCCCAAACATGAAATATGAACAAAGCATATCCCTCTATAGTGTGTACTTGTCTCAATCTAGGGCACCAAGTGTCATTTCTGTCTGCTGCCCTCTTTTTCTGTTATCAGCACCAGTTACTTCTGACAGGTTTTCCTGACTCTCCCCCCCCCCAAGAGAAATAAAGGTGAGAGGGGAGGGACCGTCAGCACACAGCCTGTGACTGACAGCTTCAGCTCTGTTCCTGTGTGAAGGGGGGTGTAGTATCCCTTTCCCTCCAATCAGCTCGCAGAGCTCTCCCCACAGAATACTTCAGCTCCCCACCCCCTGTTTTCTGACAGCTCAGACAAGCTTTAAAAAAACTGCACTTTGAACAGATGTAGAGAAGAGAAGACTGCAGATAAACAGGTACAACTTATGTAGGAGGATTTGTTTAATTTCTGCGTATCACCAGAGGCCAGTCACTTCATTGGGTATATAGAAGGGATTACACCCACTTTAAAGTAAATGTTTCAACCTAAGACTGCAAAATGAAAACACTTCTGAAAAAAATAATACCTTATTGTTTTATAGTGAGAGAACTGTCACCACATGGTTTAATATGAAAAAAAAAAAATGAATTGGTATTTTAAAAAAAATACCATGCTGCTCATTACTCCCCTGGGGTAGTTCTCTTTTTCTTCTTCCCACACCTAACTTAGATGAGTAAAAATAGAATCTGGCAGCTAGGTGCGGTCTTCAGAAACTTGCAGAGCACTATGAGACACCGAGTGATCAATCCTCACCACCAAATCCGAAAAATGACAAGCGGAAAGCCTGGGCTGGGTTTAGTAAGTGTGTCCTAGTAATACAGAGAAAAGAGCCTGTGAGAATCAGCCCAGATCACACTGAAAAACACAACTATTCACAAATGGCTCTCATTTAACTCTGTGGTCTGGCACACACGCAGAGAAGGTTAAAGGGGAAAGCAATAGGTTCTTTTTCTGTTATAAATAAACACTGTATATATTTATACCAAAAATGGTATGAAAAGTAGTGCCCTTTTGTCATGGTCTGGCTTTTCCAAAACGTCTGCCCTTACTGCGCAATTCTTTTATACGACATAATTACCACCTGCTTACTACATCATGAAATGTGCTACCTTTGTCTACTAGGTGGACCAATTAGGAAAAATAATGTACAAGCTGAGGATCAGCAAGTGTATGTGCTGCCCCCGGCTGGATTATATCCACTACACCCCTAGTAAAGGCCAAACTGGAGGTCCAGCTATTTTTTACTACTTGCTGACTGCCCTATAGAAGTTTTACTGCTACAGGTGAGCACTGGATCACGTATATTACATATATATATATATATATATATATATATATATATATACATATATACATACACACACACACTATATATATATATATATATATATATATATATATATATATATATATATATATATATATATATATACATATATATATATATATATATATATATATATATATATATACACACACACACACACACACACATACATACATACACACACATATGATCCCACACTTCAGCCTGTAGGGGGCATGTGCACGCCACTTCTGCTGTGATTATTTACAGCAGAAGCCGATCTGCGGGTGCCAGGCACTTGACATCTGCCGACACCCATCGATCGTTAGGCAGAGACTAAGGATGGAGCTAACAGAAGGGAAAGGGATGGATTTGGTATTCCTGTAAAGCAGGGACTCAAATCCATCTCTTCCCCTAGTAAAAGCAGCATATATAGTAAACACAAACACTGGCTAGGCACACAGTTAAAGCGGAAGTAAACTCTAAAAAAAATAAAAAAAAAAAGTTTCCACCTTCAAAGCAATGTCATGCTGTGCTACTATGCACCACATATGTACAAGCACATTACTGAAAACGAAGCCCTCCAGCAGTGCGCCGTTACCGCTGCAGAAGCTTCCATCTTCATCCGGCCTTCCTTCCAGGTTTTCGGGGACTCCAGGCACCTGATTGGCTGAGCTGCAATGATGTCCTTCTGAGCATGCGCACGGGAGTTTCGCCCGCGGGACACAGCTCTGAAGGAACGGCACAGGAATGCCATTCCTTCAGAGCGCATGCGCTGGTGATGTCACCGGCTGCTGCTCGCAAGATTATCCCCTAAATGGTGCACACTTAGGAGATATTCATTTTACCTACAGGGAAGCTTTATTATAAGCTTCCCTGTAGGTAAAAATTACACTCCAGGGTTTACCATCACTTAAACACTTTGATCACCTTGGATGTTTAACCCCTTCCCAGCCAGTGTCATTAGTACAGTGACCGTGCATATTTTTAGCACTGATCACTGTATTGGTGTCACTGGTTCCCGCTGAGTGTCAAAAGTGTCCATTAGTGTCGGATTGTCCACTGCATTATTGCAGTCTCGCTATAAGTTGCTTAACGCCACCATTACTAGTATGGAAAAAAAAATTCCCATAGTTTGTAGACGCTATAACATTCGTGCAAACCAATCAATATATACACTTATTGGGATTTTTCTTTACCAAAAAACATGTAGCAGAATACATACCGGCCTAAACTTATAAAAGACATTTCTTTTTTTTTCTTCTATTGGATGTTTTATAGCAGGCAGTAAAAAATGTTTTTTTTTCTTAGAATTGTCTGTCTTTTTAGAAAACCGTAGAAGTGATCAAATACCACCAAAAGAAAGCTCTATTTGTGGGGGAAAAATGACATCAATTTTATTTGTGTACAGCATTGCATGACCGTGCAATTGTCAGTTAAATAACGCAAAACGTGGCCTGGTCATGAAAGTGGGTAAATCTTCCGGAGGTTCATTTTGGATAAAGTATGGAAGGGCTGAAAAAACTCCCCATAGTTCTCATTACTCCTTCCTGCCTTGATACTAGGACACTTCAGCTCAACGTGGGAATGGGAACTATGGCCATTTTTTCGACCAGGCTTTGGGGGTGGAGAAGGGCGCTAATGGCCTACAAGTATGGCAATTACATTAATCAACATTTTTCAAACCTGCTGGGCCCCCTTGACTGCATATGCAATTTTCTTTAAAAAGGAAACTTGAGGCACAAAAGGAAGTGAGGAAAAATCTTTCCAAAAAAGGAAGGGAACCCCAATTCAAAAAGGATGGTGGCGTCAATTTGAGGCACATCGCAAAATCCTATCAGAACATTTGATAATGCCAGCAAAGACTTGACCAACGTCGTTCAAAAAATACTACCAAATTTCCTTTGCTTTTAACATTCAATTTTGATATGTACAAAATTTCTCAAAACAAAAAACACGTGTTGTTAAAAATGAGAAAAAGATTTCATCCTGCTTTTTTAAATTTTCACTTCATTGTGTAAAATAATTATCGAGATGACCCCACTAACAACTGGAAAAATCGAACAATTTTCCATCAAACTTATTAGCCTGTGGATAGCTTAGGACACATGTCAAAACACAAGGCCCACGGGCCCAATCCAGCCTGCCAGGCAATTTCATATGGCCCGCACACCTCTCCTTCAGCTGCATCGCCCCCTTGCCTCCGCCCCCTACCATGTCGCAGCAGTCGCCACCAGAGAGGAGGATAGAACTCATCCGGCAGATCCTGCACTTCTCTTTGCAGCTGCAGAGTGGTTTGTCTCTGCCCCACCCCCTCATCTCAGCAGAGATGAGGATAGAACTCCTCTGCCAGATCCTGTACTTCTCTGTGCATCTGCATGGGAGGTTTTTCTCTCCCCTCCACCCCCCCCCCCCATCTCAGAAATTGGCAGCAGAGGACGACAGAACTCCTCCTGCAAATCCTATGCCTCCATGTACAGGCGCAGCACCCCATCGTCTCCGCCTCTCCTGCCCTGGTCTCAGCATTTAGCAGACTCTGGCAGCGGACTCCAGCCCTCCTCTGATCCTCCTCCAGACCCTGCACTTGCTGCCTCCCAGCTCCACCCCCCCACCACCACCACCACCCCCGCAGTGCAGATTCACACACACACACTGGGAGTGTGCGAATCTAACAAGCCGACTGTCTCAACTGTCAGATCAGATGGAAGCAATCCATTGGTTGTGCAGCCACCGGATTGTTTCCACACATAGGACGTTTTACCACCGTTGTTAATGAAAAAATGTCAAATTAAAAAAAGTGTAAAAAAAAAAATTAAGCTACAGTCAACCAGGTAAAATCCCTCTAAAAAAAATAAATAAAATTAAAATTAAATTAAAATTAATTAAAAAAAAATAAAAAAAATAAAATGTTTGAGCCCCTTACACCCACATACACCATTGTATGAATGTAAATGTACATTTGGGGGGTTCCTATGAGCAAAAAAATAGATCATGCTACACGTTACACATTGATGTGCATGCCTAAGTGAAATCAAACAATTCTGGGCCCATTATTCATTCATTATTCATGGTTAATGCTAAACGGACAACCTGCATGGGCTTTTAAAGCGTCCTCTATAGAATATATAAAAAGGTACTGAAGTTCCTCGCCGTTTCAAGGGTACACGCAATTTTAATCTTTGACATGTTGGGTATTTACTTAGCACAAGCCTCATCTTTATACGTTACCAAAGAAATGTGCTCATTTATTCCATTTGTGTGCCCTAAAATGAACTTTAATGCATTTTTTACTGACATTTTGGGTTTCCTAAACCCTTGAGCTTATATTGTGCCACATAAAAAAAAAATTGCAACTAACACTATTTTATTCTTTAGGGCGCCTGCTATCAAAAATATGTTTTGGGAGTTTTATGTCATTTTTGAGGCCTAAAATGGAAAAAAAACAACAAAAAAAAAACACAATACCCATGAAAGCGTGTACAGGACTGTGATGTTAAATGTGATCAATATTTCCCTACCAAAGTACCTGACTTTTAAAACTAACCAACCCCCAAAATATGTATTATTAAAAAGGACAGCTGTACCTCTTCATAAACTTTAAAGAGGAGTTCCACCCAGGGGGGCCGTCAAAAAAAAAAAAAAAAAAATTAAAAGTCAGCAGCTACAAATACTGCAGCTGCTGACTTTTAATTGGACACTTACCTGTCCCTGGGTCCAGAGATGCGGGGGATCGAAGCCCCGCTTGTCCCCCCCCCCTCCGCTCATCGGCGCCGGCATTTCAACTGTGGGCGCCGGGCTGTGGCTTCACAGCCTGGCACCCACTGCGCATGCACGAGCGGCGCCGCACGCCGTGATTGGCCGCTCAGTCACCTGGGACCTGTAATGGGTCCCAGATGATTGACGGGAGGGAGCAGAGCGGAGCCCTTCCTGTGCCGAGGGGGAAGTGATGTCACCATCCCAGGCAAAGGAAGAGGCAGACTACGAGGGACCACCTAGCAACAGGCATTTAGAGGTAAGTAAAAATAAAAAAAATATCCAAATTTTGTTTTGTTTTTTAGAATTTTTACAGGTATTTTTGTTTTTTGGTTGGAACCCCACTTTAACTAAACAACTGCCCCACCCCCTCTCATTACTTACCTACCTATGATATGCTACTTAGCTATGTCCTGTTCCTGGGTTTATATTGTCGCGGCAAAATCATGTAGGCTTGATTTAGGCCAGGGGAGTCCATTTCATTGTGGGCCGCATCATTATTATGGATGCACTCAAAGGACCGTTGTATCTGTAAGTGCCCCTCTTTCCTTATGTCAAGAGTCGCCAATCCCCTCACCATCAGAAGTCAAGAGTTCCTCACCCTCTTTTACATCACAGTGCACCCCCTTACCCTGTGCTGCTGCGGGGAAAAAGGAGAAAGCGCAGAGTCTGGAGGAGGGCTAGAGTCTGCTGAATGCTGAGACCAGGGAAGGTGGAGAAGAGGTGATGCTGTGACTCCACAGAGAGGCACAGGATCTGTAGGAGGAGTTCTGTCCTCCGCTCTGCTGCTGAAACAAGGTGATAGCAACAACAAGGGGGTTTCCCCAGCTGCAGGAGAGGTGTGAGGGCAACATGAAATGGCCTGGATTCGGCCCCCAGGCCTTGAGTTTGACATATACGATTTAGGCTGTATACTGAATAGCCAGCACTGAATAAAAGGTCACCAGTGAGGATGTGAATACAGTTGCAGCTATTGAAGGTATGTAACCAGCTCAGTGAGAAAAGGATGCCAGGGGGGGGGACTGATATTGAAGATAACATTATTTGTGCTCTCAGTTCAGGTCTCAGAAAGTGACAAGGACACTGCATTTCCAGCTAGAACAACAAGTATATTCTGTACTTGCTAAAAAAATGTTCTTAGCCTAAACAATGAAAACTAATACAGCCATCACATCAAAGAACTAGTAAACTGATCCAGATCCAATGTTTGTTCTTGGGTTTAGAGGTATTTTAAAGTACTGCAAAAAAATGTTAGTATGGATTTCCTCCAGCGGATGGTTGCCTGCGTCATCAAGTTAAACCTGTACATTACATTTCACGTAGAAAGGTGTTCCCTGTAAAACACAAAGTTTACATTTCCACTTCTTTGTGTACATTTCCACAAGATTAGTCTCATGCTCCTATCCAGGAGGTTTAGCTTATAGATTTAGTAGACTGGCTGCCTGAAGGTCATTGGTGACGATGTTAAAAAAAAAAGAAAAAAAAAAAAAAAAAAATCTGAAAATAACCCCAGAAAAAGACAACTCTCACAAATTTTGTTTGCGATCCAGTCCTGGGGAGTGTGAAATAATCCACAGACTGATAAATAAAAACACATAAAACAAGCCTTGCTGCAAAAATGCAAAAGCTTAGAATTGAAGTTCAAATTCTGCTAGCAAGGAAACATCTCACATGGAGTAATACTCTCCATCTGTAAAATTTGAAAAAGGTAAATATATTATTATATTGCATTCAATAAGGCTGCATTCACACCTTGCCGTTTTGAATCGCGTGCAGAATCGCTGTGTAGTTTCAAAACGCTCTGCTGACAAATCGCACAATGTGAATTTCAGATGCCATTCATTTTACTGACAAAAAAAACACGGTGCGCTTCTGCTGCCATAAATCACGCTGCAATCATGGCAAATCACATTGCGTGAAGCTTGTCACCCAAAAGAGGATCATGAGCTTCTTTGGAGCAACAAGCTTCACGCAATGTGGTTTGCCACGATTGCTGGGCGATTTATTCAAAACGCCCAGGTGTGAGTGCAGCCTAAGGCCCCTTTCACACTTGTGCGACTTTTCCTGCAACTTTGGAGATCAGAGTCACGTGACAAGTCGTACCCCACGATTCCCAATGATAATCATTCATATCTGTGCGACTATAAGTCGCGCCGACTTCAAAGTAGTCTCTGTACTACTTTGGACCGACTTTCATGCAACTTGAGGTCCATAGACTTCAAAGTTAACCCTCAAAAGTTGCACGAAAGTTGTACCTAAATGTTCTACATGCAACAGTAATGTAACAGTTGTCCATTATCACTGGTCAAAGCCAAAGTCCTATCCAAGTTACACCCATCCAAAGTTGCGTCAATGTTGCACTCCAGAGTTGTATGACTTTGGAGTGCAACTTCTCCCTCTGCAAAGTTGGACCTACTGTTGCATGTAAAACATTCAAGTATGACTTTTATGCAACTTTTGAAGTCTAGGACCCTCAAGTTGCATGAAAGTTGGACCAAACTAGTGCAAGAACTACTTTGAAGTCATTATAGCTTTAACAACTTCACGCAAAACTGCGTACTCGTACGACGGTACTTTGACGCTAAATACCGGGGTTATGGCAGCAGCTAGATGCCATAACCCCGGTATTTTCAGGAATGCTGTGCTTTTCTCTTTAAGATAAAAGTGGTCACTGCGGCGTATACGTTGCAAGATCACTTCTAAATCGGTGGCGGGAGAGGTGCCCACCCCCTCCTGCCACGCTCCGGTCGTCTCTGCTGCTTACCGGACCCGCCGGAGACAATCTCGTCATTTCCCGTGGATGCCTGGCTGGCGACTGAGGGGAAGACAACAAGTCGCACAAGTGTGACTGGTGTGTAAAGCTTACTATAGCTACAACTGGCGCTATGGTTGGCACCCTAGGACATGGCTACAACCATGTCTTTCTTCCCACCTCCCTTATGGGGGATGTAGTAGTTTAGCTAGTGTGGAAGATAACATATGAGTGCAATTCACATGAAGTGACCAGACCACTGCATTTCTGGCAAGATCAACATGTATTTTCTGCACTTTTTGTTCTTGAAAGTGAAAACAAATGTAGCCACTCCATCTAAAGACTGACCAGCTGTTATCGTTTAACACCTTCCATGATTGCTACTCTAAGGGCCTTGAGGGTGGGCCTTGCATGTGAACGGTACCCAAACTTGGCAGTGTTTCTGAACGCTCCCCTGTGGTGCAATCCTACTCCGACCCATTTTTATATGTTACCAGAGCTGCAAGCTTGGACCAAAAACAACATCAAGCTGACCTCTCAAAGTTGGTATAATCATTGATTTGATTATGCCAACTTTCTTCCAATTACAATGTCCCTGCACACCACCGGTTTCGATGTTTAAAACTCTCCCATGCTTTCTGATGCCAGTTCTCACAAGCCCCCCCCAAATGCATGTCCAGTCTGCTTTGGAACAGGTTCTCTGATCAAACTGTGTGGAAAACCCACTTCACACCTATACTCCCACCTGGTAATCATATCCCTACATACTTTGGAGGGACTCCGGGCACAATGGCTGAAGGACATACCAGACCTAGACAATGATGATTGGGAAGATAATTGGGATCCCCCCTTCCGAACCCTGGTCTCTTTACGTTACCATTTAATACAAATTTAAAATTGTCCCCAGTGCGTATTTTACTCCATACTGCCTACATAAAATGAAATCATCCTGCTTACCCAAATGCTGGCAGTGTGGGAGCACATCGGGGGACTTTTCTCACATTTTCTGGATGTGTCCCACCATCACCAAACACTGGGAAGAAGCACTGTCTTTGATTAACCATTTATCGTCTGTTATCATACCATCTTTCATGTCTGTATGTCTGCTAGGCCCGATAGAAAACATTATACCTACAGTGGCGAATGCACCACGGTTGGCTTACTGCTATTTTATGCTAGAAAAGCAATAACATTACATTGGAAAACATTACATCCACTCCTCCATCTATTACATTTTGGAAATGATTGGTGAAGAATAGTTTACCGTTGTATAAAGACACATATATGAACAGAAGTTGCCCCAGAAAGTATGACAAGGTATGGTCTAAATGGCTAGCTGAACCCTCTACTGTTTCCGATATGTCTGCCTTTCTATTTTGGTGCTGTGTGAGCGACATCCCTTCTCTTTAGTGCACATCTGTCTAAATTGCAATTAATTGTCCTAGGGGTTATTTATTATGTTGTGAGCCACACCTTTAAATTCACAGGTGTAGTCCTCTCTTACTTCAGTTGTGGTTTACTGTATACTCATGTATTTGACCTCTGTGGGGGTCTCTCAATGTGAATGTTTTGTTCTTTTTGGGGGGTTTTTTTGTTGTCCGTGTTTTGGGATTTTTAATTTCCAATAACAGATTTTTCCCCCCCAAAAAAAAAAAAATTTTCTTGCGCTTAGATATTATTTAAGCCACAGTATAGATCTCCAGTACACCAGGGAACATTGCAAAAATGTCCAAGTGCTTATTCAGGTGATCACACCGCAGTGGAAAAGTGCAACCTCTTGGGGCCACACAGGACCTCTTGGTCAGGTTTGGGATGTGGTCATCACGAACCAGCCTTTATCGCTGGAATGCCAGGACTGCCTTTGCGTTTGTGTCAAAACAGGGATGGACTACTATTATCGCACAGAGAAAAACAGGTTTCTAAAAAGCACACACGTCACATAACACAAGTAAAAAAAGAAAAAAAAAAAAAAAAAGTTTCTGAAAAAAGAAGTTTTCAAGTTGGTTTACTCTGCCAAGCTTGTTTAGGCATTTAAAGAGTTAATTAGCAGCAACAATGTCCTTGCAGTATTCTATATCCTTTTCCCTTTTAAGGAACAGACTCATGCCACTCATCCAAAAATAACTCAATTTTCCTCTTTCAATCTCACGCTTTATTAGCACACACTCCTAACTTCCCCACTATGAAGCAGCGTTCACACACAACTCTCTCCAACAGGGCTGCTAAATGAAGGATTGTACTAGGAACACGCAGCCAGTAAATACATAGATTGCAAACTCTGGAGACAACCATGGGGCACTGGCAACATGAAACATACCAAATGAAGTAAGAGAGACTGCAAGGCAGAGAAAGTGGGAAGCAGAAATGGAGTGAATCGAACCATAAAATACTGACAAAGCAAAGATTTTTGCTCCTGTCTAAAGCCCCTTGCACTGGGGCCGAATGTCAGGCGGCATCAGAAGGTTCAATAGAAACCGGCCGCCATTCAGCCCGTGTGTACTGCAACCGGTCCGACATTACCAAAAAAAGGTCTGCCGACCGACTCCCGATCAGCTCTCGCTGTCAATGGCTAAGAGCGCTGACTGGTGTGTTCTCTGGTGGTCCCCCTTTAATAACACAATAGAACAGCATGGGAAACCACTGTACTAACATCCCATTGTTAGTACATCAGGCCCCACCTGAGCTGTCAGGTTTTTCCCTGTTCAGTCCGCTGGGTTGAAGGAAAAAAAAACTAGCAGTGTATACTAGGCTTTAGGGCCGGTTCGCACCAGATGCATATGGGTTCTAATGGCCTAGTTTACACCAGTGTGATCAGTTCCAATGCAGAAAAAAAATGCAACAGGTTCTACTTTTTTTTTTTTTTGCTACACTGGAACGTGACAAAAATGCAGCAAAACACACTGGGGGAAAAAAAAATGCACTGAAAAACATAAAATAGGCAATAAAAACGCATTAGAACGCATCCAGATTGCATGAACCGGCCCCTAAAGAATCAGTGAATTCAAAACTTTTCTTGTGCAGATCAGATATTTTTTTGTACAGCATTGACGTCCTTACCACTTTACCCATTGTCACCGGTAAGCACCAAGCTACTGTTGCCGACTTGTTTTGTAGGTGAAGGTTCTGAGGTTGCCATTTCCTTCCTTGCTTTACTATCTAACGAGTCAATAAACTAGTGAAGCCATGAAAGACGGGAGATTTCAGACTTGTCATTGAGTCGGTAAAGCCAGAATAACAGTCCAAAACCCTACACTTTTAGGGCCCATTTACACCACAGACATGGAGCTGTACTGGGTGGCTTCCGCCCAACACAATCAACACATAGACAAGGCTTTCTGCCTCAAGTCCTATGAGCCCAGTTCACAGCATTGTGCTTTAGTGGTATGCACTTGAAAAAAAAAAAAAGGTAGGCCATGCTGCTCATTATGACACTACATCACAACACAATGCGCTGTGGTGAATAAAGATGAAATCATGTCATTTTCTGATACTTCAATAAAGTTGAAAAAAGTGAACAGTGTCATACTTCACTACAATGGATTGACACCACAATCATTAATCACTGGCATAGGGGGAAAAAATAAAAATAAATAAAACTAAAATGCCACTTTTACTCACCTAAATCCATGGTTACAAGACATTAAAAGTAAGTGTTTGCTCTTTGAGTGTGCAGGAAGCAGAGTTTTTCTTTGGGCCTCATTTGAGTATAACATGGTATTTGTAAGATATTAAAGAGGGGTGAAAGGGGGAAATGGAAAGTAGGGGGTTTCTTTTTCGCCTAGCCCTTAATGTGTTCTGAAGAAATTACAGTGGTCAATTCTGAACTCCTAAAAATGGTAATTTGTTTTGTTTTTTGCAATTTTATTTTATGCTGCGGACACTAATTTATACAAAATGATTCTGCGCTGCCCTACACAGAAAAAAATAGCTGCTAACACAACCAACAAGGCATAGACAAGAAAAAAACAAAACAGGTGTAGCGCTTGGAGGATAGAATACATAAAAACGTATTGAGTTATTACTCCCAAAGGTGAACCAAAAAGTACGTCTGTATATATTAAGTGAAAAGTCCTTCAAGAAACTGGATACTTCGAGAAGACATCTATGATGAAAATAAACACAACACCACCTGAAGATGGAGAGGCTTACCGGATGGGATGGACCCAGAGGGCGTACGCCGAATTGGGTCAGATAGGCTTAGGTGGTGAGTGATTCAGAGCGACCTGGAAAGATGATGCTTGTGGATGGACCGGCTTGATGCTGTATCCCTTTAATTGATGGATGCCCATCAATTAAAGGGATACAGCATCAAGCCGGTCCATCCACAAGCATCATCTTTCCAGGTCGCTCTGAATCACTCACCACCTAAGCCTACCTGACCCAATTCGGCGTACGCCCTCTGGGTCCATCCCATCCGGTAAGCCTCTCCATCTTCAGGTGGTGTTGTGTTTATTTTCATCATAGATGTCTTCTCGAAGTATCCAGTTTCTTGAAGGACTTTTCACTTCATATATACAGACGTACTTTTTGGTTCACCTTTGGGAGTAATAACTCAATACGTTTTTATATATTCTATCCTCCAAGCGCTACACCTGTTTTGTTTTTTTCTTGCGGACACTAATTTACTTGACCCAGAATGAGGATTCATATCAGGAAAGTCAGAAGAGACAAAATTCCTGAACTGCTTACTGGTTCTGAGTAACAATTTAGAGCAGTAGCTCTCAATCACCAAGCCATGACCAACTGCCAAGCCACGGCCTTGCTTTTTCTGGTCCTTAAGCCAGGTGCAAATCCATTAACCTACCAAAGCGCCTTCCAGTTCTCTTAGCTTTACCCAGGCTCCAATAGTGGGCCGCAGTGATTCTCAGTCCCCACAATGCTGCTCAACCACCCACAGTGCCACCTGCTGTGCCCCCTAGCTTGCTGCAGAGCATCCAGCTCCCTATAGAGCCTTCAACCATGTCCCACAGTGCCTTCCAGTCTCCCACAGTGCTCCTGTAAGGGCCTCCTAGAGAGACACCCCCACCTCCACAGTTGCCCCAGCTCTCTTCAAAAACGCCATTCTTTACGGGGCTACCAAGTCTGCTGCAGAGGCCCCTAACCCCCCCACAGTGACACCCAGCCCCATTAAGAGCCTACCAAAATTCAATACATACCCATACTTTTATTGTGGAAGTCTCAACGCCCAAATCTCAATAAGGTCGGGAACCACTGACTTAGTTACTTATGCCATAAACCAAGGGTCTTCAAACTATGGCCCTCCAGTTGTTCAAGAACTACAATTCCCATCATGCCTAGTCATGTCTGTAAATGTCAGAGTTTTACAATGCCTTATGGGATGTGTAGTTCCGCAACAGCTGGGGGGCCGTAGTTTGGAGGATCCCTGCCATAAACGGACCACGATAGCTGAGAAATTAGCCATTTCAGAAGGAAAGCCCAGCAATTGCAGGTTAAAAGGTATATCAAAGATCCCATATTTATTCCTCGCAGTTTCCCTTTAGGGAAGCAGTAGGATTGTTGTATACATGTTTGCCTGAAACTCTGCTTGTGGTACTTTAAAAGAAAGGTTTAGACTTTGTAAAAGGTATCCTGTCTTCTATACTCTATTATACCTTCTATAAGTATTCTACCTTTCCGTACAACATACACTTTTGTTGTAAAGCAGTGGTTCTCAACTCCTGTCCTCAGGACCCACTAACAGGCCAGATTTTAAAGTATTACCTTGGGGAGCTGCAGACTAGAATCCTGCAATCACTGAGCAGCAAAAAATATATCACCTATGATGTATTTCAGTTATCTTGCAAACCTGGCCAGTTAGTGGGTCCTGAGGACAGAAGTTGAGATCCACTGTTGTAAAGCTTTTCAAAGAATGCGGCCTCATTCATGGCATGCACATGCGTAAAAGCAGTAAACCGTGGTAGCCCATATCAACCAGAGCTAATCTGTCACTGATCTATCTACCGCCAGATCTTCCCTTTTCTGCTGTATTTAGTGTAGCGTCAGTGCTGTTGCATTTCTCTGTCCGGAACATCTAGATCTTATTTAGTAAAGTTAAGGGTTGGGAATTCAATAAAACTGCTGAGTCACTTTTCTGGTGTTAATCCCCCTCTTGTTAAATGTATTGTGCCAAATTCATAAAGCATTTGCGCCACTTTTGCTTCTAACGGTGACTTGTGCGCTAAATTCCTAAGTTCTAAAGTGCGCCACTTTTACACTGTGCCACATCGAATGCGCCAAATATAAAAGTGGCGCTAATCAAGACCAAACTCTCTTTTGGCATACAGAGAGAAAAACTGGCACGGACAGATTTTCCGAAAGCATCTCTTGTGCATTCTAAAAGGGGCGCAGCGTGAGCCAAATTCAAGTACAAGTTCTAGACAAGTACATGAATTTGGCACCATTTTAGAAAGCACGAGAGACACTTTTGCAAAGTGTGCCAGTCTTTATGAACCCAAGGGATTGTACATAGCGCAGCAGGCAACTTTAAAACTCATTCCGTGGGACATCATACCACATCGGCCATCTTGACTGGCCAAAGGACCTAGAAGAAGCCAGGGAGGACATGCCAACAAGGATCCTTGTGGGTGTAGGACCACTGAAGGGCAGGCAAATTTTGCAAACTTTAGTTCCACTTTCACAGCAAAACAACTGCTTGGTACGTATAGTTGGTATAGTAGCACATTCATGTAAAAACAACTTTCCACTCTACATTAAACCAGGCAACCTGAAAAGTCAGATACTTTATTTTTTTTTTAGGTGCTAAAATGTATGTTTTCTTCTTCATACACATATCTACTGATGATCTACACATACTTCGGGATAACATTTGCTTGCTTTTAAACACATCATTGTCACTTACACAAATTTAAAAGACAGGATGTGAACACAGAGCAGCATTTCCTTCCCAGCAAACTATGAATATATCGGGCATTGTGTTTCTCTTTCTAACAGCTCTATGCATTGGTGCAGGGGTGAACAGGAAACCAGCGATCCTTTAAAAGAAGCTAGAATTTACTTAGCATTTACTAAATGCTACTTTTCTACATGGAATATTTCAAATGCACACCTTCTACTACAAGCACTGTTCTTCTAAGAAATCATTAGAAAACTACAGCAGATATATAACCTGGGAAATAGGCAAACTTCTTGGTTGTCAGCTCCTGTGGTATAGTTATTACTGGGTCTGAACTTAAAAAGCAGGCTGTAATCTGGAAGAGCGGCCAATAGGAAAATTACCTCAACTCAGCCAAATGGTATCTTGAGGTCAAACACCTATGATGTGGACTCAGCAAGAGACCTGTATGTGGCCTTCATGATGGAATGGAATAAGAAATATTTCCGGCTCTTTATTTTCCTAAGTAAAGCCACTGTTTCTGATATGCTTCAAGTCCCAGTAGATGTTAGCAATTCTCCCTGGTTTTCCTCACTTACTCAAAAGACTCTCAAAAGACTCTCCTGTACATAAAAACTGCTCTTCTAATAAGATAGCCGTGAGGGAAAACACACCTTTTCACAGCGTCTAGGCCAAAACACTGCATTTTTTATTATTTTGAAGCATCGGGCCTGCTACAAACACTGAATTAATAGACAATTAGTGATGTAAGCATGCTGTTACTCTGATCTGTACATTTAAAATGATAAAGCTATGTGGCACAAATAACACTGGTAATGCTAGACCATAATACCAGCACACAGGTGCTTTCTTTTCTTTAAAAATAAATAAATAATAATAATAATAATAATAATTCCCTTTACAGGGAAATATGAAATATAAAAAAAACTGTTTATTGTAATAAGCATTGCTAAATACAAAAACATGGAATGTATAGTTAACATTCCTTAGGGGAGCTCTACCATCAGAAATTTACTGTGGAAATATTCTCCTCACATGCCACAAAGTAATGCTAAATTAGGCCAAACAAAATAATGCAGAGTGACAATACATGCTTCATGAAATGCAGGTTTAATGCACAGTAATACCGTAGTCCAATTAACAGCACAGCTCCTGTGGATCTCAAGTCCACGCTTAAAGGGATATGCTGCGGACACTACTTTAGAGTAGTAGAATTGTAAGAGATATCATAATAAACACACACACACACACACACAAAATACATACACACAAGGCTTGACAAATGCTGCGGACACTACTTTAGAGTAGTAGAATTGTAAGCGATATCATAATACATACACATACACACACACACACGGCTTGACAAATCCCAGGTCGCGGTGGCGACTAGAAATTGCGTCCTGGCGCCTGCGCTTTTGTCAACCATCTTAGTGGTGATTAAATACCACCAGAAGAAAGCTCTATTATGTGAAAAAAAGGACGAAAATTTCATATGAGTACAGTGCTGCATGACTGCTCATTTGTCTTTCAAAGTGTGACAGCACTGAAAGCTGAAAATTGGCCTGGGCAGAAAGGAGGTAAAAGTGCCCAGTGGACAAGTAGTTAAAAAAGAACTTGACAACTTTTATAGCTGGCTCCTAGATTCAAACAAACATATACAATATATATATATATATACATACAATATATATATATATATATATATATATATATATATATATATATATATATATATATATATATATATATATATATATATATATATATATATATATATACACACACACATACATACATACATACATACATATATACATACATATACACATACATACACACATTATATATACATACACACACATACATACACCCACACACACCCACACACATACATACATACATACATACATACATACATACACACGGTATCTTACAAGTGAGTACACCCCTCATATTTTTGTAAATATTTTATTGTATCTTTTCATGTGACAACACTGAAGAAATGACACTTTGCTACAATGTAAAGTAGTGAGTGTACAGCTTGTATAACAGTGTAAATTTGCTGTCCCCTCAAAATAACTAAACACACAGCCATTAATGTCTAAACCACTGGCAACAAAAGTGAGTACACCCTTAAGTGAAAATGTCCAAATTGGGCCCAAAGTCAATATTTTGTGGCCACCATTATTTTTCAGCACTGCCTTAACCCTCTTGGGCATGGAGTGTAACAGGGCTTCACAGGTTGCCACTGGAGTCCACTCCCCCATTAAGACATCACGGAGCTGGTGGATTGTAGAGACCTTGCGCTCCTCCACCTTTTGTTTGAGGATGCCCCACAGATGTTCAATAGGGTTTAGGTCTGGAGACATGCTTTGTCAGTCCATCACCTTTACCCTCAGCTTCTTTAGCAAGGCAGTGGTCGTCTTGGAGGTGTGTTTGGGGTCCTTTTGTTGGAATACTGCCCCATGGCCCAGCAGTCTCTGAAGGGAGGAGATCATGCTCTGCTTCAGTATGTCACAGTACAATTTGGCATTCATGGTTCCCTCAATGAACTGTAGCTCCCCAGTGCTGGCAACGCTCATGTAGCCCCAGACCACGACACTCCCACCACCATGCTTGACTGTAGGCAAGACACAATTGTCTTTGAACTCCTCACCTGGTTGCCCCCACACACGCTTGACACCATCTGAACCAAATACATTTATCTTGGTCTCATCAGACCACAGGACATAGTTCCAGAAATCCATGTCCTTAGTCTGCTTGTTCTCAGGAAACTGTTTGCAGGCTTTCTTGTGCATCATCCTTAGAACGACAGCCATGCAGACCAATTTGATGGTGTGTGTGGTGTATGGTCTGAGCACCGACAGGCTGACCCCCCACCCCTTCAACCTCTGCAGCAATGCTGGCAGCACTCATACATCTATTTCCCAAAGACAACCTCTGCATATGACGCTGAGCACGTGCACTCAACTTCTTTGGTGGACCATGGTGAGGCCTGTTCCGAGTGGAACCTGTCCTTTTAAACCACTGTATGGTCTTGGCCCCCATGTTGCAGCTTAGTTTCAGGGTCTTGGCAATCTACTTATAGCCTAGGCCATCTTTATGTAGAGCAATAATTCTTTTTTTCAGATCCTCAGAGAGTTCTTTGCCATGTTGAACTTCCAGTGACCAGTATAAGAGAGAGAGCGATAACACCAAATTGAACACACCTGCTCCCCATTCACACCTGAGACCTTGTAACACTAACGAGTCACATGATACCCGGGAGGGAAAATGGCTAATTGGGCCCAATTTGGACATTTTAACTTAGGGGTGTACTCACCTTTGTTGCCAGCGGTTTAGACATTAATGGCTGTGTGATGAGTTATTTTGAGGGGGCAGCAAATTTACATTGTTATACAAGCTGTACACTCACTACTTTACATTGTAGCAAAGTGTCATTTCTTCAGTGTTGTCACATGAAAAGATATAATAAAATATTTACAAAAATGTGAGGGGTGTACTCACTTTTGTGAGCTAGATAGATAGACATATGCACATACACATAGATAGAGAGATACATACATAAATACAGAAAGACAGACAGCTACACATACACACACACTTTTATATATTTTTTAATGTTTTTTATGTTTATCAGTGTTGTATGCACCATCCTGCGGAAGTGGCTGATGTAGTGCCCAAAGCAGTCTTTTTCTTTTATCTCCTAATTATTGGCACACCAGTTATGGACATCAATGTATTTTTTTTAATGCCTTATGCACACTGGCATATATAAAAAAATAAAAAAAATAAAAAAAATAAAAAAAAAAAAAACAGAAAAATTGCCTCTTAAGTTGCAATAGGTATGCGCAAATGGTGTTTGAGCGAAAATGTATTTTATTGGCCAGAATAATAATGTATTATATTATGGCCTATGGAATACATTTACATACAATTTAGACGCGTTTACGTGTGTATTAGTTTTTTCTGCTCAAAAGCACCTCTCTGAACACTCCTTTGGTGTGTTTTTTTTTCTGCCTGTAAACACTCCCCTTCAACTGTGCCCGTAAATGCCTGTGTGTGCATGGCCACATAGGCTGACATAGAGGTGCTTTTACATGCATTTAAAAAAAAAAAAAGCAAGCTTCTGAACTTATACGTTTTTTAGCCTCGTGAGCATAGGATCTTAAGATTTCAGGTTTTGTTTCTCAAGAAGCTATTTAACATGCTATTTTTAATAATTTAATGCAAATATGGTTCTCAAATGTGTGTTAAAGCATGTTTATCAGTAACATTATAAAAATCCATGACATGTCACTATATAAAAGCAAGACTTGTATACAAAATATAAATATTAAATAAATATATATATATATATATATATATATATATATATATATATATATATATATATATATATATATATATATATATATATATATATATACACATATACACACATACATATATATATATATATATATACACATATACATATACACACATACATACACATTAATATATATATACATAACTTTTACTACATTTTAAAAAATTGAATTTGACAGCGCTACAGAGTGAATGATAAAACGGATAAAACGCAGAACTTGCATTTGAGATGCCATTCATTTGAATGACACCTCAAATTGCGGTGCGGGTTTGCCATGATTGTCGAACGATAAAATGCGCTGCAAACCGCGGCAACAAAGTAGCTCCTGCACTATTTTTGGGCGAAATGCGATGCAGGTTGCCACGATTGCAGCACCTTTTATCACGCGACAATCGTGGCAGACCCACACGGCGATTTCAGGTGAATGGCATCTCAAATGCAAGTTCCGCGTTTTGTCATTCACACTTCAGCGCTGTCAAATCGTGGGCAGATCCGCCCGAGATTCAGAACGCTGTAGTGTGAATGCAGCCTAAGAGCCCGTTCACACTGAGGCAGCACGACTGCCTCAGGCGACCTGCACACGACAGCAGCGGCGACTTGCAAAACGACTTCTATATAGAAGTCAATGCAAGTCGCCAGCAGGTATCCCTGATGACGTCAGTTGTGACAAAATGGTCGTAGGGTTTGTTGAATATACACACATGGCGCATGCGCGTTTTGATTTTTAGATACTAGCAGAGCTTTTTATTCGTATCCTTGCAAGAAACGTTTTTATTGTATTGTAACTTTTTGTTCAATAAACCATCAAAGGAATCTCTGCACTACTGGATTTTTTCTTCCCTTCTTTTCTTGGATAATCCATTGTGTGCTGTGGAAGTGGCTATCCTGTTCCTGTTTCATTGGTCGTCCATTGGTGCGCCCTTGTCCCTTCGGTCATCCATTGGTGCGCAGCACTTATCTCCTGGAAGTGAGCTATGGAAGTTACTCCTTATTGATGCCAGCTGGTCACCTGGGAACAGTGTTCCTGCTGTTTCTACTAAGGGTCGGTTCACACTGGGGCGACTTGGGATCCGACTTGTACGCCCTCAAGTCGCCCCAAGTCGCCCCAGAAAAAGATTCAATGGGAGTGAACGCTAGCGTCTTAATAGACACTACTGAAGTCGCTCCGACTTCAGAGCGTACTCCCTGTACTATTTTGATTCGACTTGGTAGGCGACCTGTACCATAGAAATCAATGGAAGTCGCCTCCAAGTCGGATCTCTCTGTAAAGTCAAGCGACTTTGCAGGGAAAACCCCTCCCTCCCAGAGAGCTGATTGCCCTGTGATTGGCCACAGCCGAAGTCGCCTGTCATGGAGGCGACTTCAAGTCGGGTTGTAATTTGCTGAAGTCGCGCTGAAGTCGCGGTACAAAGTCGCGCTGAAGTCGTGTTGCCCCAGTGTGAACCGACCCTAAGCCTGTTTTGACCCCCCTGAGAAAGGCGGTTGCAGGCTTTCTGGTAAGCCTCTATTATAAGGTGACGGGCAGCACAAGCGGTGGAGAATATAGACTCTGCTTCCTGTATTGGAATTCTTTCATTGGGATACCTTCACTTATGAACTTTTTGTTGTCACATTATGTGTTTATTATGCACATATTTTTTCTAACACATTAATTTATGTATGGATCTTTTTTTACCTGATTTTTTTCACCAGACATTTTTGATTATGACACATATTTCACTTTAGTGCTAACATATATATTATGTTCACTTGGTAAATCATTGGTTTATTATCCGGCGCTGCACTTTTCTATATACATTCAAGTAGTACAGGAACCTTTTTCTAAGTCGGAGCGACTTGAATCGCTCTTATTAGAACGGTTCCATTGTACCGGACGGAACACGACTTGTCAGGTGGCTAAGTCGCCTGTCAAGTTGTCCCAGTGTGAACCGGCTCTCGGTGTTCAGGGATGCTCTAACACAGGGGTGTCAAACTAATTTTCATCATGGGCCGCACCCAACATCTGAGAAAAAGCTGAGGGCAGAACTAGGAAGCAGAAAGTGCAGGTTCTGGAGGAGGACCAAATGAGGGCCAGAGTCTGCTGAATGCTGAAACCAGGGGAGGCAGAGATTGGGGGGGGGGGGGGTGCACTAAGAAGCGCAGGATCTGGTGGAGGAATTCTGTTTTCCTCTTTGCTACTGACTGCTGAGACAAGGTGAGGGCGGAGATGAGGGGGGTGCTGCAGCTGCAGGAGAGGTGTAAGGGCCACATGAAATGGTCTGGTGGGCTGGATTCACCTGCAGGCCTTGTATTTGACACACGTGCTCTAACAAATGCAATTGTCTGGGATGGGGGGGTTTAAACATGCCTAATAAACGTCTTATTTCTATAGGCACGTATAAACAGTAGGAGAGTTCAGGATAACAGAAGCTCTGTTGATTATGAAAACAGGAGAGAAACAATCATTGATTTCAGCAAAGGTATCAATGAAGACAGGTTAGCAACCATTGCTGGCTCCCACTAAGTGGTGTTGATGCCTATAACACGAAAAAAGTACATTAGGGACAGGATAGTCTAATCAACAGTACAGTCATATAGGTTTAATGAGATCATGTAAGACGATTCATGATGTTAGACTCAAAGGAGATCAATAACTTTCAATAAGCATCACCTGTCCACACGCAATGTCATGTGAATGCTGTTTTATGTGCCATTTTGGTTCGGACCAGGCAACACATATATGAATCCTGCAATGTCTATTTTAGTTGTTCTGGTTCCCCACTTCACTACTGTAAAGGCAAACAAATACATTTGGTATTGTGCAAGTTTAAATGTCCATGCAGCTAAACTACACTGACCACACAAAAACAAAAAGACAACACACAAAAGAGGAACATGTCTCCATTTGCATATCATGTTCCTTAAACCATACACAACAAGCTAAAAGCAAATGTAGGAAGAATTAGATTTCAAAACAGCACAATACACAAAGCCAAGTATTCATAAAGTTACTAAGCCGGTTGCCCGTTAAACACATCTAACAATATCTGCATGGTGACCTGTGGCTGTACACACCAACTAATGGGGTCAGAATAGGACTTTGCCTGAGATGCCATTTGGCATCCAATTGAGCAGTTCACACATTTTATTTATTTTCGCTTCAAAAAGAAGGGAAAGTTTGTTGTATTTTTTGTATTTGGTTTTAAACATGTAAAAGAGTTAACTTAAAGTGGTGTTCCGGCCGATATAATACTTTTTAAATAAAAATACCCCTATAATACACAAGCTTAATGTATTCTAGTAAAGTTAGTCTGTAAACTAAGGTCTGTTTTGTTAGTTTATAGCAGTAGTTTGATATTTTATAAACTTACAGCAGGCTGTGGCCATCTTAAGTGTGGGCATCTGAAGCCAGACTGTATTTCTTCCTGGATCTCATCCTTGCAGATCTCGCACATGCTCAGTGCAGCACAAGCAGTGTAATAGGTTTCAGGCCAGGTTTCCATAGCAACGACAGTGTCAGAGGAAGTTGCCGCCCCTTCCCAGAAGGCATTGCAAACAGGTAATGATGCAATGGGCCAAGGCCAGGGAGGAGGAAGTGAAAAATTAATACAGCAGATGCTGAGAAATAAAATTAAAAATATCCAATTCGTTTACAGTGCGCAGTTTAGTGAGGGATGCTGAAGAGTTGTAAAAGTGGGTGGAACTCCACTTTAATGTAAATTGTCTATAAATGTTAGTGTCTTAAAAACCTCTTCACACAGGTTGGACTTTAAATAAGTTTGTCTTTGCTCATCGCCATTACATAGAGGTTGATGAGAACTTGGGGCGTCCTCCAGACTACTCTCTAGATGGGGTTTTTTTTTTACTCAAATGAGCTATGGACGGGAATGACCCGGTCCACAGCTCACTGTAGGGAAAAAAAAAGAAAAAGAAGAAGAAGCGGAAGTTCGGAGTTTGACTAAAGACAATCTCAAAAGGACGTCCAAGCTCATTTCTCTGGGATTAGTAGATTGCAAAATAAAAAATTCTGCTGAACCGACTGGACTAGGAGAAGCACTGCAGAAAAGGAGGTAAGAACACACAGGCAGGAAACTGCAGACTAAATCATGACACTTTATGTACCACCCATCAGATGCTGCATCTGTCCCCCGCTGACTCTGCAGTGAGAACTGAGCGATCAAACACCTCTGATCGCTCAGTTCATCTTTCTGCTCTGAGCAGGGAGCTGTGACTGTCAGTCTCTGGCTCTCTGCTCTGTCCCCCCTGCGGTCACTGATGCGCTGGGCTGTTGAGGGGGGCTGGCTCAGGCTCTCGGCAGATTGCTGAGATGCTGAGCCTGGTGTCAATCCAGGGCCCTGGGTAAATCACAATCTTTTCAGAGCCTTGAACGGCTGAGTGACATTAGCTGACAGCGGACTTTAGCCCGTTATCAGCTGAAAACAGGTGACAGGAGTGTAGAATGAACTGCACTCCTATGACCTACAGGAGAACTATAGCCAAAATAGCAGCTTTGTCTATTACTTCTTTAATAATCTACAGTTTTCATTGTTTCTGGTTCCTGAATAACAGAAAGTTTCCATCATGCTAAAGAGGTCTTTGACCAACATGACATGCTCCTGTTCTCCAAAAAGATATAGCACTCAGTGTCAATCTCCTACCTTTGTTCATTTTCAGGTATCCTGTCTGAACTTTCCACTATAAACTAGAGAAAATTTAGTACTATCCGTGATACTTTTTTTTAAATTTGCACTAACATACAATTTTTCAGGACAGGCTTTCAGGGTATGTCCCCTTTTTCAAGGTCCAAGCAGTACTATTTAGTCATTTTGCTAGAGTTCAGCTTTAATATTAAGCATATACATGACATAGAAAAGTTGAGTATACTTCGCTTGCTCAAAAGCATATTTTCCTACCTTTTCCAATTATTATATTATATAAATGGATATCGCCATCACACCATAGCCTATGGCAGTGATGGCGAACCTTGGCACCCCAGATGTTTTGGAACTACATTTCCCATGATGCTCAACTATACTACATAGTGCATGAGCATCATGGGAAATGTAGTTCCAAAACATCTGGGGTGCCAAGGTTTGCCACCACTGGCCTATGGTATCCAGCACAATAATATTTTTTCCCATGACCTATATAAAACAAGGAATCCTGCAACAAGTATAGAGGAGATCCCTTGACACCGTACATTGTAAGAAGGTTCATTTAAAGTGAATACATTTAATAACTGTGTAAGGCCTCTTTCACACGAGGGATCCGTATGTCCGTTTTTCATCCTTCCGTTTTCGGATGAAAAACGGACATACATTCATCCCTATGGAGCGTCGGATGTCAGTGGTGACATGTCCGCTGACATCCGACCCGCTCCGATCCGAAAAGTGTAACGGAGGAAAAACCTACTTTTCCCTCCGTTTTCAGGTCGGATCGGATGACGACGGACACTACGGACCGTCATCATCCGATCCCCCATAGGGGAGAGCGGCGCTCTGACAGGTCCGTCGCTGCACAGCGTGCAGCGATGCACCTGTCATCTTCCTGCTCAGCGGGGATCGGCGGAGCGATCCCCGCTGAGCCAGCGGATGTTCACGGGGCGGATCATGACTGATCTGCCCCGTGTGAAAGAGGCCTAATAGATTTTGTTTATCAAACATGGCTTGCTTTTCTTTGAATCATAGAACGATTAAAAAAGGGATTTTAATTTAAACCAATCCAACATTGTGGTGACCATAGGGAAAAGGCTAATTAGCAGGAAGATTGTGAAAGAACAGCAAGGTGATCTGACAAAGACTTCTCTTTCTGTCACAGGGAAACAAATGTCTCCAGTCAGCATTCTGAATAGGACTATAGAAGAGTTGTGACATAAAAGGGGAGAGCATTGCCCCTGGATATGCACTGTAGCTCCAATCCAAAGTCAATAAATCTATAAACAGACAGACAAATTCCAGGAACATCAATTCCCTAAAATGATACATGGCACATCATTTATGTTGTCTGTTATCCTGGTAATGACCCTGGTTCACTAATTGCCAAAACCACCACGGGGCAGCAAAGGGCAAATTGATGAGACACATGCAACCAGCGACAAAGTGTCTGTATTTCTTATCGATTCCACTGCTTCTTAACTGTTTTTTTTGTTGCGGCCCCCTTTAAAAATATGCAAAATTCCGAGACACTCCAGTCTGAAATGTAAAAAATGAAATGTTACTTATCAATGGGAAACCTGAGCCTGGGATGAGGCACAAAATTGTCTTGATGAAATTAAGTCAGAGTCCTCCCCAAACATGAGAACCCTCCATCACATCCAAGTCCCCCATCACATCAGGGTCCTCCCTAAACAGGAGAACCCTCCATCACATCAGGGTCCTCCCTAAACAGGAGAACCCTCCATCAAATCAGGGTCCTCCCTAAACAGGAGAACCCTCCATCACATCAGGGTCCTCCCTAAACATGAGAACCCTCCATCACATCCAAGTCCCCCATCACATCAGGGTCCTCCCTAAACATGAGAACCCTCCATCACATCCAAGTCCCCCATCACATCAGGGTCCTCCCTAAACATGAGAACCCTCCATCACATCCAAGTCCCCCATCACATCAGGGTCCTCCCTAAACATGAGAACCCTCCATCACATCCAAGTCCCCCATCACATCAGGGTCCTCCCTAAACAGGAGAACCCTCCATCACATCAGGGTCCTCCCTAAACAGGAGAACCCTCCATCAAATCAGGGTCCTCCCTAAACAGGAGAACCCTGCATCACATCAGGGTCCTCCCTAAACATGAGAACCCTCCATCACATCCAAGTCCCCCATCAAATCAGGGTCCTCCCTAAACAGGAGAACCCTCCATCACATCAGGGCCCTCCCTAAACATGAGAACCCTCCATCACATCCAAGTCCCCCATCACATCAGGGTCCTCCCTAAACATGAAAACCCTCCATCACATCCAAGTCCCCCATCACATCAGGGTCCTCCCTAAACATGAGAACCCTCCATCACATTCAAGTCCCCCATCACATCAGGGTCCTCTCAAACATGAGAACCCTCCATCACATCCAGGTCCCCCCTAAACATGAGAACCCCCTGTCCCATCAGAACCCCCCCCCCACCATAACACCAGTGTCCCTCCTATACATTAGAACCCATTCACCTCAGAGTCCTCCCTATACATAAGAACCTTTATCACATCAGGGTCCTCCATCACATCAGGGTCTTCCATCACATCAGGGTCTTCCCTAAACATGAGAACCCCATATCCCATCAGAGGCCCCCTTTAACATCAGTGTCCTTTTGTATACATGAGAACCCCTATCACCTCAGAGCCCCCAGTCACAAAAGAACCCCTATCACATCAGAGAGGTCCCTATACATGAGAACCCCCCCCCCCCCATCCGAGCGTTACTTCACATGAGAACCCCCATAACATCAGTGTCTTTCCCATACATTAGAACCCCTATCACCTCAGACCACCCCTTCACATCAGAGTTTTCCCTATATAGGAGAACCAACCCAATCCCATCAGAGTGCCTCTTCACATCAGAGGTCCCCTATCACATCTGAAGACAGAATCATCCCTAAGCATGAGAAACTCCCCACCCCCTTCCACGTATCCACACACATTACCAAAAGTATTGGGACGTCTGCCTTTACACATTAACTTTAATGGCATCCCACCCAGTCTTAGTCTGTAGGGTTCCATATGGAGTTGGCCCACCCTTTGCAGCTATAACAGCTTCAATTCTTCTGGGAAGGCTGTCCACAAGGTTTAGGAGTGTTTCTATGGGAATGTTTGACCATTCTTCCAGAAGCACATTTGTGAGGTCAGACACAGATGTGGACGAGAAGGCCTGGCTCACAGTCTCCACTTTAATTCATCCCAAAGGTGTTCTATCAGGTTGAGGTCAGGACTCTGTGCAGGCCAGTCAAGTTCCTCTACCCCAAACTCACTTATCCATGTCTTCATGGACCTTGCTTTGTGCACTGGTCCATATAATTTGGTGGCCGGGGGTTATGGTGTGGGGGGGGTTTTCAGGGGTTGGGCTTGGCCAGTTAGTTCCAGAGAAGAGAACTCTTAAGGTGTCAGCAAGACATTTTGGACAATTTCATGCTCCCAACTTTGTGGGAACAGTTTGGGGGTGGCCCCTTCATGTAAAATCTACAGCACCTTACCAAGTTCACTGAACAGTTATAAATGTTGTTCACCATTTTCTCCATGGTACATACATTGGGGCATTTTAATACAACACACAAGTGAATACACAAAGCTTTTTACTATAGGCAACATTAAAGCCGTCATTATGGTGCGTCTGACAGACAAAAATGAAAGCAACAAATTCACAAACAGGTATTTTTATAGAACCGATAATTTAAACAGCGTCTTACATATAGTACGCACATAACTTCCTGCCCTCAAGGGGCTTCCTCAAGTATCGCAGCAAAGACACCTGTTGTATGTTTTACATTAGGAAGCTGACAAGTTACCAACAGTCTGTTTTCCATGGAAAGAGGTTAAGGTTTCAATGCCTGTGTTGTAAATTTTGAAAATGAACTGCTCTACAATGGTTATAGATACAGAGACGATTAAGGGGACATGCTTTTACAGCTTGTTCAGAATATGTAAATACTTTAGTGTGCATGATCTGGGTGTAAAATCACTTTACATGAAGATTATATGATTTTTTTTTCCTGATAAATTTATGTAGCAATTCAAAATTGGCACAGACTGAATAAAACCCAATAGTATCAAATATCAGCTGCACGTTAACTTTGGTAACCATCATCTGCATTTTGTATTGAAGGACCTAGAGCAAACGCCAGTCATAACAGTATTAAACAGACTTGCAACAAAGGTCATTGTATACATTAATGTAGTATTAATGCTCCGTCTCCCATAAGTCCTCTCTGGTTTGCCTTCACAAGGCAGCCCATCATATCAACACTATGCATGGAATAAGGACAAACAAACGCATGCATTTTCCATGTGATCCAATCCAAGTCAAAACAATCCAAAAATAGGCACGATTTTCCTGGAATATAGAAATGGCAACAGGCCGCTGCTCTAACAGATTGCTACAAAGCCAGCATGTATATTGCAAAATATATAATGCACATGTGTCAATGACTACAAACTAATGAAAACAAGCCAATTGTGCTGACCACAAGCAAAATTTCAGCATTCTTGCTCAATCAATTTTACATGAATTTGCTAATTTATTTAAAAGCATGAAAACCCACATTTAATCCTTTTTTGCAATAAAATACCTCAATCTGTCTGTCTCCTGTAACATGGTGTACAACAAAACTCAGACTGGAAGGAGGAACAGCAGCACTGTAGCAGTTGGGCTCTAGGGGTCTTGTAGAGAACTGATAATAGGAGGCAAGAGCAGGAAAAATAAAATGTTCATCAGGGTGCTGCTGCTGCTCCTTCATTATCCAATTACAAGCCCTTGACCAAGCTGTATTGCATTGGAGAAAAGTGATGATAGAGACCTGGCTTTGCTTCATGGCAGGAGTGTTTGCATTTCATCAGTGACTTTAACCAGAACTCCAGATCTGGATTTCCTCCAAAAACAAAGTGTGATCCAAAAGATTACTCATTGTTACAGAAGGCTCCAGCAATACACTGCATGCACTTTGTGCTGCATACAGTAATGTGTGCTCGGTTCTCGCCAAGTTCTACTCACTGCCACAGCCAAAAAGAAATCAAGTTGGTCATGTAGTATATCAGCCATTCAGGGAGCACCTTGTATTATTATCAGTGAATACAAGGCATTCTGTGATTGGCCTAAGTGAAGAGGCGAGCAGATAATGTCACGAGTTGTAGCACAGTAAGTCCCCTACTTACGAACAAAGTCCGTTCCAGGAGCTTATTCGTAAGTTCAACTTGTTTGTAAATCCAGCAAAGATCAGAGCTTGCAGACAAAGGCTGCAATCGCTGATCAGTGCGTTTTGGATGGGGGGGGGGGGCCCTCCTGTCAGAACATAAAGGAACTGCATGGGAGATTGCTGCACCAACATTTTTGTGTTGGTATGGCGATCTGTCCGTTTTTTTTCGTTCAGCCTACTGGTGGAGTGTGTGTACCCAGCTTTACAGGATTGAAAATGCGAACATGCGTTTCGCATCTTCGAAAGTTCGCAAGTTTATTGTTCATATGTAGGTAAGAAAGTTCGCAAGTTGAATGTTCATATGTAGGAAACCTACTATAGTAGAATACTTAAAGGAGTTGTAAATGCAGAAGGTTTTTTTATCCTAATGCATTCTATGCCCTGTGCAAAACCATCTTCATAGAGCAGGTAAGTAGAACATGTTTGTTTTTTGTTTTTTGTTTTTTTAAACACAAGACTTTACAATCACTTTAAAAATTGTATGTCACTGTGTTAAAAAAAAAAAAAAAATAATAATTGTATGCCACTGAAAAAAAAACCTCAACACGCAGCACATGTCTGAATTACATGTACATTTTCCCATATTCTATCTCTTTAAAGACCCTACACATACAGAAACATACACCAGTTGATCTGCCAGAAATGCACTCAGCTCCAAAGTTCTGTGTGTGTTCAAGTCATGTTTTTTTTTTTTTTTAGCATCAAGGAATAGGTAAGTAGCTAACTTTTGTTGGTAAGAGAACAGGCCCTGAATGGGGCAATGCAGCAAGGACAGTTTAGGGTCTTTGCAGATGTGTAAATGGAACAATCTATATAGCATTCCAAAGACCCTGGACCAAATTCCAGTTAGGTGTGGGCATGACCACCAGATTTAAATGGCACTTCTGTCTCCTATTTCAAAGTTTCTGCAAGCAGCGACATACCACCAATCCTGCCCAGTAAACAGATGTTGCATAAAGCAGTCAACCAGATCGGGCCAAAATCAGTGAGCAATAAGCAATTACAAAGAATGGTACTGAAATGAAAGGTGCCGCTAAGGAGGCCATAAGCGCTAACATTGCATCCAGGAAAGTTACACGGAATGGGGCCAAAGTCATGTATTCCTGAGAGATAATAGCAAATATACAAGATAATGAAAACACAAGTCTTTAACGGGTGGGGGGTGTGGGGGGGGAACCCAATGCCCCACAGGGGGTGATGGTTAGTGAAAATGCATAATAAATGCATAATAATGCATGTCAATGACAAGCAGTAATGTACTACTAAGCATAATCATGCATATTGACAAGCAGTATAAAAGTGTATTGCAATGCATGTGAATCCATGCAAGCACATGTTTTTTGCATTTTCATATTTTATTTAATCTATCGATCTATCTATATATATCTATATCTATATCTATAATCTCACACACACAGCTTTAGATTCTAAGAAGTTCTTTTTACTAATTGAGAAAAAAAGCTGGCAAGGAATGCTATAAGATATTAAATAGGAAGCTAAATCTCAAAACACCATCTAACTTCCAATAAATCATGGTAACTGAAGCCAAATGTCCAAACATTTTGATTAGGGCAGCATTGAAAGTCACAGAAATTAATAAAAAATGACAAGCTGCCATGTGCCTAGAACTACCGCCATTTGTAAAGTATGAAAAATATCCCTCTCTATACAGAATATTAGGAAATTAGAGTGTCTAAAGTAAAACTGGTCATAGATTCTCTCTCCCCCCATTTAGCCAGGAGGCTTAACTGGAAAAAAAAAATGGATTCCACCATCTACTGAAATGAGGGTGGGTGGGTGGATGGAAGAACCCCTCCTCCAGGAAATTGTACTCTGACATAAAGTGCTGTCAGAATACACTGATCAGCAACTGTGCCAACTGCATCCTATAGCGCTCTATCACCCAAATGGACCTTTCCTTTTTTTTTAAAAACACAAATGGATGAACAAAACAGTCAGTCAATCAGATCAAACCGTTAACAGCAATTACCGACAGCTATAGCATGTGTTCAACAGACTTTCACAGATTGTAATTCGCGTTTATAATAAAAGATCTGAGTTGATCACCTTAATGAAGAACAAAGTAACCCCTCTAATTGCTGGGTCTGAAAGAGTGCATAACATTGCAATAGAAATATGGGAAATGATGTTGAAGTCTGAAAGGTGCAGGCTTCTAATCAATAAAAGTATATTAGGTAAAAAAAAGGGGTTAGAATCAGCGTTTTTGTTTTTTTTTTTGTGTCCTAGGGAGATTTCCATCTACTTCCTATCCTGTAGATACATGTTGTAAGTAAATATTTCCAAAGTTGGAGAAATGTCGTCTCATACAGTTGTTACCTGAACATGTGTCCCCATTGGAAAATGTCACTTCTGTTCCCATACTCACAATGACAAATTTAGGATTTTCCTTCACTAGCCATGCATAGGTCTCTCGATCAGCCTGCACAATGAAGGAATCTCCCTGCTGGCTACTGTATTCTTACAGCTGGTTGTATAGACACATCCAACACATCTGAGTTTGTCAGGTACACAAAAACAGATCCATGGCCACAGAAGCAAACGGTCTATTTTCAGGGCCATGCACTCCCCCCTGTGAACCTGCCAAACCCAGATGTGCGGGTGATCCATAAAGCCACTGTGTCTGTCCAACATAGACTGCCTGCACAGAGCTCCATGTGGCTTTGGAAACATAACTAAATAGCCCTTCACACTATACAGGTCTATGCACCTATGTGAATGAGGACTAAATATTTAAAATGACCAAAGCCTGGCCACAGTGCTACCTTAAAATATGCCATTGGACTGTTCCAGAAGGTATAATAAGCCAGCTGTCAAACTTCAGAGAAGGCTTCTCTAGGCCTCTACAGTTAATGCAAGTTCAGTTTACTATCAGCCAATAGATGGAACATGGTAGCCTCTCTGCCAATAAGGTATCAAAAGGGAAGGGAGCAAGTGCAGGCCATAGCATGACCTAAATTTGCACTGTGTTCCTACTAAATGTCTTTACAAGAGTTCAACAGCCAGTTTGCTATTCAGAACCAACCCACTGGGATTTCTTTAAAAGCTGGATGTCAATAACAGCTTGCACAGCTATAAAATAAAAAGCACCTTCAAGAGTATGTAAAGGGAAATATGTTTCCTTTAGGCCTTTGGTTAGAGTAAGGTTGTAGTAGACCCTTTGGCAAGGTTTTATTTCTATCTGTGTCTGCACTGGGGAGATTCACCCTTCTATTTCTCCTGCTAATGTGAGACAGAAATTAAGGGGAAAGCCAACATTTTAGAGCCATCACCGGATCAACACGTCAGTGTAAATCCTCCAATGGCGATACCTGCTCCTGAGACAACTGTTTGAAGCTAAATTGCAGGAATTCAGCTCTTTGTAAAAAGTGAAGGCACATTATGGATCACTATGTCCAAGAAGGTGCATGACATCTCCTGGGCTTATCGCTACAATTTCCAACTGACAGTTTTATTGCAGTCCCGGAGGACGGTTATCACTGTATTTCTGGGAGCCCTACGCTGATGCTTCAGGTCAAAGAATCTTCATCATTTGAGTCAGTGCAGCTGCTTTGCCTGTCCTCCCCATCCTTCTGCCAAATCACAGAAGACTTTGTTTTATGGGAACTCATTCACAAAATACAAAGGCTTCGCTGAATGGGCAGCAGTGAGGAGGAGCGAGCATAGGTGCTCTGTGTGCTTCTCTCCTCTCACAGCCCCTAGTGTCAGTGTATGCTCTGGCAGAGCCATAAACCTGTCAGATGTAAAAAAAAAAAAAAAAAAATATATATATATAATTTTTTTTTTTTTTACATCTGACAGGTTTATGGCTCTGCCAGAGCATACACTGTGTGTGTGTGTGTGTGTGTATGTATATATATATATATATATATATATATATATATATATATATATATATATATATATATATATATATATATATATATATATATATATTTATTTATTTTTTTCTCTCCGAGGTTTTCATACACTTTAAATTAGAAATCCAAGCACGGATATAGTATACATGGGTGCAGCCTGGACCCATGTAATTATGTATTTACTATACCTGGCCGATGCCCTGGAAGCTGGAAATCACTGAAGTAGACTTCACTATTCCAGTGCTTGCTTCCTAGGCTTGTGCCGAGAAAGATGCCCTGTTGCATTCTGAACACAAGAGGTCAGCTGCTCAGCACGGGTGCCATTCAGAGAATGCTGTGCATTTTCTGAATTAATGTAAAGCGTTCTCTGACTGGAAGAGGTGAAGAGGCGGGACAGTGGCATCACGTTCCACCTGGAATTCCTCTTTATATTTAGGATTGCAAGAGACCAAAATAAGTGTCACCAGGCAAATATCAGGAACAAATACATATAGAATTTAAATAAAAAAATAACTAGTTGCTGAGTCAAATCAACTTTGTACTATTAGTTACTGATGGCAAAAAATATATAGTTGTAAGTGCACAATGACAACACATTTTTAAAAGCAGTTTTGTAACTGCTTAACTTGCATGTTATATGCCACCACTGCAAGCGACAAGCACCTTCCGCCTTTGAACCCACAGTATCTGTTAAAATTGCTGATAAGTGAGTCACAAGCCTCCCACTACTGCTAAACCACAGGCAGAGGAGGAACACAAGCTGAACAATGGATGGGGAAGCAGGGAGTTAAAAAAAAAAAAAAAAAAAAGCACTAAGTGTGGCTTGGGTGAAAAAGAGGACAATGTTACATCCTGTACAAGGTAGTTAGGGGAACACTAAAACTCAATGTTGGTAATTACAGACTACATATTTCTTCCAGTAAAAAGGTGAGGGAAAAGTACATAAAACCTAAATCCTTAGTTACCACTGTGTGAATCCTGTATTTAATGACTAGCACTAGTATGCCACAGAATAAGACTACCCATTCACAATAACGCGTCGGGAGGTAAATGTTGTCCATTGTAGAATGCCAAAATTAACTGTCTGGAAACCCATGACATTTGAAACTTCCCATATGCCAGAACCTTTCGAATGTGCTTCTACGGAAGAGCTGTGTTTTAGGTCATTTCATTGAAACCTCTGCAAAAATTAGAGTGGTTGTAAACCCTTCATAACCACTTTTGCCTACAGGCAAGCCTATAATAAGCCTTACCTGTAGGTACCACGAGTTTCTTCTAAGCTTGCAGTTTAGGAGATATTGAGTGTATCCGCATGTGCCGAGGTCATTGGCACATCTGCACTGAAGAAACGGCTCGTTTGTACCATTTCTTCAGCCGCTGTGCCGTGACCGGTGGCTCCCGGTCAACTGCAGCGCCGGATCCCGCAACAGCTTTGTTTTAAAAGGTAAGTATTTCATAATGAGCTAGTATGTGATGCATACTAGCTCATTATGCCTTTGTTTTACAGGTTCCCACCCCCCCCCAGAGTTTACAACCACTAAGTTGTATCGTGCATTGGGCAAGGTCTTAATGCTAAGAATCAGTCTAATTCGATTTACTGTCGTATCCTCCAACATGCATTTTTAACACAAGATACTATGCACTTGGAAAAATCGAATTGTAAATTATTACATAAAAATATGCAGATATACAAAACTTTGTTCTGCAGATCAAAAATGTAATACAAACTGCATTTATTTACAATTATATTGTAGTAACCAAGTTAGTAAAGAAGGGTTTTTCAACCAGGGATCCATGGAGCCTTAGGGTTCCTCCAGAGGTTGCCAAGGGTTCCTTGAGCAAGGAGTAATCCCTGCCTCTCAGATAACTTCCCACTGACAGTATTGCTCTTTTTAGAGATCTGTAAGGGGGGGAATTTTTCCCAAAGACCACAAGTATAAGGAACATTCTTCCCACTGACATCACACTAATGTATCACGAGTTATAAATATAATCATTTTTTTAGCAGGGATTCCCTGAGACCGGAAAGTTAGTTTCAAGGGTTCCTCTGTATTGAAAAAGGTTGAGAAAGACCTAGTAGTAGTACAGTAAACTCACAGCAAACAGAAGTCAGCTCTTAAAAGTATAATGTAAACATTGTAAAAAAAAATAAAAATAAAAAAATAAAAAAAATACATTCAGTTAAAAATAAAAAAAATGAAAGGCAAAACTTTTGTTTATACATACAAGGAATACCTTTTTTCCCCCCTTTTTTATAAGTGATCTCATACCCACTGTTCTCAGCTCTATTGAGCTTGGAGAGCTAGGGTAGGAGTAACAGCAGCATGCTGATCTTCCCAGTGAATGGCTGTGCGGGGGAGGGGTGTCAACACCAGTCCGATCATTGGAGAGCAGGCTTCCCAGCACAGACAGAACACTGACCACGCTGTGCTCTCATGCCCAGTGTGGTCACTTCTTATTAGGAAAAGCAGAGGGTCTTTCAGGAGCACCAGAGATTTTACACAAAGGAAGTAATACAAAGAGAACAGGATACTTTTTTTCTACAAATACATAGTACAGCAGGCAAAAATCGGGAATATAAAATGTTTGGTTTACATATTTTTTCTTTTTACAGCTACATTAGCACAACCTGTTTAAACTTGGTTTGGTTACTGGGGGCTACAGTAGTTTATTATTTCCATCACATTAAAAGTTTAGCAAATCATGAAAGCATTCTCATGGTTATGGTAATTAGGGGCTTGTTTCACCATAAAACGTGTAAATGTGTTTTGCTCTACAAAGGATCCCAAGGTGGCACAGCGGTGTAGTGGGGCGGCACAGTGGTGTAGTTGATAGCACTCTCGCCTAGCAGTAAGAAGGGTCGCTGGTTCGGATCCCAACCATGACACTACCTGCCTGGAGTTTGCATTTTCTCCCTGTGCCTGTGAGGGTTTCCTCCAGATACTCCGGTTTCCTCCCACACTCCAAAGACATGCTGGTAGGTCAATTGGATCCTGTCTAAATTGTCCCTAGTATATGAATGTGAGTTAGGGACCTTAGATTGTAAGCTCCTTGAGGGTAGGGACTGATGTAAATGGACAATGTATATGTAAAGCGCTGCGTAAATTGATGGCACTATATAAGTAACTGAAATAAATAAAATTTAAGTGGAACCATTGGTACCAGGGGCAGTGCATGGCATCCAAAAAGCAACACAATGGACTTTTTGCAAAAGCAACTCGTCATGCTGGAGAGGACTAGTCCAATTAAAATCAATGTTTTTGTCTGTACCGTGAAACCGAAAAATGCACGACAACGAGACCGGTGAGAATAAAACTTTATGCATGTAGATATGAATATGAATCAAAAAGGAAATCACCGCTTTTGGTAACTAGCATGCATAGTTTAATATTTACATGTGTAACGTATGAATGACATTTGTTGAAGACATTGCAACACGAAGATAGCATACAGAAAATCTATTACAAACAAGGACTAATTTAAGTTTGTGTACAGTTGGCTCTCAAAGCTAATTAAAGGCAGGTCCCCAGGTACTGACAAGTCTAAGGAGGATTTCTCTCTCTCTTCAGAGGCCTCTTATTTAATAAACCAAAAGGAGTTCATGAACCGTACAGCATTAACTACCTTGGCACCAGTATCTATCGACAAATATGACTGATGGTGCGTTAGCAGTGTAGAAGACCGTATATCTCTATTACTAATGCCCCGCTAATCAATAGCTCTCAGGGTGCACAATCCGACATCTAAAGAACCAAACACAATCAAACACACACATTTACCACCAGAACAAAACTCAACGTATTCTCATCTTCTAAGAGGGAAGAAGGGTCAGTCTTCATTCTCTATCTATGCACTATTCTTTGTCCTTCTGTTTTGAAAACAGGAGCTGCCTATCACTGTGAGAGAGTGGACATACACTTGAAACAAGTCGCAATCTTTTAATAACCCATAGCATTCATGTGAGTTGTAACTGCTCCCTCTTCAATGTGCCGGGTGTAAAGACCTATAAAAAGGAGGCAGCTTGCTGTGGAAACCAAAACACATTCAGGTTGGTCACATTAGGTCAAAAAAACGGGTAAACTATAGGAAGCCTTCCTGTAATTTAACAGGAAAAGTACAACAAAAAACTAAAGCAAACACAAGGAGGAAAATATACAACCAACGTGATAACAAAACCAATAGGTCATGATATTTGGGGCATAAAAATGTGGATAGGTGGCTCCCACTGCCATCCTAAGGCCCAAGCAACTGCCATTAGTTAAATGAAGAGAAGTAAATGCCTCGATTGATCATCTTTATAACCTTCACCTTCTCATCCCATGATTATAAATCCACCCTATTTTGGGAAAAAAAAAAAAAAATACATGCAATAAGTGCTTACATATCAAAACTATATAAGCTTTAAATGTTTTATATTATAATATTAAATTATTTATATATATATTATATATATATATATATATATATATATATATATATATATATATATATATATATATATATATATATATATATATAAATGGAAAAGGGATACACAAAACGGCCCGCAGCCCTTCTGTCCAGTCACATTGTGGTGACTTTTTAGCGTGCATCTCTTTAAGTGCCGGTTCACACGAGGGCAGCTTCAAAGTCGTCCCACTCTAAAGCCGCCCCAAACAGCGCAACTTCAGTGCGGCTTGCAAACCTACTTCTGTATAGAAGTCAATGCAAGCCGCTCCGAAGTCGCCCCAAAGTAGTACAGGAACCATTTTCTAAGTCGGAGCGACTTGAGTCGCTCCTATAAGAACGGTTTCATTGCAATGCATGGGGTGCCACTTGTCAGGCGGCTAAGTCACCTGACAGGTGGCCCTGTGTGAACCGGCACCAAGGCTGCTCGTTCTTTTTTCAAATTGCCCATCAAAGCACATGAAAATGCACCTGAACCATATTTTTTTGAGGTTTATTTACTAAAGCCAAAATATACTGTGCACTGTAAGTGCTCTTTGAAGTGCACTTTGGGGTTGATTTACTAAAGGCAAATAGACAGTGTACTTTGCAAAGTGCAGTTTCTCCAGAGCTTAGTAAATGAGGTAAAGCTTCACGTTGCAAAGATACCCAATCACGAGCAAGGAAAATTTAAAAACAAAACAGCATTTTGGCTTGCACGATTTAATGATAGAAGTCAGCAGAACATCTGCTCATTTACTAAGCGCTGGAGCAACTTTGCAAAGTGCACAGTCTATTTGTCTTTAGTAAAAGTAACCCTTCAAGTGTATTTGCTCTAGATCTGAGAGGAAGCTCTGCTGGTTTCCATCATCTAATCATGTGCAAGCAAAAATGCTGTTTTTTACTTTCCTTCCACGTGATTGAGTATTCTTTGCGCATGAAAGTGATATTAAAGTCTTTTTTATTTGAAAATAACAAACATGTCATACTTACCTGCTCTGTGAAGCCCACATCCTCCTCTTCTTGGGTCCCTCCTGCCAAGTGCCCCCACAGCGAGCAGCTTGCTATGGGGACCACTCGAGCCAAGCTGCTGCTCTGTGTGTCCATTCAGACATGACTCTACCTCTCTCTCTCCTCATTGGCTCGCTGACCTTAATTGACAGCAGCGGGAGCCAATGTGGAGAGAGCGTCCCGGGCAGCCGAGACTCTTGTGCAACATCGCTGGATCGAGATGGGGCTCAAGTAAGTATTAGGGGGGGCTGCTGCACAGAAGGTTTTTTTAATCTTAATGCATAGAATATTAAGTTATAAAACATTCTGCCTTTAGAACCACTTGAAGTTGTACCTCATTTACTAAGCTATGGAGCAAGTGCACTTGCCTTTAGTAAATCAACCCCTATGTGCATTGTGGTGCACTATAGGCCAGGTACCTTAAGTAGTACTATGTAAGTGCATTGGGGTGCCATTCATCCATATAAGAACGTTGTGATAACAAGGTTTCCTCAATGCACATAAAGAGTCCATAGGCATTAAATTACAAGAGGCTTGTTAAAAAAAATAAAAAATAACAAAAAAAAAAAAATTAAAAATAAACAACTATCCAGAAGTAGACCAGCAGCAAATAATCAGATATTATTAAATAACACACCACAAAGTGGCAAGCAGGAAATATTACCATAATTAAATTTTTAGGAAAAGTGTATTCTATGATAAAAAGTATTAGACAGTCTGGAACTAAGCAAGTTATCAGATGATTATAGTGCTCCTCACACAAGCCAAATATACATAAAATCTACCCAAAAATCTAAGCAGTCCTCCCATTGCTATTGGATGATCATACTTGAAAAGGGTATGTATTATCAGTGGTGCACAGCTTGTGTGTAATGAACTTGTACTCCTAAAAGTGATACTTTATTTATCGCTGGAACCTGTCTGACTTTGTAAGCCTTAGGTATCTTCTCCATCTTGTATCCTCACTTGAATGGTGAGATTTTCAATGCCCTTCTGGTCCACTTGTGAGTTCTGGGTGTTCCTGGTCACCTTTGTGAGGTCCAGTAACATGTAGTGAGTGCATTCTCCATAGCATTAAAGTGTTACTAAACCCAGGACCCTGCATTCACTATATCTGGTCTCCCCACAGTACACAGAACATGGAAATGCAATAGTTTTAGTAAATATAAACTGCTAAATAGCTTTTCTCATCAGCAGTTAGAGCAGTCCTGTGACTTCTATCAATGTCCAGCCAAGCACTGACTAAGGCTTGTAGGAGGAGTTTTCTGACTGTCCTATGAGACCGCAAGAACCCTTACCCTCTGTCTGGACAGTGCTGATTGGCCCTGTGCTGATCACATGCACCTCTCCCAAGAAAAACAAAAAAAAACAAAAAACAAAACAAGAAACAAAAAACAAAAACAAAAACCTCTCTAGAAATACACACCAAACTGAGCATGTGCAACCTTACTCCATAGACTCTGTGTTATCAGGAAATTATAAGAAGACAGTGGAAGAAAGGGAGGATCAAAGAAGACAGGATCAAACTGCCTCTTTACGCAATGCAGAGGATTAACCCCTTAGGTTCCACAGTGAGTATACTAAGCATGCTTTTACTGCATATACAGACCAATTTTACTGTTGTGGGTTTAGTAACACTTTAAATACATACAAAAAAGAAAAAAAAAAACGCAACATGAAAATTAGAAACCGCTTATAATGGCAACAGCAGGCAAGCAGACTAAAATAGACAGATCTCTCCGGCAGAATCCCCTATAAAAATAATAGTTAGGTTGTGTAATCTTCTATGTTATGAAATGTGGAACCGGCTATTGTTATATATTATTTTTAATAGCTGCAAGCTATAGCTGTCTTTTATTGTCTCTGCTTCATTACCTAGGGAGTTGCTGACCTTAAATATGTACACAGCCTGCTTAATCAGGACTCTTGTCTTATTGGTTCCAAAGGCATCTGGCTCTCCACACCTTCTAATAGTGGTTGTTATAGGAAAGTAGTACTATAGCTGTTCTCTTCCTCCTCCCCCGGCCCAACCTCCCTTGGGTGCAGCAGATTTCCTTTACAGCTGTAGAAGTCTGAAGAGTTGCTCTTATTGTTTTGCTATCCATGTTCTATGCTTCTTGATACCAATGTATATTGCATATTTTTGTAACATGCAGAAAATCATTACAGAAAGAACAAAAAGAAAATCAGGACTGCATAAACCATAAATGTAATATATTGCACCAGTTTGCCAATCATTAGATGTGGTGCATCACCATACATACTGCATTGCCAATAGCAGGATGGGTGACCGATAATTGACTGACCACTTGGGCTGCTGTAGCCCAGAACCAGACACTGATGAAATGGAAGTGGTACCTTCAAGAAAGAGGGGGTATTGTAGCTGGTGATGTTAGAGGCATTTCAAAACAGTTGGCAGGGCTTATACCACAAAGTAACCTTGCTAGATAGACGCAAGCAAAACAATTCTCAAAAAGCCACTCCTTTCAATTGTGTCCTGTCCATAAATGCTTGTAATATTTTTTCTTTTGGCTTACACCTTGCAATACATACACTGTACATACGTTAACCAACATCACGGATTACTAAAACCCTTGCATATGAGCATACATATAACTATAGGTGTGCACCCTAAAGCTCAAACACGCATGAACGCCACCTGCTGTCACAGGGAGGAGGCTCTGGTGAGGGAGACAGTCGATTGGGAGCATATTAAATTACACCCAATACAGGTGTAACGTATTCCTAATGTTGAACCCAGCCTTTAATATAATAGGGGGCATTTACACTGGCCACTGGCACCCCCAACCACCCACCTTGCACCATTAGGGTGTGCCCATACACATGCGACACACCCTGTGCGCACGCCTATGCATATAACAGCTTTGTGCAAGCACCCTTAAAATAAACTCACTAATGCTTCCCAGGGTGTACTGACCCTGGCAGTTTTACCCGTACCCAGGTGCAGTTCCTCTACTTGCACTGGTTTATTTGTGTAGTGCGAGTGCTCTGAACCCATGCCTGGGTACAGTTAAGCACACCGTGACCAGGACCACTTGGAAGAGGTGGTTAAGTGCAGGGTTTCGTTACAGTTCACTTCAGTTTGAGCGCAAACTGTGCCTGAGCACAGAACTCCTCATAGACCACTGAGCAAGAAAGCAGGGATCGTGGTGGTCCGGCAGGCAGAGGTAATGAAGTAAGTGTACCTGGGAACGCTTCCCAATAGTACAATGAGTGCAAACCAGCAGAATAGAGCAGAGGGGGGAAAAAAAATTAAACTACATTTCAACCATGTCCAGTGCGAGGACACCCTAAAGGCCCATACACACGAAGAGAATATCGGACGAACGGTTGTCTTATTTTTTGTTTTTTTTTGCATGTTAGTCTTGTCGAAAATTAAGAGGTTACTAAACTTAGGAAAATTCACACACGACAGAATACAACTTCGGAAGTGATGTAATGTGTTGTGTTGTATTCTTTCGTTTCCGAGCATGCGTGGTCTTGCTCTTCTGATTTTTTTTTTTCAGATGAATACTGTACTGAAAAATTTTCAGATGAGTACTGAAGATTTCCTGATTCGTCCCTTCGGATAATTTCAGATGAACTGTCATGATCGGCTCTCGAAAGCTGTGTACCAACATTCAGATTATCGTGCGATCGCTTCGAAAGCGGTATTTTCTGATCGTGTGTACGGCCTTTAGCCTATTCATGACATTCAAACAGCTTCTTCCTCAAAATGATTAGAAGCCATAAGGAAGCTGGTGCTGGCTGCCGAAATTCATTCACTAACTTTGAAAATAAAATCGCTATATTGACCCCCCTAATGGAAAGCTCTCCTGAGCATAAGAAATCCTGCCCTGAAAACGTATACAATAAATACAGGTACAAAATCAAGCACAAGCTACAGTTGTTGCACATTTTAATGAAAAGCTACAAAGAGCATGCATAACTCAGCTACATCCAAAAGCACCCCCTTTAAATATGTATGGCGCCTTAAAGTGTGCAATCAGTTCAGCAGGTTAGAAACGGTTTAACCAGAGGACTAAGATAAATAAAACAAACAAAATCCCCAGTAATGAGATGCAAGGGCTTACAGTAGCAAGCTTGGTTTCCATAGCTGTCAGTGTACACAGCTCTCCTATGGATTTAATTATGATAAGGCTTCCAGAGCACTTAGTGTGTTCACAGTTACACAAGGCTGAGAAGAGCTACCTATCAGATATAGAGGGAAACCATGGTGATTAGGGTCATTTACAGCCCTATGACATCAGTGGTAGCGGTGAGATCCTCATATATAGCAAGTCACACGTCACCTACACCACCCCTCTCAGCCCTACAGGCACAACACTTACAAATTTAGATCCTTTTTCACCAGTCGTCAAGGTGTCAAACATTGTAGTGAAGCTTCATTGCTAATCTGAATCCCTATATAATCTAAACATGACTAAAGCGTGATGAAACCTCATTAGCAAGAAATAGAGTACCAAAATAGGTTAAAAATACTGAAGACACTACAGTCTCCAATAAAACTGCTTGCAAAAAAAAAAAAAAAAAGGCGGGACAGGTAATAGTAAAGCAGAATCTTAAAGCAGGCCTACCAAAACCAACCCCCCACCCTCGAAATGTAAAACCGCAACCAATACTGTAAATTAAAAACACATTTATTGACGATTACCTGTCAACTGAGCATCTAATGTCGCAAACTCAGATGCCTTTTTTCCTCCTACTACAAACCCATGTGCCAAGTTACCACGTAGACAACAATGGCCGGCTTCTTAGGCGCTTTCATTGCCGGCTACCCGAGCCAGATCCCACACATGCTCAGTACGAGATCTGACATGGTTATGTTGATGTTGCCATGGCAAAGTATAATCAATAAGTGGTATTACAATACCCAACACTCATGTTGTTGAAGCCTTTCAGAACAATAAAAAAAAAAAAAAAAAATAAAAAAAAAAAAAAAAACACCACACTGTGGTGACTTGGCCTTCCCAGAGGACATCTGTGTGACCAGGGCTACGTCACCAGTGCCTCAAGAAACCAGGAAGTAGAATTAAATTTAAAAAAGGTAAACAACTGCTAAAATCTTTAATACAATTGTATTGGCCTGCATCTCTGCATGCCGATATGAAATGACCTTACAGTGATTTGTTACATTAGAGAGGGGGTGAAAGGTCCACTTTAACTTGCATCAGCTATAGCCCTAAAAGCAAATAAATATAGCAATAAAAAATAGGTCTAAAATTAGTGTGGAATACACAGTTACATATGGCAAGAGGCATTGATGAGATACCAATAAATGTGATCGACACACTCAAATTGGTGGTAGCATTAATGAAGTCAACCAATCTCACCCCAGGGCTTTAGGGAATTCATGAATGGAATAAAATGTACATACATAGATACATATGTAGATACAAATGCAGTGTAAAAGCACAACTGTCTAAAAACAGGGCACAAAAACAATCATTGAGGAAGACTGCTATATAATACAAAAGATTGGGCTTGTTGACTCCCCAGTGTTCTGGTATTGGGGATAATCCAGTGGAGTGGAACTTAAAAAGTGTATATGTAATGAATTTGTTTTTTTTTGTAATCTTACTTTTTTTTGGAGGTGGGGAAGGATTTGATTGCTGTTTGTATCCACTTAGGGGAGACTCATCCTCTCTAATAGTCCTGGGCACCAATAAGTGATGGAAAATCTAAAATTTTAGGCCTCATGCACCACTGGAAGCTTTTGGGCCTCATGTACATTTGACCGTCATTTACCGCAGACGTGTGAAAACGCAAACCACAGCAAAATCGCAGCACAGTTTTGCTACGGTTTGCGTTTTCCCATGGCCAGTGGCCAAAAGGTTCCAAGTACACTAGCAGCTCCTAAACTTAACTCCATAAAAGCCTGTGTCGATGTACACATAGGGTTTTAGCAGTGTTTAGGAGCTGCTGCAGTTAGCGGAGGTTCCATCTCCTTTTCCTGAACATGGCAAAATTCACAGTAAAATCGCAGGGAGATTTTGTCGCATTTTCCTGCAGCCAGCAGTCATAATTGGTTATGTGCACATGAAGCCTTAAAGTGGTCTAAAGGCAGAAGGTTTTTTTATCTTAATGCATTCTATGCATTAGGATAAAAAAAAAACCTTCTGTGTGTAGCAGCCCCCCTCAGCCCCTCTAATACTTACCCGAGTCCCATCTCAATCCAGCGATGTTGCAAGAGAGACACAAAGTCCGGGGACTCTCTCTCCTCATTGGCTCCCCCCGCTGTCAAAGTCAGTAAGCCAATGAGGAGAGGGAAGGGACTGGGCTGAGCCACAGATCAGTGTCTGAATGGATAAACAGAGCAGAGGCTCAGGTGCCACCACAGCAAGTCGCTTGCTGTGGGGGCACTCGGCAGGAAGGGGGGGGGTCCGGAACGCCTGAGAGGGACCTGAGAAGAGGAGGATCAGGGCTTCTCTGTGCAAAACCAACTGCACAGAGCAGGTTAGTATAACATAACATGTTTGTTATAAAAAAAAAAAAAAAGAAGGAGGAGAAGACTTTAATATCACTTTAATATCACTTTAACGTGGCTGTTAGGGGCATCTGCCGTTTTTATTTTTCTTTCTGCCCTAAATGCCCCTGCATGTTAGCCTTAGTCCAGGCACACATAGGTGTTTAGATGCAGAAAAACCCCACAGCCAGCGCATCCAAAAGCAGCAGCGTTTTGGCAGGGAAAAGAAAAAAAACAAACGATTGACACGTGTAAAAAGCGTCTAATTAGATGTTAATGCTAGGTGCATTCATCCCTTGAACGTTAATTTCAAATGGTCAGACTAAATCCAGACTCTGGCCAATTTAATGAATTAACACCTGACGCACCTAAACATGTTGAAATGCGTTACACTTGTCAAGCTTTTTTTCTGCGAAAACGCTGCTGCCAGGAGGAAAGGCGTCTAGGAGAGATGGCAAAATTGTCCTATGTGCATGAGGCCTTAGAATTGTGACAAGAGCAAGGAGGTGGTGAAGGGAAATCTTCCCAACAGGGGGACATCTGTTCTGATGACAACTGTGTAAGAGGGGAATACCTCGGATTTTTGCATCTCCAGAACAGGACGTGCAAGAACATTTTCCTTTGAATACAAGTACATATTTTCTAGGCTTGCAGATTTGTGTCTGTTTTTTTGTGCTTCATTTCTCACTGTAGTTTATCACAAAAAATAAGCCAAAAAATAAAAAATAAATAATGTGCACATGAGAAGAGTCAACAGAAAGGGGTTGATTTTTTAACGACTTGCCTGCTCGGTATTTTACTATTTTTAGAACTTTATTAGCGCTGGCACCGTCACATAGAAAATGCTAGACTGGTAAGAAGTTGTCATTTGTATAATAAAATAGTGCAGGATTGACAGAAAAGAAAAAAAAAAACAAAGTGCCCCGGGCACTTAAAAAACGGACACAATACACCCAGCTATGATAGCGACTATACACACCAGCCTCTTGGTTGTGCGTTTATATATTCGCACAAAAGGATAAAAAAAAAGAAATCTTAAAAAAAAAACAGCAAAACCCAGTGCGTGTACATATCACTAAAATATAAAAAAAAATCTTTCCAACCGAATAAATATATGGTAAACAGTTCAACTAATATTTGGTAAAACATTACTGCACATGCACACACAATACACACAGGTGACAGGTAGCCACTTGCAAAAAGCAGAGAAAAGGAAAAAACTAGGTTGTTCCCATAGCAACCAATCAGGCATCTGCTTTCACATTCTGACCTACGCTGCAAAAAATAAATAAATAAAATAATCCTATTTCCTGCTTGAAAAATCAGACCAGAATTAAAATGCGGTGGTGTAACCACAGCAGATACCAGCCCTATACGTATAGTATAGTGCCCAAGACGTCCCTCCTGCATTACCTGGGTTCAGGCAGTACAATCTTCCTACTGGCCCTGGCCACGGGGGTGGATTTGCTCTTCTCCATTGCCATCAGATAGCTGACATCAGCAAGTACTGACTCTAGGTCTGCCATGACTCAGAACGAAGGCGTCCCCCCAAAAATCAACTGAGAATTGCAGAACCACTACTAACGGGTTGCAGCGTTGGTCCAAAATAATGTGAATATAGTCAGGGTGATTCAATAAATATGAAAATATAGAATACAAAAAAAAAGGAGGAGCTTTGCCAGTCTGGAACAGTGAAAACGTGCTCAGTTTTTCTGTTTTTATTAGCAAAGAAGATCAGTAAAATGACGCTAGTAGACCATAGTTCATTTTGGTTTCTCTGATTATCGACCACAATATATGAACGGTATATATTCATACACAATATTTTGAGTGTTTATTTTATCATTTTTAAATTGCAGCAACCCAGTGTCTTTAATGCATCAGGCTCCTTTTTCTACACGATGCTTTTCAATTGGTCATCCCAACACGTTGCGGCTGTCATAGTGAACTCACATCCAGGTTCACTAGGCTACTCGCCTCTACTAATGGACATATTGCCCTAAATTCTTAGAGCTCATTTCAACACACGGGATGAATGTGTACACGTTAGATTTACAAAAAGGAAAAAATTAAAAAAAAAAAAAAAAAAAAAAAAAAAATCACTGGCTGCAGGAAGCCCAGCTTTTTTTTTTTTTGCAGCAATGGCAGCCACAATGAGCTTCCTTTTATTCTAGAAGTCTTCATATACAAAATCAGGGGATAGGCGCCCGACCTCACCAGCCAAGCCTGCTTATTAAAAATAAATAAATAATAATAAATCAATTGGCTAAATTAAAATGGGAATCCAAAACAAGGAAGAATAAAAAAAAATCCCAGGCAGGGAGCTTTGTAAACACCAGATCCGTCTCCCTCTGCAGTCTTCTGGCTGGAACAGCTGTTTAGGCGCCTACAAAGCAATCTTCAGCATATCCACAGGGCAGCAGATTGGGGGGACCGAGCTATTCCCTTCTAATGGGCCAAATCTTGCCTTTCTCCTGTGCTGACAGCCTCCTGCTCCTGTACAGCAAGGCTCTATTAACATGAGCAGAGAAGCCGTGATGTCTGTTACTTCCTCTCCTGTGTGTGATAGCAGGGGACGGCCACTGAGAAACTCTGGGGGTGGATCGCTTCAGTCTGCCGGATCTGGAGCGTAAAGCAAATAGTGACAGCTAAAACACAGGCATGCTTAGTCCAGGCTATTTGTTTAAAGCGGTTAAGCAAAAACTCTAAACTGCAAATGTCAACTATACCTTTGTTCAGGATTTCCAAGTGCTTTGAATGAATAAAATGATGCAAAGGATCAAAAACCACAAGTGGGCCAAGGGTTGTAGCTTGTTGACATTTCGGAAATGTATTGTTTTTTTTCCTTCCCCTGAAATAACGTACAAATAACAGAAAAACTAGGCCTGGATTATTGCTTTGCCTACGGTCCTTCTTAAAAAATCAGGACAGGACAACGATGATAACGTTGGAGGCTGACACTAAATAAATACAAGTGTTATAACCAAGCTGAACCAACAATAGGCTATGCTTTTCTGTCATCGTCTTGTAGACTAATGCCTGGTGCAGACGATGAGATTATCGGACAAATGATCGTCCACTTTTTTTTTTTTTTTGCATGCTAATCTCGTATCAAAAATGAAGAGTTTATTAAACGCTTGCCGACCGGCTCGCGCCGATATACATCGGCAGAAGAGCATGTACAGGCATATTAACGTACCTGTACGTTGCCCTTTAAGAAGCGGTTCACACCCATGAGCTCCGTGGGTGTGATCGCGGGTCCCGCGGACTCGATGTCTGCGGGGATACCCACGATCCTCTCACTGAGAGGAAGAACGGGGAAATGCTGATGTAAACAAGCATTTCCCCGTTCTGCCTAGTGACACTGATCACAGTGTCATGTCACACACAGCCCCTCCCCCCTAGTTAGAATCACTCCCTAGGACACACTTAACCCCTTCACTGCCCCCTAGTGGTTAACCCCATTCACTGCCAGTCACATTTACACAGTAAGCAATGCATTTTAAAATCGCACTGATCGCTGTATAAATGTGAATGGTCCCAAAATAGCGCCAAACGTGTCCAATCTGTCCGCCATAATGTCGCAGTCACGATAAAAAAAAAAAAAAAAAAAGCTGATCGCCGCCATTACTAGTAAATTATATATTATATATATTAAAAATGCCATAAAACTATCCATTTTGTAGACGTTATAACTTTTGTGCAAACCAAGCGCTTATTGCGATTTTTTTTACCAAAAATATGTAGAAGAATACGTATCGGCCTAAACTGAGGAAAAAATGTTTATATATTTTTTGGGGATATTAAAAAAAAAAAAAAATAATGCATTTTTTTCTTCAAAATTGTCGCCATTTTTCATTTATAGCGCAAAAAATAAATACCGCAGAGGTGATCAAATACCACTAAAAGAAAGCTCTATTTGTGGGGAAAAAAAAGGACGTCAATTTTGTTTGGGAGCCACATCGCACGACTGCGCAATTGTCAGTTAAAGCGACGCAGTGCCGAATCGCAAAAAATGCTCTGGTCTTTGGCCAGCCAAACGGTCCGGGGCTGAAGTGGTTAAAGTGACAAAAATTCTCGCACGACAAAATAAAAATTTGGAAGTGCTGTAATGTGTTGTAACGTATTTGTAGTTTCGAACAACAACTGTACTGATTAAAACAAAAATCGTATGATCTGTTATCGCACGAGAAAAAATGTTCTTGCTTGTACCATCGGATAATTTTGCTTGAATTGTCGTGATCGGATCTCAAAAGCTGTGTACCAACGATCAGATTATTGTATGGTCGCTTGGGAAAGTGGTATTTTTAGTATGATTTTCTAATCGTGTGTACGGGGTGTTAGGCCTCATTCACACGGGATTTTACTCACAGCTGCAACAAGAATACAGTGTATAACTGTCACCGATTTTAAATTGGATAACTGCGGCTGCTCAGCCTGTACAAAGCACTGGCAGCTGTCCAAGGGCGTTAGCAAGTGATCGCACATGGAAAAATTACCTGCTGTTAGAAACAGGTTATTCTTCCCCTCCCTGACACAAGGGGGAGATTTACTAAGACTGGCCATACACCTATAGATTATCTGCTGATTTTCTATGGTCAGATGGAAAAAGTGGAACAGATTCCTCCATCTACGCTGAACTGTGTGGATGGAAGAATCTCCCACTGGCCCAAACTTCCATATCTTGCTAGTCGGCCCCGCTGGCTCTCACAATACCTGAACATTCTGATTGGGTGCAGGCATTGTTTAGGTTGAGAGCCAGCGGGGCCGACTAGCAAGATACTGAAGCTTGGCCCAGTGGGAGATTCCTCCATCCACACAGTTTAGCAGACATGGAGAAATCTGTTGCACTTTTTCCATCTAACTATAGAAAATCTGCAGATAATCTATAGGTGTATGGCCAGCTTTAAACTGGAGCACTCAGAATCTGGTGCAACTGTGCATGGTAGCCAATCAGCTTCTAAATTCAGCTTTTTCAATTAAGCTTTTAAAATAAAACCTGGAAGCCGATTGGTTTTTCTGCAGAGCTGCACCCGATTTTGTACTGTGCAGTTTTAGTAAATAACCCCCAAGTGGTCTACATCCAGGGCGATCATCTGTCCCTAACTGCAGGTAATGGCACCTTGTGTGTTCAGCAGTGGCCATTGTTAGCCAGTCTATGCTTTATACAGGCTGCACAGCCACAACTATTTGCATTCACCTGTGGATCCAGCCGCAGGAGTACAGTGGATTCTTGCCAGCGGTGAGGAAAATCCCAAGTGAATGAGGCCTAAAACTAGCCATACACAACTTATCTCTTGTTCAGTCCACAGGCAGAACAAAAAAAAAAAAAAAAAAATCAAATTGATTCCCCCATTCATGCTAAGGTCCCTTTCACACGGGTATTCCAATCAGATCTGCCTGTCGGTTTTTAAGGCAGACCTGATCAGATAGTCCATTCACTCCTAGGGACCGGTGGGTGTAAGTCTGTTTACACCAGTCTACCTCCGATCCAATAGAGAAAAAAAAGGGAGGGGTCCATCCTCTGTTTAGGCTTATCAGATCGGAAGCAGAGTGGGCTGTCTGTGTCTGCTCTGTATAAAAGGAGCAGACTCAGATCGGTCATCCCTCCATTCTTCTCTAATCAGCAGGACATCAATGAAAAGATCCCTTGCTGATCAAAAGACGGAGCCCGCCCCGTGTGAAAGCGGCCTAATAAAGTAGATGCAAAAATCTCTACTGCCAGCAAAAATGCATGGCTGTCTAAATACCCAATTAGTGACTGTATCCGATAGGATGAAATCACTGTTCTGCCAATAATTTTCCACCTGGCTTAGTCAATTTTTTTTAAAATCGACTTTTAGCCCAGCAAGCTCCATCTGGCTCGACTTTTGTGCTTGTAGGGCTACGTAAAAGGTAGAATTTTGGGCAATTCAGCAAGAATAGCATGCAAATCGATGGGCAGTCCTAAGCAGGGTATAGCAGGAACCCACTACATTTTGATGTGTGTATCACCTCTCAGTGCAGGTTTCGGAAGTGGACATTGGTGGAACAAACCTGTGGAATGTAGTCTCCTTTGGGAGAGCATGGGACTTCATGACATTGTAGGGGAACAGTTAGGAGATACGGACAGATTGTTGTTGCCCAATCACAGTAGGTGCCTGAAAAAAAAAGCCTTCAAGCCAGGATCACCAGGTATTACATAAGTGCATTTCAGAGTGTCCTCCCTCCCTCCCCAAATGCATGCTTGCCTCACAATTGTGCCTCTGATGTTTAAATGTGATATTTCACACAAATTGTGCGCTGGTCCTGCTTGCACAGCAGCTTCCCATAGATTTCTATAGAGCCAGCTCCCAAGCATCCCTAATCTTAGGACCCTTCCCCAGAGAAATGTATGGGAATGGACAGCACACAGTGGGCTAGTGCGAAGGAGGGAATTAAACATTTTTGGTGACTGGATTTATCTAAAGCAGCCCAAGGCTCCACTCACACCTGAGGCTGAGCAATTTGAAGCACAGTTCCACACGTCTGTGCTCAACACCAGAGTTACATTTTAAACCATTTGGCCTTGTTCACATCTAAACAGTGTGCTGCCACTTGTTGCATCAAAGTACGAAAGTACGGGCGTTTCTTCGAGGGGGCTTGGGGGGGGAGAGGTGCCACGTATTTGGCCCCATGGACTTTAATAGGAGCATGCATGAAATGCATATTTAAAAAAAAAAAAAAAAAACACACATCACCACATCGAAATCAGACAAAGAAACCAATGCTCAAGTGCAAACCTAGCCTAAAACCTTCAGTCCCATAACTATTTCCGCAACCCAACATCTCTACCCAGAAAAGAAGATATATATTCCACGATAAAGCCGTGTGTGCTCATAAACAAGTAGCAGTTAACGTCCAGTCATGCTACTGTACAGCTGCAGTAAAACAAAAAAAAGTTTCCTTTATAGATATCCCAAACAGTCGGAGAGAATGGTCTAAACGTCAGAATATAATTTTCCACAGAATATAGCTGATAAACCAAAATTAGAGATGCACCAAAATCTTGCCGGAAAAATGGTGTTATCGGCAGAATGCTAACATTTTTACCGCAAATTTACAGCGATTTTGCCATGATTACTGCGCTTACGGTGTGTTTTTCATCAGTCATGTGACTTAAAAATCGCATCAAAAACATAACACGGGTGCGTTAATGATGCATTCTTGCTGCGTTTTTAATGCATTTGAACTTGGAGGCGCGTTTTTTGTAACTGACCAAAAATGCACCAAAATTTTTAAACACCACAATGGACCAGTATGCATACATACATAGAATTTAAAGGAATACATTTTTCTTGTGCTAAAAAGGTGCCAATAGTGGCCAATAATAAATTAATATTGGTTTCGGCACCAAAATAGTAGAATAGGTTTAAAGAGAACATGACAACTCTTACATTTGAGTCCCAGAGGACTATATTGCTTTGAAAAAAAGTGGAAGCTCCAAAAAATGTAAGGGCCCTAGGCCAACAGTCTATAAAGAAGGGAAAACCAGAGGTTGCTTGCTTCCACCAACCACAGGCATAAGCAGAATCCGGTCACTAGGTTTTCCAGAGTACCTTCTTTACATACAACACTCAGTTTTCTCCCCATGGGACGTAGAAAGCGTCTGGGTTAGGCCTAGGGCGCTGAGCGAATGGCTCATATGCCAGAGTTGACAGATTCTCTATAAGTACTATAGCCACACAATTATATGCAAGCACCACAATCAATGATTCCAGCGTGCTCCTCCTTATTAGATGGGCCCTTCACACATAACTGCCCCCTTGGGAACACACCATTAGATTAAAATATGTGCTCTCTGGATTTTCAGGCATCTCTCAAAGCCCACAATTGTTAATGTTAGGTAGGTAGATATTGGAAATGACTATAAAAAAAATAAATAAAGAAGTGGAACCAGTTTTATCATAAAAAAAATGTTGTATGTGCTACAGAGAAGAAAGATTTATGTACCTGTTGAGAATAAGTGAATTTCCCCGCATGGAAGGGGGCGGTACTATGGCTGGAGTGTCCATATCGCAGACACCCCGATCAAAGTAAAACAGTGCATCCTTGGCATTAGGTGGAGGCATGGTGCCCCATCACTGGTGCCAGTGGGAGGCATGGTGCCCCATCACTGGTGCCAGTGGGAGGCATGGTGCCCCATCACTGGTGCCAGTGGGAGGCATGGTGCCCCATCACTGGTGCCAGTGGGAGGCATGGTGCCCCATCACTGGTGCCAGTGGGAGGCATGGTGCCCCATCACTGGTGCCAGTGGGAGGCATGGTGCCCCATCACTGGTGCCAGTGGGAGGCATGGTGCCCCATCACTGGTGCCAGTGGGAGGCATGGTGCCCCATTATTGATGTCAATGGGAAGAATAGAGCTCCACCGTTTGTGTCAATAGGAGAAATAGTGCCCCATTGTTGATATCAGTATTAGGAATTATACCCCATTGTTGGTGGGAATAGTGCCCCATCGTTTGTGCTAGTGGGAGGAATCGTGCACTATTATTGGTGTCACTGGGAGGAATAGTGCCCAATCATTGGTAACAGCGGGAGGAATAATGCCCCATCACTGGTGTCAGTGGGAGAAACAGTGCCCCATCATTGGTGTCAGTGGGAAGAATAGTGCCCCATCATTGGTGTCAGTGGGAAGAATAGTGCCCCATCATTGGTGTCAGTGGGAAGAATAGTGCCCCATCATTGGTAACAGTGGGAAGAATAGTGCCCCATCATTGGTAACAGTGGGAAGAATAGTGCCCTAACATTGATGTCAATGGGAGGAATAGAGCTCCACCGTCGGTGTCAATGGGAGAAATAGTGCCCCATTGTTGATATCATTAATAGGAATTATACCCCATTGTTGGTGTCAGTGGAAGGAATAGTGTCCAGCATCAGTGGGAGGACAAGTGCTCCAAGGAATGGATAAAGGCAAGCAAAGGACCACATCTGGCCCCGGGGGCGCAGTTTGGAGACCACTGCAATAGACTATCGCCATCAGCCACCAGCCAAGAGATTCCTCGGCCAACAGGTGGAGAAATGGGATGCTGGCGACATAATTGTCCCAATATGGCCATTGCCTTGGTCACACTGGGACCATGATATCACCAGCATCCCCCCCCCCCCTTTGTTTACTTTCATCTGTCAGCCAGGTAATCTCCAGCAACCCGTTCTTGTGTGAACCGGCCCTGACAGTTTGAAATATCACTCCGCTCCATTTTTTTCAATCTCTATTGGGGTCTGTCCATACCATTTTAGAATAACTTTGTAGAAAAAGCAGTCTTTTTTTTTTTTTTTTCAATTTTCAGGAGCTAAACACCAGTGCACTATGGTTCGACCATAGCACAATTGCATTCGCAGTTTACCTGTAATTTTATATGCGCTCCCATTAGACCATGTGTTTTCTGAAAGCGCATCAAAATAGCATGCATGACTTTGATACGCTTTCATGAAAATACGCGGTCTAATAGAACTTAATGGAAGCGCACCTAAAAGCGACTAAACCGCACATACAATTGCGCTATTGCCAAACCGCAGTGCACCACTCTTATAATGCAATGTTTAAATAAACTGTAATGCCCTGTACACATGACCGGTTTTGCCAGTTTTCGTAATAAACTGAAGGTTTTTCCAACAGAATTCCGCTTAAGCCGTCTTGCATACACATGGTCACATATACAAAATAATTCTGCGCTGCCAAGGGAGAAACAAGCAGCTAACACAACCAACAAGATGTTACAAGAAGAAAAACACAATAAGTGTAGCGCTATAAAAATATGAAAGCGTCCAATGTAAAAAACATTAAACCAGCAGTTCCAAATGTACTTGATAGAGAAGAGTCATCCTTATGAATGAAATGAGGAGTCTTCAGGAACTAGACACTTCAAGCAGGTATGTAAAACATCTGGAGTAGAGACATACACAACACCACCAAAAATGAAGAGGCTTACCAGAATGGATGGACCCAACGGGGCATACGCCAAGTAGGGTCGGATAGGCTTAGTGGCTGTAGGTGGCCCGGAGGGGCGATGTTAATGGAGTAGCCCACACATTGCTGTGTCCCTCAAAACGATGCCGGAACCAAGAGGGTCAAAAAATATGGAACAAACAACACGTTGTTGTATCCCTCGGAGCGGTGTTAGAAACCAAATGACGACGGTAACAAATGGAGAAAAAGAAGGAATGGCCACATAGTGTGAATCCGTATAAAAAATGGAATTTTATTAAAATTTGATATACACTCACATGTAGATCCGTATAAAAACAGCGCTGCAGAAAAGTGGCGACAGTGGGGTCCTAAAGTGGCGACTGCAGGGTAGGACCCCACTGTCGCCACTTTTCTACAGCGCTGTTTTTATACGGATCTACATGTGAGTGTATATGAAATTTTAATAAAATTCAATTTTTTATATGGATTCACACTATGTGGCCATTCCTTCTTTTTCTCCATTTGTTACCATCATCATTTGGTTTCTAACACCGCTCCGAGGGATACAACAACGTGTTGTTTGTTCCATATTTTTTGACCCTCTTGGTTCCGGCATCGTTTTGAGGGACACAGCAACGTGTGGGCTACTCCATTAACATCACCCCTCCGGGCCACCTACAGCCACTCACCACCTAAGCCTATCCGACCCTACTTGGCGTATGCCCCGTTGGGTCCATCCATTCTGGTAAGCCTCTTCATTTTTGGTGGTGTTGTGTATGTCTCTACTCCAGATGTTTTACATACCTGCTTGAAGTGTCTAGTTCCTGAAGACTCATTTCATTCATAAGGATGACTCTTCTCTATCAAGTACATTTGGAACTGCTGGTTTAATGTTTTTTACATTGGACGCTTTCATATTTTTATAGCGCTACACTTATTGTGTTTTTCTTCTTATACACACGGTCACACCAAATTCCGACCTACCAGAACGCGGTGACGTGCAACACGTATGACGGGACTAGAAAACAGAAGTTCAGTAGCCAGTAGCTTTCGTCTCGTACTTGCTTCAGAGCATGCGTAGTTTTTGGTGCGTAGGAACAGCATACAGACGAGCGGTTTTCCCGATAGGAATTGGTTCAGTCGGAAAAATATAGAACATGTTCTCTAACTAAGTCCGTCTGAATTTGAGACAGAAAAAGTCTGATTAGGCATACACACGATCGGAATATATGATGAAGAGCTCCCATCGGACTCTGTCGGAAATTCCGCTCGTGTGTACGCAGCACAAGTGTACCAACAAATTTGTGTACATCTATACATGTCTATTACTTCATATGAAGTGTGAAATATTATGATAGGCACTCTCTAAAAAGGAAAACAAACATGTTACTGAAATCCTAAAAATTAAATATGCAGTGTTTTTTTTAAAAGGGGGTTTAATTTATTAAGTTTAACTTATTTTACCCTTTAATTATACAAATGCATTAAAAGACTCTGCTAAGGACTCTGCATCTAGAACAGCCACATAATATAACACCCGTGGGTTATACGAGCACACTGCAGCCACATCAAACTAGACATTTCCAGACTTAAACATTTGCTCTTTCATTTGACCAAAAAAATAAAGATACTGATCAAATATATATTTAAAAATGGGCCACACAGGCTGTGATTGCTTTTGCAGATCAAGGTATGAAATGACTGGATTGAAAAAAAAAAAAAAAGCGTGAGCACATTATATAATACAAATAACAACCCTTTCTATGAAAATAACTTGCAGTTATGGCTACATATTAGTTGGCTAAAAACAATATCTTAAAATTTAATCTCTAAGCAAATATACAAAACCTCTATGTTAGGGTGCATGCATTTTTTATTGCCCATCGTAAATCTTCCAGCACTTTCCCGTGCCCAGGGAACTGAACGTTGATTACAGCGTGCAGTACAAGCGAATGGCTATACGAGACCATACTCTTGTAAAATGTCAGTGCATCACTGCATCGCCAGTATGTGTGCGTATGACATATTTCCCAAAACGCAGAAGTTCAGGCTGGGAAAATATGACCAAGGAGCAGTAACAAAAAAAAAAAAAAAAAAAAAAAAAAAAAAAATCAAGAATGTAACGCATTGGCATTTACTCACTTGTATGGCAGGCTATACGCGGTATGTACACTTCCCTGGGTGTGGAAAAGCACCAGGATATTTGCGCTAGTCATAAAACATGCATAATAGTCCATGTGCATGAACCCTAATGTAAATTGAGTTTCAGGATTGGGAACTTACACACACACACATCACTAGCACCAGCACAACACCCACAAAAAATAAACTGCCTACTACTACCCTTGTGCACATCCTCCAGCACGGAAATAAGGCAAGCGATATCTGGGGATAGCAGGGGAGTCTGTACAACTTGAGAAACAAGGGATAGCTGGTATTCAGCCTAAAGCCCTGAACACACCTAGGTATAGCAGAAACATTCCTGTCCGTGTTTCTGCACAAAAAAAGAGAAAAATGCGCTTGTGGTGCCATTATTTCTTGATGGTACCCCAAATGCAGGCAGCAGTCGTGCATTTTCGGTGTGACACAAAAAGCGCTTGGTTCAGTGCCAACATTTTGTACAGGAGCACATTTTTGGAGTAGAGAGAGGCCCATTCAAATGAAGTGTCACTCCAAAAACGCACAAAAAATGTGCCAAAATGGCGAGGCGGTAGTGTCGCTCAAGTGTGAACAGGGCCCGAACACATTTTGTTAGGGTGTAACAGTACCAATATGTATATTATGGATCAACAAGCTGTTGATCCCCCCCCACAACCTCCAAAAATTAAAAGTCAGCAGCTACAAATACGGTAGCTCCTGACTTTTACTATTATCCAGTGGTGTCCTCACCCAAGACGATTCTTGAATCGGCTCTTGAGTGCTGGCGCTGCCATCTTGGCATACTGTGCATACGTGAAGCGCGATGTGAATTGGCTGGCTGCGGTGGGAAGGAGGAAGGGGGCCGAACTTCCGGCTCACTTCACCGTGGTGAACTTAGCCAGAAGTGGGAGCGGGTACCTGTCAAAACCATGTACCTGCTCCCCCCTAAAAGGTGCCAAACGTGGCAGCAGAAGGGGGGGTAGAGGTAGACATACGGAGCTCTGCTTTAACCACTTTAAGACCGCAATATGTAAAAAAAATTAGATAGATAGATAGATAGATAGATAGATAGATAGATAGATAGATAGATAGATAGATGGATAGATGGATAGATAGATGGATAGATAGATGGATAGATAGGATAGATAGGATAGATAGGATAGATAGGATAGATAGGATAGAAAGGATAGAAAGGATAGATAGCCATAACCCCTGATCTTTTTTTTTTTTTTTTTTCAATCTGTGATTCTCTTTTTCATAAAAGCGATTAGAGCGGCTGATTATTCGCTGGATCACTTTAAAAAGCAACGGGAGAGGTTGAACCCACCCCCACCCTGCTGCTCACCGTCGTTTCTCTGGCTTACTATTCTAACCCAGGAAACAATCTGACAGTTCACGGGGCCGGTCACAGAAGTAAGGAGAGACCAGGTCGATGTTTTTTGTTTTTTTTGATCTGATGCTTTCGAAAGGTAGGAGGAGAGATTTGAGGTCTTATACACTCCAGATCTCCCCATAGAGGAGGACCCATCAACCTTTATTTCTATCACAAGGGATGTTTACATTCCTTGTGATATGAATTAAATAAAAAAAATTAAAAAAAAAAAAAAGTAAATAAGAAGAAAAATAAATAATTAAAAACATTCCCATTCCTCCATGTTTGCACGCAAAAGCATACGTAAACAGTGTTTGCCTCACACATGAGGCACCACCACGACCATTACAGCGAGAGCACTAATTCTAGCACTAAACCTCCTCTGTAACTCTAAACAGGTAACCTGTAAAAATTTGTAAACGTTGCCTATGAAGATTTTTAAGTATCGTAGTTTGTCACAATTTTAAAGCGTGACATGTTAGGCATCTATTTATTCGACGGAACATCATATTTTATTTTAATTTCTTTAAAAATTGGATTATATATATTTCCATTAAAATTCATAAAATTGCATTTTTTCCAAAAGAATTGTGTTTGAAAAATTGCTACACCAATACAGTGTGACAAAAAATTGCAAAGATAGCCATTTTATTCTCTAGGGTCTCTGCTAAAAAAATATATAATGTTTGGGGGTCCCAAGTAATTTTCTAGCAAAAAATACAGATTTTTACTTCTAAACAAAAAGTGCCAAAAAAGGCCTGGTCCCTGACGGTTCTGTCCTCTCTCTCTCTCTCTCTCTCTCTCTCTAATCTGACATTTCTTTATCTGTTTCTGGAAGCCAGTTTATTGTCATGAATCAAGATGACTTGATTAATTTGCTATTAGTTTGTCAGAAGGCTTTTCATCTTCTTTGGCTTCATAATGTTTGCAACTCAAACTCCAGAGGTGAGATGTCACTATTGGAGACTCTGAGACATATTGGGGGGGGGGGGGGTTTACTAAAACTGGTGCAGACAGAATCTGGTTCAGCTCTGCATAGTAACCAATCGGCTTTAAGATTTTATTGTCAAAGCTTCATTGAACAAGCTGAAGTTAGAAGCCGATTGGTTACTATGTACAGCTGCCCCAGATTCTATGTGCACCAGTTTTAGTAAATCCCCTCCATAGTGTCATTCCATTCAAACTGGGAGATTTTCCTTAAGGGCAGATGTTAATGGGCTGAATCACAGCACTTTCTTTGTATTTGTTGAACATATATATATAATGTCACAGCAAATGATATTTTAGGAAGCCACTAAGAAATTCTACCTTCCAATGTTCCAATTGAAATATCAGTTTTTGGTGGTGTGTATGATGTAAGATAAATAGTTATGTCTAGGGATAATGGGCCACTTCACCTGAATTCAACAAATTGTTCTCATTTGTGCTTTTGTTACAATCTTTTTTTAGGCTTACAGAGTGATATGGCAAATACGAGAGGACTGGGCACATCTCCCGATACATCAATTAACTGACCCAAAAGTGAGATGAGCCATCAGCCTGATCCAAGGAGTAGCCAATCGCCTTGGGGGGGGGGGGGGGGGGGGGGGTCAGGACATTTTTTCCCCCCTTTAGTGATTAAATGAAAGCTTCATAAAGGGTTTTTTTACTTCCTCTGAATCAGCTGCTTTTCGACAAAGGGCTGAGTACAGAAACGTGTTGGAGCTTTATCTTGTATGCTGTGATAACTTGGCATAAAGAAAAGACATTATCAGTTGACATACTGTGTGATCTTCCCTTCAGGTCTTCATTTGGATGCCGAGTGTGGGAACAAGCTTAGATCTGAAACTAAAGTGTTACTAAACCCATAATAGTAAAAAGTCTGTAAATGCAGTAAACCATGCTTGTTATACTCACTGTGGAACTTAAGGGGTTCTTCTTTCACTGTTCCCAATCCATCTGCTGATAGAACAGAGCCTTGGATGCACTCTGCATATGCTCAGTTTGGTGTGTATTGCTAGCAAGTTTTTGTTTTTTGTTTTTTTTTGGGGGGGGGGGTGCATGTGATTAGCACAGGGCCAATCAGCACAGTCCAGACAGAGGTCAGCCTAGTAGGTCAGTTAGAGGAGAATGGAAACTCCTACAGTTGCTGCAAAGGGCCTATTATATTGCAAAAAGCATATAAGTCAATAGGAAATATGAAAAGAGATATAAATTCCAAGAAAAAAAAAGTTTTTTTGTTGTTTTTGTTTTACAAATAGCTGTAAGGAGGTAAATGCAATTTCATGGTACGCCATCTGTGGTTTAAAATGTACACTTTCATTGATGTCTGGCAGTATACAGTAGATGTTGCTATATTTCCTGTGCTCCAACATGTAGGTCTCCTACAATTCAGCCAGACTCACCCCTCCTCTTTCCCGTCTATTCATACAACTCTTTGTATTTTATGAAACTTGGAAATTCTTCCTTGCTGTGGGGCGGTCTAGGTCCTGACATCATCAAGACTGATGAAGGGTCTAAAGCCCTGCATTGGACGTGAGGGATAGTCCACTGCTGGAGAATGAGGGAGCAGATTCTCAGGTAGGTAAGAGTCCAGGCGCAGCCCAACCGTAAGTGAAATGTTTCAAGTTGCCCTGGGCTTTGAGCTGACAACACACATTCCAATCTGACTGTATAATTTCCTTTATATATATATATATATATATATATATATATATATATATATATATATATATATATATATATATATATATGTACAACTGTGTAGAGCAGGGATTTCCTGATTGGACATTAAAGCGGAAGTAAACCCATCAGTTTAACACTTGCCGGAAATGTAACACTCCCATTGGTTGTGCTCTCAACCAAACTGTCAAACTATCCAATGGCTGGTGTCATCGCATGTGCAGCATCATGGCAGTTGAAGATTAAACAGAGGCCAAGATGGCAGCTCCCTTGCCTGAAAATGATAGGAGGGTTTACTTCCACTTTAAAGTGGGAGACCAGGCTCAATCCAACTAAGCCTAAAAAACTGCTCCCATCCTCTTTCCAACTCCTATTCCAACTCCGATAGAAGGAAGCTGCTTATACTTACCTATTCTGAGTGCACTTTGGTCCTTTCACATGACCGTTTCCCGGAACTGGCTTCAGTGTAGAGTAGAGACAAGCAACAACGAATGGCACAAAGCAAACCTATGGGTAACGTCTCCGCCCAGGCATTGCAGCTGTTGTTGGCACATCTCTCTTCTCTCCTGAAACTGGCCACTGGTAAGATCACGTGACCAGAGTGGAACGTCCTCAGAATAGGCAAGTATGTGAATCTTCCTTTCACAGGGTAGTTAAAATAGGATCTAGAAGGGGGCTGGGAGCAGTTTTAGGTTTAGTTAGAGATCCTGGACTTCCACTTTAAGTAAAACCTCATGGTGCTGGGACTCCACACCCCCAGGCCTATTCTTGTAGCATAGGATATTATGGTAGAGAAATAATACAAGACAGGTCTTAAAAAAATAAAAAAAATAAAAAAAAAAAAAAAAGGGAAGGAGGGAAAAAAAAACAAACAAAAAAAAAAAACGCTTTACTATAATGTAATCCTGTATTTTGCACAAACTGAGCAAGGCAACAGGTCCGCTTTCTAGGATGTACCATAAGCAGCCCTCTGCAGGTCTGGTCCAATGGCAGACAATTCACCCCCCCCCCTCCCAAAAAATGTGGTACTTTCACTATGGGTGAAAACAAAACTCCTACTGCCACCCAACAAGTCCAGTCCTAAAGGACCAACAACGCGGTCTGAGGAAAATGAAAAAGAGTGTGCATGGGGGAGCATGCACAGCCCAGTGTAAGAGAGCAAAATCAGGTGGGAGAAGAAGTGTAGAGAAACGAATACACCATTATGGTCCCTCCTGTAACACAAATCAGTTATTTTTCCTAATAAGGATGGGTTCAGGCCCAGATCACACCAGCAACTTTGTAGCAATTATATGTAGCAGCTACAAATCTCCATGATCATTTTCTCTGTTGATTCGTAGCTGGCTACAATACTTGTCTTTGCAGCTTGAAATTGCTATTATGCCACGATTATCAACAGTTGCCTGGGATAATAAAAGTAGCTACTAAAGGTGGGAATATTGTAGTTAGCATCAAATGCTGGGGAAAAAAGTCAGGAATGGAGTTAATTACTGCAGCAAAATTCATTTTTTCTTAGCAACAAAATACCAATAGGATATTTGTATCGGCTATAAATCCAACTCGGTAATGCTGCCGTTAGAAGAATAAAAAAAAAAAAAAAATGTAGAATATTTAAATAAAAAGTCTTAGTCCGTAGGGTTCAATATTGAGTTGGCCCACCCTTTGCAGCTATAACAGCTTCAACTCTTCTGGGAAGGCTGTCTACAAGGTTTAGGAGTGTGTCTATGGAAATGTTTGACCATTCTTCCAGAAGCGCATGTGAGGTCAGGCACTGATGCTGGACGAGAAGGTCTGGCTCGCAGGCTCCGCTCTAACTCATTCCAAAAGGTGTTCTATCAGGCCAGTCAAGTTCCTCCACTCCAAACAAGTTCATCCATGTCTTTATGGACCTTTCTTTGTGCACTGGTCCAAATCATTTGGTGGAGGGGGGGGGGGGGGGGGGATTATGGTGTGGGGTTGTTTTTCAGAGGGTTGGTCTTGGCCCCTTGGTTCCAGTGAAGGCAACTCTTAAGGTGTCAGCATACCAAGACATTTTGGATAATTTCATGCTCCCAACTTTGTGGGAACAGTTTGGGGATGGCCCCTTCCTGTTCCAACATGACTGCGCACCAGTGCACAAAGCAAGATCTATAAAGACATGGACGAGTGAGTTTGGGGTGGAGGAACTTGACTGACCTGCACAGAGTCCTGACCTCAACCTGACAGAACACTTTTGGGATAAATTAAAGCGGAGACTACGAGACAGGTCTTCTCATCCAACATCTGTGCCTGACCTCACAAATGCGCTTCTGGAAGAATGGTCAAACATTCCCAAAGACACACTCCTAAACCTTGTGGACAGCCTTCCTAGAAGAGTTGTTATAGCTGCAAAGGGTGGGCCAACTCAATATTGAACCCCACAGACTAATGCCCTGTACACACGGTCGGACATTGATCGGACATTCCGACAACAAAATCCATTGATTTTTTCCGATGGATGTTGGCTCAAACTTGTCTTGCATACACACGGTCACACAAAGTTGTCGGAAAATCCGATCGTTCTGAACGTGGCGACGTAAAACACGTACGTTGGGACTATAAACGGGTCAGTAGCCAATAGCTTTCAGCTCTTTATTTATTCTGAGCATGCGTGGCACTTTCTGCGTCGGATTTGTGTACACACGATCGGAATTTCCGACAACGGATTTTGTTGTCGGAAAAATTTTATAGCCTGCTCTCAAACTTTGTGTGTCGGAAATTCCGATGGAAAATGTGTGATGGAGCCTACACACGGTCGGAATTTCCGACAACAAGGTCCTATCACGCATTTTCCGTTGGAAAATCCTATCGTGTGTACAGGGCATAAGACTGGGATGCCATTAAAAAGTGCATGTAAAAGGCAGGTGTCCCAATACTTTTGGTAATATAGTGTATATTAAATATATTCTACATTTTTTTTTTTATTCTTCTAACAGCAGCATTACCAAGTTGGATTTATAGCAGATAAAAACATCCTATTGGTATTTTTGTTGCTAACAAAAAATTAATTTTTCCGCAATACTTTTGACAATATAGTGTATGTAAATATGAATAACTAAATATTGACAGCAAGAGAATAAACAATGTAGCCTTTAGGTCTTATAAATAGGGGTTTTAGTATGCAAAAAAATGCAATGTGCACCGCAAGAAAACATATTGGCCAGCTTTGAGTAACTTTATTGAAGCCTTTAAGCACCATCCAGTATGGCAATGTAAACACAGATCCTAATAGGAGTGCCATCACTTTAAACAAGTTGTTAGCAGGCTTTCAACATCCTTCTGATAATGCTGAAGCTTACTGGAGCCTGATAACAGCTTGTTTAGAGTAATAGTCGGCATCCCAGAGGCTGCCATCGCTGAGCGTTCCCTTTTGAAGTGTTAGTTCCCATGTAGGGTAAAGTTAACGTGTCTCTAACAAGGGCACCCCCCCCCCCCAAACTCATCTTACCTGAACTTCCTCACTGCTCTTTCACAGCCACCACTAAAATTGGCTGTGTTGGCCACCTGGGTAAGCAGTAACATCAACACCCATGTCATGGGACAGTGCTCGGGCCTAGAAATCGGCTACTAAGCCCAGGTACAAGGTAGCAGGTCGCATACACCCTCAGACCTTGAAGTGCCTGCCAGCTCAGATGCCAGGTAATATCCTTTGTAGGGACACTGTTAATTTGCCCTGCATGGGCAATGCCACAATGTCTCCTTAGAGTAACTCCTTTTGGTGAGAAAAAAAAATCCCCTCTATGTGATCTATGTACATGGCAGAGCCTTTAACAACCTTTGTTGCAGATTCCTACCTTTTCTGTTTGTTATTGTGAAGACATAATAGTTTGCCTGTGTCCATGTTTAGCCGATTCTCGCCTGCCGGCCGTCAAATGACGGCTGGGCGCCGCGGCTCTCATTCTGGGAGGCCGTCATATGACGTCCACCCAGAACGAACACTCAGGCACGCATCGCGGTGATCGGTGGTGCGGTGTGTCAGTCTGACACACCACTACACCAATCTCGGTAAAGAGTCTGTCCAATCATGATGTAAACAGGAAGAGCTGTTGATTGGCTTTTCCTCACTCGGTGTATGCCCACCCAGGACCACCAGGATGCTGCCAGGACCACCAGGGATGGCCACCACACTGGACCACCAGGGATGGCCACCACACTGGACCACCAGGGATGGCCACCACACTGGACCATGATGGAAATGCCAATCAGTGCCCATTCCCAATGCCATCAGTGATGCTTAACAATGCCATCTATCAGTGCCGCCTATCAGTGCTGCCCATAAATACCCATCAGTGCAGCCTCTCAGTGTCGCCTATCAGTGCCCATCAGTGCCACCTCATCGGTGCCCATCAGTGAAGGAGAAAAACTTACTTATAAAATTTTGTATATAACAGAAACAAAAAGAAAAAACTTTTTTTTTTCAAAATTTTAGGTCTTTTTTATTTGTTTAGCAAAAAATTAAAAAAAAAAAAAAAAGCGCAGGTGGTCAAATAGCACCAAAAGAAAGCTCTATTTGTGGGAGCAAAATTTAAAAAATTCTGTTTGGGTACAGTGTAGCATGACCGCGCAATTGTTATTTAAACAGTGACAGTACTGAAAGCTGAAAATTGGCTTGGGCAGTAAGGGGTATAAGTGCCCTGTATTGAGGTGGTTAAAGAGAATGGGAATGGTTTTATAATTATCAATCAGCTGCTGCTTTTGCACTTTAGATGTGACTTTTCTTTGGGAATATTTCACCAAAAACGACATTTTTGTTGCAGGGGATACCCAAAATCTGACTTCTATCTTAGTGCAGACTTTTAGGAAAATCAGTAAACCAATCGCACAAACAGGAAATTACATTTCTGGGGGGGCATTCTGTACATCATCTGTGTGCAGAACAATTCTAGGTTTCCAAACTGCATTTTACTGAAAATTACAGCAATGCAGATTGAAAAGTAATTGAAAAGCAATGTAATATTCAAATACATTATGATTAGTGTAGCAATTGTGTATAATATACACACACACACACACACACACACACACACACACACACACACATTTTTCCCACAGAAGTGGAGTTACCCTTTAAGGATTAGTTCACACCATGTCAATTGGGCCGTGTTGATCAGCAGCAATTGCTTTCCATGTGCCCTGTTCCCACCATAAGACCCCTTTCACACTGGGGCCACGGCCACATTAGCACTAAAGCACCGCTCGTCTTAGCAGCGCTTTTTGGCAGGTAGCGGGGTTCTTTTAACCCCAAAGAAGCGGTTAAAAACTTCCATGTTGCGGCACTTTTTAGACGCTTCAGAAGCACTTCCCATTCATTTCAATGGGCAGGGCATTTTGGGAACGCTGAATACAGCACTCCCAAACTGACCCAAAGATGCTGCTTGCAGGACTTTTCGTAACATCCTGAAAGAGCACTACCCCAGTGTGTAAAGTCACACTGGAATGAATTGGAAGCGGTTTTCAGGCTCTTATCAGAGGTCATTTCCAGCGCTAAAGTGCCTGAAAACCGCCCCAGTGTGAAAGAGGTCTGAGGCATCCTGAATTTTTACGTAGCGCACCGCATATCACTTCACTGCACTCGCGGTCACAAAGCAATGCACAGATCTGCATTTACTGCCATTTTTGTGACACTTCAATAAAGATAAAAAAAAAAAAATAATTGTAAAAAGCATCATGTGTTGTAAAACCATGTATCATACCACCATTCACTGCCCCTACACAACTTACATGTGCACAGATTTTAGTGTGCAGGTTGGTGTTAATGAGCCCTAAAAGCTTTAGCAGAGCTACCTGAGAGACTGAAAATGCAATGATTGTGTCTTGTACATAACAAATCCCCTATGTACAAAGCCTTAGAGGGCCCTTTTACACCAGCTGTGTCATACTGCGATCAACAGGGGATTCATAAACAGATTCCCTGCTGAATTGGAGCAGAACAATACACAGTTGTCACTTTTGTGACTTTCCTGACTGTTTTGTCTCCTGGAACTTAAACTTAAAGAATAAGTTCACCTTTTAAAAAATAATAAATACACATTTTTTTTAGTAGGGGAAAAAAAAATGTGCATTTATTTTTTTTTCCTGGAGCCTGCAGAGCATTGCACCTGTGATCTCCTGCAGACTCTCAGCATAGCTGTCTGCCCGTACCTCATACGGGCAGGCAGTTACCTTAGGGCAGGAAGAATCAATGGATTACCAGAGCGCTCACCAGAACCCTGGTAGTTTATTGAGAACTACAAGCCATCAGCTGCAATGGCTGACAGAACTTTTAGGCATTCATTGGCTGTGTGGGCGGAGCCCCACATGACTGCACCCTTTCAAATTGTGACAGTGGGCACGGGGAGAAGAACTCCTGCCCGCTGTCACAGGGAAAGGGGGGAGAGCTGGAGCATGTTACATGTTCTGAAAGTGAACTTATCCCTTAGGCTGGCTTCACACTGGTGCGAATTGGATGCAGCTTTCCCCACATCCAATTCGCATGTCAGGAGACTGTGACCAGCTCTCATGTAGTCAGTTTACACTAGGGGTGCAACGGATCATCACCGATCCGTGATCCGAACGGTTCAGCCTGTTCGGATCGGCACACATGCGCTCTGCGGAGCGCGCAGCGGCCTCGGCCTTAGGGAAGGCCATGGCTCCGGAGCGGCGGCCATCTTGGTACACCCGGCCACAAAAATGGCCGCCCCCGGCTGGAGTCCTTTCACAGAGCAATGTGTGACCTCTAGTGTCTGCTGGAGGACTTCCTGTTTGTCCCTATGCAGAATATTATGGGGTTTGGTCCTACGCAAAATGGCCGCCAGCCGGAGCCTCGGCTAAATTTCGTTGTACTCTAGTGTTTGGGGGATGAGACAGGAAGAAGCCTTGTATTGAGAGGTGAGGAGGATACATGGAGGGAATTATGAATAATACAGATGATAGGTGATCAATAATGTGAGACGAAGGAGGAGAGGGCATAGATTTATATCTCATAACAGAGAAGTCACAGCAGACTCTGATTTTATCTCTAATTCTTCTATAGAGCCGACATATACCATAGTGCTGTACACTGAGCTCATCACATCCGTCTCTGTACAGAGGAGCTTACACTCTAATTTCGCCTCCCCCCCAGTCACATCAGTCTCTGTACAGAGGAGCTTACACTCTAATGTCCCCTCCCCGCAAAAATGGCTCCTCTGTACAGAGACTGATGTGACTGTGGGGGGAGGGGACATTAGAGTGTAAGCTCCTCTGTACAGAGACTGATGTGACTGTGGGGGAGATGATGTGGATATTACAGTGGGGGAGATTTTTTTTTGTTGATCCGAAAATGATCCGAACCGTGACTCCTGATCCGAGGAACGATCCGAACCGCAAGTTCTTTGATCAGTTGCACCCCTAGTTCACACAGCTCCGGGATAGATAGCTGAAGAGCAGTTTGCAGAAGAGTCTTGTGTAACTTCTGGTCTGTCTCATGTCCGAATTCAAAAATTCGGACCTGAAATGGTGAACAGGGACACCCCGGACCCCCCCCCCCACCCCACCTCGAGCCGCTCCGCACAACAGTGTGAACCGAGCCTTAAACAGACCCATGTTATGTCAATGGCAGGTGATGTAAACGTTAATGCGTCAGACCTGTCATATTTATGTCTGAAAATTATATAACGAGGAATAAATAAATAAATAAAATAAATAAAGGGGATGCAGATCTTTTTCCTAGACAGACTTGAGGTAATTTGATATAAATGTATGTGTGTCTGTTTACATTTTTCTGGCTATAGACTAATGGTGCCCATACACTAGACAAAAAAGAAAACTGTTCGAAAATCTGTCATTTGGACAGTTTGTTCGTTTTTTGTCTACTTAATGGGCACACATGTGACATTTTGGGCCAAAAAAAAAAAAAAAAAAATGTATAAATAAATCAAAGGAAACGTTTGAAAAACTTCTGCCGAATGAAGGATAAATTGAAAGGTTAATGCATTTCTTGCCCCTTACAAACTGTTACTGCGTATATGTGACAAAGCAAAAAATGAGAAACTGACTCATTTGTGTCCATTCAACGATTTATCCTTCAAAATTCGGTCATTACATGATGACAATATTGTTTGCTCTCACAACTGTGTATTCGTTTTTTGAAAATGCATTTGAATGATTTTTCGACTGGTGTATGGCTAGCATCACATGAAGTTTCCATCCAGATCTGCTTGAAAAACTGAAGATGGATCTGATTGAAATGGCCACTTCAAACGGCCCTTACAATGAACCCTTAGGCTCGATTCACACTGCTGCGACATAGGATCCGACTTGCGAGACCCCCAAGTCGCATGATATTAAATTCAATGTTTCCCTATGAGAGCAGTCTTAACTGACGCTACACAATTCGCTCAGATTTTAGAAAGGGTTCCTGCACTACTTTGGTCTGACTTGGGTGCGATTTCAACCTTTGTACAGCATACAAGTCGGATCAAGTCAGGAGGAAGTCGCAGGGCAAAGTCATACGACTTTGCCATCACAGCAGTGTGAACCAAGCCTTAGTCAGATGTATAAAAGTAACAATTTACAAAAAAAAACGTGAAACAAAAAAGTAACCTTTCATTTGCGGTCTATATGGCTGGTTCTTTTAGATGTTGACAAACTGCAATGTTAGGGTTCTAGTTCCTATAGTAAGGCCACGTGTTACTTTTAAGCCGCTCCACACATGCTAGCATAGATCAAATTATTAATTTTGTATAAAATTACATTTCATGAAAAACACATGTTGCTCTGCTACTATACAGCAGATATATAATATAACAGATACAGAAAAAGGCTAAAACTGAAAATGAAGAACCTAGGACAGAAGGCCAAAGCAGGCAGTATATAGCATGACAGATAAACCAACAGGAAGTAGCGGTTCCTGGGCTAACCGTTATTTCATCTCCAGAGCACAAAATCAAAAAAAAAAATATCTGCCAGAGAGGCTTTTTTTTTTTTTAGTTAAGTGCTTCAAAAAAAAAAAAAAAAAGACAAAAAACTCCGCCAACAATCTGTTTCAGTTTGGCATGGGCTAATTTTCAATGGGCAGAATCACAGGCCTTGCAATTCTTCTTATTTGGAGGGTTGATTTGTCAGTCACAGTATTTGTCAAAAGAAATGGGGTAACAGACCTATTTTAATCACCAAACGTGTTCTGAAAAAATTACAATTGTAGGTGCATGGTATAGATGGCAACCAGTACATCATGGAATAAGCCAGAAATCATTTACCTCAAAAGGTCACCTATTCATTTGGCCACTGTGTGGCTTGAGCTTTAGGAAATATCTATTTTAAAGAGATCTTTCTGACAGCAAGGACATGTTTTCAAACAATGCATGTCAAAGCTGAGCTATGAAATGGAGTACAATATTTGATGAGATAGCGGTGGTGCTGACTAGGTACCTCTACATTACATGGTAACCAAGAAGGAGCCACAGATACCTATTGGCTGCCATGACTAGTGTGATGTCATAGCAGCTGACTACGGCCAGAAAATGTCTCCATTCTACAGGCTCAGAACTAAGTGGAGAAATTGGTATTCTCTTCAGATGGAGCTGGTTTAACCAACTACCAAATGTGTAACTCACGTTCAGATGTGGGTGTATTGACCCATACATCATCGGGGCAGGACGAAAGCGTAGTGCAGAGTACAGGCACAGCATGAGCCATATTCACATACCATGGTCAGGCCAATATTTTCATTAGACAGGGAAGGGATCAATGCAGCCTCTTTCTCCGGCCTATTCACAAGTAACTGGGAAGCCATGCTGTGGAACCACCTGTGTGCGACAGATCTACTGAACGTGGATAAAGTCAGCTATACACTGGCAGATAGATTTGATTAGAAGAACCTAACCGTTCTCCGAAAATCTGTCCATTAACAGAGCCAGCAGGCAACTGTTCCAAATGAATTTTTCATCACATGGCTTCCAAGGCAGACTACACATTTTTGTTTTCTGTTACATGCCGGCTAGTAAAAGGAGCAGCGCAGTGAGAAACATTTAAAGTAAGCCTGTAGTAAGAGAAAATATTACATGGATCATTTGGAGTTTGGATGTCATGCTAATCCTTTGGCTTCAATAACTTTCAATCTGTTGATCTGCAATAAGTATACAAGCCAGAAGATCTTATCTGCATACATCCTTGAGGTCAGGGACTCAAAAGGGTTGATTTACTAAAGGAAAATTGTACTGTACACCGCAAGGGCACTTACTCCAAAGCTTCGTAAACGAGGTAAAGCTTCACTCTGCAAAGAATACCCAATCACATGCAAGGTAAATATAAAAAAAAACAAAAGAAAAAACAGCTTTTTTGCTTCCACGTGATTGGAAGACAGAAATCAAAAGAGTTCCCCCTGATTTCAGAGCTTCCCCTCAGATCTAGAGCAAGTTCACAGTATATTTGCCTTTAGTAGATCAACATCAATGTACTGAAGCACAGGTTCACCAAGACAGCCAGGCAACCGACATTTTCAATAAAAAAAAAGAAAGAGGAGTCCAAAAATGGCAGCTTGCATTTTTTTTTCTCATGACAGATTTCCTTTAAGATCAGATAGGCATTCCATATGTTCCAGCATGCTGGGGTATTGAAAGGACAAGGCCCCATTCACATGATCACCTAGTGGGACCAAGCATTCCCGCTACAAGATTTTGACATGCAATTTTCACACGATTCTGCTTGTTGCATAGGGAAGCTTATTCACTCCAATAGGGTGCCCTATGCGTGTTTGTCACCCAAAAGGAAGCTTCTGCTCTTCTTTGGGGCGACAAGCTTCAAGCAGTTTTTAAAGAAGCGCTTTGCTGGGGATTGCCACGCAATCCTGTTGAGCGACAATTGCGGCAGAATCGCATTATGTTTGGGGTGCCATTAAAGTATGATGGCACCCCAAACACGCGCAGTGCTTCGCACTGCAACTGACACTTGATTTGGATTGCTGGCAGAATCGCAGCAATTCTACCCATGATCCCGAATCGCAAAATTTGAATGGAGCTTTAGGCTTCATGTACACTAGCCTATACTGGCAGCTCCTAAACACCTATGTGTCTATGTACACATAGGGGGTGATTTACTAAAGGTAAATTCACTTTGCACTACAAGTGCACTTGGAAGTGCAGCCGTTGTAGATCTGAGGGGGACATGCAAGGAAAATTTAAAAAAATGCATTTTTGCTTGTACATGATGATTGGATAATAGAAATCAGCAGAGCTTCCCACCTCATTTCATAGCTTCTCCTCAGATCTACAGTGACTGCACTTTCAGTGCAAAGTGGATTTGCCTTCAGTAAATCAACCCCAATGGCTTTTAGCAGAGTTTAGGAGCTGCCGCATATAGGTGAGCTTCAACTTCCCTACCCTGAACGCGGAAGAATCGCGTTCTGCGTAGGAACGTTTTGACCACCGGCCATAAGAAAAACACAAAACGCCGCAAAATCACTGTGCAATTGCACTGTAAATGTAGGCCTTAGACAATTTCTTCTTTCCCAGCATTCATGGCTTGTTCACACCAGATCTGTTGAGCTGCATTTTTTTTGCACACCACTGCACATGTATGGTGTTTACAGAGCACATAGAGAGCAATTGTTGCTCATTCTCTGTTTACATCATACATGTGCGGTGGTGTGCAGAAAAAACACAACTAAATGGACGTGGTGTGAACAAGCCCTCGGTGTCGATTGACCTTCAGAATTTGTACCCAAAAGTCAGGCTGCCCATGACAAAACATTCAGCAAAAGGAAGCCAAGTGACACCAGGTTTGCAGCCTGTATTGGCTTGATTTTACTAATATTTGGGGCATGATCTGTCCAATTCAGTGTCGTCCTACAGCAATAAAGCTAGCTATACACAGGAGGTTGATTTACTAAAACTGGAGAGTGTAAAATATTGTGCAGCTCTGCATAGAAACCAATCAGCTTCCAGGTTTTGTTTGTCAAAGCATATTTGAACAAACTGACGTTAGAAGCCGATGCACAGCTGCACCAGATTTTGCACTTTCCACTTTTAGTAATTTAACCCCACAGTTAGCATTTTTTGTTCAGCCTGCAGACTCAAAAAAAAAAAAAATATATATTATAACCGCTTCCCCCATCCACATTATACAGCAAAGATGAAGTAATTTTCTGCTGCAGCTATTGTATTGACAGCCAGCTCCAGCAGCTGTCAGAATACCCGAACAATGGCTGCATCCGATTGGCTGTTCAGCTGACAATTTCCTGTCCGGCTTCTAAGATTTTTTAAGTGACAGATGTCAGGCAGGAGGGTGCAAACAAGTCAACCCATGTAGCAAAATTGTCTGGTTCATCAGTAAGGCCTGGTTCACACCTATGCATTTTTTTTTAGCACGTTTTCAATTTTGCAGAAACACACTACAGTCCATTTAACATGGTTTCCTATGGATGTAGCTCACATCTGTGCATTTTATGGAAAGGGCCATGGACTTTTTTCTGGTTCCATAGACCAGCCCTCAAAAATTCTACTCGCCTGCTTGCATTTTGCGAGTGGGTTTTAGGGGCTGACGAGCGTGGGCTGCCTGGGAGCGAGCACCACCGACCGGTGGGTTGTATGGGAGTCCTTCTCCCAGCGCTCGCAGAGGGGGAAGAGAGAGGAGAGAGCCGGATAGATGATCGGAGTGCGAGGGACAACACTAGCGGCTTTCATTTCAATAGCCGAGTGTTCCCCGCACTCGCTGTCACACACAGCCCTGCCCCCTGGTCCTGGGGAATTTTATAGACAGATCACCCGTCCAATCCCGGGATGAGTGATGAGTATCAAAGTTCCCCGGCCAGGACTGTACGGGACGCCGAGCGGCGGGAAGACAGCAATTGAAATCAAAGCTATTCCAATGAAGTCCCTCGGCGCTCTTATCATCCGGCCAGCAATGCTCTCCCTCTCCTCTGCTCCCCTGCATGATGGACACGGGCAGGCTGCATTGGTGGGCACGGGCAGGCCGCATTGGTGGGCACGGATAAAATTGCTTAATTCTGCATAAATCATTTAAGTGTCATTTCATGAGATAATTTATGAGGGCGTGTTTAGGGGCGGGGCAACTGGTGGCAAGTAACCCTTGAGGCCTGGCTAGTAGCTTAGGATTTGAAATTTTGAGCCCTGCTATAGACTACAATGGATGAAAAGCATGTATTAAAATTTGCAAAATGCACCTGTAATATGCAACCTGCATAGGTGTGAATCAGGCGTCAGCGGACAAAATTCAGCAAGCTTAAAAAGGTCTTCCCTTTGCAATAAAGAAGAATGAATAGTAAGCTCCTATTGCTTGCCACGAGGCATCACATACCTAGCAAATTCTCTTTCTCTGGGGTCCATAAATAAGGCCTGATCCATTCATTTCAGTACAAATACTAGAGAAAGCATCCTTACAGATAAACTCAACATGTGTCATCTACAAATACAAGGCACCCCCACTCGTGCAAGAGCGGCCTTCATTTATTTCTCTCTTTTCTTTACCTGGGTTCAGGCAGTACGATCTTCTTGCTAGCCCTGGCCGCAGGAGTGGATTTACTCTTCTCCATTGCCATCAGGTAGCTGACATCAGCCAACACCGCCTCTAGATCCGCCATGGTGGAAACTTGAAGTTAAGTCAACCCAGCCAAGAAACACAAGTCAACAAAATTAGAAAAAAACCCCACACAGTATCCGTTTAAAAAAATAAATACGAAAATTCTATTAAATAAAAAAAAAAAAAAAAAAAAAAAAAGTAACACTGCAATCCTGCCAGAAAAAAAAAAACACAAATTTGTCTCTGCAACCTGAATTGCAAAGATGGGGAGAAGTCAAGTCGATGCGTTGATGGACCCAGGGGGATGTGTGAATGCAGATTGCTCCTGAATGAGGCCTGGTTCATGTATGGCAAGGCAAGACAGGAGGTTCAAGGACTTATTTGAGGAATCAAGCTACAAAATATCCACTTTGATTTTTGTTTTGTTTTAGAAGGACAAATCCCAATGTGTGTTGAGCAGGGGAGACAATCCAGCTTGGAGGGACATCACCTAGCTCAGGATCTGATGGACTTCATTGAAGGATTCCTCAGAGATGGTTGTGTGTGTGTGTTCCCCAGTATTCCAGCACAGATTGCAGGCAGTGGGACTTCCTTCAAGGAGTGGGCATGGTAGTGGAGGAGAATCAGGCGCTTTTCCCATCAAGATACCCCACGATCCCTCTCCCCAACATGTTGCAGATGTCAGGCACAACACATCCAGGCTTCAGTGATGGTCTCCAGCCCCAGCGATCTGCATTCACAGCCTTAGCAGCACACCATGTTCCTGGCTTGCAGGAAGCCCAGCTCCTCTGTGCTGCAATGGCAGGCAGTCACTACAATGTGCTTCCCTTTTTTTTTTTCCCCCTTCTTCTTTAGCAAGCCTCACATCAAATCATTGCTGATCGCAGGGTGGAGGGACCTCAGCAGACAAGCCTGCTTATTCCAAAGGAGAGCGAAGACTCGGCAATACATGGAAATGGGAATCCAGCGAGGAAGAATAGAAAATCCCAGCCAGGGGAACACCAGATCCGTCTCCCTCTGCAGTCTTCTGGCTGGAACAGCTGTTTAGGCGCCTACAAAGCAATCTTCAGCATATCCACAGGGCAGCAGATTGGGGGGGACCGAGCTATTCCCTTGTAATGGGCCAAATCTTGCCTTTCTCCTGTGCTGACAGCCTCCTGCTCCTGTACAGCAAGGCTCTATTAACATGAGCAGAGAAGCCGTGATGTCTGTTACTTCCTCTCCTGTGTGTGATAGCAAGGGACGGCCACTGAGAAACTCTGGGGGTGGATCGCTTCAGTCTGCCGGATCTGGAGCGTAAAGCAAATAGTGACAGCTAAAACACAGGCATGCCTAGTGCGGCCTCCTCATACTGGGCCATCCCTGCACATACCATGCTATACATCCACACACACTCCATTCATTCCATCATATACACTATATAATGCATGTTACAGGAATTAGACATCCTATACAATGCCTAGGAAATCTATAGGATGCCTCATTTCACACATTACCTGTAATATATATATATATATATATATATATATATATATATATATATATATATATATATATATATATTTATTATTATTATTACTATACAGGATTTATGGAGCGCCAACAGTTTGCACAGCAGGGATCACAGGGCCCTGCATGTTAGAGCTTACAATTTAAAAGGGATATATATATATATATATATATATATATATATATATATATATATACACACAGTATACATGTGTGTACATTTTGTGTGTGTATATATACAGTATACATGTGTGTACGTTTTGTGTGTGTGTATATATATATATATATATATATATATATATATATATATATATTTATTTATTAGGGATGCACCGATACCATTTTTTTTTACAATGAGTACGAGTACCGATATTTTTTTTTCTAGTACTTGCTGATACCAATTGCCGATACCTACCGCAACTGTTTTGTTTGTTTTCACTTCAGCTGTCAGAGTAAATTAAGGGTTAATAAGGGGTTAAACATTTGTTCATCCCTTTGATCTACAGATGAAGAAACAGAAAGATACAAAAAGAAACAATGTTGATTTTTATTTTAGTGTTTCAGAGGCTGAGCAATGTTTGTTTTTTTCACAGCTCCAATTACCGGACTTCTTTAACACTTCAGCTGTCAACAGGGGAGACCCACTGACAGCTCAAAGAACCGAGCCTGAAAGTATCGGTTTCAGGTATCGGTGCATTTGCATGAGTATCGATACTTGTGCAAATACTTGGTATCGGTACCGATACTAGTACAAGTTCAACCCTAATATATATATATATATATAATTTAAGGTACCTATATAGCACCATCAATTTCCACAGCACTTTACATATACATTGTACATTCACATCGGTCCCTACCCTCAAGGAGCTTTCAATCTAAGGTCCCTAAACGCACATTCATATACTAGGGCCAATTTAGAAGAAGCCAATTAACCTACCAGCATGTGTTTGGAGTGTGGGAGGAAACCAGAGGAAATCCTCACAGGCACAGGGAGAACATGCAAACTCCAGGCAGGTAGTGTTGTGGTTGGGATTCAAACCAGCATTCCTTCTTACTGCTAGGCAAGAGTGCTACCCACTACACCACTGCAATGAGTATGAGTATGAGTAAATGAATGAATGAATGAATTAATGAATGAATGATTTGTAAAGCGCTGCAAATGCAAACTGAATCGCCTCAAGGCGCTAGATGCGTTCTCTGTTGTCAGCTTCTTAGAAAAGTAAGGTCTTTAGTTTTTTCCTGAAGGCCTGATGGTTTTCCTCCATGCGGATGTAGGTCGGAAGAGCGTTCCATAGCCGAGGTCCTTGGACTGCGAATCTTCGTTCTCCCTTTGCTTTGTAGCAGTATTTGGGAATGATGAGGAGGTTTTGGTTAGCTGATCAAAGACTGCGATTAGGTGTGTAGTGTTTTATTTTCTCCCGGAGATATAGCGGAGCGTTTCCTTGTATGCATTTGTGGGTGAGGCAGAGGGTCTTGAATGTGATCCGATTCTTTACGGTTAGCCAGTGTAGGCTCTTTAGGGATGGGGAAATGGATTCCCAGGGTTTTTTCCTGTTAACAGTCTTGCCGCCGTGTTTTGGTTGAGTTGTAAGCGCACAAGCTGATATTGGGGTAATCCTACGTAGAGCGAATTTGCATAGTCGAGTCGGGAATTGATGATTGTTCCAACAACTGCCGCTTTGTCCTCTTTTGGGATGAAGGGGATGAGTCTACGTAGCAGGCGGAGGAGATGGTGGGGTCCACTAACTACTGATCCTATTTGTGCATCCATTGTCATTCCTGAGTCAAAGATGACTCCGAGACTCTTGGCTTTGGTGCTTGGAGAGATGGTCTGTCCGAAGATGGTGGGAGGTGTCCACGGAGTCTTAGCTTTGGAATTTTTGTTAGCGTGTAGGAGAAGAAGTTCTGTTTTTGAACCGTTGAGTTTGAGGGAGCTAATGGTCATCCAGTCATCTATTAAAGTGAGGCATTTCTCTAATTGCTGATGATGGTCTTTTTGTCCAGTGATGCGAAGGTAGAGTTGGGTGTCATCAGCGTATGAGTGGAAGCAGAGGTCAGTTTTTCTGATGATATTGAGGAGTGGGCGGATGTAGATGTTGAATAGCACTGGTGACAAGGGTGAGCCCTGAGGGACTCCACAGGAGATTGCCCGGGTTTCCGAGGTGAATGCTCATAGTTTCACTATCTGAGAGCGATTCTTTAAGAAGGATGCAAACCATTTTAGAACAGAATCTGTAGCTCCTGCTACTTCTGCGAGGCGGACAAGTAAAGTATTGTGGTCCACTGTATCAAATGCTGCGCTGAGGTCTAACAGTACCAGGAGACACGATTCTCCGTCATCTGCTGCGTCAAGGGCGTCGTCCCATATTTTGAGAAGTGCTGTTTCTGTGCCATGGCCTGGGCGGAAGCCTGATTGCAGAGGGTCCAGGAGTTGGTGTGTGTCCAGGTGGCGTTGTAGCTGATGTACTACTGCTTTCTCCATAATCTTGGAGATGGTGTTGAGGCTTGTTATCGGTCTGCGGCAGTTAGGGTCCTTAGGGTCGAGATTGGGTTTCTTTAGCAGGGGTTTGACAATGCCTTGCTTGAGGTTGGTTGGCACAGTCCCTTCTTTGAATGATTGATTTAAGAGGTGTGTTATGGTAGGGGCCAAGATGTCGGAACATTCTTTCAGGAGTTTTGTGGGAATGATGTCGTTTGGTGATGTGCTGTCTCGAAGGCTTCTGATGATGTTTTTTGTCGTGTCAGTGGTGATTGGGGACAAAGAGAAATTCGGTGGTTGTGTGATGTTCGTGTCAATATCCTCTTTTTGCTTTGGTTGAGTGAGGTTGGTTGTTATTTTCTGATGAATTGATTTCCGAATGTTGACGATTTTGTCGATGAAGAAATTTGATAACTCATTGCAAAATTCTTCAGTATCGTTTACTGGGGGCTCTAAGCAGGTTGGGTTCATTGACTGGGCGACTATTTTGAAAAGTTCCCGCGGACGGTTTAAAGCAGTTGAGATGGTGTTCGAGAAATGTTCTTTTTTGGCTTTGAAGATTGCCTTGTGGTATTTCACAGTGAGTGCTTTGTAGTTAGTATGGTTTTCCTTGGTATATATATATATATATATATATATATATATATATATATATATATATATGGTATTCTCCATGCTCTTTCAGCTCTTCTATGTTCTTGCTTGAGTAGGGTGAGAGTGCCATTAAACCATCTCGAGTTTTTTTTGCAGATGAGTGTTCTGTGTTTTGGCGCCAGTGAGTCTGCTGTTTGTAGTAATACCTTGTTTAGGGAGTTGAGTGTTTGTTCCGTTGAGAGGTTTAAGTTTAGCAAAGGTATTTTGTTTGATAATGTAGTTTTGAAGAGTTCGGAGTGTAGTTTCTTCTGAGATCTATTCCAGTGTGTTGTTGTTGCGCGTTTCTGTTTTTGGAGAGTGGTGTTAGTGGTGATTTTAAATTTGATAGCGTGGTGGTCCGTCCATGGTAGTGGAGTGTTGTCAAATATGTTGATGTCCATATTCTGTTTGAAGATGAGGTCTAGAGTGTGTCCTGAACCGTGCGTGGGAGCATTTATCAGCTGTTGAAGACCTAGTTCTTCCATCTGGTTGACACAGGCGGTTGCGATAGAGTCTTGGGCAGAGTTTGCCCAGAGGTTAAAATCCCCTAGTACCAGAAGGTTTTTGGTTTTCAGGGTGTGTATTGAAATGAATTCAGTGAATGGAGTAAGGAGATTGGTCTTTGGTCCTGGTGGTCTGTAGCATAGTAGTATGTGAATGGTGTCTTGAGGTGTTGTTTGAAGATGCAGTGAGAGTGTTTCCATGAAAGGCACTGAGTTCTGTAAAGTTGGTTTGGTGAACTCAAGGTGGGCTTTGAAGATCACTGCTAGGCCTCCTCCCTTTTTTCCTATTCTATGCTCAGTTAAGATACTGTAGTTCTCAGGCACCAATTCAGTTAGGATGGTGTTGCAGTCGGATGTTAGCCAGCTTTCTGTAATGAAGAGGCAGTCTATGTTGTTTTCGATGATAAAGTCGTGGATTTCCAGCCTGTGCTTGACTGCAGATCTGGTGTTGATCAGGGCGCATGCTAGTTTTTGTGGTTGGATCGGTGTCTCCCTGTATTTGATGGTTGATTGTGGGTTGGTCCTTAGTAATTGTTCTTTTTTTAGTCTTTTTTGAGTGGTGGTTGGTAAAGTTGAGTTTAAGTATGCACACCACTACACCAATATATATATATATATATATATATATATATATATATATATATATATATATATATATATATATATATTGTTGCTGGGGGGAGGTCTATAGTTGCTGAGAGAGATCTATTGTTGCTAGAGAGATATATTGTTGCTGGGAGGGATCTATTTTTGCTGGCGGGATCTATTGTTGCTGGCCGAAGGGGACTTATTTTACTGCCTTTCATTAACAAATTCCATACAAACTACTTAGCACCAAAAATGATACTTGGTTCCGTATTCTCTAAAAGAGGCGATACTGGGAGACGGACACATTATTCAGACAGGGCTGTGACTCATCAAGTAACCAAGATAATCACTTAAAAATCTGTTGCCATCTGGGAGCTGTGGGCATCTGTCTGGGTGTAGGTTCGGCATCACTGGGGGGGGGGCGCAATGATGTTAGCAAGAGCAATTTTGCCACACACACACTGTTCGCCACAGCACACTATGTGCGCTACCACCCAATGGCGTCCCAGGTCTTTTATAATACTATAGTGTATACTACGAGAAAAAAAAATGCCCTGCACCACTAAAGTGTTCGGTTTTGGCTGGAAGAAGAGGTGGCAACCCTAGGTGGAACCAAAGGGAGATAAGGGGTAACTTGGAAGGGGTAGTACCTGCACCTATTCTCTGAGGAAAAAAAGCCTTGTGTACAGGGGCATTGCTAGGTCTGGAGCTAGAGCCCATAGCAGCGGTCACCAACCGTGGTAAGCAATTTTTTACAGCCAATGGCTGGTGTCAGTGCTTCAGTCAGCATGGCACCATGGTTGATATGGTGTCAGGGTGATTGAAGCGCATTATTTCTATTGTTACATTGTAATATATAATGAAGTGGTTCAACTCACCATAATGCAGAATTAGTGGGAGCCCTGGGCGTGTCACTTGCCACATCTCCTGCCACCAGATGCAGCTTGTTACTTGCCACGTCGCTTGCCACCAGATGTGGATAATCGCTTGCCACGTCACCTGCCACCAGATGTGGATGATCGCTTGCCATGTCACCTGCCACCAGATGTGGATTGTCACTTGCCACGTCACCTGCCACCAGATGTGAATTGTCACTTGCCACGTTACCTGCTACCAGATGTGGATGATCGCTTGCCATGTTATTTACCACCAGACGTGGATTGTCACTTGCCACGTCGCCTGCCAACAGTTGTGGATGATCATTTGCCACGTCACCTGCCACTATTTGCAGATTGTCACTTGCTATGCCAGCCAGTGCCACCAAATGTGCATTGTTGCTGCATTGGTGGCAGACTGGCAGCACTGGTCCATTTAGCACAGAGACAGGTGCAGTTTTCCGATGCCACTGCCTCTGGTGCTGTCCCACATAATCCTTTGTTGGATCAGCTTTCTGGAATTTGTTGTTCCAAAGGGGCTTTAAAATACAGCGAGGGTTAACTGCAGGACTTCAGGTCCCAAAATCCTTTGCTCTGACACAGGCCGGGGGGGGGGGCACAGAGATACGTGCAGTTGTCGGTTCAGGAGAGCGGTGATGCGGGGTGGGCAGTGAGAAATGTTGTCAACTCGTTGCTCCCCGCCGCACCTCTGACATTGACGAGGCCCGTGCTGTGATGGCGGAAGAGCAGTGATGCGGGTCAGGGGTAGAGAGATGATGTCATCTCTGCTTGTCCACCCGTTCGCTTCTCTCATGCACCTGCCTGGCTCTCTCATGCAGCCCACCGCACCCACAGTCCAGCTGCAGAGAGGCCATGGCACGCTGGTTAAGCAGGGACCCCATAGCCTCAATAGCCACCCCCTGTCGACACCACTGCCTGTAAAAAAAAATGTATATATATATATATATATATATATATATATATATATATATATATATATATATATATATACACACATACACATACACACACAGCAAAAGCAATTTCAGAACATTAGTAACATGCATTGGTATTAACCACTTACCCACTGGGCACTTAAACCCCATTCCTAACCAGACCAATTTTCAGATTTCGGTGCTCTCACATTTTGAATGACAATTACTCAGTCATGCAACACTGTACCTATATCAAATTTTTTTCCCACAAATAGAGCTTTCTTTCTGTGGTATCTAATCACCGCTGGGTTTTTTACTTTTTGCGCTATAAAAGAAAAAAGACCGAAAATTCTGTTAAAAAAAAAAAATGCATTGTTCTTTGTTTCTGTTATAAAATTTTGCAAAAAAGTAATTTTTCTTCATATATTTTAGTTAAAATTTATACTGCTACATATCTTTGGTAAAAATAACCCAAATTGGTGTATATTATTTGGTCTTTGTGAAAGTTATAGAGTCTACAAGTTATAGTGCCAATCACTAAAAAGTGATCATACCTGAAGTACTGACGGCCTATCTCATTTCTTGAGACCCTAACAAGCCAGGAAAGTACAAATAACCCCCAAATGACCCCTTTTTGTAAAGTAAACATTCCAAGGTATTTAGTTAGAGGCATGGTGAGTTTTTGAAGTTGTAATTTTTTCCCACAATTCTTTGCAAAATCAAGATTTTTTTTTTCTTCTTTTTTTCACAAAAATTGTTATATTAGCAGGTTGCTTTTTACACACAACATATGCATAGCACAAATTACACAACAAAACACATTCTACTATTCCTCCTGAGTATGGTGATACCACATAAGTGAGACTTTTACACAGCGTGGCCACATACAGAGGCCCAACATGCAGGGAGCGCCATCAGGCATTCTTGGAGCATAAATTACACATATCATTTCTTGACTACATCTTGCACTTTTGAAGGCCCTGGAGAACCAGGACAATGGAAACGCCCCAAAAATCAACCCCATTTTGGAAATAAAACACCCCAATGTATAATCTATGTGGCATAATGAGTCTTTTAAACATGTCATTTTTTTCTACAAGTTTTTGGAAAATGTGTAAAGAAAATGAAAACACATTTCTTTTTACACAATGTTTCTAACACATAGCATGTACATACCAAAAATTACACCCCAAAATAGATTCTCTCCTCCTGAGTACGGTCATACCAGATGTGTGAGACTTTTTCACAGCATGGCCACATAGAGAGGCCCAACATCCAGGGAGCACCGTCAGGTGTTCTAAGAGCATAAGTTTCAAATCCAATTTGACTACCTATTACACTTTTGTGAGGCACTGCAGTGGCATGGATGTGGTATGGATGTGGTATGGATGAGAACTGATGTGACATGGATGACCCATGGATGGGGATGGCTGAGTATGGATGGGATGACTGAGCATGAATGAGTATGGCTGAGTATGGCTGGGTACGGCTGAGTATGGCTGAGTATGGCTGGGTACGGCTGAGTATGGCTGAGTATGGCTGAGTATGGCGGAGTACGGCGGAGTACGGCTGAGTACGGCTGGGTATGGCTGAGCGTGGCTGGGTATGGCGGAGTACGGCTGGGTACGGCTGAGTATTGTTGGATATGGCTGGGTACGGCTGGGTATGGCTGAGTATGGATGGGTATGGCTAATTATGGATGGGGGTGGATGGGATGGCTCAGCATGGATGGATGGATGAGTATTGCTGAGGATGGATGTATGGCTTAGCATGGATGGATGGATGAGTATGCCGAGTATGGATGGGTATGCTGAGTATGGATGGCTGAGTATGCTGAGTATGGATGGCTGAGCATGGATGGATTGATGAGTATGCTGAGTATGGATTGGTGAGCATGGATGGATGGATGGGTATGCTGAGTATGGGTGGGTATGCTGAGCATGGATGGCTGAGTATGCTGAGTATGGATGGGTGAGCATGGATGGATGGATGGATGGATGAGTATGCTGAGTATGGATGGGTGAGCATGGATGGATGGATTAGTATGTTGAGTATGGAAGTGTGAGCTTGGATGGAAGGATGAGTATGCTGAGTATGGATGGATGAGTATGCTGAGTATGGATGGGTGAGCATGGATGGATGGATGAGTATGCTGAGTATGGATGGGTATGCTTAGCATGGATGGCTGAGCATGGATGGGAGGATGGCTGGAATGGGCACATATCAGCGCTGTGGGCACTACACATCCAGCCCACAGCACTGCTGCCACTGATCTCTCCCCTCTCCCCTCGCACTGTACCGATCTGTACAGAGACGGGAGAGAGGAACGGGATGTGACGCTGGTTTGTTTACAAGTGATCGCTCTGTCATTTGACAAAGCGATCACGTGGAACACGGGCACTATCATCGGCCGTTTACCGTGATCCGTGATGCTCCAGCAGTCACGGATATTCCCGGGGGCGCGCGAAAGTGGGATTCTGGGAGGACGTCAATGTACGCCCTCCCAGGGGTATCGAGCCGCGCTGTAGCCGTCATTTGGCTATAGCGCGGTCAGCAAGCGGTTAAATATTATGCCCTGGAAAAGCATATAGCATAATGAATAACACAGACATGTCATGATTTGCCTAAAAGTGTCCTATAGATTGCTGGCTTCACATATGTGCGGCCTGCAGTTCACAGCATGGGGTCCGTTGCATCCCTGTTCAGGTGAGATTCAGGTCCGAATTTTTGCCTGAATTCGTACCTGAACCGGACCCAAATATGCACAGGACTCCTGTGCAATCCAGACCGCGGCTACCCTGGACCTTTGTGAACCGGCTCCATTGAGAGCTAGTCGCACGCGCCTGTCATGCGAATTGGATGCGCATCCCACATCCAATTCGCATATATGTGAACCCAGCCTTACACATTACCTCTAACGTACTGTATATTATTATTATTATTATTATACAGGATTAATATAGCGCCAACAGTTTGCACAGAGCTTTACAATATAAAGGGGAGACAATACACCAACAGTACAATTCCAAACAAGAGGGTTAGAGGGGCCCTGCTCTTGCAAGCTTACAGGTTTTATATAGCAACAACAGTTTGCGCGGCTCTTTACAGCATGAGGGCAGGCAGTACAGTTACAATAGAAATAGGGGGCCCTGCTGATTCGAGCTTACAATCCAACAGGGAGATATATATACAGTATAAGCATTTCAAAATATTAGTGACATGCCTTGGTATTGTATACAATGCCCAGGGAAAGTATAGCATATTAAAAATTGCCTAAAAGTGTTTATAATTTTACACATTTCAAAAAACAAAAAACTCTGTGCTAATAATGCCACAATGTGTGAAAATGTGTAATAAATCACAACTCAGCATTAAATAAAATGTAAACGGAAAGCTGCTAACATATATGCCCACATACATATATTACTAATAATCTAATACCATATATGTAAAGCGCTATCCTCAGAGTTAACAAATATAGGTAATGTCTCTTTAAATCTACAACACACCATGTGCAATTTATGTTGAAAATAAAGTCTCAAAAAAGTCCTTTTTATTTTTAAAATAATAAAGTGATAAAAAGTTCATAAAAGTGCTTGTGAAAACAAAAGTTACAAATTCTCTTGTCTGGCGGTGTATTAATGCATCCATCCATTTTTGATTGTATTAGGGTGGGAAAGTGTATTCAGGGTAAATCTGGCCTTTTTTTCTTCCCGGATACAATGGACTTTTGTTTATATTTATTATTTCTGGCCCTTGGAATGCATTAAATTAACAGTTCCGGCTCTTTGTTTTCTGGCTTACGCATGTTCCGGCCGTCGCATATCCGGTAATGAAAGTTCTGACTTTTTGTGTATATAGATGCGTGCTTGTGTTGATAGGCCACGCCTCTGACAACGTCCTATTGGTCGAAATGCACCAGGTGGTTCTTTTGAGACACAAGCACGCTATGATCCGCTGCACTTTCAATATTTAACAGTGACGCTCATTTTTAACTGTGTGTGTAAATACAGTCTGATTATAATTTTTATAATATTCAAACGTGCTTCATTATGCGCCCTTTAATTTTCATCTTGTGGGTGCATTCCTTGTGACTGGCGATCGAGTCAAAGTGGCGTGTGACATTTGGATTATTTGCTGGAGATCTGCCATTGGTTACCTGAGTTAAAGAGAAAAATCACACTTCTTGAACATGGAGTGGAGTTATCTGCTGGAGTCTGCAGATGGTTCATGATTCATGTCATTATGCCTGTTTGATCTGCTCTCTGGTAAGGAGATTGGATGTAAGCACTGTGGTGTGATGTGATGTCATACACACTGAAGTTGGTGCGAGGGTCTCGTCTTTTCCATTCACTATATTTCTTGGATTCCATTCACTAATGCTTTTAGCGTTGCATATGGACTTTCTACAAATTCTCTTGTGTCAGGATGCAAGAAAATCAAACCAGCAACGACTACCAGGAAAGATAGCCAAACTCCTTACCCTGTAATATGACTCCCATATCACAAGGAGGTCAAATAGTGCTTGTTGTAATGCCACTATTCCACGCTCCTTCCTGTGGCAGACACGTTCAGATGTCTTTCCCAGGATCTCATGGGCAACTCACAGGACCCACATTGGACTGCAGGTATTCAGCCACTCAAGCCGCTACACCTCTTCCCGTATGGATAATATAATCAAAAAGGAAGCACACTGCACATAGTGTGACACTGCTTAAAAACTGCTATATAATCATAATGTATATGCTTTCAAAAAAGTTTGTTTGCAAAATCAGCAAACATTAAAATAATACTTGCAATATACAAAATGTTATTATCGGCAACAGTAACGCATATAATGCGTTACACTGTGGGGTTGATTTACTAAAACTGGAGAGTGGAAAATCTGGTGCAGCTCTGCATAGCTCTACATAGAAACCAATCAGCTTCCAGGTTTTATTGTTAAAGCTTAATTTAACAATCTGAAGTTAGAAGCTGATTGGCTACCATGCACAGCTGCACCAGACTTTACACTTCCAGTTTTAGTAAATCAACCCGTGTATCTGATGTATGTCGAATTAGGAGGGATGTGCGGAGTGAGGTAACACCAGTCCAGCGTACCCGTGTTACCTCATTTCCATTAACGGAATGGGGTCCCACTGAGCACCTAGCGTGGACCTCATGCATGCTCAATATTAACTCCATCACTTTTCATACCTATGTGTTTAAGTCATGCATCTCTGCAATGTGTGTTTGGTTCCTGTTGTTACTGGAAATCGACCACTAGGAAGAGAGCCAGGGCATCAACCCCCTCACTACTGGAGGACCTGTCACCTTACCAGGTATCACCCCTAGCGACTTGTTGCTTGTGTCTTGAACTTGTGCTTGGTTACTCTTAGCAATTACATTTCTCTTCCTTGTCTTGCTGAAATAACTCTTTTGTAACGGTGTTACTTCATACCCTGTTGTGCTTTACAGACCCTGGTTCTTTAGATACGCTAGAACCAATATGCACCCGTTTGAATAACTTCAGACCAGGCTTGATAAAAATGAATGTAACTTTACTAAAAAGGTGCCAACACCACAGTCCAATATGAAAAGTCCAATCCCTAATCCTAGCTATGGCTAAGTGGCTGCCCAGTCATACCGCTGTGAGGTGGTTGTCCATTCTCCATGACTTGGATGTCCTCCAGAATCCCAGTGTCTCCAGTAGACTGCAAGACACAGCAGTCCCAAACTCCGAGTCAAGCCGAGCTGGGAGCTGGAACCCTTGGATCTCTACCCTTCTTCTTTTTGTACCAAAGGTGGGCTGATTGGGACCAAAAAGCCTGAGAACTGGGCACACATAACTTAACCCTTTCCCCCAGCCTGGGTCAGCCTCTAACTCACTAAGGCAAACACATTACAACCTGCCTACACACACATAGGCGTTTACAGGAGTTGTAAGGCAGGAGAAAAGATTTAGAAGAGCCCTAATGTGGATGGGGCCTAACTCCCACTTTTTTGTACTCCTGTTTGCTGTGGGTCTGGTCATTGAGTGACCCAGCCCACAGCTCATTAGTGTACAAAAATTGCAGGGATGCGGGTTAGAGATGGATTTGGAGGACACCAAAGCTCATCTCTAGCCAGCAGGAGAGATTCATCCATTCACACTGTTTAACATGGAAGGGGGAATCAAGTGATTTTCACAATTTAGCCTGCAGCTTTCTTTTAGGCTCCCTTCACACCCCTTGCGTGCCATGAAATGCATTGCCACATGTCCATTATCATGTGTTGTGGTCTGCAGCAACACACATGTGTTGAGGTGTGTTTGCAAGGTATATTGGCAAATGAACAGCACTGTAAAGCATCACACTGTTGATCATACGAGAAACACACTGTCACGTACCTGAAGGGAGACGAGGTCGGCCTCTCTTGTATCTCTAGTCCAGGTCCCGCTGAGAGTGAAACAGAAGGAGCCAATGAACAGGAGGCAGACGAGTGCCTGCGGGTGGAAACCAGGAACCCTGTTGCAGAAAGTCGCAGCTGGTCGCAGGACTGTAGTTGCAGAGCAGGAAGTCGCAGCTGGTCGCAGGGCTGTAGTTGCAGAGCAGGAAGTCGCAGCTGGTCGAAGGACTGTGATTACCGAGCAGGAAGTCGCAGCTGGTCGCAGGACTGTAGTTGCAGACACTCGGGTAGTTGTGCTGGGCCAAGCTGGGCACCAGGGCCAGGTCACAGGGATAGCCGGGTTCGTCAACAGGCGGGCACCAGGGTACCGGAATATCAGGCAAAGACGGGTCAGATTTGGAAGCCGGGTTCGTCAACAGGCGGGCAGCAGGGTACCGGAACATCAGGCAGAGACGGGTCAGATTGGAAGCCGGGATCATGAACCAGAGATCAGGTATAACAGAGTTCAGAGCCGGGTAAACGGGAGCCAAGGTCAGCAACGGGAATCAGGCAGAATAACACAGGTTCAGAGTAACAGGGACACAGCTGAAGACCAGTCAGCACGGATCAGTAGCTGGGGCCTCCTTTAAATAGGCCCACTGGCGCTAGGGCACGCTCCTGTGCGTGCACGCAGCTCGTCGCATGCGCGCATGCACACAAGCATGCACGGGCATCTGTGGTCTCCCGTGTGTGCGCGCATGCGCATGAGCGCGCGGCAGTCGATTCCTGCTGGTTTCCTTACATTCCCCCCCCCTTGAGGGCAGCCTCCGGATGCCCACTAAGGGTTTTTTCTCAGGATGGAGGCGAAGGTAGGCTTGAACCAATCGTGGAGCGTGCACATCGGAGATGGGTTCCCATGAATTATCTTCAGGGTCGTAGCCCTTCCACTTAATAAGGAACTGGGTCTGGCCCCTTCTCTTCCTGCAATCCAGGACAGTCTCCACTTCAAACTCCTCATTCCCTTCCACCAACAGAGGAGCAGGAGTCTCGGATTCTCGGTCAGGAAAGGGATTACGTACGGATCGTTTCAAGAGGGACACATGGAACACCGGATGAATTCTTAGATTCTCTGGTAGGCTTAACTCGAAAGCAACGGCATTAATCCTTCTTTTAAAAGGGAATGGGCCAATGTATCTTGGTCCTAGCTTCCTTGAAGGACAGGCCAGCTTTAGATTTGTGGTAGATAGCCATACCTTCTCTCCGGGTTTCAGATCCAGATTACCTCTTCTTATTCTGTCATAGAATCTCTTGTCATCTACTTGGGACTTGGAGATAGCTTCTTGCAGGAAGAGGTTGTTAACTTTCCAGAACTCCAGACGATCCTGTACTGCCGGTACTGAGGATTCTTGGGGGACATCGGGCAAAAAAGATGGATGGAACCCATAATTAGCAAAAAAGGGGGTTTGCTTTATAGAAGAGTGTATTGAATTATTGTAGGCGAATTCTGCTAACGGCAAAAGAGACGCCCAATCGTCCTGTGCAAAAGAAGAGAAACATCGGAGATATTGCTCCAGCGTCTGATTTGTTCTCTCTGTTTGGCCGTTAGTCTGGAGGTGGTAAGCAGATGATAGGCAGAGTTTAATGCCCAAAACCTCACACAAGGATTTCCAAAATCTGGACGTAAACTGAACTCTACGATCCGTCGTGATGTTGACAGGGATACTATGTAGGCGTACCACTTCCTTGACGAAAGATGAGGCAGTCTCTGCAGCAGAAAGGGTACCCTTTAGGGGCACAAAGTGCGCCATCTTGGATAGGCGATCCACAATAACAAAGATGGTGGTAAACCCCTCGGATGGGGGTAACTCGACAATGAAGTCCATGGAGATCATGCTCCATAATTTATCTGGTACAGGGAGAGGTTCCAGCAGACCCCAATTCTTAGATCTGTCTGTCTTGTTCTGTAAGCACGTAGTGCAAGATCTTACATAGTCTCTGCAGAATTGTATTAAGTCTGGCCACCAGAAGGAGCGAAGGACCAGTTTTGAAGTCTTGTGTACCCCGAAATGCCCTGCCAGAGGATGATCGTGACACATGTAGAGGACTGCTGTCCATAATTGCTCTGGAACAAAGATCTGTGTACCATGGAAGTAGAGTCCCTCTTTAAGCTGGAGATGGAGTTCTTGGGAGGGAGGTTGATTCAGGACTGCTGTCTTGATTTGGGAGATGAGATCAGTTTGTAATAACAGGAAGTTCTTAGCGGGTAGGATGGTATCAGATTCAGGAGATGCTTCAGTATCTTGAAACATGCGGGAAAGGGCGTCAGGCTTCCCATTCTTTGACCTGGGCCGGTAAGTGATGTGGAAACAGAATCTTGCAAAGAAAAGAGCCCACCTGGCCTGGCGAGGTCTTAATCTTTTTGCTGTTCTTAATTACTCCAGGTTTTTGTGATCCGTGAATACAAGAATAGGGTGCGCAGCTTCCTCTAGCAAATAACGCCATTCTTCAAGGGCAGACTTAATAGCGAGTAATTCCCGATCACTGACATCGTAGTTTCTTTCAGGATTACTTCGTTTTCTGGAGAAGAAAGCGACAGGATGGAGTAGCGATTTTGTCCTCTCTCGTTGGGACAATATGGCTCCCACAGCTATTTCGGAGGCATCCACTTCAAGGACATAGGGCAGAGCAGGATCTGGGTGTTTCAGGATGGGTGCGGATGTGAAGAGGCCTTTCAGTTTTTCAAATGCTGTCTGAGCTTCAGAGGTCCATGTGAAGGTCGTGCGTAGCTTGGTTAGCTGGGTGATAGGGGATACAAGACTGGAAAAGTCTTTAATAAACTTCCTGTATATTAGCAAACCCCACAAACTGCTGTACCGATTTACTATCAGTAGGGGCTGGCCAATCGAGTACTGCAGATACCTTCTGTGGGTCCATGGCAATTCCTTCTGCAGAGATAACGAGCCCCAGGAACTGGATGGTGAGTTTTTTCGAATTCACAATTCTCCGCCTTAGCATAGAGATGGTGTTCCCTTAGTCTGTTTAACACTTTCTTCACGTAAATTCGATGGGACTTTAAGGAGGTGGAAAAAATTAAAAAGTTGTCCAAGTAAACAATAGTAAATAAATCAAGAAAGTCCCGGAACACATCATTTACAAAATGCTGGAAGGTGGCTGGAGCATTACAGAGTCCAAAGGGCATCACTAGGTACTCAAAATGTCCGAAACGAGACCTGTAGGCAGTCTTCCATTCACCCCCTTCTCTTATTCTGATCAGGTTATATGCTCCTCTCAAGTCTAGTTTTGTAAATATACGAGCTTCCCAAAGCCTCTGGAATAGTTCTGCAATAAGAGGTAAGGGGTATCGGTTTTTGATGGTTACCTTATTTAAGTCCCGGTATTCAATACAGGGCCGGAGGGAGTGATCCTTCTTCTCCACGAAAAATTATCCCCTCTCCCGCGGGGGAAGAAGGTGGCCGAATAAACCCCTTATCAAGGTTCTCATCAATGTACTTCCGCAACTCCTCCAGTTCTGGTTCTGAGAGTGGGTAGATCCTGCCAAAGGGAATTTCTGCACCAGGTAAGAGATCGATAGGGCAGTCATATGGTCTATGAAGAGGGAGAGTGTCAGCGCTCTTTTTATTGAAAACTGTCAGGTCACCTTGAGGCTAGGTGACAGATGCACTCTGTAGGAGTCAGAAGTGCACCGCTAGGTAGTGGACCCTAGGACTGACTGCTGCGGATAGACCCCTGGGAGGTTCAGGAAGCAGGTCTACTGGATCACTGACACAGATCCCACTGGGAGCTAGAGCATAGATTCCCCAGGGCACGGAGTCTAAGAGCCAGCAGGTGTTCACCAGAGCCTTTAATGGTAAGGATGGACTGCGCTGCAGTCTGGCTCCAGGTCGCGGCCCCCAGGGTCTCACAGCTCACGCTCACAGTAGACTACAGGAGAAGAGGAAGGAGGCAGCAGGCTGGAACAACAAGGAAGTAAGGGACAAGCCAAGGTCGGGGCCACAAGCAGATAAGGACAACAGAGTACACGCCAAGGTTCAGGGTCACAAGCAAACAGGGATGGTCGGGGACACGCCAAAGGTCAGGGTCACGAGCAGACAGGAATAGTTAAGAACAGGCCAAAGTCGGTAACAGGAATCAGACGTAGGAAACACAGCAAGTACACACGGAGGCTAACACACAATGGTTGATCAGCACTGCTGGCTTGCAGTGCACAGGTTAATATAGGGTTCCCTGATAGGGCCTGGGGTGGGGCCATGCTTAGAGGAGAGGTTACAAAAGCAGTCAGGTGAGGGGCAGCTGGTCTCTAGAGATGAACACATGGAGACAGGTAGGCTGATCGACAAACTCTATTTCATAACCATGACAAAAACGTCCAGAAAGTCATGGTAAATGGAGGGCACAAGTTTAATGGTTTCAGGGTCCGTGTTAATGCAGAGGAGCGGTTCTTCAGACTTGGGTAGAGGAGGAATGCAGAATTCATTACAGTATTTAGCAGAAAAAGTCACTTCCCCTGTGATCCAGTTGATGAAGGGGTTATGTGCCTTCAACCAGGGTTGCCCAAGAATGACAGGAAATAGGGGAGATGTAATGACATCTAGACGTAGCAGCTCACGATGCCCAGAAGCTGTGAGGCACAGGATGGGTTCAGTCTCTAGAGCAGGGGTCTTCAAACTATGGCCCTCCAGTTGTTCAGGAACTACAATTCCCATCATGCCTAGTCATGTCTGTGAATGTCAGAGTTTTACAATGCCTCATGGGATGTGTAGTTCCGCAACAGCTGGAGGGCCATAGTTTGAAGATCCCTGCTCTAGAGTAACGGGCCCAGATTTAATGCCTGAACCATCTGCCAGGTGGACCGAGAAGCTGTTCTTCTTAGCACGCAAACGGAGTGCGTGCGTATTTGCAAAGGCAGAGTCCACGAAACAGCTACAGGCCCCAGAGTCCACAATAGCAGAAATAGTAATGCCGCGTACACACGGTCGGACTTCTTAGCTACAAAAGTCCAACGGACGCTGACGGACTAAAGCTGGCTGGTAATCCGATCGTGTGTGGGCTTCTCCGGACTTTCAACGTACTTTTTTAGCCTCAAATCCGACGAACTTTAGATTTGAAACATGCTTCAAATCTTTCCGACGGACTCGAGTCCGGTCGAAAAATCCGCTCGTCTGTATGCTAGTCCGACGGACAAAAACCCACGCTAGGGCAGCTATTGGCTACTGGCTATGAACTTCCTTATTTTAGTCCGGTGTACGTCATCACGTAAGAATTCGACGGACTTTTGTGTGATCGTGTGTAGGCAAGTCTGTTCGTTAGAAAGTCCGCCGCAAGTCCGTCGAAAGTCCGCCAAAAGTCTGTCGAAAGTCTGTCGGACAGGCTGTCGGACAGGCTGTCGGACTTTTGTAGCTGAAAAGTCCGACCGTGTGTACGCGGCATAAGAGTCTTTCCGGTTAACTGAAGGGAAACAGGCAGCAGGGTGTGGTTTTGACTGGAACTTAATGCCACGACTGTAGAAGATGGACAGAGGGGTCTTTTACGATGCCTTTCAGAGAGGTAGGTATTTCTACCCTGGTGAGTTCATCTTTGACAGCTTCTGACAGGCCAAGACGAAATCGAAAGTGTAAAGCTGAATCATTCCACTCAGTATCAGTGCTCCATAAACGAAAGTCCGAGACATAGTCCTCCATAGGCCTAGAACCTTGTTGCAAATGACTCAGCAAAGTCTCTGCTGTCTGGTGGTGGAAAGGATCGGCATATAATTGAGCCATGGCAGTAAAAAAGGATTTGACCGAAGCCAGGACAGACTCGTGTTGTTCCTGAAGCTGAAATGCCCAGGCCTGGGGTTCCTCCAGCAACAAGGAGATAAGAAATCCCACCTTCATTTCCTCTGAAGAGAATGTACGGCGTAGCAAAGAAAAGTAAAGCTCGCAGGCATTCTGAAAAGTCCTCTACTTTTTATGGTCCCCAGAAAACCGTTCGGGCAAGGGTACCCTGGGCTCAGGAAGGTAAGACAGTTCAGTTTGGGAGAAAGTCATAGTTTGAGCAAAGGAATCCTTGAGTCTTGGATGCTCGGAAGTGGGAGTAAAGCTGGATGTATACTGAAGTTGGTTATGGATGCGGGCAAAGTCCATATGCAACCCTTGCACTACGTGGGAGAGTGCGGTAACAGTTTGGCAGAGGGTTGACAGCAGAGAGACCTCCCTTTCAGACTCCATTACTGGCTGACTGTTTCTGTCATGTACCTGAAGGGAGACTGAATTGACGAGGTCGGCCTCTCTTGTATCTCCAGTCCAGGTCCCGCTGAGAGTGAAACAGAAGGAGCCAATGAACAGGAGGCACACGAGTGCCTGCAGGTGGAGACCAGCAACCCTGTTGCAGGAAGTCGCAGCTGGTCGCAGGACTGTAGTTGCAGAGCAGGAAGTCGCAGCTGGTCGCAGGACTTTAGTTGCAGAGCAGGAAGTCGCAGCTGGTCGCAGGACTGTGATTGCTGAGTAGGAAGTCGCAGCTGGTCGCAGGACTGTAGTTGCAGAGCAGGAAGTCGCAGCTGGTCGCAGCTGGTCGCAGGACTGTAGTTGCAGACACTCGGGTAGTTGTGCTGGGCCAAGCTGGGCACCAGGGCCAGGTCACAGGGATAGCCGGGTTCGTCAACAGGCGGGCACCAGGGTACCGGAACATCAGGCAAAGACGGGTCAGATGGGAAGCCGGGTTCGTCAACAGGCGGGCAGCAGGGTACCAGAACATCAGGTAGAGACGGGTCAGATGGGAAGCCGGGATCAAGAACCAGAGATTAGGTATAACAGAGTTCAGAGCCGGGTAAACGGGAGCCAAGGTCAGCAACGGGAATCAGGCAGAATAACACAGGTTCAGAGTAACAGGGACACAGCTGAAGACCAGTCAGCACCGATCAGTAGCTGGGGCCTCCTTTAAATAGGCCCACTGGCGCCAACTGGCGCTAGGGCACGCTCCTGCGTGTGCACACCACGCGTCGCATCGTGTGCGCGCGCATGCGCACCAGCGCACGCCAGGCGATTCCTGCTGGTTTCCTTACACACCCTGATAATGGCCATGTAGCCATTGATGGGGTACATACTGTACATGTAGACAGAAAGTGGCTACATTAGGGCTGTGCTGCTTGTCCCTTTGATGTGTGAACAAAAAAGGTAAAGTACAGTTGTCACCAGAACAGGAATGTGCAGAAAGCTATAAAGACTTTTGTCATATGATCTAACATTCCATATGTCATTAAAAATGTACTTTTGTCTCTATTTCTGTTGGTGAGATTTCCCCTCACTTCCTGTCCTGAAAGGAAGAAGGGCAAAATCCCCTCAAATAGAACCCAGTCTGACAAAAAAAAAAACTGACAGACTAACCCTTCCCTATATTCAAAACTTTTTCCAAATGAAAATATTTTGGTTGGTGTTGGGTGTCACTGGGAACCTCTGAGCTTAGAATATGGGATCTGCCATTGCTGATTTGTCTTTAACTGCAACCAATCCTGGCTTTACTATCTTGTGAGTCACTGACCTGGAACTAGTGCAGATAGTGATTTCTGAACTCCCATAGCATATACAGGTGATACTCGAAAAATTTGAATATCGTGCAAAAGTTACTTTATTTCACTAATGCAACTTAAAATGTGAAACTAATATATGAGATAGACTCATTACATTCAAAGCAAGATAGTCCAAGCCGTGATTTGTCAGAATTTTGATGATTATGGCTTACAGCTCATGAAAACCCCAAATCCACAATCTCAGAAAATTAGAATATTGTGAAAAGGTGCAATATTCTAGGCTCAAAGTGTCCCACTCTAATCAGCTAATTAGCCATAACACCTGCAAAGGGTTCCTGAGCCTTTAAATGGTCTCTCAGTCTGGTTCAGTAGGAATCACAATCATGGGAAAGACTGCTGGCCTGACAGTTGTGCAGAAAACCATCATTGACACCCTCCATGAGGAGGGAAAGCCTCAAAAGGTAATTGCAAAAGAAGTTGGATGTTCCCAAAGTGCTGTATCAAAGCACATTAATAGAAAGTTATGTGGAAGGAAAAAGTGTGGAAGAAAAAGGTGCACAAGCAGCAGGGATGACCGCAGCCTGGAGAGGATTGTCAGGAAAAGGTCATTCAAAAGTGTTGGGGACTTTCACAAGGAGTGGACTGAGGCTGCAGTCAGTGCATCAAGAGCCACCACACACGGACGGATCCTGGACATGGGCTTCAAATATCGTATTCCTCTTGTCAAGCCACTCCTAAACGACAAACAACGTTAGAAGCGTCTTACCTGGGCTAAAGAAAAACAGACGTGGTCTGTTGTTTAGTGGTCCAAAGTCCTCTTTTCTGGTGAGAGCAAATTTTTGCATCTCATTTGTAAACCAAGGACCCAGAGTATGGAGGAAGAATGGAGAGGCACACACTGCAAGATACTTAAAGTCCACTGTGAAGTTTCCACAGTCTGTGTTGATTTGGGGAGCCATGTCATCTGCTGGTGTTGGTCCACTGTGCTACCAGGAGATTTTGGGGCACTTCATGCTTCCTTCCGCAGATGATCTCTATGGGGATGCTGACTTCATTTTCCAGCAGGACTTGGTACCTGCCCACACTGCCAAAAGCACCAAAACATGGTTCAATGACCGTAGGATTACTGTGCTTGATTGGCCAGCAAACTCGCCTGACCTGAACCCCATAGAGAATCTATGGGGCATTGCCAAGAGAGAGATGAGAGACATGAGCCCGAACAATGCAGAAGAGCTGAAGGCCACTATTGAAGCATCCTGGTCTTACATAACACCTCACCAGTGCCACAGGTTGATAGCTTCCTTGCCACGCCGCATTGAGGCAGTAATTGCTGCAAAAGGGGCCCAAACCAAGTACTGAGTACATATGCATGCTTATACTTTTCAGAGGTCCGATATTGTTCTATGTACAATTCTTGTTTTATTGATTGCATGTAATATTCTAATTCTCTGAGATTGTGGATTTGGGGTTTTCATGAGCTGTAAGCCATAATCATCTCAATTATGACAAATCATGGCTTGAACTTTTTTGCTTTGCATGTAATGAGTCTATCTCATATATTAGTTTCACCTTTTAAGTTGCATTAGTGAAATAAATTAACTTTTGCATGATAATCTAATTTTTCGAGCATCACCTATATGTGTTCCAGGTCAGTGATGAGGATCAAAAAATATAAAGAAAAAAGAACTTTTGCGCTAAACCAGACAAATTGGATAAAATATTAGGTGCAGCTGCTAGTGTTAGTCAAAAAAATACAAAAGACCCTAAGGCTCCATTCACACTAGCGCATTTTTTGATGCATTTTGCAGAAATGCACGGGAATTTTTTAACATGGGTTCCTATGGAACATGTTCACATCAATGCCTTTTTGTTTCTCTGCATTTTTGGAAAGGGTCAGGGACTTTTTTTCATGTAAAATGCAGCGTTTTGCATGTAATAGAATTCAATGGACAAGCATCAAAAACGCAAGTGCAGCGTTTTTGATGCGTTTTTGCCCTTTTTTTTTTTTATTTATTTTTTTTTTTAAGACTGTAAAAAAAAAAAAATGTAAAAAAAAAAACGCAAATCGCGGCAAAAACGCGGCTCAAAAACGTGGCAAGCATGAAAAAAAAACCTCCAAAAAACGCTCAAAAGCAACATGCATAGGTGTGAATCGAGCCTAATACAATACATATATAGTAACAAGCGCGCATCCTGACACAGTGTGTATTATACAGTGTGTGTAAATCCTTAGTGTTTTGAACCCTATAAGTGTGATATTAAATTTTGGATATTTATTATTCATGTGAAAAAAACTTATTGAAGAATTTGTTATAGTTCCGCTAAATATTGAATTACCATGCTCCAAACAATATTGTGAAAATAATAAAGTAAAAAATGTTGGTATAGTGACACCAGCCACAATGTTGCTAAAAAAAACTTTTGGTCAGCAACAATGTAGCATCCACTCATTACTCAAAATAATATTGTGAACATCATATGGTGAAATATAGTGGTATAGTGACACCAGCCACAATGTTGAAAAAAGACTCTTTGGTCAGCAACAATGTAGTATTCACTCCACACCTCAAAAATAGTGCTAGAAAAAAATAGTCTGTCAGTAAGAACTTCTTCCCCCTGAATATCCTGTGTAAGGATTTAAACAATAAAAAAATATGTATTCAAACTCAGTCCTCATAGAAATATATATTATGCTGATGATGAAATAAACCTTCTACTGAAATACAGCGATGATCTTCCTATTCAGAAAATATAGTAGAAGAGGCCGCTTACCGGATCAGATGGATCTCTGGTTAGGGAGATCAAACAAGCTTGTTGCATTAGCCTGCCGGCTTCCCTGATTATCACCTGGATGTCAGTTGTAGGATCTTCATCCACTTTACCCAATCCACAGAATAGGTATCCTCTGTTTTTGGTATACAGGATTTCCACAACTCCAGAATGATTTTAAATCTTTGAATTATCCATAGTATAGCCAAACACCTCAGTGGGAACAAAGCGGGAGAAACTCCATAGTGCAGATGTGTATTTCAAAAAATTTATTTTAAAAGACTTTTTCACAGTCACTTCAACAAATTCCACTGCAGTTCATCACAGCAATGACACACAGCACTCTAGGAACCGCAAATCAACAACTTCAAAAGTGCACAGCAAACGGGAACCAGCTAAAAAAACAGCTAAAAAGTTCAACTGCAAATTTTAGCAGACATGCAGCGAGGGAGCAAACCAACTGACTGCATGGGGAAAAAACTAAAAAAAGTGATGGCATCACAGCCTCTAGCTCCACCCGACATGTTTCCCCTAAACAGGCTTCCACTGTCTCCGTTCCCAGTGAGGTGTTTGGCTATACTATGGATAATTCAAAGATTTAAAATCATTCTGGATTTGTGGAAATCCTGTATACCAAAAATGGAGGATACCTATTCTGTGGATGAAGATCCTACAACTGACATCCAGGTGATAATCAGGGAAGCCGGCAGGCTAATGCAACAAGCTTGTTTGATCTCCCTAACCAGAGATCCATCTGATCCGGTAAGCGGCCTCTTCTACTATATTTTCTGAATAGGAAGATCATCGCTGTATTTCAGTAGAAGGTTTATTTCATCATCAGCATAATATATATTTCTATGAGGACTGAGTTTGAATACATATTTTATTGTTTAAATCCTTACACAGGATATTCAGGGGGAAGAAGTTCTTACTGACAGACTATTTTTTTCTAGCACTATTTTTGAGGCGTGGAGTGAATACTACATTGTTGCTGACCAAAGAGTCTTTTTTCAACATTGTGGCTGGTGTCACTATACCACTATATTTCACCATATGATGTTCACAATATTATTTTGAGTAATGAGTGGATGCTACATTGTTGCTGACAAAGTTTTTTTTTTTAGCAACATTGTGGCTGGTGTCACTATACCAACATTTTTTACTTTATTATTTTCACAATATTGTTTGGAGCATGGTAATTCAATATTTAGCGGAACTATAACAAATTCTTCAATACGTTTTTTTCACATGAATAATAAATATCCAAAATTTAATATCACACTTATAGGGTTCAAAACACTAAGGATTTACACACACTGTATAATACACACTGTGTCAGGATGCGCGCTTGTCACTACATATGTAGTGATGAGGATCAAGATGATCCCCCTGGACGTTAGATTTGGGCAGTGAACGATAGTCTCTCTTCTATTTCCCTTCTGGACTAGATCATCTCCCGTCACTGGGGTGGCAGCACTCACTTTTCCAATCACCGTCTGGGGCTTCAGGCTGATTGGGTGACCGGTGACGTTCCTCACACTGACAGGAATTCACCCCCCACTTCTCAATAAGGCCCTAGTGGGTATGATCTCTGGGACCAATTCTATTAACCTCCTCCTCTGTTGAATCAGCTTCCACTACCACATAAGGACCTGGCTGGTCCCATGACAGCTTAACCGTGGCTTTCAGGCAGGCCCTCTCACCAGGCTGCAACTCCCTTCCATGGGTATCCAATCGCTACAGTCTTCCTACCCCTACTGTGGGGGCCTTCTTCTCCTGCAATACTTGCTGGAAAGCCTGCCGCAACTGAGGATGAATCTTCCCTACTGGAGCCAGCTAGTGGAGTAAGTAGTCTCCTCACAAGATTGGTGTTGGTGTTAGAATTTTGGCCTGCCCCAGGAGGTTGGGGACAGACAACAGCCATTGTGTCAAAAGTCTCTGGTTTTCGAGCCAGGACAGTATCAAAGGTTATCTTGATGGGTATGTATCTGTCGTATGGGCACTTGTGGGTCCCTATGCCCCAAAGCTCTAACTCCTCCAGTTTGCACAAAGGGATATGCCTCAAGTACTTGTGATAAAAGTCTCGGCACAGCAACCTCACCTGGACTCCAGTATCCAGTAAGGCTTGAGTATAGATGCCCTCTACTTGTAGTGAGTGTATAGAGGAGGACCCCACTAGGTTCTTTGGGAGGTTCCAGCGGGTAACTCTATAGTTTGTGCTCTAATCAGCCTCTTTGAAATCAGTGGAATTGGTCTAATTACTTGCTCAGTAAGGTGTGCATTGATTTCTTGCCCTTGTCTTTCTTTCCCTGAGGGTTTTGTTTCTTTTGTTTTTCTTGGTAAGGAAGGGGTAACAGGTGGCTTGCGTCCTTTTTTCTTCTTAGATCTTTTCTTGACGTTGGAGCACAGTTGGAACTAGCTGGCTCATATCCGTGTAGAAAGAAGGGGGGGCATTGGCCCCTTGAGAGTAGGCTCCCACGGATACGGAGCCCTTCTCCTGAGACCTTGGTGCTGGCTGCCACTCAGCAGACTCTCCCCCAACTTTAAGTGGGATCACTCTAGCAATCACCCCTTCGGTTAGACGTGTCTCTTCCCCCTGAAAGCACACAGGTATCTATTCCCCCTGAAAGCACACAGGTATCCCTTCCGGCCATTCCAACAGCACCCTGACTTGGTCCAGGTCATACTCAGCTTCCATATCCACAATGTAATCCTGGTGTCCTGGGGCCAGAGCTCTCACCCACTTTCTAATCTCTCTCTCAGTGTGTTCACTCCCAGAGATCTCTAGAATGGTGCTCCTCTCCATTTGAGCTCCCTGACTTTTGCCCCAAACAACCACAGCCACCGAAGCGGCTTCCCACGCGGATTGTGGCTCTTGTCTAGATCGACAAGGGCTGGCTGCAGATGGCATCCCGGACGAGCCCCCAAATGTAGGAGGACCCCCTTGGGGACTGCTTGGATTTACCTGTTCATCTGCATCACCATGACCCTGTAAACATTCCAACCCTCCTGACACTCTGGGTTCAGACATCTTTGCACCACCTTGAAGTAATAAGTCAAACAACTTAGTGCGTTTATATTCTAATAATGTTTACTGGAGTACTTTAAAGAATATCTTGTTGCACAGAGGAGGTAATAAATCAACTGATGTATAAACAGAAAAGTCAGTGCTACTACCCATACACCACATAGATAGCAGAGCTCCCAGGTGCTCGATCCACAGTCGCTGGCTGAGTAGAGTAATGTAGAAAAATTGATCCCCACTCCGGTTGTTGCTCTTAAAATTTCTTCATTTTATTGAATAGCCATGGTGAACAAATGCTGATTAAGTCAGTTGTCGCATTTCAGCCTATAAGGCCTAATGCCGCGTACACACGAGCGGACTTTACGGCAGACTTTGTCCAGCGTACTTTTAGACGGACTTTATGACGGACTTTACGAATGAACAGACTTGCCTATACACAATCAACCAAAGTCCGATGGATTCGTACGTGATGACGTACGACCGGACTAAAACAAGGAAGTTCATAGCCAGTAGCCAATAGCTGCCCCAGCGTCAGTTTTTGTCCGTCGGACTAGCATACAGACGAGCAGACTTTTCAACCGGACTCGAGTCCGTCGGACAGATTTGAAACATGTTTAATTTCTAGGTCAAACTTTTGAGAAAAAAAAGTCCGCTGGAGCCCACACACGATCGAATTGTCCGACGGACTCCGGTTCGCTGGACTAAGTATGCCGTAAAGTCCGGTCGTGTGTACACGGCATTAGTCATAACCATCATGACTTCAGCCTATAAGGCCTTATGACTAAGGCCTTATAGGCTGAAACGCGTCAACTGACTTAATCAGTGTTTGTTCACTGAGGCTATTCAATAAAATGAAGAAATTTTAAGAGCATCAACCGGAGTGCAGATCAATTTTTTTACAATAGATCAACTGAGCTCTAACAATCCTAGCTTAGCAGAAGAATTCCTCTATAATAATACAAGTTAAGGCAGTTTCGCAATAGCAGAATATTATATACACACGTATGTACAATGAAATGAAACATGACCTGAAAAGATAAGCAAGAGTTAAGCATTAATTCTGGCAATACTTCTAAAGGGAAACCCAGGCCGGCCTATTTAACCTTTAATCCTAATGAGAGATCAAGCAAACAAGAATGGTATTAGGGCCCTTTAAGTTGTAATGACAGCCAGGGCTGTCTTTAGCGCAGGGCAAACGGGGCACTTGCCCTGGGCCCAATCTTTGTTGGGGGGCCCGCGCTAGCCGTGAATTGGGGCCCTGATCACAGCTTTGCAGAGTGCACAGAGGACACGGGAGGATGTATTCCTCGCTAGCCAGCTGAGAGGGGGCGGGGCCGGGAGCTCCACTGACCCTCTGACCCCGCCCACGTGCAGCCTGTGTACTCGGAAAAGAGCTTCTGTAGTGAGAGCCGGTGATCGGAGTGGGAGTGTCAGTGGAGCTTCCGTCCCCCGCCCCCGCCCCCTCTATACTGGCTGGTGAATACAGAGGTCCGGGGGCAGGGCCGGGAGCTCCAATGACACTCCCACTCCGATCACTGGCTCTCACTACAGGCGCTCTATTCCCAGTACTCAGGCTGCACGTGGGTCAGTGGAGCTCCCGGCTCCGCCCCTCTCAGCTGGCTAGCGCGGAATACATCCTCCCATGTCCTCTGTGCACTCTGCAAAGCTGTCATCGGAGCGACCATTCACGGGTGATGTGGGCCCAGGGCCCACCCAACAAAGCATTAGTGGAGCTCCCAGCTGCTTTAGTGAGAGCAGAGAGTGGAAGCCCCGCCCACACACCTGAATGTATGTAGTAAGTTTGGCTGACCAGGTATGTCCTTACAACCATAGAATGCCTGACTGTTTAAACCCTGAGCTGTGTTATTTAACTGTAAAGCTGTGCATTGCTGAAAGTTCTCTGACCATCCCCTGTATAATGTCCGCAGTCTCTGATTGTCTCCTGCAGTATGTCCGCAGTCTCTGATTGTCTCCTGCAGTATGTCCGCAGTCTCTGTCTCCTGCAGTAGGTCCGCAGTCTCTGGGTGTCTCCTGCAGTATGTCCGCAGTCTCTGGGTGTCTCCTGCAGTATGTCCGCAGTCTCTGATTGTCTCCTGCAGTATTTCCACAGTCTCTGAGTGTCTCCTGCAGTATGTCTGCAGTCTCTGATTGTCTCCTGCTGTATGTCCGCAGTCTCTGGTAATCTCCTGCAGTATGTCCACAGTCTCTGGTAATCTCCTGCAGTATGTCCACAGTCTCTGGTAATCTCCTGCAGTATGTCCACAGTCTCTGATTGTCTCCTGCAGTATGTCCACAGTCTCTGATTGTCTCCTGCAGTATGTCCACAGTCTCTGATTGTCTCCTGCAGTATGTCCACAGTCTCTGATTGTCTCCTGCAGTATGTCCGCAGTCTCTGATTGTCTCCTGCAGTATGTCCACAGTCTCTGATTGTCTCCTGCAGTATGTCCGCAGTCTCTGATTGTCTCCTGCAGTATGTCCGCAGTCTCTGATTGTCTCCTGCAGTATGTCCGCAGTCTCTGATTGTCTCCTGCAGTATGTCCGCAGTCTCTGAACCTCTCCTGTAGTATGTGTATTAATGTGCCCCTTTTACTTGCTCAATTATTTGGGATTGCTCCACTGCTCAGTGAGAGGTAATGATGTGCATGAACCTCTAGCAACCAATCAGCAAACAGTAGTGATCTGCTTTAATCTCTAGCAACCAAACAGTAAGTGCTAATGATGTGCTGTAACCCCTAGCAACCAAGTAGTGAGCGCTAATAATGTACATTAACCTCTAGCAACCAATCGGCAAGCAGAAATTATGTGTTGTAACCTCTAGAAACCAGCCATTGAGCAGTAATGATAGGCTGTAACCTCTGGCAAACAATTGCAATCGCTACGTGATCTGCTGCAGTAAACTGATTTTGAGTCTACCTGCTATTTTTTGTATGTCTCAGAATGGAGGGGGGCCCCAAGAAAATGTTTGCCCAGGGCCCAATCAAAATTAAAGACAGCCCTGATGACAGCAATGTCGCAGTTTCAGGCCTGATGGTCTTCACCGGCAGTCGGAGCTCATTAAATATTAAGGAGCAATGACATGGTAATGGTATTTCTTGGAATGGTTGAAGCTAAAGGTGTCTATGTACAGTGTTCAAATAGAGGTGCAGTAAAGTATTCCCACGGCAAAGCTGTATGTACACAGTGTCCCAGTGAAGCAACAAACAAAGGTTTGCAAAGGTGGGCAATTACCCTCTCACCAACGACCAGGCTGATTCAATGCCTTCCGAACAGCGACTCCCGGACAGGAGTCCTTGCAGCGGATCTGCTTGTGATGACCACCTGATGCGAAAGCACGGAGCATGGGTTGTCGGACTGGAGGGCGGGTCTCTGGCCTCTTTTATAGCTCTTCCCAGCAATCTCTTTAATGGTATCAAAGATCCCTGGGATATGTAGTCTGGGAGTATAGTCATGCGGATTAATAGCCATTCTGAGGAACTACTAATCCCACAATCCCTTTGGTTTGGCCCACAAATATGATGGCAGTTAGTGACGCTGGGCAATAGAGGGACAATACGATCTATAGAATGACAGGAAATCGCTGTAGTTTGCAATCGTAGTCCACATTGCTACATAAGACACAGCTAGGTGAGGATAAAACCTCTTCTATTGCAGGGCACCCTACATCTGTAGTTTGAATTAAAGAAGTTGTAAACCTACGTGTTTTTTCACCTTAATGCATCCTATGCATTAAGGTGAAAAAATGCCTGGCAGTGACCGCCCCCCCAGCCCCCCCGTTTTACTTAACTGAGCTCTGGAACTTGACCCACGGGGATGCGCTGTCTCTCTGCCCGGGGTTCTCGGCTCTTGATTGGATAAATTGATAGCAGCGCAGCCATTGGCTTCCACTGCTGTCAATTAAATACAATGACGCGGGAGCCGGGGGGCGGGGCCGAGTCCTGCATTTGGCCTCTATGGACGCTGAAGGCCGGAATCGGGAGCGCGCCCGCAAGGTAATCTCCCGGGAGAGAGCTTCTCCCAGGGAGTTATCTGATGTGGGGAGGAGCCGCGAGAGCCACCGGGGGACCCCGGAAGAGCAGGTTTGGGGCCACTCTGTGCAAAACGAGCTGCACAGTGGAGGCAAGTATGGTAAGGTTTTTTTTTTTTTAAATAACAAACATATAATTACTTTAACCTAACAGGGTCACTCTAGGCCTTTAAACTGAACGAGGCCCCAGCTGTTTTCCAGTTTATAAAGGCTATATTTCCTTACAAAATCCTACAACTGAATACTTATGGAAATATTTTATGGCCCTTCCGCTGAAATTGAAGCAGAATTGTAGCTTTAGAATAGATACATGCACAGCTCAGTGTATATACTCACCATACCCCAGTGGTAGAGTGAATGAATGCACATGTGGGAGTTACGTCATCCCTGCGAATCAAGATTGCGAACCTGAAAGAAGCCAGGAAGAAGATATCAAGAAAGACAAAGGAGCTCACAGACATTGCTTCACTGAAGCAGAGGTGAGTTTCGTTCCACTTTGGAAATAATCCACAATAATAAAAGTTGCGAGTAGACAGCTCTTTTTTACATTAAATACTAATACTGGGGTTGATTTACTAAAACTGGAGAGTGCAAAATCTGGTGCAGCTCTGCATAGGAACCAATCAGCTTCCAGGTTTTACTGCCAAAGCTTAATTGATCAAGCTGAAATTAGAAGCTGATTGGCTACCATGCACAGGTGCACCAGATTCTGAGTGCCCCAGCTTTAGTTAATCCCTCCCATGATGTCTCTTCTACAATAAAACAAATTTACCTGCCTGCTTGCAATCTTCTATTGAATGTACACTGATTTGCGCATGTGCACAGGCCGGCTCCTGTGCGTATGGGCGGGATAACATCATCCCCCGCTGGCCAATCAAGAGGCCAAAAATCAGGGGGAAGATGACAGCGGCGGTCAGCTAGGGATACAACTATTGTATTCTTATGCCCCACACACACGGTTGGACTTTCCGACGCCAAATGTGTGATCGGAACATGTTGTCGGAAATTCCGACCGTGTGTAGGCTCCATCTGACTTTTTCCATCAGAATTTGCACCACACAAAATTTGAGATCTGGATCTCAAATTTTCAGACAACAAAATCTGTCCTCGTAAATTCCAATCATGTGTAGACAATTCCGATGCAAAAAGTGCCACGCATGCCAGAATAAATTACGAGACAGAAGCGCTCGGTCTGGTAAAATTAGCATTCGTAATGGAGATAGCACATTTGCCACGCATATTTTAATGCAGTGCATTCTCTTCTTCTTTAGAATGCTAGAATAATGAAGTTGTTTTGCTGCTCATATTCACACAGAGTTCTGACAAACTGATTTCTTTATTATTTCTTGTGATCTCCTGAATAATATTATTTATTTTTTTCGTCAGATTTTCATATTAATGTTTCTAATTTATATTTATATATATATATATATATATATATATATATATATATATATATATATATATATATATATATATATATATATATATAAATATATTTTTTTTTGATCAAGATCTCCTTTTTTTTTTTTTTTTTTTCTTTTTTATAGTGATCTCCATAATATTGTTTCTTGTATTGTGCGTCAAGTTACAACAACACCATTATGATCTTGTATTTTTTAATCTCAAGGAGGTTGGTGTTGGTGTCCCTTGTTAATTTGACATTGTATTTTGGAAATGTACCTGCCTACTCACAAACAAACTGTGCTTTTTGAAGTAAAACACATAGGCAAGTATTTCTGAAAAAAAAAATAGCTATTTTTTATCTGGGTCATAACAAAATAAAGAGGAAGGCAACGCTGGAGAAACTGCTGAAATTGGCAAAGCCTTTGTACCCCAGGGCACACATCAACTATTTGCCAGCCAAAATTGGTGGCCTGAGGAGTCCATATAATAGTGAGCACAATCCGGTGCAGGACTCCAAGAGATCAGGAACAGCAGCAGATGACATCTATGTCCACAGGCTGTGGTCATACAACAGCTTGCATCTTTTGCCAGACCAGACTGAACCCAGGCTATCACTTTTTGTCTTCCTTACATGCTTCCTTCCAGGCTGTGGCTGTGGTGTTCAAGGTGTGGCATGAGGTGGAGGAGGAGGAGTATGGTCCAACTCACACAGGTGTGTTTTTGTTGTGATTTGGCCCCTCAACCCCTTATTTTGGGTGATCACCATAAGTTCCTTACACAAGAGGCATTGGCCCTCCTCCATTTGCTGTAATTTGTATGCAGTCACGCATGCGAAGGCCTCTTGGAGAGTGGGGATGGCTTTGAGGGCCTCATTAGCTTCCCTAATCAGCCTGAGCGCTGCCTCCTCCATGTTACTTCCCTTCCTGGCCCTTTTGGTTGGAAGGTGGAGGGGAGGGACCGCGATTCTGTGAGGCTCCTACTGGGCCCGGCCACCTCCTGGCTGCCACTTACCCCCGCTACCTCCTGGCTGCCACGTTCCCCAGCCTCCTCCTGGCTGCCACATTCCACAGCCTCCTCCTGGCTGAGGCTTTCCTGTGTATGAAAAAGGGACATAGTTTTAGTTTTATTGTTCATCAATCACACACAATTTTTAACTCATGACTGTTGCAAATTGAATGTTAATAAATAGAAAAGACTATTATTCTGACCCCAGCATTTTTTATTCTTGTCCCAAACATTTTTGGCCACTACTGTCTATAAAACACTTTATTAAATCAGCAAATAGTGATCAATAACATCTATTTCACATCATTTATTTTACGACAAGAAATATGTTGAACAATACTATACCTGGCTCAAGCTGGGCTCCTCCATTTCTTCCTGGCTGGAAGGCCGAGGGTGGGCGTCGGAAGCCTCAGCTGGGGTGGAAGGAAGCGTGGAAGGTAGGGTTGAGAGGGATTCCCTGACTTCAGTCTGGTCTGCCAGAAAATGAAGTCTGTCATAGTACCACAGCCTGGGGACATAAATGTCATCTGCTGCTGCTCCTGATCTCATGAATTTCTGGACCTTAGTACGCTCATGATTATATGTGCTCCTCAGGCCACCAATTTTTTTTTTTAAATAGGGGATGTCTGCCGTGGGGACCTGTGGCTTCACCAACTCCAGCAGTTTCTCCATCGCTGCCTGCCTCTTTATTTTGTTATTATAATGTGGGTGTTTCACCTGCCACAGATAGGGCAGCTCCCTGTATTTATCAATGAATATTGGGAGGAAACTGTGGTCTTTGAACCCATCCCTTTTCTCTGCAAGTCACAACACAAAACAAACCCTAATGTCAGGGGAAACTCTCCTAATCTTGACCCAATATAGGCCTCAATCTATAAGCAGTATAGGCCACTGATGCACCGAGTTAAAATTGTACCTTATATATAACGATCGTCGCTTTCATTATTCCGTCCTCCGCTCACAGATCGTACGTACGACGCACGCGTGTTATGCTTTATATACACTGCGCATGCGTGAAACTTCGCCCGCTCCTGATGTTCTTTCTAGTATATTCCCCGCCCCTACTATTTCAGTTAGTAGAGAACATGGCTGAGACACAGCTGGTGCATGCAGAGGAGAGCAGCAACGTCGAAAGCCCGGAGTCACGAACATCCCGATGGAGGAGATTTAAGGCCTCAAATACGACCTTTGTAGAGATGGTGGACATCTTGAAGAGGTCCGACTATGATGGGAAGCATGGACCTTACCTAAACCCAAATGTGAGAAATGCCAAGATCATGACTAAGTTGTGAAGAGTCTGCACAGGAATTTTGGGGTACGACGATTAAAGGATCAACTGAGGAAACGCTGGTCAGACCTGAAACTGAGGGAGCACGATCAGTACAGAAGGATCAGGAAACTGCTTCGAAAAAGTAAGTAGTTGTCATGTGTTCCTATTATTATTATTATTATTATTATTATTATTATTATTATTACTTGCATGCTGCTCCATGTGCTTTTCTTTACTGTTGTACAGTTTAAAATGGCAACTTTCATGTTCATGGGCACAGTAATCGGTCATAGGGAAACATCGTTCGTTCGCCCACTTATAAGATGTTTTGGGCAGATGCAGGTTGACTACATTTGTTCAGGCCTATTTGTATTAAAAGAAGTTTGTTGTCTAGATGGGTTTGTAACTAGAATGAAATGGAAAATTGATTCAGTGTAAGGAGAGGACACTGAGCAGCCGTTTACACATCTGGACGCAGGAGCACTAGTGTGGGACGCCAGAGCAAATTTTGAAGATGCACACGGTGTGTCAACATGTGCTATCTGCCATCATGGGATATCAAGGTGCGCGTTTTGTGGGTGCAACCCCTTCCTCGTAACTCAAGTAGGTGAGAGGAAGGGGTTGCACCCCCAAAACACGTCCATTGATCCCCCATGATGGGAGCTAGCACATGCTGACATTAGGCATGGGATCAGGAGGGAAATACCCATTTTGAATCCCAATTTGTGTGCATCTTCAAAATTTGGCTTTTACAGGGGTGACATCACCCCATCTGATGAAGGCAAGATCAGCACAGTTTGGACATACTAATGATATTGCCTTCACTTTATCAAAGTTGAACTTTGTAACTTCCTGAGTTGTGTATGTTATGTTTTGAAACATGCCTGTTTAACTAAAAGGCTATTTCTTTTTTTTAAATTTTTTTTCCACATCAGCGAAAACCACTTGAGGGCAAAATCAGATTAACGTTCATTAACTGCCGCCTTCACCAGTTCACATCATTGTGGTATATGCTTTCCTCTTCTAGTTTTATATTTTTTCTTTGTAAATTTTATTATAAAACACACATACCCAAGACGTACAATTTTACATACAATATTTAAATTATTAACTAGTAAGCACCCCCATGACTAAATATGAGTCTAAATTACATTAGTTTTTTCCCCCTTCCCCCCCCCCCCTCTATTCCCCAACCCTCCCCCAAACCCTATCGTCCCCCTCCCCCCTCCTCCCCCCCCAAAAAAAAAAAAAAAGTACCCGGAGTGTCTTAAATCCAGCTAGTATTATCCCTATTCTGTTTCCACCCACCCCGATTCCTCTATGTTCCCAATTTCACATCGATGTAGTTTATCATCTAACTTCCTCCAAGTTTCAAGGGGGAACTCCCAACCAGTCTAGCCATGGGCTCCATATCTTTATGAATTTACCATAGCTACCCCTTCTGATATATGTTGTCTTTTCTATCCACACCAACGTATTCATTACTTCAACCCAGTCTTCCGGAGTTGGGGGTATAGCAGAAAGCCAGGACTGGGCTATCAACTTCCTTGCTTGATAGAGGCCCCTCCGCACGGCGATATTAGTACTAGTAGACCCTATATTTTCACTTATCAGGCCAAGAACACATACCCTGGCCTCTAATGCTAGTTTAATTTTCCACCTAGTTTCTATGATCTTTATTATCTCTCTCCAATACCTTATTAGTTTTGGGCATCTCCACATCATATGAATAAGATCTCCTGTATCCAGGCACCTAGGGCATTTATCATCTAGCCTGTTACCAAATTTATGTAATCTTTTTGGGGTATAATAGGCTCTATGTAGTAGAAGAAGGTGCGAGGCCTGCTGCGATGGAGAAACAGACACCAACGAGCAATACTCCAAAATCTTTGTCCACTGATGATCTGCAATCTCCCCCACATCTATCTCCCACCTTGGCCTAACTCCCATAGACAACTGTGGGGCAAGTAGCTTTTCAACCAGCTGCCCGTATATCTTTGCTATCAGACACTTGGTGCTATTTGTTTTTGCAATGCTTTCAGGGAGAGGAACCTTGCACCACGCAGGCGGGAAATTCCTGAATTGGCTATCCAAGGCATGCCTAACCTGTAGGTAATGGTAGAATGTTTTTATGGGAATTCCATATTCAGTCCTAAGCTCAATAAAAGATTTTAGTATTTTGTTGTCTCCATATATTTGAGCTAGCCTACTAATTCCTTTGAGTTCCCAAAACCTGTTTTTTTCCAAGGTCGTCAATTCCTGCAGAAATTTATTTTGCCATATGGGTGAAAATTCAGTGAACCCTCTGTAGTCCATAATCCGTTTGGTCGACTGCCAAACTTTATTTACTAATCTACTTGTTGGAGGCCCATCCTGCAGTGACCCGGCCTCCAATGCCTCTATCAGAGACTTATGGGGGCTATTCTGTAGCATAATTTCCCCGCTAGTGTTTTTCCAACCCCGTGTCTCGCATCCCCCTATATGCTGCAACTGGGCAGCCAGGAAGTAGTTATATGGTTGGGACACTGCTAGTCCCCCCTCTCTGGTAGGACACTGTAATGTCTGCAAGCTGATCCTTGCCTGTCCTTTCCTCCAGATTAGTTCTCTAAACGAGGTGTTTATTTTTAAAAACCATTTCTTCCCAATCCAGACTGGGGAGTTATGGAGTACGTACAGGAGCTGTGGCAACCATATCGTTTTGATTAGGTTGGTTCTACCTGCCATAGATAGGGGGAGTTTTCCCCAGATGTCGCTTTTTCTTTTTAATTTTTCCAGCAGGGGGGCTAGGTTATCCTCAATATAATGATGGGGGTCACTGGATACCGTTATTCCCAGATAGCTCATTTTCTCGGCCGTCTTTAGCCGAGACATACAACCAATCGGGGCGCTAACAGTTGAATCTATGGGTAGGAGCGTGGACTTGCCCCAATTCACAACAAGTCCCGATAGGTTCCCAAACCTTTCCACCAGCTGAATCACTTTTTGGAATGATTGTCCAGTGTCGCCCAAGAATAATAGCACGTCATCTGCAAATAGTGCTATCTTATCTTCCCCATTGCTTCTCTTAAACCCCTGCACTCCAGTTGCTGTTCTAACTACTTCCGCTAGCGGCTCCATAGCCAGGGCAAACAACAGGGGTGACAAAAGGCACCCCTGTCTTGTCCCTCTCTCAAGAGGTATCCATTCAGAAAAATCGTTATTTATCTTTAATCTAGCTCTTGGGTGGGAATATAGAATTTTCACCCATCTTATAAACGTGGGGCCGAACCCAAATCTCTCCAGTACCCACCAAAGGTAATCCCATTCCATACTGTCGAACGCCTTGGCGATATCTAAGGACAATATCGCCCTAGAGGCGTTTTCCCCTGTTGGAGATTGAAGACACAGATACGTCCGTCTGATGTTTACGCTAACAGACCTATTTGGAATAAATCCCGACTGGTCCGGATGTACCAAGCCCGAGATACATTTGCTTAGTCTAGGTGCCATTATTTTAGCCAGAATTTTGATGTCTGAACAGAGCAGTGAAATTGGCCTGTATGAGGATATGTAAAGGTGGTCTTTCCCCTCTTTCGGTATCAGTATTATATTGGCCTCTAACATCGAAGAGGGCAACCTTCCCTCTATTATTGCCCAATTCAGAATTTTCAAAAGAAATGGGAGCAGTACCGCCCCGAAGTGTTTATAGACTTCCAAAGGCAGTCCATCCGGGCCTGGAGATTTTTGATTAGGCATATCTACTACTGCTTGCTTTAATTCTTCAAAGGTTATAGGGGATTCCAAGCCAGCCCTATCTGTATCAGGGAGAATCGGCAGATTAGCATTCTCCAGGAAGCTTTCCGCCACCTTTTTGTTCTAGCCTACCCTGTGATTGATATAGATCCTTGTAGTAATTAAAAAATGTTTCCTTGACTTTCGGGGGGTCAAATGAATTTTCTCCATTGGGAGTCCTAATCATGGGCAGTGATGAGGAGGAAGAGTTGGTGTTGACCAACATTGCCAACATTCGCCCCACTCTCTCCCCCTCTCCGAAGTACTTCTGCTTCCGAAACAGTCTCTTATTCTTGGCCTTTCTAATTGTATCCTTCCTATACTCCTGTTGCTTTTTTAACCATTGCGCCTGGATTTCCGGGTTTGGTCTTTGACATACTGTCTCTCCAGTTTAGACGCCTCGTCCCTAATTTGCTCGCTATTCGCTTTTGATTTTTTCTTGGCCCACGCTACCTGCTGTATAAGCACCCCCCTAAGAAATGCTTTTAGGGAATCCCAGACCACCCCCTCCGACGCTGTTCCCTGATTATTTCCAATGAACTCCTCTATTTTTCCAGAGATATCTTCTGTTCCACCCATAATCTCCAGCCAAGCCGGATTCAGCGCCCAAGCCCTATGGATGCATCTATTGTGTAGCTTTATCTTCAGCGTTAGAGGTGAGTGGTCTGAGATCCCCCTCTGCTGGTATTCTATCTTGGCCACGAGGGACTGCACCACCCCATTACCGATTGCTAAGTCAATCCTAGAAAGTGTGTGGTGCGACTCCGAGAAACAAGAGTACCGCCGAGCCCCTGGGTTTCAGGCTCTCCAAAGGTCGCACCACCCAACCTCCTCTAGAAACTGGGCCAACCGCCCCCCAGTCACTCCTGTCGACCTGGTCCTAGGTGGAAACCTATCCAGGCAACCATCGAGGACCATGTTGAAGTCACCCATTATTATAGTCGGGACATCAACTTTATCCTCCACATACTCCAATAATTGATATAGACTTTCCAGCTTGGAAGGTGGAGGGATATACAGGTTAGCTATGATAAATGGGTAGCCCTCTATGAGACAATACAGAAACACGTAGCAGCCCAATGTATCAATCTTAACATCTCTGCACTCTGTGCGCCCTTTCTATGGAAAAAAAGCGTGAAAAAGTCTCGGCTCCAAAGACCTTCCTCAACCATCCTTCCATAAATTCTTCGGGGTGGGAACCCTCACTCTTCTCTGGGAGATCCAGTACCCTCACATTCTGTCTCTGTGATCTATTCTCCATTTCGTCCATTTTAGACTTGTAAATATCCAACTGAGCTTGCATAATTTTGAATTCATGTTGCATTGGATGCAAAACATCCTCAGCCTTGCTTAACCTCTCCTCCAGTATTGAGGCCCTGTCTGCAGCTTTTTGTAATTCATGGCTCATGGAGCGCAGCTCTTTTTTAAGGCCCCTTAGTTCGTCATTTAGACTAGTCAATGAGCCCCTACAGGAATTTACTGCTTTCAACACCTCTTTTAGTGTGGGCTCAGGCTCGGCTAATTCATTAGAAGCAGGATTATCCTTTGGCGTCCTTTCCAATGGGCCCTTCTCCGGGCTTTTTTTATTCGCCCCTAGCAGGGATCGATGGTGCGGATAAGGTTTTTCCTATACTTTTCCTGTCACTCATACCTCCCGTCTGCGTTTTTTCTTGGGGTACCAGGTTGCCTTTAGCTGGGGATTGCTGAGGGGTGTGCGCGTACTTTTCTAATTTGGCTGCTGCTGTTGTTGCGGATGACACCTGACTCCCCTTTTCTTTGAGTGAGCGGGTAGCTTGGGCCACCGAGCTTTCCTGTGTGTGTTGAGCCTGCTCCTCCCCCTTTTTCCTGGTCATATTACAACAGTAGTATATTACAACAGTAACAGTAACACGGAAGTAACACAGAGATAATATGAGAGGTATTGGAGGAGAAAAAAAAACAAAAACAAAAAACAAAAACCAAAAGTAATCCCTAGACACGACTAGAGAAAGATACAACTTAAATACTTGATTTTAGGAGAGAGACAGTTTTTAACAAATCAGGGTGTCACTGCTCCGCGGTTACCCTCTCTCCTCCAGTTTCACTAGTAATGTCCAAGGCTTTCCTCTACATACAGCATATAGCACCACTCAGCATAAAGTAAAGAGGTGAGGAAAAAGGCATTCACGTTACCCGTCACACCGCTGCATCTACCTAGCGGTGCAGTGTATCTGTCTGGCGGCTTAAACCGGGTAACCCACAGTAAATTACTCACGGAACCTGGCACCTGGAGCCTTCACAGTGCGTTCGTCACTCGGGGCGTTCGGTTAGCCCAGCTGCTGCCATCGGCGTTCCCTCTCGTGAACTCTCTCGCGAGAGTACAGGACCGTTGCCAGGCAACCCGCCGACGCGTGAAGCCTGGATTCCCGTCACTCAGGGTCAGGTATCCAGCCCCTTTCAGCGCCGGTCCGCCTCTTGCCCTCCTCGATACAATGCCGGCTCGCTCACCTCCGAGGTCCCGACGGACCGTGGATTGTATGGGAGCCTTTGTACGGAAGAGCAGGAGGTAAGGTGAGCCGAAAAAAGAAGGGTAGTCGCTACATGGCACTGGATCTCCTCGCTAAGTATAGCTGGGGGTTGCAGCGAAGGGCTGGGTGGGGAGGGTGCTCACATTCCTCTGCTCACAACCGCATCCACATCCGGTCACGCCCCTTGCCCATCAAAAAAAAAAAAAAGGCTATTTCTAATGTGACAAAAAAATTTTTATACAACAAAGATGTTTGTTTGTTCAAAAACCCTTTTCTAACACACATGTGAATGTGCTTTGAGTAAAATATTTTCTACTCAACAATGTGTGGATTCTTCTTTCAATGCTCAAAAGCAGTTTTTGTAGTAAGTTGGTGTTTACAGTGACAATGGGGGTTATTTACTAAAGGCAAATCCACTTTGCACTAGAAGTGCACTTTCAGTGCAGTTTCAAGTGCACTTGTGCACAAGTGGAATTTCCTTTAGTAAAAAACTCCAACGGTGCTTTAAAATATGCCACAATCAGGCCATTTTCGTGACTCCACAAATTTCAGTCATGGTGCTGAAAATGATGAATATTTTTATCATTAATGCATTACATACATTAACAACAAAAACAAGGTATGTGTGTGTAGCAGACCCACAACATAATAGATCGCTGAAGAAGAGATTGTCACCCCATGTATCCAAAAAATTACGTTTGTAATATTGAACAAAAAGGGAAAAAAGAAAAGCCCATTGGATAACCTAGGAGCCAGCTAAAAGAAACACAAGCAGTAAATCATTGTAAATATTAGTTCCGTTTAAATAAAAAATTTATTTTTTGCACATGTTTGTTAAACATTTAGTGGCATTTCAATGGCCCCCCTACCCACAAAGATACTTTTCATGAACGTCACAAGAGCTTTGGGGGGGCAAGCCAGGACGGCCAGCTTCAAGAGCCGTCAGGGTTGTTGTATCCGGTAATAAGCCGGCCTCAGTCCCAACGGAGGTCACGTAGTTCAATGCATTTTTTCTTAAAAAGTTATGCAATATGTAGCATGCCATAACGATATATTTGATTTTCATATTCCGCCATGTTTATTGCAGTGAGGAATAGGCGGAACCGGCTGGGCATCATTCCAAAGGCATTTTCCACCACTCTTCTGGCCAGCCGGTAGTTAAAAACCCTCTACTCCGGGGTGAGGGTCCTCATCGGGAACAGCTGCATCAGGTGTTTACCCAGACCAAATGCTTCATCAGCAACAAAGACGAAGGGAGTCCTTCTACGTTCTCTTCAGCAGGTGGCAATCCCAACCCACCATTCTGGAGCCGTCTGTAAAATTTGGTCTGGGCAATGACTCCACCATCCGACATCTGGCCATTCTTCCCCACATCCACATACAGGAACTCATATGTCGCCGACACCACCACCAACATCACAATACTATTAAACCCCTTATAGTTATAATAGTATGACCCCGAGTTTGGGGGTGGGATGATGTGGACGTTGCTCCCATCTATTGCCCCTCTGCAGTTGGGAAAGTCCCACCGCTGGGCAAACTGGGAAGCCTCAGTCTGCCATTCCTGTGGCGTTGAAGGAAACTGTGGAGTCAAACGGAAAAAAAAAATTAGTCATTTTGCACATAGACATTGAAAGCAGATTAGACACAAACATTCTTTGCCAAAATCAGTATTAACATTTATTTGAAAGAGTATTTACAGAAAAAAAGAGAAGGTCCACTTATCAGATTCCTCACCCCCTCTGATGGCCCATTGTAAAAATTTTAGGGGGGGAGATGTTTTGGACAGGTAACCCTCTCCACTTCATTGAAAGCTGAATGTATACATAATGTGTGTTACTTTGTCCAGCCCCTCCTTACTTACACTATTGGCAGCCCACTGGACAGGTAAGAAGTGTCATAATACAAAAATATAAATACACACTGTACAAATTTAAGCCCTTTTTTACATTCTGCAATTACCTATCAAGATAATAGGAGAACAAAACTTTAAACAGTACCTTAAGAAAGTATTCAGGCAGGCCCTTTCACTACATGCTTTGGGAAATGCATACAGAAGTTTTACCACAAAAGAGGCAGGTATAGTGTGTATGGGTTTGACAAAGTCAGCAGATAGAGGATTGGTATCGGTTGACTTAGCGATTGGGGGGGAGAGAGGGTTCAAATTGATTTTGGGACCCCCCAAAAAAGCCTTTGGCACTCTGCATGAATTTAATGACACAAATAACATTTGTACACATTTTAGGGGGTGTTTAGGGTAAAGCACTACTATGGAGCTGACAAAATACATTGTTAAGTGACAAGACTAGGTGTGTATGGGCCCAGGATAGCATGCTGGGGAGGATAGTGAAGGCAAATATGCATGAAGGACAAAAATAGAAGTTTTAAAGCTTCCAGCAAGCATGAGAACAAAGGGATGTTCACAGCATATTACAATCATGATAATTAGGGAATGATGAAAGAAATACAATACATTAGCAAACATTAAATACATATAATGTGATGTTAAAGGAGAAATCTTACCTTAATATAGTCCTTCTGCAGGACCTGAATGATGGCAGAACAGGTCTCTGGAATAATGATCCCCAGAGTCTGGGGGAGATGCCTGTCGAGAACTTGATGTCCTGCAGACTTCTCCCTGTCGCCAAGTACCGCAATATGGCGACGAGCCTCTGTTCAGGAGTGATGGCTTGCCGCATGCAGGTGTCCTGCTTCACAATATGAGGGGACAGCAAAGCCAACAGACGGTGAAAAATGGGGTCCGTCATCCGGAGAAAAGTCCTGAAATCACCAAGATTACTCTCCTGGATCTCCCTCAACAAAGGCATATGACAGAATTGGTCACGCTGGAGCAACCAATTCTTCGTCCATGAACTCCTCCCCACCCTGTTCATGGACTGGGCTTTAGTCAAAGCAAGAAACCCAACACCAAGCCCCCGCATAGCACGAACTCTACGACGAGTACGTAACTGCAACATGGCTTCAAAACGGTCAGCTGGTCAGAACGAACTAACAGAAAGCACTGAAAAACAGAAAGGCCTGAGAAGAGCGAGCTGAAAATCAGAAATGAGTGGACAAGAACGCACTGAAAAACAAATATGTACTATAAGAATAATATGCACTGAAACCCAGATACGAACTGACTACATGCACTGAAGAACAGATACGAATTAACAAGCACAAACTGAAGAGCAGTAACAATCTGAAAAGCACGAGGCTGAAAAGCGCGAATCGTCTCTCACCAAAGTTCTACTAACACGAGATAAACACAAGATTAGCAGAAGGAGCCCAAAGGGTGGCGTGCTTCATATGGAACTTCCCTTTTATAGTTCTGTTGTACGTGTTGTACGTCATTGCGTTCTTGACGGTCGAAGGTTCAGAGAACTTTTGTGTGACCGTGTGTATGCAAGACAAGCTTGAGCGGAATTCTGTCGGAAAAACCATCCAAGGTTTTTCAGACAAAAATTCTGATCATGTGTATGCGGCATAAGGCATAGAGCCGCTGGGTCTTTTTCCTTTGAAGGAAATCACAGCCTAAAGGGGTCTGCTTGCCCCATTAGGCCATCCTGCCATGTGCCTGCAGGGTGTCAAGGCCTCAGGTGGGCTACCTGGAGGCCTGCTTTGCTGAAAGCTGAACAAAATAGATTATAGCGCACACATACAAAAATGACATTTAAAATGTGCAAGGCTATTTAAAAACACCTGAACATATTCAAGAATATGGTGATTTGGTCACACTATATGGTCATATAGTGCTAAGCCCACATACTGCGTCAAAGTACCCCATTATTAGTGGGTCCTACACTAGTAATAGAATGAAAGCTCCTGCGTCTCAACCATGGGAGACAAACTCCTATTTATGGGAGTACGGATTTAAATGTAATTTTTGTATGTGTGCGCTATGATCTATTTTGTTCTGTTTACAGTCTTATAGCAGCACCATCTTGAATGTAAATGCATTTTTAGTGTGTGCCCCCCAAGTCTGTTGTTAGTAACTATCTGAAAGCTGTCTGTCATCTGAGGATCTAGTCTGGTATCGCAGGCTGAAAGTGTCATAAGGATATTGGAAGGAGACAGACAGTTTTCCGAGGAAATTTGTGAGTACAGACTGGTGAGAGAGATCCTAGAGACGCTATGCTAAGGCCATTCCTTATGTGCTAGAGTCAGCGGGTTCAAAGGGGACATTGTGTCCTGTGTCCTGAAGTGCTTAGTCTATTTAATTCCTAGTGAAAGGACTTTTCTTTGATTGCCCACAGAGGAAGATAATTCTCCTCAAGTTGTTACTGTCAATCCCAGAGCACTCTTTACTTCTACAAGGGCTTGGTTCTGCAAGAGAAAGTTCAGTGTCCTCAAATCGTAGCTAAGGGTTACTGGAGTATCCTACCATTAGTCACTACCTATCCAAGTTGTACAAAAAGCATCAGAAAAGTCCATACCCCTATACAGTAATATCTTGGTTTGAAAGTAACTTGGTTAACTCTAACTGACAATTGCGCGGTCATGTGACACTGTACCCAAATAAAATTTATTTATTTTTTTGCCCACAAATAGAGCTTTCTTTTGGTGGTTTTTGATCACTACTGCATTTTTTATTTTTTTGTGCTATAAGTAAACAAATACCAACAATTTCGAAAAAAACAGAACAAACAATATTATTTACTTTTACTGCTATAAAACATTTCCAATAAAAAAAAAAATACACAAAAAATAAAATTTCTACATAAATTTATGCCAATATGTATTCTGCTACATGTTTTTAGTAAAAAAAAAACCTGAAAAGCGTATATTGATTGGTTTATGCGAACTTTATAGCGTCTACAAACTATGGTTTATATTTATGGATTTTTTATTTATTTATTTTATACTAGTAATGGCGGCAATCAGTGACTTATAGCAGGACTGTGATTATTGCAGCAGGCAATCAGCCGCTAAATGACACTTTTGATAGTTTGTGGGAACAAGTGACAGTAATACAGTGAACAGTGCTAAAAAATATGCACTGTCACTGTACTATTGACACTGGCTGAGAAAGGGTTAAACATCTAGGGCGATCAAAGGGTTAGCTGTGTGCCTAGCCAGAGTTTTTGTGGCATGTATGTGCTGCTTTTACAAGGTAAAGGGATGGATTTTATTCCCTGCTTTGCAGGAACACAAAAGCCATCCCTTCCCCCCTGTCAGAACAGAGATCTACCTTGTTTACATGGGCAGATTCCCATTCCATGTGTTTTACACATGATTGGCAGGTGCCGACGGAAATCCAGTTCCCAGCAACCGCAGATCGGCTGATGCTGTAATTAATCACAGCAGAAATGGGCCGCTGGCAGCGAGTGCGCGAGCCCTCCCAGGGAGTTATGCAAAATCACGTATATATACATGATTCTGCACAGGAAAAGCACCCTTTAGCAGTAAATTTGCTAGGGGCAGATGGCAAGTGCTAAGTAAATGCTTCTATCACCCTTACATCCTACCTCATGGATATATGTATGCACATTTACACATATATAGGTATTGCTTCTATCCTTTTCTTTGACCAAATTCTTGTACTTCTGTTTACTTCTACTTTCTGTGCCCTGTTTATCGTGCCCTAGTATGTACTAGTGTGCATCTTCTACACTCCATTACTTCCTACAGTTTGCCCCTACATCCTATTTGGCTTCCTGTATGTGGAACGCCAGCCACAAGTTTGTCAGACTGTGAGTTTGACTTGCCAGCCAGTGGAGGCACAATAGGGAATATCTAAAATGCATCCCAATGTCAGGACCCATTGGACAAGCGAAAATGCCACCATGATCTTTAACTGCAGTGAAATATTCCTAGGAGCAAAACGGGGCATTTTGTTAGACAAAGATAAATGATTTGCTGGATGTATTTCATAATTCACATACATTATTGTTTGTTTTTTTGGCACAATACTACAGTTTCCTGTCACAAACTGATACGGAATTATCTACGGTTGTACTGTTTCCCCTTTATTAAAATAGCTCTGCTTTATGAAATACATTGCAACAAGGATTAGTGCTATTTTGCAACATGTAAGCTGAAGAGGACTTTATTTAAAACATAAAGTATTAAAAACATCAAGACAAGAAAAACTTTATAACTCTTTAACATATTCTGTTTCAGTAAATAATAGTGAATTAATCTTGAATAGTTGAGAAAAGGATTTCAAATGTCTTCTGACCGAATAAATGTTTACACATTACACATAGTTTAAAGCATTGCAAGGAAGTCACTGTAAAAAAAAAAAAAAAAAAAACAGATCATATTCACTTACTGTATATTTGTGTCAGCAAGTTAAACATAATGTTACACAATAGAGATGCACCAACTCAGAGGCTATGAACATCTGTCAGGTTATAAAGTTAAAATAATTCTAAAAGGATAAATATGCTTGATGTTACCTACATTTGTAGGGCACATATTTATAATTTGTACCATTCAATACAGGTGGGACAGAGGGCTGAATAGGGACCAGGACTAATAGCACTGAATGGTGGGTAAGGCAAACTTTTGCTGACTTAGGAGCTTAAAATGGTATCATAATAACCTGAGCCTAATCTGTGCTGGGTCAAACAGTGCATAGTGGAGTGCAGATGTGCATAATGCACAGAGTGCAGAGGTCAGGCGTAAGTAATGCACAGAGTACAGACATCAGAAGTGCATAATGCACAGAGTGCAGAGGTCATGAGTAAGTAATGTGCGGAGGTCAGAAGTAAGTAATGCTCAGAGTTGGAGAGATCAGATGTAAGTAATGTTATTCTGACTCCGATTGTTGTGAAGCAATTTATCCCTTGTGAGACCTCTATGCCTGGCCTGTATAAGATATAATCACTGAGGACAATCCTCATCAGATAGTTTGAACTCACCAAATACTGATTCCTTCCACAAGATGCTTTTATTCTGAACATCAGGTTACAGCAGATGACAGGATACAAACAGATGAATAGGTTGTGGTATTTATGTGGTCAAAAAATGATATTGTCTGTAGCTTACAATGCAGAATACATATGCCCTGCTACATGTGGCTTGTAGCTGCATCCATAACACAGGAAGTACAAACACAGGAAGAAGGGTGGAGCACTACATATAAAAGGAAGTGTGTCGTAACATAAGGGAAAAAGAACAAGAAACAAGTGCATTACCACAAAAAGGTCACTAGATGGCAGCATGTGAATTAACTCCTTCCCGCCGAGCGTGCACAGATGTGCGTACTCGGCTTTCGGGGGTTATACCGGGATGATGACCGCAGCTGCAGGCATTATCCCGGTACTGTTTTTTAGAGCCAGTGATCGGCTATCCAGGTATAACAACCGATGCAGCTAAAAGCCGCTAGGTTGTTATACCGGAAGAGCGGGAGGGGACGCCCCCTCCCGCTGCCTCCCGCTGCTCTTACCGGGCCTCCTGTTCCATCGGGAGGCCCGATGACCAATCCGCCGCCTCCGGGGGCTAGGGACAGACTGGAACGAAACCGTGAGCGGCTTTGTTCCAGCCTCCTAATCGTAAACACGGAAGCAATGTCATGATGTCACTTCCCGTTTACTCGGCTGCCAATGGCGCTGGTTTTAAAAAAAATACACAGTATTCAGAATCGCCGAAAATGGCGATCTGAATACTTTGAAGTGCAAAGGAGGGATTGGAGGTCCCCTCGAGCTCGCGCAGCAAAGAAAACGCATACGGAAGTCGTGCCCGCATATGTAAACGGTGTTCAAACCACACATGTGAGGTATCGCCACGATCGTCAGAGCGAGAGCAATAATTCTAGTACTAGACCTCCTCTGTAACTCTAACCTGGTAACCGTAAAATAAATTTAAAGCGTCGCCTATGGAGATTTTTAGGTACCGTAGTTTGTCGCCATTCCACAAGTGCGTGCAATTATAAAGCATGACATGTTTGGTATCTATTTACTTGGCGTGACATCATCTTTCAAATTATATTAAAAAATTGGGCTAATTTTACTGTTTGGTTTTTTAAAATTCATGAAAATGTGCCTTTTCCCAAAAAGTTGCGTTGAAAACACAGCTGCACAAATACCGTGTGACATAAAATATTCCAACAATCGCCATTTTATTCTCCAGATTCTCTGCTAAAAAAATATATATAATGTTTGGGGGCTCTAAGTAATTTTCTAGCAAAAAATACGGATTTTAACTTGTAAACACCAAATGTCAAAAATAGGCTTAGTCATGAAAGGGATTTTATTAAATATAAAACGTCCATGGAAAATGGTTAGGAAAACAATCTATATCAATTCTATGCCCCGTTGGGGCAGCACAAATGTTTAGAGCACAGAGGTCAGAAGTAAGTACTGCTCAGATTACAAGGGAAGGAAAAGGGAGGAGCAAAAGAATTTGCTCCGCCCACCTATGGGGCCGGGGCAGACTACATGTAAAAAATGACAGTTATTTAGTAAATTTTTTAATTAAATATTTTAAATATTATTGGCTAAAAAGGCAGGTCACATGTTAAGGTGGCACGAGCTAACCCTTATATAAGGAATTAATACTGCGTAGGAACAACAGACAGCGGAGGATCAGCTGTCTCAAGAAAAGGGACAGTTATGGAACTGTTTAACATGTCTTGGTATTAACTCGAGCTGTCATGGCTGAGTTATAGTGATGGTTTACAATATAAATAAATGAGTGTTATGTTTTAAAGAAAATGGACATGTTTATTATTGTTATAAGTTGGTAAATAAATTATAATACCAATAATAAAGGGCCCCGGCCATTCAAATCCATTGTAGTATTGGTTTATTATTGATTAATTATTATAATTGTAAATGTAATTGTTCTGCATACGGTCCCATGTAGAAAATAATGCAGAAAGTGAAGAGGTTAGGAGTGAGTAATACACACAGTGCAGAGGTGAGGATTAAGCAATGAAAAGAGGGCTGAGGTCAGGAGTGTGTAACACGCTGGGTGTAAAAGTCAGAAATGCGTAACACACAGAGTGCAGAGGTCAGGAGTAAGTAAATCGCAGGGTGCAGAAGTAAAACATAAGTAAAACCACCACTAACACTCATTCACCCCTTGAAACCATGATGCATTAGTGAAACAATGAATGAGAATCATAGGAATGAAAAAAATTAGCATAAAACATATGAATGCTGAGGCCTGCCCTTCTGCTGTCTAGTGTAATTTAGCGACTGAACGTTGCAGGGACGCCACTGATGTGCCTTTTCACCCTTATGCCACGTATAAACGATCGGAATTTCGGCCCGCAAAAGACTGATGAGAGTTTTTCATCGGAAAATGTGACCGTATGTATGCTCCATCGGACTTTTGCTGGCCGAATTCCAGCCAGCAAAAGATTGAAAGCATGTTCTTAATTTTTGGGACGGGAAAAGTTCCTATCCGAAAATGCGATCATCTGTGGCAATTGTGACGCGCAAAATCCCTACGCATGCTTGGAAACAATTCGACACATGCTCGGAAGCTTTGAACTTCATTTTCTCGGCTCGTCGTAGTGTTGTACGTCACCACATTCTTGACGGTCGTGATTTCAGCGAACTTTTGCTTGACCGTGTGTATGCAAGGCAAACTTGAGCGGAATCTTGTTGGAAAAGCCGTCATATCAAGTCCAATCGTGCATTATTTCTTTTTTTCAAGTACCCCTAAGTGTACTGCTGTGTACCCCATGTTGGGAACCCCTGATGTAGGGTATGACTAGTTTTATGCACCAATGACAGAACTTTCTGAAATTATGCTCTAAACTGTCACATTTAGTGTGAAACTGGATTCATATCTATGCATTTTTCCCCACTGTGTTTTCCATTGAAATCAATAGAAGTACATCAAAACACACGTGAATGCACGCAGTGTTGTCACACTTTTTCAATGTGTGTTACATTGCTACTGTATGTATTCAATGACAGCATGTTTATATTGCACATCATCTTTTTATGCATTTTTTATTTATAAACTTTTATTTTTTACACAGTATTAACACAGAAGGGTTACAAGCTAGAAAAACAAAACAATACAATACAAACCACCCTACAGTGGGTTTAGTAAATACCTAACAGTAACACAAACCAAACATAGATATGGGCCATATGACCTGGAGTTCCACCCAGAAATGGAACTTCCGCTAATCGGATCCCCCCCCCCGGTGCCACATTTGGCACCTTTAAGGGGGGAGGGGGGAGCGGATTCCTGTCAAATCCAGGTATCTGCTCCCACTTCTGGGGAAAGATCGCAGCAATTTTGTTTGGCGATCTACGCAATGTCCAGCCCCTCCTCCCCCCGCTGTCCCAGAAGACAGCAGGGACCATGCAGAAAGTGCAGCGCCGCTGGCACCTGCGCATTAGGAAACAGGCTTCACTTCTTATATGCAGTATTTGTAGCTGCTGACTTAAAATTTTCCTTTAGCCAGGCGGAATCTATAGATAGATATATATATCTATATCTATAGATATATAAATTATATCAAGGACTTTACTGGTCGTTGGTTGTAAGTATTGTAGCTTATTAATTTATTAATCTATCAATTTTATTATTAGTTCCCATGGTTACCTGCTTTGCTAGCTACTTGGTTTCCATGCTAATGTGGCATATGAACCCAATTCAAAGATGGTCCCCAGCAAAGCCTGAAGAAGCTGCATGAATGCTCCGAACGTGCGCATCTCTCGCTGACCCTGTATCCGGAAGTGACGTCTCTGTGTATCTTGCATTGCTGATCTTCATCCCAGCTTTTCAGGTATGCTGGGAACCACCAGTGTGGCTGAATCACAGGCAGTGACATCACCCAACAACCGCAAGCGATACCAGGCACGACTCCGGGACAGTGCGGAAGATTCCTATACACTATGCTGGAAAAAATTGCTTTTGTCTTATTTGAGATTGCTGACAAAAACTGGCATGGGACAGAGAATGAACTCATCCGGGTTCACTGCGTGCATTCCACGGATGGTGGAAGTGGCGTTAGTGGTTGTAAAACTGGAAATGCGCAACACGTTTCGCCCCTCTTCCAGGGCGTCATCAAGGACATCACTTACGGTTTTGCATAATCAATTTTATATCCGAAGAGCGATACCTCCTCTATCATTAACCAATGAAATGTTACCAATTCCAAAAGGTGTAATAGCACCAACTTCCTCCACCCAAATGACATTGCTTCCTGTGTAATATTTACATATGCAATTGTTAAAAACCTCTCCATACACATCATAGAGATTATTTCTTTCTACATAATAAAATTTAATGTGAAAAAAAAATATATATATATATAAATTCTGTTAAAATAGAATATTGGATTAAAAAAAAAAGAAGAATGCAAAATTAAATGAATAAATAAAAAAAAAAAAATAAAAAAAAAAATAAAAAAAAATATATAAATAATATTAAATAAATATAATAATAATAATAATAATAATAATAAATACAATAAAAATGAAAATGAAATTAAAATAGAAATAAAGAAATGAAAAAATAAAAAATATGATAATATAATATTAATAAATAGAAAAACAAAAATAAAAATGTTCAGATTGTACCAGTGGAGTAGAGGTAGCTTTTCTAGCCTAATAAACTCATAATACCCATCAAACAATATAGATTCTACCAATTTGTATAAGAAACTATTTAAATCGAGTTCTATGTTCAAGCCGAATGGACTCATAGTACCCAGCCTATGGATCCATTGGGTTTCACTCTGGGAGATGGCCTTCTTGAGATTAGACCCTCTCCAGTGTGCCTCTACCCTATCTATTCCACAAAAGGTCAACCCTCTTGGATCTCTATTGTGGAACAGTCTAAAATGATTAGACAAACTGTGGTGCCTGAAACCCTTTCTGATTTTATTGACATGTTCTCTCAAGCTTATCCCCAGCCTCCCTGTGGTTCTCCCTACATATTGGAGACCACAGGGACAGGACAAGAGATAGGTGACATGTGTAGTTCCACAAGTGATGAATTTCTTGATCTCAAAAGATCTTCCATGGGAGTGAGACTTGAAATGCGTAGTCTTCCTATTCCTATACTAGGAGGTTCTGCAGATTACACATTTTCCACAACTAAAAAATCCTGTTTGATCTAAAAAAGTATTATGCCCCGTACACACGGTCGGACTTTGTTCGGACATTCTGACAACAAAATCCTAGGATTTTTTCCGACGGATGATGGCTCAAACTTGTCTTGCATACACACGGTCACACAAAGTTGTCGGAAAATCCGATCATTCTGAATGCGGTGACGTAAAACACGTACGTCAGGACTATAACTGGGGCAGTGGCCAATAGCTTTCATCTCTTTATTTATTCTGCGCATGTGTGGCAGTTTGTGCGTCGGATTTGTATACACACGATCGGAAATTCCGACAACGGATTTTGTTGTCGGAAAATTTTATAGCCTACTCTCAAACTTTGTGTGTCGGAAAATCTGATGGAAAATTTGTGATGGAGCCTACACACGGTCGGAATTTCCAACAACAAGATCCTATTACACATTTTTCGTCGGAAAATCCGACCGTGTGTACGAGGCATAAGGCTTTTTGGGGGGATTTAAAACATTGTATGCCAACTTTAACCGTAACGTTGGAGATTTGGTATAAATAAACTGTGGTTTGTCTGGTAAAATATTTTTTATTTTGAACTCTCTACCCTTTAATAGTAGGGGCCAATGTTCTCTAATTATTTTTTCAAACTTTTTGAATTGACGAGTGAACCCTGTCATAAAAGCTATTCCACAGTCCCTTCTTTTGTTTTCCTTTTTCTTAAAGCAGAGTTCCACCCAAAAAAAAGTACTTTAAAGAAATCAACAGCATTATCCATCAGCATCAACATTTGGAAATTTTTTTTTTTTTACCCCCTCCTTCAGCGCTGTTTCTATGGGGTCCCTTGTATTCTGCCACTTCCTCTCCGCGGCGCTTAACGTCATTTCCCTTGGCGCCTGTGCTTGCTAGTGCTCCTGGGAGATGTGTGTCATCCTTTCCCAGGAGTCAGTGGGCAGCGCCGAGGGCTAAGTTGCCATAACAATGGGGTGGGCACTTCCAACGACAGTGCCCGTTGTGATGGCAACCAGAGAAGTTTCCACCGCTATGTGTGCATAATGCACATGTGCGAGATCAAGCCGTGCATGCTGGTTAATTCAGCAGCACCATATCCCGGAAGATCATCCTTGTGGGCTTTCCCTGCCCACAAGCAAGATGGGAACACACAAAAAGAAGAAATATAAGGTTTGTTTTTATATAAATTACAAACTATAGCAGCATAGTATAGAAGAGTAATGTGTGTCACATTATAATAGTATGCTTATAATAGATGGATTTTAAAAAAAATTGCAAAATGTCGTTAGAACTCCACTCTGCTTTAAATAGAGGGACCCTATCTACATCTGTTATTATTTCTTTAGTTTTCTTCAGATCTTTTAGATTGTAACCCTTTTCATGTAATCTTTCTAAAATTATTTCAGCCTGTGCATCACAATCCTCTCTCTTATCGCAATTCCTTCTCACCCTCAGCATCTGGTTTTTGGGAATGCCTACCAGCCATCTTGGATGGTGACAACTCCCCAACGGGATGTAACCATTTCTATCGACATCTTTAAAATACATCCAAATTTTTAATTTACCCTTCTCCTTGTATATGACAAGATCCAGGAAGTTGACTGCTTCGTAGACTCATCATCTTGTGTTGACATGTGTCATGATGCATTTACATATCAAATGACATGTCAATGCAAGTCATGATGCACATCAGTGTGCATCTAAATGCGTGCATTTAAATGTGTTTTGATGCATTTCCATTTATTTCAATGGAAAATACATCAAGCAAAAATACAACAATGTGAATCCAACCTGAATGTGAAATAAACATGACCACCAATACCTTGCATATTTGTAGATAGCATTTAGGATGATATACTGTATAAGACACAGGTAACTACAACAAAAAAGTATGGCAGGAGAAATATTGCAGCAAAAGTTGGTTTTGCTATTTTATCTTTATAGACTATTCATTTTTTTCTTGTTTTTTTGGCTGAAGTTCTGGCTTAAAGAGATTTTACAGATGTTTTTAATTTGAAGCCACTACATGGAACTGCCCGGTGTGCTTTGGCCACCCTGTGAGTTTCATTGCTTTTAAATGCATTTCTAAGGCTGGCCTGCGTCTCTTCTCCAGAGAGAAAAAGGTTAATGCTTGCAGTCTTTCCCCATAGCTGAGATCCTCTAGTCCCTTTATTAGCTTTGTTGCCATTCTCTGAAATCTCTCCAGTTCCAGCACATACTTCTTGAGGACTGGTGTCCAAAACTGGACGGCATACTCAAGATGCAGCTGAACCAGAGTCCTTTAGAGTGGGAGAATTATTGTTTTATCTCTGGAGTGAATTCCCTTTAAACCACTTGAAGACCGAGCCTCTTTTTCAGACTCAGTGTTTACAAGTTAAAAACAATTTTTTTTGCTAGAAAATTGCTTAGAACTCCCAAACATTATAAATTTTTTCTAATACCCTAGAGAATAAATTGCAATACTTTTTGTCACACTGTATTTGGACAGTGGTCTTACAAGCGCACTTTTTTTGGAAAAAAAAATCACTTTTTTGAATAAAAAAATAAGACAACAGTAAAGTTAGCCCAATTTTTTTTCATATTGTGAAAGATAATATTAAGCCGAGTAAATTGATACTCAACATGTCACGCTTCAAAATTGCGCCCGCTTGTGGAATGGTGTCAAACTTTTACCCTTAAAAATCTCCATAGACGATGTTTAAAAAATTCTACAGGTTGCATGTTTTGAGTTACAGAGGAAGTCTAAGGCTAGAATTATTGCTCTTGCTCTAACAATCGTGGCAATATCTCACATGTGTGGTTTGACCACCGTTTTCATATGCGGACGCTACTCACGTATGCGTTTGCTTTTGCGCACGAGCTTGTCGGGACGGGGCGCTCTTTTCTTATTTATGTTACTTGATTTTATTTATTTTTACACTGTTTTTTTTTTTTTTTAAATTGGGTCACTTTTATTCCTATTACAAGCAATGTAAACAACCCTTAATAAAGCAATGTAAACAACCGTAATAGAAAAAAGCATGACCGGTCCTCTTAAATATGAGATCTGGGGTCAAAAAGTCCTCAGATCTCATATTTGGACTTAAATGCAATAAAAGAAAAAAAAATGTTTGTCATTTGAAAAAATGACAACAAAAAATGTGCCTTTAAGATGTATGGGCGGAAGTGACGTTGCTTCCGCCCTGCTATGGTGTGGAGACGGGTGGGGGCCATCTTCCCCTCACTAGTCTCCATACCCAGCCACGCACATGTCCTGATTGCCTCTGCCGACGGCTCCGGTAAGCAGCGGAGGTCACGGGAGAGCGTGGGGGGGCCCTGTCCCGCCGCCGATAATGGTGATCTTGCGGTGAATCCGCCGCAGAGACCACCATTATCGTTAACAGGACAGCTCGGTTATGTCAGCAGCTGCTGCCGTAACCGACATATACATCTTTAAAGTGCCGACGTATATGTATAGGAGTCGGTCGGCAAGTACATGCCAATATTCTGTTGGCTTTGCTTGCAGCAGCTCGGCATTGCATGCCACTGCTGAGCATGTCTTCTACTAGAAACCCCAGGTCTTTTTCCATCCTAGATTTCCCCAGAGGCTCTCCCCCTAGTGAATAACTTGCATTCGTATTTTTAGCACCCAAATGCATTACTTTACATTTTTCAACATTAAACCTCATTTTCCATGTAGTTGCCCACCCCATTATTTTAGTTACAGGTACCGCAATCCGCGAAGCGCGCCGCGGCAAAAAAATGGGTGCAAAGTGGGCGTGTCTTAAATGGGCGTGGCTCAAAGGGGGTGTGGTTAGAGTCTGAGATGAATGAGAGATGGAGAGGGAAAGGGGGGGGGAGAGGGAGAGAGGGACAGCAGGCCCAGATCCTACCAAAAAATGGAAATATGTGTATTCTAGAAAGTTTAACAATCAGCAGATAAAGATACTCCAAACACCTGGTGTTAGCACTTCAATCATCCCGGCACCATGGTTGTTATGGTGTCAGGATGATTGAAGTGCATTATTTCTATTATTACATTGTAATATAAAATGAAATCATTCAACTCACCATAACGTTGAATCAGTGGGATCCCTGAGCGTGTCACCTGCCACGTCGCCTGCTACCAGCAGAGTCCGTCCTTGCATCAGGTGTCCCAGCAGAGTCCGTCCTTGCATCATGTGTCCCAGCAGAGTCCGTCCTTGCATCAGGTGCCCCCAGCAGAGTCGGTCCTTGCATTAAGTGCCCACAGCGGAGCCCCCCTTACATCAGGTGTCCCCAGCGGAGCCCCCCCTTACATCAGGTGTCCCTAGCGGAGCCCCCCCTTACATCAGGTGTCCCCAGCGGAGCCCCCCTTACATCAGATGTCCCCAGCGGAGCCCCCCTTACATCATGGTCCCTCTCCCTGTAACACCCAGACTATACGCCCCCCCCCCCGTGAAATCCAGACCGCCCCCGTGACATCCAGACCAGTGCCCCCCTGTGACATCCAGACCAGTGCCCCCCTGTGACATCCAGACCAGCCCCCCTGTGACATCCAGACCGCCCCCCTGTGACATCCAGACCAGCTCCCCTGTGACATCCAGACCAGCCCCCCTGTGACATCCAGACCAGCCCTCCGCTGTGACATCCAGACCAGCCCCCCCTGTGACATCCACACCAGCCCCCCCTTTGACATCCACACCAGCCCCCCCGTGACATTCAGGCCAGCCCCCCTGTGACATCCAGACCAGCCCCCCGTGACATTCAGGCCAGCCCCCCTGTGACATTCAGACCAGCCCCCCCTGTCACATTCAGGCCAGCCCCCCCGTGACATCCATACCAGCCCCTCTGTGACATCCAGACCAGCCCCCCTGTGACATTCAGGCCAGCTCCCCCATGACATCCAGGCCAGCCCCCCCTGTGACATCCAGACCAGCCCCCCCTGTGACATCCAGACCAGCCCCCACTGTGACATCCAGACCAGACCCCCCTGTGACATTCAGGCAAGCCCCCCCTGTGACATCCAGACCGCCCCCTCTATGACATCCAGACCAGCCCCCCCTGTGACATTCAGGCCAGCCCCCCTTTGACATTCAGGCCAGCCCCCCTGTGATATCCAGACCAGCCCCCCCCCTGTGACATCCAGACCAGCCCCCCTGTGACATCCATCGTGCGGAGCCAGCAGTCTATGAGGAGAAGCCAGCACATTATGCCCCCCAGCACACGTCCAGGCAGGAACTCCAGGAGCGGCCGGTGTTCTGGCAAAAAGTTTCCCCCCATTGGATAGTGTGCGCTCCGTACTGCGCAGGCGCCAATAGACACCGGCGCCGCGTGTTCATTGGAGAGGGGAGGGGTCGATCCGTGCAGCTAAAGAAGCCGATTCATTGGCTGCACGGATCGAGCCCCCTTCCTCTCTTCACTGAACACAAGGGGGAAGATGTAGCGGTGGCACCGGCGGCCATTTTGCTGGAGCCAGCTACTAGAGAATTAAAAAACAAACATTCCCGTTTTCCCGAAAATCCAGATTCGGGACAGCCTCCGATCGGGACGAGGGTCCCAAAATCGAGATTGTCCCGGGAAAATCGGGACTGTTGGCAACTATGGTGTACACAATACCGTGCACCCATAGTGCAGTTGCTACTACTTTTCTGGTGGTGTGCACAATACAATACACCCATAGTTGTTATTACACTTCTGTTGGTGTACACAGTACCGTGCACCCCTAGTGCAGTTGCTACTACTTTTCTGGTGGTGTACACAGTACACAATACATACAGTGCACCCATAGTTGCTATTAGACTTCTGGTGGTGTACACAATACTGTGCACCCATAGTGCAGTTGCTACTACTTTTCTGCTGGTGTACACAGTACACAATACAGTGTAGTGTGGTGTTGCAAAACAAAATCCCCATCATGTCCGGAAGGCCACCAAGGAGAGGCAGACGCTCACAGGTCACTAAAAGAGGGCAAGCAGGCTTTGTGTCTACAGTCCACAGTGATGGTCATGAACATGGTGCATCTTCTGCAGATGGCCGTGGGGCAGGCTTGTCCTTTTTTTCTGTTGCTGGGACAGGGGCAGAAAAATTGGGCCTTTGGTGGTGGTGGTGCCACAACACTGTAACCCCTCACAGATACTCTTGTTGGGCACAGGAATGAGCCCTGCTGTGAAATATTAGATCAGAAATTGTAATTACAGGCCCCTGTTAAACAGGGACAGAAAAATTGGGCCTTAGGTAGTGGTGGTGGTGCCCTAAACCAAAAAGATTGTTGGAAGCTAGCATCATCAAGATTGAGGAGGAATAGAATAGTCACTCAGCATAGGTAGTCTTCAAGGGATCCCACATCCCTAGAAAAATCAATCAGTTACATCAGCATTGGGTGCTTGTTAGCTGCTGCTGACCAAGACTGATTCATTTTTATGAATGTGAGCCTATCAAGGGAGTCTGTGGACAGGCGCACTCTATGATCCGTTACAAACCCTCCAGCAGCACTGAATATGCGTTCAGAAAGAACGCTGGATGCAGGACAGGCCAGTAGTTTAATTGCATATTGAGCAAGTTCTGGCCAGTGGTCCATCCTCAAGACCCAGTAGCCCAGTGGATGCTCTGTTGGAAAGGTATCCAAGTCTGCTCTTGCCCCAAGATATTCCTGCACCATGTAATGCAGACGCTGGCGATGGTTATCTTGAACCGATCAGACCTTGGCGATGAGGACTTAAAATTTTGTCTAAAGGCATCGGTCAGCCGGCCACCTTCTCCACTGCTCTTCCTCTGACTGAACGAAGCTGTCATGGTTATGCAGTAATCTTTGTCTGTCAGCTTACCTCTCCTCAATGTGTTCACCTTTAGAGGCCAGCCACTCTCACCTGGATACTTAAATAATCTCTCCTCAAACCATGGCTCCACCCCAGCCCCTATCAGGAAACTCTATATTAACCTGTGCACTGCAAGCCTGCTTTATTATCAACCTTTGTGTGTTTAGCTTCCGTGTGCATCTTGCTGTGTCTTCTACGTCTGATTCCAGTTACCGATCTTGGCTTGTTCTCGACTATCCCTGCCTACTTGTGACCCTGACCTTTGGCATGTTCTATGTTTCTCCTTGTCTGCTAGTCACCGTGACCTTTGGCTTATTCCCTTACTATCTCTGTCCTCCTGTAGCCTACTGTGGGCGTGAGCTGGGAGACCCTGGGGGTTGCGACCTGGAGTCAGTTGCAGCCCAGTCCATCCTCACCACTAGAGGCTCTGGTGAACACCTGCTGGCTCTTAGACTCTGCACCCTGGGGAATCTTACGCTCTAGCCCCTGTGGGATACGTGTTGGTGTTCCAGCGGACCTGCCTTCCTTAACCACCTAGACTCCCATCCACAGCAGTCAGCTGTAGGGTCCACTACCTTTGCAGTGCTCCTGACCCCAACGGTGTGCATCTGACACGTGGCCTCAGGTGACCTGACAGAAACCTCAGCAGCATGTTGTCCAGCACCAGGAAATTGTAACCTCACAGGGTCTGGAAACGCACAAACCTTTCTTCAAGGCCTCTTGAAGATGTTTTATCCTCTGCTCCCTCTGCGAAGGCAGAATGAGTTCTGCAACCTCACCCTTGTAACGTGGATCAAGAAGGGTTGCCAGCCAGTAATGATTCCTTCTCTTTGATACCACGAATCCTAAGGTCCCTACACTGCATGGCCTCCCTGATTCTGCAAAGCCTGCGAAAGTTTGCAGAAACATTCGATTCTGAGTCCTCTGGGTCACTAAGGATCACATGATCCATAACAACCTCCTCCCAGCCACGTACAACTCCTTGGGTTTCTGGGGACTGAAAACCATCCCTTGAAGTCTGCTGCTGATTGTTATCCTCCACGTCCATGCTGACACAATTCTCCTCCTCCTCCTCTTCTTCCTGTGTGTTTGGCGGGCCTGCAGGAATAATATGTGGATAAAGGGGGCCTTGAGAGGTAAGGAAGTCCTCCTCTTCCTCCCACTGTTCTGCCTCAAGTGCTCTGTCCATTATTCCATGAAGTGTGTGCTCCAGGAAGACAAGAGGGACAGTATCACTGATGCATGCATTGTCGCTGCTCACCATCCTCGTGGCCTCATCAAATAGTGACAGGACAGTGCATGCATTCTTGATCAGTAGCCACTGGCGTGGCGAAAAGAAACCAAGCTCCCCTGACCCTGTCCTGATGTCATACTCACACAGGTACTCATTGATGGCCCTCTGCTGCGTGTACAGCCACTGCAGCATTGCCAACATTGACTTCCACTTGGTGGACACAAATGAGTCGGTTGGGGGGCAGGTTGCATTCCCTTTGAATGTCAGCCAGCCGAGCACTGGCATTGTATGACCGCTGGAAATGACCACAGACTTTTCTGGCCTGCCTCAGGACATCTTGTAAGTCTGGGTATCTGCTCAAGAACCGCTGTACCACCAAATTCAGCATGTGTGCCAAACATGGAACATGGGTCGGAGGGCGGAAAGAAGGTTGGTGCCATTGTCGCATACAACCATTCCTGGCTGAAGCTGGCGTGGCATCAACCACCTCTGAGCCTGCCCCTGCAGAGCTGACAGAATCTCTGCCCCAGTGTGACTCCTGTCCCCTAAGCAGTGGTTTAACCTTAAACTATGTAGAGGGTTTTTTACTGTAAGAATGGCAACGATGTGGAATTCCCTTCCACAGGCGGTGGTCTCAGCAAAGGGCATCGGTAGTTTCAAGAAACTATTAGAAAAGGACCTGAACGACCGCAACATATGTACAATGTAATACTGACAAATAATCACACACATAGGTTGGACTTGATGGACTTGTGTCTTTTTTCAACCTCACCTACTGTCAGGGACTTGGCCGTCACGGTACTGGCAATGTTGCCCAGACCACTCATGGACGCCCCTTGAGGGTCCTGAGTCGTCCATGAGCGTGGGCTGCGCATCAGCGTGCATTGGTGCACGCCGGGGCGCATCGATGCACACGCATTGCGGCACGTGCGCAACGGCACACGAATGGCGTGACAGACAATGGCGCCAGTGGCCCTATTTAAGCCAGCCTGTGACCACAGGACATTGCTGTATTATCTCCTCAGCTCCCTTGTGTACTTTGACCTTGCTTCCTGATCTGTGATTACCTGTTGTGACCCGGCTTGCCTTGACCTTGCTTCCTGATCTCCTGGTTTGACCCTTGGCCTGCTCCTGGACCCTGCTTCTGCTTCCTAATCTCCCGGCTTGACCTTTGGCTTGTACCTGGACCCTGCCTGTGTATGACCTTGGCTCGCCCCTGTGTATGCTCTGGACTGACTTATCTGTGTATAACCTGGCCTGTCTCCTGGTTTCTCCGTTTACCTGAACACCGCATGTTCTGCTCTGCCAGCTCAAGTCATCCCTCAGTGGCTGTGCTCATCAGACTGCAAACAAGCACCTGGCCAACCATGCTTCTTTGGGCACCACGCTTCCTGTTCCCAACTCCAGGAACGCGCTGCACTTAGCCGCAAGGGGAGCCCTCTTAGCATCTCGATCTCCATACACACACCTGACACTTACTATGTAACTCATGCCCCGCATGACATCTTTTTGCCTGAGTGCTTGCATAGCCCTTGAACGCTTACGGAGCACTGCTGGTTCAAAGAACAAATCTGCAGAAAAAGCCATAGAGGAAGAAGAAGAGGAGGGGGTGGGGGAGAGAGCTGTGGCAGAATCACCGCTAGCATTTTGGAGGCGAGGTGGCGGAACGAGCTCCAATAATACTGAACCCTGTCCTGCATCCTTCCCAGCTGCCAGCAGAGTTACCCAGTGCGCCGTGAAGGAAAGGTAACATCCGTGCCCATGCCTGCTAGACCATGAGTCTGCAGTAATATACACCTTACTGCTGTCCGCCCTGTCCAACAAGACAAAAACATTGCCTTCCACATGCCGTTAGAGAGCTGGAATGGCCTTCCATGAAAAGAAATGGTGTTTTGGAACCTACAACTGAGGTACAGCACATTCCACAAATTCACAAAAGGGGGCAGAGTCTACCAGCTGAAAAGGCAGTAATTGCAGTGCTAGCAATTTGGCCAAGCTGGCATTCAAGCTAGCATTCAGACGGTGAGCATGTGGATGGCTGGGACCGAATTTCTTTTTACGGTTTAGCAACTGGGGTAGGGAAATTTGCCTGCTAAAATCAGATGGTGGTGTACTGCTAGCAGATTGTCTGCAAGTACTTGGGACACCTATTGCTATACCTTCTTTCCTCTCAGTGCAGGTTTTCGAGAGGACTGGAGCAGGGTTGAAGATCCCAGATGAGGAGCAAGGAGAAGTCCGCCTTTTTCTTTGATGTGGGTCTACAGACTGGCCTTATGAGTTTATGTGAAATCTACATTGATAGCTGTAAAATATTGGAAATATGAATATATTTAATTTATATTTAATTATTTATATTTATATATTTTATATTTAATTTAATTATATTAAATTAATATATTTAATTTAGCTTTTATCTATGTAGGGCGGAACATATTATCTTCACAGAAATCTCTGGTAGACCAGACAAGTCGGTGCCTAGGCTCGTGTATACAAACAATCGGATCCAAACCTCATTGTTTTACACATACTCACTTCAAAGGATCCCATGCTGGGATATGCAATGAAGGGAGGCCAACCCGTACTCAATACTTAACTTCCCAGGAAAATTCAAGTTAAGCTCCTGCTCAGAATAGTTACAAGGATTTGCATTAAAGGGGGCTGACTTATGCAAAGTATAGGGATTGGAGATGTAGCAAGTCCTTAACCAGGAATAGGGAAGCTCACCAATCAGAGCCACGCTATGCCAACCAATGAGGCATCAGCATGTAATGATGTACACAGACTAGATGGGAGGGAAACACACACTTTTATGGGCGAGCAACCATCAGAATGGAACCTTGGTGCAAAGGGTAATTATGGGAAAGGTCTGCATTTTACTTGTAACTAAATACCGTATTTATCGGCATATAACACGCACTTTTTTGCCCTGAAAATCAGGGGAAAATTGTGGGTGCGTGTCATAGGCCGATCCCCGCCGATTTTGTGTTATCGAAAAAAGCCGAGAACACTCGGGTATGTGTATCTCGGCTCTCGTCGGAGCCAAGATACACTTACCTGAGTGTTCTCGGCTTTTTTCGGCGCCGCTCACAGTCACGCCCAGTCCCGCCCTATGATGGACATAACAGAGGTCCAGGGGCGGGACTGGGCGTGGCGGCGGCGCCGAAAAAAGCAGAGAACACTCGGGTATGTGTATCTCGGCTCCCACTAATCCCTGCAGTCTCGGCGCCATATTTGAATCTATCACAAAGCTGCACTGACATGGCTGGACTGGGGCAAAGCTGCACGGGCAAACCTGCACTGCCAAAGCTGCACTAACAAAGCTGCACTGGGGCAAGGCTGCACTGGGGCAAAGCTGCACTGACAAGACTGCACTGACAAGACTGCACTGGAGCAAGGCTGCACTGACACTGAAAAGACTGCAGATGGACAGATAAGGCAGCATTGATGGGCATTTTAATGTAAGTTTTTTTTCCTTAAACTTCCCTCCTAAAAGTTTTTTTTCCTTAAAATTCCCTCCTAAACTGGGGGTTCCGGCGCGTGTTATACGCCGATAAATACGGTATGTTTGCAGATTAATGTTTTCAGGAATATACTCTGTATTCCTTCATGTAATGCTCTTATTTTAACCTAATATTTTCTTTCTTAGTGTAGACTATAGATAGATGGTTGTGTATTAGATAGACTTTCAACCACTCACCAATAAATGTTGTTATTGTGTTAAAGCTTTCACTCATGGTCAAAGAACTCTCATTTAACCCAAATCATATCTGAGAGATATTAAATCTTAAATATAGTATAAGGGAAAAAGACTGCATGGGAGGTCGTCATATGTCTGGTCAAGCATGTGGTGCCCAAGCAGCTGCTCTTGTGGCCACGCTTGATCTGCTTCAGACATAGGTTGCAAACAGCAATGGTGCGATCTGCTCCACACGTGTCCAAAAAGGCCCACACCAAGGAACTTTTCAAAGTCAGTGGGGAGTCAGCAGCACCCTGCACCTGTGGAGCTCTGAAGTGTAATGCAGTAGGGTGGCTGCCCTTAAGCTGCCCCCTAGAGGACATCCTGCCTTGTTGGAGTTGTGCCTCATTGGTCCTGACAGCAGACAGAGATGTGGTCAGCAACAGCCAAAGGAATTGTCCAGACAACATGTCAAAGTGTTTGTCCTGGCAGTAGGCAAGAACATGGTCCATAAGCAGGCAGAGCAGGCAGCCAGACATGGCCAGTTCAAGTGGCAGGCAGAGGCATGGTTGATTAAAATGCCAGGGTCAGATGGCAGTAGGCAGAACTATCAGGCTTAGGGCCTCGGTCAAGTAAGACCTGAGCACAGGGGTAGAGGCTTCTTCCCGCCCAAACCTCTTCTAAGCCTCCTGGTCTCCAGACCCTAATCCGAGAATTAAAAAATCCTGAAAAGGCCAAAAGGCCAAAAATGTAGTTTTCTTCACTCTGAAAAACTAATTTGGAGCCCCTCACATACGTGAGACTCCTGTGTTGTCTTGAATCCTACTAATACGGTGGCAGGACAAAAGATCAGTTCACGTGGAAGGCAGAAATTTGGTTGATAGTTGAAGTGACAGGAAGAGGCATAGTCGATAAACAGTCCAGGTCATACACAGAAATAGCAGATAGCGGAAACTGGAAAAATATCTTCACTTCACATATACTTCACTAATAGTGTAGTGATGTACAATAGATCCGGTAGCACTCTCCAATACAGAGGCCTGGCTGGGAGGGACATTGGGGCACAGTAGTATCGGGTGTCATAGCGAACTCCGTTGTTGGAAAATACACATCATCTTTTTTGGGGTTTGCGGCGTGTTTGGGTAAGAGGGAGGATGTCAGGGAAATGCCTTTCGTGGAGTCTCGTCAATGTATCAGAGCGAATTTGTTCAGGGGCATGGCCATGTGGATAGAGAAGGGCTGTAACAATGTTCTCCTGATATTTCAGGTAGGTTAGGGATCTTTGTGTGCATTTGGAAAAGATGACATACAAATTATACAGGGCTAACTGAAACAAGTAAAAGGTGACCTTTTTATACCAAAACTGTGATTTCCTCGTGGCTAAGTAGGGCTGCAACATCTGTTTTTTTATTACCACCACCCCCCCATGAACAGGTTGCAGTCTGTATGCATTTTGGTTTCTGGACGGGACCTTGTCTTGTTTGTTCCACGAAGTGTCATCATGTATTGAGGATATAGGATATAGACGTCTCTTTTATCTATCCATTTTAGGGCTAGTATCTCTTCATACCGCAGACAGGCTGTTTCCCCCATTTAAGTTTTGTGGTACCAAATAGTTGTGGGAAGCCCTTGCGGTTGGCCTGTGCTGTCCCACAGGCCACAGCTTGCTTCAGACAGAGATGGCGGAATAGTGGGAGACCTGTGTAGAAATGATCTACATACAGGTGGTAACCCTTCTCGAACAGCAGTTCTATCAGTTGCCAAACAATCTTACCACTTGTCCCCATATAGGTAAAACATCCAGGGGGTATAGCTGGCTGTCCTTTTCCTCATAAATTTAGAAACCATAGGTATATCCCAGCCCTGTCACATGCCTTGTACAATTTCACCCCATAATTGGCCCGTTTACGAGGGAGGTATTGTTTAATGCCAAGCCATCTGGCGAAGTGGACTAGGGATTCATCCACACAATTATTTTTATCAGGAGTAAACATTTCCTTGATCTACATACAGGTGGTAACCCTTCTCGAACAGCAGTTCTATCAGTTGCCAAACAATCTTACCACTTGTCCCCATATAGGTAGAACATCCAGGGGGTATAGCTGGCTGTCCTTTTCCTCATACATTTAGAAACCATAGGTATATCCCAGCCCTGTCACATGCCTTGTACAATTTCACCCCATAATTGGCCCGTTTACGAGGGAAGTATTGTTTTTTTTTTTTTTTTTTTTTTTTTTTTTTTAAATTTTTTATTTATAAACAGACAGAGTGGGCCCACACGGACCAAACAGTACATCCAACAATATATCTCCACCACTGATTATTGCTTAATACAGTACATTCAAGGTAAATATGTTTGTGGAGTCATGGTGAATTAATTAGTACAGTCCCATGTGTTCCCCCTCTCCTTCTTTTTTCCCTTTTTCCAAGAGGTTATGGAGGGGTCCTGCAAGCAGGAAAAGAGAGGGGTAGCAAGGAGAAGAAGAAAAGAAGAGATATTAGGTGAGGAATTATGAGGGAAAGGGAGAGGTGGGGGGGGGGGGGGGGAAGAGTCCCCGGGATCATGGATCGAATTTGATGTAATGCAGCGACAGCACTGAGCACCCTGCGTCCGGCACGCGGCAAATCGGATTAAATCGGCATATTTGTTTGTAATGCCTGTCCTTCATTGGAGAATATGAACATGTTCCACAACTGCCACGTTTTGGAAAATTTTTCTTGTCTATTTTGCGCTGTATGGATGAGATCTTCCATATGTTTGATCTCCTCTACTTTTTTAATCCATAATGTTATGGGTGGTGGAGTTGTGGATTTCCAGTATAGTGGAATACAGGCCTTAGCTGCGTCTAGAAGATGTCGCAGTACTGACTTTTTATATGTTTTCATGGGAATGTTTGCCGCATGCAGGAGGAAGAAGGCCGGGTCATCAGTTATATTATATTCTGTAAATTTTTGTATGGTCTGCTTTACGGTTTGCCAGAAAATTGTCAGACCTGGGCATGACCAGAAGATATGTAATAATGTTCCTTTTTCCGTTTGGCATCGCCAGCAGAGATCAGATGTCGCTGGGAAGAATCTACTTAACTGTGTTGGGGTTTTGTACCAGTGTGATAAAATTTTATAGTTCGTCTCTTGAGTTTTGGCACATATAGAAGATTTGTGTGTGAGTTTCAGGATCTGTTGTTTCTTGACTAGGCTGAATGTTAAGTTCAGTTCTTTTTCCCATTTGATCAGACCCGGTGGGACAAAATCTGTTTGGGGAGTGTTAAGGATGTTGTAGGTCAGGGAGAGTGTGTGTGGTATAGCTCCCGGGGTTGAGCATATGTCTTCGAATGCGGTGAGTGTCTGTCCGTTCGTTGGGGGTTGAATGGTTTGGAGGAAGTGACTCAGCTGGAGTGCCCTCAGGAAGTCTAGTCTGTAGGTGCCTGCGGGATCAGTGAGTTCTGCGGTCGTTTTCCAGCGCCCACCCGCACTAAAGTGGGAGGCTTGGTGAAGGTCTGACCTAGTCAGGTTACCAAATACCTGATCCTGCAGTCCCGGTGTGAACAGCGGGTTCCCTAGTATTGGGTATAAAGGGGAATTCAGTGATGACAAATTTGTCCTTGTAAGCAGTCTAGCACAAACCAGTATGGTGTTCCCTATTAATGGGTGTCTCTTAAGCTCCGCTGGGATGGCCGAATAGCACCAAGGAGCTCTTCGGAGCGGGATTTGACTTTGGTTTTGTTCCAAGCTAGTCCAGAGCTTGGTCTCTTGATGTCGACACCAGTCGATCAATCTGCCCAGATGGACCGCCTGGTAGTATGCGCGAACGTCTGGTAGTGCTAAGCCACCGTACTGCTTGGGGAGGACTAAGATTTTGTGAGCCAGTCTTGGTTTTTGTTTAGCCCAGACAAATTCGGAGAACATCGATTGCACCCTTTTGAAATAAGGAGCAGGAATGTTCACCGGTAGCGCTTGCATAAGATAGAGGAATTTAGGGAGGATGGACATTTTAAGTATGTTACATCTTCCCACCCAGGAGTGTAAACCCGCGCCCCATTTTTTCAGAAGTTCCCTTGTCGTTTTAAGCAGTGGTGGAAAATTTAGTTCGTAAAGCTGTGATAGATTATGGGGAATATGTGTGCCCAAATATTTTAGGGATTTGTTATTCCATTTCAAATGAATACTGGATTGAAGGTGCACCAGCTGTGGGTGAGGTATTCTCACCCCCATAGCTTCCGATTTGGCGAAGTTTATCTTTAAGTTGGTGAGACTGCCGTATATCTCGAACTCTCTCAGTAGATTAGGTAGGGAAATGGTTGGGTTCGTAAGGGAGAACATGAGGTCATCTGCATAAGCGGATACCTTGTATTGGGTTTGATTTAACCCCACCCCCTTAATGTTGGGGTTCAACCTTACGTGGCATAGAAAGGGTTCGAGAGATAGGGCAAAGAGGAGTGGGGAAAGTGGGCAGCCCTGTCTCGTACCGTTGGTAATCGGAAACGGGTCAGACAACATCCCGTTAGCTCTGACTCTGGCGGACGGTGACGTGTAAACTGCCATGATCCATCTTAGCATCTTCCTCCCAACCCCCACGTGTCTGAGTGTTTCGAACATGAAGGCCCAGTTCACACGGTCGAATGCCTTTTCCGCGTCTGTACTGACAAAGACACTCGGTGTTTTTGTGCGGTTGGCCGTGTGAATTAGGTTCAACACCTTAGTTGTGTTGTCCCTCGCCTCTCTAGAGGGCACAAAGCCCACCTGATCTAGATGTATTAGGTGCGGGAGGTGTAGCTGTAGTCTGGATGCTATGATCTTAGTGAATAATTTGATATCCGTATTGAGTAGGGAGATTGGCCGGTAGCTTCCGCACTGGGTCGGGTCCTTCCCTTCTTTGGGGATGACCGAGATCTGGGCTTGCAATGATGTGTCATGAAATCCGCCCCCCTCTGTGTGGCTATTAAACAGCTCCACCATGTGGGTCCCCAAGGATGGTAGAAGAGTTTTATAGTACTGCACTGTTAGGCCGTCTGGACCCGGGGCCTTTCCCGGTTTGGTGTTGCCTATTGCTGCTTGTAGTTCAGATAGTGTTATAGGGTCCTCTAGTAAATCGCGTGTTTCATTTGACAGGGAAGTATTGTTTAATGCCAAGCCATCCGGCGAAGTGGACTAGGGATTCATCCACACAATTATTTTTATCAGGAGTAAACATTTCCTTGAAGTTAAAGCAAAAAAAGTTGATTAGTGGCCGAATCAAAAAATTCAAAAGAAATCGGAAATTCTGAAAAAATCAGAAATTTTGAAAAAAATCAGAAATTCAAAATAAATTGAAAAATTGGAAATTCGAAAACAATCGGAAATTCAAAAAAATTGGAAATTCGGAAATTTGATAAAATTCGGAAATTCAGAAATTCGAAAAAAAAAGGTCATTCGGAAATTGTAAAAAGAACAGTAATTCTAAAAAAATCGGAAATTTGAAAACCCGAAAATACAAAAATCTAAAATAATAGCTAACTAATGATAACTTGACTATTACGAACTATTAAAGGGTAAGTTCACCGTTACACAAAACTCTGTAATGTGAACTTACTCAGGTCCCCTTCTCCCCCCCCCGCAGTCCTGCTGACCTGGACCACTGCAAACTCCGACTTAGAAACCCCTTGAGCTGAAGGTCCAAAATGTTCCTCATCAAAAGGATGTTTTGGAGCATTCTAATTGGTCAGTGCCATCACATGGGTGCACCGACCAATCAGGAGCCGCATAGCCCATCCTGTCAGCTATGGAGAAGACGCGTGGCTGCAGAGAGGATTTCTAAGCCCCGGACTCCTAACACGGACATACCGGGGCTTATAAGCGGAGATTGCGGCGGTCCAGGTCAGCGGGACTGGGGGGGCGAGGACGGGGACCTGAGTAAGTTCACCTTACAGATTTTTCTGTAAAGGTGAACTTACCCTTTAATAGTTAGTAATAGTCAAGTTATCATTAGTTAGCTATTATTTTAGATTTTCGTATTTTCGGGTTTTCAAATTTCCGTCTTATTATTAGTTACGTTCCATTGGTTTAGATGCGGCATCCGTTATTTCGGATAATTCGTACTTTGGATAAATTCGTATTTGTTACGTTCACTAACAGCCAAATTTGAAAGAAAATTCCAATACCTTTTCGATTTTTTTCAAATTCCCGAATTTACAATTTTTTTTTGAATTTCCGAATTCACGTTTTTTTTCGAATTCCCTAATTTACTTTTTTTTTGAATTTACGATTTTTTTCGAATTTACGATTTTTTTTTTAATTCCCGAATTTATGATTTTTTGAATTCAGAAATTTATGATTTATTTTCAAATTTACGCTTTTTTTGAAATGACAGATTTATGATTTTTTTTTCTAATTCTTGAATTTCCGAATTTTTCGAATTTACAAATTTTAGAATATTCAAATTTACGAATATTCGGAAAAGTTCGTTAAACAGGTTTTTGAACATTTACGAATTAACGAATTTGTCAAAATTAGTTAAAAAACGAATTTGGAACAAAACAAATTGCACATATTTAGAGGCTATTTCCAGCGCTAAAGCACCTGAAAACCGCCCCAGTGTGAAAGGGGTCTTATGGACCTTGCTTTGTGCACTGGTGTGCAGTCATGTTGGAGCAGGAAGGGGTCATCCCCAAACTGTTCCCACAAAGCAAAAAATTACATGAAAAAATGGCCGCTATTGAGTCCCCAAATGGCGACTCCAACAAAACGGTAACGGCTTTGTTTCCTTTCCCCTTGATATAAATAGCATTCACAGACTGCCAATCTAGTTCCCCTGAAGAAGTCACATGGTGTGACATAATGCCTAGAGCGTCTCGGAGGCAGTCGCGGACCTGAAGTGACATAAGAGGTTACTACAGGAGGTCCCCGAGTTACGAACCTCCGACTTGCGAACGACTCCTACTTACGAACGGGAGGCGGCGGCGGCGGGCACGTCGGAAAACAGCGGAAAACAGCGGAAAACATTGGAAAATGATGTCGGAAACTGATAATGGAAAACAGGGGAAAACATCGGAAAACGACGTAGAAAAATAGCGGAAAACATCGGAAAACGACGCCTCTGCCGTCCTGCGCATGCGTTTCCGACTTACGGACAAATCTGATTTAGGAACAAACAGTCCCTAACCTGTTCATAACTCAGGGACTGCCTGTATACCCATGTGTCCTGACATTATTGATACCAATTTTAACATTTGTTTAACCACCTCAATACAGGGCACTTTCACCCCCTTCCTGTCCAGGCCATTTTTCAGCTTTCAGCGCTGTCGCACTTTGAATTACAATTGCGCGGTCATGCAACACTGCACCCTAATGAAATTTTTATAATTTTTTCCCCACAAATAGAGCTTTCTTTTGGTGGTGATCACCTCTGCGGTTTTTATTTATTGCGCTATAAACAAAAGAAGAGGGACAAGTTTGAAAAAACACAATATTTTTTACTTTTCGCTATAATAAATATCCAATTTTTTTTTTTTAAACAAATTTTTTCCTTAGTTTAGGCCGATATGTATACTTCTACATATTTTTGGTAAAAAAAAATCGCAATAAGCACATATTGATTGGTTTGTGCAAAAGTTATAGCGTCACAAAATAGGGGATAGGTTTATAGCATTTTTATTTATTTATTTATTTTTACTAGTAAAGGCGGCAATCTGCGATTTTTATTGTGACTACGATATTGCGACGGACATATCGGACACTTTTGACACATTTTTGGGACCATTCACATTTATACAGCGATCCGTGCTATAAAAATGCATTGATTACTGTGTAAATGTGACTGGCAGGGAAGGGGTTAACACTAGGGGGTGATCGAGGGGTTAATGTGTGTCCTAGGGGAGTGATTCTAACTGTGGGGGGAGGGGACTGACTGGGGGAGGTGACCGATCGGTGTCCCTATGTACAAGGGACACACCATCGGTCTCCTCTCCTCTCACAGGATGTGGATCTGTGTGCCCCCTAGTGGCTCGGGAGGGCGATCACGTCATATGACGTCCGCCCAGAGCAACAGCTGCCTCGTCCTGCCATCATATGACTGTGGGCGGACAGCTAGTGGTTAAGGTAAGCACAATTTTAATTGAATAAAACATTTTTTTTAATTACTACACTATGGGAGGTACTTTATATGCTTTATCCTGAGATGTTGGAAAGCTCATGAGGCAACTGGCGCCTTAAAGGAGCAAGCAACCCATTCAAATAGTTGCATCTGTGATGACTTATAGAGCTTCTGGAGTGTAAGGACTGGTTTACACTTGCTTCAAAACATGGCTTCTGACACGCTTTGTTAAAGCTCTCTGAATGGCAGTCAAAGCCCCTGTCACTAAATAAAATGGTTATCTTACACCTGCTTTTGCTTCGTGCTACGATGAGGCTTTGGTGGGGCTTTGGTGGGACATCGATGGGGCTTCAATGGGGCTTCGGTGAGGCTTCGGTGAGGCTTGGATGGGGCCTCAGTGGGGCTTCAGTGAGATTTTGGTGGGGCTTCAAGCTAGCTTTGCCAAAGACTTCTATAGAGCCTTTGAAGACTCTTTGAAGCACCACTGAAGCTAAATGGGGTATAATTTTTGAAGCGAAGCCGAAGCAATGCAAAGCAAAAGCAAGTGTAAACAGGACTGTAAGCTGACCATTTTATTTAGTGACAGGAGCTTTTACTAGCATTCAGAGAGCTTTAACAAAGCCTGTCCGAAGCCTTGTTGAAGCCTTGTTGAAGCCAAAGCAAGTGTAAATGAGCCCTAATAGAGACCTGGATACCAGCCATGATTTACCATTTGGCGCATATAGCTGAGAGTTCTGTGAGCACTGAAAACCTCACAGTTCTTGCATGGCCAGCATACTCACTGGACATGTCACCAATTAAGCATGTTTGGGATGATCTTGATTGGCGTATACAACAGCGTGTTCCAGTTCCTGCCAATATCCAGCAACTTCGCACAGCCATTGAAGCAGAACGGACCAACATTCCACAGGCCACAATCAACAACCTGATCAACGCTAGGCGAAAGAGATGTGCTGAACTGCGTGAGGCAAATGGTGGTCACACCAGATACTGACTGGTTTTTGGACCCCCCCCGACCCCCCCCAATACAGTAAAACTGCATATTTTAGAGTGGCCTTTTATTAAGGCACACCTGTGCAATAATCATGCTGTCTAATCAGCATCTTGATATGCCACACCTGTGAGGTGGATAGATTATCTCGGCAAAGGAGATTTAGACATATTTGTGAACAATATTTGAGAGAAATAGGCCTTTTGTGTACATAGAAAAAGTCGTAGATCTTCAAGTTCAGCTCATGATAAATAGGGGCAAACACAAAAGAGTTGCGTTTATAATTTTTCTCAATATATATATATATATATATATATATATATATATATATATATATATATATATATATATATATGTAGCGCTGGTAGATTTATGATCTACCATCTGATAGGTAAATTTAGTGAATTGCTCGTTATAGGAAGTTAGATTTGTCTCTGTTCCAGCTTGGCTGACGTTGCGTGTGGTTCCACATTGTGCCGGTGGGTGTCGTTATCACCATCGGCGGGTGTTGGAAAAGCAACGTGTTGAAGCGGATGAGTGCTCCCCTGTCCCGGAGACAACTCGGTGGAAAGGTCCTCTGAGTTGCATTCTGGGAGAGGGTATTTATGGGACAGACGCCATGTTTAGGGGTTCGTTTTCAGCCACCTGCTGGCCCTCCTGGCCGACAGGTATGTGTTAGAGTACCACCTCGTGGTCCTCCGTTCCGGAGGCCCGCGACGCTGCCACGCGTGGGTGGGCCCAGAAGTCTGTATGGGGCCTACCAGAGCAGCCGAGGAATGGTCCTGGGCTGTCTATCCAGAAGAAGCTGGACAACCGAGAAGATCCCAGGGGAGGACCCGTCATGGAAGGATCATGCAGAGTGCTGGTCTGGAGAGGGGCCTGGTGACTCGGTTGGAGGACGTATCCTAAAGTAATCCTACAGCATGGTACTGCCAGGTTGGCTTAAAGGTCCAAGTACTGTGTCTGACATTCATCGCGAACCAATACACCCTGTGGCAGAGGATCGTACGGGTTTATTTCAAGCAAGTCTGTGGCAAAGACTTTTGTTCGTGCTACAGACTGCTAGGCAAGTGAGAGAGGCCTATCCAGGCGAGCAAAGATCGTGTCCCACATAAAGGGGATTGCATTCAATTACAGTATTCAACTTTAAAGGATGTTCTAAAGAAACCTAAAAAAAGGTATTTGAGCTTCCCTGCAGTTTTCCTCCTGCCTCTTTCCTGCTACTTCCTTCGTTACTTGGTTCAATAAAGCATTAAAAACGTACTCAAGTGTTGGTGCTTATATCGTCCAGAGGTAAACTCAACGGAACCCTAGACCCGGTGCCGGTGAAACAGAGGTATCGAGAGTGAAGGTAACAGCCCGCTTTAAACCAGCAGCTTCATCGAGAGTTAGTGCTATATATATATATATATATATATATATATATATATATATATATATATAAAAACATCGGTTTGAGAGCGTTTTGCAAGACAAGCTAAATTTTTTTAAATAATTTTGACTTGATATACAAAGCAATGTCTTGATATGCAAGTAGCGTCATGTCACAACTGGGTATAAAAGAGAAGAGAGACACCTCTAAGTGTAGCAATATAATTACATTTAATGAAGGTACAACATTTAGCAACTCACATGGTTGATGATTAACCACTTGCCGACCGGCTCACGTCGATAAATGTCGGCAAAGTGGTTAGTTCCTGCGAATCGCTGTACGGGTACGTCTGTACCTTTAAGGGTGATAGCAGGTGCACTCACGCCCGCTGCACAGCGGGGAACCCGATACTCGTGGCCAGCGGGCACGATCGCCGGCGGGCGCAATCGCCGCCGGCCACATGCGATCGCATGCACGAGAGTAGGAACAGGGATTTGTGTGTGTAAACACATAAATCCCTGTTCTGTCAGGAGAGACGAGACATACCGTTTGTTCCTACTAAGTAGGAAAAACGATATGTCTATTCCTCTTTTCAGTCCTATCCCCCCACAGCTAGAACAGGGGAATGCAAAATATAACTGCTTGATCGCCCCCTAGTGTTAACCCCTTCCCTGCCAGTGACATTTACACAGTAAACAGTGCATTTTTAGAACACTGTGTCAAAAGTGTCCGACCTGTCTGCCGCAATGTCGCAGTACTGCTAAAAGTCACAGATCACTGCCATTACTAGTGAAAAAAAATGAATAGTAATAAGAATGCCATAAATCTTTCCCATAGTTTGTAGACGCTATAACTTTTGCGCAAACCAATTAATATACGATTATTGCGATTTTTTTTTACCAAAAATATGTAGAAGAATATATATTGGCCTAAACTGAGGAAGAAATGTGTTTTTTAAAAACATTTTTGGGGATATTTATTATAGAAAAAAGTAAAAAATATAGTTTTTTTTTTTTTTCAAAATTGTCGCTCTTTTTTTGTTTATAGCGCAAAAAATAAAAACCACAGAGGTGATCAAATACCACCAAAAGAAAGCTCTATTTGTGGGGAAAAAAGGGCGTCAATTTTGTTTGGGTACAGCATTGCATGACCACGCAATTGTCAGTTAAAAATGACACAGCGCCGTATCGTAAAAAATGGCCTGGTCATTAAGCAGCCAAATCTTCCGTTCTGTAAGTGGTTAAAAGAGGCACATCTAAGTATGCAGGCATCCAGGGTAAAGCTGTCCACATAGACCGCCCTCCACACCTCCATCAGCGTCATCCCTTCCACACTGCGCTTCACGAGAGATTCAAGCCTCGCACTACTACAGGGTAGTCACGATTGCAGACTGACAGCGGTGAGAGCCGGTGGTGTGGAGGATGGTCTATGTGGACAGCTTTACCCCGGATGCCTGCATACTTTAATCATCAATCATGTGAGTTGCTAAATGTAGTACCTTCATTAAATGTAACCATATTGCTACACTTAGAGGCACTTCTCTTCTTTTTTATATTCTGTAGCCCCTGATGGATTTAGCTCCTATTACCCTTGTGGAGGCTTTCATTTGTGGATGGACATTTTATGGTTACACAACCTGGTCACATTGCTATAATCTTTTTATATGGACTATAAACTGAAGGATCTGTGGTTGTGGAACGAATCATTTGAGTTTCCATTATTTCTTATGGGGAAATTCGCTTGATATACAAGTGCTTTGGATTACAAGCCTGTTTCTGCAATGAATTATGCTCGCAATCCAAGGTTTTACTATATATTACAGGGCTTTTTATCTGGGGGAACTTGGTGGAACTCAGTTCCACCACCTCTGGCTCAGACCCTTTGGTGTCTGCTCACCACAATCACTTGTAAACACAGAAGTCTGGTTTCTGTGTTTACAAGTGACAGCTCTGCACTCTGTATGTAATGCAATCCTGATATTTAATGTCCCTTTAAGACCCTTCTACTGTTTGTGAAATATGACCACACCCACTATTTGATATGATTTGGAGGGTGTGTGTGTGTGTGTGTGTGGGGAGGGGGGTTTGGGGGTTCGTGGTTGAGTTCCACCACCATTTGTTTGAGAAAAAAAGCCCTGTATATATATATATATATATATATATATATATATATATATATATATATATATATATATATATATTTATAATGCAATATGGACTACAAATATTATGAGCAAATATGACCTTTGTTTTTTTTTTTTGCATTTTACAATAAGCAACATCTCTAACATATTAGTGGTCGGAATATTGCCACAATAAAGATTCACAATATCCACTAAGTTCAATACTTTTTTGAGTAACTAATATGTACTGTATACTGTTTTTTGATAATGATAATTAGAAATAGTGTGTAAACAGCCATCATCAGCTGGAAGCCTGTAACACAAATGCTGTATGTAAACTCATATCTACTCAGAATCCAGGGACAGGTAAAAGGGTAAAGTTTATAAAGGGCCAGTCTATGTAGACACAGCAGCTCTTATCTTTTGCTGTATTTTTCTTCCTGTACAAATAGTTAAACATTGTTGAAATGAATGAAGAGCCAAGAAAAATACTCCATATTTAGCCAGGATATGTTATATAAGACAGGTGGCATGTGAGTGTTGTTTTCTGATCACTATCTACAAATGGTCTGATGGTTTTTAATGGTTCTGCTATCTTTAAAGGGATTATGATACAACTTGTGATTTTATCAGGCAAGCATGAATGTAATGCTAGGTGTGATTGAACATACAGGTGCTCTTTTTAAAACAAAGAATATTTTTATTAGCCTTACTGCATAGCAAAGCACAGCTTAACCTCTTCATTGCTTGACCAATGTTTCACTATTTATTTTTTTCCAAACAGCAAACGAAATCGTTAATTTATAAATGTTCTAAACACTAAAAAAAACTATAGTGGGAAGTCAGTAAAGCCGCTGTGCCACTTTTCTGGCATAAATCCCTCTTGTTGAAGTATTGCACCATAATCATGAAGCACATGCGTCACTTTAGGCTGTGACAGCGATTCGTACACCGAATTTCTAAATGCGAAATAAAATACTGACAGTTTGAGGTTGATTTACTATAGGCAAATAGACTGTGCACTTTGCAAAGTCCAGTTGCACTCTGAAAGAGCAGTTTCTCCAGAGCTTAAAAAATAAGCAAACGCTTTACTGACTTTCATCATCCAATCATGTGCAAGCAAAAATGTATTTTTTTTTTTTTTTTTAGCGGGTGCTTTTAACTCTTCATTTTGCTGCTAGTGGGGGTTAAAAGTGCCCCGCTAGCGGCTGAAATGCGCCTCTAAAACGACGGTAAAGTGCTACTGAAACTAGCAGCGATTTACTGCCGATTCCCTTGCGCTGTCAGTGTAAAAGGGCTCTTATAGAAAATCTGTAAGGGGAACGTACATTGGACCCTCTCCCCATCACAGCCGGTCCCGCTAACCTGGAGAGTGACAGTCGTCCGTTCTGACACATCGTATCGCCGCTTTACCAGTCAGGGGATTTGCAATCCCTGCAGCTTTCTCTCCCCTTTGCCTGCGGTGACAGAATGGGCTATGCAGGTTCTAAATGGTCGGCACCACCCATGTGCTGGCGCAGACCAATTAGAATGCTCTTAAATGTACCTCCTGACGAGGTATGCTTTTGAGATTAAGCTGTAGAGGTGAACTTACCCTTTAAGTACACATTCTTGACAGGTACATGAATTTGGTGCATGCTTGCGCCACTTTTAGAACAAATGAGAGACACTTTTGCAAAATCTGTCTGCACTAGTGCTTATGAAAAAGCAGAGAATCTATAGAATAAAAAGACAGTAGTCATGTTTTTTATGTTTGTGTAATGTACATTTTCAATACAAATATACTATTATAATTTCATGATGTTCGACTAAAATAAAAGTGTGAGAGACTGTATCAAGTTAATAAATGACAAATATATCCAAAACTCCAAATTACACAGACTTGCAAAACCACAAAAAAACTACAATACACAAAACTGTAAATAAGCAATGCATTAGAGACTTTTATTACTTTTACTAGAATGTAACTCATGCAATTTGTCTCTTATCCCCAATAAAATATTAAAAAGTTGATCTAAAACAAAAATCTCACATTAGCTTTAACAGGTTAATATAATTTCAAAATCAATTTAAATATGGAGCTTTCAACTGATGATACTTCCATGAAGATTGATGTGCAAGTATCTCCTGTTGTGGGGTAATAAGGCTTTGTCCTTGTCTCTGATTTGCTGTACTTCACTGTCTGTCACCGTGTCATACGAGCCCCTGGCGAAGATTGCACATTGAGCAGGCATGTTCTTCCGCTGTTAACCTCAGGAATCGCACCTAGCCATCAATGGAGTGAGAGCATGCAGACAAAAAGTAGCTGAAAAAAGCTAGCGGAAATCAACCAATCCTAAAATGCATAACAGTAATACAAGTGTAGCGCTGGTAGATTTGCGATCTACCATCTTATAGGTAAATTTAGTAACTTGTTTCGTTAGGAAGGTTAGATTTGCCTCTGTTCCAGCTTGGCTGACGTTGCGTGTGTTTCCATACTGAGCTGTGGGTGTCGCTATTACCGCTGGCTAGTGTTGGAAGGGCAACGTGTCTAAGCATATGGATGCTCTTCTGTCCCGGAGACAACTCGGTGGAGGTGGTCCTCCGAGTTGCATTCTGGGCGAGGGTATTTATGGGACAGACGCCATATTCTGGGGTTCGTTTTACAATTTCCACCACGTCTCCCTCCTCCTCCTGTTGTGTTTGTGGGATTTCTTCTTCTTCATGAGGTGGGTGGTCTGTTGTCTCATCTGATGAGTGGTGTCCTCCGAATCTTTTCTCCCCTATGTAAACAAAAAAAAGGTATACTTAGCACACAGATATTTGATGGCAGAAATAGGAATATGAAACATTGCTTGGAAGTGGGGTACAATTGTCTCTTTTGGCAGAGATGCAAGATGAAGAAATATTTTTTCCCTTTGTCAAGCTTGAATACTTACCTGTTTTGTACAAGCTTCACAGATGGATTTACCCCTATAGTATACACTGGAGCACCTGTATGGGCCCCCTAATAAAAAGGGTGTTCTGGTTTCCAACACTAGTGCTCCAGCATCCAGATGTGTAAACAGCTGCTGAGTGTCCTCTCCTTACACAGAATCTAGTTTGCATTTCATTCTAGTTACAAACCCATCTAGACAACAAAATTATTTTAAGAGAAGTAGGCCAGAAAAAATGTATTGAACTGCATCTGGACAAAATATGTTGTTTTATTGACCGAACGAACAATGTTTCCTATGAACGAATAATGTGTCCATGAACATGAAAGTTGCCATTTTAAACTGTACAACAGTAAAGAAAAGCACATGGAGCAGCCCGAATGTAATAAAAATAAAGAATAGGAACACAGGACAACTACTTACTTTTTTGCAGCACTCTCCTGATCCTTCTATACTGATCGTGTTCCCTCAATTTCAGGTCCAACCACCATTTCCTGAGTTGATCCTTGGATCGACGTACCCCAAAATTCCGGTGCAGACTCTTCACAACTTTAGTCATGATCTTGGCCTTTCTGACATTGGGGTTGGGGTAAGGTCCATACTTCCCGTCATAGTCGGCTCTCTTCAGTATGTCGACCATCTCCACCATCTCCACAAAGGACATATTTGAAGCCTTAAATCGTCTCCTCCAGGATCGTGATGTTTCTGGCTCCGGCCTTTCCTCCTCCTCGTTGCTGTAATTAGCACACACCTGTTGTGTCTCCGCCATGTGCTCTTCCCCATGAATGAGAAGGGGCGGGGAAAAGACTAGAAAGAACGTCAGGGGTGGAGTTTCACGCATGCACAGTGTATATAAAGCGTAATACGCGTGCGTAGTACGTACGATCTGTAAGCGGAGGAAGGAGTATAGGAAGCGCCGATGATGATAACGAAGGTAACATTTAAACTTGGGCCTATACTGCTTAGAGATTGAGGCCTATATTGAGACAAGATTTTAGGAGAGTTTAGCCTGACATTAGGGTTTGTCTGGTGTTGTGTCTTGCAGATAAAATGGATGACTTAAATGACCACAACTTCCTCCCCCTGTTCATAGACAAGTACAGGGAGCTGCCCTGTCTGTGGCAGGTGAAACATCCAAATTATAATCATAAACAAAAGAGGCAGGCAGCGCTGGAGAAACTGCTGGAGTTGGTGAAGCCGGTGGTCCCCGCGGCAACCATCCCCTATTTAAAAGCCAAAATTGGTGGCCTGAGGAGCACTTATCTTAGGGAGCGCAAGAAGGTCCTGGATTCCCAGAGATCCGGAGCTGCAGCAGATGACATTTATGTCCCCAGGCTCTGGTACTATGAGAGACTGCGATTTCTGACAGACCAGACTGAAGTCAGGGAATCCCTCTCGAACCTTCCTTCCACTCTTCCTTCCACCCTATCTTCCAGCCCAGCTGAGGCTTCCGATGTCCAACCTGGGACTTCCAGCCAGGAAGAAGTGGAGGAGCCCAGCTTGAGTCAGGTATAGCATTGTTCTACAGATTTCTGGACAATAAATTAATGATGTTTACTAGATGTTATTATTGATCACTAATTGCAGATTAAATAAAGGCGAAAATAATTGGGACAATAATGAAAAATGCTGGGGTCAGAATGATAATCTTTTATATTTGGTAACATTCAAATTGCAACAGTCATGAGGTGAAAATTGTGTGTGATTGAAAAAACTAAAACTATGTCCCTTTTTCATACACAGGAAGACCTCAGCCAGGAGGAGGCTGTGGAATGTGGCACACAGGAGGAGGCTGTGGAATGTGGCAGCCAGGAGGAGGCGGGGGTTAGTGGCAGCCAGGAGGAGGCGGGGGTAACTGGCAGCCAGGAGAAGGCCTGTAGGAGCCTCACAGAATCCTAGGTTCCTCCTGTCATGGTTATGCAATAGAGTTTCTCTGTCAGCTTACCTGTCTCCATGTGTTCATCTCTAAAGACCAGCTGCTTCTCACCTGACTGGTTTTATAACCTCTCCTCTAAGCATAGTCCCACCCCAGGCCCTATCAGGGTACCCTATATTAACCTGTGCACTGCAAGCCAGCAGTGCTGATCAACCATTGTGTGTTAGCTTTCGTGTGTACTTGCTGTGTTTCCTACGTCTGATTCCAGTTACCGACTTTGGCCTGTTCTTAAATATTCCTGTCTGCTCGTGACCCTGACCTTTGGCGTGTCCCCGACCATCCCTGTTTGCCTGTGACCCTGAACCTTGGCGTGAACGCTGTTGTCCTTGTCTGCTTGTGTCCCCGACCTTGGCTTGTCCCTTACTTTCCTTGTTGTTCCAGCCTGCTGCCTCCTTCCTCTTCTCCTGTAGTCTACCGTGAGCGTGAGCTGTGAGACCCTGGGGGCCACGACCTGGAGCCAGACTGCAGTGCAGTCCATCCTCACCACTAGAGGCTCTGGTGAACACCTGCTGGCTCTTAGACTCTGCGCCCTGGGGAATCTATGCTCTAGCTCCCAGTGGGATCTGTGATCCAGTAGACCTGCTTCCTGAACCTCCCAGGGTTCAATCGGCAGCAGTCAGTCCTAGGGTCCACTACCTAGCGGTGCACTTCTTACTCCTACAGAGTTCATCTGTCACCTAGCCTCAAGGTGACTTGACAGTTTGATCAGCCATGATCCTGGCTGATGTGCCGCTACCCGCAGATGATCCATTGCAGGGCTTAGTTTGCAGACTTGAGACCCAGGAATTGCATCAGACCCAAGTGATGCGATTCCTTCAGGATTTGGCATCCCGTTTTGAACAGGTTCAGGCCTCATTAGGACCCCCGGTTCAACAACCTCAACCGCTATCTGCTGCTGCACCTATCGCACCAATCGCTGCCATACATTCATTACAACTGACAGCTCCGGCCCGTTTCTCTGGGGACTCCAAGGCTTGCAGGGGGTTCCTTAGCCAGTGCCCGATTCATTTTGAACTTCAGCCCCAAAACTTCCTGTCCGATCGGGCGAAAGTAGCCTATATTATATCCCTCCTGTCCGGCGAGGCGCCAGCTTGGGTTGCCCCTCTGTGGGAACTGAATGATCCAGTGGTTTCTAGCCTGTCTGATTTCTTGAAACTTTTCCAGAATATCTTCAAGGAACCGGGTCGTGTCTCCTCAGCGGCTAGCGCCCTTTTATGTCTCCGCCAAGAGTCCGCTTCTGTGGGACAGTATGCTCTTCAGTTCCGTATCCTCACAGCTGAATTGAGCTGGAATAATGAGGCCCTAGTTGCAACCTTTTTACATGGCCTCTCTGATAGAGTGAAGGATGAATTAGCAGGAAGATCCCTTCCTGCGGATCTGGATGGTGTCATCACCTTGTGTAACCAGATCGATATTCGCTTTCAGGAGAGGGCCCTGGAAAAAAGACGCCAGCATTCCCCGTTCCTTAGGCAGCTTGAGCTCCCAGTCCCTTCTCTTCGATCTGAGGAGCACCCCCTGCCCGCTGAGGAACCTATGCAGCTGGGCTGGACCAAGTTGTCTCCTGAAGAACGCGCTAGGCGCAGAACTCTGGGCCTGTGCCTCTATTGTGGGGCCAAAGGACATTTTCGTGACACTTGTTCTCTTCATCCGGAAAAACGATCGGGGTTAATACATCTGGAAGGTGGAGTATTAGACCCTGAAGTATCCCCTTCACCTTCTCGTCTTCTTCTTTCTGTGTTCCTTAATGTCGGCGCTTTCTCTCGTTCAGTCTCGGCACATCTGGATTCCAGAGCCGCTGGCAATTTCATGGATTGGGAAACTGCATCTTCCATGAGTCTTACCCTTTTGCCCCTTTCAACGCCATTGGTGGTCTTGGCGATTGATGGCACTGTTCTCCCAGGGGGTCCTATCCGCTTCCAGACCCTTCCTGTTAAGATGTCGGTAGGGACACACCACCAGGAGTGGATATCCTTCCTTGTCTTACCTAAAGCTTCATCTCCTATCATATTAGGTCTTCCTTGGTTATGGTTCCATTCTCCACACGTTGACTCCACTGCTGGACGGATCCTGGCTTGGGGTTCCTCCTGTTCCTCTTCCTGCCTACTCAAGGTTACCCCAAAAGAGAAACTTCCTGTTGCCATCATCCCAGTATCTTCTGCTCTTCCCGCTGCATATTGCGATTTCTGGAATGTCTCCTGCAATAGTCGGGCTGAGGCACTCTCTGGGTCATGTGGCACTCTGGATGAGGAGCCCACCTGTGAACTTGAGCCGATCATTCACTCCAGTTTGCATGGTCATTTACCTTTGCCTGTTCCTAGACCCCCTTGGACGCACACCCAGGCTGACTCGTCTACCAGTTCCACAGTCACTACGCCCTGTGATGCAATTCTGGTGATCGCTGCACCTGGCAATGCTGTTCAGTCGGCCTCTGCACCAGTTAAGCCTATGTCCAGTGAAGCTATCCAGCTTGACTTCTGTGACACATCACTTTCTAACCAACCTGGTCTCAGGGATCCACTGACTTCTGCCCAGTCTGATGATCCTGTGTTGGATGTCCAGCTCATCTTTAAGGGTCTGGGGGACCCTGCTCAGACTCCTGATGGTCTTCTTATGCCTTTACCCATTCCTAAGAAGCCTTTAGCCCTCAAAAAGTCCTCTTGTCCTCTCCCTACCTCGGTTTCGGTCTCTGAGGATAATCTTAAGTACGAGGTTAGTCAAGTTCTCGATTCCCGGCGCCGTAGAGGCATTCTTTAGTACCTCGTACATTGGGAAGGGTTTGGTCCTGAGGAGAGGTCTTGGATCACTGCATCTGAGATCCTTGCACCTCGTCTGTTGAGGAGGTTTCATCTGGTGTTTCCTTTTAAGCCAGGGCCCAGGCGGAGGAGGGGGAGGCCTCATAAGAGGGGGGGTACTGTCATGGTTATGCAATAGAGTTTCTCTGTCAGCTTACCTGTCTCCATGTGTTCATCTCTAAAGACCAGCTGCCTCTCACCTGACTGGTTTTATAACCTCTCCTCTAGGCATGGCCCCACCCCAGGGGCCATGCTTATCAGGGAACCCTATATTAACCTGTGCACTGCAAGCCAGCAGTGCTGATCAACCATTGTGTGTTAGCTTTCGTGTGTACTTGCTGTGTTTCCTATGTCTGATTCCAGTTACCGACTTTGGCCTGTTCTTAACTATTCCTGTCTGCTTGTGACCCTAACCTTTGGCGTGTCCCCGACCATCCCTGTTTGCCTGTGACCCTGAACCTTGGCGTGAATGCTGTTGTCCTTGTCTGCTTGTGGCCCCGACCTTGGCTTGTCCCTTACTTTCCTTGTTGTTCCAGCCTGCTGCCTCCTTCCTCTTCTCCTGTAGTCTACTGTGAGCGTTAGCTGTGAGACCCTGGGGGCCGCGACCTGGAGCCAGACTGCAGCGCAGTCCATCCTCACCACTAGAGGCTCTGGTGAACACCTGCTGGCTCTTAGATTCCGTGCCCTGGGGAATATATGCTCTAGCTCCCAGTGGGATCTGTGTCAGTGATCCAGTAGACCTGCTTCCTGAACCTCCCAGGGTTCAATCGGCAGCAGTCAGTCCTAGGGTCTACTACCTAGCGGTGCACTTCTGACTCCTACAGAGTGCATCTGTCACCTAGCCTCAAGGTGACCTGACACCTCCCCTCCGCCTTCCAAACAAAAGAGCCAGGAAGGGGAGTAACGTGGAGGATTCAGCACTCAGGCTGATTCAGGAGGCTTCAGGAGTCCCTCAGAGCCACCAAACTGCAGGACATGCAGGAGGGCCAATGCCTCATGTGTGAGGACATCTTTTATGAAACATTAACTAAGGGGGATGAGGGGCGAAATCACACCCAATACCCACCTGTGTGAGTTGCATCCTCCTCCTTCTGCCACAACTCCAACACCACAGACACAGCGTGGGAGGAAGCGTGGAAGGAAGACAAGAGAGTGATGACCCTGGGTTCAGTCTGGTCTGACAAAATATGCAGGCTCTTGTATGACCACAGCCTGGGGACATACATGTCATCTGCTGCTGTTCATGATCTCTTGGACTTCTGGACCACATTGTACTCCCTTATATATGGACTCCTCAGGCCACCAATTTTGCAGTAAAATAACTGATGTGTGCCCTGGGGGCCAAAGGCTTCGCCAACTTCTGCTGTTTCTCCAGCGTTGCCTACCTCTTTACTTGGTTAGAACCCCTTAATACTTTTTTGGTTTGTTTTATTATACTCGCCTATGTGTGTTTTCCTTCAAAAAGGAAAGTTTGTTTGTGAGGAGGCAGGTACATTTCAAAAATACAATGTGAAATTAACAAGAGACACCAACACCAAGCAACCTTCTTGAGATTAAATAATACAAGATAATAATGGTGTTGTGGTAACTTGACACACAAAACACACCCAAAACTATTCTGGAGTTGAAAAAAACCCCCAAAAAACACGAGATCAGGATTTAAAAAAAAAACAAAAAAAATGTTTTTTCTAAAAATATCGAAAACAAATTTTTTTTTCGGTAGATGTGATCAATAAAAATATTATATTGATGAAATCACGATAAATAATAAAGAAAGAATTTGTAAGAACTCTGTGTGAATATGAGCAGCAAAACAACTTCATTCTAGCATTATAAAGAAGAAGAGAGTGCGCTGCATTAAACAATTTAAAACATTGCAGCGTGACGAAAGTGCTATATCCATCCTGAACGCTAATTTTACCAGACCGAGCAGTTCTGTCTCGGAATTTACTTTGAGCATGCGTGGCACTCTGTGCATCGGAATTGGCCACACACGGTCGGAATTGACGTGATCGGATTTTGTTGTCGGAAAATTTTATAGCCTGCTCTCAAACTTTGTGTGTCGGAAATTCCGATGGAAAAAGTCAGATGGAGCTCACACACGGTCGGAATTTCCGACAAAAAGCTCCGATCGCACATTTTCCGTTGGATAATCTGACCGTGTGTACGGGGCATAACAGTGAATAGGGTGGTTAGGACATTGATACTGAAAACAAAAGAGCCATAAAGACATATAAATTGAATGGACTAACTCATTGTTTACACAAGGACATAATATTCTTTAATTTATGAGTATATTATCTTTTAATTGTGGAGCTGCAATTACAGCAATTCCATATGTGTTACCATAGTTTCAGATGTCAATGAAGGTTTTAATGTATCCAGGTCATTGTATAAGCTAGTAGCAGTTAGTCATGTTCAGCTAGGCTTGTTCTGTAACATTTAGGATGTTTTGACACTCATTCAAGTCGGTTACTTATTAGAATTGAGTAAGCCACTCAGATGTGTGGTGTAACGTCTTCAACATCGCAGTCATCCAGTTGAATGTAGTAAACTACTACTAGCTACAAGCAGATTCTTTAAGCCTCGGTTCACACCAGAGGCGGCACGACTTGCAGGTCGCCTCAGCAAGGCGACCTGCAAACGACTGCCCGGGCGACTTGCAAAACTACTTCTGTATAGAAGTCTATGCAAGTCGCCCCAAGTCGCCCCCGAAGTAGTACAGGAACCTTTTTCTAAGTCGGAGCGACTTGCGTCGCTCCCCTTAGAACGGTTCCATAGCACAGAACGGGAGGCGACTTGTCAGGCGACTAGGTCGCCTGACAAGTCGTCCCAGTGTGAACCAGGGCTAACCCCAGTCAATGGTATTTATAAGAAGAAATTATCATCTGATGTTTAAAAATCACAAAAAAAAAAATTCTGTGAAATGGAGGTTGTCAACTGAGGTAACGCTCACGTGGCAACCAATACATCCTCACACTGCTTGTAGCAGCACCTGGCTTAAAGGGGTTGTTGTGTCTGTGCTAAGTGGGAGTATTACCATCTAGTGATCTGCAATTCCTAAATCTTTTAGAGTGCCTCTCATCTACAGGGATCTTGCGGATACAAACTTTATAAACTTTCCCATAGGTCATTCCAAATCCCTAGAATAAATCACACTTACATATCCTTGTATGAAATAAGTCCACACTTGAAGGTAGTTTCCAATGCTATATTTGAACTTAAAATTGGTAGGTAGAACAGGACACATGAAGTGGAAAAACCCAAAACTCACCCTGGGCACCTACAGCTCCTTTGCTAGCAGTCACAAGTGGGTCTCAGAATAAAAAAGCATTACACAGAAATTCTGGTACACATCAGCCCAAAAAAAACAAGAAACTCTGGAGTAACTCTGTTCTACGGATGATTCTAGCAAAACATCTTCTTAAATCAGTATTAAATCCAAAAGCAAACATGTATTATATTGCAGCTTACCAATTCTTGGATGCGATGGGTGCATTTGTTTCCTTCTTTCTTTTCTGTATTTTCTAATCAATAAGTCTGGTGTTTTTCAACAGAATAAACTGTCCTGCAGATGTAGCAGTCAGAGGTTTGAAATAAGCCATTTGACAGGAGTAATTACAATGATCAGCTTTTATTTAAGTGTTTGAAAGGTGTTAGCTGGAATTCAGCTTTAATCTGTTGTAAATCAGTGTATGTAAATCTGCTAATGCATCTATCACTCAGGGGCGGACTGATAACTCATGGGGCCCCCGGGCAATAGGAGATTATGGGGCCCCCAGGCAATCAGAGATTATGGGGCCACACAGTATACACACACACAGTATACAATCACACAGTATACACATACATGTACACACAGTATACACAGACAGATGTAAAAAAAACCACAGATTTATACATACTGTCCCTGGTTTTACTGAGGCTGGCAACCCTGATGGGGCCCCCTAGTGGCCCAGGGCCCTCGGGCAGTGCCCGAGTGGCTCAATGGTCAGTCCGCCCCTGCTATCACTCCTTTCCCCGAAGATTAACAATGCTGCTGTCTAATGGTGTCTCAGTTGCTTCTTCATCCAGAGTGTAGGTACTCTAAAAATACAGGAGTTACTGTCCAGCTTAACAAATCCAAATGAATGCAGTAACTACATCTAATGACTAGTAAGCTGCAATAGGCTCCATTCACAGAACCAGATCGCATGCGGAGTTTAGGTGGCTGGACACATTTACCCTAAATATGCGATCCTGCAACTTTCAATTCACTATACCGTTTTGCGGTATTTACAGCAAAACGCACAAAACTGTCAGTAAATACCGCATGAAAAGGTGCTAAAGTCAATTCACAGAAGGAAAAAAAAAATTAAATAAATGAATGCGGTAATTAAGTAGTGGCCCAGGCAGGCAGTATTTAAGGCATGTAAGAAATGAATAGCCAATTTTGAGTAGTCTCTGCATTTTTGGATCAGTTGTCTCAACAGTAATGCATAGAAACCTAAATATGGAAATATGGAAATCATTGGGGTTGATTTACCTAAAGTATAACTAAAGGAAAAACTTTTTTTGTAGTTTTGGATAGAGTGGAGATGGATTAGAACACCTGTTAAGTTTTTATTGTTGTCTGTGCCCCCATTAGGTAGATTCACCCTCTCTACATTTTTTCTGTTTACCATTATCATTGAAAGTAAAAGTAAAAGAAAATCCCAAATTTTGGGTTGTCAGAAAAATAATAGAGGGGAAATCTTCCAATGTGAGACAGATGACAAAAAAGAAAGAAAAAAATGACAGGGATTATACCCCTCCCTTACGCTACCCAAAATGAAAAAAAAGTTGTGCTATAGTTCTACTCTGCAAGTTGCTCCAGGACTTAATAAAAGAGGTAAAGCTTCACTTTACAAAGAATACCTAGTCACATGCAAGGAAAATTAAAAAAAAAAAAAAAATTATTTTCTTGCACATGATTGGATGATGGAAGTCAGCAGAGCTCCCCCTCATTTGCTAAGCTCTGGAGTAACTGCACTTAAAAGTCCTCAGTCTATGCCCCTTTAGTAAATCAACCCCATTACATGTAGTGCAATATGCAGTATTTATTTTCTTCTGTCAATTCGACAGATTTTTGGAGACTTTTGTGTATATGCCAGTGGCGGATGGTGGTCAAAATCTTAGAGGGGGGGTGCAAAACAGACCTGGCCCTCTCACTTACCCCCCCCCCCCAAGGCAGGCTATATATGTGTAGGGATGGGGTGAACGTGGGATACTAGTACTCCTGCAGAGGCACCATCCCTGGAAGATATGCAACTATGTTTCAAAAAATGTAGAACAGGATGGGACTTTAATTGTGCCTCTGAGGAGTGTAGGCAAATAGAATACAATACTATAATTATAGAAAAATAAACAAATGTTATTGTCTAAAAATCGAGTTTAAGATACATTACATACTTTATGGTTTGATTTGAATTCAGGGTGTGCGGGTCCCCAACAATATACAAAGATATGGCCTACACGTTTTGCGGATCATTCCGCTTCGTCAGGGCCTTGAAAGTAGCACAATGGGACGTCAGATGAACTCACAGATAAAACATTAATTAGTACTACATAAATTACATGATTACATAAATGAAAAATGATAAGTAATGTATAGACAGCTTGATACATTGGTCTTTACAAGAATTTGCATTAATAGCATGTCATAGTAAACTTTTTTTGTTAATGAAGTCTATACATTACATTGTAGAACATTGAACATATGGATACAGCTACACTTTATACTTATTGGTGTGCAACGGTGCTTCTCACACAGGGAATTTAAGCAGAGGAGGTCAATTAGATAATATTAGCTGTTTAAATGTGTACCATTCAGATGTTTCCAAATATAAAAACCCAAAGTGTTTCATTAGCATGCATTCCCACTTGCCAGAAGACCATATCAAAGGACGCCAGCTAGGTGGAACATTTGAAGCCTGGGAGCCTGTGGAAGTGCTTCACCCCACCACCATGGAGAAAAATGGATGGGCCCCTATATATATGAATGATGGAATGTAATGAGCCATGTGGTCAAAATGACCTAATGAGACTGAAAATAGGAGTTAGAGAAAAGAGAGAGGAGAGATAGAGGAAAAGGGAGAATGGTGAAGGAGAAAGAAAGAAAAAGGGAAAAGAGGGTGAGAGAAAAGAGAGGAGATATAGAGAAAAAGGGAGAATGGTGAAGGAGGAAGAAAGAAAGGGGGGAAAAAAAGGGAGAGAGAAAGAAAAAGGGAGAGAGGTGAGAAGGGGAGAGGCAAGGGATGAAAAGAAGAGAAAAGGAAAGAGGGAGGGGAAGAAGGAAAAGAGATGAGAGATAGTGCGAGGGGTGTAACAAACACTAAAAGTGAAAAAAGAGAAAGGGGAGTGATTCCCGTAAGGGGTAAGAAAATGTGTAAAATTACTTACCAAGTGAATACGCTAGAGTTTGTAACAGACCTTATTAAAGGATCGATACAGCCTTTAATGCCAAGGGGTTTTCTAAGATTGAATTATTCTTTTCACTTTGGTGAAAAGATTTGTATGTGTATAGAAGCTTTGAAGAGACGATCAGAGAAAAACATCCAAGGGTGGAAAGAGAGGCAGAGTTCCCAGCTGGTGGAGATCTAATCCAAACAAGCAAGTATTAGCTTATGGAAAGGAGCTGCTAAGGCATACAGAAAAACATACAAATAGACCAGTGGCCAAGGAGAGAGAAAAGTGACATACCTGTAATGTCACAAACAGAGTTTCTCCTCAGCGTCCCCCAGACGTGGAGAGGTGAGCCGCTGAGGAGAGACTGCAAAAGTGTACCTTATATAGGAGGTAGCGGCCGCCATGATTCGTCCAGAGAGGTGTGTGTGGGAGGAGGATTCCTGGGGTCGCTCGAGTCGCCCAGATCAGGGAGAACCGAGGTGGATTCAGTGGATCCGGAGGGACAGGGCCGAACGCATCTATTCACTGGTTGCAGTGGGGCATGCATGCTGAAGGGTTTCATACCCAGAGTGCCTGGGTATGAGCTTTTCCATAATGCCTATTTGTATGTCCACAACGTGTTCTTTGAACCGTCTTCAAAAAATTCTATTGGTTTTGCCTACATAATTATTTCCATATCCATATGTAAGCAGATATACGATGCCGATGGTATCGCAGTTTACAAAATGTTGCATGCTTAAATTTTCCCCTGTGAGTAAAACAATGCTGTTTCCAATAAAAATGTACTTGCAGAAGTCACAGTTGCCACATTGAAAGGTACCCCGTGGTAGAGTACCACAGGGGTCCCTACATTCCTGTGGCTTAAAGTGATTTGAAACTTGAATGTCTTGCAGTGACTTGTTGCGTTTATAAATCACATGCGGTACAGATTCTACAAATAATTTCAAAGTAGGATCATCACTTAAGAGGTGCCAGTGGGTATTTAAAATTCTTTTTATAGTTTGAGATTGATTATTAAATTTGGTAATGGGGCGAATGCCCTGGGGATGAGATGAGGTTCCTTTTTCACCTTGAAACAGTAAAAGGTCTCGTGGATTATCACTTGCATTTTTAAATGCTTTTTTAAGAGATCTCCTGCTTTATCCACGGTCCAGAAACCGCTTCTGCAACCGGGAGGCTTCAATTTTAAAATCCTCTTCATTGGTGCAATTCCGTCGGGCCCGTAAATATTGGCCTTTGGGAATAGAATTGATTAAATGGGATGGATGAGCACTCGTAGAATGTAGTAGGGAGTTGTCTGCTATATCTTTCTGGTGTAAGTTGGTGGTTGTCAGGGTCTTAGTAGAAGGCTGAGATGCTGAGAGGGCTCCCCTTGCGGCCGAGTGCAGCACAACCCTGAAGATGACACAGGAATGCGGTGCTCACAGAAGCACGGGTTGCCTGGAAGTAGAAGCTGGTGTTGGGAACTTGACAGATCAAAGTCACTGGAGGCAATGTGCTTAAGGTCCAGACAGGGGGACCAATGGAAGTCCAATAGAAAATCAGAAGCCAAGCCAGGGAGTCAAACACAGTAAGACAGTCCATTAACCGATTCAACAAATCCAGGTACAGGAGACAGAGGGAAGCGGAGTCTGTTAATCAAGCCGGGTTCAGATGCAGGGAGCAGGCAGGAGGGGTCCAAAGCAAGCCGGTGCGTAGAGTCAGGAGGTTCAGAGGAGTAGATAAACAAGCCGGGTCGGTACACAGGAGGTCAGGAGAACAGGAAACTCAATCACAGGAACACAGGAAGAGCTGATGATAATCCAGCGATGTGGCACTGTCAGTGGAGCGTTTAAATAAACAGGAGGGGAGGAGCCTACGACGTCACCACGTCCGTTCTTGTGTAGGGCTGTATACGAACTTAGGAGGCGGAGGCAGCAGACGGAGACGCTGACTGTTGTTGATTGTACGGTTTATGCTGATCACTTCACGGATGCTTTGTAAGTGCAATTCTTTTTAATAAATCGATTGTGCAGACTGTATCACGCTATGGATTGTCCTTTTGTTTTTGAATCCTGAGATATCATCTGTCGCTTACTGGTACCTTATGCTGAGGTTGTGGGGAGCCCCAAATTTTCCCTGTGCCGTTTTTGACTGCTGTAATAGCAGTCATCGGGATCTGGTAAGCACATCTGAAATTCCACCTTGGGTGTGAGGAACCATAGAAGATTTCCCCTACTGCATCCTCATCTTTTTTGTGGCACTTTCTGGCACTTTTTTCCTATTTTATCACGGATTTTCTTTTTTGGTTTTGGACTTTATTTATTTACTTATCCACGTATATGTATTTAATTCATTCACAAAAATTTTTGGGACATTAGTGTATGATATTGTTTATACTCATCTTGCACTGTTATTATCATTTATTTATATGGTTATTTCATATTAATTCATTTTAATAGCTTATAATTATGTTTTAGCGCCGCATCTTTTTTGCATTATTATTAAGAATACATATAGGCCTAAACTGAGAAAAAAAAATTGTTTTAAAAAAAAATTGGATATTTATTATAGCAAAAAGTAAAAAATATTGTGTTTTTTCAAACTGGTCCCTCTTCTTTTGTTTATAGCGCAATAAATAAAAAACGCAGATGTAATCAATTACCACCCAAAGAAAGCTCTATTTATGGGGAAAAAATGATAACATTTTCATTAAGGTGCAGTGTTGCATGACCGCGCAATTGTCATTCAAAGTTTGACAGCGCTGAAAACTGAAAAATGGCTTGGGCAGGAAGGGGGGTGAAAGTGCCCAGTATTGAGGTGATTAAGAAGCTGGCTTGTTGTGTAAGGCATCCTACCCCCAAAATGATGGGCCTGCCTGGAGGTTCAGAGAGAGTCTTGTGGTTTTTGGGTAAAGTGTAAAAAGTGGGAGTGATGGGGTGTTGAACCTTTAGAAATGCATGTGTGTTTTCCATCAGGGGACACTGAAACTTGCCCGCCTTTTGGCTGACAAGTGCACGGCTCCTCCCCTTTCTCATGCGGAACGCTGAGTCGCCAACACAGGTTTACCAGTGCCGGCTTGATGCCATGCCATTCGGGTCCCGTCCCCCTCTCTGCACTGTTTGGCCTTCCTCTCTCTCCTAGCGGCCTATCAGAGCCGGCGGTGTCAAGAGATCCGCCCCTCCCTTTCTATCCATCCGGGACGTGCAGTAGATTGGACACGGATCGGGGGTTTTCTGCATGCAACCCTTCAGCATGCATGCCCCACGGCAACCAGTGAATAGATGGGTTTGTCCCTGTCCCTCCGGATCCATTGGATCCATCTTGGTTCTCCCTGATCCGGGCGACTCGAGTGACCCCAGGAATCCTCATCCCACACACACCTCTCTGGACGAATCATGGCGGCCGCTACCTCCTATATAAGGTACACTTTTGCAGTCTCTCCTCAGTGGCTCACCGCTCCACGTCTGGGGGACGCTGAGGAGAAACTCTGTTTGTGACATTACAGGTATGTCACTTTTCTCTCTCCTTGGCCACTGGTCTATAAGTATATTTTTCTGTATGCCTTAGCAGCTCCTTTCCATAAGCTAATACTTGCTTGTTTGGATTAGATCTCCACCAGCTGGGAACTCTGCCTCTCTTTCCACCCTTGGATGTTTTTCTCTGATCGTCTCTTCAAAGCTTATATAAACATACAATACTTTTCACCAAAGTGAAAACAATAATTCAATCTTAGAAAACCCCTTGGCATTAAAGGCTGTATCGATCCTTTAATAAGGTCTGTTACAAACTCTAACGTATTCACTTGGTAAGTAATTTTACACATTTTCTTACCCCTTACGGGGATCACTCCAACCCTTTCTGCCCTTTCTCTTTTTTCACTTTTAGTGTTTGTTACACCCCTCGCACTATCTCTCATCTCTTTTCCTTCTTCCCCCTCCCCTCTTGGCTTTTCTCTTCTCTCCATCCCTTTCCTTTTCCCCCCTCACCTCTCTCCCTTTTTATTTCTCTCTCCCTTTTTCCCCCCTTTCTTTCTTTCGCCTTCACCATTCTCCCTTTTCCTCTATCTCTCCTCTCTCTTTTCTCTCACTCCTATTTTCAGTCTCATTAGGTCATTTTGACCACATGGCTCATTACATTCCATCATTCATATATATATAGGGGCCCATCCATTTTTCTCCGTGGTGGTGGGGTGAAGCACTCCCACAGACTCCCAGGCCTCAAATGTCCCACCGAGACGGCGTCCTATAATTATGGTCTTCTGGTAAGTGGGGATGAATGCTAATGAAACACTTTGCATTTTTATATTTGGAAAACATCTGAATGTTACACATTTAAACAGCTAATGTTATCTAATTGACCTCCTCCACTTAAATTCCTGTGTGAGAAGCACCGTTGCACACCAATAAGTATAAAGTGTAGCTGTATCCATATGTTCAATGTTCTACAATGTAATGTATAGACTTCATTAACAAAAATTGTTTACTATGACATGGTATTAATGCAAATTCTTGTAAAGACCAATGTATCAATATGTCTATTTTATGTAGTGCTAATTAATGTTTTATCTGTAGAATTCATATGACGTCCCATTGTGCTACTTTCAAGGCCCTGACGAAGCGGAACGATCCACAAAATGCGTAGGCCATATCTTTGTATATTGTTGGGGACCTGCACACCCTGAATTCAAATCAAACCATAAAGACTCTAATGTATCTTAAACTCAATTTTTAGACAAAAAAAATGTGTTTATTTTTCTATAATTATAGTATTGTATTCTATTTGCCTACACTCCTCAGAGGCACAATTAAAGTCCCATCCTGTTCTACACCCGGCACTACATAGTAGTTGGCAGATCTATAGGAGCTCGCACAGACTGTATTGTGTATGGTCTGCTGAAAAGGGGGATTGGCCAGAGTATGGTCAGCTTTAGGACAGTACCAAGAAATAAACTGCTTTCATATAGGAAAGAGGAGGGATAGCCAGGATATACACAACGAGCAGGAAGGGGTGTGCAGCGATGGATGGACAGGTAGGTGAGTAGGTGGGTGGATGGATTTATGGATGAATGGGTGGAAGGATGGATGGATAAGTGGATAGAAGGACATGTGGGTGGATGGATGGATAGGTGGATGGATGGATAGGTGGGTGGGTGGATAGGTGGGTGGGTGGATGGATGGATAGGTGGGTGGATGAATGGATGGATAGGTGGGTGGGTGGATGGATGGGTGGGTGGGTGGATGGATGGTTGAATGCATGGGTGGATGGATGGATGGATGGATGGATGGATGGGTGGATGGATGGGTGAATGCATGGGTAGGTGGGTGGAAGAATAGGTAAGTGGATTGATGGATGCATGGGTGGATGGATGGATGGATGGATGGGTGGGTGGGTGAATGGAAGGATGGGTGGATTGATGGGTGGATAGATAGGTGGAAGCTACTGTGAGGGGGTGAGGAGAGCACTATCATGTCCGCAGCCTCTGTCCACCTCCTGTAGTATGTCCGCAGCCTCTGTCCACCTCCTGTAGTATGTCCGCAGCCTCTGTCCACCTCCTGTAGTATGTCCGCGGCCTCTGTCCACCTCCTGTAGTATGTCCGCAGCCTCTGTCCACCTCCTGTAGTATGTCTGCAGCCTCTGTCCACCTCCTGTATCATATCCGTAGCCTCTGTCCACCTCCTGTATCATGTCCACAGCCTCTATCCACTTCCTGTAGTATGTCTGCAGCCTCTGTCCACCTTCTGTAGTATGTCCGCAGCCTCTGTCCACCTCCTGTAGTATGTCCAGAACCTCTGTCCACCTCTTGTAGTATGTTCACAGCCTCTGTCCACCTCCTGTAGTATGTCCGCAGCCTCTGTCCACCTCCTGTAGTATGTCCGCAGCCTCTGTCCACCTCCTGTAGTATATCCGCAGCCTCTGTCCACCTCCTGTAGTATGTCCGCAGCCTTTGTCCACCTCCTGTAGTATGTCCGCAGCCTCTGTCCACCTCCTGTAGTATGTCCGCAGCCTCTGACCATCTCTTGTCTTTTATCATGTCTTCAGTCTCTGGGGGGATTCTAGAAAGGAGTCACTGATTGCTTCAGGTGAGTGCGAACCACCTGACAGGGGGATGAAAATGACAGGGGGTGGGGTGGTAGGAAGCTGGCAGAGGGGTGCAGTGGGGATGAAGATGACAGGGGGTGGGGTGGTAGGAAGCTGGCAGAGGGGTGTAGTGGGGATGAAAATGACAGGGGGTGGGGTGGTAGGAAGCTGGCAGAGGGGTGCAGGGGGATGAAGATGACAGGGGGTGGGGTGGTAGGGAGCTGGGAGAGGGGTGCACAGTGGGGATGAAGATGACAGGGGGTGGGGTGGTAGGAAGCTGGCAGAGGGGTGTAGTGGGGATGAAAATGACAGGGGGTGGGGTGGTAGGAAGCTGGCAGAGGGGTGCACAGTGGAGATGAAGATGACAGGGGGTGGGGTGGTAGAAAGCTGGCAAAGGGGTGCAGTGGGGATGAAGATGACAGGGGGTGGGGTGGTAGGAAGATGGCAGAGGGGTGCAGTGGGGATGAAGATGACAGGGGGTGGTGTGGTAGGAAGCTGGCAGAGGGGTGCAGCGGGGGGTGAAGATGACAGGGGGTGGGGTGGTAGGAAGCTGGCAGAGGGGTGCAGTGGGGATGAAGATGACAGGATGTGGGGTGGTAGGAAGCTGGCAATGGGGTACAGGGGGGATGATAAGAAGTATGATGACAGGAGGTAGGGTGGTGGGATGCCAGGAACAGGGGATGATGAGGAGGATAATGGTGATGACAGCGGATCAGTAGGTGGCATCATATGCCAGACAGCATACATATCATCAATGCTCTGTGTGTGAGTGAGGTCACAGGTGGCTGGCAGTGGTGATTTTCGAGGCGCCCGACATGGGATGCTGTTAGTGTCCAGCAGGAGTGTCATGTGTAGTACCTTGAGGCTTGATGATCGGCAGGCGCCAGCTCTGGCAGGTCCTCTATTATGGATTAGATCAGAGAGCTGCTCAGCTGCCACATGACACATGACAGGAGATCCTCAGAGCATAAGGGGGAGGAGGGGAATACATGGAGCCACTTAGTGATCCTGGTCTCTCGGGCAGTGCTCAAGTGGCCGGGGAAAACTAGTTGTGCGCACCGCGGGCTTTTCCGCCACATTAAAGGCTCTGAGAGCACCAACCAGGGGACATTCACTTCCACATGCGTTAGGCTAATTAGGCGGCCACGACCGCCTAATTTGCCTAATTAGAGAGCCTGCTTGTTAGAATATATGTCATATGTAGTGGGGATACTTTACTTATTCACAATTATTTTAGAGATATCTTTGGCTCAAATATTAGCAAGACAGATTGGGATTATGAAAAGACAAGTATTCTTACACAGGTGTGGAACTTGAGCTGTTAGGAGAGGGTTGTCATCAGTTGGAAGGTTTGATAGATGGATACCAGAGTAACACTTTCAAGAACATCAGAGAATGACAATGGCTATCCTACAGTCCAAAGCTATAGCAATTAATTTGCCAAATATCACAGCAAAAATGACTTTAAAGCAGGGTTTCTCAACCAGGGTTCAATTGAACCCTAGGGTTTCTCCAGAGGTTACCAGGGGAAATAGTATTAAAAATGACACACATATATAAATACTCTTCTTTCACCAATAAAAAAGACAACGTTGTATTTTTTATTGGTGTATTTATATATGTGTGTAATATTTGATATTATTTTCATTCAAAATTGTCCTTTTTTAAACATATCTTGTATTGACTTAGGCCTCTTTCACACGGACTGTCCGTTCAGGTCCGCCTGTCAGTTTTTTAGGCGGACCTGAACGGACACTCCATGGAGGTCTATGGAGCGTCGGATGTCAGCGGTGACATGTCCGCTGACATCCCACCCGCTCTGATCCGAAAAACGGAGGAAAAACCTACTTTTCCATCCGTTTTCGGATCAGAACGGGTGATGACGGACTCTACGGTCTGTCATCACCCGATCCCCCATAGGGGAGAGCGGCGCTCTGACAGGTCCGTCGCTGCACAGTGTGCAGCAACGGACCTGTCATGTTCCTGCTCAGCGGGGATCGGCGGAGAGATCCTCGCTGAGCAAGTGGATATTCACGGGGCGGATCATCACTGATCCGCCCCATGTGAAAGAGCCCTTAGTTGTTTTTGATACACCACATGTGTCCCGTGAAATCAGTTTCCCTTTGACTGGTACTCTAGTCACCTTTTTTCTTTTGTATTAATTAGGGTTGCACCGATAACTATGCTAGTATCGGTATCAGTGCCGATACCAAGCATTGACACGAGTACTTGTACACGTTCAAATGCTCCAATGCCTAATCCGATACCTGGGCAGTCAGGGGTGATCAGTGCGGCGGTGGGGGCCATTACAAGAACTTATCCCCTTTTATAGCTCCTCCTCTCCCTCCCCGCAGCTTACAGCTGCTTTATTGAAAGCTATACAGGTCGATCGGTGCTTGTAACGGCCCCCACCGCCGCACCGATTACCCTGACTGTCCCCTGTGTCCTCCCCCGGTCCCCCTCCCTGTCCTCCTCCATGCTGCTCTGGTTCACCTCTGTGTACCCCTCCGGTCCCCCTCTGTGCTCCTCCTCCGGTCCCACTCAGTGTCCTCCTTCGTGCTGCTCCAGTCTCCCTCTGTGTACCCCTCCGGTCCCCCTCTGTGCTCCTCCTCTGGTCCTCTTTGGTGTCTTCCTCTGTGCTGCTCCAGTTCCCTTTTGTGTACCCCTTCAGTCCCCCTCCGTGTCCTCCTCCGTGCTGCTCCCGTCTCCCTCTGTGCTCCTCCCCTGGTCCCCCTGGGTGTCCTCCATGCTGTTCCGGTCCCCCTCTGTGCTCCTCCTCTATTCCCCCTCCGTGCTCCTCCAGTCACCCTCTGTCCTACTCCAGTCCCCCTTGTCCTGGATCTGTTAGGATGGAGAGTGGAGGACGGAGCCGGTAAATATGTTTCCTTTTTCCTTTTCTGAATGCACAGAATCAGTGATCACTGACTCTGTCTATTCATAACTGAGCATTGTAAACTGTGTTTACGATGCTTCAGTTTTTGAATGGACAGGAGCCTCTGTCTCCTGTCCATTCATCTTTAGAAAGGGACTGGGGAACCTGTGTCCTCAGTCCCTTTCTTTGTCTCAAAGAGGAGATGTTAGGGGTCTAAACCCTTGATATCTCACCAAAGCCCCCCCCCCCCCCCCCAACAGGGTTGATAAAAAATATAAAAAGTAAAAATTGTAATATATAAATATTTAAAAGTAAAATTGTGAAAATAATAATAAAAAAATAATATAAAAAAAAAACACCGACACTGACACTCCCCCCTCTTCCCCCCCAAAAAAGAAAGCATTGTAAAAAAAAAAAAAAAAAAAGTAAAAAAATAATAAAAAAAAAAATTGTTAAAAAATAAAATTGTAAAAAAAAACTACTGACACGGTCTACACGTCATCCGTGCTACATATTTGTACCAATGTCACATGACATTAACCACTTAACGACCGTACCATAGCCGAATCAGTGCTACAGCACGGCTCGATAACTCTGGGAGGGCGTACATTGACGTCCTCCCAGAATCTTGCTCCCGCGCGCCCCCAGGAATATCCGTGACCACGGATATTCAGCGGCCGTCAAATGATGGAGCGATCACTTGTAAACAAACCGGCGTCACATCCGGTCCCTCTCTCCCCTCTCTGTACCGATCGGTACAGTGCGAGGGGAGAGATTGAGTGTTGCAGCACTGTGGGCTGCATGTCTAGTGCCCACAGCACTGATATGTGCCCATTCCTGCACTCAGCCATCCATACCCAGCCATCCATACCCAGCCATCCATACCTAGCCATCCATACCCAGCCATCCATACCCAGCCATCCATACTTAGCCATCCATGCCCAGCCATTCATACCCAGCCATCCATGCTCAGCCATCCATACGCAGCCAGCCATCCCTAATCAGCAATACTCATCCACGCTCATCCATCCATCCATACTCAGCAATACTCATCCATCCATCCATCCATACTCAGCAATACTCATCCATCCATCCATGCTCAGCCATCCTATCCATACTCAGCCATACCCATCCATACTCAGCAAAATCCAGCCATACTCAGCCATACCCAGCAATACCCAGCCGTACTCAGCCGTACCCAGCCATCCCGTCCATACTCAGCCATACCCAGTGATACTCAGTTGTACCCAGTTGTACCTAGCCGTACCCAGCCATACCCAGCAATACCAAGCCATACTCAGCCATACCCAGCCATAACCAGCCGTACTCAGCCGTACTCAGCCATACCCAGCCGTATCCAGCCGTACCCAGCCATACTACGCCATATCTAGCCGTACTCAGCCATACCCAGCCATACTCAGCCGTATCCAGCCATCCCATCCATACTCAGCCATACTCAGTCATAATCTGAATAATACAAATAAAACTTTAATTAAAAACAGGTGATAAAATATACACTGAAAGGTTAAAATGGGGATATGCCCATGTAGAGGCAGATGTTTAAAAAAACTGACGCGTTTCGAGGGTGACCTCTTCCTCAGAGCCTGAAAGAACGGGAACACAGTCTGTGTGAGCCAGTAGGCTGACGTGTACATGAGGAGGAGTGGCTAGTAGGAGGGTATGTCCTGTGATGTATAGTTACTTATTCTGAGCTCCATAACAGTCCACGTCCAAACATTCTAGGTGGAATATAGATCAAAAATAGGATAGTGAGGAGCACATGGTAAGTGTGCGCTGTACACTACAGACTGGAGACGTATATGAAAAAATCACATTAAAAACAGTAAAAATAAATAATGGAAGGTACCATATCAATACAAAGACAAATTGATGATTGATTGGTGATAAACATTGAAGCGAAAAACATGAACTAATATATATGTATATATAAAGAAGCATAAAAATAGATAGATATATAAAAATACATAAATATAAAATTAGGCATAAAATGAAAGAAATAAATGGGTACATATGTATATAGGAAACCTGTGAGTGATGTTGGATACACAGAGAAACACTGAAGGACTATTTCTCACCACTTAATATGTTAAGTTGTGTTTACGTGCAAAGCACATGCGTACGCGTGTGTGAACATTTCTGTCAGCGCAGAGGAAACCGTCCTCCTCGTCGCCCTCTTCTTCTCCATCTTCTCTTTTTCTTATCAGCCTCTGTGGAAGTTCCAGAGGGATTTCCTGTTTGGCCGTGGGATCCCAGTTTCCCACAGCTCCCTCTTCTAAAAAAGTACAAGGTGGTGCGTTTTCTATTGGTTTTTGTTGGGTACATGTAGTGACCGTCTGCTGGCTGGTGTGGTAATTGGTTGTAGTTGTTTCTGGCAGTGGAGTGTGGTTTATACTATTTGTAGAGGTGGTGGCATAGTCATTGGTGTGTCTTATTGTTTTCTGGGTTTTGGCTCCTGATGATGGAGTTTGGCCATTTTCTCTGTCTAGTTTTTTAGTCCATTTATTTTTGTCATTGTAGGAAGAGGGGTTGTGAGAGGCTGTCGCCTGATGGTTATTCCTGGTCGGAATGTTCCCCTCTCTCCTTTTCCCTTGAACGTTATTTGGATGTTTCTGTGGTTGGAGACTTTTGTGCGCTCTCTGTCTTATGGTGTTGCCCTTGTTAGTGTTGTATTTCATGTGGCGTGGAGGAATCATGGGGCGTATATCGTTTTGGGAGAGTGATATGGGCTTTTGTGTATGGGGGCGATTGCTATCAGAAGGTTTTTTCCATTCAAATTCACGCCCATACAGATAGTCTAGTCTATCCCTCTCAAATTTGCCCGATTTCTTGCTGATGAGATTAGTCTCAAAACTGACCATTTGATGGTTGATTTTTTTGTCCCAAACGTTGAAAGACGTGAGATCAGTGAAGGGGGCCAGGTCATCCTGGACACTTTTCAGGTCGCTACGGATTTTGAGTAGGTTTCTCTCTCTTTGAGTGATGATTGATGAGAGTAGTTTTTTATTTAGTTCTCTCATTTTAATTGTCCATGCATCCTTAAGATTATCGTCTAACCAGACTCAGGTCTTGGTTAGTCTTAGACCTCTTGGCACACGGTTTGTTTTGATATCGTTTTCTAGTAATAGAATGTCCCACCATTGTGTCATTTCTTTCTGTAGAATGTTTCTCAATTTAGAAAAGAGTGCTATCATGAGTTCCTCTCTCGTGGTAGTAGTTTCTGATTTGGTGGCAATTTCTGTAGATTTGTTACTTGTTTCATGTGCTTCAATGCTGTTGGAGAAACCTCTTGCCAGAGAGGTCCATCTCAGTTCTCTTTGTTCGATTGATAGGACCATACTGGTCCAACAGTTGGATATTCTGTGACCTGCTGTATATTTGGATCTGCTAACCTAGAAGGTGTTCGGGGAACAAACTAGAAGATAAGACTCGCTTCTCCTGAGCAGCGGGAGACCCCTAGACGTTGATGCAAAAAGTAGACACAATATGGTGAGAATTACTCCTGCGCTTGTGAAAGCGTTTGTTGTGTAATTTGGATAGTATTGTAGATGGTGAAAAAAATATCTATATATATTTTTTTTCTGTCTATGTGGACGTATTTCTACAACTGTATGGTCACACCTGTGCTCTTTGATGTGCATTCTGTGATCATTTGTTTACATCCACACTTTGTTCCTGCACGGCTTCCTCTGTGCTGACAGAAATGTTCACACACGCGTACGCATGTCCTTTGCACGTAAACACAACTTGACATATTAAGTGGTGAGAAATGGTCCTTCAGTGTTTCTCTGTGTATCCAACATCACTCACAGGTTTCCTATATACATATGTACCCATTTATTTCTTTCATTCTATGCCTAATTTTATATTTATGTATTTTTATACATCTATCTATTTTTATGCTTCTTTATATATACATATATTAGTTCATGTTTTTTGCTTCAATGTTTATCACCGATCAATCATCAATTTGTCTTTATATTGATATGGTACCTTCCAATATTTATTTTTACTGTTTTTAATGTGATTTTTTCATATACGTCTCCAGTCTGTAGTGTACAGCGCACACTTACCATGTGCGCCTCACTATCCTATTTTTGATCTATATTCCACTTAGAACGTTTGGACGTGGACTGTTATGGAGCTCAGAATAAGTAACTATACATCACAGGTCATACACTCCTACTAGCCACTCCTCCTTATGTACACATGTCAGCCTACTGGCTCACACAGACTGTGTTCCCGTTCTCTCAGGCTCTGATGAAGAGGTCACCCTTGAAACGTGTCAGCCTTTTTTAAACATCTGCCTCTACATGGGCATATCCCCATTTTAACCTTTCAGTGTATATTTTGTCACCTGTTTTTATGATAGTATTATTTGTATTATTCAGATGGTTATATTTATTTGTTTGTATTCCATTATACATGATTAAACCAAATATGTTTTGATGTAAGCGGTTGATCACGCGCCCTCCATCCACCTCCTTCCACAAAGTCTTCTCCAGACCCCCCCTGGTCAGCTGAGGCAGCGGGACATCTCTTTCATATTTTTCACTATCTACAATACTATCCAAATTACACAACAAACGCTCTCAAAAACGCAGGAGTAATTCTCACCATATTGTTTCTACTTTTTGCATCATACTCAACCGTACCGTACCCAGCAGTACCCAGCCGTACTCACTCGTACCCAGCCATACTCAGTCATATTCTTTCATGCTCAGTCATCTCATCCATATTCAGCCATCCCCATCCACGGCTCATCCATCCCCATTCATGCTCATCCATGCCACATCCATGCCACTAGAGTGCCTCACAAAAGTGTAATAGGTAGTCAAATTAGATTTGAAACTTATGCCCCTAGAACACCTGATGGTGCTCCCTGCATGTTGGGCCTCTTTATGTGGCCAGACTGTGTAAAAGTCTCCCACATTTGGTATCGCTGCATTTAGGAGGAGTAGGAGAATCTATTTTGGGGTGTAATTTTTGGTATGTACATGCTATGTGTTATAAATATTGTATAAATGAACATCTTTGTGTAAAAAAAAAAATGCGTTTTCATTTTCTTTACACATTTTCCAAAAAACTTGTAGAAAAAAATGACATGTTCAAAAGACTCATTATGCCTCATAGATTATAAGTTGGGTTGTTCTATTTCCAAAATGTTGTCATTTTTGGGGCGTTTCCATTGTCCTGGTGCTCCAGGGCCTTCAAAAGTGTAAGAGGTAGTCAAGAAATTACATGTGTAATTTATGCTCCAAGAACGCCTGATGGCGCTCCCTGCTTGTTGGGCCTCTGTATGTGGCCATGCTGTGTAAAAGTCTCACACATCTGGTATCGCCATACTCAGGAGGAGTAGTTGAATGTGTTTTGGGGTGTAATTTGTGCTATTCATATGCTGTGTGTGAGAAATAACCTGCTAATATAACAATTTTGTGAAAAAAAAAGAAAAAAAATCTTGATTTTGCAAAGAATTGTGGGAAAAAATTACAACTACAAAAAACCCACCATGCCTCTTACTAAATACCTTGGAATGTCTGCTTTACAAAAAGGGGCTCATTTGTGGGGTACCAGCAGTGCCAGACCCCAGGAAGAGGAGCCCAGTACAAGTACTGGAATTACACGCCCAAACTGAAGAATCCAGCCCCAGTTCTACCCTCTCGTTGCCCTGACAAACCCCTTATGGTTGCCTGCCAACTCATGCATCCCAATTTATTGCTGCCAACCCCAATTCATCCTACGCCTGCATGTTCCAGTGGCGACGTCTATTACTGGACAAATTTAAATTGTTTTTGGGCCTTACGTTCAATATGAGGCTTACAAAATAAAAACGAACTCCATGCATATTGGTCCACCAACCCCATCCTCCACATACCGATATATTCTGCTGTCATGTCCAGGACACGATACAACATGATTATGCATTTTCTACACTTTAATGATAACTTGCAGTGCCCTCCCCAAGATCATCCCAACCACGACAAATTGTACAAGATATGCCCCCTAATCAATTCCTTTTCCCAGCGATTTACAGGAGTTTTTATCCCAGACCAAAAAATTTGTGTGGACGAGTCCCTTATACATTTTACTGGCCGACTGCACTTCAAGCAGTATATACCAAGTAAGTGAGCCAGATAGGGGTTGAAATTAAATAAATTGTGTGATCAAGCCACTGTGTGTTCACATTCCGTATTTATGAAGGCAAAGACTCCCAGCTCCAGTCCTATGATTGCCCCACATATATTGGAACCAGTGGGAAAATTGTCTGGCAGCTGGCATACCCCGTTTTAAAAAAGGTTACCACTTATATGTCGACAACTATTATACCAGCCTGCCCCTTTTTCGTCACCTTTACAGTAAACAAACCCTGCCCTTCGGTACCTGAAAAAAACAAAAACGGAAGGGCTTCCCACAAAATCTGTTAACAAAAAAAACAGCAAAACGGAGAATCGCCTTTCATGAGAAATGAGGAGGTGTTGGCCATGAAGTGGAGGGACAAGAAGGATGTCCACATCCTCTCTACCATCCACAATGACACCTTGGTGGAGATCCAGAGAAGACGTTGTAAAGCCTGAATGTGTCCACGACTACAATATGTACATGGGGGGGGTGGATTTAAACGATCAGATGATACAACACTATTTGTCAACCAGAAAGTCCCGCTATTGGTATAAGAAAGTTGCATTTCACCTGTTTCATATGGCCCTGTTTAATTTGTTTGTCTGCTACCAAAAAGCAACTCAAAACCAACAAATTACCTACCTTAAGTATATTGAAGACATTGTCACTGCCCTGATTTACCAATAAGGTCCCGCCCCAGGAAACATTCGCTCTGATAGTTTGAGTCGACTTCACAAGCAACATTTCCCCTATAACATTCTCCCCACAGAATCTGGAATAAGACGCCAAAAGGAATGCCGTGTATGCAGCAGAGGAGGAGTTAGAAGAGATACCGGCTATTATTGTCCCCAATGTTCCTCCCAACCTTGCCTGTGCATCGGAGATTGCTTCAAAAATTATTACACATCCATCAGATATTAGTTCCCCTTATTATTAACAGACTGCCATTTCCCCATTTCAAATACCTGTGTGGATAATTTGCCTGCTACCATGTTTCTACCTTCTATGTTAATTAACTGACCCTGGCCTGTTTACCGACGATGTCTTTGCCTGACGATTTAAACTACGTTTCTGACTTCCACGTGCACCAACCTCAGCCTGTTTACCGACGATGCCTCTGCCTGCGGTTTTAAAATACGTTTCTGACTTCCACGTACACTGAAGAATCCAGCCCCAGTTCTACCTTCTCGTTGCCCTGACAAACCCCTTATGGTTGCCTGCCAACTCATGCATCCCAATTTATTGCTGCCAACCCCAATTCATCCTACGCCTGCATGTTCCAGTGGCGACGTCTATTACTGGACAAATTTAAATTGTTTTTGGGCCTTACGTTCAATATGAGGCTTACAAAATAAAAACGAACTCCATGCATATTGGTCCACCAACCCCATCCTCCACATACCGATATATTCTGCTGTCATGTCCAGGACACGATACAACATGATTATGCATTTTCTACACTTTAATGATAACTTGCAGTGCCCTCCCCAAGATCATCCCAACCACGACAAATTGTACAAGATATGCCCCCTAATCAATTCCTTTTCCCAGCGATTTACAGGAGTTTTTATCCCAGACCAAAAAATTTGTGTGGACGAGTCCCTTATACATTTTACTGGCCGACTGCACTTCAAGCAGTATATACCAAGTAAGTGAGCCAGATAGGGGTTGAAATTAAATAAATTGTGTGATCAAGCCACTGTGTGTTCACATTCCGTATTTATGAAGGCAAAGACTCCCAGCTCCAGTCCTATGATTGCCCCACATATATTGGAACCAGTGGGAAAATTGTCTGGCAGCTGGCATACCCCGTTTTAAAAAAGGTTACCACTTATATGTCGACAACTATTATACCAGCCTTCCCCTTTTTCGTCACCTTTACAGTAAACAAACCCTGCCCTTCGGTACCTGAAAAAAAAAAAAAACGGAAGGGCTTCCCACAAAATCTGTTAACAAAAAAAACAGCAAAACGGAGAATTGCCTTTCATGAGAAATGAGGAGGTGTTGGCCATGAAGTGGAGGGACAAGAAGGATGTCCACATCCTCTCTACCATCCACAATGACACCTTGGTGGAGATCCAGAGAAGACGTTGTAAAGCCTGAATGTGTCCACGACTACAATATGTACATGGGGGGGGTGGATTTAAACGATCAGATGATACAACACTATTTGTCAACCAGAAAGTCCCGCTATTGGTATAAGAAAGTTGCATTTCACCTGTTTCATATGGCCCTGTTTAATTTGTTTGTCTGCTACCAAAAAGCAACTCAAAACCAACAAATTACCTACCTTAAGTATATTGAAGACATTGTCACTGCCCTGATTTACCAATAAGGTCCCGCCCCAGGAAACATTCGCTCTGATAGTTTGAGTCGACTTCACAAGCAACATTTCCCCTATAACATTCTCCCCACAGAATCTGGAATAAGACGCCAAAAGGAATGCCGTGTATGCAGCAGAGGAGGAGTTAGAAGAGATACCGGCTATTATTGTCCCCAATGTTCCTCCCAACCTTGCCTGTGCATCGGAGATTGCTTCAAAAATTATTACACATCCATCAGATATTAGTTCCCCTTATTATTAACAGACTGCCATTTCCCCATTTCAAATACCTGTGTGGATAATTTGCCTGCTACCATGTTTCTACCTTCTATGTTAATTAACTGACCCTGGCCTGTTTACCGACGATGTCTTTGCCTGACGATTTAAACTACGTTTCTGACTTCCACGTGCACCAACCTCAGCCTGTTTACCGACGATGCCTCTGCCTGCGGTTTTAAAATACGTTTCTGACTTCCACGTACACCGACCTGGGCCTGTTAATTGACCATGTTTTTGCCTGCCACTTGGACTGATCTTTTGCCCTTCTACTTTAGCACACAGGGGTCTCACATATGTGAGGGGCTTCAGAATAGCGTTCTGAGTAGAGAAAAACATTTTTTTGTTTTCTTTGCTTCCACAACAGGGTCTGGTTGCCCGGAGGCTTCAAAGAGATTTGGGTGGGGGAAGCCTCTACCACTGTCCCCCTGGCCCTAAGCTTGATGGTCCTTCCTGCTGCCTGGACCAATACTTTGGCTGTGCTGACCAAATTGCTGCCTGTAATGACCCAGGACATTATGGACCATGTTTCTTCTTGCTGCCTCAACCAATACTTTGGCTGTGTTGACCATATATCTGCCTGCTGCCTCTACTGACTATGGACGGTATTTCTGCCTGGACACCTCTGCCTGCTACCTGGACCGATGCTTTGGCTGTGTTTTGGCTGTGCTAACTGTATCTCTGCCTATACAAACTATGGACAGTATTCCTGCCTGCTGCCTGGATAATTGCTTTTGCTGTCGCTGACCACATCCCTGCCTGCTGCCTGGACCGATGCTCTCCTCTGTGGACCACTGCACTTCTAAAACCACAGGTAATCTTTTGTTATTTGGTATGTACCTGCTATGTGTTAGAAATAGGAACGGCCTTCAAAAATGTGATCTGTAGTCTGAAAGTTATATGTGTAATTTACGCTGCTAGAATGCCTGCAGGTGCTACTTGGATGTTAGGCCTCTGTATATGGCCAGGCTTTGTAAAAGTCTCACACATGTGGTATCGCCATACTCAGGAGGAGTAGCAGAATTTATTTTGGGGAGTAGTCACAGTTATGCATATGCTGTGTGAGAGAAATAAAGAAAATTCTTAATTTTCCCAAGAATTGTGGGAAAAAATTACAACTTCAAAAAACTCACAATGCCTCTTTGTAAATACATTGGACTATCTACTTTCCAAAAAGGGGTTAATTTGGGGGTATTTGTACTTTCCTGGCTTGTTAGGGTCTCAAGAAATGAGATAGGCTGTCAGTACATCAGGTGTGATTAGATGTGGTCAGATGTGATCAGATGTGATCAATTTTCAGTGATTGGCACCATAGCTTGTAGACTCTATAACTTTCACACAGACTAAATAATATCCACTAATTTGGGTTATTTTTACCAAAGATATGTAGCAGTATAAATTTTGTCCCAAATTTATGAAGAAAAAAAACAGTGGTGAATCAATACCACCAAAAGAAAGCTCTATTTGTGAGAAAAAAATTATAAAAATTTTGTTTGGATACAGTGTAGCATGACTGAGTAATTGTCATTCAAAGTGAGAGAGCGCTGAAAGGTGAAAATTCGTCTGGGCGGATGCTGTACCCAAATTAAATTTGCGTCCTTTTTTCCCCACAAATAGAGCTTTCTGGTGGTATTTGATCACCTCTGCGTTTTTATTTTTTGCGCTATAAACAAATAAACAGCGACAATTATTTTAAGAAAAACGAATTTCTTCATCAGTTTAGGCCAATATATATTCATCTACATATTCTTGGTAAAATAAATCGCAATAAGCGTATATTGATTGGTTTAAGCAAAAGTTATAGCGTCTACAAAATAGGGGATAGTTTTATGGCATTTTTATTATAAATTTTTTTCCTATTAGTAATGGCAGCGATCTGCGATTTTTATCGGGACTGCGACATTATGGCGGACACATCGGACACTTTTGACACTATTTTGGGACCATTGTCATTTATACAGCGATCAGTGCTATGAAAATGCACTAATTACTGTGTAAATGCCACTGGTAGGGAAGGGGTTAACACTAGGGGGTGATCAACGGGTTAAATATGTTCCCTCAGTGTGTTCTGACAGTATGGGGATAGGACTGAGTAAGAGAGGAGACATATTGTTCCTATTTACTAGGAACAAACGACATGTCTCCTCTCCCCTGACAGCACAGGGATTTGTGTGTTCACACACACAAATCCCCTAATGGCACTCGTGCACGCGATCGCGAGTGGCCGGCAGTGATCGTGCCCACCGGCCACGCGCATCAGGACCCAGGTGCAGCGAGCACGGGCATGTGCCTCTGGCGGCGCGCGCGCCCTCTGGCGGCTCTTAAAGGGTCGACCTACCCATATGGGATTTTGCGCACCAGTGCCACAGGGGACAGCGCTGAATCAAGATAGACAAGCATAAAGGGAGGTGAGGTGCGATACAAATACTGGGACTTTACGTTACAAAATGGCTTCTGCAGCAACTATAAATGTTATGTAAGGTTTTTTAAACTGGATTTTTTCTTTTGCTTTGCAAAGAAACATTTTCAACGATGAACAGAAAGAAGAGAAACAATAATATTCTAAAGCATTATTTTGTTTAGTGTAATATAATTAATTTATATTCCTTTCTGTTACAAAATCCATTTCCAGAACACAGCATAGAGTAAGTAAAAAAAGAATTTGTCATGCTAGGAATTGAACTAAACTCCACCATGACGTTGCTGCTGACCACTCTTGGATAACCACATTATATCCATTAAGTGTTGTTACAGCCAACCCTGTTCACCTATTACATCTCTCCGCAGTATATTTATATTTCAAACTGTTGAAACAAAAAGTGGTAGACGTGTATAAAACATACTGTAATTGTGATAATTATGGGGTATTATGTGCTAAAAGGATTGTTCTAATGTAGATCCTGAAATCTGACTAAATTGCATAGCATTAATTTTGCAGGAGCTCTGCACTATTTCAATGAGGAGTAGACAATGAAAAAGAATTTAAACATGATTTGAAGACAAGTTTAATACAAAGGAGGGAGCTTTAGAGACAAAGACTATGATAACATAAGGCTGAGCTCATACTAAAAGTTATCAGAAATTGTCATATTCAAAATATATAGTTAAAGCATATATAAACCCAACATTTCATATTGCTGATATGTGCTTGCTTTACCATGTACTTGTATAAAAGAGTATCCTGTTCTCTTTGCATTGTTTCCCTAGTGTGAAATTACCTGGTGTTCCTGCTAGTTCCCCTGTTGCACTATTAAAAACTTACCACACTTGGCAGGAGAGCACGGTGTGGTCAGTGTTTGGGCTTTGCAGGGAACTCAGCCTGCTCTCTTCCAATGATCAGACTTGTCCTGACATCCCCCTCCTCGACCAGTGTTCTGTTGTTTCTCCTCCCCCCAGCTCTTATGCAGCTACAAATAGAAAGTATGTGTTCACTTATAAATCCGAGGAAAAAAGGTATTTATAATATTTTTTATATCTATACACAAATGTTTTGCCTTTCATTTCTATTTTAAACTGAATGGGTTGTTTTACAAGGTGAGGGTTTACACATACTTTAATTACTGATTATTTGTATTACTTTTAATTTCTCCAGCATGAAATAGAAAGAAAAAAAATATACTCATAAAGAACATAGGTCTTATAACGATGAAATTATGGTAAATCTATTGCTATTCCCAGTTTGTTAAAGTGGAGGGACACCCTGAAAAAAAAAATTCACCAAAAATCCTAAAAAAATTTGAAATTTTTTTTTTAAACTTACCTAAACCCTTGTTGCTAGGCAGTCTTCCTAATCTGCCTCTTCCTTTTCCGCGGCGTGTTCTTCTCCTTGGTGAGCGGCCCCGTTGTCTTCTGGGAACTGTGTGTGTTCCCAGAACACCACGGGGCCATTCACAGAGCGACGCGACGCTCGCGCGTGCGCAGTAGGAAACTGGCAGTGAAGCCGCAAGGCTCCACTGCCTGTTTCCCTTACCTAGGATGGCGGTGCCGGGACCCGAGAGCTGAGGGACGGGTTGGCCTCAGGCAGCCGACATCGCGGGCACCCGGGACAGGTAAGTACTTATTTAAAGTCAGCAGCTACAGTGTTTGTAGCTGCTGACTTTTAATTTTTTTTTTTTTAAGGCTGGAATCCCGCTTTAATAAAAGTCAATTAAAGTCACAAAAATATATCTAGATAGATAGATAGATAGATAGATAGATAGATAGATAGATAGATAGATAGATAGAGATATACAGTCAGATAGATATTGTACGCTCTTATGACGGCACAGTCCCGGGGCATGATGAAGAGGGAACAAGACGACGCAGAAGACCGGGCCACCGCTAGCAAAAGAGCTGCAAAAGAGCAGAAGATAGCGGAGGAGCCCGGCAGAAGAAACGGAGAGCTGGAGAAGAACCGGACACCTGAAGAAGAGGCCCTGAGAGCGGGAGTAGAACCGGAGAGTGGGAGAAGAACCTGAGAGAGTGGAGAAGTCGGAAGAGACCCCCGAAGTCGGAGGAAACCCCCGGAGCTGCCTAATAAATTACTTTAAAAACCTGTGTAGTGTGTTTTTTTTATTGACACTTTTCCCCCCAGGTGAATGGGTAGGGGTACGATGTACCCCATACTCATTCACATAGGGTGGGGACACGGAATCTGGGGGCCCCCTTATTAAAGGGGGCTCCCGGATTCCGATAAGCCCCCCCCCGCCGGCAGACCCCGGAAACCAACGGCCAGGGTTGTCGGGAAGAGGCCCTTGTCCTCATCAACATGGGGACAAGGTGCTTTAGGGGAGGCGCCCCCCTCCCCCAAAGCACCCACCCCCCATGTTGAGGGAATGCGGCCTGGTACAGTTCAGGAGGGAGGGCGCTCGCTTGTCCCCACGCCCTTTCCTGACCGGCCGGGCTGCGTGCTCGGATAAGGGTCTGGTATGGATTTTGGGGAGACCCTCACACCGTTTTTTCAGCGTAGGGGGTTCTTCTTAAAATCCATACCAGACCTAAGGGATATTGTCGCCTCCCTCTTGCGATTGCCGCAATAGGAAAATGTGTTTTTCTTATTACAGCGAGCGCGAGATGTATAGTACCCTGTCGCCGAGAACCAGCGCGATATATGGAAATATTCTCGCGGGCAGGTGTTGTAGCTGCCCTTGCGTCGTATTTGGTCCGTCGGACCAGCATACAGACGAACGGGCTTCCCGATAGGAACTGGGTCCTGGCGGAGTTTTGGAGAAAAGATTTGAAACATGTTTCAAATCTAAAGTCCGTCGGATTTTCGAACTAAAAGGTCCGTCGGAAGTCCGATGAAGACCACACGCGGTCGGATTGTCCGCCGGACTTGGTCCGTCGGACCAGTCCGGTCGAAAAAGTCAGCTCGTGTGTACGCGGCATTAGTAAATGGAGTGATCAGTACTATGTGTCTTACAACATGGATGTATGGAGTATATTAGTCAGGACTGTGTAACACACAACATAGTAGATAGCCCGCATGAAACAGGACTATATAATATACAAATTTGCCTATAAAGTACAGGTGACATGACTATGCAACAATCACAACTACGTACAACATAACACACAACATAGCATATAGAGTGCAGCAGTCAGGACTATGTAAATTATACAGGGCAGCAGTCAGTACTATGTACTGTACAATATAGCACATACAGTGCGGCAGTTAGAGTGTACGGGGCAGTAGTCAGGGCTATTTAATTGCACAAAACAGCTTGCATAGTGCTGTGGTAAGGACGAAGTGTCCCCATGTATTTGTTCTCAGCATGCCCCCTTACTGGTGCTCAGCTTGTCTGCTTACACTGCTGCTCAGTGTGCTCCCTTACATTGTGGTCAGTGTTCTCCCTTACACTGGTGGTCATAACTTCACTACCCTCTCACCTTGGCGACCATTGCTCAACGTGCCCTCTTATATTGATTGTCAGCTTTCTGTGTGTCCTCTTACATTGGTGGTCAGCGCTAAGCAAGTTCTCTTACATTGGTAGTCAGTGCTCATTGAGCCCTCTAATATTGGTGATTATTGCTCAGTGAGTCCTCTTATAATGGTGGTCAGTGCTCATAATTCCCCCTTACACTGATGGCCAGTGCTCACTGCTCAGTGTGCCCACTTACTCTGATGATGACCGTGCCACCTTACACAGGACTCTCTTTAATCAGGGGGCCAGGCAGACAGGATTAGTCTATTTAATACGAACATACACAAGGTTTATGTTGGCCATGTACAGTATATTTAGATATTTGACATATCAGGTCTGAAACTAAATCTTATAGTGTATGGTTACTATAAAATGTATTGGCAAAGTGCAAAATTGTATCCATTTCTGCTTATGGCAAAGTTACTGTTTTGTGAATTAGACTTTTCCAATGTTAATGTCAAAGTCATTGAGTGTCAGTGTGGGTGTCAGTGTTTTTGATGTCACTAATGTCACTGATAATCATGCAGTCTGTGTCAATATCATTATAAATGTCAATGTCACTGGGAAGGACAATGTCAACCTGTCTTCAACTGCATTATTTTGTCCTTGTCAGACGTACTGAAATTTACTACATATACATTATTTGGAATTTTAAAATGAGATGCCTCCTAAGGATTCCTATAAAGCACTTGGACAGCCTGATTTTGCTTTAGCATCGTTTTACTGATATATGGCACCTGCTACATCAAACATCACTCTGCTACAATTCACTGAGGACTTACTTCACATCTGACACCACCATGCACTTGAAGACAAGCTCGTGGGTATACCGACAACATATCATATCCATGATTCTGAAGTGGTTATGTTCTTATACATTTGCAGAAGAGGGGTACCATTCCAGGGTTTTTAAAGCAGAGGTGATATTTGTTAATCATAACAATAATCGTGGGACAGGGGTACAGCTAGGGCAATTTTTAGGGACTGCTGCTCTTGGGAAGAAGAATGAAAAGTGACCCCCCCCCCCCCACACACACACACATATTATCTAATAAACCAACTACCCAGGGTCATACATTGTTCTATACATCTTACATGCAAAATTTCCTTGTAGCCATATAGGTATGGCAATGTAGGTATGCAGTCAGGCTACCAGCAAGGGCAGTTAGGGGTTCAGTGCTTGGTTTTAAAAACCCCTTCACTTTAGATGACCAGAGTGTCATAAAGAAGAAGATCTTGATAGCACAAACCATTTTTTTTATGAGTAAATACAGAACAGAGAACACCTTAACAATGGTATAAAGTTGCTCCTTAAGGCTCCGTTTACACCTGGTTGTTTGCAATCGCAGGCTGAATTGCACACAATCTCAAAACATTCAGCAAAATTGACAAATTGCACCACACTTGTTCAGGTGCCATTCATTTTTGCGTGGTGCAGTTTCTCGCGATTGCAGCATAATTTACTGCACTACTATAGTGGCAAACCATACCACCTGAAGCTTGTCACTCAAAAAAGAGCAGGAGCTGTTTGCCGTGCACCGGGGTCTCCTCCAGAAAGCTGGACCCTAGAACTCTGAACCCTGCTGTCAGGCCTCAGAACATTTATAGGCTCTCCAGCCACCTACTGATCAACTCGCTCTAGAGATTGGCCAGAGCCCCATAAATATTCAGGACTCCCTGTTCTGTTTTCCCTCCCACTATACTTCTAGAAATTTTTGGTAGGTAGGGGGAAGCAGCAAAACAGCGGCCTGTGAGATACTTAACAGCCCAAAGCAATGAAACCCTGCTCCACTGATTACAGAGGATCAGCAGCCTACTCTAAACTAGGAGGGTGCTACATTTACAATTTAACAACCACCATATATACAGTATCTCACAAACGTTAGTACACCCCATCACATTTTTGTAAATATTTTATTATATCTTTTCATGTGACAACACTGAAGAAATGACACTTTGCTACAATGTAAAGTAGTGAGTGTACATCTTGTATAACAGTGTAAATTTGCTGTCCCCTCAAATAACTCAACAAACAACCAATAATGTCTAAGCCACTGGCAACAAAAGTGAGTACCCCCCTAAGTAAAAATGTCCAAATTGGTCCCAATTAGCCATTTTCCTTCCCAGGTGTTAAGTGGCTCGTTAGTGTTACAAGGTGTCAGGTGTGAATGGGGAGCAGGTGTGTTAAATTTGGTGTTATTGCTCTCACTCTCTCATACTGGTCACTGGAAGTTCAACATGGCACCTCATGGCAAAGAACTCTCTGAGGATCTAAAAAAAAAGAATTGTTGCTCTACATAAAGATATCTTAGGCCAGTGATGGCGAACCTTGGCACCCCAGATGTTTTGGAACTACATTTCCCATGATGCTCCACTACACTGCAAAGTGCAGGAGCATCATGGGATATGTAGTTCCAAAACATCTGGGGTGCCAAGGTTCGCCATCACTGTCTTAGGCTATAAGAAGATTGCCAAGACCCTTAAACTGAGCTGCAGCATGGTGGCTAAAACCATACAGTTTAACAGGACAGGTTCAATTCAGAACAGGCCTTGCCATGGTTCACATAAGAAGTTGCGTGCATGTGCGCAGCGTCAAATCCAGAGGTTGTCTTTGGGAAATAGACGTATGAGCGCTGCCAGCATTGCTGCAGAGATTAAAGGGGTCCGGATCACCCTGCCAGTGCTCAGACCATACGCCGCACACTGCATCAAATTGGGATGCAGGAAGACTCTTCTAAAGATGATGCACAAGAAAGCCCACAAACTTGGTGAAGACAAGCAGACCAAGGACATGGATTACTGGAACCATGTTCTGTGGTCTGATGAGACCAAGATAAACTTATTTGGTGAGGAGTACAAAGACAAGTGTGTCTTTCCTACAGTTAAGCATGGTGGTGGGAGTGTCATGGTCTGGGGCTGCATGAGTGCTGCCGACATTGGGGAGCTACAGTTCATTTAGGGAACTTTGAATGGCAACATGTACTGTGACATACTGAAGCAGAGCATGATCCCCTCCCTTTGGAGACTGGGCCGTAGGGCAGTATTCCATCATGATAACAACCCCAAACAGTGGCGGAATTACCAGGGTCGCAACAGTCGCACTTGCAACTGGGCCCTGGCATTCTGCCAGTGTGGGGGGGCCCCAACATGCCGCACCTCCCTCTGTACCTCCGGCTGGCATCTAACTATACAGGGGAGGGGGCGGGAGGGGGCGATCTGCAGCTATGTGATGTCTGCGGGATGTCCCTCCAGGCAGTACAGTTCACTTCCCGAGTATCATTGTATACAATGGAGAGGGGAGGGGCCTCTGACCCGAGCAGGCACCAGATTCAGTGCACAAGTTTGTCCCTCTGCTTGTACACTCTGAGTCTTGCTGATACATGCTCGGGTCAGAGGCCCCTCCCCTCTCCATTGTATACACTGGTACTCGGGAAGTGAACTGTGCTGCCTGAAGGGACATCCTGCGGACATCACAAGGAAGCATGCTGCTTCTTCCATATGGGCTTCTCATGTAAGTTAAGCACAACACTGGCCCCCACCTGTCCCCTCTCACACTGTCCCCCCCACCTGTCCCCTCTCACACTGGCCCCCACCTGTCCCCTCTCACACTGGCCCCCACCTGTCACCTTCTACACTGGCCCCCAACTGTCTCCTGTCACACTGTCCCCCCACCTGTCCCCTCTCACACTGGCCCCCACCTGTCTCCTCTCACACTGGCCCCCCACCTGTCTCCTGTCACACTGGCCCCCGCCTGTCTCCTGTCACACTGTCCCCCCCACCTGTCTCCTGTCACACTGGCCCTCACCTGTCTCCTGTCACACTGGCCCCCACCTGTCACCTTCCACACTGGCCCCCACCTGTCTCTTGTTCCACTGGCCCCCACCTGTCTCCTGTCACACTGGCCCCCACCTGTCACCTTCCACACTGGCCCCCACCTGTCTCCTGTCACATTGGCCCCCACCTGTCTCCTGTCACACTGGCCCCCACCTTTCACCTTCCACACTGGCCCCCCACCTGTCTCCTGTCACACTGGCCCCCCACCTGTCACACTGGCCCCCCACCTGTCACACAGGCCCCCCACCTGTCACACTGGCCCCCCACCTGTCTCCTGTGACACTGGCCCCCCACCTGTCTCCTCTGACACTGGCCCCCCACCTGTCACCTGTCACACTGCCTCCCCACCTGTGACACTGGCCCACCACCTGTGACACTGGCCCTCTACCTGTGACACTGCCTCCCGACCTGTCACCTGCGACACTGGCCCCCCACCTGCCACATAGCCCCTCTTTTATCACACTGCCCATGTCATACTATTTCCCCATCACACTGCCCTCCACCTGTCATACTGCCCCACCTGTCTCACTGTCCCCTGTCACACTGCCCCCTTGGCACAATACCCTCCTGTCATACTGCCCCCTCCTGTAACACTGCCCCTCCATCATTCTGCCCCCTTGTCACACTGCCCCCTTCTGTCATATTTACCCCCCTCCTGTCACACTACCCCCCTCTTGTTAAACAGCCCCCCTCCTTTCACATTGCTCCCTCATTACACTGCCCCCCTCTTGTAATACTTCCCAGGTATCCTTTTCCTGTCACACTGCCCCCCTCTTGTCACAATATCCTCCTGTCACACTGCACCCTGTCATACTGCCCCCTCCTGTCACACTGCCCCCATCATTCTGCCCCTTCTTGTCACACTGCCCCCCTTCTTTCACAGTGCCCCCTCTTATCACACCCCCCTCTGGTCACACTTTCCAGATACCCTTCTTTGGTCACACTGCCCCCTCCTGTCAAAATACCCCGTCATACTGCCCCTCATCCTTTCACAATGTGATGTCGTCATGGAGGAGTGGAAGAGGACTCCAGTGGCTCCTTTGAAGCTCTGGTGAACTCCATGCCCAAGAGGGTTAAGGCAGTGCTGGAAAATAATGGTGGCGACACAAAATATTGACACTTTGGGCCCAATTTGGACATTTTCACTTAGGGGTGTACTCACTTTTGTTGTCAGTGGTGTAGACATTAATGGCTGTGTGTTGAGTTATTTTGAGGGGACAGCAAATGTACACTGTTATACAAGCTGTACACTCACTACTTTACATTGTAGCAAAGTGTCATTTCTTCAGTGTTGTCACATGAAAAGATATAATAAAATATTTACAAAAATGTGAGGGGTGTACTCACTTTTGTGAGATACTGTAGATTTTTGTCCATGCAAACAGTTTGACACCCACAATAAAACAGTAAAACATAATCAATTTACAGTATAAAGTACCAAAAACACACTAAATAATATTTGATATAGAGAAATATACTCAACATTCAGGTTCCATTGCTGTGTCCAACAAGGTACCCCAATATGCTTCAGATGTCACTTACTCTAATTAAAGATTGGGTTACCATTTTCTTCTTGTCCCTTGAGTTCTGACATTGTGCCCCCCCCCCCCGGCATTGGTTGGCATGCCACACACTCTCTGGAGTTTACTGTTATTGATTCTATAATGATTCTATAATTGCAATCATTAGATTCTACTAGTGATTCTCAAATTAGAATCATTAAGTATACAATGAAACAAAGCAAGTACAATGGCAATGCAAAGTACAAAAGTGAAAATGAAAACAGAAGAAATCTTTCCAAACCAATAAACAACATTTAGCTAGCCCGTAAGTTAAACAGCATGTCGTAAGAGACAATATGCCAGCAAATAGGTTAGCATCTGATGTTAGCTGACATGGGGCAGACACACAATTTATGCAGACTGTGGAGCTGCACAAAGGTCCTCTAAGTTTTACAAACCTCTTTGTCTGAAATGTGGGCTAAGTGAAAGCTAGAACCCCCTCTCATTGGCATATAGGTCTAGACATTGCTCCCTTCAAGGGCAAATGAAAAATAGGAGACATTCTTCCTGCTGACTTTACAGTTTACTGTGTTTGCAATCAGGTGGTGTTTGGCAACAAGCATTGTCTTCAATTCCTGTCTAATGGTCACTGACAAATGGAAAATGCTTCAGCCTTTTCCTCTTGATACTATCTGGGCAGAAAGTATAGAGATGACTGTTCCCATATCTATCTATCTATCTATCTATCTATCTATCTATCTATCTATCTATCTATCTATCTATCTATCTATCTATCTATCTATCTATCTATCTATCTATCTATCTATCTATCTATCTATCTATCTATCTATCTATCTATCTATCTATCTATCTATCTATCTATCTATCTATCTATCTATCTATCTATCTATCTATGTAAAGGGGCCCTTCCTTAAAGCACTGCATGGGTTAACTGTTCGTTTTGTCCAGGGGTGCACAGAAAGGCTATACTCACCCGATCCTTTGTTCCTCCAGAAAACAGCTCTCCCCCTTGTCCAGCAGTAGACTTTTCCTGCTGTCCTCATATCCAGAGCTGGTCTATGGGCGTGCTGATGTCAGAAACTGTCCACCGCACATGACCACTAGCATGCGGGGGGGGGGGGGGTGTCAGGAGAGGCAGGGACAAGTCTTGCTCTCAGAGGATTGATGGATTAGGTAAGTAGATCTCCGCTTATCTCACCCCTAGAGAAAAGTGATCAGTTAACCCATCAGTGTTGGCACAGCGCCATTACATGGGAATATTTTTAAATGGAATTCTTCTTTAAGCTTTAGTATACCTAATAAAATTTTGTGTGCTTGCAGCTAGGCTGTAACGAGCCCAAACTTTGTTTAGATTTTCTATGCTCACTAGGTCTCTAGATTCAAGCTCAGGACCTTGACTATTTCTACATGCTGCTGTTGAGTTGTCTGCAGCAGTTGGTGTGATAAGTACCAATGGGGGTTATTTGCAAAAGGCAAATCCACTTTGCACGACAAGTGCAAACTACAAGTGCAAAGTGCACTTGGAAGTGCAGTCGCTGTAAATCTGAGGGGTAGATCTGAAATGAGGGGAAGCTCTGCTGATTTTTGTATCCAATCATGTGCAAGCTAAAATGCTGTATTTTATTTTCCTTGCATGTCCCCCTCAGATCTACAGCGACTGAACTTCCAAGTGCACTTTCAGTGCAATTTCAAGTGCACTTTGCACTTGTAGTTTGCACTTGTAGCGAAAAGTGGAGTTGCCTTTAGTAAATAACCCCCAATGCATTGAGTTATGAATATTTATCTGCCTTGGTCAATCATTTATGTTGTGAGCTAAGGGAAGATGATAAATATTTTGAACAACCTTCTAGAAGGGTTCTTTCCTTCGAATGGAGAGGATGTGAACATGTAGAAGGGTCTTTGTACTTCCCTCCCAGGCCTTTGAGGTCTTTTCTTCTGGGGCTTGGTCTCAGCAAGGGGCCTGAACCAATGTCCAAGGAATTTAAGCTGGTTTGTGCTAGGTCCTAAAGGAAAAAAGAGGTGTCTATCCATTGGGGGCAACTCTAGAAGAAACTGGAGCGTGGCTACCCAGAGGAAGCAACTTCAGAGAAATTTAACAGGAATGTATCTACCCTGAGGCAACATCTTCAAGAAAGTTTGCAATTCTGAAGCGTGCCCAGGAAAGCTCTGGGGAAGGTTGCTGCCAGTTGCATATTGCACATTTATTTCATTGCTCAACATTTAAAGTGAGTTCAGTGACTTCTCTGTTACATAGTGCCACTACTATCTGAATTGGCTGCTTCTGTGCATAATGGTCATATTATATTGGGAGGCTGCTGCTAAAAGCTTCTCCTGTATAGAGTGACTGGGTTGATTTAGTAATGGCAGGTTTTCACTTTGCAAAGTGATGTTGCACTTTGAAAGGGAATTGTCCCCAGAGCAGAGCTAATGAATTAGGTGGAACTTTGCTGACTTCCATTATCCAATCATGTGCAATTAAAATGCTGTCTTTATTATTTTCTACTACAGTAAAACCTTGGTTTGCGAGCATAATTCGTTCCAGAAACATGCTTGTAATCCAAAGCACTTGTATATCAAAGCATTTTTTTACAGGGTATAAAAGAGAAGAGAGGCACTGTATTATATTTCTACTATAGCTTGCTGCTGCTACTGGGATATCTTGATGCTTTTTATGTATCCTGTGTCCCTGTAGCCCTGTCTCCATGAGTTTATTGAGCATAAACTTTTAAAACTAAAGTGACTGGTCCCCAACCTTTTGGGATTAGGTAAAATTCTAGCCTACCACAACATTGGAGGGTCGCCCTACACTGCCCTCAGTGAGAAGCGTGCTATACCTGCACAGCTTAGTAAATGTGGTGAAATTTCACCTTGCAAAGAATAGCCAGTCATCTTCAAGGAAAAAAAACAACATTTTTGCTTGAACTTGATTGGGTAATTAACCTCCCTGGCGGTATTCCCGAGTCTGGCTCGGGTTGGATTTTTTATACCAAAAGCGGTATCCCCGAGCCAGACTCGGGCTTGCATCGCAGGATCCAGGAAGAGCATACTTACCTTGTCCCCTGGATCCTGCGATGTCTCCCCGCTGTGATCGGCGAGCCGCTGTGTCTCGCTCGATTCACAGTGCCGAGCTCCATTCCCTGCGAGCGTTGCGACGCACGGGGACGGAGTTCGGCGGTAAATTCAAAAGTGAAACACATAGTATAGATACAGCATACTGTAATCTTACAGATTACAGTACTGTATCAAATAACTACACATCCCCCTTGGTCCCTAGTGGTCTGCCCAGTGTCCTGCATGCAGTTTTATATATATAAAACTGTTCTTTCTGCCAGGAAACTGGAGATTGTCCATAGCAACCAAAACTGTCTCTTTACATCAAAAGTGGTTTTAGACCAGCTAGAAAAAAGCGATAATAAATTAGAATCACTCGCAGAATTGAGTGATAGTGATTTGTGGGGAAATCCGTCACCAAACACTAAAAGTAACAAAAGCGACAATTCTGCAACTGAGCAAATTTCAGTGTTTTTGATTTGATTACATTATTATATAATTTTTATTATTATTATATTATTATTTGTTATAATTATTTTAAGTTATTTATTATATTATAATTTTTTATTTCGTTTTTCAAACTTTATCATACCCGGGATGTCTACTAGACTCTTGTTTGGACAGATTTAAGTGAACTATTCCTAAGAATTACAGGCCTACAATATAAAACGCCAAATTTCTGTGCAAAATAATTGTACCGCTTTCAGCACCTAAAATCAGAAATAATCATACCGCCAGGGAGGTTAAAGACAGTAGAGCTTCACCTCATTTATGAAGTTCTAGGGAAATTTACAGCTTTCCTTGCAAAGGGCAACTTCCCTTGCAAAGTGAACAGTCATTTTGCCTTTAGCAAATCAACCACAAGTCAGCATGACCAAATATCCTTATATATTTGTGTAAAAAGCGGCTTTTGGTTGTGCTAAGCAGCATTATATCACGTGCACCCTCTGCAAAAATGGCTACCATATGCATTGTGGGTGTTTGTCATAATTAAATATAGCAGAACATTAATTTCTTTTTTTAAACCAGGCCAAACTTATTAGTTGGGTAAAGTGATGAGCTCTCACCGAAAACCCCCGCCCATCATAATCTGTTTGTCTAGTAGGGTTACTCAATGGGAAAAAGGGCACTTTGGTGAAGTCCACGATCCTGAGGAATAAAGCCATAACAAAAAAATGTCCCCAAGGAAATGTGACTGGCAGCCTATTACCCCAAATAATTATAGCTACAAAACCCCAGGATCCACCTCAAATATGAACCGAACATTTAGAAGACACACTGGTCAAGGACAGAAAGACTAAAGGAAGCTTATTCTAAAGGTCCAGAATCTGGACAGGTTGTTGCACTGATGATAAAGCAGATAAGAAGAAAACCCTGTTTTCATGATTATTATTATTATTATTATTCAGGATTTATATAGCGCCAACAGTTTACGCAGCGCTTTACAATATAAAAGGGAGACAATACAGTTATAATACAATACAATACAATAGGATTAAGAGGGCCCTGCTCAGAAGAGCTTACAATCTAATAGGGTTATGATAAGCAAATATGTCCAATGCACATCAAATCATTACATATTTCACATAAGAAGGTTTTCACAACATAAACACACTTTACTAAGATCACATTTAGCTGATTACTTTCACCGTGTGCATCATTTAAAATGCTAAAGATTTATATCTACGATACCTGGTGGTTCAGTGATACATATTTTAGACGTCTTTTGACACGTGGAACGACATCCTGCAAGGAATTACACTGTTGACACAAAATATAAATCAGAGACCTATGCTTACAATTAGAATCCTATTTCAACTAGTATATAGATTATCTTTATGAATTCACTGTTTATTAAATCATAGGAGTTGATTTACTAAAGGCAAATAGACTTTGCAAGTGCAATTGCACTCTGCAAGAGAATATGCTCCAGAGCTTAGTAAATGAGGGGAAGCTCTGCTGACTTCCATGTCGTTTTCAAGCAAAAATGCTGTTTTTTATTTTTCTTGCATGTGATTTAGTGTTCTTTGCAGAAGTGAAGATTCCCCTCATTTACTAAGCTCTGGAGGTAATTCTCTTGCAGAATGCAACTGTACTTGCAAAGTGCACCGTCTAATTGCCTTTAGAAGTGGCGTAACTAGAACCTTCAGTGCCCCGATGCAAGAAACCATAAAGGGCTCCCTTGACCCCTGGACAGGGCCCTTTCCTACGAACCCAGTGGCGGAACAACAGGGCCGGTCGCAAGTGGGTGGCTGCATATAAAGAAACCGATTTCTCCATTTCCCCCTGCTTCTCCTCCTCTCCCTCCCGCAGGCATTCAACGGCTAAAGAAGGAAATTAGAGAGATGGGTTCCTCTATTTCGGTGTTTCTCAATCTTTTTCCAGTCAGGGTACCCTTGAAGTATTCCCCTAGGTGAATGGGGCTGCACTGCAACCACCCTGCAACTGTGTGCATTGAATGCAGTTACAGCATAGTGATGATGCATTTAAGGGATTAAAACAGGCGGTCAGGAGGCAACATATTGCCTCTTTACCGGCTGTCAAATGCCTCTGAAAAGCGATCTGAGCATGGATCGCTTTTCAGAGGAACTGCATTTTTTTGCTGATACTATGAACAAGCAAGAAAAAAAAAATCAGTTCAGATTGTACACATATAGGGGGTCAGGATTAAACATGCATACATAAAATGTGCATACATGTAAACGCACACACACATACACATATATAAACACACACACATAATACACACACATATACTGTATATATACACACACACACATATAAATACACACATATACATATAAATGCACATATGTACACACATATAAACACATGCACACACACCTACATACATGCAGTATCCCACAAAAGTGAGTATACCCCTCACATTTTTGTAAATATTTTATTATATCTTTTCATGTGACAACACTGAAGAAATTACACTTTGCTTACACTTTGCTACAAGGTAAAGTAGTGAGTGTACAGCTTGTATAACAGTGTAAATTTGCTGTCCCTTCAAAATAACTCAACACACAGTCATTAACGTCTAAACCGCTGCCAACAAAAGTGAGTACACCCCTAAGTGAAAATGTCCAAATTGGACCCAAAGTGTTAATATTTTGTGTGGCCACCATTATTTTGCAGCACTGCCTTAACCCTCTTGGGCATGGAGTTCACCAGAGCCTCACAGGTTGCCACTGGTGTCCTCTTCCACTCCTCCATGACAACATCACGGAGCTGGTGGATGTTAGAGACCTTGCACTCCTCCACCTTCCGTTTGAGGATGCCCCACAGATGCTCAATGGAGTTTAGGTCTGGAGACATGCTTGGCCAGTCCATCACCTTTACCCTCATGAGCATAGAATTTAGCAGAGCTTCACAGATTGCCACTGGAGTCCTCTTCCACTCCTCCATGATGACATCATGGAACTGGTGGATGTTAGAGACCTTGCGCTCTTCCACCTTCCGTTTGAGGATGCCCCACAGATGCTCAATAAGGTTTAGGTCTGGAGACATGCTTGGTCAGTCCATCACCTTTACCCTCAGCTTCTTTAGCAATGCAGTGGTTGTCTTGGAGGTATGTTTATTATCATTTTTATGTTGGAATAATGCCTTGCGGCCCAGTCTCCGAAGGGGCGGGGGGAATCATGCTCTGCTTCAGTATGTCACAGTACTTGTTGGCATTCATGGTTCCCTCAATGAACTGTAGCTCTCCAGTGTCGGCAGCACTCATGCAGCCCCAGACCATGACACTCCCACCACCATGCTTGACTGTAGGCAAGACACACTTGTCTTTGTACTCCTCACCTGGTTGCCGCCTGTTTTGCTTGCGTCTATCTAGCAAGGTTACTCTGTGGTATAAGCAAGGAAGCTGAGATTTCTGCAGTGTGTAAATGTACTTTACTATACAAAGATGCCATACATACAAAAACTATTACAATATTAGGAATACAATACAAGACTGACAGATATCTATAACAAGCAAAATGCCTAGCAAACTGAACAGCCTAAGTCCAGGCTGATGTTATCTTCACTAGGAGTAGTGTTTCTAACCCTGACAGTTTTCCCTACTAAATGTTTCCACCTCTTCAGCATTTCTGCAGCAGAAATGCCATCTATCTCATATTTAGGTACTCCTGCCTTTAATAGGCCCACCCACTTTTGTTTCCTAGAAATAACTAGCCTGGTTTTTTCTTCACCTCCTGTCTTCTCTACCCCATTCCCTTTCTTAGTTTTATAGTTACATAGTTAGTCAGGTTGAAAAAAGACACAAGTCCATCCAGTTCAACCATAAAAAAAAAACAAAAAAAAACCAAACAAAAAAAAATATCGTACAATCCAATATACCCAATTCTATACCCGCAGTTGATCCGGAGGATGGCAAAAAACCCCAGCAGAGCATGCTCCAATTTGCTACAGCAGGGGAAAAAATTCCTTCCTGATCCCCCAAGAGGCAATCGGATTTTCCCTGGATCAACTTTACCTATAAATGCTAGTACCCAGTTATATTCTGTACATTTAGGAAAGTATTCAGGCCTTTCTTAAAGCAATCTACTGAGCTGGCCAGAACCACCTCTGGCGGGAGTCTATTCCACATTTTCACAACTCTTACTCTGAAGAAACTTTTCCATATTTGGAGATTAAATCTCTTTTCCTCCAGTCGTAAAGAGTGCCCCCGTGTCCTCTGTGTTGACCATAAAGTGAATAACTCAACACCAAGTTCACTATATGGACCCCTTATATATTTGAACATGTTGATCATATCCCCCCTTATTCTCCTCTTCTCAAGAGTGAATAAATACAGTTCCTCTAATCCTTCCTCATAGCTGAGCTCCCTATGCCTCTTATCAGTTTGGTTGCCCTTCTCTGCCTTTCTTCAGTTCCCCAATATCCTTTTTGAGAACTGGAGCCCAAAACTGAACTGCATATTCCAGATGAGGTCTTACTAATGATTTGAACAGGGGCAAAATGATATCTCTCTCTCTGGAGTCCATACCTCTCTTAATACAAGAAATGACTTTGCTCGCTTTGGAAACCGCAGCTTGGCATTGTATGCTATTATTGAGCTTATGATCTACCAAAACCCCCAGATCCTTCTCCACTACGGATTCCCCCAGTTGTACTCCCCCTAGTATGTATGATGCATGCATATTCTTAGCCCCCAAGTGCATAACTTTACATTTCTCAACATTAAACCTCATCTGCCACATAGACGCCTAATCAGACAGTGCATTGAGGTCAGCTTGTAAATTGGAGACATCCTGTAAGGACGTTATTCCACTGCATAGCTTGGTGTCATCTGCAAAGACAGAAATGTTACTTTTGATCCCAGACCCAATATCATTTATAAAGATATTAAAGAGTAAGGGTCCCAGCACTGAACCTTGGGGTACACCACTGATAACCCTAGACCAATCAGAGTAAGAATCATTAACCACTACTCTCTGAATTCTGTCTTTTAGCCAGTTTTCTATCCATTTACAAACTGATATTTCCAAGCCTGTAGACTTTAACTTACACATGAGCCGTGTGTGCGGAACTGTATCGAACGATTTAGCAAAATCCAAGTATACCACGTTCACAGCCACCCCTCTGTCCAAGGTTTTACTTACCTCTTCATAAAAAGAAATCGGGTTTGTCTGACAACTTCTGTCTTTCATGAATTCATGCTGTCTGTTGCAGGGCCGTCTTTAATTTTGATTGGGCCCTGGGCAAACATTTTCTTGGGGCCCCCCCTCCATTCTGAGACATACAAAAAATAGCAGGTAGACTCAAAATCAGTTTACTGCAGCAGATCACGCAGCGATTGCAATTGTTTGCCAGAGGTTACAGCCTATCATTACTGCTCAATGGCTGGTTTCTAGAGGTTACAACACATAATTTCTGCTTGCCGATTGGTTGCTAGAGGTTAATGTACATTATTAGCGCTCACTAATTGGTTGCTAGGGGTTACAGCACATCATTAGCACTTACTGATTGGTTGCTAGAGATTAAAGCAGATCACTACTGTTTGCTGATTGGTTGCTAGAGGTTCATGCACATCATTACCTCTCACTGAGCAGTGGAGCAATCCCAAATAATTGAGCAAGTAAAGGGGCACATTAATACACATACTACAGGAGAGGTTCAGAGACTGCGGACATACTGCAGGAGACAATCAGAGACTGCGGACATACTGCAGGAGACAATCAGAGGCTGTGGACATACTGCAGGAGAAAATCAGAGACTGCGGACATATTGCAGGAGACAATCCGGGACTGCGGACATACTGCAGGTGACAATCAGAGACTGCGGACATATTGCAAGAGACAATCAAAAACTGCGGACATACTGCAGGAGACAATCAGAGGCTGTGGACATACTGCAGGAGAAAATCAGAGACTGCGGACATATTGCAGGAGACAATCAGAGACTGCGGACATACTGCAGGTGACAATCAGAGACTGCGGACATATTGCAAGAGACAATCAAAAACTGCGGACATACTGCAGGAGACAATCAGAGACTGCGGACATACTGCAGGAGACACTCAGAGGCTGCGGACATACTGCAGGAGACAATCAGAGACTGCGGACATACTGCAGGAGACAATCAGAGACTGCGGACATACTGCAGGAAACAATCAGAGACTGTGGACATACTGCAGGAGACAATCAGAGACTGCGTACATACTGCAGGAGACAATCAGAGACTGCGGACATACTGCAGGAGATTACCAGAGACTGCGGACATACTGCAGGAGATTACCAGAGACTGTGGACATACTGCAGGAGACACTCAGAGGCTGCGGACATACAGCAGGAGACACTCAGAGGCTGCGGACATACTGCAGGAGACAATCAGAGACTGTGTAAAAACTGCAGGAGACAATCAGAGACTGTGTAAAAACTGCAGGAGACAATCAGAGACTGTGGACATACTGCAGGAGACAATCAGAGACTGTGGACATACTGCAGGAGACAATCAGAGACTGCGGACATACTGCAGGAGACAATCAGAGACTGCATACATACTGCAGGAGACAATCAGAGACTGCGGACATACTGCAGGAGACACTCAGAGACTGCAGACATACTGCAGGAGACACTCAGAGGCTGCGGACATACTGCAGGAGACAATCAGAGACTGCGGACATATTGCAGGAGACAATCAGAGACTGCAGACATACTGCAGGAGACAATCAGAGACTGCGGACATATTGCAGGAGACAATCAGAGACTGCGGACATACTGCAGGAGACAATCAGAGACTGCGGACATACTGCAGGAGACAATCAGAGACTGCGGACATACTGCAGGAGATTACCAGAGACTGCGGACATACTGCAGGAGATTACCAGAGACTGTGGACATACTGCAGGAGACACTCAGAGGCTGCGGACATACTGCAGGAGACACTCAGAGGCTGCGGACATACTGCAGGAGACAATCAGAGACTGCGGACATACTGCAGGAGACAATCAGAGACTGCGGACATACTGCAGGAGACAATCAGAGACTGCGGACATACTGCAGGAGACAATCAGAGACTATGTAAATACTGCAGGAGACAATCAGAGACTGTGGACATACTGCAGGAGACAATCAGAGACTGCGGACATACTGCAGGAGATTACCAGAGACAGCGGACATACTGCAGGAGACAATCAGAGACTGCGGACATACTGCAGGAGACAATCAGAGACTGCGGACATACTGCAGGAGACAGTCAGAGACTGCGGACATACTGCAGGAGACAATCAGAGACTGTGTAAATACTGCAGGAGACAATCAGAGACTGTGGACATACTGCAGGAGACAATCAGAGACTGCGGACATACTGCAGGAGACAATCAGAGACTGCGGACATACTGCAGAAGACAATCAGAGACTGCTGACATACTGCAGGAGACAATCAGAGACTGCAGACATACTGCAGAAGACAATCAGAGACTGCAGACATTATACAGGGGATGGTCAGAGAACTTTCAGCAATGCACAGTTTTACAGGTAAATAACACAGCTCAGGGTTTAAACAGTCAGGCATTCTATGGTTGTAAGGACATACCTGGCCAGCCAAACTCACTACATACATTCAGGACTGTGGGCGGCCTCCACTCTCTGCTCTCACTAAAGCAGCTGGGAGCTCCACTGATGCTTTGTTGGGTGGGCCCTGGGCCCACATCACCTGTGAATGGTCGCCCCGATGACAGCTTTGCAGAGCGCACAGAGGACATGGGAGGATGTATTCCGCGCTAGCCAGCTGAGAGGGGCGGGGCTGGGAGCTCCACTGACGCTCTGACCCCGCCCACGTGCAGCCTGTGTACTGGGAATAGAGCGCCTGTAGTGAGAGCCAGTGATCAGAGAGGGAGTGTCATTGGAGCTCCCGGCCCCGCCCCCGGACCTCTGTATTCACCAGCCAGTATAGAGGGGGCGGGGCCGGAAGCTCCACTGACACTCGCACTCCGATCACTGGCTCTCACTACAGAAGCTCTTTTCTGAGTACACAGGCTGCACGTGGGCGGGGTCAGAGCGTCAGTGGAGCTCCCGGCCCCGCCCCCTCTCAGCTGGCTAGCAAAGAATACATCCTCCCGTGTCCTCTGTGCGCTCTGCAAAGCTGTGATCAGGGCCCCAATTCACGGCTAGCGCGGGCCCCCCAACAAAGATTGGGCCCAGGGCAAGTGCCCCGTTTGCCCTGCGCTAAAGACGGCCCTGGTCTGTTGCTTTAAAATGTTTTTTTTTCCAGCAAGAACTCGTCTATGTGGTCTTTTATTAAATGCTCCAGTATCTTCCCGACTAGAGAAGTTAAACTAACAGGTCAATAGTTACTTGGTAAAGACTTTGATCCCTTTTTAAATATAGGCACCACGTTCGCCCTGCGCCAATCCAGTGGTACTATTCCCGTCATTAATGAGTCCCTAAAAATTAGATACAATGGCTTTGAAATTACAAAGCTCAATTCTTTTAGAATCCATGGGTGGATGCCATCACGTCCAGGTGCTTTATCCACCTTTATTCTGTCTAAATATTTCTGGACCATATCACTTTTGAGCCATTGTGGATCATTCGGGGCTGTGTCAATACCACCCCCATTATGGACATGAGCTCCCCAATGCTCTTTTGTATACATAGAGCTGAAGAAAGTATTTAATAAATTAGCCTTCTCCTTGTCCCCAGTCACCCACTCTAGATTATTTTGTAAAGGGCCTACATGCTCAGACCTGACCTTTTTACTATTAATATATTTGAAAAATTTTGTTGGGTTTGTCCTACTATTTTTTGCGATCTGTCGTTCATTTTGAATTTTTGCATCCTTTGATTTCCTTTTTACATATTCTGTTAAATTCTTTGTAGCATTTAAATGACACTAATGTTCCTTCATTTTAATATTTTTTAAAAGCTCTTTTCTTATTGTTTATAGCTTTTCTAACTTTGACCGTGAGCCACATAGGTTTTATTTTTAGCCTTTTAAACTTATTGTCCATGGGAATATACTTTGCAATGAGGTCCCAAACAGTCTTTTTGAAGAATTCCCATTTCTGTACTGTGTTTATCGATGCCAATATTCCCTCCCAGTCTAAGTCCTGGAGAGCAGCCCTCATCCTTGGAAAATTTGCTCTCTTGAAGTTAAGTGTTTTTATCTTTCCCGTATGTGAAAAATTGAAAAATTCACGCTAAACTTTTGGGCTTTTCGCATTGCCTGAGGCAATTGTGGATCATGGGTTAACACTCCCATAGTCACTGCTTCCTTACCTCACAAAACAACACTGTCCGCCCCTTCATCCCATAAGCGTAGGAGCCAGGTCAATAGGGGCTCCCTAGACCTTTGTTTGTATTGTTTTGCCAGCTCATGGAGTTCAGTTTGTGTAAACTCCCATACTTCTTCAAATTCAACATCTCTGGGGTTGCGATAATGCACCTCCCCATCTGCCATATCCTCTCTATCATGTTGCCATTTCCTATGCTTAGTAATGAGAGGTCTGGCATACTTTTTCTTTCGCAATAGCAGATCATCATGCGAAATATCAAACTCTATCTCCTCATCCTCACTATCATTTGAGGAGAGCACGTCCTCACAATCCCAATTTTGGGATGTGACAATGACACGTACCCTGGCTTTACTAACAGCTTCCTTTTCCTTAAGGCATTCATTTATTTGGTCATGAGGGCTGCACACCGCTCTTGCAAATCATCAGCTCGACTAGCAGTTGAGCGCACACACTCTGAAGCAACTGCTAGCTGGTCTTTTAATACCTCAACTTCTAACTCTGCCTTCTCCCTTCTCTGTGATTCAGTGTAAATAGCATTAAGGAAATACCAGCCCACTGTGGACACTGGCCTCTTCTCTTTTTTACTTAAATCCAACCCCTTAAGTCTAAAATCTACAAAATGATCTGAGACTTTATCACCCCAAGTCAGCTTCAAGGGAGAAGCATACTTCACAAATTCTTTAGCAAGAGGCTCCCACTCATTGTCTCTGGCCCAGATAGGTAAGCTGCATACTTCCTTCTGGCCACCAGAACCCTCTGCAGCCTTGCTTTTCCTAAACAGCTTACGCAGCATTTTACCTAGCACAAGCTACACAACACACTACAGAAAAACAGGTCTGCTTCAGCTGAATTATAGCACAGATCCCGGACGAGGCCCCAAATGTTTTGCTTGCATCTATCTAGCAAGGTTACTCTGTGGTATAAGCAAAGAAGCTGGGATTTCTGCAGTGTGTAAATGTGCTTTACTATACAAAGATGCTGTACATACAAAAACTATTACAATATTAGGAATACAATACAAGACTGACAGATATCTATAACAAGCAAAATGCCTAGCAAACTGAACAGCCTATAATAGTAATAGCCTATAATAATACAAATACACTTAAAGGTTACTTATCTTCTGTTACTGTATGTTCGTGATCTCCATTGGCAACGATTCTCCTGGAGCATCAGGCAAGTTTCTTCTATCATGAGTGGCTTCAGATGTTACAGCATCATGGTGTTTGTGTGTGTGTGTTCCTACTCACCCCTTTTATGTGTCAGGCTGTTTACCATAGTTATCAAACAACAGAAAACATACCTGTTTACTGTAGCTGTAGAAACAATGGACTGTTGAAAACTGTATCCACGTACTCATTGTCTAATCAAGCCAACACCTGACAGTAATCTAACAGTCATTCTTTCAGTTTGAAAGCTGAAAGAACCTCAGAAAAGTACTTTTCTTACTTGTTTACTGTAGCTATAGAGACAATAGCCTGTTATTTGAACTGTCAATTGAATACAACAATGATATTTACCCCCATTGTATAAAACAGCATTTGTTTGAGAAATCTACTCAAGCCAAAAACTGACAATATCTCTATGACCAACCACTATTGTGTAATGTTATGTCCCATGTATCGTAAGTCTGATTAATAGGGATGAGCCGAACACCCCCCGGTTCGGTTCGCACCAGAACCCTCGAACGGACCGCAAGTTCGCACGAACGTTAGAACCCCATTGACGTCTATGGGACTCGAACGTTCGAAATCAAAAGTGCTCATTTTAAAGGCTAATTTGCATGGTATTGTCCTAAAAAGGGTGTGGGGACCCGGGTCCTACCCCAGGGGACATGTATCAATGCAAAAAAAACTTTTAAAAACGGCCGTTTTTTCGGGAGCAGTGATTTTAATGATGCTTAAAGTAAAAAAAAAAAAGTGAAATATTCCTTTAAATATCGTACCTGGGGGGTGTCTATAGTATGCCTGTAAAGTGACGCGTGTTTCCCATGTTTAGAACAGTCCCTGCACCAAATGTCATTTTTAAAGGAAAAAATCTCATTTAAAACTGCTTGCGGGTTTAATGTCATGTCGGGTCATGGCAATATGGATGAAAATCAGTGAGACAAACGGCATGGGTACCCGCCAGTCCATTACCAGGCCCTTTGGGTCTTGTATGGATATTAAGGGGAACCCCGCACCCAAATTAAAATAAGGAAAGGTCCCTATATACTCTGAACAGCAGTATACAGGCGGTGCAAACAAGACAGGGACTGTAGGTTTGTTGTTAAGTAGAATCTGTTTGTAATTTTGAACATTTTTAATGTGTTTAGCTCCAGCCAAAAAATCTTTTCTAAGCTTTTTGGAAAACATAGGGAAGGGTTATCACCCCTGTGACATTTGTTTTGCGTCTTTCCTCCTCTTCAGAAGATTTCACCTCACTTTTTTGTCCCAATGAAAAATGTTTTTTGAAAATTTGGGTTTTTTTGTGGAACAAGGATTGGAAAGCATCAGTGGAAAGGAGAAATTGTTTTCCCATATTAACTCTTACAGGAGAGAATTTCCCTTCCTTAGGGGTAGATTTCATCTCACTTCCTGTTGTCTCCTTCCGTTTGCAAGTAGGAGTCGTTTGTAAGTTAGATGTTTGAAAGTAGGGTCCTGCCCTATATACTCAGCAGAAATTTGGGCCTTAGGTGTTGCTGTGGCCAAAACACTGTAAGCCCTCACAGGGCCCTGCTGTGAAATATTAGATCAAGAATTGTAATTACATGCCCCTGTTGAACAGGAGCTGAAAAATTAGGCCTTAGGCACTGGTGCTGGTGCCACAACACTGCAACCCCTCACAGACACTCTAGTTGGAACGCAGGAACGAGCCCTGCTGCAAAGTATAGCATCAAAAATTGTAATTACACGCCCCTGTTAGACAGGGGCAGAAAAATTGGGCCTTAGGCACTGGTGCTGGTGCCACAACACTGCAACCCCTCACAGACACTCTAGTTGGAACGCAGGAACGAGCCCTGCTGCAAAGTATTGCATCAAAAATTGTAATTACACGCCCCTGTTAGACAGGGGCAGAAAATTTGGGTCTTAGGCACTGGTGCTGGTGCCACAACACTGCAACCCCTCACAGACACTCTGTTGGAACGCAGGAACGAGCCCTGCTGCAAAGTATTGCATCAAAAATTGTAATTACACGCCCCTGTTAGACAGGGGCTGAAAAATTGTGCCTTAGGCACTGGTGGTGGCGCCCAGAACCAAAAATGTTCTTACAAGCTATCAGCGTGATGATTGAGGAGGAAGAGGATAATTACTCAGGGATAGTCACTCAGCATCAGCATAGGCAGTCTTTGAAGGGATCTGAAAAAAATTATTCAGTTACATCAGCATCAGGTGCTTGGTAGCTGGTGGTGATCCAAGACTGATTCATTTTTATGAAGGTCAGCCGATCGACCGAGTCAGTGGACAGACGCACCCTGTGATCGGTTACCACGCCTCCAGCAGCACTGAATGTGCGTTCCGAAAGAACGCTGGATGCAGGACAGGCCAGTAGCTTAATTGCATACTGTGCAAGCTCTGGCCAGTGATCCATCCTCAAGACCCAGTAACCCAGAGGATTTTCGGTGGGAAAGGTGTCCAAGTCTGATCTTGCCCCTAGGTATTCCTGCACCATGTAAAACAGACGCTGGCGATGGTTGCTGGAACCGATCATACCTTGGGGCTGCGGACCAAAAAATTGTCTGAACGCATCAGTCAGACGGCCACCTTCTCCACCGCTCCTTCTTTGACTGACCGAAGCCTCAGCAACACGTTGTCCAGAAACAGGAGTTTGTAACCTCCCAGTCTCTGGGAACGCGTTGCACAGACCTTTCTGCAAGGCCTCCCGAAGATGTTTCATCCTCTGCTCCCTCTGCGATGGCAAGATAAGGTCCGCAACCTTACCCTTGTAACGTGGATCAAGGAGGGTTGCCAGCCAGTATTGGTCCTTCTCCTTGATACCACGAATACGAGGATCCTTACGCAGGCTTTGCAGGATCAGGGAGGCCATGCAGCGTAGGTTTGCTGAGGCATTCGGTCCGGAGTCCTCTGGGTCACTAAGGACAACAACGTCCGCAGCCACCTCCTCCCAGCCACGTACAAGTCCATGTGTTCCTTGGGACTGATCCCTTAAAGACTGCTGATGCTGAGTGCCAGGCTCCACCTCCATACTGACACAATCTTCCTCCTCCTCCTCCTCCTCCTCGTCCTCTTCCTGTGTGATCGGCGGGCACGCAGGAACACTGTCTGGATAAAGGGGGCCTTGAGAGCTAAGGAAGTCCTCCTCTTCCTGCCTCTATTCTGCCTCAAGTGCCCTGTCCATTATTCCACGCAGCGTGTGCTCCAACAGGTGGACAAGGGGGACAGTGTCACTGATGCATGCACTGTCAGTGCTCACCATCCTCGTGGCCTCCTCGAATGGTGACAGGACAGTGCATGCATCCCTGATCATGGCCCACTGGCGTGGGGAAAAAAAACCAAGGTCCCCTGACCCTGTCCTGGTGCCATAGTCGCACAGGTACTCATTGATGGCCCTCTGCTGCGTGTGCAGCCGCTGCAGCATGGCCAATGTCGAGTTCCACCTGGTGGGCATGTCACAGATTAGGCGGTTCTTGGGCAGGTTAAACTCCTTTTGGAGGTCCGTCAGCCGAGCACTGGCATTATATGACCGGCGGAAATGCACACAGACTTTCCTGGCCTGCCTCAGGACATCCTGTAAGCCCGGGTACCTGCCCAAGAACCGCTGCACCACCAAGTTAAGGACGTGAGCCAAACAGGGCACATGGGTCAGTTGTCCCTGTCGGAGGGCAGAGAGGAGGTTGGTGCCATTGTCGCAAACCACCATTCCTGCCTTAAGTTGGCGTGGCGTCAACCACCTCTGAACCTGCCCCTGCAGAGCTGACAGAACCTCTGCCCCAGTGTGGCTCCTGTCCCCCAAGCACACCAGCTCAAGCACCGCATGGCATCTTTTGGCCTGCGTACTTGCGTAGCCCCTTGAACGCCTACGGAGCACCGCTGGTTCCGAGGAAGAGGCCATGGAGGAAGAAGAAGAGGAGGGGGTGGAGGAGAGAGGTGTGTCACAATCAGCATTTTGGAGGCGTGGTGGCGGAACAACCTCCAACACTACTGCACCTTGTCCTGCATCCTTCCCAGCTGCCAGCAGAGTCACCCAATGCGCCGTGAAACTTAAGTAACGTCCCTGTCCATGCCTGCTGGACCATGAGTCAGCGGTAATATGCACCTTACCGCTGACCGCCCTGTCCAGCGAGGCATGGACATTGCCTTCCACATGCCGGTAGAGAGCCGGAATCGCCTTCCGTGAGAAAAAGTGGCGTTTGGGAACCTGCCACTGAGGAACCGCACATTCCACAAACTCACGGAAGGGGGCAGAGTCTACCAACTGAAAAGGCAGCAGTTGAAGTGCTAGCAATTTTGCCAAGCTAGCATTCAACCGCTGGGCATGTGGATGGCTGGGAGCAAACTTCTTTCGGCGGTGCAGCAGCTGGGGCAGGGAAATTTGCCTGGTACAATCTGACGTCGGTGTACCAGAAGCAGATTGCCCACAAGTACTTGGCTGTGACACACCTAATTCTACACCTTCATTCCTCTCACTGCAGGTCTCAGAGAGGACTGAAGGTCTAGTGGGGTTGGAAATCTCAGCTGATGAGGAGCAAGGAGAGATCCTCTTTGTTCTTTGGTGTGGGTCTTTTAGATATGCTTGCCAACGAACTGCATGGCAGGTCAACATATGTCTGGTCAAGCATGTGGTACCCAAGCGGGAGATGTTTTGGCCACGCGAGATACGCTTGAGACATATGTTGCAAATAGCAACGGTGCGATCTGATGCACTCGTCTCAAAAAAGGCCCACACCAAAGAACTTTTTGAATAACGCGCAGAGACTGCAGCGCCCTGCACATGTGGAGCTTTGGGGTGTGATGCAGTCAATGTGCTGCCCTTAGGCTGGCCCCTGGAGGGCATCCTGCCTCGTTGGTGATGTGCCGCCTCCTCCTCCTCCTCCTCCTCCTCTCTCCTATCAGGCACCCACGTTGAGTCAGTGACCTCATCATCCCCTCCCTCCTCATCACTGGAGCAAACCTGGCAGTATGCTGCAGCAGGGGGAGCATGACTGCCAGATTGCTGTCCTTCTTGGGCACCCCCTCTGTCCGTGCTCATGTTACTGCCTTCATCGAGCTCAGTATCATCATCAGAGCCTTCCAAACGCTGGGCATCCTCCTGGAGCATGTACCCAACACTGTGGTCAAACAGTTCGAGGGAATCCTCAGGAGGACATGGTGGAGCTAGGGAAGGAGTCACTGATGACATTGAGCTGAGGGAAGAGGCCGCTGCTTTGCCAGACAAAGCACCCTGGGCATGGGTGAGAGAGGATGAGGAGGATGAGGACGGCTTGGTCATCCACTCGACCAAGTTTTCTGCATGTTGCGGCTCAACACGGCCAGCTGCCGAAAAAAAGGCCAAGCGTGTCCCATGGCCACGGGCTGATGAGGATGCACCGTCTCCACGACCAGCACTAGACACAGAGCCTGCTTGCCCTCTCTTATTGGCTTGTGACTGTCTGCCTCTCCTTCTTGGCCTTCCAGACATACTAATGGCCTGTAGCTGCACTAAGCTGGGATAGAACACCTGTAATTTTCTTCAGGTAGCTTTATATACTGTAACCAGACAAGCCTGCCTGTCAGTAGGAAGATAACAGGAACGGATCTAGCTGAACACTGTGAGCAGGACGCACTGACTGCACTAAATGTAAATAGCAGGAACGGATCTAGCTGAACACTGTGAGCAGGACGCACTGACTGCACTAAATGTAAATAGCAGGAACGGATCTAGCTGAACACTGTGAGCAGGACGCACTGCACTAAATGTAAATAGCAGGAACGGATCTAGCTGAACACTGTGAGCAGGACGCACTGCACTAAATGTAAATAGCAGGAACAGATCTAGCTGAACACTGTGAGCAGGACGCACTGCACTAAATGTAAATAGCAGGAACAGATCTAGCTGAACACTGTGAGCAGGACGCACTGCACTAAATGTAAATAGCAGGAACGGATCTAGCTGAACACTGTGAGCAGGACGCACTGCACTAAATGTAAATAGCAGGAACGGATCTAGCTGAACACTGTGAGCAGGACGCACTGACTGCACTAAATGTAAATAGCAGGAACAGATCTAGCTGAACACTGTGAGCAGGACGCACTGACTGCACTAAATGTAAATAGCAGGAACGGATCTAGCTGAACACTGTGAGCAGGACGCACTGACTGCACTAAATGTAAATAGCAGGAACGGATCTAGCTGAACACTGTGAGCAGGACGCACTGCACTAAATGTAAATAGCAGGAACAGATCTAGCTGAACACTGTGAGCAGGACGCACTGCACTAAATGTAAATAGCAGGAACAGATCTAGCTGAACACTGTGAGCAGGACGCACTGCACTAAATGTAAATAGCAGGAACAGATCTAGCTGAACACTGTGAGCAGGACGCACTGCACTCAATGTAAATAGCAGGAACGGATCTAGCTGAACACTGTGAGCAGGACGAACTGCACTAAATGTAAATAGCAGGAACAGATCTAGCTGAACACTGTGAGCAGGACGCACTGCACTAAATGTAAATAGCAGGAACGGATCTAGCTGAACACTGTGAGCAGGACGCACTGCACTAAATGTAAATAGCAGGAACAGATCTAGCTGAAAACTGTGAGCAGGACGCACTGACTGCACTAAATGTAAATAGCAGGAACAGATCTAGCTGAACACTGTGAGCAGGACGCACTGACTGCACTAAATGTAAATAGCAGGAACGGATCTAGCTGAACACTGTGAGCAGGACGCACTGCACTAAATGTAAATAGCAGGAACGGATCTAGCTGAACACTGTGAGCAGGACGCACTGCACTCAATGTAAATAGCAGGAACGGATCTAGCTGAACACTGTGAGCAGGACGAACTGCACTAAATGTAAATAGCAGGAACAGATCTAGCTGAACACTGTGAGCAGGACGCACTGCACTAAATGTAAATAGCAGGAACGGATCTAGCTGAACACTGTGAGCAGGACGCACTGCACTAAATGTAAATAGCAGGAACAGATCTATCTGAACACTGTGAGCAGGACGCACTGCACTAAATGTAAATAGCAGGAACAGATCTAGCTGAACACTGTGAGCAGGACGCACTGCACTAAATGTAAATAGCAGGAACAGATCTAGCTGAACACTGTGAGCAGGACGCACTGCACTAAATGTAAATAGCAGGAACGGATCTAGCTGAACACTGTGAGCAGGACGCACTGCACTAAATGTAAATAGCAGGAACGGATCTAGCTGAACACTGTGAGCAGGACGCACTGACTGCACTAAATGTAAATAGCAGGAACAGATCTAGCTGAACACTGTGAGCAGGACGCACTGACTGCACTAAATGTAAATAGCAGGAACAGATCTAACCTAATCTAGCTAACTCAAATCAAATGACACTGTCTGTCTCTCTCTCTATCAGCACACCGGAACACACTACACAGGGCCGCCGTGCAGGCGGCCTTATATAGTGTGGGGCGTGTACTAAATCCCCTGAGCCATAATTGGCCAAAGCCACCCTGGCTTTGGCCAATTACAGCTCTCTCTACTGACGGCGCTTTGATTGCCCAAGCATGCGGGTCATAGTGCATGCTTGGCCAATCATCAGCCAGCAATGCACTGCGATGCCGCAGTGAATTATGGGCCGTGACGCGCCACACGAATTTGGCGCGAACGGCCCATAACGTTCGCAATTCGACGGACGGTCGAACAGCCGATGTTCGAGTCGAACATGCGTTCGATTCGAACACGAAGCTCATCCCTACTGATTAATAAAAAAAAAATCATATTGTAACAAAGACAACACACCGCCACACACGCTTGACACCATCTGAACCAAATAAGTTTATCTTGGTCTCATCAGACCACAGGACATGGTTCCAGTAATTCATGTCCTTGGTCTGCTTGTCTTCAGCAAGCTGTTTGTGGGCTTTCTTGTGCATCATCTTTAGCAGAGCTATGCAGATCAATTTAATGCATTGTGCGGCGTATGGTCTGAGCACTGACAGGCTGACCCCCCACCCCTTCAACCTCTGCAGCAATGCTGGCAGCACTCATACGTCTATTTCCCAAAGACAACCTCTGGATATGATGCTGAGCACGTGCACTCAACTTCTTTGGTCAACCATGGCAAAGCCTGTTCTGAGTGGGACCTGTCCTGTTAAACTGCCATATTGTCTTGGCCACCGTGCTGCAGCTCAGTTTCAGGGTCTTGGCAATCTTCTTATAGCCTAGGCCATCTTTATGTGGAGCAACAATTCTTTTTTTCAGATCCTCAAGGAGTTCTTTGCCATGAGGTGCCCTGTTGAACTTCCAGTGACCAGTATGAGAGAATGAGAGCTATTTCACCAAATTTAACACACCTGCTCCCCATTGACACCTGAGACCTTGTAACACTAACGAGTCACATGACACCGGGGAGGGAAAATGGCTAATTGGGCCCAATTTGGACATTTGTACTTAGGTGTATACTCACTTTTGTTGCCAGTGGTTTAGACATTAATGGCTGTGTGTTGAGTTATTTTGAGGGGACAGCAAATGTACATTGTTATACACGCTGTACACTCACTACTTTATATTATAGCAAAGTGTCATTTCTTCAGTGTTGTCACATGAATAGATATAACAAAATATTTACAAAAATGTGAGGGGTGTACTCACTTTTGTGAGATACTGTACATACATGTACATGCACACACACATAAATACACACACACACACATACACATACATGCATGCACACACATACATGCACATACACATATACATGCATACACATACATATAAACACACATACATACAGATAGCCTTTTAAAAAAATGGCAGTGCTTTACCTTACCTTTTCCTGCCGGTTATTGCACTGTAGGGGGAGACAAAGAGCACAGCACACACTGCTTTCACTTAAGGTCAAATCAGTGTGACGAGCTCCCCGCAGTGCTGATTACAGTTCGGCTGAGGATCGGTCTCAGACGCCCTTGTCGCTCCTCCTATCGAGGTATACAGAGGGCCCTCAAAGGCCCCTGCAGTGACCTCAGCGACCCCCTATACTTCCGACACTGGCCTTTAGTAAATTAACAACGATGTGTAAAGATTTCATACAGTCAGCTACAAATAAATGTCAAAATCTCACAAAATTACAAATGCTAAAATGGCAGAAATATTCATTGCATCTGCATATTAATGATTTATATATGTTTCAGGTATGATCAAGATCCGGATCAGGTTTTAGGTGGCGGACGCGATGTGACGTGTGACGTCCACATGGGGGGGAGCCTGACACCGGCTCCGGGGGAGGACTGGAGACAGGGCGCCCACAGCTCTGGGTGATGCCGAGCGGGGTGAGAGCCCGCGGGACGCCCGGACGAGATCGGGTGCACGGCCGCTGGATCGCCTGACCCCTTCCCCCCTGCTGATGCTGTTGTAGCAGTGTTTGGAGAGACCCCCCGGTTCGCTGACTGGCGAGAGCAGAGACAGGCCAGCAGCGACCCGCCTCCTTGAAGCCTGGAAGCCTGGAAGCCGGAGACAACTGAGGACGGCTGGATCTATTGAGTCCCGGTCCGAGGGCTCACGGGTCGGAGCGCGCTGCCTGTGCTGAGAACACGGAGCCCCTGCCTCATGACATGCAGCAGCCAAAAATAAAGTAACTACAGCCAAGTACTAAATGTCAGCGGAGTTCAGAGAAGCAGGAAGCAAGGCATGGAAAGCTCTGCAGTATTATTAATATTTCTAAATATCCATAGATAAGAACTGTTGGTATCTGAATCCGGATTGCTCACTGGGAGATTGTGATGCAAGGTGGATATAAGATATCAGGACTATCACATGTATATCCCTATACGCCTTACCCCGGATGGGGTTGAATGAGAGAGAGTTGAGGTCCCCCCTGTTCCCCCCCCCTCGATCATAAGTTGTGGATTGCGAGGTCACCGGTGTGTCAGACAAGTATTGTGGTCACTAAACTGAAATAGAAACTTCAATGTGCGGCTTGGAGTTGAATTCACCAGTTAAACTTGTGTGAACAGTGATCAAAAACCTGAAGAGACTAGGATTGCTACGCTCATGCTCTGCAGTACGCCTTGTAATTTTTTGATTTATTTTTTCCTATCTGCTCCACCGTCTCTGACTAGCTATTTGGGAATGCGCTGTGGACCCCTTCTCCCCTCCCGGCGTATGGTCATGTAATATGGGGGACTGCAGGTGTAGGCGGCTAGCAAAAAGTTGGTTATAAGAGGCATACACCTGTAGAGCAATAGTTGATTGGGCAGAGGGATGAGGAAGAAGGCCTGGTACTACATATAGACTTTTTTAGCGAGCAATAAAGTCCCATAGGCCTACTGTACGGGGTGAGAAGGAGAGTTCTGAATAGTGAAGTGTTTTGAGAATCCGGGAGGCAGTGACTTTGATCTCTCTTGTATACTCACTTATTACAAGGGGTGAAGCGTGAACAGGGGGAGGAAGTATGAGAGGCCGTTCATCAAGAACAACGGAACCCCAGAACTCAAGGGAGAGCTTGAATACCAGCTCCATGCAAAAATATCTAAAAGAAGCAAGTACAAAGAGCCCCGGAATGGAGGCGAAACAATTAGGAACGAAGGATAAGAAGAAAGATCAACAGAAACAAAAGGGGGGACAGGGGGACAGAACCCGAGAAGATCAAGATCTTGAAGGTGCGTCCGCCTGGAGTATTGTCGATGAGCAAAGAATAATGGCGCTCGTACCAAGTAAAACTGAATTGAGCGAAATGTTTGCCAAACTAGAAAATGTGGTAAAAGCAGAAATTTTAAATGTTCGCTCGGACATGGGATACCTCCTACGTCGAGTGGAGGAAGTAGAAGAGGCCTCAGGAAATCAAGCCAAAGAAATCTCGGATTTAAAAGAACAAGTCAGGAAAATGCAGAATGAAAATCGCATATTGGCGTTCAGAATAGAAGAACAGGAGAATCAGAGCCGGCGCCAAAACTTGCGCATTAGATTTATTCCGGAACAACAGAATGAGGATCTGGGAGAGAAGATGAGAAAGATATTCAACCCTATTTTGGGCAGGCGAGAAGAAGAGGCATTAAGGATTGACAGGGTACATAGAGTGAGAAAGCCCCCTAATATAAAGCAAGATATCCCTAGAGACGTTATTGTAAAGTTCCACTTGTATGAGGATAAAGAAAGAATATGGAAGAACTTAAAGGGGCCCCCCCAATAAGTTTTGAAAGTAAAAACCTGCAGATGGGGGGGAGGGGAGAGGGGCTGGGGAGGTGTTCCTGCAAGATGGGCTCTAGGGGAGCAGGTGGCAGGGGAGAAGGGCCGGTTTAATAGATATGCCTGAGCTTAAATTTATATCATACAATGTGAAAGGGTTAAATTCGCCTACGAAAAGACATAAAATATTAAGGGAACTACGTCACCTGGGTGGTGATATAGTATTCCTTCAGGAGACCCACTTGACCCTGGATACTAGAATCAGGTTATTTTCTCCAGGGATGCCTCGGTGGTTCTATGGGGATTCCCCGGTTAAAAGGTCGAAGGGAGTCGCCATAGGGTTCTCGAAGGCCTCAAACTTCTCGCTATCAGATAGAATGACAGACCCTGAGGGTCGCTACATCTTTTTAAAAGGCAACATAAGAAATAGGACGTTTACCTTGGCGAACGTCTACTGCCCTAATAAAGATCCGACGGTTTTCTTGGGACAAGTATTGACGAAGCTGTCGGAATTTAGGGAGGGGGAGGTAGTTCTGGCGGGGGACTTAAACTTCTGCCTCGATCCCGACCTAGACAGTACCCAGGGGATAAAGAAGGTGTCAATAGGTGCAATCAGGCGGAGGTTGTTTCGCTGCCAATTGATGGACGCATGGAGACTGCAGCACGCTAAAGAGAGAGATTTCACTTTCTTCTCCCCTGTGCACGGGACTTACTCCAGATTAGATTACATTTTTGTAGACCACAGCTTACTGGAATGGGTTGAGGAAACCAGAATAGAGATCCTGTCTCTTTCAGACCATTCTCCGGTCACGATGAGGGTGAAGATTCCAGAAGCGATGGGTCGGCCCTTCTCGTGGAAGCTGAATGAAGGTATGCTGAAGGACCCCAAAGTAGTTGAAAGGATTCAGGAGGAAGTGGATTTCTTTTTTAAATCAAACGACACGGGAGAGGTGCCCCCCTCTATTCTATGGGAAACGCATAAAGCCTATATTAGAGGGATCCTCATTTCAATAGGAGCAGAGCTAAAAACAAAGAGAAAGGAAGAAAGGGAAAAGCTGATAGAGGAAATTTTTTCCTTGGAACAGGTACATAAAAAGTCAAAGGGGCAGAATCAGGACTGTTATCGTCAATTGGTCGCCAAAAGGGAGGAGCTGAGGGACTCGATGGAACAGGAGGTTAAAAGATCTTTTAATATGATAACCAAGGACAACTATCTTTGGGCGAATAAGTCTAGTAAGCACTTGTCCAGACTAATAAGGAAAAAAAGAGGTCAGAACTTTATTGACAAAATACATAACAAAAGAGGTGAGGCGATAGTTACCAGTGGAGGTATGGCAGAAGAGTTTAAAAAGTTCTATGCCTCCCTTTACTCTATTGGGCAACAGGGTGTGGAGGACAGTGCCCGTATAGGTAGGGGCGAGGAATTCCTGAAGGGGCAGGGCTAGTAGAGTTATCCGAGGAGGATAGTTCTACCCTGGACAAGCCCATTGAGGAGGAGGAAATTATGGCTGCCCTGAAAGATTCCCCAAAGGGTAAGAGCCCAGGCCCGGACAGATTCACCACTAGTTATTTAGAGAAAATGAAACACATATTGGTTCCTAGGCTCTGTCATTACTGGAACGAACTGGGTACCAACTGTGGAATGGAGAGAGAAGCACTGAACGCTACGATTACCCTGATCTTGAAAGAGGGGAAGGATGCCAGGTTGTGTTCAAGCTATAGACCCATCTCGCTGCTGAATGCAGACGTTAAATTAACGAAAGTGTTGGCCAATAGACTGAAAGAAAAAATGACCACCCTGGTCCATCCGGACCAGGCAAGTTTTGTACCTGGTAGACAGTGCAGGGACAACGGGGTATGGGCAGTGCTTCTGACTGAAACTTGTAAACGGGGTGGGCCCCCAGCTCTATTCCTGTCAGTGGACGCCGAAAAAGCGTTCGACAGGGTAGACTGGGGGTTCATGATGAAAACTCTGGAGGCCCTGGGGATTGGCCCGAGGTTCATCTCATGGGTCAGAATACTTTACAATAGCCCTATGGCTGCTGTAAAGGTAAATGGGGCCATCTCAAAACCCTTCAGGATGGTAAATGGAACTAGGCAGGGCTGCCCCCTCACCCCCTTCTGTTCGTCCTGTCCCTCGAACCTCTGTTGGCCACTATTCGTAACAGTCCTGACTGTAGTGGTGTGAAGGTAGGAACTGAGGAACACAAACTCGCGGCATTTGCCGATGATGTTCTGTTTTTCATCACGAACCCCAGAATAACTCTCCCTAACTTGCTTCGGATCCTTGAAGATATGGAGATATATCAAATTTTAAAATAAACCTGAGGAAGTCTGAGATTCTAAACATCAACCTGAGCAAGCAAGAAGAAGCCCACCTAGCCGAAGTGTTCCCCTTTCCTTGGTAAAAGGAAATTAAGTACTTGGGAATTAAATTAGCTAATACTTTTAAAAAATTGTACTTAAAAAATTATATCCCGTTGTTGGATGAGATTAGGCAAGAAGCGAGAAGAATACTATCTAGGCCCCTTTCATGGTTTGGGCGTGTAAATGCGGCCAAAATGATACTGACACCCAAACTACTGTATAAATTTCAGATGTTACCTATCCCTCTACCCAAGTACTTCTTCAGAGCTCTAAGGAGCTTAATAGGGAAATTTGTCTGGGGTGGCAAAAAACCACATATCTCCTATGCAATATTGAGCAGGGGAAAAAAAAAAGGCGTACTTGCTCTGCCAGATTTCAACAGGTATTACATATCAGTAGTGCTTTCACGAGTTATTGATTGGGTTAAAAAGGGGTCTGAGAAGCGGTGGGTTAACATTGAGCACTATTTGAGTAACACTAATTTAGGGCACACGTTGTGGAACCCTCCAAAATTTAGAGCATTGAGTATTAACTCGGCCACTTTGACTCACAACACTTTTAAATATTGGGACCAGATACACATCCAGAACAAATGGTCACACAATTCACCACTGATATATATGAAAAACAATTTATTTATTTGTTCAGACCCGAGGCCAATCCATCGCTATCCACAGCCCATCTTTGCCCTGGGAAGCCCCTGGCTTGCACCCTGACACCCTTGGACTCTCCCCAGCCTGCTACAGGGGGTTCGTTTTTGCCCATCTGGGTCGGGAATGGTGCTGGTGACATTGATAGTGTGGCGGCCCCCGCCATCTTGGGGCCTAGGATCCGTCCGGCGTCCCTTACTTGTTCCAGCAGCCATCCACCCAGGGAGAGTGTACCCGGACCTCTGCGGGGGAATACCCCACCTCCGGAGGGTAACGGCAACAAAAAGTACCAAAAAACGGAGTGAGAATCCGCTCTGGTCCGCGGCCGGTTGTTTCCCACAGGCCTCAGGCCTCAGCATCAGTTCTACAGGCCTCCCCCCGGTCCGCAGTGAGTACCATCGCCCCTCTTGAGTCAAGCCTGAGGGCACCTGTCCCTCTAAGTACTGGCATCTGTCCCTGGCTGGGGGTTTTGGGCCTCAACAGAGCAGCCTTTACACATCCGGCGGCCGCTCCTTAGGAAAGTCCCCGGCTTCGGCCTACTCCTGGGGGGTGGCGGCCATCTTGGTACTCCAGGGACTCTCAAAACCACTTTCTGTTACTCTGACTTGGCTGCCCACTTTTAGCATGAATCTTTAATAATCATTTGCTATAATTAACCACCCCCCTGCAATCACTACATAGGCTCACAGAACCACTGAACAACAACTTTCATTAATTTTAAAGGAGCCCTTTTTTTTTTTTAATATGTAAGACACTGTCTGAGAGGGGGGCATACGCCTGAGCGAAGGAAATGGATATTTGATTCCCCCGCTCCGCACCATCTGAAGCAAATACCCGGCCTAATCTGACATAGAAATCAAGAGGGGGAGGTTACTTTATCACAAAAGTCAGAGGAATTCCTGGTGCCGCAAGCGGTAATGTACCGCTCTACAAAAAACAAGCTGAAAAACAAGCAGAGCAGCAATAAATCCCCGGCCCCAGGCAAAGGCAGATCTAAAATGGAGCCCGAACCTCCAGAACCTGCCGATGACACACAACTTTCTGAATTGGGACAAGGATCCCCTGCTGAAAGCATTCATCTGTTCTCCACGGAGCGCGCAAGCCCTCATCCTGCTGATCCTGATGCTATGCTAGCCAAATTCCGTAGCATTGTGAGAGATGAGATAACGGCCGCCTCCCGTAAGCTTTCCTCGGACTTGGTTCGAGGCCTTAAAGAGATAGGCCACCGTACCAACCAATTAGAACACCGCATGGACCTGGCTACCACCGTGTTGGAGGGTCATGAAGAAGAGGTGGACAAAATGTCCGCAGAACTGGACGCTCTCAGAGATAAATTAGAGGACGCGGAAAACAGGGCCCGCAGGGATAATCTTCATATCCGCGGTCTTCCTGAAACGATCATGGACCTGCAAGGAACAGCCACCGCTTTTTTTCAAGAACTGGCTCCTGAGATCCCGGTGGAAAGGCTAGAATTTGACCGCATACACCGGTCATTGGCCCCTAAGCCTTCCGAAGGTCCCCCAAGGGACGTTATTATCAAATTCCATTATTTTAGAACCAAAGAGAAGCTATTACAAGCTCTTCGAGAACAAAGAGATATCTCTTTTCAAGGCAACCACCTTCAAATATTTGCGGACCTCTCGCCGGTCACCATCGCCAGAAGACGAGGTCTCAAGCCTTATCTCCAAGTTCTACAATCCAATCAGATCAAATACAGATGGGGGTTCCCCTTTAAGCTTTCTTTCTCCCACCAGGGTCGTCAGTTCCATGCCACCTCTCCATCAGGCCTAAAGCAACATCTCCAGGATCTGCAGTTGGACATTCCTCTGTCTCAACCTGATCCCCAGGTTTCCAATTCTCAGCCAGGCCCCTCTAGGCCCCCTCGTAAACCTCCTCAAGCATCACAACGTTCACAATCTGGATCCCAGGCGCTGCGTGATCTGCAGGCCCAAAGATTCCACCAAGCTAACAACGGATGATAAGTTCCATTTCTTCATGATGTGCAGTTCATTTTTCTTGGCCGCTTGGTTCGGGGTGTCAATGACAGTTAGTGTTCCGATTTCTACCTTCCAACCTAACTGGAAAATTTCAGCTGTTTCCTTTGGAGGACGTCCCCCTACCATACCTCTGCCCACTTGAATTGACTGGAGATTTGCGGGGTGGATTGTAGCCCTATGGTAGACTGCCCCACCTGTGAGATGGCGGTCTTGGGCGTGGACCACCCCACGTGAAACTCCCTGAGGGGTCACTGACAATAGTTTGCCCCCTGTACCACCTCTACATTGCTGATGGTCCTCATGGAGAAGAGGATTCATCAGACACAACCAAATTACTTTTAAGTCCTGGTGGGGTGGGGGGTAAAGGGCAGGTGGTTTTTGGTTGGGGTCAAAACCCCCATTGACGGCTATTTAGGTTGAATGTAAGTTTTCTTCACTCGCTGAGTCCCCTTGCTCCTGTACAGTGGGGTGACGGGGACGGCGTTTGGAGTTGGGTGTGGGGTCCCGCCCCATCCTCTGGGGGGGGTGGTCTTGTGGCTGTCGTCCCTGGGGGGCGGGGGGGCCCCTACATCCACACCCTAAAGCTGCCAATAGTGCTCTGAGGTGTTCGTACTGTAATTCTTCCAATGTTGTTAGTCTAGTTGCTATCTCTAAGTATTGTTTAAAATTTTATGTCAAGTTTACTTAGTTTGATCTATCTACATTATAGGCCGGTGGTTCCGACGGACCACTGCTCCCCTCAGGGGTTGGCACATGGCTAGGATTTTTGTCTTGGCCATGCTCCCACCTTATTATGGGCCTTGCAGCCCACGGCGTGATACGTCAATGTATCCACTACATATTCTAATTAGAATTTATCTCGGTTTTCTCATATCTTATGTTCTTCTCTGCTCTTACCCTTTTTTTCTCTCTTTTCTTTCCCCCTCTCTTTCCCTTTTCCCTTGGCCCCTGGGGTGCGTGGATGGAGTAGTCCATAGCGTTGTAACTCAATCCCAATGACTCTTCATTGGCTATCCCTGAATGTTCAAGGCATGAATTCCCCACAAAAAAGAGTTAAAGTTTTTAAATATCTTAAGCAACAAAGGATAGATATAGCCTGTTTACAGGAAACTCATTTTTCTTCTTCTTCCTGCCCAAAATATTTTGCAGCAAATTATCCCCAAGTATATCTAGCGAATGGCCCTACTAAGCAGAGGGGGGTTCTTATAGCCATACGAAAATCTGTCCCATTTATTTGTAATAAACAGATAGCTGACCCTAATGGAAGATATCTTACCTTACAGGGTTCTGTTCAGGACAATGAAGTAACCATTATGACCTACTATGCCCCAAACGAAAATCCGGGCCCATTTCTGTCTCATGTTTGTTCCTTGTTACAGGTCCACCAAAGAGGCACCCTTCTGTTGGCGGGTGACTCAAATGTGACGCTCGATCCAGCCCTTGATAAATACCCGGCGGATCATAAAGCCCCCCCTCCTGCGGCAAGAAAATTTTCGCGCGCCCTACAAAATTTGGACCTAGTAGACCTATGGCGAGAGTTTCATCCCATGGGCAGGGACTACACTCATTACTCTCATCCTCACCACTCTCACTCTAGAATCGACCATTCATTTATGTTACGGAAACACCTTCCCTTAATGGAGTCGGTATCAATTCTAGCAGTCCCTTGGTCAGATCATGATCCAGTTTTAACTGTATGTCGTACTCTACTCAACAATTCACAACAAGCTCCCTGGGTGATGAACGATTCACTTTTATCTTTCAAACCGATCCTCAGTGAGATTAAAGAAGCTACTATGGAATACTTTAGACTTAATGTAGGTTCGGTCTCTTCCCCAACAACATTATGGGAGGCTTATAAGGCAGTCATCCGGGGTCGCGTTATTTCGAATAGCGTCCCAGCGCAAGAGGGATAGAGTTCAGGCCCGACGTAAGTTAGAACAGACATTAGAGGACTGCTCGACGGCCTTTAAAGTATCCCCCACCCCTGTCAACCGCAGAGCTTTAGACAAAGCCCGCACCGACTTGGATTTGTGCCTGACAGATGAGGCGGACCGTACCTTATGCAGAAATGGTATTCTAGGGCAAACAAACCAAATGCGCAGTTGGCTAACAGACTGCGAACCTATATACTGAAATTTACTCCCATATACCTACGCACCCGTCATAATATCCTTACGGGAAACCCTCAGCGGATTTTGGAAGAATTCCATTACCACCTTATTAAACTCTACTCCCCCCTAAATCATTCTTCAACACAGGGCCTGAATGATTTTCTAAGTAAATTATCTTTACCTTCCCTATCGGATCCCCATATCTCCCTAATGGACCGAGATATACAGGTCTCTGAGATTCTTCAATGCATTAAAGATCTGAAAGTGGGCAAAAGGCCAGGTCCGGACGGCTTCACTGCTTTGTACTATCAAAAATTTGCAGAGGTCCTGGCCCCACACCTAGCGACTATGTATAACTCGGTCAAAGGAGGTCATTCATTTTTGCCGGACTTGCTAACTGCCAACATAGTGATGATCCCTAAGCCAAACAAAGATCACTCTTCCTGGGCAAATTTTCGGCCAATCTCTTTAATCAACATTGACATGAAGATATTGACGAAAATTCTGGCCAATCGTTTGAATTCCTTCCTACCGCGCCTAATAAAAAAAGATCAGGTGGGATTTGTTCCCTGTAGACAGGCAAGTGACGCCATTTGACGACTTCTCCAGATCCAACATATAGTGCATGAAAGGTCCCTGAGTACAATGTTTCTCTCATTAGATGTTAACAAAGCTTTCGACACCTTATCCTGGCCCTATTTGACACAGGTCCTTACACATTATGGTTTTGGCACCTCCTTTTTGGGTTGGGTCTCAGCAATATATCAATCCCCTCAGGCTAAAGTGCGGTATTATGGTTATGAGTCGCCTACTTTCCTGATTAAAAGGGGAACACGGCAAGGGTGCCCACTATCCCCTCTCCTATTTATACTAGCACTTGAACCCCTGGCGGAGGCCATACGCTCTCACCCAGATATCTCAGGAGTAGAAATAGCAGGCACTGCACACAAGTTGTCCATGTTTGCGGATGACATTTTATTAACCATTACTCAACCCAGAATCTCCCTCCCCAATTTATTCTCTCTCTTAGACACTTTCGCCTCGTTTTCGGGCCTTTCAGTTAATCCGGCTAAATCTAAAGCGATGTCTATTAATCTTTGGCCCCCGGTAGTAGAAGCCTTGCAGTCGGCATTTTCGTTTCAGTGGTTATCCTCTTTACCCTATTTGGGTATTAAACTTACCCCGAAATATTTGGGATTATATCAGGCGAATTTTCCTCCGCTTTTCCGAAAGCTGGATGCTATGCTGGCCTCTTGGTCCACACTCCCGATTTCGTGGTTCGGCAGAATAGCGTCGGTACGCATGACATACCTCCCTAAATTGCTCTATTATTTTAGAGTTTTGCCAGTTCAAGTGCCTCCCCATATTATTCGAATACACCAACGTAAAATTATGCAATTTATATGGGGCCACAAAAGGCCCAGGATTAAGAGACAAGTCCTTTACGCGCGCAGAGTCAATGGTGGCCTTTCAGTTCCTAACTTGCAAGCATACTATATAGCAGCGGGCATTGCCCCATTATTTCACCTTCATGCAAAGCAACAAATGCCACTATGGGCCACCATTGATTTGGTCAACGCACACCCAACACCTTTAGCTTCTCTTCCATGGCTTCCTAAAGCTCATCGCCCCCCTACCATAGGTCCTTGTTTGACTCATTCTCTCAAATTATGGGATGGGGTTAAATACTCAGCAGGCCTAATTTCTCCTCATCTCCCGTTACTCCGTCTCCTCCACTGTCCTTTATTTCAACCAGGTTGTGATAATCCGCTGCAATTTAAGTGGTGGTCGGATAATGGCTTCATAGATATCCATTCATTTTTTACCCCAACCAAGATTATCTCTTTCGCGGCCTTACGTTCTTCACATGATATCCCCCTTAGGGAACATTACAGTTATTTGCAAATTAGACATTTTCTCAGACAATTTACAACATCCCATTCTACCCCCTTTGTCATGACATCATTTGAAAGCCTGTGTAGATCACGCCCCCAAACCTCGGGTTTGATTTCTCTAATATATACCGCAATAATTAACTCTAAGACAACATCATTGAGACCTTACCAACTCCAATGGGAGGCTGAGTTCGGGAAACAATTAGACCCGGAGGACTGGCATAGTATGACTACTGCGCTATCTAAGTGTTCCAAGAATGTTCTCTTTTGAGAGAATGCGTATAAAGTCTTCTACAGATGGTATTATACTCTGGCTAAATTAGCAAGTTTCATCCCATCTTACTCCCCCCTATGTTTTCGCGGGTGCTCACAGGAGGGCACGATGGCGCATATTTGGTGGACCTGTCCCAGGGTCTGCAGACTATGGGTTAGAGTATATGCACTATTACGTAATCTTTTTAATACTAACATAAGGCGGGATCCTTTTGAAGCCCTTTTATGGAAACCAATTGCAGAACTTCTTTGTCCTGAACGTCAGCTAGCAGCACAGATCTTCACTGCAACTAAACTTATCATAGCAAGAGCCTGGAAAACCCCGAACCTTAGTTTTGAAGCAGTTAAAAATACAGTGAATGATATCATGGTAAATGAGAAACTTACGGCCATATTGCTGGACAAGCACGATAAGTTCCTCAGGATATGGCAACCCTGGGTGACTTACAGTCGCCCATCAAGATTTGACCTAATGCTCCTCTCCTTATAATAAGCCTTCGTTCCCCTCACGCCAGGGTCCTTCCTTCCCTTCCCTTCTCTTCTTTCTTCCCCCCTCCTTTTCTACTTTCAATTTCTTTCTCCTTCTCTTTATTCAGGCCCTCGGGCTTAATTCTACAATGATCAGAAAATTAACATAACAAACAATTTTATTTCATTCAGAGGTATTTCATCCTCTCTGAGGATATTCAATTTAATCTGAATTTAATACTGTTTTTTTATAATTTCTTTTTTTTTTTTTTTTTTTATTCTGCTTTTTTTATATGTATGTATGTGTGTATTTGTATGTATGTATGTATGTGTATGTATATATGTATATATATATATATTTCTTCATCTAAAGTTATGTATTGCAACAACATTTCGCATTGTAACTTTTAGTTATCTATGTATGTTTGCAATCATATTGTTACGTACTGATATCATACCGTTACGTCAGAATACCAGTTAATTCATGATGTATTCATCACTGTTTTGTATTTTTCTGTTGATATATATTTTCAATAAAACCTTTTGTACAAGAAAAACAATTTATTTTTTGAACCTGGGAGGAGGGAGGTGGGAGGGAATTGGTTAAAAGACGACTTCATGCAACTAAAAAATGTTATAAGTAAGGGGAGAATTCGCACATTCACTGAATTAAGGAGTGAGTCAGAGTTATGGGTGATGGATGGATTGAGGTACCTCCAGCTCTCTCACTTTATAGATAAGTTACCGAAACCACTCAGAAGTGAGGAGGAGCTTAGACCGTTTGAGCAGCTATTTACGAAGAAGCAAACAGGCGGTGTTATAGCTCAAATCTATAGGATTCTGGGAGCAGAGATGGAACTGGAGGTGCCCCCTTACATCAAAAGGTGGGAGCGGGAATTAGGATCACAATGTAGTAAAGATATGATAGAAAAAATTTTGAGGTTGGTTCACTATTCAGCATTAGACACCAGGAGAACGGAAATTCACTATAAATGTCTTGCAAGATGGTATGCCACCCCAGACAGAATAAGTAAAATGGATAAGGCGAAGCCTGATACCTGTTGGAGGGGGTGCACATGTTTGGGAACAATGGCCCATATTTGGTGGGAGTGCCCTATTATTAAAACCTATTGGAAAAAAATTATATCATTGATCAAGGAGATCACTGAGATAGTAATAGTAGAGGACCCGTGGGTATGTCTCTTTCATGGGACTACGATGCCGGTAAAGAGCTATAAATCCTCATTGGTCCCCATAATGTTAGATGTAGCCAAGAGGCAGATCGCTTTGAATTGGCTTGATCCATCAAGTCCAAATACACGCGACTGGCTCCTCTGCATAAACGAAATATATAACGTTGAGTGTTTGGACGATGTGGGTTTGGTACCTGATGAAGAGGAGGAACAAACGGGGAAATGGGCAGGATGGCATAAATTTAAAAAGACCTGGAGCTACCTAAAGGAGATTATAAATATGGCATAATAAGGCAGGAAATCATTTCTAGATTGGCAAGACCAAGACGGAGGGTGATCCCCTTGAGCAGTCTCTTGCAGGATTGGGTGGGTTGGGGGGTCGGGGGGCGGGGGGCAGGGGGAGTTGGGGACAACTATTTTTATACTTTTGTGGATATGTAACATGGAATGTTCCCGGATGGATATGATTCTGTTATGATAAAATATTAAATAAAGAATTAAAAAAAAAAAAAATAGATATGTTTCAGGTATAAACCCCTAATCAAAATGCTTACCTCGGTTTACCTATAGAGATAAACCCAATTTAAATTAGTAGGGCCACCAATATGTGCACTGGCCATTTGTCCTTTGAATTACTCAAATCAAGATATTCATTTTTTTCTTGTTTTTGCTTTCTCCTGTTATCAAGTGTTTGTTCTAGATAGTTTAACCGCTTGCGGACTGCATAAATTAGTTATTCGGCAGCTGAGCGGCTCTCTTTCGCTGGATCACTTACCTAGTACGTGATCTAGCACTTCCGGGTAGGGGGTACACATGTGCCATTAGTACTGCAACTGTGCTGTGATTAGGCACATGACAAGCCAAACAATAGGTGCTGGCGGACATTCGACAGTTGACTGTGCATGCATAGTAGCATGTGTGCGTTGCTCCACACACACGCTACGACGCATGCACAGCTGACTGTCAGCCATCCTTGTTATTGGTGGAAGACCCTGTTTCCTTTCATGGCGTTCTTGTGACATGCTTTTTTTTTACTTGCTGAATTATAAGTGCATTCTCTCATTTATTAAATCACGGATTGGTTTCACAGTATCACACTGTGTGGAGCTCTTTTATTTTACATAGTCTGTGATCCATTTTGAGTCTGTTGGATTAAGCTGGCTATTGGAAGAGTCCCTGTGTAGTAGCAAAGTGATCTGTTCCATCACCTGCCATGGAGTTCATCTTTACTGTTTTGCTGAGCGCATATTGACCACCCTGGTTCGGGCGTTCCTGGCATTCCGGTAAACTTTTGGTGAGGGTGTTTTTTGGTGTCACCTCAGCTATCCCTGGAGCCTTTTCCATCTTCATCACGGAGTTTGGGACTTCATTTTATTTTCTTTCTGGCGGTTTGTAATAGTTTTCTCGCGATTTTTACTTTAAACTATTTATGGACACTATTAAATGTGCATTTAAAACTGTTTAAACCATTATTTTGTCACAATTATCTTGATTCATTTTATTTTATTTTGCATACTATTAAAGGGCACAGTTAATTATATATGTGCTGCACTGTTTTTGATGTTTTTATTGTTCTTTGTGTCTCTGTTGTGGAGATTTCCTCCACTTTCTGTCCCCATGAAACTGGGAATAAAGTGAGAACAGCTTCCATATGTGGAACCAGAAAGCCAAATAAACCCAGTGGAGGTTCTATCCCTTTACCACTCTATCAAGAGAAAAAAGCCAGATCGAGTAAAGAGATAGAGAACGAAAGCCTTACACAAGTCAGGGAGTAGCTGTATACTGAAAAACTGAATATAGGAAATGCTTTCAGTGGGTCGCAAAGATCTCTTTATACACTTCTGCTATAAGAGGGATTGATTAATTCACAGCCATTAGCTTTTTCTTTCATTATCCTAAGGGCTATTTGTCAAGTGGCACACTAAAATTCAAGAATCTATGATGCTGCTCTGCAAAATCATTGCAGTAATTGGTTAGCTCTTTCAGATAATAGAATACTTTAAAGATAGCACAGTAATTTCTAGACCAAAGGTGGTTTAGGTTATTTATTGGAAGTCATCTGTCTGTTCATGTACCTGACCCCTATATCTTGCACTTGTTTATTGTTGCATTTTCCCTGCTATACACATGTTTTCACTGCATTTAACTTGTTCACTTTCATATGGTTGCAACGGGTGTCCCACCCTACAACCTGTGATCCTGCCAAGCTGGCTGAAGCAATGTACACAGGCTTTCCAGCCAGGAGGGAGAAAGCTGGCTATCATGTCTGCATGGGCTTTTTCACCCACTTCTTCCTGCATCAATGACTGAGTTAATGTAATGTGAGCTGACACACACACAGACCTGTGCATTCAGTAGCCTCTCTTTTGCCCCTATTGGAAGGCAGAAGAAAACCAATTAAAGGCACAGTTACAACAGCCAATCAGAGACTGTCCTAAGCTGCAGGAAGAGCTGCAATGGATTCTGGGACATGCAGTTCCCTCACAAAGCGGCTCTATAGCCTGTTTAGGAAGGAACTACAAAAAGCCCAGGATGCTCTCCTGACAGGAAAGTAAAAGACTCAATTTTATGTCCTGAGCAAAAGTCAGTCAGCCTTGAGGCAGGGAGAGACACAGACGTTTCTGAGAGGCTGCTGTTACCCACGGAGGGGATTCATCCTGCCACAGCTCCAGAGGTCGGTGTGCTGATCCTGCCACGGTTCTAGAGGTTGGACGGAGATGGACACCCTATGTGAGAGGGATCCCAGCTATATTTCCAGGTGTTCCTGAGAGCGTGGGCCGATCCAGTTACAAGGTGGCCAGTCTGGCCTTTTGGGGAACTTGTGGCTTGATCCTTTGGTCGCAGGAATGGTGAGCGGCGTTTGCCCATCTTTAAAGACACGGTACTCACGCAACATTGCCACACCAGTGCCCACATTTGTAGGAACACTTGCAGCCTGCTGAATAGTCACTACATTCCACTTTGCCTGCCAGGATACTTTCAAGTAGCCTTTTGTTTGCCAGGCTAGCTGAAGATCCTGGATATCTCCTTTGTGAGGACCCTTTCTGTACTATCAGTACTACTACTTTCTTAGTATCAGTAATTTAGTGATTCCAGTGACTACCTTTAAAGGGGAGCTCTCACGTTAATTGTTAAGTGATAAATTGCATTTGTGGCCAATTGCCTCACATTTAATTTCCCTGGGTCTGTGATTTCAGGATTTGAGGGAAACATTCTGACCATTGTTAAGTCAGATCATTTCCCCTAAATGCCTAAGTGCATAGGCCACTCGAGATCTATTTAAGTTGTTTGACTGTGCTATTTTGAAGCCTGTATCTTGGTTTTTGTTAACACTATTAACCACTTAAAGTGGTTGTAAACCCTGGTAAAAAAAAAACAAAAAACCCTGCAAGACAAAGGCATAATGAGCTAGTATGCATAGCATACTAGCTCATTATGAATTACTTACCTTAGATCGAAGCCCCTGCAGCCATCCTCATTTCCCCCTCCGGCCGGCGACTTCGCCCCTGGGGGTTACTTTGATTGGCCGGAGCTGCGATGACATCACTCCTGCACATGCACGCGGGAGCCGCTGGTACTGGCACACGGGCTGAAGCAATGGCACATACGTGCCATTAATTCAGTTTGCCCCAGTGCGCATGTGCCTATGACATTGGCACGTGCAGGTTTAGGAGATATCCAGGGTAGCTACAGGTAAGCCTTATTATAGGCTTACCTGTAGCATAAAGTTGTTGTAATGGGTTTACAACCACTTTAAGGACCGAGCCTCTTTCTGAGATTTGTTGTTTACAAGATAAAAACTGTTTTTTTTTGTTATAAATAAAACTTAGAACCCCAAACATTATACTTTTTTTTCTAACACCCTAGAGAATAAAATGGCGGTCGTTGCAATACTTTCGGTCACACCGTATTTGCGCAGTGGTATTACAAGCGCACTTTTTTGGGAAAAAATACACTCTTTTGAATTAAAAAATAAGACACCAGTAAAGTTAGCCCAATTTTTTTATATCGTGAAAGATAATGTTATGCCAAGTAAATTGATACCCAACATGTCACACTTCAAAATTGCGCTCGTGGAATGGCAACAAAATTTTACCCTTAAAAATCTCCATAGGCGATGTTTAAAAAAATTCTACAGGTTGCATGTTTTGAGTTACAGAGGAGATCTAGGGCTAGGATTATTGCTCTCGCTCTACCGATCGCGGCGATACCTCACATGTGTGGTTTTCATATGCGGGCGCTACTCACGTATATGTTCGCTTCTGCATGCGAGCTCGACGGGACGTGTTTAAAAATATTTTTTTTCTTATTTATTTTACATTTTATTTTTTATTTTTACACTGTTCTTTTTAAAAAAAATGGTGTCACTTTTATACCTATCAAAAGGAATGTAAACATCCCTTGTAATAGAAAAAAAGCATGACAGGACCTCTTGAATATGAGATCTGGGGTCAAAAAGACCTCAGATCTCATATTTACACTAAAATGCAATAAAAAAAAAAAAAATGTTTTCATTTAAAAAAAAAATGGCCCTTTAAGAGCTATGGGCGAAAGTGACGTTTTGATGTTGCTTCCACCCTGCAATGGTATGGAGATGGGTGGGAGCCATCGTCCCCTCACTCTTCTCCATACCCAGGAAGGAGAAGCATCCAATCGCCTCCACCGCTGCCGATGGCTCCGGCAAGCAGCGGAGGGCACTGGAGAGCAGCGGGAGGGGGGCCCCTCTCCCGCCGCCGATAAAAGTGATCTTGTGGCGAATCTGCCACATAGACCACTATTATCGGAAACCATACCGCCCGCTGAAGAAGAGGATACCGGGGTTATGGCAGTTAGCTGCTGCCATAACAACGATATTCCTCTTCAAAGTTTGGACGTATATTGGAGTGCAGCGGCCCGGAAGTGGTTAAAGACCATAGTTTGCCATCTAAGTCTGGAATTCCCTGAAAGCAGCTTGAATATAGGATTGAGAGCTCTATTGCTCTTAAATCTCAGTTGATTACTCGACTATATATTCTTACTAAAGAGAAAAAGACAAAAGGATGCCCTTACCAGAGAGGGTGGACTCACAGGCCCTTGGCGGTGAGTCAAACAGGCTTGTACCGTCAAGCGGTGTAGGGTGGCACTCTGTAAGAAGACTTTAAGTAGAATCCCATCAGGAGTCTTCAGATATTATGCTAGTATGGGGACAGGAACGTCCACAGATCAGCTTCAATCGCCGGTCGTAGGCATAGTAGCACTTTTTTTGAAAATAATAAAAATAAGGATTTACACCATGTGGAAGCCTTTTTCTTTTCTTTGCTCATTCGCATATGGGATGGACCACTGAGGAAACGACCAACCGGCGATTGAAGCTGATCTGTGGACGTTCCTGTCCCCATACTAGCATAATATCTGAAGACTCCTGATGGGATTCTACTTAAAGTCTTCTTACAGAGTGCCACCCTACACCGCTTGACGGTACAAGCCTGTTTGACTCACCGCCAAGGGCCTGTGAGTCCACCCTCTCTGGTAAGGGCATCCTTTTGTCTTTTTCTCTTTATGTTGAAAATACCTACATGAGTGAAGAATCCATCTTTATTGAAGGATTTTTAAGGCTACCCTTTAACCACTGCATATGAAGATGGCCTACATCCGGATGGCTGTGGGGTCCGTTTGAAGCACCGCACCTCTTCAATAAATAGACTTCTTATGCTTTTATTTGTTCACCTTTTTTAGGGCTTTGGACATTTCTCCTCGCAGCATCTATATATACGGACAATACGTCCTTCATAGAGCTATACACTTAATATACTGGGACACTCTATTATGATTTCTTTGAATATTTTTTGAATATGGTATTTTATGTATTGTTGTTTTCTGATCAACCCAGGGTCTGCTCCTAAGCATTTCACCTCTTTATACACTTAAAGCATTTACTGATATTACTTACTTGTATATACCCCTTGAGATGCTGTAATATTTACTCTATGGTTATACATTTTAAGTTTTTTCTCTCACAGAGACCACTATTTTCTACTTACTTTGTTTCTACTAGCGCCACACTTTATTATTATTTTCACACTTGCAACGGTCAGATTGTTGTGTTGGCTGCTCTATTTTTGTTTATTCTGGGAGTTGGCGCAATTTCTACACCTTCTTTTTATATATTCTTACTGTCTGTTATTCTTTTATTCTTCCACAGAAATATTGCATTAAAGACAATTTCTGTGTTTTATCGCTAAATGGTTACTGTTTTTTGTTTTCTTCGACTTCAGACCCTCGGTCTATTAATTGATACAGCAGGTATGGATCATTGCAAATATGGTGTATGTCTCTCAGCTGTTAATTAGGACACCAAGTCATTTGTAATTTCAAAATGGTACCGTAGCATCTGAATATGGATTGCTATTTCCTAGAACCACAGTACTTATATTATTATTTTAAAATAGAGTGTAAAATATGAAGGAGATATTGGAGGTGCTAACAACAAATATATAGGCTTTCCAAAGGTGTAAACCAGTGATTTTATTCTTGCTGGTGCTAACAGATGTCTAGAGTTGTTATGATCTAAATGGTCTTTTTCAGAACGTCTTCCCTGCTTGGGTTCGTTACTTGGCTCCAAATAAAATGTACCTTTCTCTTTATCAGCTGGAAACCAATAATGTTTTTAACAAGGAAGTACAACAAAAGAAACATGGAATGTGAAAAATTCATTTTACACATTTAGAGCTCAGCTTTTCCATTATAGCTTATTGCCAGGTACCGTATGGACAACACTAGATGTCTACCATTTGCATACCTCCCACCTAGAACTTGAGAATGGGTGACACTTCAGGGGGGGGGGGGGGTGGACACCTGTGGTGGCAAAAATGGGTGTGGACAAATGGTTTAAGAGGCACGGTTAAACAACACCTGGGCTTTTTTGTATCCATAAAATATGCATTGTTTGCTGTACTACAAGCAAGAATCTCACAGACACATACAAACCCCAGCACAATCATTTATAAAAAAGTCGCTCACTTTACAGATGATTTTGTGTACACTGAAATTAGACAGAGAGCTAACACTTTGTCTGAGCCTACCTTAAAGAAGAACTTCATTTAAATCGTCAATGAGGGGCAGGTGTCTTGGGTGCATGTGCTAGTGTGCCCCTGTTCTGGCAATGGACTCCGTGATTCGCAGGAAGTTGATATTTCATTAAAATATTGGGAGAGTCCTGCTAATTTTGCACAGTTATGAGGTATGCCCCTCCCTATACACACTAGACAAACAAAGATTGAGGGGGCACACCCATAAGACCATACAGACAAAACAAAAGATTATAGCGCACACATGCAAAAATGACATTTAACTCCTGCGGGGCTATTTAAAACACCTGAGCATATTCAGAAAATATGGGGATTTAGTTACACCATATGGCCATATAGTGCTTAAGCAAAGTACCCCATTATCAGTGGGTCCTACGCTATCCATAGAATGGAAGATCCTGCTTCTCTGAGCCATGGGAGAAATACACTCCTCTATATGGGAGAAATAAAGGACTCCTTCTATAACTCAGGTGGACACTAATAAGAGGCAATGAATGTGGGGGGGTGGGAGGCGTGGGGTGCTCCAGCCCAAAGGGGCATGTGTGCGCTGCAATCTTTTGTTTTGTCTGCATGGTCTTATGGCTGCACCATCTTTAATGCATTTTTAAGGGTGTGCCCCCTAAATCTTTGTTTGTCTATTGTATGGATTCTGACCATACCCCTTTGCCTTGGTAAATCACCATAGAAGATTGAGAAATCAGTATGGTATTTGATCACCTCTGCGGTTTTTAGTTTAGTTTTTTTTTTTAAATAATATTTTTTAAATATTTTGTTATAAAATTTTGCAAACAGGTAATTTTTCTCCTTCATTGATGTACGCTGATGAGGCGGCACTGATGGGCACCGATAAGTGGCAGTGATGGGCACTGATGGGTGGCAGTGATGGGCACTGATGGGTGGCAGTGATGGGCACTGATTGCTTACACTGATGGCAGCACTGCTAGGTGGCACTGATTGGCACCACTGGTGGGCATTGATAGGTGGCACTTGTGGGCATTGATAGGTGGCACTGCTGGGCACTGTGAGCACTGGCAGGTGGCAATGGCAGGTGGCACTGGCTGGCACAGATGAGGCATATGTGCCTCCTTCCTTTTCGGGACCAATGTCCCTTTAACACGCTGACAGCATGAGGAGAAAAAAAAAAATTACCGAGCTTTTGTTTACATCATGTGATCAGCTGTCATTGGCTGACAGCTAATCACATGGTAAGGGGCCAGGATCACCCCCTTGCTCGGATCTGTGATCATCGGAGTTTCCGTGATTTGGTGATCACACCCCTGCAGGGTGCGCGCGGTGCATGTGCACAGGGGAGGACATCCCATGACGGCCTCCTGGAAATTGAGGTCCGCGCTGTGGCCGTCATTCGGCTATGGCCCGGACCTCAAGTGGTTAAAGTCCAATAACTTTTTTTTAGCTTTGCACTGCTATTTGCGCAATATAATCTATAAACAGAAGCTAATTGTAAACTCCTCATTGGACATTCCAACAACAATAATAGTTTTTAGGCAGCTCGTTTACAAGATCAGTAATTTTTCAAAATCCTCTAAAGTTTATATATTTTTGATAGCATGAAAGCCTTGGTTCCTTTGTTTGTCACATACTTTTTTTGGATAGAACTGGAAAGAATTAAAAGCTTGACATGGTTTTTATGTTGTTTATGTTCCCGTTAAGGATATTTTTCTTTACTTCATGTCCTACAGACATGACAGGAGATGATAGGAAATCTCCCCAAATCTGAGGTGTCACACACAGAGAGTGAGGTAGCTATGCATTGAGTGTCCTTTGACTCAAGCTAAAACGTTATTGCCTATATCTCAAGATTTCTTTTGCAGGTGGGCAATGCTTATAAACTTTATGGGGTTGATTTACTTAGGCCCAGTTCACACTGATGCGACAATCGCTCTGACTTTGGAGCACTTGTCGCATCAGAAGATCAGACCCCATTCAGTGCAATGGAACCGTTCTAATCGGTGTTACTTGAGGCGTTCTGACTTATAAAAAGGTTCCTGCACTACTTTTGGTCTGACTTTGGTATGACTTGCTGTGACTTCTGTTAAAGAAGTCGCATGCAAGTCGTGCCAAAGTCACGCTGGGGTCCGACTTCAAAAACGCACAACTTTAATGTCGCTGGCAGTGTGAACAAGGTTTAAAACTGGAGAGTGCAAAATCTGGTGCAGCTGTGCATGGTAACCAATCAGCTTCTAATTTCAGCTTGTTCATATAAAGCTTTGACAAAAAAACCTGGAAGCTGATTGGTTTCTATGCAGAGCTGCACCAGATTTTACACTCTCCAGTTTTAGAAAATTTCTTCTATGCCATCTAATTTTTTGTTCTCAGACAACCTGTGTTCACCTCTCTGGTGGATGGAGAGTAAAATTTGGCAGATTTGGGGGAACAGCTGCTAGCTGACACTTTTGGAAGTGCCACATATTCCACCCCAACTGGGTGCCATGGTTCCTGCAGTAGAATTCTATGTCATTACCAAGCACAGTAGTGATGTAGTGGCCTGGTGGGAGGAAACACAGTGTCAAGGAAGAGACATGTTATCTGGCACATCTGGAAGTATGGGCTAGCAGCAGTGCTCGTAGCTCTGCAAGACTGAAGGTTTCACTTACTGCTCATTGGACAGATAAGTATTGAGATTTTTATATTATAGATGGCTGTCTGCTAGAATTCATTAGATATTATAGATATTATGAAAGTAATCAGTGGCAGCTGGTGCTCCATTTTTTTTTTGGGGGGGGGGGCGCAAACAACCCCCCCCCCCCCCGCCGGGCTTCTCCTCCTGGCCAAATCGGTCTTAAGACCCGCTTCCTGTCCTGATTGGCCGGGAGGAGAAGCCGGAAGACAATAACAGATATTGATTCGCCATTGTCACAAGTGGGTGGGCTCGGGGCGCAGTGCTCTGCACCCCGAGCACAACCTTTTTGAAGCCAATTAGATCCTCAGGCTCTAATCATGTGCTTAAAAAAAAAACAAAAGAAAACTTGTAGAAATCTATGCATCTAGCTCCCTGCATGGAGATTAGGGGGCGGTGCCCCTGTGCCCCCTATTGACCCACCACCACTGCAACTAATAAAGTTGCTTTAAGCCCCATTACTAATGGATAGCCCTTCTTTTCAGAAGATTGACTTGAAACATTTACATTTAGCTGTTGTTATGGCTAATTTCTACTTTGCAGTGGCAACTGATTTTAGTCACCAAACAACCCAAATTCCAGGAAGGGCCAAACAAAAATGACTTCTAATGGCAGGCTTCCCCCTCAGAACAACATTGGAGGACAAGGAAGAGAAAGAGACACAAAGGGAAGTCAAAGGGAACTCAGATCAGGGTCACGGAGAACCTGATTGACAGAGCCAACATGAAAGATACACATAATATGGAGAATCTAGACACTGATAAAAAGGTAGTCAATCTATCAGACTTCCCCTTGAATCAACATCATATATCTCTCTTACAGAAAGGACTGTCCTTTTCACCTACAGCTACAATGAATGAATTTGAAGTGTTTAAGGATATAAACCTATTCCTTCAGAAGGTTATCTTTAGATACTGGCACTCAGAACGAAAAGAAATAAACACCACTGATGAACAAACTAAGGAAGAACGTGAGGCTCTCGAGGTATTAGTGTCTCTATTGGAAGAAAACCAGGACTCTGACTCTGATGGTGAAACGAATAGTTCCCCATCCGAATCTTTACGTCCCTCTAACCTGACCATTAGGTCCCTTAAAATGCCTCCCCTCTCAAAACATAAACAGATCCAGTCATTTTTAGAACATGTCCAAGGGGGACGGTCCTTGCTTGATTGTAAATACAGGGGAATTGACAACCTTACCTCAGCAGAGAGAAAGGCACTTAAAGAACTCAAGGAAGCTAAGGAAATCATAATAAAAAGCAGTGAAGGGGGAAATACGGTACTTTTGTCGCAGAATGTGTATGAGAGAGAAACTATGCGTCTCCTTAAGGATGAACTTACATATGAGAAACTCCCCTCTAACCCGTTTCCAAAAATTGTAGATGCTCTTAACTTTAAACTACAAATGGCCTCTGAAGAACGTCTTATCTCTAATAAAGAGAGTAAATATCTCTGTGTCAACGAGTTTAATACCCCAACCTTTTATATAATACCCAAGCTTTACAAATCTGTTACAAATCCCCCGGGGAGACCTATTGTGTCTGCAATAAAGGGACCCCTGGAGAGGGTTGGGAAATTCGTTGATGCAATGATAAAAGAATTGGTGAGTGAACTCCCCTCTTTTGTACAGGATACACGAGATGTACTCAGAAAAATAGATGGAATCAGGGTACCAACGGATGCCATCTTGGTGAGAATTGACGTAGAATCGCTTTATACGTCAATTCCACACGAATGGGGCATCAAAGCAGTACAGTATTTTTTGGATTCAAAATTTTTCCAGCTAGCTGCACAAAACGAGTTTATTGTAGACCTATTACAGTTTATGTTGGATAACAACTGCTTCCAATTCCTCGGCCAATATTATAGACAGATAAGGGGTACATCTATGGGAGCCCCATGGGCCCCAGCCTATGCATGTCTGCACCTTGGGCTGTGGGAATTGGATTGTGTGTATCCCTCATCTCTGTACCTCAGCCACTGTCGAATGTAATAATAATAATAGGAAAAAAAATAATAGGAACGTAAAACTTACTTTTTCATCTGATCCTGCCACTTTACCCTTCCTTGACCTCACTATTCAAATTAGGGATGGTACAATATCCACAAAAACGTTTAGAAAAGAGACGGCAGCAAATACTCTGCTTTTGGCCTTGAGCCATCATCCTAAATCACTCATTCAGGGAATCCCAGTAGGACAGTTCCTACACTGTAAGAGAAACTGTTCGGAGGAACTGGACTTTCAAACTGAAATCCACAAAATGTATGGGAGATTCCGTGAACGGGGGTACTCCCATGGATGTATCGGAAAAGCCAAAAAAAGAGCCTCTCTAGCTGACAGATCGTCCCTACTTTCAAACAGTAAAATAGTACAACAATCAGATAGAACTACACCTGCCCCAATTAGGATTATCACAAAATTTAGGGCACAATGGGAACAAGTGAGAAAAATACTTAGCCGCCATTGGCATATCCTAGCTGAGTCCCCCATCCTCAGGAATATAGTTGGCGATAGACCCTTACTTACGGCCAGAAGAGCCACGAATCTCAGAGATAACTTGGTTCATTCCGAATACTGTAGACCCGCAAGACGGGATTGGCTTACCAGCCTACCCCCACTTAGAGGCATGTACCAATGTGGTAGATGCCACATATGTAAATATGTTGACAAAACAGACATGTTCACCAACTCTGAAGGTACAAAACAATTTAAAATCCATCATTTTATAAACTGCCGATCAACACGTGTTATATACATGCTTACATGCCCATGTGGATTAATATACGTGGGAAAAACTAAGAGGCAGTTTAAAATCAGGATTGGTGAACATGTCCAAAGCATAATTAACAAAGATGACGATAGACCATTATCGTTGCATTTTCTGGAAAAGCATGGAGGAGACCCGAGCGGCCTTAAATGTAAAGGTATCTACAAATTAAAGCTACCCCCACGTAGGGGAGACTTTGACAAGGTACTTTACCAAAAAGAAAAGATGTGGATATTTACTCTAAACTGTATGCAGCCGCGAGGCTTAAACACTGAATGCAACTTATCTGTCTTTCTTGAACAATAAAAAGAGCCCCCCATTAGTCCAACACATTCTCTATGAATGGAAATGCCCTCTATGTGAATGGAACAGATGCTTCACGTGTCATGTGACATATAGAGAGACTTATCTCTTCTATTCTCCTACGGACCATGAGAGATGTCCCCACTTGAGATGAAGGAAGGGGGTAATAAGAGCTAAATAGAGAGCCCCCTACACAAATAACACCGTGAGCCTTAACTAGAATGAAATTTAGCTGGACAATATAAAATGTGAGAGAGGTCACAGTAAAGATATTCTCACTCAATTCCAGCGAGGGAGGAACTCTATCTGCATATCCACCTATTAGCCTATGGATGGGAGCTGATTCTGAAAATTATAGTCCAAATTTCCTATGCTTCCTCTATCTGCAATGGACCAACTCTGTATAGAATTAAGTAGTTTAAGCCTAGTAGAGTCCTGTATCTCCAGACTTGGATCGCCCCTGAATGTGAGTGTGTTTGTGCACGGGTGATGAATGATACCATGATTGAACCACAGCGCAACTAGATGGTCTCCAGATGAAATTGATTAATGATTGATTAACTGAAGATTTAAACAAGGGAGATACACCATTGCGCATGCTCTGAAGAAGCTTTTAACAAAGCGAAACTTGTAAGCATGATGACAACATGGTATCCGTGACGAGGACACCAAGATCGCCATCCGTCCACCTGATTCCCCCCCTCTAATTTCCCTCGGACCGACAACAAGCACCGGAGACTGGCTACCGTTGTAATGACTACGGGTGACACCACTGCAGCACAACTTTGGGAAAGACTTCCTGAACAATTTGATGATCCATCCCGTTCCTCCCTTCTGTCATGGATCATTGCATCCACAAATAATGGAGGAAACCACTCTGCCTTGAATTACATCTTCCCGCAGCGGCTGTGATGGTAACTGATTGATCACGAAATCTTGTCTAGATGCCGGAGAAGTAGTTCCTTATCAGAAGATGTGGTGAGCTGTATTATATCCTAACTATTGTTATCAGGAATTATCACTAACTTTATAAGCAAAATATCTGTGCAGTATCCAGTTTTGATACCAAGTGTCACTAGCCTGTGATCTCTGTGCATCTGTTTAAACAAGGAAGCGGATTTACCGAGGAACTTTCACACAGCCCCAGCACCTTTCAATTTTTCATAAAGTTGTTTTCCTTTTTTTGAGGAGGAATAGCCATGAACATTTATACATTGTTAATGAAGATAGCTCAGACATAATCATTGGTATTTTTCTAGTGTTCATGGACATCTACACCAGCAATTCCAACCGATCTGTGGATCGATTTTGGTCTGAATGTGTGTGTTTGGATGTGAGGGATGTGAAAGTTGGAATTGGGGAAATGGTGGCCACCGGTGTCCTACCTAGGCACTAGGTCTTTTTAATATGTGTTGGAGATAGGGGTTTTCTCTGTATTTATTTTTGTAATTTTTTCTGTTTAATTTTTTCTGTAAGTTTTTCTACATGGATAATCAATAAATGATTAATAGTTTTTCCACCGGCCTGTCCTCTCTGAAGAATTGCTGTGTGACTTTCACAATTTTCTTAGGGTAATGTGTTCAATTATGAGGACAACCACATTTGGGGGTTTCTAATACAAATATTTATATTGGGACACCCCAAATTGACGGTGGAACCAGGTGAATCTCTAACGAGTGAGGCTGACATATGGCCAGATATTACTCACCTGAGAACACCGGATTCTATTAAGGAGGAGCCAAGGTCCCTCTCCCTTCTTTTTTTGTTTTAGCAACTGATTTTAGGCCTGCATCTTCCACATATGTCCCTTCTGTCTCATCCTTATCAGTTGTCTCACTTGTTCAGGAATTATTTGAGGCTCACATATGGAAACTGTTGCAACACCTGAGCTTTACTTTCTTATCAAAATGTTCTGTTTTCCTTTTAGCAAAAGAGTAGAGCAGACTAAAATGTCTGTATGGGCTGCATCTTAGTAGTGTTAGTTTCTCTTTTTGCAGAAGGCATTTGACCTAACAAAATTTTCAGAGGGTACTTAACATTCACATTCTCTAATTTGCAAATCAAAAGTAGTTATAGATTTCCTCTCTTTGTAAATCCTTCATTCCCCTTGCCTCTTGATCTAATGACAATCAACACATTTTTGGTTTGCACTCAACTCCTGTTCCATTGTCACAAGAAGTTGAAATCAGAAATTTTAAATCTTCAAATAAACTTGATTCTGTTCAAAACTGGAAAAACGTTGGCTTGGTTTCCACTGAATATTTGTGTCATTTTGGTTCTTATGACTTCAACTGTGTTCCAAGCTAAAAAAAAAACATACATCCACTTTAATTTATTGTGACAACATATTCCTTAAGAATATTACATACAGTATGTTCTGGTCGAACTTTGTAGAATTCACGTGTGTCACCTTGCTTGTTATGGATATACAGAAACTTGGCATTTTTGAGAAATAAGGCCTATATGCTCTTTCTAGGCAAACCTTGCCAGTGACAGAATTTTTAAAAATGCAGAGAATATATTCACCTGTTTTCATGATGTTGCTCTCTCAAAGAGCAAGGTGTCTCCTTCACTGATGGAATAGCTATAAAAGATTACTTGCCAGTGACGCAACAATGCCTCACTTTTATATTTGCCATTAGATTTGCATTTGTTGTGAAGGTCCTAGGTATCTTTACATTTGCTTACCATCTCTATTTTTATTGGTAAACCTATTTCTTTAAATGGCAGTTTATACCTGGAAAGGAAAGCTGATGTCCATGATAGCGCATTCTGCACCACGTCACTATTCTCACAAACTACTATACTCTCAGCAGAGTTTGCAAACGCAGATTATGGATGAAATTGATTCTTTTTACGATGATACATTCCTTAGGAAGACTCATTAAGATACATTTGCTACATCATTCAGAGTATTTCAGAACTACCTTGGAGATAGTAGACAAGCCATGAGTATGTTACTGAAGTGGCTGCCTGCATTATATAATTTTCCCCAACAAAACCTGCCACACACATAATTCTGTACTTTATCTCAAGTAGTTTAAAATGGAAAGGATTTTCACTCGTGTCAACTTGCATAAAATAATGTGTAGCTTTTACATCCACTTTGGTGATGGATAAGATATATGAAATGTCTGTATTAGCTGAAACTATTTCTATCACTCTATATACGCAAACGGTAGAAAATAGCCTCTCAGTTGAGGCATAGCCATTAGCTCAGTAGAACTCTGGTCATTTTAATTCATTTTTTTTTCCAATGTTATTTGCTTTCTCTGCAATCGGTGCACTAAAACACCTTTTAAGTATTTTACAGAACATGCATATAATGAGGGTCATGAGGACCCCTTGTGTGAACAGAGAATAGCTGTTGATCTCTAGAGAACATTTTGTAGCATAGTCTACATAGAAAGTTCCTCGGGTCAGTGGGCACAGTGTTCTAGGACACATGTTGGGGGTAAAGTATCTAGGGCAGACACTTCATGAAAGTGTGACATTGTGTGATGAAGTCCATTTTCCTGTCTGCATAGTGCATGTATGTGGCTGTCATTGGTGAATCAGGAATGCTTATCAAACGATGAAGAAAGAATGGACTTTTTAGGCATAATTTAAAAAGTTTAAGTATAAATTTTTTTAGAGCAAATGAAAACATATATTGATGCATATATAATTGTTAAAATACATATACCAAATAATGTGAGCTAAAAGAGTTTCACTGGCCAACTAATGGTCCAGTTTATCCTCAAGAAATGTAATTAGGCTAGACATCCCTGAGACTGGTAAGTAACGCTGGATGGTACTACAGTGGGTTGCCTAGATGGATAATATCCTGATAGAAGTATCAAACAATAAAGGGAGTCAGTAAACCAACTCAGGGTATGTCAATTCCATTCGGTATTAATTCTATCTGGGCTCAACTAGTTTTGCGCACCCATGCGCTTCCTCGGGAGCTAATCATATCTAGTGAATAGAGGTGCAAAGAAAGAAAGCATAAGTGATATGCTAATAATCACGAAACATACTAAAATATCTATATATATAGTAGCATTAAACATCAAATATGAGCACATGTATAGTAGAATGACATTTACTTACAGAGGTTGTGCTAATATACACTTAGTGCCAATAAAAGCAGGGCAGCCAGACAAAAGCCGTATACCACATTACCACATTTTCTTGTACAATTTCCCTTTAGATTTACCAAAACCATATAATATAAGGTCAAACCTAAACACTTTCATATTGTATGCAATCAGGCAGGCCCTTGCACTGCATAGTTGAAGGTAAATCTAGAAAATTGTATAATGTGTATCCAGTTTTAGACTATGGGCATGACACATGAGACTGTGGACATAATACAGGAGATTGTTAGAGACTGTGGACATAATACAGGATATGGCCAGAGACTGTAGACATGATACAAGAGATGATCAGAGACTGGGGACATAATACAGGAGATTGTCAGACTGCAGACAGGATATAAGAGTTGGTCAGAGATTGCAGACATAATACAAGAGATGGTCAGAGACTGAAAACCTGCTGTAGGAGTTGCTAGAGACTGGTACATGCTTCAGGAGACAGTCAGAGAATTAAGAAATATTGCTAGAAATGACTACTATAACAGGGTAATAGAGATTAGTGTATGCAGGGGCCACATACAGCCCCTGAGCCACAGGTTGGGCACGAGGGATATATAATTGTTCTGCTGTTCCCTAGACCCATCCACTGGTCACTCTGCAAAAAGCAATATGGTTTTTTATGAGTACGCTGTGGATAGCTGTAATGCCCCGTACACATGGTCGGATTTTCCGATGGAAAATGTCCGATCGGAGCGTGTTGTCGGATTTTCCGACACACAAAGTTGGACAGCAGGAGATAAAATTTTCCGACAACAAAATCCGATCGCGTCAATTCCGACCGTGTGTGGCCTGTTCCGACGCACAAAGTGCCACGCATGCTCAGAAGAAATTCCGACACGGGACAGCTCGTTCTGGTAAACTTAGCGTTCGCAATGGATACAGCACTTTCGTCACGCTGCAATGTTAAAAATGGTTTAATACAGCGCACTCTCTTCTTCTTTATAATGTGACAAGAATTAAGTCGTTTTGCTGCTCATATTCACACACACTTCTCACAAAGTTTTATTTGTGTTTTTTTAGTGGGATTCCCTCAATATATTGTTATTAGTTGTCACATCTGACAGTTTTATATTTTTTATGTTTTTATTTTTTTCTTTTTAAGCCTTTTTTTTTCTTTAATGTTTGGATTTTTTCCAAGGCTGATCTTTGTTCAAAGTTATTTTTATTTTTACTCCAGAATATTTTTGTGTGTGTTTTGTGTGGCAAGTTACCCCAACACCATTGATATCTTTTATTATTTAATCTCCATGAGATTGTTTGGTGTTGGTGTCCCTTGTTCATTTCACATTGTATATTTGAAATGTACCTGAATCCTCACAAACAAACCATCATTTTTGAAGTAAAACACATAGGAGAGTATAATTCAAAACAAAAATCCTTTATTAAGGGCTCAGAACCAAACAAAGAGGAAGGCAACACTGGATCAACAGGAGAAATTAGTGAAGCCTGGGACCCCCACGGCAGACATCAATTCTTAAACCTCAAAATTGGTGGCCTGAGGAGTCCATATATAAGGGAGGGCAGTCTGGTCCGGGATTCACAGAGACTCGGATAGCAGCAGATGACATCAGTGTCCCCAGGCTGTGGTACCACAAGAGGCTGCATCTTTTGGCCGACCAGACTGGATCCAGGGCAATCACTCTCTGGTCTTCCTTTCACACTTCCTTCCGGGCTGTGGCTGTGCAGTAGGAGATGTGGCAGGAGGAGGAGTAGGACCTGGAGGAGGAGGAGGAGGACTGGGAGGACCTGGAGGAGGTATGGGAGGACCTGGAGGAGGACTGGGAGGCCCTGGAGGAGAGGGAGGAGGAGGAGGAGGACCTGCAGGAGGAGGAGGAGGACCATCCCAAAGCTGTGTGTGAGGTGTAAGTTGGCCCCTCACACCTTTCTCCAGAGCCTCTGATATGAGGGCCTGACACATGGCTTGTTGGCCCTCCTCCATCCTCTGCATTTTATAGGCAATGAATGCCGCAAGGTTCTCCTGCCTGGTGTGTGGTGCTCCCAGGACCTCTGTAGCCCTCCAAAAAAATCTGATAGCCGCCTCCTCTAGGCTACTCCTCCTGCTGCCACTTTCTGTTTTCAGGGTGGGTGGAGGGACCTGCAGATCAGCCACCTCCTGGCTGAGACTTCCCTGTGTATGAAAAAGGGACATGGTTTTAGTTTTTGCATCATCAATCACAATCCTAAATTAGTATTCCCAACTAACATCTAGTTAACATCATTGATTGGACAAGCAGAAATATTTAGAGGAATGCTATACCTGGCTCAATCTGGGCTCCTCCACATGTGGCCTGGAAGGCCCAGGTTGGGCATCAGAAGCCTCAGCCGGGGGGGAAGGAAGCGTGGAAGGAAGACTTGAGAGGGATGGCCTGGGTTCAGTCTGGCCTGCCAGAAAGTGCAGCCTGTCGTAGTACAACATCCTGGGGACATAGATGTCACCTGCTGCTCCGGATCTCTGTGAATCCAGGACTTTCTTGCGCTCCCTCAGATATGTGCTCCTCAGGCAACCAATTAATATCTTTAAATAAGTGATGTCTGCCGTGGGGATCACCTGCTTCACAATTTCACACAATTGCTCCAGTGCTGCCTTCCTCTTTGCTTGGTTTTTGAAATGGGGGTGGGTAATCTCCCACAGACAGGGCAGCTCCCTTAGCATATCAATGAATAGTGACATGAAGTCAGTATCTCTCATTAAGATATCCATGTTCACTGCAAGACACAACACTGCAAGACAAAGCCTAATGTCAGACAAAACTCTCCTAATCTTGTTACAATATAGGCCTCAATCTAGAAGCAGTATAGGCCCAAGTTTGTCTCTTACCTTCGTTCTTACGATCGGCGCGTCCAATGCTCCTTCCTCCGCTCACAGATCGTACGTAATACGCACGCGTGTTACGCTTTATACACACTGCGCATGTGTGTAACTCCGCCCGCCCCTGACGTTCTTTATATTCTATTCCCCGCCCCTTTTCGTTCGGCGCAGTGGGGGAAGGGAAGAGGGAAGAGCATGATGGCGGAGTTACACCAGGTGCGTGATAATTCGAACAACGAGGAGGAGGAGGAAAGCCCGGATCCAGGCACGTCCCGATCCAGAAGGAGACGTTTTAAGGCCACAAATATGTCGTTTGGGGAGATGTTGGAGATGGTCGACATCATGAAGAAGTCCGACTATGATGGAAAATATGGGCCTTACCCCCACCCCAACATCCGAAAGGCCAAAATCATTGGTAAAGTGGTCAGGAGTCTGGAGAGGAATTTCGGGGTACGAAGGTCAAAAGATCAGCTCAGGAAGCGGTGGTCGGACCTGAAGTTGAGAGAGCCGGAGCAGTACCGAAAGATCCAGAGAGTGCTGCAAAAAAGTAAGTAGTTGTGCTGTGTTCATATTCTTTCTGTCTTTATTCCGTTCGTTCTGCTCCATATGCTTTTAGTAATTGTAACGTTTAAAAGGGCAACTTTAATGTTCATGGGCCCATTATTCGTTCGTATCAAACATTTTTCTTTCGGCCTCTAGAACACCATTGTTTAGGCCATATGCATTTTCAAACATTTTTTTTGGGCCTACTTGGATGCCAAATATTTGTTTGTGTAGATGGGTTTGTTACTAGAATGAAATGCAAACTAGATTGTGTGTAAGGAGAGGACACTGAGCAGCTGTTTTCACATCTGGACACTGGAGCACTAGTGTGGGACCCCAGAACACCATTTTTATTAGGGGGGGCACACAGGTGCTCCAGTGTATACTATAGGGGGGGTTACATCTGTGAAGCTTGTACCAAACAGGTAAAGTATTGCAGCTTGACAAAGGGCAATAAAAAAAAGACATCTTTGAACTTGGCTAAAATAGACAATTGTACCCCACTTCCAAGCAATGTTTCCTATTTCTATAGTTCTGCCATCAAATATCTGTGTGCTAAGTATACCATTTTTGTTTTACATAGGGGAGAAAAGACTCGGAGGACACTCCTCATCCCAGGAGACCAGAGCCCCCCCCTCTGGAAGAAGGGGAAATACCGCAAAACCAAGAAGCTGAGCAGGAGGAAGAAGAAGATGTGGTGGAGATTGGCACCACAACAGGTGAGTGTCTGCGACCACAGACTCAGGTAAAAGAGATGGCTGGTGGCAGATTTTTGAGACCTGTTTTTTTTGTTCTTTATCTCTTTTTAGGTGATCGTGATGTGAGGGAGAGAGAACGCTTTACATCAGAAAGTGCCCAGATACTGATAGGGGAGATCATGGGATGTAATCTCCAATTGCAAAACATCCAGCAACAAATCAGTGATGTTATTAAAAAAAATAATAACATCATTGATGTTTTGGGGCGAATTTAAACCCCACAAAATCACCTGTTTTATGTAATTTAAATTTTTACAATGTTTCGAAAAGCCAAATTTGGAGGATGCACACAGTGTGCCAACATGTGCTATCTGCCATCACGGGAGATCAATGGACGCGTTTTGGGGGTGCAACCCCTTCCTCAATTATAAAGTAGCGTTGAGGAAGGGCTTGCTCCCCCAAAACACGTCCCTTGATCCCCCCTGATGGCAGATAGCACATGTTGACATTCGTAAATTGGTGTGCATCTTCCAAATTTGGCTTTTCCAGGGGGTGAGTTCCCCCCATCTGAATGCTATATCAAACCCAGTTCCTAAATACTGATGTCTGATATAGCCTTCAGGTTTTACCTAATGTGAACTTTGTAAGTTCTAGTTTTTTGGCTTTCTTGTTGGTTTTACACAGGCCTGTTTTATCAGAAATGGATATTTTGATTTTTCATAATGCTACTGCAAACATTTTATACAACAAACATGGTTTGTTTTAAAAAACCTTTGGTAAATGCACATGTGATTGTGCAGGTATAAAAAAGTGCCTTACTCTAGATTGTGTGGATTATTGTCTCAACACTACAACACTTTTGGGGTGATGTAATTGTTGTTTTATGCACAAATGGGGGTTATTTCCTAAGGGCAAATACACTTTGCACTACAAGTGCAGGTTTAGTGCAGTTGCAAGTGCACTTGTAGTGAAATGTGTTTTTGCATTTATGAAGTACCAGCCAACACTGTTTTTTATAAGGTTACCCAATCACGACATTTTCTGCACTCAACACATTTCTGTCAGGGTCAGCTAAAACAAACACAAGCAGGAAATGTCCACCAAGAATAGCTTTTGGTTGTTTTTTATTTGAAAAAGGTGTCACAGATTGTCTGGCATATTGATAGCCCCCCTACCCGCAAAGAACTCCAGGTATCGTAACCGGACATCACGGGCATTCAGGGAGGGCAAGCCAGGACGGCCGCTTTCAAGTGCCGTCATTGTTGATGTATTTGGTATTCCGGCCTCAGGCCCAACTGAGCCAGCATAGTTGGCTGAATGTTTTCTTAAAAAATTATGGAGAACACAGCACGCCAGTATAATATGGTTCAGTTTATACTCCGCCATATGGATGGGTGTCAGAAATAGTCGGAACCGGCTGGCCAGGATTCCAAATGTGTTCTCCACCACTCTTCGGGCTCTGGCCAGCCGGTAATTAAAAACCCTCTGTTCCGGGGTGAGGGTCCTCATCGGGAATGGCCGCATCAGGTGGTCCCCCAGCGCAAATGCTTCATCAGCAACGAACACAAATGGGAGACCTTCAACATTGTCCTCTGGAGGTGGCAAGTCCAAGCTGCCATTCTGGAGACGCCTGTAGAACTCCGTCTGGGCGATCACTCCACCATCGGACATCCGGCCATTCTTCCCCACGTCCACATACAAGAACTCGTAATTAGCCGACACCACCGCCAACATCACTATACTATTAAACCCCTTGTAATTATAATAGTACGACCCCGAGTTGGGTGGTGGGACAATGTGGACGTGTTTCCCATCAATTGCCCCTCCGCAGTTAGGAAAGTCCCACCGCTGAGCAAAGTGGGAGGCCACAGTCTGCCATTCCTGTGGCGTGGAAGGAAACTGTTGAGGAAAAAAACAATAAACATTACTATTTTTTCACAGAAACCTGGCAAGCAGATTAGACACAAACATTATGGGTCAACCTCCAGATAGCATTTATTAAGGGGAATTTAACAACAACAAAGTATAAGGTACACCTATCATATTCCCCCTCCCCCCCTCTCATGTGCTATTTCTAACATTATAGGGGGTGGGACTCTTGGACAGGTAACCCTCTTCACTTCATTGAGAGATGAATGCCTAAATAATGTGTATTACTTGGAACAACCCCTCCTTAGTTACACTATTGGCAGCCCACTGGACAGGTAAGAAGTGTCATAATACAAAGATATAAATACACACTGTACACATTTGAGCACATTTGGACATTCTGCTATTACCTATCAAGATCATAATAGGATACAAGAACTTTAAACAGTACCATTGGAAAGTATACAGGCAGGCCCTTGCACTACATGCTTTGGGGAATTCATCCATAAATCTGAGCACTATAGAGATGGGTATATTGTGTATGGGTTTGGCAAAGACAGCAGATAGATGATTGAGGATAGAGAATTGGGATCAGCTGACTTAGCAGTTGGGGGAGGGAGGGTTACCAAAAATTTGGGGACACCACAAAAAAAAGCCTCTGGCCCTCTGCCTGAATTTAAATCCAAAATAACATTTCCAAACCCTTTATTGGGTGTTTGGGGTAAAGCACTACTATGGAGCTGATAAAATACATTGTTAAGTGACTACATGAGGTGAATATAGGGCAGGAGACACCATGCTGGGGAGGTTAGTGAAGGGCAAATATGTATGAAGGACATAAAATAATAATTACATAAAAATCCAGCATGCATGAGGACAAAGGGGACATTCACGGCATAATACAATCATGGTAATTAGGGAATGAGGAAAGAAATACAATATATTAGCAAACATTCAATACAATAAAATGTGATATAAAAGGATAAAAATCTTACCTTCATATACTCCTTCTGCAGGACCTGTATGATGGCAGAACAGGTCTCTGGGATAATGATCCCCAGAGCCTGGGGGGAGATGCCTGTCGAGAACTTAAGGTCCTGCAGGCTTCTCCCTGTGGCCAAATACCGCAAGGTAGCGACCAACCTCTGCTCCGGAGTGATGGCTTGCCTCATGCAGGTATCCTGCCTGCTGATATAGGGGGTCAGCGAAGCCAACAGACGGTGAAACACGGGGTCCGTCATCCTGAGAAAGTTCCTGAAATCATCAGGATTATTCTCACGGATCTCACGGAGCAAAGGCATATGACAGAACTGGTCACGCTGAAGCAACCAATTCTTGGTCCATGAACTCCTCCCCACCCTGTTCATGGACTGGACTTGTGTCAAGGTCAGGACCCCAACACCAAGCCCCCGCACAGCACGAACTCTACGAGGAGTACGCATACGAAACATGGCTAGAAAACGGTCGGCTGCTCAGAACGAAGTAACAGAACGCACTGAAGAACAGCAAGGCCTGTGAAGAGCGACCTGAAAACCAGTAACGAACGAACAAGAATACAGTGACTAAAGTCACGTGGAACTTGCTTGCACGCACTGAAGAGCAGATACAAACCCACAAGCACAAACTGAACGGCAGAAAGCGATCTGAAAGCCACGAGTCTGAAAAAGCGCGAATCGTCTCTCACCAAACTTTTACTAACACGAGATTAGCAAAAGGATCCCAAAGGGTGCTGCGCTTGGTTCTGAACCGGCCTTTTCTAGTCTCGTCGTACGTGCTTGACGTCACCGCGTTCTTGGCGATCGGAAATTCCGACAACTTTGTGCGACCGTGTGTAGGCAAAACAAGTTTGAGCCAACATCCGTAGGAAAAAATCCGAGGATTTTGTTGTCGGAATGTCCGATCAATGTCCGACCGTGTGTACGGGGCATTACAGGGGGTTAGCCTCCAGCCTCCAATGATTCAATAATTATTGAACCAATATGATGTATATTGGTGTCTCCTATGGACAAACATCTTCCTAAAAATATAACTATACTGGTTTACATGAATTTATCAAAACTGGGACAGCCAGAATCTGGTGCAGCTGTGCATGGCAACCAATCAGCTTCTATCTTTAATATTTAAAGCCTAAAGTGGAATTAAAGGTAGCAGACATTGCATGTCTGCAATAAAGAGCCTGCCTGTTGGCAAAAAATTACCTTTAGTTCCACTTTTAAATGAACAAACTGACGATAGAATCTGTGTGTTAGAGGCCAAGAAAACTGTTATAAGGGAACCTTATATGAAGAGTGATCAAATCTGTCAGTTTTATAAGCAATTGGGTTGCACAGTTCACGCAACTCATGCTGTACTTCAAATTAATGTATTTACTGTATATATAACGTCAGAAAATGGGAGATGCTGAGCTTGTGGCATGTTTGGAGCACAAGTGTTTAGTCATAGAGTGCTCATACAAACAAACACACAGGTTTTAGAGCCATTACAGCATCAACTTCAGATTCCACATTCAATACATAATGAGGCTATTAGCTGAACTAAATTAACTAAAATAGTGCCAGAGTAACTAGTTAAGTGCAATAAAATACATATATTTAGAATGTTGATTTTCTTAAAATATTTTTTTTTCAGCATCAGTCTGATAAATGTTAACTATAAATGAACATTGTAGATAGCCCTTTATTGTACTATATATTTATTTATAAAAATAGGAAACATCCAACTCAAAATTCAGACCACGGGGATATCTTCCTCACATGGTTTATCGCTATTATCAGACGAAAGAACCACTGACAAATTGACTGATCCTGTGTTGGAATTCTTCAAGAATAACTGCACACCAAAGGAATTCCCATTATTAATTTGCTAATCCCACAAATGTTTTCTAGAGTAGAACACATGTTGCTAGAATGTTATGCAAAAAAACACAAAAACATTTCTCACCTGGAGCTATGACACAAATGGGTCTTGCCCAAGATCAGGAATCAGCAGCATGATGGCCAAATATGTGTAGCTACACTTGGGAAACTGGGACCAGACCATATATATTTAAAGTAAAATGTATTTACAGTAAACCAAAATCCCCCGGGGGTTACTTCCAGGTATCGTGGCTCTGTCAATGTGATTGGCCGGAGCTGCGATGGCGTAACTCCCGCACATGAGCGCGGGAGCCGCCAGTAAAGGCACACAGACTGAAGCAACGGCACATACGTGCTATTAATTCAGTTTGCCCCAGTGTGCATGTGCTTATGACATCGGCACATGCAGGGGACAGGGGATATCTCCTAAACAGTGCAGGTTTAGGAGATATCCAGGGTAGCTAAAGGTAAACCTTATTATAGGCTTTCCTGTAGCATAAAGTTGTTGTAATGGGTTTACAACCACTTTAAGGACCGAGCCTCTTTCTGAGATTTGTTGTTTACAAGTTAAAAACTGTTTTTTTTTGCTAGAAAATTACTTAGAACCCCCAAACATTATACATTTTTTTTCTAACACCCTAGAGAATAAAATGGCAGTCATTGCAATACTTTCTGTCACACCGTAGTTGCGTAGCGGACTTACAAGAGCACTTTTCTTTGGAAACAATACACTCTTTTGAATTAAAAAATAGGACAACAGTAAAGTTAGCCAAATTGTTTTTTTATATTGTGAAACATAATGTCACGCCGAGTAAATTGATACCCAACATGTCACGCTTCAAAATTGCGCCCGCTCCTGGAATGGCGACAAACTTTTACCCTTCATCGTTGCTTCCGCCCTGCAATGTTATGGAGACGGGTGGGGCCATCTTCCCCTCACTTGTCTCCATACCCAGCAAGGGTGAAGATCCGATCGCCTCCGCCGCTTCCGGCGGTGGGCACCAGAGCACAGCGGGAGGGGGGCCCTCTCCCGCCGCCTATAAAAGTGATCACTCTTATCGGAAAGTGGACCGCCGGCCGAAGAAGATACCGGGGTTATGGCAGCTAGTTGCTGCCATAACAGCGATATTCCACTTCAAAGTAAGGATGTATATTGCTGTGCGGCAGTCCGGAAGTTGTTAAAGTAAGAAGACCACTACAGAATCTGTTAAATAGAGAAAAACAAATATCTTCTTAGATTCCAAGAAGTAAGGACCCAAAGAGCTTTTGTACATACATCTGTCTACTTCTGAATTGCTTGCCTCCCTCATACTAGTCAACGTGAATGCAAACCAGATAGCTCAGAAGTAGCTCAAAGCAACTCAAGAGCAGGCAGTAGTCACTCTTAGAAGGCGAGATCGGGGTGAGCTGAGCTAGCTTAGAGGATAACTGCAGCATCCTTAGTGCTTAATTTCCAATTTATTAGGAATGCATAAAAATCTAAATGCCTCCAGTTCACTTTGAGGAACCTGGACCTCTACATCTAAACCAGGGGTAGGCAACCTCGGCACTCCAGCTGTGGTGAAACTACAAATCCCATCATGCCTCTGCCTCTAGGAGTTATGCCTGTGCAGGGTGCTGGCATGTGTTCAGGAAGCTATGTACAGCATCCTTCCGACCCCTCTTATCATCCATGATCGACCTGCGTTGCATAGCGAAGCATAGAGCCTTGGCATGACATCATAGGGACTAAAATAAGCAGTGTAAAATGGAAAGGTTTTAGTTAGGATTGTCATAAGTGTCTTGATTGGGGGACCAGGGAAGGCAAAATGCAAGCAGAGGACATTTCACATTTGCTATATACAGTGATTTTGAAAAACTGAATGTTTGAAACAATTCATAAAGAGTGACAGTGTTAGCTTTTTGCAGCAAGGGTGCCTTTCTGTACCTTTGTTTCACGCTGAATAATAGTAGGAAGAATTATGCATGGTTAAGCATCAATGCGTTATACAAATGTGAAGCCAGTCAATGTATGTATTGGTTCAACTAAGTGTGACAAATGTGGTCCATTCTGTACCTCTAGACAACACATTCCCACTTCAATACCAGCACATTTTATATTTGACTATTCTTATTGATTGTCAAATACGAACTTTTAGGAAATGGAAAGATGGAGCAAGGGATCATTTACCGTATTTGTACTTCACAGTAAAAATACTAAGGCACTAGAGATTATCTTGATTACTGTATGCTATTTTCTCTCAAAGGTATACAGGGAACAAAAAGTAAAAAGCGTTTCTGATATATTTGTTTACCAGTGGGAAATAGAAGGCTATTGGATTTGTATTTTATAGATGAGATAGTGCCATGGCCTCAGCATTGAGTTCTAAGTTTCCCAGTTTTATGAACACATTGACAATAGAGGTCTGTCTACCATACACATTTGTATCAGAACAATGCTTTATCTAGGTTAGGTTAGTGAAATGTTTCAAATATATGGTATCTCACAAAAGTGAGTACACCCCTCACATTTTTGTGAATATTTTATTATATCTTTTCATGTGACAACACTAAAGAAATTACATTTTGCTACAATGTAAAGTAGTGAGTGTACAGCTTGTATAACAGTGTAAATTTGCTGTCCCCTCAAAATAACTAAATACACAGCCTTTAATGTCTAAACCACTGGCAACAAAAGTGAGTACACCCCAAAGTAATAGTAGTTTTCCAGCACTGCCTTAACCCTTCTGTGCATGCAGTTCACCAGAGCTTCACAGGTTGCCACTAGAGGTCTCTTCCACTTCTCAATGACGACAAAACAGACCTGCTGGATGTTAGAGACCTTGTGCTCCTCCACCTTCTGTTTGATGCTCAGTAGGGTTTAGGTCTGGAGACATGCTTGGCTAGTCCATCACCTTTACCTTCAGCTTCTTTAGCAAGACAGTGGTCGTCTTGGAGGTGTGTTTGGGGTCGTTATCACATTGCAATACTGCCCTGCGGCCCAGTCTCCGAAGGGAGGGGATCGTACTCTGCTTCAGTATGTCACAGTACATGTTGGCATTCATAGTTCCCTCCAATGAACTGTAGCTCCTTAGTGCCGGCAGCACTAATGCAGCCCCAGACCATGACACTCCCACCACCATGCTTGACTGTCGGCAAGACACACTTGTCTTTGTACTCCTTACCTGTTTGCCGCCACACATGCTTGACACCATCTGAACCAAAAAAAGTTTATCTTGGTCTCATCAGACCACAGGGCATGGTTCCAGTAATCCATGCCCTTTGTCTGCTTCAGCAAACTGTTTGCGGGCTTTCTTGTGCATCATCTTTACTTCCTTCTGGGATGACAGCCATGCAGACCAATTTAATGCAGTGTTTCGGCATATGGTCTGAGCACTGACAGGCTGACCCTCCACCCATTCAACCTCTGCAGTAATGCTGGAAGCACTCATACATCTATTTCCCAAAGACAACCTCTGGATAGGACGCTGAGCACGTGCACTCAACTTCTTTGGTCGACCATGGCGAGGCCTGTTCTGAGTGGAACCTGTCCTGTTAAACCGCTGTATGGTCTTGGCCACCATTCTGCAGCTCAGTTTCAGTGTCTTGGCAATCTTCTTATAGTCTAGGCCATCTTTATGTAGAGCAGCAATTCTTTTTTTCAGATCCTCAGAGAGTTCTTTGCAATGAGGTGCCATGTTAAACTTCCAGTGACCAGTATGATAGAGTGAGAGCGATAACACCAAATTTAACACACCTGCTCCCCATTCACACCTGAGACCTTGTAACACTAACGAGTCACATGACACCGGGGAGGGAAAATGGCTAATTGGGCCCAATATGGACATTTTCACTTAAGGGTGTACTCACTTTTGTTGCCAGCAGTTTAGACATTAATGGCTGTGTTGAGTTATTTTGAGGGGACAGCAAATTTACACTGTTATACACTCTGTACACTCACTACTTTACATTGTAGCAAAATGTAATTTCTTCAGTGTTGTCACATGAAAAGATATAATAAAATATTTACAAAAATGTGAGGGGTGTACTCACTTTTGTGAGATACTGTAAGTAATCTAACTGTAGCTCCCCTATTAGGGAAATAGGCACATCCCCAGGCGCAATAGTGCAGGGATCGTGAACTGGCATAGTTAAAGGCACGCTGGCGCCAATCAGTGCAGAAGGACACGCAGTGCTGTGAACAGGCGAACGCGCATGCGCGGCGGCACACACACATCGTGATAGTGGCACCACTGCCTATTTAAGCCTGCTACTGACAATGGTGCATTGCTGGTTTATCATCAGCTTCCCTCTGTGTTCCTGTGCCTTGTCTATCCTGCTGATCTGATTTCCTGTGTACCAACCCAGCTTGCCTTGACCTGCTCTTCTTGATCTCCTGGCTTGATCCCTTGGCTCGTATCCTGACTTGTTCCTGCTTGCTACCTGCATCTGATCCTGGCCTGGCTTACGGACTCTGCTTTTATCTGTCTCCTGTGCAAAGACTCGGCTGACCCTTGGTCACTCTGATCTTAGACTGTCTTACTGTGAATGACCCCTGGCCTGGCTCTCAACTCAGCTATCTGGTCTGCTCCACTGATCCGCATCCCCTGGACTTTCCAAGCACACTTACCTTGCAGTATACCATGCCTGTCCCAGAAAGCTCCTGGCAACCAACTCCAGCAATCAGGCAACCCATGCTTCTGTGGGCACCACACCTCCTGTGTCACCTACAGGGGGGTGCTGCACTGAGCCGCAAAAGGAGCCCTCCCAGCATCTCGGCCTCCTACCAAGTTCCTGACAGTATAAACCAGCCATTTCAGAGGCCGACGAAGGTGTCTCCCTGCTGGAAGCCGTATGTCAACAAGCCACGGCCCTCACTCAAGCCGTCCAAAAACTTCAGGAAGGATACTTACAATTAGAGGGCCATATGTAACACCTGTCAGTGACACATGCTTCCACAGGCCAAGGCCCATCCTCAGCCAGCTTTCCTGCTGCTGCTCCTGCCCAGGAACGCAACGTTGCTACTCCTACTGTGGTGATACCCCCTCCAGAACCTTGAGTGCCAACACTGGAAAGTTTTTCTGGCGATCGAAAGAAATTCAGATCCTTTAAAACCGCCTGTCTCCTGTACTTGGCTCTGCAACCACAGACTTTTTTTATTGAAACAGTGAAGGTAGGATTCATCATGTCCTTACTAATAGATGAACCTCAAGCATGGGCCCATGGCTTATTGAAGCAGAAGAGCCCTGTCATTAACTCTGTGGGCCTATTTCTCGAAACCATGGCACAATTATATGATGACCCTCAGCGGGTATCCACTGCTGAAGCTAATCTGCATACCTTACAGCAGGGTCATCGCTCTGTGGACGATTACACAGTGGAATTCCACACATGGTCCCCAGACACTGGGTGGAATGAGGCAGCCTTGAGATATCAGTATGAGCTGGGGCTATCTGAACCCCTCAAAGATGAATTGGCCAAAGTAAAAACCCCCTCAACTCTAGAAGGTCTCATCCAACTGGCCATTCAGCTAGACAGACGCCTACAGGAACGTCGGTCTGAACGTGTTCAATCCTCTCATCCCACCTGGATGCTGCCTAAAGCCCCGCCTACATCGGAAACCATGCAACTTGACTTGGTTCTTCCAGAATTGACTCCAGATGAGAGACTTTATCGCCGACAGGCAAACCTTTGCTTGTATTGCGGGGAAATGGGACATTTCATAAACAGTTGCCCCATAAGACCTAGGAAGTCAACCCCCCACACTCTGGTCTACTTCCGGGTTTGATGTCATCATCACCAAACATCCTTTCAATTGATGGAATAAGAAAAGTGTCCAAAAATCTCAATATAAACATGTGCATTTATTGAAGATTCAATGACTGTCATCTCCCCCATACCTTTACCTTACATGCAACCCCATATCATCAATGATTGTGGAAAATTGCATGTTTTCTTCAGGCAGTCAACTTCATACATTTCATTGGAATGGCACCAAACAAAAGTTCCAGCATCATCACACTGCCCAATGCAGAATGGTGATTCATCACTGAATTACACTTTCATCCAGTCATCCACAGTCCATGATTGCTTTTCTTTAGCCCACTGTAACCTTGTCTTTTTCTGTTTAGATGTTAATGATGGTTTTCATTTGGCTTTTCTGTATGTAAATCCCATTTCCTTTAGGCAATGTCTTACAGTTCAGTCACAGACATTGACTTCAGTTTCTGACCATTTGTTCCTCATATGTTTTGTTGTGCATTTTCTGTTTTAAAGGCATATTGCTTTAAGTTTTTTAACTTGACACTTTGATGTCTTCCTTGGTCTACCAGTACGCTTCCCTTTAATATCTTTCCCTTTTGTACTCTCTCCTGGAGTATCCCCCCTGGGAGGCAGCCTGTGTGTGATACAGAAGAACTACTCCTGCTAGGCCTCAACAGATACTATGGCCGAGGGCCTGAAAGGAGCTGGACTTGTTGGAGGACCCTACCTGTAGAAGGTGGGCTGGAGAGAAAATCTTTCATTAAAGAGAGTTTTGGTATGCTTATGGAGTTGGTACCAAGACTGGCAGCCTCTGAACAGGTAAAAGTACCTGTGTATTTCCAGCTTGGGTTAGCGCTACATAATCTGATAAAATATTTCTATTGTTCACTCTATTATTATATTGACAGTTAAAATGTATAGGTTTGATTCCTGGTTGTGAATGTCAGTACTTAGTAGCTATATATGTAAAATAATGAATGTGGCTCTAACTCAGAGGGTACAAAAAATGTGTAGCTCAAAAACATAAAATAACAAAATCGATAAACAACAAATCCATAAATAGTCCAAAATGTCATTAAAGTGTACAAAAGTGCATGTGCAGAAGTGAATAAGGATCCTTATTCACTTTTGCACATGCACTTTTGTACACTTTAATGACATTTTGAACTATTTGTGGATTTGTTGTTTATTGATTTTATTATTTGATGTTTTTGCACTATGCATTTTTTGTAACCACTAAGTTAGCCCCACATTCATTATTTTACATATTTATCCATTAGTGTGGACACATTCTAAATGTTGACTGCCATTTAATTTGAGGTTCACTTGGTTTGCGCATTAGTTTTTTAGTTATTTTACTTACTAGTTATACTTTGCTACCTGGATATCTCCATTTTCTACATAAATACTGTTTGTAAAGGAGACTACACTTTTCTATGAATCTGTAAATCTGTCATTTGGAATTTACAAATATTTGGAATATCCATGATAATATGTTTTAAAAGTTTATGGCCACTTCTGCATTCAAAACTGCCATTTTAGCAAATAAAATATTAGAAAATAATTATTTAGGATGAAATTAGAGTAAGAAAAATTTACCTCTGTAGAATTTCTATAGTAAGCCACATCCATCCCATTAGGAAAACAGCAAGTGTCCAATGTCAGAAAATAATTCTGTTCATAAAACAATACCTTACCCAATAAGGATAATTTATCTTCCAACATGAATTAAGGACAGAATGGACCTGGTCTGGCCTGATAGGAAGTGTTATATGGTGCTATCAAGAGATACACAAGAGCTTGCAGGCAGCTGAAATATTTTACTGTGCAGTCAAATGCATAACTCAAAACTGAATTTGACAGAAACAGAATAAAGACAGGTACTAAACAAATGATTTCAAATGCAGTAGTTACACTACTCCATTTAAAGTGAAACTATTATAGTTCTGAGTCAATGATGATGTCAGTTTGTAACTTTAAATTGATATCTTCTGTGTTATTTTTACTATTTATATTACATAAATTAAATTATATATTTATAATTATATATAATTATTGAAATTATCTAAATTATTACATTAAAGGTTAACTACAGGCAGCTTGATACATAGACAAATACAAAGAGCTATTTACATGCCAGAAGGACTTTCGTCCTATTTATCCAGCTCTGTTAGTTACATCCCTGCCAGACAGCACAGACAGCCTGCACACCTGATTTTCTCTACTGCAGTTAAATGTGGTTTCTGTCTTCTGTATCATTCCTCTGCTACCAGCATGAATTACTAAGTTTTCCTGACACCAAGAGAAAAAAGGTAACAGGGGAGGGATCTCCAGCTGATTGACAGCCTCAGCTCTGTTCCCGTGTGCTGTGTGAAAAGAGGGTGGGGGGTGTCCCTTCCTTCCAATAAGCTGTTAGAGCTCTACTCACTGAACTCTGCTGAGTGTAACATCAGCTCTTCACCAGCTTTTTTTCTGACAGCTTAGACACGCTTTATACATTTTGGAACTTGAAGAGAAGACTGGAGATAAACAGATACAACTTATCTACAGTAAGAGGATTTGTTTCATCACTGTGCATCATCTGAGGCTAGTCACTTCACTAGATATATGGAAGGGTTTACAACCACTTTAACCTCCAGCCGACCGCTCACAGTAAATATATTGCCAGCAGGTGTCAGGTTCAGGCTTTGCAACATTCATGTACATTGCCGGTGTTCTGCAGAGAAAGGTCCCCTCAGCAGATAATGACCCCCCTGTACTGTGCAGGTGCAGCGCTTGTGCAGTACAAACAACAAGGGAGCCGCCGAAAATATCCAAAGCTGAACAGCTGTGAGTTAACTGTACACGGCGCCTGCGCAATGAGCTGCCACACGCTCCCGATGCTGGTGCTACTCTGCAAGGGGCGGGTGTATTACTGTGATATCACATAAGCATAATAACAATATACTGTGGCAAGTATTGTGAGAAGTATTGAAATCGCCCATGAGGATTGCAAAACCTGCCCTTAATGTGTTGAAACACACTGTAATATAGCCACCCCTTGCAGAGTAGCACAAACATTGTGAGCGTGCGGCATTGTCTGGTAGCATCGGGAGCGTGTGGTAGAATGTGGTGTTCAATGTGGTCTTCATTGCGCAGGCGCGGTGCACAGTTGACTCTCAGCTGTGTATGTTCGCCTTTTTTCGGCTCGGTATTGCTTTGTACTGCGCAGTACAGGGGGGTCATTATCCGCCAGGGGGACTTTTTCGGCAAGACACCGGCTTGCTTCCGGGTTTTGGGCGTGCATCTGGCCCATGCGGACCCGTGCTTTGATTGGTCACAGCACAAGTTTGGCAGCAGATTTCAGCCAATGATTTTGACTGAAACCTGCTGATTGTCCGTTCACACACAGGGTTTTGTGTTTGCAAACACACAGATCTCTGTGTACAATAAACAGTGATCTGGCTGGTTCTTCTCTCTCTCTTTTCTGAAAAGCAGGGAGAAAAAACAGCCAGATCAGTAAGTAAAAGCAGCACAAATTACACACACTACACTTGTTAGGCACACAGTTAACCCTTTGATTGCTCTTGATGTTAACGCCTTAATTTCCCTTGTCATTAGTACAGTGTCAGTGTACAGTATTGTCACTGATCACCAGGACTGGACTGGGACAAAAATTTGGCCCTGGACTTCATCCAGACCGGCCCACATTAATTTTGCAAACACGCACAAAAAAAATATATAAACTGTACACAATTGCGCAAAAAAATAAGTAAAAACACTTCACTGTAAGTATAAACTGCTTTTGTTTTTTAAACTCTTTATTTAGAGAAAAAGATGCATTCCAACATTACAGATGCCTTTAGAATGTCATGTGTAAGTTACACTTTGTTCAATGGCAGGTGTCATAAATAAAGAAAACAGTTATAAATAAATAAATAACATCTTATTTTTGAATATATAATTAACAAGAAACAGTTCAATAGATAACTTGTGGGAATCGCAAACATAAAGCCATTGGCTGCCTGTCAGCAATGCAGCGCTGCTGAGGCTGAGCCGGGTTGCGCACTATGAAGTGAGGTGATGGGCAGTGCGGATGACAGGTCTCTCCCATACTGGCCGGCTGGACAAACCTGCCCCTTCCCGGCCAGCTGGCCAACCCCAATGCCCACCCCTCCTTCACTGGCCATTAGCCATTCTCCTTTATTTCTCTTATAGACAATACAGCGGTGGTCAAATTAAGCCGTGTAGACATTACTTTGACAGGCTGTCACTGAAACCGAGCCAGTCCCGGTAGTCCCGATGGTAAGTATATGCCTGCTGATCTGTGTCACTAGTGACGTCAGTGTCAATTAGTGATCCTCCCAGCCAGTCACCCTATAAGTCGCTGATCATCTCCATTACAAGTACAGCATTTAGAGCTGCGTAAATTCCATTTTTTATTGGATGTTTTATGACAGAAAGTAGAAAATATTTTTCTTTCAAAATTTTCGGTCTAATAAAATAAAAAACCCAGTAGTGATCAAATACCACCAAAAAAGCTCTAATTATGTGATAAAAAATTATATCAATTTCATTTGAAAACAGTGATGACAATGACTGCACAATTGCCAGTTAAAGTAGCACAGTGCTGAATAGCAAAAAATGCCCTGGTTATGAAGGGGGTGAAACCAAGTGGTTAAGGATATTGTCTCTGCCATCAGCCTGTCCCTGGACGTAGAAAAAGAAGCAGAAGACTGATGAGTTCATTTCTCTTTGTACTACATTCCTGTCAGCATGTTAGTTGTGAGCAATTTATTGGATGTTTCTCCCTCCCCTTGTCTAAAGTCTGCTGTATAGAGGATTGCAAGAGGCTTATACCAGGTCACATAGTTGCTTACACTGAATTCCTAATTAATCAATACCTGCATACTTTTTTAACCTCCTGGAGTTCAGCTTTAAAAATGCATGTCTAATACATTATGCACTCATGGCACTAGTGTCACAGAGAGTTATGAACAGGGGCGGACTGACCATTCGGGCACTCGGGCACTGCCCGAGGGCCCCATACCACTAAGGGGCCCCATCAGGGTTGCCAGCCTCAATAAAACCAGGGACAGTATGTAAAAATCTGTGTTTTTTTAAAAATCCTAAGATTATAGCTGCCCCGCCTCTCCAGTACCTTTTCAGTGTGTGTATGTGTATTCTGTGTGTGTATACTGTGTGTGTATATTGTGTGTGTATGTGTATACTGTGTGGCCTCATAATCTATTGCCTGGGGGGCCCCATAATCTCCTATTGCCTGGGGAGCCCCATAACCTCCTATTGCCCGGGGGCCCCATAATCTCCTATTGCCCGGGGGCCCCATAATCTTCTCCTATTGCCAGGGGCCCCATAATCTTCTCCTATTGCCTGGGGGCCCCATAATCTCCTATTGCCCGGGGGCCCCATGAGTTGTCAGTCCGCCCCTGGTTATGAATTTCAAAAATATGTTTTTTTTTTGCTTTCACTCTGTCCCTCTCTAACTGCAGGTCTGTATGGAGATGTAGAGTATAACAAGTAATTCTGCGCTACCCGAATAACAAGCAGCTAACACGGCCACTAGGATGTAAGCATAAACCAAATAACAGAATAAGTGTAGCGCTAATATAAAAAAATAAAATAACCATATATTATGTAGTATGAAGACCATTAGGTTCCTCAAATCAGCACATCCGAAATGTAAAGGGGGGGACATAAAAAAGTGTATCCAAAGATAATAAAAGTCCTCAAAGTCCTCAAAGGATGTATCATGCAAAATAATAGGATAATAGTCCTCAATGTATGTATGACTTCATATTAAAACATGTCAATATGCAGAAAACATCTGGACTGAAAACACACCACCACCAACAATAGGGAGGCTTACCGGAACATTTGAACCCAATAAAACCTACGTTCAATTGGGTCAAACAAGCTTGAGTCATAAATGGCTGATGGAGTTCCGTGGAGGATGGAAGAAGATCCTAGGATGATCTGTGGAACGGTGTGAGCCTCGGGGGTGATGATCGCAGTGAATGGTGGTTACATTGGACAAGGAGAAACAAAAAAAGGCCACATAGTATAATCCCGTATAGCAAATATGTACCAAATTTAATTAAAAAAAGGAAATACACTCACATGAAAATGGATAAAAAACAGCGATGTGCAAGTAAAATGGCGGCAGTGGGGTCCTATCCGACGCGTTTCGTCTCCTTGGACATTGTCTGGGGGGTCCCCCACTGCAGCCAACAGGATTTATATAAGAAATGTAATCCCCAGTTTGAGAGTCAACTTACAATTGGATTCAGCGTGTAAACCATGCCACTTCCGGTATCTAGGTAAGATGGCCACTGGGCGTGCTTTCCGCGCCTCGTTTTGGGGCCGGAAATCCCTTGATCGATTAGGCATTGCATCTACATATCCAACATATTGGACATTGGATAATGTATTAAATGTCCGTGATCTACCGTGTAAACAGAACAAAAAGTGAAATAAAAAGAAATAAGGAGAAAGCACTAGTGCGCTAAGAGTAAGTGGCGTGACGTCACTGGCATGCATCTGAGGCATGCGTTCCAAGAGACCGTGGTGCGCTGGTGTATGTGACTTATGCTGGACCACAATCCCCACATCTCCAAATTTGAAACAGTTCTATTGTCCACTAAGTTCGCTTTGGACTATCTCTAACCAGACTAAAACTACCGAAGGGCAGAATTCCCAAATCTGAGCAAACGTGTCCTAGAACTACCAAACTACGAGCCCCATTGTTTAGGCTAAGCAGAAAACCTGGGAGCATGTGGTTCCAACTCAGTCCCCAAATTCCCAGCCAGTGCATCTTGACTTGACTTTTTTCCCAAAGCCTGAAGCGTTGTACAGTCCAGAAAATATAAGTGTGGCCCAGACTCCAGATTACACATTTACCTGTCAGCACTGAGAAGTCCCTCCGTACTAAAGGTGAGCCAGGAACGTACACGGCAGGTGCCGGCAGGGGCCAGCACAGAGGCGGGTGGAGGTAAAGAGGTGCAGGCACTAGCAATGAGTAGATGGGTGACAGTCAGGAGGGGTAGAGGGGGAAGTGCCAGAGAGGCCTATCCAGGACTGGAGCATCCCAATAAGTACGCTCCATTTAGTGACATTAGTGAAACCAGTCAGGGACCAGCACTGCTGGAGATGAGGGACTCTCCTAGCTGCCAGGGGAAGAACTCCTCCAGTGAGAGTGGGGGGGCAGCAAAGGGAAAGGAAAGACAGATTCTGGTGGTAGGGGACTCAATTCTTAGAAGGACAGAGAGGGCAATCTGTAACCAAGACCTGAAGCACCGAACAGTATGTTGTCTACCGGGCGCTCAGGTTCGGCACATCACGGATCTTGTGGACAGATTACTGGGAGGGGCTGGGGAAGACCCGGCTGTCATGGTGCATGTTGGCACCAATGACAAAGTCAGAGGCAGATGGAGTGTCCTAAAGAACGATTTTAGGGACTTAGGTGCTAAATTGAGGAAAAGGACCTCCAAGGTAGTGTTCTCAGGAATACTACCGGTACATCGAGCCACACCAGAAAGGCAGAGGGAGATTAGGGAAGTAAACAAGTGGCTGAAGAGCTGGTGTAGTAAGGAGGGGTTTGGGTTCCTGGAGGACTGGGCCGACTTCTCAGGCGGTAACCGGTACTATAGAAGAGACGGACTGCACCTAAATGAGGAGGGTGCAGATCTGCTGGGAAGGAAGATGGCCAAAAAGTTAGAGGGGTTTTTAAACTAGGCGATGGGGAGGAGGGTCCAGAGACAGTGATAGCCAGCGCGGAAGATATTCCAGAGGGTAGTATTGGGGGCATTAGTGGTAGGTTAACAAAAGCACAAAAACACAAGGTGAGTATAGTAGCAAGTCCTAGTTGCAATCTTGAAACGCCCAATACGAGGACAATATGCGACGGGTCTAAACTATGTGGCATGTTCACCAATGCCAGGAGCATGGCGGACAAGATGGGTGAACTAGAGATACTGTTGTACAAGGAGGATTTGGATTTTGTGGGAATTTCAGAGACCTGGTTCAACAGATCTCATGATTGGCTGGCAAACATTCAAGGATATAACCTATACCACAAGGATAGAGAGGGTAAAAAAGGGGGAGGGGTATGCCTATATATCAAGAATAATGTACATGCGAATGTGAGAGATGACATCACTGAGGGAGCTAGAGAGGAGGTGGAATCCTTATGGGTAGAGCTCCAAAGGGATGAAGCTAAGGGGAAAATAATACTGGGAGTATGCTATAGGCCCCCTAACCTGAGGGAGGAAGTGGAGACGGATCTCCTATCACAAATTGGATTAGCAGCAAGGATGGGAAGTGTTATCATAATGGGGGATTTTAATTATCCAGACATAGACTGGGCGGAGAGAACCGCGCATTCATTTAAGGCTCGCCAGTTCCTTAATGTCTTGCAGGACAATTTTATGGGTCAGATGGTAGACGCACCAACTAGAAGAAAAAACATTACTGGATCTACTGATTACCAACAATACAGACCTGATCACAGATGTGGAAATACTGGGCAATTTAGGTAACAGTGATCACAGGTCAATTAGTTTCAGTATAAATCACACAAATAGAAAACATGAAGGGAACACAAAGACACTGAATTTCAAAAGAGCCAACTTCCCTAAACTACAAACCTTGCTAAAAGGCATAAATTGGGATAAAATATTAGGAACAAAGAATACGGAGGAGAGATGGGTTTGCTTTAAGAGCATATTAAATAAGGGCATTAGCCAATGTATCCCATTGGATAATAAATTTAAAAGAGCGAACAAAAATCCTGGATGGCTTAACTCCAATGTAAAAATGCATATAAAAGCAAAGGAGAAGGCCTTCAAAAAATACAAGGTTGAGGGATCATCCTCAGCATTCAGACTTTATAAAGAATGCAATAAGAAATGTAAGGGTGCAATTAGGACGGCTAAGATAGAACATGAAAGACACATAGCGGAGAAGAGCAAAAAAAATTCCAAGAAATTCTTTAAGTATGTAAACAGTAAAAAAGGGAGGGCAGACCATATTGGCCCCATAAAGAATGAGGAAGGACATCTGGTTACGAAGGATGGGGAGATGACAAAGGTATTGAATTTATTCTTCTCCTCAGTCTTCACGAGTGAATCAGGGGGCTTCAGTAACCAAAACTGCAGTGTTTATCCTCATGACGCAACACAGGAAGCACCTCCATGGTTAACAGAGGACGGAATTAAAATTAGACTTGAGAAACTTAACATTAATAAATCACTGGGACCAGATGGCTTGCATCCGAGGGTACTTAGGGAACTCAGTCAGGTGATTGCCAGACCGTTGTTCCTAATTTTTACAGACAGTCTATTGACTGGAATGGTACCAGCTGATTGGAGAAAAGCCAATGTAGCACCAATATTTAAAAAGGGCCCAAAAAACATCCCTGGTAATTACAGACCAGTTAGCCTAACATCAATAGTATGTAAACTCTTGGAGGGGATGATAAGGGACTATATACAAGATTTTAGTAATAAGAACGATATCATTAGCAGTAATCAGCATGGATTCATGAAGAATCGTTCTTGCCAAACCAATCTATTAACCTTCTATGAGGAGGTGAGTTGCCATCTAGATAAAGGAAGGCCCGTAGACGTGGTGTATCTGGATTTTGCAAAAGCATTTGACACAGTTCCCCATAAACGTTTACTGTACAAAATAAGGTCCGTTGGCATGGACCATAGGGTGAGTACATGGATTGAAAACTGGCTACAAGGGGGTGTTCAGAGGGTGGTGATAAATGGGGAGTACTCAGAATGGTCAGGGGTGAGTGGTGGGGTTCCCCAGGGTTCTGTGCTGGGACCAATCCTATTTAATTTGTTTATAAACGACCTGGAGGATGGGATAAACAGTTCAATCTCTGTATTTGCAGACGATACTAAGCTAAGCAGGGCAATAACTTCTCCGCAGGATGTGGAAACCTTGCAAAAAGACCTGAACAAATTAATGGGGTGGGCGACTACATGGCAAATGAGGTTCAATGTAGAAAAATGTAAAATAATGTATTTGGGTGGCAAAAATATGAATGCAATATATACACTGGGGGGAGAACCTCTGGGGGAATCTAGGATGGAAACGGACCTGGGGGTCCTAGTAGATGATAGGCTCAGCAATGGCATGCCATGCCAAGCTGCTGCTAATAAAGCAAACAGAATATTGGCATACATTAAAAGGGGGATCAACTCCAGAGATAAAACTATAATTCTCCCGCTCTACAAGACTCTGATCCGGCCGCACCTGGAGTATGCTGTCCAGTTCTGGGCACCAGTCCTCAGGAGGGATGTACTGGAAATGGAGCGATTACAAAGAAGGGCAACAAAGCTAATAAAGGGTCTGGAGGATCTTAGTTATGAGGAAATGTTGCGAGCGCTGAACTTATTCTCTCTGGAGAAGAGACGCTTGAGAGGGGATATGATTTCAATTTACAGATACTGTACTGGTGACCCCACAATAGGGATAAAACTTTTTTGCAGAAGAGAGTTTAATAAGACTCGTGGCCACTCATTACAATTAGAAGAAAAGAGGTTTAACCTTAAACTACGTAGAGGGTTCTTTACTGTAGGAGCGGCAAGGATGTGGAATTCCCTTCCACAGGCGGTGGTCTCAGCAGGGAGCATTGATAGCTTCAAGAAACTATTAGATAATCACCTGAATGACCGCAACATACAGGGATATGTAATGTAATACTGACACATAATCACACACATAGGTTGGACTTGATGGACTTGTGTCTTTTTTCAACCTCACCTACTATGTAACTATGTAACCTAACAAAAAAAAAAAAACAGTAATGGAAAAAATAGCACAACCCAAACGCTTCCCCCACACATATACACAGACAGAATGTAAACATTTCAAAGATCAAACCATATACTGCACCAAGTGAGGTCCAACAAAAACCTTGTACCCTTTGGACTCCCAGCACCCTATCTTTTTCTACTGTAGCATCACCCAAACCCCAACAGTAGGCCTCCATGGCTGCACCTAAAAGGGTTGTGAGCTGGAGAGGTCAAGCCCAATTATACCAAGTACTTCCTAAAGCCAGCCCTGAGCTGAAACTGGGAAGAACCAGCCCATCAGCTTGGACCAATAAAGGACCATTTCCACCTGGAAACATCTTCTGTTGGCACATACCAACTTGGCCTTCTGAAAAGCTCCGTAAAAGGCTAGGTTAAGGGCCATCTGAAAAAGTACTATCATCCTATATAGACCCCATCTTTCTTATGTCTTTTAACACCTGCCAAATGAAGAAATCTTTAGTGACATCCCTTGCACCTTGTAGTCTAAACGAGGACAAAGCCAAAATCACCCTTGCGATTGAAGAGATGGAAGTACCACCTGTCTGCAAATTTACAAGGTACAAAAGAACTCTATTCCTCAAACAGAAAACTTCTTTAACCTGTGAACTGGATTTTCTTCTCAAAATCCTCCCAACACTGCCATGCTGCCACGTAAGACTCTCGCATATTGGGCATCAATGATTGTTGCAACCATCCTGCCACTACTTCAAGGACACTTGCCATATGTTGTCTGGACACAGGGCAGCCATACAGGCTCCCCCAAGGCACAAAATATCGCCACTGAAAATAAGATAAGGAGCCAGCCATACTGTTGTCCAGTCCCAGCACATGGGTAGCTGTGTAACATTAAAGTGTAAATACATTAACACCAACTTATGCTGCAGATTAACCAAATATTATCAAATTATTGATAGCTTCAACAACCCCATACCCCCTTTTCCAAAACATCCCCCCCCCCCCCAAATCTGCATGGCCACAAGCAGGGAAAGAATTCAAGACACATAAAAAATACACCAAATTGCACAAATTCAAAGCATCAGCAGGCACAATTTTTTCAAATCAGTCTACATGTCATCTGTAATCAACACCAGAATTGTGTAGACGTATTACCCAAGAGGTAGCCCTCACCAACTGTCTGCAAAGCACCTGACCCAAAGGCTGTAAAAATTAATTTTTCCCAAATGGCTCTGGAATTTCCTAAGACACAACTTCTTAGAAAATGACTTGCTGCAAATCACTTATTTTAGAATCTGGTAACATGCACTCGACCATTATAGAATTAGTTTTGAGTTGTGGGTGCCAAAGGCAAAACATTTTTAAAGTTGTTAACATATGAAATGCAAAGTGCCTGTCTTAAAAACACTCAAAAATTCATCCAGATTGTGTAGAATTCATGTTCTGCCCTACACTTGCTTTACAAGCTTTTCCAAAAATGTGATGAATATTTCAAAATAGGAACAAGATATGGAACAACCAATAGGCAAGCGCTGATCAATAATAAAACTGACGTTTGAACGAGCATACTAGCAAAATTGACAAACAGGGTGATTTAAAAAATGCCAAGATTGTCAACCGGCAGAATGCAATAAGCTGATTCAATAGCCACTTTTTCCAACAAAGCACCAATCCCAACCAAATCCCAGGGTTGCCTGCTTCCTTTTTTGGAACAACACCCACAAATCAGGAATGGGAGAAAACACATGCACCCACGCTTGGATTCTAACCAAACTGACTCCCTTTGCTAACTTGTCTTTCAACAGCTGTAGGTGTTGCCTGGCCAATAACCAATTTCTCGCCCCAATACCCTGACTACTTGAAGAATTAGAAATTCTGAACCCTTCTGAACAACTCTTCTGCAATAAAATAGCAGCCTGCCTGTCTGGCTATTCATTTAGCCAAGCCAGCATCTCATGTAGCCTTAATAGAGTCACCTCCTTTTTCCAGAGGGCTGAGTGAAACTCGTCCTAAACCCAGATCCATGTCTGTGGAAAAACTTCATGAACAGGTGAGTTAAAGCCCTCATCCTGAACATTCATGCTTGAATATACATGAACTTCCCCATTTACAATGTCCCTCACTAAATATCCAACACACTGACTTTTTGAGGGTCCCCCGCTCCCATGAAACCAACAGGGCAGATAGAAAAAACTCACCAGAAGTCCCGTGAGACTGTTGTCAAATGCAGCAAAATCCCAAAATCCTTGTGGTTCCAAGCTAAGCTTGGACGTATCAACATAGATTGTCTAAACTGCTCATCATAACAAAGCCAAACCTCCATTGGTCCAGGGAAGCTCCATGGTTGACCCCATATAACAAAACAGCCCAGAACAGCCTTTTGGCATATTTTCCTCCACAATTCTCCTGTAAATAGTGAATAATTGAAACCAGTTGTTTAGGGCCTTAAAATAAGCTGAAAATTATGTCTCTCATCATCCTCTTCTTTTCCCTTTTCCTATTTATCTGTAGGAATTCTTTCAAGAGGCAGCAGGTAAATATGTCAATGTACACTCTGCCCAAATCTTTTTTCTTAGGTCCTTTTCACACAAAACCAACCTTAGAGTCCCCAAAAATTCTTCTAAACCACTAAATCTTGCAGCCCTAACACTATAATTGTTATGAAAGGTGGATGAAAGCAAAGAGGAATCATGAGACTCGCCGTGCTGTAAACCACCAGAAGCATGACCAGCTGCAATTGCAGATCCAGACTGGGATGCTGCTGTGAAACCCCAGACTCCAATGTCTTTGCCAAAGTGGGTCCCTATGATTCTGACACCTGCAGAGGAGACAAACATTGAATGTATTGCACCTTACCAGTCCTTAGGTGTGGTGGCTGCACTTGTTTTCTTTTTCGGGCTTTCTTTCCTTTATTTTCACCTGGTGAGCTCTCCAGCAACACATATCCAACCCTTGGGGGACAATGTTCACTCAAGGTATTGTTTCTATGGAGAAACAGCATTGTCACCCTAGGCTGCCCACTCCTGATTTGAATTTCAGTACACCTTCTATTCTCTTCCCCTCCATAACAGGTGTCCTCTATCTAGTTCAACTGGGGAGAACTGGGTAGGGCTGATAATACTGCTTGGGGTTTCAGTGCTGCCAGGGTAGACTCCATAGGAAGTTCTAAGCTTGCTGGGTTTCTTTCAGAATCAACATACATTTTCCTGTACCTATGCAGCATGGTACAAAACGTACAAAATGTAAAAATATGCATGTATAAAAGACATGCACGGAATATGTTGCTTTTTTATAGTTTGTTTAAACATAAACTCTAAAGTGTATGTAAAGTCAAAACCTTTTTTTTGGATAGGGTAGAAAATGGACCCCATGAGTTCTTTTTACTGGTCATGTCCCATTTAGAGAAATTTCCTTTCATTTCCTGTCCCAAAGACAGAACAGAAAACAAGGGAAAATCTCCCCTTAGACAATCATCACTGGAACAAGTGTCCCTATTGGAATAGTTCCTGTCACTTGATGTTCTGTACAATTGTGGATTTCTCAACACCTACATGGTCGCTGTTAAAACCTAGAAGGTGTTTTAACAATTTTTCGCTCTGTCCAAAGTATAAAAAAATGTTGGCTTTACGTACAAAGATTCTGTTGCTTATTAAAGGTATCTTACAAAATGCTATACCTGCAAATAAAGCAGGTATGAATCTAGGGGGGTGCTGGGGTTGGCAACCCCCCAAACTTTAGTCATGCCCCCCCAGGACCAGTTATGTCGTTATCAGAAAATGGGGGGCCAAGGGGCAGTGCATCTTTGGTGAAGTTGAGTCGGCATGGCTGCACAGTGCCCTGCCTCCATCTGCCACACCATTTCATTCCATTCCATTGTAATGAGGGGTGGACCATGATGCATATGTTGCTATGATGGTGGATGGCCTGCCTGCACCATAGAAATGAAAGATGTTGATCCAGGATGGAAGTCCTGCTTCTAGCCAAACCTGCTTCACCTCACATTCCCTGCCATAATGCTGCAGCCACGGTGAGGATTTGAAGGCAGCACTCTGCTTGTGAAAGGGGGTTGAGGACTCTGTTGTAAAGGGGAATGACTCTAATGTAAAGGGGGCCTCTAATGTGATATGGGAACTCTGATGTGAGGGGGGCTTTAATGTGAAGGGGGGGGGGACACCTGTGTAATGGGGGACTTTGATATTATGAGGGGACTCTGAAGTTGAGGGTGCCTACTTTGATGTAACTGGGGGACTCTGATGTGATGAGGAGGCTCCGATGTGAGAGGGGAAAAGCTGATGTGAAGACAGCCAAGGAAAGGGTGGCATAGTTTTTCAGTGCAGATGTCGGTGGCCTTAAGCCATACAAATACAGTTCAGGACTGGGGTGCCCCGTGATTTAGCATACTTTTAAAGGGAGCTGTGACTGAGAATAGGTTGAGAAACACCAGCTTAAAACATGTCCTTTTCATCTCAGCCACATTGAGACACAGAGAAGTAGTGCTCCCAGTTCACTCCTACACTGCCTCTATACTACCCAGAAGTAATGTCAAATAGTACTTCTTGGTGATGACTCTTGGTACAGAAGCATGCTGAGTGAACAGGGAATACTGGACCCATGCATCTCTCTCACACTTAGATACAGCCAGCACCAGTGGGGAGTGCTGGAGAGACATAAAAACAGGAAGAGCACAAGTAGGATATGAAGGTGCATTGACAATATGCCACCCTGACTTTATTTAATGCACCCCAGATCAGACAGGCTAGATCTGGCCCTGAAGTAAAGAAATATTCATATACTGCTATGTCATGTTTCTGAATTCTGTGTAGACTGGGTATAAGAAGTAAGTATTCCTTCTCTGTTTGCAGCATACACTAAGTCAGGGGTCTCAAACTGGCGTCCCTCCAGCTGTTGCGAAAATACAAGTCCCATGAGGCATTGCAAGGCTGACAGTTACAAGCATGAATCCCACAGGCAGAGGCATGATGGGACTTGTAGTTGCACAACTGGAGGGACGCCAGTTTGAGACCCCTGCACTAGCATTTTTGTGAAATCATTAACTGCGGCTGTCAGATTTAACCAGTATAGCCAATCACAGGAGGATTATTTGTGAAGGAGGAACTTCAGCCGAGACTGCAAAAAGTCAGCAGTTGCAAATATTGTCGCTGCTTACTTTTACAAAACATATACTTGCCAACCGATTGTGTCCAGCATTGTGTTCCTACTACCAAAAAAGGTCAGTGCTGTCTTCAGTCCCTCTCCGCCGCTTTGGATTCAGGAGCCGACTGTGTCTTCCTGATCAGTCACAGCCGGCTCCCCACCTGACATGAGCGAAGTGCACAGATTGGAGGAGACTGTCCTGGAACCTCCCAGGATGTATGATGCATCCCAGGAGGCTGCAGGTGGGAGGGGCAGACCCAGCAAACATTATTCTCATATAGGCAAGAAAGTTAAAAAAGTCTTTTAGCTGGTTCCCTCCGAAGTTTCCCTCAGGAAATTAATAAATTTGGAAATGAAACATACTTTCCAAATGTGTTAAAAGATGGGGGGGGGGGGGGGCTGGAATAGGCTAGCCACAAAATGAGAGTGAAGGTCCACTTTAAGTGAACTCAGAATTTAGTAATGACTCACAAAGGCATTACTGAATCCTTGTACTTAAGAAACAATCTTCAGGCTTCAGAGAATACTTTTAATCTGAGAGAAGATTTTATGAAATGCTTAAATTTTTCTACCATGAAGAATGCCCTAGAAAATGTTGTATGTTTTATTTAGCAGCTACAATTGTTAAGTACTTTTGTTAATCAGTTTGAGTTCTGGGTTACATTGCTTGATTTTACACATAATTGGAAGATATATGTTTTATCAAGGTAAATTTTATCCTGCTTATTGTCATTACCACTATGCTACTGTTTACAATGCAATTCCTATAAAAATGTAATGTGACACCTACAGTATGCTCTGCTTTCATACTGTAGGGTTGTAGTACAAAACCTGAAGTAATGGTAAACGATTGGACTGTTGCCCATAGCAACTAATCAGATCTTTCATATTCAAACCTGATCTGAAAAAAATGACAACTGGAATCTTGTTGCTATAGAAACAGTTTTACTTTTGTTTGCCCTAATTTTTGCAGATGAAAGTACAAAATGAGCTTTACTGTTATGTACTGTAGTATTCAGCTTACAATGAAATCATACGTTATTTCAAAATTATGTACAAAAATAGAGGCAATATTTGCCTATGGCTATTATAATAAAGCTACTTTGTTAAACAATAACATCATATAAGACTGTCCATAGGGACAAGGAACAATAGAACAGAAAAACAATAAACCAGACAATGCTAAAGGGTGGGGACATAGAGATGCCCTAGTGTAGTTCCCCAAATTGGTTGCCATGAGTACAGTTGGGAACCCTGTAGTGTGGGGTAGGCAGTGTAAGCTGGAGTTCCCTAGAGTAGGGAGTGGGTTGTACTGTTAACAGGTAGTGCTACCCCTGCCACTGTGGGGCATCTTGGGGAAGAGTGCTCTGTATAAATAAACTGGTGGGAGTTGGCCTGGGTGGTTGGTCTTGGGAAGCAGTACAAGGACCAATGCATGCAAAGATATAATATTTGAGGCTCTAGCTTGTGGAAGCTTCCGCTTATGTGAGAAACTAGGAAGGGGGGGTGCAGGACTAATGGCTTGGGGGTGCTCACATCTCTCATCCTGCTGTTGTTTGTTTGCAACTAGAAACGCATTCCAGTAAAAGAGTTAACAGGCTGTCATCACATGGACTCTTCCATCTCCTAACCTCAAGATGGGGACATCTCCTGGAAACAAAGCTTGCTGAGTGAGACTGCTATTGAGGTTCTTTGCCATAAGGCCTTAGTAAGGTATTGATTAAGTGATTGGTTATTTCATAAAGGATCTCATATCCAGGGGTGTAACTACAGGGGTTGCAGGGGTCACAATGGTGACCCAGCCCCATTCTCCAGGGGGCAGGTGTGACTCCCCTGTACACCTGAACAGGAGGGGCAGTGGGGGCGACATATAGAGGAACCAATGCCCTGCAGCTGCTGAAAGCCTGCTTCTCCTCCTCTCCCTCCCGCAGTCATTCAATTTCTGCAGGAGGAAAATGGAGGGCCTCGGTTCCTCTATATGTCGCCAATCCTCATATCCAGTTTCCTTTTCTTTCTGCTGTCCCCAGGCCCCTGTGTGCTCCCCTTGCCCCCTTATCCTTTGAAGCTCTGCTGGTCTCCCACCTGCTGCTTTCTTACCGGCTGCTGCAAGGAAGTGTCAGGATGGAGAGTGGGGAAGGGGCTGGCAAATATGTAATTTACCGGCCCCTTCCTTTTCTAAATGAAAAGAGTCAGTGATCGGTGTCCATTTATAACTGAAGCATAGTAAACTGTGAATGAATGGGAAGTTCTGTACAGAGCGATTCCTGTCCATTCATTCTATGCATCTGAGTCTGCAGAGATGGAGTTTGAAGGCTGTGTCCTCAATCTAGAATAGAGTTCTGTACCACTAGACTGGGATTACCTCATGAATCAGCAAAGTCAGCAATAAACAGTGCATATACTGTAAGCATTAACCACTTGCCGACCGCCTAACGCAGATATACTGCGGCAGAGCGGCACGGGCAGGCAAAATCACGTACCTGTACGTGATCTGCCTCCCGCGGGCGGGGGGTCCGATCGGACCCCCCCCCGGTGCCATCGGCGGTCGGCATCTGACTGGGAGCGTCGGGAGGCGAGGGGGAGACCATCCGATCGTGGCCCCCCCCTCGCGATCGCTCCCAGCCAATGGAAATCCTCCTCTGCCTGTGTGTCGTTTCACACAGGCAGAGGATGTGATGTCATCTCTCCTCGGTCTGGCAGTTTCCGTTCCAGCGCCGAGGGGAGATGACATGTAAGTGCACACAACACTCACACACACAGTAGAACATGCCAGGCATACTTTACACCCCCGATCCCCCCCCGATCGCCCCCCGATCCCCCCCCAATCACCCCCCCCCCCCCTGTCACAAACTGACATTAGCAGTATTTTTTTTTTTTTTTTTTTTCTGATTACTGCTGTGTCAGTTTGTGACAGTTAGTGTTAGGGCAGTGAGTATTACCCCCCTTTAGGTCTAGGATACCCCCCTAACCCCCCCTAATAAAGTTTTAACCCCTTGATCACCCCCCCTCACCAGTGTCGCTAAGCGATCATTTTTCTGATCGCTGTATTAGTGTCACTGGTTCCGCTAGTTAGGGACGTAAATATTTAGGTTCGCCGTCAGTGTTTTATAGCGACAGGGACCCCCATATACTATCTAATAAATGTTTTAACCCCTTGATTGCCCCCTAGTTAACCCTTTCACCGCTGATCACCGTATAACCGTTACGGGTGACGCTGGTTAGTTCGTTTATTTTTTATAGTGTCAGGGCACCCACCGTTTATTACCGAATAAAGGTTTAGCCCCCCGATCGCCCGGCGGTGATATGCGTCGCCCCAGGCAGCGTCAGATTAGCGCCAGTACCGCGAACACCCACGCACGCAGCATACACCTCCCTTAGTGGTATAGTATCTGATCGGATCAATATCTGATCCGATCAAATCTATACTAGCGTCCCCAGCAGTTTAGGGTTCCCGAAAACGCAGTGTTAGCGGGATCAGCCCAGATACCCGCTAGCACCTGCGTTTTGCCCCTCCGCCCAGCCCAGCCCACCCAAGTGCAGTATCGATCGATCACTGTCACTTACAAAACACTAAACGCATAACTGCAGCGTTCGCAGAGTCAGGCCTGATCCCTGCGATCGCTAACAGTTTTTTTGGTAGCGTTTTGGTGAACTGGCAAGCACCAGCCCCAGGCAGCGTCAGGTTAGCGCCAGTACCGCTAACACCCACGCACGCACCGTACACCTCCCTTAGTGGTATAGTATCTGAACGCATCAATATCTGATCCGATCAGATCTATACTAGCGTCCCCAGCAGTTTAGGGTTCCCAAAAACGCAGTGTTAGCGGGATCAGCCCAGATACCTGCTAGCACCTGCGTTTTGCCCCTCCGCCCAGCCCAGCCCACCCAAGTGCAGTATCGATCGATCACTGTCACTTACAAAACACTAAACGCATAACTGCAGCGTTCGCAGAGTCAGGCCTGATCCCTGCGATCGCTAACAGTTTTTTTGGTAGCGTTTTGGTGAACTGGCAAGCACCAGCCCCAGGCAGCGTCAGATTAGCGCCAGTACCGCTAACACCCACGCACGCACCGTACACCTCCCTTAGTGGTATAGTATCTGATCGCATCAATATCTGATCCGATCAGATCTATACTAGCGTCACCAGCAGTTTAGGGTTCCCAAAAACGCAGTGTTAGCGGGATCAGCCCAGATACCTGCTAGCACCTGCGTTTTGCCCCTCCGCCCGGCCCGGCCCAGCCCACCCAAGTGCAGTATCGATCGATCACTGTCACTTACAAAACACTAAACGCATAACTGCAGCGTTCGCAGAGTCAGGCCTGATCCCTGCGATCGCTAACAGTTTTTTTTGTAGCGTTTTGGTGAACTGGCAAGCGCCAGTGGCCTAGTACACCCCGGACGTAGCCAAACCAGCACTGCAGTAACACTTGGTGACGTGGCGAGTCCCATAAGTGCAGTTCAAGCTGGTGAGGTGGCAAGCACAAGTAGTGTCCCACTGCCACCAAGAAGACAAACACAGGCTTGTCGTGCCCATAATGCCCTTCCTGCTGCATTCGCCAATCCTAATTGGGAACCCACCGCTTCTGCAGCGCCCGTACTTCCCCCATTCACATCCCCAACCAAATGCAGTCGGCTGCATGAGAGGCATTTTTATGTCCTCCCGAGTACCCCTACCCAACGAACCCCCCCAAAAAAGATGTCGTGTCTGCAGCAAGCGCGGATATAGGCGTGACACCCCCTATTATTGTCCCTCCCCTCCTGTCCTGATAATCCTGGTCTTTGCATTGGTGAATGTTTTGAACGCTAGCATGCACTAGTTGAGTATTAGCGTAGGGTACAGCATTGCACAGACTAGGCACACTTTCACAGGGTCTCCCGAGATGCCATCGCATTTTGAGAGACCCGAACCTGGAACCGGTTACAGTTATAAAAGTTAGTTACAAAAAAAAGTGTAAAAAAAAAAAAAAAACACAAACAAAAATATAAAATAAAAATAGTTGTCGTTTTATTGTTCTCTCTCTCTCTATTCTCTCTCTATTGTTCTGCTCTTTTTTACTGTATTCTATTCTGCAATGTTTTATTGTTATTATGTTTTATCACGTTTGCTTTTCAGGTATGTAATTATTTATACTTTACCGTTTACTGTGCTTTATTGTTACCATTTTTTTGTCTTCAGGTATGCCATTCACGACTTTGAGTGGTTATACCAGAATGATGCCTGCAGGTTTAGGTATCATCTTGGTATCATTCTTTTCAGCCAGCGGTCGGCTTTCATGTAAAAGCAATCCTAGTGGCTAATTAGCCTCTAGACTGCTTTTACAAGCAGTGGGAGGGAATGCCCCCCCCCCCCCCCAACATCTTCCGTGTTTTTCTCTGGCTCTCCTGTCTCAACAGGGAACCTGAAAATGCAGCCGGTGATTCAGCCAGCTGACCATAGAGCTGATCAGAGACCAGAGTGGCTCCAAACATCTCTATGACCTAAGAAACCGGAAGCTACGAGCATTTTATGACGTAGATTTCGCCGGATGTAAACAGCGCCATTGGGAAATTGGGAAAGCATTTTATCACACCGATCTTGGTGTGATCAGATGCTTTGAGGGCAGAGGAGAAATCTAGGGTCTAATAGACCCCAATTTTTGCAAAAAAGAGTACCTGTCACTACCTATTGCTATCATAGGGGATATTTACATTCCCTGAGATAACAATAAAAATGATTTAAAAAAAAAAAAAATGAAAGGAACAGTTTAAAAATAAGATAAAAAAACAATAATAATAAAGAGAAAAAAAAAAAAAAAAAAAAAAAGCACCCCTGTCCCCCCTGCTCTCGCGCTAAGGTGAACGCAAGCGTTGGTCTGGCGTCAAATGTAAACAGCAATTGCACCATGCATGTGAGGTATCGCCGCGAAGGTCAGATCGAGGGCAGTAAGTTTAGCAGTAGACCTCCTCTGTAAATCTAAAGTGGTAACCTGTAAAGGCTTTTAAAGGCTTTTAAAAATGTATTTAGTTTGTCGCCACTGCACGTTTGTGCGCAATTTTAAAGCATGTCATGTTTGGTATCCATGTACTCGGCCTAAGATCATCTTTTTTATTTCATCAAACATTTGGGCAATATAGTGTGTTTTAGTGCATTAAAATGTAAAAAAGTGTGTTTTTTCCCCAAAAAATGCGTTTGAAAAATCGCTGCGCAAATACTGTGTGAAAAAAAAAAATGAAACACCCACCATTTTAATCTGTAGGGCATTTGCTTTAAAAAAAATATATAATGTTTGGGGGTTCAAAGTAATTTTCTTGCAAAAAAAAATTATTTTTTTATGTAAACAATAAGTGTCAGAAAGGGCTATGTCTTCAAGTGCTTAGAAGAGTGGGTGATGTGTGACATAAGCTTCTAGATGTTGTGCATAAAATGCCAGGACAGTTCAAAACCCCCCCAAATGACCCCATTTTGGAAAGTAGACACCCCAAGCTATTTGCTGAGAGGCATGTCGAGTCCATGGAATAATTTATATTGTGACACAAGTTGCGGGAAAGAGACAATTTTTTATTTTTTTTATTTTTTTTTGCGCAAAGTTGTCACTAAATGATATATTGCTCAAACATGCCATGGGAATATGTGAAATTACACCCCAAAATACATTCTGTTGCTTCTCCTGAGTACGGGGATACCACATGTGTGGGACTTTTTGGGAGCCTAGCCGCGTACGGGACCCCGAAAACCAAGCACCGCCTTCAGGCTTTCTAAGGCCGTAAATTTTTGATTTCACTCTTCACTGCCTATCACAGTTTTGGAGGCCATGGAATGCCCAGGTGGCACAAAACCCCCCCAAATGACCCCATTTTGGAAAGTAGACACCCCAAGCTATTTGATGAGAGGTATAGTGAGTATTTTGCAGACCTCACTTTTTGTCACAAAGTTTTGAAAATTGAAAAAAGAAAAAAAAAAATTTTTTTTCTCGTCTTTCTTTATTTTCAAAAACAAATGAGAGCTGCAAAATACTCACCATGCCTCTCAGCAAATAGCTTGGGGTGTCTACTTTCCAAAATGGGGTCATTTGGGGGGGGTTTGTGCCACCTGGGCATTCCATGGCCTCCGAAACTGTGATAGGCAGTGAGGAGTAAAATCAAAAATGTACGCCCTTAGAAATCCTGAAGGCGGTGCTTGGTTTTCGGGGTCCCGTACGCGGATAGGCTCCCAAAAAGTCCCACACATGTGGTATCCCCGTACTCAGGAGAAGCAGCTAAATGTATTTTGGGGTGCAATTCCACATATGCCCATGGCCTGTGTGAGCAATATATCATTTAGTGTCAACTTTGTGCAAAAAAAAAAAAAAAAAAAAAAAATTTGTCACTTTCCCGCAACTTGTGTCAAAATATAAAACATTCCATGGACTCAACATGCCTCAAAGCAAATAGCTTGGGGTGTCTACTTTCCAAAATGGGGTCATTTGGGGGGGTTTTATGTCATCTGGGCATTTTATGGCCTTCAAAACTGTGATAGGTAGTGAGGAGTAAAATCAAAAATGTACGCCCTTAGAAATCCTGAAGGCGTTGCTTGGTTTTCGGGGCCCCGTACGCGGCTAGGCTCCCAAAAAGTCCCACACATGTGGTATCCCCGTACTCAGGAGAAGCAGCTAAATGTATTTTGGGGTGCAATTCCACATATGCCCATGGCCTGTGTGAGCAATATATCATTTAGTGACAACTTTTTGTAATTTTTTTTTTTTTTTTTTTTTTTGTCATTATTCAATCACTTGGGACAAAAAAAATAAATACTCAATGGGCTCAACATGCCTCTCAGCAAATTCCTTGGGGTGTCTACTTTCCAAAATGGGGTCATTTGTGGGGGTTTTGTACTGCCCTGCCATTTTAGCACCTCAAGAAACGACATAGGCAGTCATAAATTAAAGGCTGTGTAAATTCCAGAAAATGTACCCTAGTTTGTAGACGCTATAACTTTTGCGCAAACCAATAAATATACACTTATTGACATTTTTTTTACCAAAGACATGTGGCCGAATACATTTTGGCCTAAATGTATGACTAAAATTGAGTTTATTGGATTTTTTTTAGAACAAAAAGTAGAAAATATCATTTTTTTTCAAAATTTTCGGTCTTTTTCCGTGTATAGCGCAAAAAATAAAAATGGCAGAGGTGATCAAATACCATCAAAAGAAAGCTCTATTTGTGGGAAGAAAAGGACGCAAATTTCGTTTGGGTACAGCATTGCATGACCGCGCAATTAGCAGTTAAAGCGACGCAGTGCCGAATTGTAAAAAGTGCTCTGGTCAGGAAGGGGGTAAAACCTTCCGGGGCTGAAGTGGTTAACTGCAATGTAAATAATAATACTATAACTAGTCTAGAGTGGACTCTAGGAGAATAGCTAGGATATGGTGCAATGTCCCCTGAAAGGTACCTCCTAGCATAAGCAATAGGTGAAGGTCTTTGTGTAGTAGCTGTAAAGGGACTTTAGTCTTAACTCTTCAGACAGCAAGTGTTGGGGCCCAGTTGTACCATTGGTGCATGTGAAAATAGTCCCAGTGAATACAGGCAGCAAAAGGCTGCTAGATGGCTGTATGGTCAATTCCTAGAGGGTTCAGTCTCTCTAACAGCTATTAATAAATCCCCACAACAGCAACTCACCAGTCTCAGTGATATTGCAGCTTACCATCTGGTCACACATACTGATAAGTCCACACTGCACCCAGGTGACTCTGACTGTCAGCACATCTGGACTCAGCACTCCTGATCCTGCTCAGGCTTCCGTTATGAAGAAGTTGTGGTGGACACGGGACAGCGATGTGAACTCTCCTGACTCCCTCATGGCAAAAGCAAGCTGAGTCCTCTGTAGTCTTCTGAGAAAATTAAGCTCTTTCCCCTCTTCCTGGCAAATGCAGTTCAAAAGCTCTTGAATACAGTAGAATCTCTTTCCTCTAGACTACAATTCCCACAATGCAGTGCTGCATGACTCAGTTTATTGAACTCTTCCTGCTCAGCAGCTCCCTCCTCTTGCTGATATATCTGTTTACCAGTTCAGCACCTCAGGGCAGCATGTACAGAGAGCAGCTACAGCCAGTGTTTCTCTTACTCACCATTCTTAGCCAAGCACCTGGCTAAACTTATATCTGTATTTTTGGTAAAAAAAAAGTCATATCTTGACAGGTAACCTGTAAAGAAATATTCACAGTAATAATATACAAATATTGTGGTCGCAGAGAACAGGTTCATATAGAATAGATACATTGCACATTAACCCGACATATTTCGCTGATTGCTTCTTCAGGGGTTGTGCGAATGGAAACACAATAAACATGAAAAACTATACATTTATGGAGACAAAGAAAAAACAACAATGAATTAGCACAATGTCAAATATATATAAAAAATGTATATATGTTATAAGGAGAGCGTAGTGTATATCAAACACTGCCGACAAAGTCGCTTACCCTGAAAAAGCTTCCGAACAAAAATAACCACCACCTAAGTCCACACTCACAGTGGCCCCCCGCGGGAAGTCATCAAATTGCAGTCACAGAGGACAGAAAGGTAAGACTATAAAACAGAAAATTACATTTTATAAGAGGAATGCGAAGAAAAATAATCAGAGAAAGAGAAATGTGGCTGCAAACATCTTCTAGCCAGGACCAAAGACATCTCAATATGTAAATATTTACCAAAAGCAGTAATTAACTGAGCATGGGATGAAGGGCGACTTTGGACAGCCTGCTGGATTTTAAACGCAGGGATTCTTACTGAGGAAAAATATAATATGAAGAGAAAAAAACAGAAAAAAACAAAATAAGAAGTCAAAAAATATTAATGAAAAATTGATGTCGGCAGTGTTTGATATACACTACGCTCTCTTTACAATATATATATATACTTTTTCATATATATTTGACATTGTGCTAATTCATTGTTGTTTTTTCTTTGTCTTCATAAATGTATAGTTTTTCATGTTTATTGTGTTTCCATTCGCACATCCCCTGAAGAAGCAATCAGCGAAACATGTTGGGTTAATGTGCAATATATATATTCTATATGAACCTGTTCTCTGCGACCACAATATTTGTATATTCTTACTGTGAATATTTCTTTATGTATCTTTTAACCTTGAATTTGTTACAATAAAATATTATTCTTATATTTTTCAATAATCTTTTTTGGACTTTTTTCTGGCACCGTAAAAATCCGTGTTACTCCTTTACCTAAGATTGTTAATTAAGGGTTTCTTGGAAGGTTTTAATTTGCCCCCTTTTGAAGGTTTAGGCTGTAGTCTAACTGTAGTCTGTAGTCTAACTAATAACCTTAAATCAGCCAGTGAATTACATAATGTGGTTAGAGAAAGATTAACCAAAGAAGTGAGGGGATGGAAGGTCGATTTGAATCTCCTCCATTTTTGAACTTTAGGGTGTCCCCTGTAGGGATGGTTCCCAAAAAAGGAACCGAATGAATTCCGCCTAATATACCACCTATCGTTTCCTTTTGGAAATTCATTAAATGATCAGATAGACCCACATTTAGCAGCAGTGTCTTATGCATCCTTTGATTCAGCTTTGCAAAAATTGAATATATTCTGAAGGAATGCTTTGATGGCTAAGGCAGACATGAAATCTGCTTTTAGGCCCCTCCCTTTAAACCCAAATTGTTTTGAAAATAAATATTATTTTGACAAGTGCCTGCCAATGGGCTGTTCATTGTCATGTACTTATTTTGAAACTTTTTCTTCTTTCATAGAGTGGGTAGTAAATGAAGTGACGGGATCTAGATTTTCAATTCACTATTTAGATGATTTTCTTTTTATGGGTCTGGGAGAATCGGAAGAATGTCTGCATTTGCTCAAATCATTCTTTTCAGTATGTAAATATTTTGGTATCCCTTTGGCGGAGGAAAAAACAGTTTTTCCATCAACATGTCTTGAGTTTTTGGGTATCACATTGGATACGGTAGCAGGTGAGTTCAGGCTCCCAGGCGAAAAAATATACAAAATTTCTTAGATGCTGTGATGTTCATAAGAAGGAAGAAGGTTACACTAAAAGAAATGCAATCTCTTCTGGGTCAATTGGCATTTGCATCAAGGGTGTTGCCGATGGGAAGAGTTTTCTCCAGAAGGTTGTATGTGTCTATATCTGGTTTAAAAAGCCCTTCCTCTCATGTCAGATTGACTTCAGAAATAAAAGGAGACCTTCTGGTCTGGCTGAATTTCTTGGAACAATTCAGTGGAAAATCGCTGTGGCAGACAGAGTTTGTTTGTGACAGCAATTTCCTTCTGGCAAAGGATGTGGCGGGATCGATTGGTTTTGGAGCAATTTGGGGGAACCAATGGTGTGCATCCGCTTGGCCAAGCGGGTGGGTTGCCAGTGGTTTCTGCAAAAATATTGTGCTTTTGGAATTATTCTCGGTAATTGTTTCTTTACAATTATGGGGTTTGCAGTTTGCAAACAGGAGAATATTACTGAGCACAGATAATAAAGGTGTTTGTTTTGCTGTAAATTGTCTTTCCTCCAAGTCTCCGCAGGTGGTTTATTTATTGCGGCATTTAGTTTTTCTTTGTCTAAAATGGAACATCTGGGTAAAGGCTAAATACATTCAAGGTAAGATGAACATAATAGCTGACGCTTTTTCTCGCCTGCAGATGGACCATTTTTTTCCCCTGCTCCCGGAGGCGGACCTAATAGGAGCTTCATGCCCTCCCCATTTATGGAATCTGATTTAATTTTTACAAACATTAAGCATTCTGTGGCATTATCTACTTGGAAAAATTATTCTGCTTCATGATTGCTGTGGTTGTCTTTCATATGTTCTTTAGAATTAACTATTTTTGATTATTCAGAAAATATAGTGTTAGGATTTCTTCACTCACTGATGAAAAAAAATTATTCTTGGTCACACATTAGCAAAACCCTAGCGGGAGTATCATTTTTTCTGCATCTATACAAACTACCAGCTTGTCAAAGTTTCTTCTCAGTGAAACAGGCTATGAAAGGGTATAGAAAAAATCATTTGTTCAATGATAATAGATGTCCTATTACACCTGAAATGTTATCAAAGTTATGTAGTGCTACAAGAGTAATATGTTCATCAGAATACGAAGCAATTTTATTCAATGCAGCTTTTTCTCTGGCATTCTTTGCAGTTTTCAGGGTTTCAGAGTTATTACCTTCATCAAGGGCAGGAAGGTCTGGTATTCTATTATCATATGTACAAGTATTGGAAGAGAGTGTTAAAATATTTTTAAAATTTAACAAGTGGGATCCTTTGGGCATGGGTTCTTGGATATATTTAAAGAAGTGCCAGGTAGAAATTTTTTGTCCAGTACGGACGTTAAGGTTATACGTGAAATTGAGGTCAGGTTTATCAAACCTTTTATTCATTCACAGTGACGATTCACCGTTAACAGGTTATCAATTCAGAGTAATATTGCAACGTGGTTTGTATCATTTACATTTGAGCCATTTAAGGATAACAACTTATTCATTCAAAATAGGAGCAGCCACTGAGGCTGCTAGAATTGGTTTAAAAGACAATAGCATTAAGAAAATAGGTAGGTGGAGATCTGACTCCTATAAATAGTATATTCGTCCTCTTTAATCATTTATTTTGTTTTCAGGTAATCGTCGCTCGGTGTGGATAGTTGGACATTCTTTTATCTTCTGGGCTCAGATAAGAGCGGCTGAAATTATTCCAAAAATTTAGGATTGGATGCAGCCACATTTTGTGTTAATTGGTATGGTAGAAGGGGAATGGTTTGGAGTGATTTAGTTTATGAGTTAGGTAGACTTTATGCTAATTTTCCCCCTCCTGAGATTCTTATAGTTCACTTGGGTGGTAATGATATTGGGAAAGTGAAGACGTTTGACTTAATATCTAATATGAAGGATACTGTAACGAGCCCCTGCTCGCTCGATTCCACTCTCCCGACACTCCTCTGCTGCTATAGAATCAGATTGCAGATCGCAACATCTGATGGTTCGGTCATCCGATGCTCCGAGACTAGAACTACAGCTATGTGCCGTTCTAATCCAGTTGTGTAGCTCAGAACAAACACCAGGCAGGCTGTTTGTAAGTTCAACCAGGAATCTCTTTTATTGAAAAATACAGGCACTTTTATACAAATAAAAGAGGAGGTGCGTACCTCCGGCCCATATTACTCTCAACATACACCTGTGACCAGAAACCTAATTAACATGGGCTAATTAACTAATCCCTTTAGACAGCCTAGATGACTCAGACATGACCTTTAGGCCAGACTGGCCGTCTTGTAGCTCAGAAAACCCAATCAACATTATCACAATAGCAGAGTTAATTAACACAAACAACAATGGGAATCTAATGACTCTTAGATCCCATACTAGAGACTTATTTACAATACACATTCTAGCAGGCAACAGACAGACAGGTGGCTGGAATTGACATCAGCATCTCCTAACAGTATTTGTCCCAGCATTATGAATCAGCCACTATTTCTAATATGGCAAATCCAGGGTCCCTAGAGTCTGTGTGTCCTGGGGGACCAGGACCCGAATCCACAGTAATACCACCTCAACGGTCCCCAGGCCTACAGCTCACAAAGGGCACCGTTCCCCCAAATGCCAGGGCCCGCGATCGATCGGCAAGAGGCTAGCATTCAGTCCCCTCCAAAAGTCTCTCTCCCGGCTAGGTCTGTCACAGATATGTTTGGTTTTTTAAGCTAATTTCGCCAAATACAGTTTTGGTATTCAAGGTATGTATCGCTTTTATGGCATACACTTATCAGAAGTGAGGCTGTATATTCTTAAGCTCAACCTGCAAACATGCATAGAAAAGGCCGCGGTTTGGGGTGATGGTGACAGGAGGGCTAGTTTTCAAAACAGCCCTCCTGTCATTTGGGACATGTGAAGACTTGTGAAGACATGTTTAAAGAAGAGATGATGGTCAGCCCGAGTCTTAGTGGCTGGGTTGAGTTATTTTGGTGAATCTTGGATGAATTTGTTGAAAATTATTTAGGTAATAAAATTTATACTTTTATATAAATTAAACCAATAAACCAGGCCGTGGTCTATTTATATCCAAACTATTTGTGTGGTGTGTGTTTTGCATTATTCTATGCATATTTGCTGGGTATATATTTAATCTTTGCCTGACGTCTGCGGTCCCATGTGGGGTAAAAGGGGGAACGGCCTATTTGGCACCCCCTTGCCTCATGGGACCGTGGCGTCGGCTAATTTAAAAAAATATATATATATAAAAAAATTTGTAGGTTAAAAGGGCCTTATTCTAATAGTTTAGAAGGGACACATGACAGGGTGAGAAGGTTAAAGGTGATTGGGCTAAGGGGTCAGGTGACCTTTGGAACTTTCTGGAAGGTGATTGGGGGGGCTATTTATAGGACCCCCTGACTGGAATTTTGCCAGTCGCATGAGAGGAGTAGTCAGAAGAGCTTCCCTCCCAACCCCCTCTTTCCTGTCGCGCCCAGGTTTATGTGGTAGGGTCCCTTCGTTGAAAAGCAAAGGGGACATGTGAGGATATGTTTAAAGAAGTGATGATGGTCAGTCCGAGTCTTAGTGGCTGGGTGGAGTTATTTTGGTGAATCCTGGATGAATTTGTTGAAAATTATTTAAGTAATAAAGTTTATACATTTATATATTTGTTTAAGCCAATAAACCAGGCCGTGGCCAATTTTTATCCAAACTATTTATGTGTGGTGTGGGTTTTGTATTATTCTTTGCATGTTTGCTGGTTATATATTTAATCTTTGCCTGACGTCTGCAGTCCCATATGATACACAACTTTACCAGCCATTTTTAGAAGGAGGATGTGCCAGACAGAGGATGCCCACTAGACCCAGGCCAGCAATGTGACAGTAGAAAGGGCCAGTTTTCATTCGGACTTTTCATTCGGACAGTAATCTTGTAAAGTCATCTGTACAGGTAAATTCGATCCAATTGTACCACATAGCTTTGTATTTCGAATTTGTATCTTTTGAGCTCATGAGAACCTCAATTATCCTGATGTCCTCAACCTGTCTTATCCACTGGGAAGTTGTTTGGGTTGAGGGGGATTTCTACCGTGTCGGAACACACAAGCGTGCTGCAATAACAAGGTGCCTCAGGACAGAGTTTTGGTATTGCTTGGTGGATATAGAGTTTTAATGTAGTAAATAGCATCCTGGCAACTTTGGGATGTGTCTGACTGTAAATGTTTTACTTATTTTGTGTACTTTGGTCCAAAAGGAGTCCAGAATGGAACACAACCGGTGACTGCACCACCATCATGTAGCAGGTAAGTTTAGATACATGAAAAAAATATGAATGTTATACTCAGCGCTGCTCCAGTAAACAATAAACACTAATACAATATATAATACAGTACCTACATCAGTATAATCATGATATTACTTAACAATATAAAGTGCTCAGTGCAATTATAGTGCAAAACAAATAAAGTGCAATCATATAAAGTCCATTCATATAGTTATATGTGGTTTTGAACTTGTGCAAAATACGTGTAGATGTTGGTGACACTCGGTGCTCCCCTCCTGGGTCCCCACTCACCAGCAATAATCTTTAAATGTGCCTGTTATTAAATTTAGAATGGCGTCTTCTGTCAATGGCTAGGGCTGTTAAATGTGATCAGTATTTGGGTGAGAATAACACCTTCCTTCCACGGATATATTAGAGACGTCTGGTATATCCTATATCCAAAATATAGTTATCACCGTCCCAACTTTCCCAGTGATCGGATATCTATTTTAGATGTATGGCAATGAAGAGAAAAGGATATATACCTGTAGTGTAATACTGCTAATTTTATTCATAAAAATCCAAAATCATTACACTTACATCAAATCGTTTAAAAATGTGCAGAAAAACGCCACCTTATAACTATATGGATGGAGTGTATATGATTGCACTTCATTTGTTTTGCACTATAATTGCACTGAGCACTTTATATTGTTAAGTAATATCATGTTATTGATTATACTGATGTTGGTACTTTATTATATATTGTATTAGTGTTTATTGTGTACTGGAGCAGCGCTGAGTATAACATTCATATTTTTCATTACTTGGGGTATTTTACCTTGCACTACAGCAGCAGCCCAAACCACATATTCACATTGTTATATATTTTTAGTTACAATTGTCTCCATAATGCGGGTTTTTCAAACTTATTTACAAGTTTAAATGCATAGTATGGAGTCTGGCTGCGGTGCAGTACCAGTGGGTGATAATTTTAAAATCTGACTTCTGGTAATAGTTACTAATCAAAGATTTAGAAGGCATGGAAAGCAAGTTTGATTGTTTATACAGGGAAAATACTACATCAAGGTCTTTCTCCAACGAAGCCAGGAATGGCAAAGACAGTGTGGAGGTTTCCTGTAACAGTAGCTTCAAGGACCATGAGAAAGTGTGACGTGACGAATCAGACTGCAGGCGTGCCTTTTCAAAAAGTGTCAATGGGCATGTAAATAGAACTGCACATGGTAAGGAGCAAAGGAAGTGAGTGAGTTGTAACAGCTGAAATGCGCTGAGACACATAAACTCTGTCTCTCTGGGACATTCGAAGAAGCGCAAGCCAGGATGATTGACTGACAAAATGTTTTGCACATTGTTTACCCATCTAGACCTTCAATTTTAAACTTTAGACTTGATTCATCTGGCTGCCCAGCTGCAACGTTTTAGAAAATATAATTGTTAATTTCCTATTTTTTATTGTCGATGATAGTTTCCAAATATATATGTTATCTGTGTGCAAATGATTTGTCTGTATAGATTCTTTTCAAAATGAACCTTGGAAAGATATATATTTTAGGAAGCCAAAACTTAATTCATTTCTTAAAGCTTGTTACAACAACAGGTAGCAGCACAGATGTCCTTGTCAGTAATGTTTAGCTTAAACATCACTGATTTTATGTTTTTGCATATTTAACAGACTCTACAGACTAAAATAAAATATTATGTCAGGAAATCTTTGGGATACAATGCTCAAAATGAACTGTACTCTTATGGGTCTATTTCTTTTTTTAAAAAATGCAGTATGAAGGTACCCGTAATATTTGCAAAATGTGTGCAAAGTTAGACTCTACTAGTTGTCTTTCGCATGGAGGATGTCACATTCTCTAACATTTGACCTTCAAAGAAAACAGCCCTAGGAATATTTGATCAGAAAATTAAAAGAACAATTGATTAATAGAGAAAATATCCTAACAATACAGGATATATGAGGAAATATGATGGAGACCTCTGTACTTTAACCACTTCAATAGAGGGCACTTATACACCGTTCCTGCCCAGACCAATTTTCAGCTTTCAGTGCTCTCACATTTTGAATGACAATTACTCAGCCATGCTACACTGTACCCAAACATTTTTATACTTTTTTTCTCACAAATAGAGCTTTCTTTTAGTGGTATTTAATTACCACTAGGTTTTTTTTCTTTTTTTTTTTGCGATATAAGTGAAAAAAGAGCGAACATTTTGAAAAGAAAACACTTTTTTTTAATTTCTATTGTAAAGTAATTTTTCTTCATAAATTTGGACCAAAATTTATACTGCTACATATCTTTGGTAAAAATAACCCAAATTAGTGTATATTATTTAGTCTGTGTGAAAGTTAAAAAAGTCTACAAACTATGGTGCCAATCATTGAAAATTGATCACACCTGATGTACTTACGGCCTATCTTGAGACACTAACAAGCCAGGACAGTACAAATACAGTCCAAATAACCCCTTTTTGGAAAGTAGACAGCCCAAGCTATTTAGTAAGAGGAATGGTGAGAATAGATTGAATCAGGAAAATACTGCATTAGGATCACTAGATGGAGCTACTTATCATAGTGAAATAGGAATTTAAAGCAGCCCCCCGCCCCCCCTTCGCTTAAAATCACATTAGCTTGTAGCTCTATGCTGATTTGAAATCATACTACGTTCAGTAGTTAAACCTTTTATTTAAGTTCCTGTCACGTGTTTCAGGAAGTAGACCCAGAGTTCTAGGCAGAGTTCCAGGAAGTAAAGGATGATGGAATCATCTACCTTTACTGGAAATAGCCAAATGAAAAGAATGGGGTGGAAAAGAAAAAAAAGGTATGCAGAAATAAAAAACCTGCAATTATGTATAACTCCTGGAACTCTGCCTACCGCTCTGGATTTGCCTCCTGGAATCTGTGACAGGAACTTCCCAGGATGCAGATGTGAGGCCATGGTGACATCACCAGTGCCTCACTCAAACAGGAATTGGAAAAATTGTAATTGTAAGTAAAAAAAAAAAAATGTATGTTTAACTAATGAATAGAAGTTGTTTTCATATAAGCACGCAAAACTGCTCCGTACAGTCGCCACATGCAGTACACATAACTGCACAAACTCTTTTCACTTTTTTTTCCTAAATGCTTTTAGTATCACAGCACAGACCTGTCAAGGTGGTGTTAAAGGCATACACCACCTTCCCAACCATGTTTCATATTACAACCATATTTTAGATGTACCATAAAACATGTTTACATTCCCTAACCCTCCACCCTCAAACCCCCCCACGCACACTTACCTGAATAATGGGGTGCTTCATAGCTCCCAACTGTCCCTGATTTGGAGGGACTGTCCCTGATCTGGAACAAAGTCCCTCTGTCCCTCATTCCTCCACATTTTTTCACTCAATTTAGCCTGATCTATACAGTTGTATATAAAATGCACTTTTTAGCTTTTAAAAAGTGTTTCCCAGTGCTAAACCTTTCATCCAATTTCTAAATTGCTACATTTGTACATTTAAAAAGCCAGTATAAAAGAATGATAGTGGTAAAAAAAGCACTTGTGGGTTTAACTATTTTTTTTTATATAATTCTCCTTTAAGGGGGTGTGTCCTATGCCTACATACTTTTGCTAATAGGTGTCCCTCTGTCACATCTGAAAAAGTTGGGAGGTATGGGTGCTTACATCCATCGCGGCAGAGGGGCTCACAGAGCAAGCTTGTAGTGCAATGCTCTGGGAGCTTAAAGACAAAAATTTAATATATTTTATTAATGTGGGTGCATGTATTATTAGGTTGTTGCGTATGTAGATACATTATCACTTTTCACCACTAGATGCCCCCAACTGTCTTTAGGTCTTTAATTGGAATATTTTTTTTTAAGAGAAGTACTTCCCTTCTATCCTCTGTCTTTTTGGGGGAAGTCAGGCATGACACCAGAGTAACCTCTGTCATAGATACTGGGTGCCATTTTGAGATCCACTATTGCTCTAAATGGCTGGCTGGCCAGTTGCCTAGTGACACTGGGCCAGAGCCTAAAAGCCACCAATAATTTACCTGTTCCATGAGTGGTCACCTTGATGTTGGTCCAGGTCTTTGAACAGACTATGGCATGGTAGTGTTGACCCAGGAAGCTATCTTCCCTAAGGTCCTAGAGGTTCTGAGAATAAACACTCTAGACCTATGCCTCTTTCTTCACCTGCTTGCCTTTGTCAGAGGCATGCCAAATACTGTATCATTCATAAAAGGAAGAATGAGAGCACCACTCCCTTTAACATTGGGAAACCATTTGAACTGCTAGCAATGGATAGCTTACTGTAGCTGAAACGTTTTCTGGGCAGCCCTATGTTCTAGTGTTTGTGGACCACTTTAAAGGTTTGCTGTTGTGGTTTCAATGAACGATCAAACAGCTATCACTACAGCCAAGCTCATCTGGAAACATGTATTTCACCCTACGGGTGTCAAAAGTGGATCCTGTCAGGCCAAGGACCCAACTTGAATCACAAGTGTTCTCTGAACTGTGCTGCCTTTGCAGTATATGAAAATCACATGTGACCCATGATTAAGCTCCAAGGTGTGGAGCGAAATGCATTGGTGGCCTGACTGGAGTGGGGGCTGAGGCTGACATTCATCTCACTTCAAGCACATTGGGCTGCTTCATGATGTGTGGCTTATGGACCCCTTCCTTTTGCATATAAAAATCACATACCATGCCATATCATCCACAAGGAAACGGAGTTTGTGGGACTAATCTACACTTTGGAACAAGATTGAGAAGGCTGACCTCAGTATGACAGGAATGTTGTGTGGTGTTATAACCAGATAGTCTATGGGACCATAGACTATCTGCTCCACTTACTGACGTTTGGCCATTTCAGACACTTTCCTAGAGAATTACTTTTGGAAACTCCTGAGCCTATAACATTGAGGACCCCTGATTAATGTGTCCAGGACCTTTGGTATCGATTGACCTAATTCACGCAACTGCAGCTGAAGCATCATCAATACCTGGCACAAGGGGGGGTTGGGTAATCGAACAACAATTTCCACAGATTTGTGTTTTAATTTCCACAAATCTGTGTTTTAGTTATTCAAATTATGAACTGCCTTGAATAAATCTGTTGGTCAGTTTCTAATGTTTGCTTTCAGTTGTTTCCAGTGTCAAGACTGAATAATTTTGGGTTATCACAATAATTTTCCTGCATGCTGATCAATATCCGAGGATGAGTAATGGACCAACTACCTTGTGTATCATACAACCTGTCTAATCCCTCCCTAAACCCTCTGTATCTCCTTCCTTGCAATATCATGTACTGTATCTCACAAAAGTGAGTACACCCCTCACATTTTTGTAAATATTTTATTATATTTTTTCATGTGACTGCACTGAAGAAATGACACTTTGCTACAATGTAAAGTAGTGAGTGTACAGCTTGTATAACAGTGTAAATTGGCTGTCCCCTCAAAATAACTCAAAACACAACCATTAATGTCTAAACCACTGGCAACAAAAGTGAGTACACCCCTAAGTGAAAATGTCCATATTGGACCCAATTAGCCATTTTCCCTCCCTGGTGTCATGTGACTTGTTAGTGTTACAAGGTCTCAGGTGTGAATGGGGAGCAGGTGTGTTAAATTTGGTGTTTTCGCTCTTACTCTCTCATACTGGTCACTGGAAGTTCAACATGGCACCTCATGGCAAAGAACTCTCTGAGGATCTGAAAAAAAGAATTGTTGCTCTAAATAAAGATGGCTATAAGAAGATTGCCAAGGCCCTGAAACTGAGCTGCAGCATGGTGGCCAAGACCATATAGCGGTTTAACAGGACAGGTTCCACTCAGAACAGGCCAAAGACCAAAGAAGTTGAGTGCGAGTGCTCAGCGTCATATTCAGAGGTTGTCTTTGGGAAATAGATGTATGAGTGCTGCCAGCATTGCTGCAGAGGTTGAAACGGTGGGGGGTCAGCCTGTCAGTGCTCAGACCATACGCCGCACACTGCATCAAATTGGTCTGCATGGCTGTCATCCCAGAAGGAAGCCTCTTCTAAAGATAATGTACAAGAAAGCCAGCAAACAGCTTGCTGAAGACAAGCAGACTAAGGACATGGATTACTGGGACCATGTCCTGTGGTATGATGAGACCAAGATAAATTATTTGGTTCAGATGGTGTCAAGCGTGTGTGGCGGCAACCAAGTGAGTACAAGGTACAAAGACAAGTGCGTCTTGCCTACAGTCAATCATGGTGGTGGAAGTGTCATGGTCTGGGGCCTGGGCCACATGACTGGGCCACAGGGCAGTATTCCAACATGATAACGACTTCAAACACACCTCCAAGACGACCACTGCCTTGCTTAAGAACCTGAGGGTAAAGGTGATGGACTGGCCAAGCATGTCTCCAGACCTAAACCCTATTAAGCATCTGTGGGGCATCCTCAAACGGAAGGTGTAGGAGCGCAAGGTCTCTAACATCCACCAGGTCCGTGATGTCATCATGGAAAAGTGGAAGAGGACTCCAGTGGCAACATGTGAAGCTCTGGTGAACTCCATGCCCAAGATGGGCAGTACTGGAAAATGGTTGCCACACAAAATATTAACACTTTGGGCCCAATTTGGACAATTTCACTTAGAGGTGTACTCACTTTTGTTGCCAGAGGTTTAGACGTTAATGGCTGTGTGAGTTATTTTGAGGGGACAGCAAATGTACTCGCTTTTGTGAGATACTGTATATTTCAAAATACACCGTGACCAGTGAGTTAGTGTATAATATGCATAAAATTACCCTGTATCCCTTATTATATTATATTTATAAAAACCATAAATCACAGTTAGTTTGATAAATTCATGATTCACTATATCAACAACAGACGTTTTTTCCACATAATCAAAAACAGAGTTCAATATTTCATTTATAATTACATTTGCTTACAATTTAATATTGCTTAATATGACTTTTTAGTCTTTAGGAATATTCCAGCCAGAGACTATTATACACTCTTCTATATCACTTTGTTTTGCAAATTTTCTGTTTCGTACAGGGCAAGTACCCTAAAGGTAAGAAAAGAGCTAGGTCAGCAGTTTAGCAGTTAAAAAGAATATATTGTCGTTTTTTTTAATGTATTTTTTTAGCTAAACATTTACAAGGAATTGGCTTGACATAAATAATCTTATACATAAGTAATGATTTTAAATTATTATTTCTATGTCTAATTTTTTGTATGTACAGTACTTGGGGTATCCATACATGCTCAATACATATGCAAACTTTGACAAAAAAATTTTTTTCGACGGATGTTGGCTCAAGCTTGTCTTGCATACACACGGTCGCACAAATGTTGTAAGAAATTCCGATCGTCAAGAACACGCTGATGTACAACACGTATGACGGCACTATAAAGAGGAAGTTCAATAGCCAGTGCGCCACCCTTTGGGCTCCTTCTGCTAATCTCGTGTTAGTAGAAGTTTGGTGAGAAACGATTCGCGCTTTTCAACCTCGTGCTTTTCAGATCGTTACTGCTCTTCAGTTTTTGCTTGTGGGTTCGTATCTGGTTTTCAGTGCGTATTTTTATATTACGTATTTGATTTTCAGTGCGTTCTTGTCCGCTCATTTATGAATTTCAGCTCGCTTTTCTCAGGCCTTTCTGATTTTCATTGTGCTCTGTTAGTTCGTTCTGACCAGCTCTGACCAGCTTCTGACCGGTTTGAAGCCATGTTTCGGGTACGTACTCGTTGTAGAGTTCGTGCTGTGCTTGGGCTTGGGGTTCTTACTTTGACCCAAGCCCAGTCCATGAACAGGGCGAGGAAGAGTTCATGGATGAAGAATTAGTTGCTCCAGCGTGACCAATTCGCTCATATGCCTTTGTTGCGGGAGATCCGGGAAAATAATCCTGATGATTTCAGGAATTATCTCTGGATGACGGACCAAGTTTTTCAACGTCTGTTGGCTTTCCTGTCCCCTTATATTACGAAGCAGGAAACCTGCATGCGGCAAGCCATCACTCCGGAACAAAGGCTAGTCGCCACCTTGCAGTACTTGGCGATGAGGAGAATTCTGCAGGACATCAAGTTCTCGACAGGCATCTCCCCCCAGGCTCTGGGAATCATCATTCCAGAGACCTGTTCTGCCATCATTCAGGTCCTGCAGAAGGACTATATTAAGGTAAGTTTTCTCCTTTAACATTACATTATATGTATTTAAATAAATGTATTTTAAAAAAAAAATATTTTAAACTAAAAAATATTTCCTTTAATTTACTGCTTGTGTTTCTTTTAGCTGTCCCCTAGGTTATCCAATGGGCTTTTTTTTTTTGGGCCATTTTCTTCAATAGTGCAAACGTAATTTCTTTGATACATGAGGTGACAATCTCTTCTTCAGCTAACTATTATGTTGTGGGTCTGCTACACACACACCTTGTTTCTTTTTATGTTGTTAGGGTATGTAATGCATTAATGATAAAAATATTCATAATTTTCAGCACCATTAGTTAATTTTTTGGAGTGACGAAAATGGCCTGATTGATGCAAATGATAAAGCACTGTGGGTGTTATTTACAAAAGGAAAATACACTTTGCACTACAAGTGCACTGCAAAAGTGCACTTGAAATTGCACTGAAACTGCACTGAAAGTGCACTTGTAGTGCAAAATGGATTTGCCTTTAGTAAATAACCCCCATTGTCACTGTAAACACCAACTTAAGCAAAAAACTGCTATTGAGCATTGAAATAAGAAGCCACACATTGTTGAGTAGAAAAATGTTTACTCTGTGCACATTCACATGTGCGTTTAGAAAAGGGTTTTTGAACAAACCAACATTTTTTTGGAATACATTTTTTTTTTTGGACAGTAGAAATATCCTTTTTTTGTGGTAAACAGGCATGTTTTTAAAACCATAAAACAAAACACAACTCAGGAACTTACAAAGTTCAACTTTGAAAAATTGAAGGCAATATCAGACATTAGTATGTCCAAACTGTGTTGATCTTGCCTTCAGCAGATGGGGTGATGTCACCCCTGTGAAAGCCAAATTTTGAAGATGCACACAAATTGAGAGTCAAAATGGGGATTTCCCTCCTGATCCCATGCCTAATGTCAACATGTGCTAGCTTCCATCATGGGGGATCAATGGACGTGTTTCATTGTGCAACCCCTTCCTCTCACCTACTTGAGTTGCGAGGAAGGGGTTGTACCCACAAAACGCGTACATTGATATCCCGTGATGGCAGATAGCACATGTTGACACTCTGTGTGCATCTTCAAAATTTGGCTTTCAAAATTATTTTGAAAAGTTTGAAAAATAAAAACAATTACAAACATTTTGGTGTGTTTTAGATTCTGCCTAAAACATCAGTGATGTTTTTGAGTCTTTTTTCCACATCATTGATGTCTTCCTTGATCTTCTGTAAATTCCGATTGCACACCATGCAGCCTATACAATTAAGTCACCTGTGCCTCCAATGGACAAATGAGAGCCCCTAATCTTAGGTGCTACAGTTGAATTTGTATACTAATGGCTTAGGATGTCCCATGATATACTCACTTGTTTGTTTATGCACATCCACATTTCAATCAGTTTACACCTACATATCCTGTTTGGGATGACCATAATCCATTAGGATTAATTAGGAAGGAGGAAGATAGTATATGCAATATATTGATCAACAATACTTCAATCCACTCCCATCCATTGAGCTGTGTGTATGTATGTCTGATTGTGTGTATGTATGTGCAGCTGCAATCCCTCTTTTTAAATGACAACGTTGTCTTTTTTTAATGTTTTGGAAGGTAATACTCAGACCTATATTTTTGGTATTTTTCATATTTGATATGATAGTGTGTTTTTTCTAAATACATATTAATTAAATTAAACCATAGTGTTCAGTTATTGCCACCCCTTTGGAAGGCCTTGTCCTTTCCTTTTTTCTTAGAGACTTGCCACACAAATTTTCTGCAAATTGCAAAAGTGTCAACTAGAACTTGTACTTCAAGTGCACTGCAAGTGTACAATTTGCCAGTGAAAATGTGCAGCAAGTTAACAAGACTTATAATGCAACACTGCAACAAATTTGTGGGAGTTATCCGTGCTATCTCGAAGGGCAGTGAACAGTATGTAGTGGCAGGGCAGTCAGGGAGAAATATGTAGTGGCAGAGTGGTCAGTGAGCAGTGTGTAGTGGTAGGGCAGTCAATAGGCAATATGTAGTGATAGGGTATTGAACAGTATGTAGTGGCAGGGTAGTCAGTGAGCAGGTTGTAGTGGTAGAACAGTACACAGAATGTAGCGGAAGGGCAATAAGTTAGCATTATGTAGTGGCAGGGCAGTCAGTGGGCAGTATGTAGTTGCAGGACAGTCAGTGAGCAGTTTGTAGTGGCAGAGCAGTCAGTGTGCAGTTTGTAGTGGCAGGGAGGTCAGTAGGCAGTATGTAGTGTCAGGGCAGTCAGTGAGCAGTATGTAGTTGCAGGGAGGTCAGTAAGCAGTATGTAGTATCAGGGCAGTCAGCGAGCAGTATGTAGTGGCAGGGAGGTCAGGAAGCAGTATCTAGTGTCAGGGCAGTCAGTGAGCAGTAGGTAGTGTCAGGGCAGTCAGTGAACAGTATGTAGTGTTATGGCAGTCAGTGAGCAGTATGTAGTGGCAGGGAGGTCAGTAAGCAGTATGTAGTGTCAGGGCAGTCAGTGAGCAGTATGTAGTTGTAGGGCAGTACATGGTATGTAGTGGCAGTGCTTCAGTGAGCGATATGTAGTGGTAGGGTGGTCAGTGAGAAGTATGTAGTGGCAGTGCAGTTTTGTAAAATGTTCATTAGTTTTGTTATCATACCTGTTGGCCATTTGGGTCACCCCAGAAGCTATAAAGTGTCACTAAACTCACATCTTAAAAAACGATCAATAAAAGCTGTATTACTTGCTGTTCATACTCACACAGTCAAGATTCTTTCCTGTCGCATCATGGCAGCATACACTTTGGGTTGTGACTCCGCCCCCACAACCTGATAGGACCACATAGCTATAAATTGTAGAGAGGGCCCCCGCCCCAGTATTCTCTTATTTTTCCTCACCTGTCAGGACCGAACAGATTAAGAAGCACCCCCTTACCGCATTCGCCCCAGCCAGGTTCTAGCCTCTAGCCTCTCCTGGGTGGAAGTCCTTACCTGTACAGCCTCTAAACGAGCTAGATGGAAGGAACCCCACTCTGGTGATCTCGGGGTTATGTTGCGGCTCCAGTATAAGCCTTAAACAGGCTTAGTTGTAAGTTAGTTGTGGCTTCATTCATGCACCTACCAGGTGCATGGATGAAGCCACCAGGGAGAAAGAGCTGGATTCCATAGAACCCACTGGAGTCTCTACTCCCCAAGTCTCAACTCCTGATGTAGAGTTTACGGCCCATAGCGCCTCACCTACCAATCCCAGTACATCAAGAGATCAAGAACTCCCGTCGGATGATGAGGAACTGGAAGCATCAGCTGGCTTTGATTTTGCGCTCATAGAACCGTTCGTCAGATCGGTTAAGGAAGCAATAAACTGGGAGGAGCCTAAGGAGGTACAGCAAAAACAGAGGAAGTATTTCCCAAACCTCAAGAAAGTCCCGGAGGCTTTCCCGTTCATCGATGAGTTAGATGAGCTGATTAAGGAGGAGTGGCAGAATCCAGAAAAGAAATTTAGTCTGTCCAACAGACTTACCAAATTGTACCCACTTAAGGAACCCAAAGTATCCCCTTTGGATTCTCCTCCAGTAGTGGATGCATCTTTTATGCGTCTAGCCAGGCACGTGACGCTCCCCATTGAAGATGCAGTGACGTTCAGAGACGTGCTCGACAGGAAGGTGGATACAGACCTTAAGAGGGCTTACCTGTTCGCAGGAGGTGCCTGCAGACCAGCGGTGGCATTAGCGGCGGTCGGAAAAGCTATCTCCAGCTGGTCTTCAGTGAGGGCGCAGATCAAGAGCAGATCACTAAGGCCTTACAAGGACTTAGCCTTGCGGGAGATTTTGTGGCGGAAGCCTCCGTGGATACTATTAGATCCACATCAAGGTCCATATTAGCTACTGTAATGGCCAGAAGGGTGCTATGGCTTAAACCCTGGTCAGCTGACCCTGCCTCAAAATCCAACTGGTGCAGGATTCCGTATGACGGGGTAAACCTCTTCAGGACGAAGCTGGATACTGCAATCTCTAAGGTGACAGGCGGGAAGTCGGGTCTCATACCATCAGACAGAAGGCCGAAACAACAAAGGCCAAAGGACTATAGACCCGGGAAGGAATACAGAAGGAGTTGGAAGAACCCCCAGACGTCCTTCCTCAAATTCCAGAAGCCCAAGACCCCTGCCTCCAATGACCAGAAGTCCTTTTGAAGGTTCGCCCGCCCAACCAGCGGTAGTGGGTGCCAGACTCACAAAGTTCCAGCTGGTTTGGGCGGGAATGATAAAAGACCCATGGACGGTGTCCACCATTCATTTCGGGCACAGGTGGGCATTCAGAGGTCGCCCTCCAAGAGACCAATTCTGCTCAACCAGACTTCCTCCTTCTCAAGAAAAAAGACTATCCTTAGTCCAGTATATCCAGGATCTGCTCCAAAAACAAGCAATAGTGGAGGTACTGCTATCTCAAAAAGGCAAGGGTTTCTATTCCCCATTTTTCTTAGTGAAAAAGAAATCAGGGGACTTTCGTCCAGTCTTGGATCTAAAAAACCTCAACCGGTCAATACAAATAGAAACATTCAAGATGGAAAGTCGTCAATCAATAATCCAAGCAATAAACCTGGGAGATTGGATGCTGTCAATCGACCTCCAGGACGCATATTTACATATCCCTATCCATACCGAATTCCAAAAGTTTCTCCGTTTTACCCTAAACCATCGGCACTTCCAATTCTGAAGCCTCCCGTTCGGGATCTCTACCGCACCCAGGACGTTTACAAAGGTCCTATTACCTGTAATAGCCCACCTGAGAGAAAAGGGGCTGAGGGTTCACCATTATCTGGACGACATCCTGCTTCTCTCAGATGGCCAGGACTCTCTCGTCCAACATCGGGAAATTCTGGTCTCCACGTTACAGTCCCTAGGGTGGCTGATAAATTGGAAAAAGAGCAACATCCATCCCACACAGAGAATGGTCTTTCTGGGAGCCGAACTGGACACGACGGAGAACACAGTGGAACTTCCACGGGAAAAAATTCCCCTCCTAATACAAAAGGTGAAAAGGGCAATCTCTGCTACTGTGCTTCCGGCCAGGACATGTCTCAGTGTCCTGGGCTCCCTAGCTTCCACCATTCCAATCATCCAATGGGCACAATGGAACTCGAGGCCTCTCCAGATCTCCTTCCTGCGCCAGTGGAATGGTACATCAATGTCCCAGCCAATCTTCATCTCTCAGGAGGTAAAACAATCATTGAGGTGGTGGACACGACCTCACAACTTGAGCAGATGCAAGCATATAATCACTCCTTATCAAGAGACGGTGACCTCAGATGCCAGTCTGCAGGGATGGGGAGCTCATTATCAGGACTTCGCGGCTCAGGGCCGCTGGCCTTTCAGGGCACAGGATTCAGTGTCGAATGTTCTGGAGATGAGAGCAGCGTTTCAGGCTCTCCTGGCCTTAAGTTTTCACTTGAGGGAGAAGCACGTCCTCCTGAGGATGGACAACAAGGTGGCTGTCGCCTACATCAACAGGCAGAGGGGCACCAGAAGCAGGTCCATGTTGCAGGAGGTCCGTCCTGTTCTAGAATGGGCACAGCTGAATCTGCTGGACCTAAGGGCAGTTTATGTTCCGGGAGTCCAGAACACCTTGGCCGACTCGCTGAGCAGGAATTTCTCCTCCAACAACGAGTGGTCTCTGAGTCCCCAAGCCTATGCTCTCATATCCCGGACCTGGGGCTCTCCAGAGATAGACCTAGCTGCAACTCCGGAGAACACAAAATGCCAGGGATTTCTATCAAGGGTTCCATTTCCTTCGGCAGCTGGTACGGATTGCCTCCAACACCCCTGGAATTTTCACCTGGGGTACATTTTCCCTCCGACTCCTCTCATAGCGAGATTCCTCCTGAGGCTCAAGAAGTCAACGGCATTGGTGGTAGCATTAATTCCTTTCTGGCCGAGGAGGCCATGGTTTACTACCCTCATGCAGCTGAACACGGCAGATCCCCTGCCTCTCCCATTGTCGACGGACCTACTCTCCCAGGGGCATCTTCTTCACCCGAACCCGGAGAAGCTACACTTGATGGCCTAGAGACTGAAAGGGCTAGGTACCTAGAGCAAGGCTGTTCCCAGAAGGTGGTGGATACCTTACTCCAGGCCAGAAGACCTACCACCAACAACACGTACAGAAGGGTCTGGGAAAAATTTGTCTCCTTCACTCAACAGCAAGGTTGGGACTCGTCCTCCCCGTCGGTGTCTCAGGTCTTGGAATTTCTTCAATTAGGCCTAGAGAAAGGCCTTAGGTCAAGCACCCTGAAGGTCCAGGTATCGGCCCTGTCCGCCTTGACAGGAGTTAAATGGGCGCAAGATCCTCTTGTGATTCAGTTCCAAAGGGCCTGTCTAAAACTGAGGCCCCCCGGAAAACCGTCATTCCCAGTTTGGGATCTCTCAATCGTTTTGGAGGCACTATCCAAGGAACCCTTTTTTCCAATGGAAAGCATATCCCTCTGGGATCTAACGCTGAAAGTTTCATTCTTAATAGCCATACCATCGGCGAAGAGGGTGTCAGAGATGCAAGCTCTAATGGTTAGTGAACCATATCTGGTTGTTTTTCCAGACAGGCTAGTCCTAAGACCTTCGGATCGTTTCATCCCCAAGGTATCCTCATCTTTTCATTTTAACCAGGAGATTAATCTTCCAGCACTCGGCACGGATCAGGGAGATCCTCACCCACTAGATGTCAAAGGTACCGTCTTGGAGTATCTCTCGGCAACAAAATCCATCAGAAAGTCGGAGAGCCTCCTAATCATTCCACATGGATTCAGGAGAGGTCAAGCGGCATCCTCACGCACCATTGCTTCATGGCTAGTAAAGACCATCAAGAGGTCTTATTCACTGAGTAACCATCAAGTACCTGAGGGCTTAAGGGCACACTCCACCAGGGCAGTGGCAACCTCCTGGGCGGCATATTGTAGAGTCTCGGCGGAGACAATTTGCAGAGCGCCTACCTGGTCCTCCAGGAACACCTTTATGTCCCATTACAAGGTGGATTCCGCCTGCTTATCCACAGTGGATTTCGGAAGATCCGTTATCCAGTCCAATTCTTCTATTCTTTGTTAATAAACTTAGTTTGAATTCCCACCCAGTCTTTGCGAGTTACTCCCCAAAGTGTATGCTGCCATGATGCGACAGGAAAACGGAAAATTGTATACTCACCTTAACGTAATTTTCCTTTCCTGTCGTATCTTCATGGCAGCATACAATCTCCCACCCTTCTAAGGTGATATATATACGGAGAATACTGGGGCGGGGGCCCTCTCTACAATTTATAGCTATGTGGTCCTATCAGGTTGTGGGGGCGGAGTCACAACCCAAAGTGTATGCTGCCATGAAGATACGACAGGAAAGGAAAATTACGGAAAGGTGAGTATACAATTTTCCGTTTTTTCTGTATTCTGCAAAAAAACGAATTGATCCTGCTCTTCTCTATCTCTCCCTTTTGTCCAAGTCCCCAATTCAGCTAGGGAATTTGCAGCGCACGGTTGCTCCCTATCACATCTGAGCAGCCCATGTGGCTATAGAGTCACACATGTGGGTGTATACACAGTGGTAAATGACAGCCCACTCCCTCCCTTCTCCTTCATGCCCACTAACTATCTAAACACAATGGAAGTGGGATATTACATGTAGATTGATGAAGGCTTCACCTCCCTCTTATTTTAAGATACAGGCTGGAGGGGCGTGACATAGTCTGTCACCATATTATTGCCACAAAATAATAAAGATTTTATTTCAAATATACAGTGGGGACGGACCCCCTTAAATTTTTCACTCTCTGTTATATTGCAGCCATTTGCTAAAATCACATAAGTTCATTTTTTTCCTCATTAATGTACACACAGCACCCCATATTGACAGAAAAACAGAGAATTGTTGACATTTTTGCAGATTTATTAAAAAAGAAAAACTGAAATATCACATGGTCCTAAGTATTCTGACCCTTGCTCAGTAGAATTTTAGTATTTAGTAGAAGCACCCTTTTGATCTAATACAGCCATGAGTCTTTTTGGGAAAGATGCAACAAGTTTTTCACACCTGGATTTGGGGATCCTCTGCCATTTCTCCTTGCAGATCCTCTCAAGTTCTGTCAGGTTGGATGGTAAACGTTGGTGGACAGCCATTTTTGGGTCTCTCCAGAGATTCTCAATTGGGTTTAAGTCAGGACTCTGGCTGGGCCATTCAAGAACAGTCACAAAGTTGTTGTGAAGCCACTCCTTCATTATTTTAGCTGTGTGCTTAGGGTCAATGTCTTGTAGGAAGGTAAACCTTCGGCCCAGTCTGAGGTCCTGAGTACTCTGGAGAAGGTTTTCGTCCAGAATATCCCTGTGCTTGGCCGCATTCATCTTTCCCTCGATTGCAACCAGTCGTCCCGTCCCTGCAGCTGAAAAACACCCCCACAGCATGATGCTGCCACCACCATGCTTCACTGTTGGGAAGGTATTGGACAGGTGATGAGCAGTGCCTGGTTTTCGCCACACATACCACTTAGAATTAAGGCCAAAAAGTCCTATCTTGGTCTCATCAGACCAGAGAATCTTATTTCTCACCATCTTGGAGTCCTTCAGGTGTTTTTTTTAGCAAACTCCATGCGGTCGTTCATGTGTATTGCACTGAGGAGAGGCTTCCGTCGGGCCACTCTGCCATAAAGCCCCGACTGGTGGAGGGCTGCAGTGATGGTTGACTTTCTACAACATTCTCCCATCTCCCGACTATATCTCTGGAGCTCAGCCACAGTGATCTTTGGGTTCTTCTGTACCTCTCTCACCAAGGCTCTTCTCCTCCGATAGCTCAGTTTGGCCGGACGGCCAGCTCTAGGAAGGGATCTGGTCATCCCAAACATCTTCCATTTAAGGATTATGGAGGCCACTGTGCTCTTAGGAACCTTAAGTGCAGCAGAATTTTTTTGTAACCTTGGCCAGATCTGTGCCTTGCCACAATTCTGTCTCTGAGCTCTTCAGGCAGTTCCTATGACCTCATGATTCTCATTTGCTCTGACATGCACTGTGAGCTGTAAGGTCTTATATAGACAGGTGTGTGGCTTTCCTAATCAAGTCCAATCAGTATAATCAAACACAGTTGGACTCAAATGAAGGCGTAGAACCATCTCAAGGATGATCAGAAGAAATGGACAGCACCAAGTTAAATATATGATTGTCACAGCAAAGGGTCTGAATACTTAGGACCATGTGATATTTCAGTTTTTCTTTTTTAATAAATCTGCAAAAATGTCAACAATTCTGTGTTTTTCTGCCAATATGGGGTGCTGTGTGTACAATAATGAGAAAAAAAATTTACTTAAATGATTTTAGCAAATGGCTGCAATATAACAAAGAGTGAAAAATTTAAGGGGGTCTGAATACTTTCCGTCCCCACTGTATACTTGTATGCCAATTTAAAACAGTTTATTGATATTAATTATTTATTTTCACTCTTCATTCCAAAGGCTGTTTTTTTTATTTTGAACATGTGACCAGTAGGGATGACCTTCGCGTTCGAGTCGAACCCATGTTCGACTCGAACATCGGCTGTTCGATCGTTCGCCGAATTGTGAACGTTATGGGCCAAATTCGTGTGGCGCGTCACGGCCCATAATTCACTGCGGCATCACAGTGCATTGCTGGCTGATGATTGGCCAAGCATGCACTATGACCCGCATGCTTGGCCAATCACAGCGCTGTCGGTAGAGAGAGCTGAAATTGGCCAAAGCCAGGGTGTCTTTGGCCAATTATGGCTCAGGGGTTTAGAACACACCCCACATTATATAAGGCCGCCTACACGGCGGCCCTGTGTAGTGTGTTCCGGCGTGCTGAGAGATAGAGAGAAAAACAGTGTCATTTCATTTGAGTTAGCTAGATTAGGCAGGACAGTCAGTGAGTTAGCTGCACTTACAGTGTATTGTGCATATATATGCATCCCAGGTGTTGCATATATATATATATATATATATATATATATATATATATATATATATATATATATATACACTGTATTCAGTTTAGCTAGATCAGTTCCTGTTATCTTCCTACTGACAGGCAGGCTTGTCTTGTTACAGTATTTACAGCTACCTGAAGAAAATTGCTGGTGTTCTTTTGATCCTATTAGTACCACAGTCAGGCAGCTAGACTATTTACAGTTAGTGTAGTGTGTCCTCCTCACAGTGTTCAGTTAAAGCTACAAGTTAGTTTAGTGTGACCTCTGCACAGTGTTCAGCTAAAACTACAAGTTAGTGTAGTGCACAGTGTTCAGCTAAAGCTACAAGTTAGGGTAGTGCGTCCTCCTCACAGTGTTCAGCTAAAGCTACAAGTTAGTTTAGTGTGACCTCTGCACATTGTTCAGCTAAAACTACAAGTTAGTGTAGTGTGTCCTCCTCACAGTGTTCAGCAAAAACTACAAGTTAGTGTAGTGCGACCTCTGCACAGTGTTCAGCTAAAGCTACAAATTGGTGTAGTGTGTCCTCCTCACAGTGTTCAGCTAAAACTACAAGTTAGTGTAGTGCGACCTCTGCACAGTGTTCAGCTAAAGCTACAAGTTAGTGTAGTGCGTCTTCCTCACAGTGTTCAGCTAAAACTACAAGTTAGTGTAGTGAGACCTCTGCACAGTGTTCAGCTAAAGCTACAAGTTAGTGTAGTGCGTCCTGCTCACAGTGTTCAGCTAAAACTACAAGTTAGTGTAGTGCGACCTCTGCACAGTGTTCAGCTAATGCTACAAGTTAGTGTAGTGCGTCCTGCTCACAGTGTTCAACTAAAACTACAAGTTAGTGTAGTGTGACCTCTGCACAGTGTTCAGCTAAAGCAACAAGTTAGTGTAGTGCGTCCTCCTCATAATGTTCAGCTAAAGCTACAAGTTAGTTTAGTGTGACCTCTGCACAGTGTTCAGCTAAAGCTACAAGTTAGGGTAGTGTGTCCTTCTCACAGTGTTCAGCGAAAACTACAAGTTAATGTAGTGCGACATCTGCACAGTGTTCAGCTAAAGCTACAAGTTAGTGTAGTGCGTCCTCCTCTAAAGCTACAAGTTAGGGTAGTGCGTCCTCCTCACAGTGTTCAGCTAAAGCTACAAGTTGGTGTAGTGTGTCCTCCTCACAGTGTTCAGCGAAAACTACAAGTTAGTGTAGTGCGACCTCTGCACAGTGTTCAGCTAAAGCTACAAGTTAGTGTAGTGCGTCCTCCTCACAGTGTTCAGCTAAAACTACAAGTTAGTGTAGTGAGACCTCTGCACAGTGTTCAGCTAAAGCTACAAGTTAGTGTAGTGCGTCCTCCTCACAGTGTTCAGCTAAAGCTACAAGTTAGTTTAGTGTGACCTCTGCACAGTGTTCAGTTAAAGCTACAAGTTAGGGTAGTGCGTCCTGCTCACAGTGTTCAGCTAAAACTACAAGTTAGTGTAGTGCGACCTCTGCACAGTGTTCAGCTAATGCTACAAGTTAGTGTAGTGCGTCCTGCTCACAGTGTTCAACTAAAACTACAAGTTAGTGTAGTGTGACCTCTGCACAGTGTTCAGCTAAAGCAACAAGTTAGTGTAGTGCGTCCTCCTCATAATGTTCAGCTAAAGCTACAAGTTAGTTTAGTGTGACCTCTGCACAGTGTTCAGCTAAAGCTACAAGTTAGGGTAGTGTGTCCTTCTCACAGTGTTCAGCGAAAACTACAAGTTAATGTAGAGCGACATCTGCACAGTGTTCAGCTAAAGCTACAAGTTAGTGTAGTGCGTCCTCCTCTAAAGCTACAAGTTAGGGTAGTGCGTCCTCCTCACAGTGTTCAGCTAAAGCTACAAGTTTGTGTAGTGTGTCCTCCTCACAGTGTTCAGCGAAAACTACAAGTTAGTGTAGTGCGACCTCTGCACAGTGTTCAGCTAAAGCTACAAGTTAGTGTAGTGCGACCTCTGCACAGTGTTCAGCTAATGCTACAAGTTAGTGTAGTGCGTCCTGCTCACAGTGTTCAACTAAAACTACAAGTTAGTGTAGTGTGACCTCTGCACAGTGTTCAGTTAAAGCTACAAGTTAGGGTAGTGCGTCCTGCTCACAGTGTTCAGCTAAAACTACAAGTTAGTGTAGTGCGACCTCTGCACAGTGTTCAGCTAATGCTACAAGTTAGTGTAGTGCGTCCTGCTCACAGTGTTCAACTAAAACTACAAGTTAGTGTAGTGTGACCTCTGCACAGTGTTCAGCTAAAGCAACAAGTTAGTGTAGTGCGTCCTCCTCATAATGTTCAGCTAAAGCTACAAGTTAGTTTAGTGTGACCTCTGCACAGTGTTCAGCTAAAGCTACAAGTTAGGGTAGTGTGTCCTTCTCACAGTGTTCAGCGAAAACTACAAGTTAATGTAGAGCGACATCTGCACAGTGTTCAGCTAAAGCTACAAGTTAGTGTAGTGCGTCCTCCTCTAAAGCTACAAGTTAGGGTAGTGCGTCCTCCTCACAGTGTTCAGCTAAAGCTACAAGTTTGTGTAGTGTGTCCTCCTCACAGTGTTCAGCGAAAACTACAAGTTAGTGTAGTGCGACCTCTGCACAGTGTTCAGCTAAAGCTACAAGTTAGTGTAGTGCGACCTCTGCACAGTGTTCAGCTAATGCTACAAGTTAGTGTAGTGCGTCCTGCTCACAGTGTTCAACTAAAACTACAAGTTAGTGTAGTGTGACCTCTGCACAGTGTTCAGCTAAAGCAACAAGTTAGTGTAGTGCGTCCTCCTCATAATGTTCAGCTAAAGCTACAAGTTAGTTTAGTGTGACCTCTGCACAGTGTTCAGCTAAAGCTACAAGTTAGGGTAGTGTGTCCTTCTCACAGTGTTCAGCGAAAACTACAAGTTAATGTAGTGCGACATCTGCACAGTGTTCAGCTAAAGCTACAAGTTAGTGTAGTGCGTCCTCCTCTAAAGCTACAAGTTAGGGTAGTGCGTCCTCCTCACAGTGTTCAGCTAAAGCTACAAGTTGGTGTAGTGTGTCCTCCTCACAGTGTTCAGCGAAAACTACAAGTTAGTGTAGTGCGACCTCTGCACAGTGTTCAGCTAAAGCTACAAGTTAGTGTAGTGCGTCCTCCTCACAGTGTTCAGCTAAAACTACAAGTTAGTGTAGTGAGACCTCTGCACAGTGTTCAGCTAAAGCTACAAGTTAGTGTAGTGCGTCCTCCTCACAGTGTTCAGCTAAAGCTACAAGTTAGTTTAGTGTGACCTCTGCACAGTGTTCAGTTAAAGCTACAAGTTAGGGTAGTGCGTCCTGCTCACAGTGTTCAGCTAAAACTACAAGTTAGTGTAGTGCGACCTCTGCACAGTGTTCAGCTAATGCTACAAGTTAGTGTAGTGCGTCCTGCTCACAGTGTTCAACTAAAACTACAAGTTAGTGTAGTGTGACCTCTGCACAGTGTTCAGCTAAAGCAACAAGTTAGTGTAGTGCGTCCTCCTCATAATGTTCAGCTAAAGCTACAAGTTAGTTTAGTGTGACCTCTGCACAGTGTTCAGCTAAAGCTACAAGTTAGGGTAGTGTGTCCTTTTCACAGTGTTCAGCGAAAACTACAAGTTAATGTAGAGCGACATCTGCACAGTGTTCAGCAAAAGCTACAAGTTAGTGTAGTGCGTCCTCCTCTAAAGCTACAAGTTAGGGTAGTGCGTCCTCCTCACAGTGTTCAGCTAAAGCTACAAGTTTGTGTAGTGTGTCCTCCTCACAGTGTTCAGCGAAAACTACAAGTTAGTGTAGTGCGACCTCTGCACAGTGTTCAGCTAAAGCTACAAGTTAGTGTAGTGTGTCCTCCTCACAGTGTTCAGCTAAAACTACAAGTTAGTGTAGTGAGACCTCTGCACAGTGTTCAGCTAAAGCTACAAGTTAGTGTAGTGCGTCCTCCTCACAGTGTTCAGCTAAAGCTACAAGTTAGTTTAGTGTGACCTCTGCACAGTGTTCAGTTAAGGCTACAAGTTAGGGTAGTGCGTCCTCCTCACAGTGTTCAGCTAAAGCTACAAGTTGGTGTAGTGTGTCCTCCTCACAGTGTTCAGCGAAAACTACAAGTTAGTGTAGTGCGACCTCTGCACAGTGTTCAGCTAAAGCTACAAGTTAATGTAGTGCGACCTCCTCACAGTGATCAGCTAAAACTACAAGTTAGTGTAGTGCTACCTCTGCACAGTGTTCAGCTAAAGCAACAAGTTAGTGTAGTGCGTCCTCCTCATAATGTTCAGCTAAAGCTACAAGTTAGTTTAGTGTGACCTCTGCACAGTGTTCAGCTAAAGCTGCAAGTTAGGGTAGTGTGTCCTTCTCACAGTGTTCAGCGAAAACTACAAGTTAATGTAGTGCGACATCTGCACAGTGTTCAGCTAAAGCTACAAGTTAGTGTAGTGCGTCCTCCTCTAAAGCTACAAGTTAGGGTAGTGCGTCCTCCTCACAGTGTTCAGCTAAAGCTACAAGTTGGTGTAGTGTGTCCTCCTCACAGTGTTCAGCGAAAACTACAAGTTAGTGTAGTGCGACCTCTGCACAGTGTTCAGCTAAAGCTACAAGTTAGTGTAGTGCGTCCTCCTCACAGTGTTCAGCTAAAACTACAAGTTAGTGTAGTGAGACCTCTGCACAGTGTTCAGCTAAAGCTACAAGTTAGTGTAGTGCGTCCTCCTCACAGTGTTCAGCTAAAGCTACAAGTTAGGGTAGTGCGTCCTCCTCACAGTGTTCAGCTAAAGCTACAAGTTGGTGTAGTGTGTCCTCCTCACAGTGTTCAGCGAAAACTACAAGTTAGTGTAGTGCGACCTCTGCACAGTGTTCAGCTAAAGCTACAAGTTAATGTAGTGCGACCTCCTCACAGTGTTCAGCTAAAGCTACCTGTAGAAGGTTGGTGGTGTTTTCCTGATCCTATCACTACCGCAGGCAGCTAAATAAGCTACAAGTTAGTGTAGTGCGAGCTCTGCACAGTGTTCACCTAAAGCTACCTGTAGAAGGTTGGTGGTGTTTTCCTGATCCTATCACTACCGCAGGCAGCTAAATAAGCTACAAGTTAGTGTAGTGCGAGCTCTGCACAGTGTTCACCTAAAGCTACCTGTAGAAGGTTGGTGGTGTTTTCCTGATCCTATCACTACCGCAGGCAGCTAAATAAGCTACAAGTTTGTGTAGTGCGAGCTCTGCACAGTGTTCACCTAAAGCTACCTGTAGAAGGTTGGTAGTGTTTTTCTGATCCTATTACTACCACAGGCATCTAAATAAGCTACAAGTTAGTGTAGTGCGAGCTCTGCACAGTGTTCACCTAAAGCTACCTGTAGAAGGTTGGTGGTGCTTTCCTGATCCTATCACTACCGCAGGCAGCTAAATAAGCTACAAGTTATTTTTGGCGAGCTCTGCACAGTGTTCACCTAAAGCTACCTGTAGAAGGTTGGTGGTGTTTTCCTGATCCTATCACTACCACAGGCAGCTAAATAAGCTACAAGTTATTTTTTGGCGAGCTCTGCACAGTGTTCACCTAAAGCTACCTGTAGAAGGTTGGTGGTGTTTTCCTGATCCTATCACTACCGCAGGCAGCTAAATAAGCTACAAGTTAGTTTTTTGCAAGCTCTGTACAGTGTTCAGCTAAAGCTACCTGTAGAAGGTTGGTGGTGTTCTCATACTACAGGCAGGCAGTTGATTTTGCTAGCTGCAGTATCAGTATATATATATATATATATATATATATATATATATATATATATATATCCCAGCTTAGTGCAGCTATAGGCCATTAGTATGTCTGGAAGGCCAACAAGGAGAGGCAGACATTCACAAGCCAATAAAAGAGGGCAAGCAGGCTCTGTGTCTAGAGACAACAGTGCTGGTTGTGGAGACGGGGCATTCTCATCAGCACGTGGCCATGGAACACGCTTGGCCTTTTTTTCGGCAGCTGGCCGTGTTGAGCCGCAACATGCGGAAGACTTGGTCGAGTGGATGACCAAGCCATCCTCATCCTCCTCATCCTCTCTCACCCATGCTCAGGGTACTTTGTCTGGAAAAGCAGCAGCCTCTTCCCTTGGCTCAATGTCATCAGTGACTCCTTCCCTAGCCCCACCATGTCCTCCTGAGGAGTCCCTCGAACTGTTTGACCACAGTGTTGGGTACATGCTCCAGGAGGATGCCCAGCGTTTGGAAGGCTCTGATGATGATACTGAGCTAGATGAAGGCAGTAACGTGAGCACGGACAGAGGGGGTGCCCAAGAAGGACAGCAACCTGGCAGTCATGCTCCCCCTGCTGCAGCATACTGCCAGGTTTGCTCCAGTGATGAGGAGGGAGGGGATGATGAGGTCACTGACTCAACGTGGGTGCCTGATAGGAGAGAGAAGGAGGAGGAAGAGGCGGCACATCACCAACGCGGCAGGATGCCCTCCAGGGGCCAGCCTAAGGGCAGCACACTGACTGCATCACACCCCAAAGCTCCGCATGTGCAGGGCGCTGCAGTCTCTGCGCATTATTCAAAAAGTTCTTTGGTGTGGGCCTTTTTTGAGACGAGTGCATCAGATCGCACCGCTGCTATTTGAAACATATGTCTCAAGCATATCTCGCGTGGCCAAAACATCTCCCGCTTGCGCACCACATGCTTGACCAGACATATGTTGACCTGCCATGCAGTTCGTTGGCAAGCGTATCTAAAAGACCCACACCAAAGAACAAAGAGGACCTCTCCTTGCTCCTCATCAGCTGAGATCTCCAACCCCACTATACCTCCAGTCCTCTCTGAGACCTGCACTGAGAGGAATGAAGGTGTAGAATTAGGTGTGTCACAGCCAAGTACTTGTGGGCAATCTGCTTTCAGTACACCGAGGTCAGATTGTACAAGGTAAATTTCCCTGCCCCAGCTGCTGCACCGCCAAAAGAAGTTTGCTCCCAGCCATCCACATGCCCAGCGGTTGAATGCTAGCTTGGCAAAATTGCTAGCACTTCAACTGCTGCCTTTTCAGTTGGTAGACTCTGCCCCCTTCCGTGAGTTTGTGGAATGTGCAGTTCCTCAGTGGCAGGTACCCAAATGCCACTTTTTCTCACGGAAGGCGATTCCGGCTCTCTACCGGCATGTGGAAGGCAATGTCTTGGCCTCGCTAGACAGGGCGGTCAGCGGTAAGGTGCATATTACCGCTGACTCATGGTCCAGCAGGCATGGACAGGGACGTTACCTAAGTTTCACCGCACATTGGGTGACTTTGCTGGCAGCTGGGAAGGATGCAGGACAAGGTGCAGTAGTGTTGGAGGTTGTTCCGCCACCACGCCTCCAAAATGCCACTACTAATGATTGTGACACACCTCTCTCCTCCACCCCCTCCTCTTCTTCTTCCTATATGGCCTCTTCCTGTGCTTTGTCCTCGGAACCAGCGGTGCTCTGTAGCCATTCAAGGGGCTACGCAAGTATGCAGGAAACCGATGCCATGCGGTGCTTGAGCTGGTGTGCTTGGGGGACAGGAGCCACACTGGGGCAGAGGTTCTGTCAGCTCTGCAGGGGCAGGTTCAGAGGTGGTTGACGCCATGCCAACTTAAGGCAGGAATGGTGGTTTGCGACAATGGCACCAACCTCCTCTCTGCCCTCCGACAGGGACAAATGACCCATGTGCCCTGTTTGGCTCACGTCCTTAACTTGGTGGTGCAGCGGTTCTTGGGCAGGTACCCGGGCTTACAGGATGTCCTGAGGCAGGCCAGGAAAGTCTGTGTGCATTTCTGCCGGTCATATAATGCCAGTGCTCGGCTGGCAGACCTCCAAAAGGAGTTTAACCTACCCAAGAACCGCCTAATCTGTAACATGCCCACCAGGTGGAACTCAACATTGGCCATGCTGCAGCGGCTGCACACGCAGCAGAGGGCCATCAATGAGTACCTGTGCGACTATGGCACCAGGACAGGGTCAGGGGAGCTTGTTTTTTTTTCCCCACGCCAGTGGGCCATGATCAGGGATGCATGCACTGTCCTGTCACCATTTGAGGAGGCCATGAGGATGGTGAGCAGTGACAGTGCATGGAATAATGGACAGGGCACTTGAGGCAGAACAGAGACAGGAAGAGGAGGACTTCCTTAGCTCTCAAGGCTCCCTTTATCCAGACAATGTTCCTGCGTGCCCGCCGATCACACAGGAAGAGGACGAGGAGGAGAAGGATTGTGTCAGTATGGAGGTGGAGCCTGGCACTTAGCATCAGCAGCAGTCTTTATGGGATCGGTCCCAAGAAACACATGGACTTGTATGTGGCTGGGAGTAGGTGGCTGCTGACCATGTCATCCTTAGTGACCCAGAGGACTCCGGACCGAATGCCTCAGCAAACCTACGCTGCATGGCCTCCCTGATCCTGCAAAGCCTGCGTAAGGATCCTCGTATTCGTGATATCAAGGAGAAGGTTCAATACTGTCTGGCAACCCTCCGTGATCCACGTTACAAGGGTAAGGTTGCTGACCTTATCTTGTCATCGCAGAGGGAGCAGAGAATGAAACATCTTCGGGAGGCCTTGCAGAAAGGTCTGTGCAACGCGTTCCCAGAGACTGGGAGGTTACAAACTCCTGTTTCTGGACAACGTGTTGCTGAGGCTTCGGTCAGTCAAAGAAGGAGCGATGGAAAAGGTGGCCGTCTGACCGATGCGTTCAGACAATTTTTTGGTCCGCAACCCCAAGGTATGATCGGTTCAAGCAACCATCGCCTGCGTCTGTTTTACATGGTGCAGGAATACCTAGGGGCAAGATCTGACTTGGACACCTTTCTCACCGAAAATCCTCTGGGTTACTGGGTCTTGAGGATGGATTACTGGCCAGAGCTTGCACAGTATGCAATTGAGCTACTGGCCTGTCCTGTATCCAGCATTCTTTCGGAACGCACATTCAGTGCTGCTGGAGGCTTTGCAACCGATCACAGGGTGCGTCTGTCCACCGACTCGGTCGATTGACTGACCTTCATAAAAATGAATCAGTCTTGGATCACCACCAGCTACCAAGCACCTGATGCTGATGTAACCGAATAATTTTTTTTGAAATCTCAGATCTCTTCAAAGACTGCCTATGCTGATGCTGAGTGACTATCCTAAGTAATTATCCTCTTCCTCCTCAATGATCACGCTGATAGCTTGTAAGAACATTTTTGGTTTTGGGCGCCACCACCAGTGCCTAAGGCCCAATTTTTCAGCCCCTGTTTAACATGGGCGTGTAATTACAATTTTTGATGCAATACTTTGCAGCAGGGCTCGTTCCTGCGTTCCAACTAGAGTATCTGTGAGGGGTTGCAGTATTGTGGCACCAGCACCAGTGCCTAAGGCCCAATTTTTCAGCCCCTGTTCAACAGGGGCATGTAATTACAAATCTTGATCTAATATTTCACAGCAGGGCCCGTTTCTGCGCCCACCAAGAGTGAGTGAGGACTTACAGTGTTGTGGCACTAGCACCACCACCACCAAAGGCCCAATTTTTCTGCCCCTGTTCAACAGGGGCATGTAATTACAATTCTTGATCTAATATTTCACAGCAGAGCCCTGTGAGGGCTTACAGTGTTGTGGCTACAACAACACCTAAGGCCCAAATTTCTGCTGAGTATATAGGGCAGGCCCCTACTTTCAAACATCCAATTTACAAACGACTCCTACTTGCAAACGGAAGAAGACAACAGGAAGTGAGATGAAATCTACCCCTATGAAGGGAAATTCTCTCCTGTAATAGTTAATATGGGAAAAAACTTTTCTCCTTTCCACTGATGCTTTATCACCAATCCTTGTTTCACAAAAAAAAACACAAATTTTCAAAAAACATTTGTCATTGGGACAAAAAAATTAGGTGAAATGTTCTGAAGAGGAGCACAGACAGCAAAACAAATGTCACAGGGTGATAACCCTTCCCTATGTTTTCCAAAAAGCTTAAAATAGATTTTTTGGCTGGAGCTAAACACGTTAAAAATGTACCAGTTCAAAATTACAAACAGATTCTACTTAATAACAAACCTACAGTCCCTGTCCTGTTTGCACCGCCTGTATACTGCTGTTCAAAGTATATAGGGCCTGGTGGCCCCACGCCTTTCCTTTTTTAAATTTAGGTGCGGGGTTCCCCTTAATATCCATACAAGACCCAAAGGGCCTGGTAATGGACTGGGGGGTACCCATGCTGTTTGTCTCACTGATTTTCATCCATATTGCCAGGACCCGACATTACATTAAAGCCGCAAGCAGTTTTAAATTACTTTTTTTCCTTTAAAAATTACATTTTGTGCAGGGACTGTTCTAAGCACAGGAAACACGCGCCACTTTACAGGCATACTTTAGACACCCCCCAGGTACGATATTTAAAGGAATATTTTACTTTTTTTTAAACTTTAAGCATCATTAAAATCACTGCTCCCGAAAAAACGGCCGTTTTTAAAAGTTTTTTTTGCATTGATACATGTCCCCTGGGGCAGGACCCGGGTCCCTAAACCCTTTTTAGGACAATACCATGCAAATTAGCCTTTAAAAGGAGCACTTTTGATTTCGAATGTTTGAGTCCCATAGACGTCAATGGGGTTCTAACGTTCCTGCGAATTTTTGGTCCGTTCGCAGGATCTGGTGCGAACCGAACCGGGGGGTGTTCGGCTCATCCCTAGTGACCAGCAGCAGAGGACTAGAAGCTCCTCGTGCTTATGTTTACCTGCAGACAGGCAGGGAAGAGCTGGGTCATGTGACAGCTGTATATTATTTAGGAAAAATGCATTTTTCAAAAATTAATTACAGTGCCACCATCCATATACAGAAATAGAAGGGACAATGTCAATTAAACAGTGTGTGTTTATTACCACTTTAACTATTTCAGCCCCGGAATCATTTGCCCCCTTCCTGACCCAACCATTTTTTGCGATATGGCACTGTGTCGCTTTAACTGACAATTACACGGTCGTGCAAAGTTGTACCCAAACAAAATTGATGTCCTTTTTTTCTTCAAATAGAGCTTTCTTTTGGTGGTATTTGATCACCTCTGCGAATTTTATTTTTTGCGCTATAAACAAAAAAAGAGCGACAATTTTAAAAAAAAGGCAATATTTTTTACTTTTTACTATAATAAATATCCCCCCCAAAAATATAAAAGAACAAATTTCTTCCTCAGTTTAGGCCGATATGTATTCTTCTACATATTTTTGGTAAAAAAAATCGCAATAAGCGTATATTGATTGGTTTTCGCAAAAGTTACTAGTAATAGCGATGATCTGCAATTTTTTTTTCTTTTGTGACTGCAACAAGATCGGACACTTTTGACACTTTTTTGGGACCATTGACATTTATACAGCGATCAGAGCTAAAAATTGCCACTGATTACTGTATAAATGTCACTGGCAGGGAAAGGGGTTAACACTATGGGCAATTAATGGGTTAAATGTGTGTCCTAGGGAGTGATTCTAACTGTGGGGGGATGGGACTGTCTGAAGGAGGAGACCAATCACTGTTCATACTTAGTATGAACAACAGATGTGTCTCCTCACCCCTGACAGAAAGGATATCTGTGTACATTGACAGACCTCCGTTCTGTGTTACTCAGGAGCAATCGCGGGTGTCTGGCGAAACATCTCTGCCGCCGGGCACATGCATCGGCTCTGTTTTCGTGCGCACCCCCTGGACATAGATTTGCCCAGGCGAGCCAACCTGCCGCAATATTACTGTGGCAGCTGGTCGTCTAGTGGTTAATAAACAAATAATTATAATAAACCGCTGTGAATACCCTAAATACCCAATAGCCAATATAGCCAGCAGCTACAGTGCCTTGAAAAAGTATTCATACCCCTTGAAATTTTCCACATTTTGTCATCTTACAACCAAAAACGTAAATGTATTTTATTGGGATTTTATGTGATAGACAAACACAAAATGGCACATAATTGTGAAGTGGAAGGAAAATGATAAATGGTTTTCCATTTTTTTACAAATAAATATCTGAAAAAGTGTGGCATGCATTCATTTTCATCCTTTACTCTGATACCATTAACTAAAATCTAGTGGAACCAATTGCCTTCAGAAGTCACCTAATTTGTAAATAGAGCCCACCTGTGTGTAATTTATTCTCAGTATAAATACAGCTGTTTTGTAAAGCCCTCAAAGGTTTGTTAGAGAACCTTTGTGAACAAACAGCATCATAAAAGCCAAGGAACACACCAGACAGGTCAGAAGTCAGGGATAAAGTTGTGGAAAAGTTTAAAGCAGGGTTGGGTTTTTAAAAAAATATCCCAAGCTTTGAACATCTCATGTAGCACTGTTCAATCCATCACCTGAAAACTGAAGGAGTATGGCACAACTGCAAACCTACCAAGGCATGACCGAAACTGACAGACCGGGCAAGGAGAGCATTAATCAGAGAAGCAGCCAAGAGGCTCATGGTAACTCTGGAGGAGCTGCAGAAAGCCACAGCTCAGGTAGGAGTTGTCCTGTGGACAGATTCTATTAGTCGTACACTCCACAAATCTGGCCTTTATGGAAGAGTGGCAAGAAGAAAGCCATTGTTGAAAGAAAGCTATAAGAAGTAACGTTTGCAGTTTGCCAGAAGCCATGTTTGGACACAGCAAACATGTGGAAGAAGGTGCTCTGGTCAGATGAGACCAAAATTTTACTTTTTGGCCTAAAAGCAAAATGCTATACGTGGTGGAAAACTAATACTGCACATCACCCTGAACACACCATTCCCACCTTGAAACATGGTGGTGGCAGCATTATGTTATGGGAATGCTTTTCTTCAGCAGGAACAGGGAAGCTGGTCAGAGTTGATAGGAAGTTGGATGAAGCCAAAAAGGAAAATCTTAGAAGAAACCTGTTATGCCGCATACGATCGGACTTTCCAGCAGAAAAGGTCTAACGGAATCATTCCATTGGACATTCCGATCGTGTGTGGGCTTCATTGGAATTTTCCTTTCGAAAATTCTGACGGACCTAGAAATAGAACATGGATAGTAAATTAATAAATGTAGTGCTATGTGTAAATTATAAATATAAAATGCAAATCTCTAAAATAAATAAATCCTACATATAAATGAATAGTCCATAAAATGAAAAAATTAAGAAATAAAACATGAAAAACTCTTCTTGTGATCAGTGTATCCACACAATTCCACCACAGTAATTGTTCGCCTCAAAAGGAGTACAGATCTCCCCACATGGGGAGATCTGCATATAAGTTTTGACTCATCTGGGAGGTGAGCACGCATTTTTACTGGTGGTGGTGTGCACTCCTTTTGAGGACGAACAATCACTGTCAGAACTCCGTCGGAAAAAACGGTCATGTGTACGCGGCATTTAGAGTCTGCAAAAGACTGGGGCAGCGGTTCACCTTCCAAGCAGGACAACGACCCTAAACATACAGCCAGAACTACAATGGAATGGTTTAGATCAGGGATATGCAATTAGCGGACCTCCAGCTGTTGCAGAACTACAAGTCCCATAAGGCATAGCAAGACTCTGACAGCCACAAGCATGACACCCAGAGGCACAGGCATGATGGGCCTTGTAGTTTTGCAACAGCTGGAGGTCCGCTAATTGCATATCCCTGGTTTAGATGAAAGCATATTCATGTGTTAGAATGGCCCAGTCAAAGTCCAGACCTAAATCCAATTGAGAATCTGTGGCAAGACTTGAAAATTGCTGTTCACAGATGCTCTCCATCCAATCTGACAGAGCTTGAGCTATTTTGCAAAGAAGAATGGGCAAAAATGTAATTCTCTAGATGTGCAAAGCTGGTAGAGACGTCCCCAAAAAGACTTTCAGGTGTAATTGCAGTGAAAGGTGGTTCTACAAAGTTTTGACTCAGGGCGGTTGAATACAAATGCACGCCACACTTTTTACATATTTATTTTGTTTAAAAATTGAAAAACCATTTATCCTTTTCCTTCCACTTCACAATTATGTGCCACTTTATGTTGGTCTATTACAGTGATTGCAAACCTTGGCACCCCAGATGTTTTGGAACTACGTTTCCCATGATGTTTAGCTACACTACAGAGTGCATGAGCATCATGGGAAATGTAGTTCCAAAACATCTGGGGTGCCAAGGTTCGCCATCACTGGTCTATTACATAAAATCCCAATAAAATACATTTTACGTTTTTGGTTGTAACATGACAAAATGAGGAAAATTTCAAGGGATATGAATACTTCTGCAAGGCACTGTAGGGCTTCATGTACACGGGATGTTTTTACAACCTCTCCTGTATGATTTAACTTAAAAGATAGTAACCCAAGTTTAAAACGTCAGTTTTTCCACATTTACATGCCACGTTTAGCCACATTTTACCGCGTTTACATTTAGCAGCGTTAAAAAAAAATATATATTTTTTAAAATTAAAAACGCCTTTAAACGAAATGAGGCTAAACACGAGTTACCGCATTTAGCCGCATTTAGAAGCGTTTGGTGCTTGACATGCCTTTAAACTCAGCTTCTGAACCCATTTCTTGCATTCCAAAAAAACCTCTAAACTCAACTGCCTAGAAACGACTGTAAACGACCCTGTGTACATTTACTGATAAGATAACATAGAGGAGAGTTCAGGAGCAGTTGAAAAAAATGCCCAACTGCTTCTAAACGTCCGTTTAGCAGCAGCAGTGTACATGAGGCCTTATAGACATCACACTCCCCAGTGCTCCTCAATAACACAAAATTAATATCAGCCCTAGCTTCTATTTAAATTTGTTGCAATAAATGTGATATAATCAGATTCTTGTGACGTGATAACAATTAATACATGTGAAATAAGACATAATATATGTGAAATAAAATATTAAAGTGCAATCATTGACATAAAAGTCCAATAAAATAAAGTCCCAGCTCCTCCACTACATGTTCAGTGTGTTCACAACAACTTGGAGGCCCACCGGTATATGTTGACCACTTAATTATAAGCAGGTCAAGAGTGCTTTTTCCCAAAGTGGTAAGTATACCAAATATGATGTACACCTCTTATTTGCCACCCCAAATGGATTGTTCAGATAAAAGGCTCAAAAAATAAACAGACTTGTTATCTCAGAGTCAAACAGGCAACCTCTATTGATCCTTTCTGTGGCATGGGTTCTCTCCACCACTACTTCTGCATCCACAACCTCTTTGCTCTAATTCAGATCAAGTAGATTCCAAGATATACGCACTCCCACTGGTATTAGAACAGAAACTCTCATAGTGTAGTAAATCAAATATCTGTAACAAGCTTAATCACCAAGTGAATCAAAATCACATGCCACCAATGAGTGTTGTATCTTAAAGTGGTTGTAAGGGTAGAAGGTTTTATACCTTACTGAATTCTATCCAGGAAGGTAAAAACCTTCTACATGGAGCTTCCCCCACAGCCCCCCTAAATACATACCTGAGCCTGATCTCCGGTAGCCTATTCTTCTGCTGGAAGGTCTTGCCTTACTTACTAGAGTATAGGCTAAAGAGCTAGAGGGCGGAGAGGTATGGAGATTCACATTCCTACAAACATCCATTTTTGGCTGTATCTCTTTAAGCAAAGGACACCAAAAGGTTTTCTCTGAAGTGTATTTTTTAACGGGAAACTAAAATGGACCTGAGATACTTTTATTTTACATTATATTTTACATACTTTACAATTTGCATATCCAATCAATATTTTGCAAATTCATTTTAATGTTGTATGTATCTATGACAATCGTGTAAAAAAAAAAAAAAAGCTTTCCTGATTTGGTAAAGAGAGAACACTGCAGAAGCTGCTTGCTTTCAGTCTGTCTCTCCATAATAGAAAGTCTGCACAGAGCAGGGATGGGAAAGGAGGGGGATATGTCCTCTAACTTTTTCAGCTGTGTGTATGTCATTTGAGTTTGAGCCACTGAGCCCTGTTTTCAACAGGATTGTTGGCAGCCAAGCAGGGTTAGGCCCGGTAAACACATAAAAAGGAGCTGTGCATTCCATTATTGACCAATATCTTATTTTTAAAATTCTTTTTTAGTCCTGATAAAGATAAATATTTAGAACATATGCACAAACACTATGGGGGTTATTTACTAAAGGAAAATCCACTTTGCACTGCAAGTGCACTTGAAAGTGCACTAAAAGTGCACCTGGAAGTGCAGTCGCTGTAGATCCGAGGGGGACATGCAAGGAAAATAAAAACAGCATTTTAGCTTGCACATGATTGGATGATAAAATCATCAGAGCTTCCACTCATTTCAGATCTACCCCTTAGATTTAGAGCGACTGCACTTCTAAGTGCACTTTCAGTGCAAAGTGGAGTTGCCTTTCGTAAATAACCTCCTATATGTTAACCTTAAAACTGAACACAAGGCAGATATAAAATACACAGGTGAGAGTATCTCTGTATTCATTATTACACCATTAAATGTATGTTTAACATGCAGAAGGCCAAGAATTAACATGAGGATGACATTTTCAGATTAAACCAAACTAGTCCAGCTGTGCTGCATGGCATTTTCCAAATGCCTCCAGTTCAGTTTTAACAAATAAATTGATAGAAGGCTTTTATGGAGTCTGACTAATGAAGAAGGCTTGGTTCTTCACTTCAGAGATTTCTTTATCTCTAAAGTCTGGCATAACTCAGGAAATGTCTGCACAAAAACATATATTATGATGCAGTTCAAGCCATTTTCATTACTTTGTCATAAATACGTTTTCAGTTTGTGGATTTGTAATTACATTTTCTGTGGCTTTTGACTGCTGAAAGATATTTTGCTCTTTGTAATGATTACTAATGGAGCAGTTGTTATTTGTTAGGCGTGGTCAAGCCTTTTTTTTCTATGAAAAATAATTTCAGTGTGCCCTTTACTAGAATACTGTCCAGAAAGATTTTACTGGAAGCTGTATGAAAATATCATCATGTACCTAATTTTTTAGAATACAAAAAGAGAACAAGATGCATCATATGACTGAAATCTACATAACACTCTAATAAGTAAGTAACCAGTAAGAAAGAAGACTAATTTTATGTCTGTCAGAATTAATTTTTTGAAATAATCAGATGTATTTTAAGCTGAACTGTGCACCTGTTTAAACGAATTTGTAATTTTGCCCAGTTATTTTTGTGATTCACAGACCTTGCTAGTCAGGAATATCACTCCTATACATCCTGGATCAGGTTTATAGGAAAGCACTCTGGACAAAGGTGGTTTAGATATTCTGTCCAGTGAAAAGGCTGAAGGCAAAGGGGAAACTGCACTGCTGAATCAGGAACATGAACAGAAACTACCTGTGCCATCTACCTGGCTGTGCTTAGTGGGAAATGTGTGGAAATCCCAAGACTGACTGTACATAATTACATATTGTTTGGTGGGTAAAACACAACTTGTGCATTTTGTCAGATTTGAAAGAGACATTACTACGGCTCTATAGCCATTAATACATAATTAAATGTATTTTCAAAATGCATTGACTTAGTACCTACCTCTGGCTTACAGCAGAGCTTAGGCTATGGGAGGGAGAAGCAGTACATGAACCAATCAGTTGTGCTGCAGTGCAAGGTTCACACTGATAAGAGAAGAGAGCAGAATGACAAACATAAGAGCTCATTAGTAGGCTGCTTCTCATTTCACTGTCTAATTACAGGTGGGCGTGTTGACACGTAAGTGGAAGTCAAACTTCATCAGAATAAGATCATGACTCTCTTTCTGATAGCTAGGGCTGTGCTGTGGGGCAGAGCTGTGTATACCACAGGACTAGATAGACAGAAATATGAATCCTTTGGCAAGTACAACAGCTCCTATATATGCATTTATTTGTGTACTTAATTGTTTACCTGGAGTTCAGCTTTAACAATATTACATGGTGGCAATAGAAATGCTTTCTAGGGTACTGTATATTAACTGCAGGGCAGCAACTACTTACTTAGGCTTAATTAGGCTACATACCTGTTTTCTACAGGCTGTTTGTCTTGAGTTATCAGTGCTTTCCTGCTGGGAAAATTCTTTGGAATGAATGGCACAATGCTTGCTGAAAGCAATGATAAGCATTGTGTGACCTACTCATTGCTTCATATACAATAAATTTGTTCTGTGCTATTTGCATTAGTACAGCCTGTTGTGAAATGCGTCAACTGCTTGTCCTGTGTTTGCCTGATACACTTGTGACAATAAAGGTAACATCAAGCAAGTCTTGGAATCTCAGAGTGCGACCATTTCTTTGTCTTATTCGTGTTGGACTGTGGTGAGCCGAGATCTGCACCTGATATCCATTTTGCACCTGAATATTGCCTGGATCGGTGTGTCTTTCTTTGGTTTCAGTTAAGAAATCTTCCCTGCAATAATTAGCCAAGGGAAATAATTAATAACAAACATGCATTAGAGATATATTATAGCTATAAAACACAGGTAAAAAAAACACTTTAGATTCTTTCATTATCCTTCCCTTGTTGACATCTTCAGTAAACACACTAAATGTGCAACATGGGTTTAAAGGGCCACAGTTGTTCTTTTTAACCACCAAAACAATTAACAGTCCCAATTAACAAATACAGTAACATAACGTCTGTTTGTCATAAGAAGGGGGTCTTTGGTGTTCACTAGCCAAAAAGGCTTTTCTAAAATCCACCCTTGTCCCCAACTGCAACCCACAGGCTCGAGGAGAGCTCCAAAATTGACTATAGTTGATTTTCAAGGGACAGAGCCCCTGTTTAGATAACTGACACCAACAAAGGTAGCCCAAACCACTAGACTGGCTCCTGGCTTTGAAATTATTTCACGTATCCATCTTTACAAAGACCCCCAAAGATCCCAAACCCACAATGTGTGTATGAGTCCTCTCACATTTTCCACACCCTCTGAATTCTGTCCTGAAGTCCCAGGAACCAAATGACTGTGTCCACCACATTTGGATGAATGCCATCGTCCCTCCAAATCTGGGCTTTGTGATCTCCAGCTCAGCGGGCCTCTAATCCTGGCTACAAATTTGCCCACCCCTTTATTGACTTTGATCTGAGCTTTGTTAAGCCAGTCTACTAAATTAAAATAGCTGCACACCTTCCTGGCTACTATGTCGGATCAAGCCACCACCACTCCCAAGAATTCTCTGCGGAAGCAAAGCAAGTCAATCTTGATGTCCTGAAACAAATCCCTCTAATGTCATAGCCTTCATCAAGCAATTCTAATGCATTTGGGGGCCTGTCTACCCTTGAAAAACAATGGAAGTCCAAAAAACCTGACCACACATCATGCCTCTGACCTCAAGCCCTTTTAGCACTGCTATGTGACGTTGGACACCCAGCTATCTGTCTTTCATTTTAGAAACAGTCTGGATCACCCCCTAGAAGACGTACAGTATGAGTTGGCCAAGATCCACACTAGACCTTGAGATAGATAGATAGATAGATAGATAGATAGATAGATAGATAGATAGATAGATAGATAGATAGATAGATAGATAAAAATCAGGAAGAACTTTCCATATAATATATTGTAGAGAGTCAGCTTGGGGCAGAGTTAAGAGAGGGTTAAACGAAGAGGGCAGGTACTTTCCCTTTAGACTTGGGTAATAGTCAGCTGGTCTGAGAGTGTGGGTGGAGCTGTTTGTTAGCAGTGAGAGGGACATCTGCATGCTGTCTGAAGGCTCCACTTATGGACTGTGACCTGCTGGGTGAGCTAACCAAGGACTCTAACTCTGGCTAGAGCTGTGAAGTGTTCCCTATAAGCCTTTCTGTTGCAGAAAGGGGACTTTACCCATATGTAGGACTGTATTTAAAGACAAGCCTCTTGTTTCTTCCATTTGTTTTGCTTTTATGCTGAATAAAGCACCTTTTACTTTTATTTAACTGTATCCGAGCCGGCTATTCACCCCTCTGATACCGACAATATAAACATAGATAAAACCAATCAATGACAGAACAATGCTGAAAACCTCTCCCTGTATAACAAATGTGTCTTAACATAAACCTATTCTGGTGGTAAACCCCATCTAGCAACCTTTGTAAATGTATGAAAACTCCCATAAAACTGATACAGTGAAAGAGTCGTCCTCATGCTACAAAAAGGGGCCAGGGGAACAACCTCACACTTCCACATACCTTGTAAAACAAAATACCAGTCAAATCCTATTCAACGCCATTCTGTGTAATATGACTCTCACCCCTGACCCAATTGGTAAGTCTGGGAGTGAGGAATGAGAACAAGAACCTGATTATCCAGTAATTGCTCATTAACACATTGCAAACCACCCAAGCCTCGTTTGTTTTTACTTACGAGCTTTGCACATGCAACCCCCTGAAAAAGGCCAAAACGAATGCCACCAAGAACAGGGAAACCTCATATTGTGACATGCAATTCTCAAGTATACCAGCTACTCAAACTATATGTCATACATCCCCTCAAAAAAAAACCATTTTGCTATACCACAAAATACTTTGTTACATCCTGCACACCCATCAACTTAAAGCGGTATTAAACCCAAGACACAAAAATGACATTTATTGTAGCTTACCAATCCTTAGATATGATGGCTGCATTAGTTTACTTTTTGTTTAGGCTTTTTAAATCTGTTTTCACCTGGTCATCTGGCCAGTATCACACCTCCTGTATTAGAATGCCTTCACTCTGGAGGAAGGAGCACAGAGATACCTTTGGACAGCAACATTGTCAGTCTGGTGTGGGGGGGGAGGGAAGTGTTAGAAGCACTAGCAGACTTAATTACACTAACAAATTGAATCCAATCGTAAGCGAATACTTTATAAACACACAGCAACAGTTCTTCCTTTTGGGATAAAGGTTTTACATATATAAATAAAAGCTGATCATTGTAAATAACTCTGTCAGTGTTAAATAGTTTATCTCAACCCTCTAAATGCTACATCTGCAGGACAACTTTTACTGTCAGGATCCCTGGGTAAAAATAAAAGAAAGGAAAAAAAGCTTTTAAAAAGAAAAGGACTGCAGCTTCTACATCTACAAATTAGTAAGCTGCAATATAATAAATCTTTGCTTTTTGGGTTTAATACTGTTTAAAGAAAGAAAGCAAATGTAGCTAAGCACCTATTTATTTTAAAACCAATGTATTAGAGGCAAACTCTTTCCCAAAAAAGTACAACAAAAATGACAGTCTGTCATGGTCTGACAAACGTCCGTCTGCACATCTCATCCATTCAAATGAGTTCTTCCAAGCCATTAAGTATGCTGCCCAAGCTGCCCAAAGCCTATACTGCCCACCACATCTGTATGCAGTTCATTTCCCCTGATGAAGTCACGTGACTTGATGATGCAACGCGTGGTGTGGAAACGATGACGTCACCACACAAGCTCGGAAGCGTGAGGTTGGCCATTTTGTTGGAGGTTTTTAATACTGTTTTGCCTAGATACTGATGTGCACCAGTGTTAGTACACAATGTTAGTTAAGTCTAATACTTTTCAATAAAAAATACAGTTTCCTATAGGGAGAGCACTGTATATTATAATATCTTTTGAGTGAATCTCACATATTTATCACATGATTACTGAGGATTGAGGTGGATTGAGAAAACCAAGAATGTGGAGAAAGACAGAACATCTGTGACATAGGAGACTCCACGTTAAGGGGCAAGCGGGTCCTGATATTCAGTCAAATACTAAGGTGAGAACATATGTAGACTGGTAAAGGGATAAACACACGTGGTGAAAGAAGGAATATAAATGCAGAAACAAGTTGCAATTATCTGCATCACTGTAATTGAATGGATTGCATTTAATTGAGTCACACTTTTTTTGCTTTTCGGGCCTCATTCACCTCCTCCTTCAAATAATCAATCTTGTCCTGGGATAAACTGCACTTTTATCATTAGAGTACATTATAGTAATGATACCCAAGAATTTCATTACATTCAAAGGACCCTCAGTTTTGTGCGCACAAGAGGTATCCCAAAGACCCTGGTTACCTGTTCCAATGTCCGCAATAAAATTTTAGCAAGAAAAGAACCCAACGGGCATACGCACAAAAAATGATCCAGGTAGTGGATGACAGAACAAACCTGAGCCTCTTCCCGCACCATCCATTAAACATATAAACAAAATTTTCAAAGAATGAACAGGCGATAGACCAGTCCATTGGCAGGGAACGGTCGATAAAACAGAACCCTTTTCAATGACAGATGGCTATCCAGAGGAACTGATAGCAGGCAAAACACTGCATGTATGCTGATGTTTGCCATGAGAGACCCTGCTGACCATAATGCTGGACTCAAGCCACTGCTGTGTCAAAAAATGTATATGACACTGAACACAATTCCTGACTTATGGCATTGGAATGCCCCCCTTGGGTAGATTATAAATTGGGGGCTCAGCAAACAACCAGCCATCCTCCCTAATTTTATCTCCTTATTAAATTTGTTAAAGACAACTTGGGACTGTGAAAAGGTGTATGTAAGATTCTTTTGTACTAAAATCAAAACAGGGGGATTAGCACATGGAATCCGAAAACCAAAACAAAAACTATCTGTCAGAAAAACCGCATTCACCATCCTCTGTTATCTACTTAGATACAGCACCATGGTTCCCAGTTTATTGGTGCCCTATCTTTCTACAGAATTGTCAGATGACTGAGACTGCCCTTTCTTGAAACATTGGCCAAAACTATTTGAACCTCCACAGCCAGAGCATTGATACTTGAATCAGTATACAGTACAGAAATGTCAGGTGCAGTCCTTGCACTGCCAACAATAGCCTTTCTTTTGCCCAATCAGCTGCCCCCAGGCTCCCAAAACACTGACCTCACCTTAAAAGGGTTGGCCTGATGTCCTGGGCTGTGCCCTAAACTTACAGTAATTCACAACTTGCTGTCCTGGGACACATGGCTTTGCTCTGCCAAAATCGGTCAGTGTAATATGCCAAGCCACCATACACCCTGAGAGCCTCCCTCATTGCATCAATATAGCAAAAAAGAGCAAAACAGTTTTCAGGCACTTTTTCGCATACCACGCTGGCCTAAATGACAAATGGGTGGGATGCACCCCAGTCTTGCCCTTTAAGGGGGTGTGGCTCCACCACTAAGCAGATGACACTTTTCAGAGGCCTGCTCTCTGGGGATGTAGTTTGGGATTCCTCTTACCCCTTGTTGCAAAGGATAGTGTGTGCTGGGAGTGAGGTGCTAGAGGGTCCCTAGTGGGGCTCCCTGATTGATGGTGGACCCATTTTGGACTGGGGCATTGTAGAGAGCTCTCAAATACAGTGGACAGCTGCTCTTGGAGCCAATGTGGCCCTCTTTGTTCAGCAGCCATTCTAACCTACAATACAAGGGCATCCAGGCCACTTGTGGCTAAGTGACTTGCTACTTTCTGTTCTTGCAGGTGAAGTCAAAAGAGTCCTCTGGACAACGTTATTCTCTTGTCAACCTTACAGGAAGAACTTCCAGCAAACCCTGCAGTTCCTACCCTTGTGGTTCCTCCCTGTCAACTGACCCTCGACCACCAATCAGGAACTAACATTTATACTCAACAATTAACTCTTCCTAGGGACTATTCCTATCCTGGTCATGTAGCCCCTCTTTTGATTTCCCCAGGTCTGTCATTATATAGTGTAACAGAACCTGTACAACTTGCATGAGTCTGATTTAATATGTATTTATATTTATTAAACAGCAGTCATTGCTATAACTGTTTATATTGCCTTTATGCCATGTAGAAATGAACTCCCTTTTCCCCTTCTATTGGCGTAGGTGTATATCCATACTTTGTAGTTTTCCAGCAAATTTATTGGAAGAGAGCCAGTAAATTACAGCTCGAAGCAGCAGATAGTAAGTGCACAGCAGATAGTAAGAGCAATTGCAAACATGACAGTTGGCGGTAAGGTGACATATTACCTCATTTATTGTTCTGCACAATAAACTGCCCTCAACATATATAAAACTCATTCTGTTTTTACACGTTCTTTTGAACCATTTTGATTAAAGTAACCATATTGCCCGAACATTGTCTTGCTTCTAGACACAATCCTAAGGAAGGCAACTATGTATTCTATATGTAGTGATCAATATCAGAACAATCACCAAAGGTCACCTTAGCTGCTTAATTATTCTAACAGATATCTACTTTCCTTTGACCTAAATTAATAGCGATCTATGACAATCTATGCATCAGCCGAGTTAATTGTACAATGGCTGCAAGAACCATTTGCAAAATGTATGAGAATGGCAGGAAAAAAACACCACAAATCAAAGCTGGAACATTGCTTAGGCGCACTTGTAACAGGAGCATCAATCCAGCTGTAGAGAGTGTGCTGAACAGCTGACACTATTGACAGCCACATATATTACCATCATAATTTATTTACAAGGAGCAGACACTGTGCTCTGCATCTCTGTCATGTTTGGAAACAGTCATCACATATTATAAATACTGACAATAAGGTGCTGCATAAATTAAACTCAGATTTGCCTTTTTTTGCTAAGTATCCTAACTCTGCACATCTTTATCAATAAGCTTCTTCTATAAAAACAGGGACGTTTTTAGGCCCTGGCACATAGACCTCTGGACCAGGTCTCCAGCCAAGTGCCCCAGTTACAAGTCTGCAGCTACTGCATTTCCGAGAGGGTCCATTTGCCAATTGCTTGTGCGGAGGGAGAACAGTAGCAAAGGGAAAACGTTTTTTTTGTGTATCAAATACATGGAAATCCTTGTTTGCTGATGAGCCTCTAGTACTGGGCTGAAGTATATTACAAATTTACTGTCTAGACTTTATAGATAGGCTTTCATTGTACCTAGAGGCAACCAATACTCAAGGTACTAGGGCAGAGAGAGGGGAACTATTAGATACAGGAAAGAGAGGGGGCACAGAAAAGATAGGTGTGGAGAAACCAACTTTAAGTCTGCAGCAATCTGTGTTTCTAAAAACGGACAAAACATTGTGGCTTTAAACAAAAAACATGCCGTGCTTCACCATTAACATGAAATATGAATAAAACTATAAATATAAAACCACAAACCTATATAGGTATACTCTATAAAAAAAAACAATTCAATAAGTGATTAAGTTCATATGTGAAAAGTCCATAAGTGCCACACAAAAGTGGATGATGACATTATATGAAATTGATGCAAAAATAAAAATAATAAAAATATTTTCATTATAAAATGATATTTTTATTTTTGCCTCAATCTCTACATACATATATTGTTATCATCCATTTTTTGTGTGGCACTTATGGACTTTTCACATATGGACTTGATCGCTTATTGAATATATATTTTTTTGTATAGAATAGCGTATACCTACACTCAGGGCAGCCATCAGAAATTTTTGGGCCCCTTACACAGCTTTAGGCCTGCCCCCCCCCCGAGCCTGACCACCAACATTCCCCAGGGCTTGCCTACGGGCCATCCTACCGAATCCGCATACCGGCCACCCCACCTATACGCACTCAGCCCCCCCTCAATCCTGTATATATGTCAGCCTTCCTCAAACCTGTATATATGTCAGCCCCCCCACATCTGTATATATTTCAGCCCCCCACACACCTGTATATATGTCACCCCCTCATACCTGTATATTTGTCAGCCCCCTCACACCTGTATATATGTCAGCCCCCCCCACACCGCTTTATATATGCCACCCCCCCTTACACCTGTATATATGTCAGCCCCCCACACACACACACCTGTATAAATGCCAGCCCTCCCCACACACACCTGTATATATGTCAGCCCCCCCACACACCTGTATATATGTCAGCCTTCCTCACACCTGTATATATGCCAGCCCCCCCCCCACACACCTGTATATATGTCAACCCCTCTCACACATGTATATTTGTCAGCCCCCCTCACGCACACCTGAATATATGTCAGCCCCCCCACACACCTGTATATATATCAGCCCCCCACACACCTGTATATATGCTAGCCCCCCCAAACACACACCTGTATATATCAGTCCCCCTCACACCTGTATAAATGTCAGCCCCCCTCACACCAGTATATATGTCAGTCCCCCCATACACACCAATATATATATATGTCAGCCCCCCTCACACCTGTATATATGTAAGCCCCCCTCACACCTGTATATATGTCAGTCCCCCCACACACCTGTATATATATGTTAGCCCCCCTCACATCTGTATATATGTAAGCTCTCTTCACACCTGTATATATGTCAGCCCCCACACACCTGTATATATGTCAGCCCCCACACACCTGTATATATGTCAGTCCCCTTTCACACCTGCATATATGTCAGTCCCCCCACACACCTGTATATATATATGATAGTCCCCCTCACACATGTATATATGTCAGCCCCCCTCACACCTGTATATATGTCAGTCCCCCACACACACCTGTATATATGTCAGCCCCCTTACCCCTGTATATATGTCAGCCCCCCACACACCTGTATAAATGCCAGCCCCCCCACACACACACACCTGTAGACAGTGGCGGCTGGTGCTCAAACATTTTCAGGGGGATGCAAACAAACTGAAAAATTCAGAAAAAACCCCATCAATTGCAGCCTCACTGTGCCCATCAAACGCTGCCACTGTGCCCCATCAAATGCAGCCACTGTGTCCATCAAACGCAGCCACTGTGCCCATCAAACGCAGCCACTGTGCCCATCAAAGGCAGCCATTGTGCTCCATCAAACGCAGCCACTGTGCCCCATCAAACGCAGCCACTGTGCCCCATCAAACGCAGCCACTGTGTCATCAAACGCAGCCACTGTGCCCATCAATTGCAGCCACTGTGCCCATCAAATGCAGCCACTGTGTCATCAAATGCCGCCACTGTGCCCATCAAATGCCGCCACTGTGCCCATCAAATACCGCCACAGTGCCCATCAAATACCGCCACTGTGCCCATCAAATGCAGCCACTGTGCCCATTTAAAAGTTAACACTGTGACCCGCGCCCACTCGCTGTCTGCCCGGAACTTACCCTATCTCGGTGGGGCAGCGGGTGGCGGCGGTGAGCTGTGTCCTCCATGCGTCTCCTCTCCTCCTCCTGATAGGTGTCCAATCACAGCGCCTGTCATATCAGGTAATGGGTAACACACCCACGCTTCCTGATTGGCGGAGAGGTAGTTAAGTGTTAGAAAAGCGAATATTTATTCACTGTTCTAACACACTTGGGTGAACTGCGAACGCAATGCCCTGCACTCGCAGTTCACCTTTTTTTTAAGCCCTTTGGAGATTATGGCTCTAACCAGGTGCTTCAAAAATACACGCCCGCCACTGTAATTCAGGCGCCTGGTGTCCGAAAAGGGGCTGGAAGCCTGAATAGGGGGTGGCTACAGCAGCCATGGATAGATTCATGCAAGGCAATGCATGAACCTATCCATGATACAGAGAGGTGAGTGGCTGGAGAGAGGGCGTGGTGCCGTGCGCCCTTAATGGGTGTACCACCACTGCCTGTATATATGCCAGCCCCTACACACACCTGTATAGATATGTCAGCCCCACACATACACAAATCTGTAAACACACAAGGCTCTGGCCCCTCCTTGTACACAAAAAGCCCCCTCCCTTTTCTTCACAGCCCCTACTTGTTGGACACAGAAAAGTCCAGTATACGAGGGGTGTACATGCACATAGTAGCCAGAGATGGCAGTAAAGAGCTCGATGTCTGAGCTCAAGGCCACAGAGAGCATACGCTGTGAGATTGTTTCTGTAATGCACAGCATGGCTCTCCTTCACCTGTCATTTTTCTTCTGGCCCGGGCAAGCCCCTCAGGCCCTGGGGCCCCTTACAGTTGTAATGGCTGTACCCCCCTGATGGCGGCCCTGCCTACAGTATATAGGTTTGTGGTTTTATAAACATTTTTTAATTCATATTCACCTGTTAATGGTGAAGCGTGGCATGTTTTTGGTTTGATTTCACATATAACACATATTTATGAGAGTGTGGTATGTGAGCAATTCATCCACAGTATAATACTCATTGGAAAGTTGAGATATTTACCATAGTTGCTCGCAAGGATGTACTTTCTTTTGTTTAGCAAAATATTGTGGCTTCCTTTAACTAGGTAATGATGTTCTATAATCAGGGAGGTGCTTATCTCATAGTTTTTCCTCTGCATTAAAGATGCACCAAGACTTTTTAGGGCAGTTGGATATGCAAACATTATTTGACAGGGCAGCAAATTTCCTATCCTCTACAGAGAATTCCATAAACCTGCCAGGCTGGCTCTGACAACCTAACAAATTAAAGTGTCACTAAACCCATATCATAAAAAAACTATCAATAAATGTTGTATTACATGCTGTTCATACTCACTCGGTCACTATGAGATTTGTTTTCTGCAAAAAAACTGGTTGATCCTGCTGCTCTCTATCTCCCCCTTCTGTTCATGTCCCTAATTCAGCTAGTGATTTTACAGCTGCAGTGGCAACTCTGCACATGCTCAGTTTTCAGTGTGTTTTTATGCTGAGCATTTCCTCCCTATCACGTCTGAGCAGCCCATGTGACTATAGAGTCACACATGTGGGCGTATACACAGTGATAAATGAAAGTCCACTCCCTCCATCCTCCTCCATGCCACTAACCAGCTAAACACAATGGGGGTGGAATATTTCATGTAGATTAATGGTGGCTTCACCTCCCTCTCATTCAAAGACACAAGCATAAGGGGTGTGAAACAGCCTGTGACTCACAGAAATCCAGCCACACCATGGTATTTCCACAACATAATTATTTGAGTTCCAATATATATTTATATGCCAATTTAAAACACTACATTGATAATAATTATTTATTTTTACTGTATTCCAAAGGCTGTTTTTTATTTTGAACATGTGACCAGCAGCAGAGGACTAGAAGCTCCTCCTGCTTATTCCCTGCAGACAGGCTGGGAAAGATCTGGGCCATGTGACAGCTGTATATCGATTAGGAAAAAGGTACTCAGATGTTTTTTTTACAAATTATGTGAGCAGACTGCAGTTCCTCTTTAATACCGGTGAACTGACACATCAGACCTATACTAAGGGCTTATGTATGCTATATAGATATTCTGCTATAGTAAATTTACATGTTCAGTCTTTTATTGAGTTTTCAGCAGTCATTTCTAATAGATGGAAATGTCAATATAATGTATTATTTGAGACTAGCTGTTGAAAGAAAATGTGGCAAATTATGTAAGAAAGCAAAATGGGTACTTATATAGACAGAATCAGAGCAGACCACACAATATTGTTTTAAGTGTTAATTGCTTTCACTCAGTTTAAATAACTGGGTCATCATATGGTGTTATTGCATGCTGCTTGCACATCTCATTTCATTCACTAGGAAAACTTTAGTTGGCAATGTAAATTCAATAGTACTGCACATGTCATATACAGTACATCCGAAAAGTATTTACAGCGCTTCATTTTTTCCACATTTTGTTTTGTTAAAACCTTTTCCAAAATTGATTAAATTCACTATTTTCCTCAAAATTCTACAAACAATAACCCATGATGACATCATGACGTGAAAGAAGTTTGTTTGAAATCTTTGCAAATTTATACAAATAAAAAAAAATTAAAAAGGAAAAAAAAATCACATGTACATAAGTATTCACAGCCTTTGCCATGACACTCAAAATTGAGCTCAGGTGCATTCTGTTTCCACTGATCATCCTTGAGACGTTATTACAACTTGGAGTCCACCTGTGGTAAATTCAGTTAATTGGACATGATTTGGAAAGGCACACACCTGTCTATATAAGGTCCCACAGTTAACAGTGCATGTCAGAGCACAAACCAAGCCACAAAGTCCAAAGAATTGTCTGTAGACCTCCGAGACAGGATTGTATCGAGGCACAGATCTAGGGAAGGGTACAAAAAACTTTCTGCAGCATTGAAGGACTCAATGAGCACAGTGGCCTCCATCATCTGTAAATGGAAGAAGTTTGGAACCACCAGGACTCTTCCTAGAGCGGGTCGCTCCAGATCGCTCTGGACCTCAGACTGGCACGAAGGTTCATCTTCCAACAGGACAATGACCTTAAGCAGACAGCCAAGATATCAATGAAGTGGCTACCGGACAACTCTGTGAATGTCCTTGAGTGGCCCAGCCAGAGCCCAGACTTGAACCCAATTGAACATCTCTGGAGAGATCTGAAAATGGCTGTGCACCAATGCTCCCCATCCAACTTGATGGAGCTTGAGAGGTCCTGCAAAGAAGAATGGGAGAAACTGCCCAATAATAGGTGTGCCAGACTTGTAGGATCATACATAGAAAGACTTGAGGCTGTAAATGGTGCCAAAGGTGCTTCAGCAAAGTATTGAGAAAAGGCTGTGAATACTTATGTACATGTGATTTTTTAAATTTTTTATTTTTAATAAATTTGCAAAGATTTCAAACAAACATCTTTCATGTTGTCATTTTGGGGTATTGTTTGTATAATTTTGAGGTAAATAATGAATTTAATCCATTTTGGAATAAAGCTGCAACATAACAAAATGTGGAAAAAGTGAAGCAAAGTAATGACTTTCCGGATGCACTGTACAGTACTAAAATTTTAGGCTAACAATCTATTCAAGGTAGTATTGAACCCCAGACAAATTCACAAATATCATCCCAATATTTCTCCACCGTGTTGGAGATGCAACACGTCCCGAGGCTCTCTGCTTCACTTATGGTGGGACTGCCCACAGATATAACCCTACTGGAAAGAAAATAGGATTTTTGACTTACCGTAAAATCCGTTTCTCTGAGTTCATTGACAGACACAGCCTTCTTTATTCAGAACCATGGGGTTATATCGCCCCCTACAGGAGTAAGACATTAGGCAGACAAAAGACTTGGCTATGCCCATGGGCAGTCCTAAGTGATATGCACCCCTCTATCTGCTACATGACTTCAGTTATGTAATAAGCAGTATCAAAAGTATTAAAAACGCCATAGAGCAGCGGGTGCTGTGTCTGTCAATGAACTCAGACAAACGGATTTTACAGTAAGTCAAAAATCCTATTTTCTCTTTTGTTCATTGACAGACACAGCCTTCTTTATTCAGAACCATAGGGATGTCCCAAAGCAGTGACAAACATGAGGAGTGGGGCAGTCAAAAAAAAAAAAAAAAACCTCAGGCCAACAAGACAACCTGGAGCTCAGTGAAAACAACCTGGAGCCCACCTGACCAGCAAAAAAACCCTTCACGAGGGAAAAACCCTCTAGACCGCAGCCTGCAGAACCTTACGGCCAAAAGAAGCATCCGCAGATGCCAGCAGATCCACTTTGTAAAATTTTGTGAAAGTGTGCACCGATGACCAGGTGGCCACCTTGCAAACTTGCGTTACTGACGCCTGATGACTGAAGGCCCAGGAGGCACTCAGCACCCAAGTCGAGTGCGCCTTCACCGGGAAGGGAGGAACCTGACCCTTGATAGAATAGGCCTGAGTCACCATCTGCCTGATCCATCTAGAGATGGTCGCTGAGGAAGCAGATAGCCCCTTCTTTGGCCTGTCCGTGATCACGAACAGAGACTGACCTCCGAAAAGACTCAGTGGCCGCCAAATACACCCTGACTGCCCGTACCACATCTAAGGTGGGCAAGGCAAATTCCCTCAGATGTTGCGACCGGGGACATAGAGAAGGCAACACGATGTCTTCATTTAAATGAAAATCAGAGACAAACTTTGGAAGGAAATCCGCCTGCCAGGACCCTTCTTCTCCTCGGGCCGCTCCGCATCCATGGGATGGAGGGAGGCTCCCGCTCTTCTCTTCATCTTCTTCTCTTCTTCTCTTCTTCATCTTCTTCTCCGGGCCGCTCCGCACCCATGGTGGCATGGAGGGAGGCTCCCGCTGTGTGACGCTTCTCCTCTTCTGATGGTTCTTAAATAACGGGGGGAGGCTGGGCCACCCGGTGACTCCGCCCCCCTCTGATGCACAGGGACATTACAGGACTTCCCTGTGGCATTCCCCGTGACGCCACAGGGAAGTCCAGTCAAGTCACCGTGCGTCAGAGGGGGGCGGGGTCACCGGGTGGCCCCGCCCCTTTTTAAAAGAACCGTCAGAAGAGGAGAAACGTCACACAGCAGGAGCCTCCCTCCATGCCACCATGGGTGCGGAGCGGCCCGGAGAAGAAGATGAAGAAGAGAAGAAGAGGAAGAAGAGAAGAAGATGAAGAGAAGAGCCATGAATGCGGAGCAGCCCGAGGAGAAGAAGGGAAGAAGACGCCACGGAGGAGATGCTGGATGAGAACACCGGAGGAAGAACCAGAAGAAGAAGATGGAGGAAGAAACCGAAGGAAGATAGAAGAAAGAAGATAGAAAATAGAAGAAATAAAGAAATTGTCAAAAACTGTCTCTTGTCATTTTTACCATTTTTGACAGTTTTTTGTGAAATGGTAGGGGTACTTTTGTACCCCCTTACCATTTTACACAGGGGGGAGGGCCGGGATCTGGGGGTCTACTTGTTAAAGGGGGCTTCCAGATTTTGATAAGCCCCCCGCCCGCAGACCCCCACAACCACCGGCCAGGGTTGTGGGGATGAGGCCCTTGTCCTCATCAACATGGGGACAATGTGCTTTGGGGGGCTACCCCAAAGCACCCTCCCAATGTTGAGGGCATGTGGCCTGGTACGGTTCAGGAGCCTGGTGCTCTCTCGTCCCCCCCTCTTTTCCTGCAGCCTGCCAGGTTGCGTGCTCAGATAAGGGTCTGGTGTGGATTTTTGGGGGGACCCCACGCCAATTTTTTTTAAAATTTTGGGTTCCCATTAAAATCCATACCAGACCTGAAGGGCCTGGTATGAATTTTTGGGGGGACCCCACGTTATTTTTTTTTTTTTGGCGTGGGGTTCCCCTTAATATCCACACCAGACCTGAAGGGCCTGGTATTGAATTTCGGGGAACGCCACGCATTTTTTTTCTGAATTGTGTTTGTTTTCTTAATGCTGTTTTTATTAATGAACTTGTATGTGTTTTGCTGGACCGACATTTCATTAGAGCCACACGAAGTGAACCAGCGTTAAAAAAAAAAAAAAGTCTAGAGGTGCGCCCGTTCAACTTATGCAAATGTTTTTATGTTGCCTGACATTTACTAATATTTTGCCGGCGCACTGAACTAAAGTATTTGAACAAATGCCGTTTGAGCATGCGCAGTGTGTAAATTAACCTCCCGCAGTTTAAATGTATTTGCCGGCGCTGCCGGCTTGTTCCGAGAAAGTCACTTTCTCGTTCTATATTGGCCATATTTGTGATTTGGGCAGTTAGTACAACACTTCCCCACATCACCCCACATAACCCCCATATTATTGGCACTTCCAGCTTGTTTAAATTTGAAGTGAAACATGCCATGCACCAGGTCTATAGTGGCGTACAGATCACCTCTTCCCGTGCGCCGGGAAGAGAATAGTAAATGGGGGATCGCGCTGTGTTACCGGCGCAAATGCTTTGTAAATTTCATTAGCGCATCGGCATGCATCGCAAGTCATGGCGCAAATGCTTCGTAAATCAGCCCCATTGTGTCAGTGGTGTTAAAGGGACAGCAGTGTGTGTGTGTGTCTAAACCACTTAAAAGCACAGTTCTGCAGAGTAATTGTGAATCTGCAGCATGGAGGACTTGATAAGGGCCTTGGTCCAAAGTAATGCTGTACAGCAAGAAACTAATCGAATGTTGGCTGTTCAGCAGCAGCAGGTGGCTACTCAGCAACAACAAGTGGCTGCACAACAACAAGAAACCAGTAAAATGCTGGCTACTCAGCAGCACCAATAAAATGGTGGCTGCTTTGGCTCAGGCAGCTGAGAAAGATCGACAGGCCTTAGCAGAAGTACTCCAAGAGATGCCAGCCCAGACTGCAAATGTCTCCACAGGGTCCTCTGATGACACCCTGCCAGGCACCAAAAGTCACCTTCTACAAAAGATGCCATTCCAGGATGATGTGGAAGCCTTCCTATGTACTTTTGAGAGAACTGCTGAGGGGCAAGCCTAGCCTAAAGACCACTGGGCTGCGCTTGTGGCACCACTGTTAGCAGGGAACTCCCAAAAGGCATACTTTGACTTGTCCGCTGAGGATGCCCGAAATTATGACAAACTAAAAGCTGAGATCTTGCGGTGGCTGGGCGTCACTACGGCAGTGAGAGCACAGTGAGTACACAGCTGGAGTTTCTAGGCAGATGGATCCCCCTGCTTTCAAATGTATGACCTAATCAACCTGGTCAAACAGTGGTTGTAGCCTGAGATACTCACAGGGCCCCAAATAGTGGAAAGAGTTCCAATGGACCGGTTCCTGAGAGCTCTACCTCCTGAGTTGCAGAGATGGGTGAGGCAATCTGATCCAAATTTAAAGACTGTTCTGATTGAGCTGGAGGAACGCTACCTTGTGGCAGAGAACCTGGTTGCTGGGTCTGCAGTTTCAAGATCCCGGATGGCCAAAAGACCCCCTCCTGTGGCTGTCTGGTCTACCCCAGTAACACAGTCAGTAAAGCCGAAAAGAGGAAGTCCTGAAAGGCCGGCGAGAATGGTTGGAGCATCACCCCTGTTGAAAGCCCCCGTCTGGGAAGCCCTAGAGGAACCCTTGGGGATCCCCAGTGTTGGCGGTGCAGTGAGTAGGGTCACATCGCTGCTAACTGCCTCTTGAACCCTGAGCCAACTTCAGGACTGTTCAGTTACAAGACCCTACTTTTATACAAGCCTGGGAAAATGTTAAACAATGGCACCCGGGTAGCCCCGGGGCTGGAGAATGTGTTTCCTCATATGGCGGCTAACCATGACATGTTGTATCAGACTGACAACATTCGGGGTGAGGTTGTGGACCAACTCGTGGTGCCTGGCCCCTATAGGAGGACAGTGCTGAACCTGGTCCATACACATCCCCTGGGTGGTCATCTGGCCTATGAAAAGACCAAAGAACGTGTTGTACAGCGTTTCTTTTGGCCTGGGATACATGCTGATGTGAAAAACTATTGTGAGTCATGCCCTGAGTGTCAAAAGGCAGCTCCTATGCCCTATTACCGTAGCCCACTGGTGCCTGTAATTGAGATTCCTTTTAACCGAATTGCCATGGATCTGATAGGGCCAGTAGTTAAGTCTGTCAGTACTTCCTAGTGGTCATGGACTATGCCACCCGGTATCCCGAGGCTGTTTTCTTAAGAAACACTCTCTCCAAGACTATCGCCAAAGAGTTGTTCCGCATGTTTACCTATACTGAGATCCCAAAGGAGGTTCTAACTGACCAAGGGACTCCCTTCATTTCAAAGGTAATGAAAGAATTGTGCAAATTGTTCAGTATTAAGCATTTGCATACTTCGGTTTACCAGACTCAAGAAGGATGGTTTAGTAAAAACGGTTTAACAAAACCCTAAGGAGTGTGCTAAAGAACGTGGTGGATAAAGATGGAAGAGTCTGGGATGGTCTACTGCCATATCTGTTGTTTGCAATTAGAGAGGTACCCCAGTCTTCCACAGGGTTTTCACCCAGTCCGGTCGAAAAGTTTGCCCGTGTGTACACGGCATTACAGTTATTGGGTCTATGGATATTATGAATAGGAACCATAAGGAGAAAGAATGACAACCTGAGGGGCATAACACCTTTATACCTAGCTAACAGGTACTAGGCCATTGTAATCCAGGGGACTAAAACTAGGCATTATAGCCTGATATAGAGTGTGGCTCATAGTTCTGAATTCGCAGGCGCCACACCAGTGGAACGCCGCAAACCAAGAGAATTTTCTCTTTTTTTGGGGAAGGAAAGTGGGCGACACCAGAGTTGTCAATCGGGGGAAGAAAGAACAGGATTGCTAAAAGAAGGAACAGTTGGGGGGAGATAGGAAGTTCTGACAAGGCTGACGGCCCGAGGCCCTCAGCATCTCTTATAGCGAGTCACTTGTATTCGTCTGAGAATCGGAACAGATCCCAGTGTGTCCAGCGAGTGTTGTGTTCCTCCTCTCTGTCCCCTAGGGCAGCTGTAAGATGCTCCATCCGCTGTATATCGCACACCCTGGCAAACCACTGTGACGCTACCGGTGGAGATTGTTGCTTCCATACACTGGGTATACACGCACTGGCTGCATTCAAGAGGTGTTTCAGTAGAAATTTGCGATATCGCTTATGTTTAAGAGTACTGCTGCCGGGTTGTCCTGAAGAGAGATGTCAGTAATCTTGTGAATGATCTGTAGAACTTGTCTCCAGAAAAGGGACAGCTCTGGACATTCCCAAAAGATGTGAAAAGAAGTTCCAGTTTGGGTTCCACATCTCCAGCACATAGGGCTATGTCCTGGGAATATTGAAGCTAACACTGATGGAGTCTTATACCAGTGCGTCAGGATCTTGTAGGTGATCTCCTGATACTTGCTACACAAGGACGATTTATGTGCAAAGAAGAGGATACGATTGTTTTGATCCTCAGTAAATGTAATGTTGAGATCTCTCCCCCATTTTTTCAAATATGGGGGGTCATTTTGTGATCTGTGAGCCAATAAGATGTTGTAGGAGTAAGAAAGGGATATCCGTATGGGCTCCTCTCCCAGGCACAGGTCTTCAAAGGACGTAGGCTGTCTATGGAAACCTCCAGGTTTCAGGGAGGGATCGGAGGAAGTGGGAAAGTTGTGAGATCTTCCATCTGCACAAAATGGAGGAATTAAGGATAGTATATAGGCTTGAGGGGTCAACCCACTCAGAGGGGCCAAGAAAAGAAGAGGCTCTAACCAAGTTATGGTCTGACTGGAGCCGGAAAGGCCCTGTCAGAAATACCTGGTGCGAAGTCCGGGTGTCCAAGTATGGGTGTTAACGGGGAGGGAAAGCTGGCTGTCTCTGCTATCCTGAAGTATCTGTGAAGCTCCTGCAAAGTGGGCTCAGTCAGAGGGTGTGGGGAGGAGAATCGTGAGAACCGGGTCCCACTCCAAGGTAAGCCTGCTAAAGGAATCGGCACCCTTTCCTCTTCCAGGCGGACCCATAATTTATGGGGTAAATGCCTACACCAACCCACTACTCTGTTCATGTGGACCGCTGTATAATAGAGGGCTGGGTCTGGGAGGCCAACCCCGCCTCTGGGTTTTGGCCGCTGTAGAAGTGATCTCTTAAGCCGCGAAGGCTTGCCCTGCCAGACATAGTTGGTGAAAATTGTAGCTTACTAAAGAAGTTCTGCGTTATCTTAACTGGCAATGCTTGTAAAAGGTAGAGCAGCCTTGGCATGATGTTCATCTTTAAGATATTACATCTACCGAACCAGGAAACCGCAATGTTCTTCCATCTGTCTAAATCTGAAGAAAAACGTTTAGGAGTGGCTGAAAGTTAAGTTGATAGATGAGATTTAGGTTAGGAGGGATCTTGGTGCCTAAGTATTGGATAGCCTGAGTCCACCGGAAGGGAAAATTGTTACTAAGGCGAGCCTGAGAGCCAGGAGTGAGGGATATGTTGAGCGCTTCTGATTTTTGTAAATTGACCCTGAAGTCCGATAGATCACCGTATTGGCGCATTGCAGAGAGGAGGACCGGGAGAGAGGTATGCGTTTCTGAAATGTAAAACAGAAGATCATCCACATAAGCAGCGATTTAATGGTGGTTTGTGTTAGTTGCAAGTCCTCTAATGTCAGGGTTAAGCCTAATGTGTTGTAATAGGGGTTTCAAAGGAGAGGAGCGGGGAAAATCGGCACCGTTTACCCTGACCGTCGCAGTGGGGGTAGAGTAGATGGCAGAGATCCAGGACAAAATGGAGGTCGGCATCCCCAGGCGTTGCAGGATGGCTAGGAGGAACGTCCAATTCACCCTATCGAATGCCTTTTCGGCATCTGTAGACAATAAGATAAATGGAATGTTAAGACGCTTGACTCTTGTCATAACATCTATTGTCCTTGTTGTGTTATCTCGCGCTTCTCTGTTGCGTATAAATCCAACCTGATCTAGGGGGACTATGCACTGGAGGACAGAACCTCGTCTTTCGGACAAAATTTTTGTGAACAACTTAAGGTCACAATTTAGCAGGGAAATAGGCCTGTAACTTGCACAAAGAAGCAGGTCTTTTCCTGGCTTAGGGATAACGATGATGCTTGCTTGCAAAAGTATCGGTGGCATGGTATGGTTGTCTAAAATTGCATTGAAGGCGGAGACAAAGTGGATCGCCAACTGTGGATCCCCAACTGTGGATCCTTTTATAAAAGGAAACTGAATCTGTCCGGGCCGGGCGCTTTCCCCTTCGGAGACCCAGCAATAGCGCTTGCTAGTTCATCTTTGGTTATAGGCTGTGAGAGAAGCTCTACCTCCTCAGCATTGAGAGAAGGCATGTTTGCCTTTGCAAGATAAGCTTCTATTGCTCCCACTCTATCCTGGGGACCGTCCGCCGAAGGGCGGGGATACAGATTATAGAGAGCTTCATAGAAAGCGCAGAAGGACTCTGCCATCTCCCTGGAATCATGAATTTTAACTCCCGCTGAGGTGAATAAAGCAGCAATGTAGGATAAGTTGCATTGGGTTCGAATGGCGTTTGCCAACGTTCTGCTGCATCTGTCTCCGTATTCATAAAAGGTCCTATGCGCCTTCAGAAGTCTGTTTTTTAGATTGAAATAAGGAGTGTTCCCTGATTTGTTCTAGAAGACTGTTTACTTTTGCTTCCAGGACCCTGTCTGGATGTAATTTATGGTGTTTTTCGCAGTCATGAAGTTTTGCAAGTAACCCGGACAGCGTTTTCCCTCTGGCCACCTTAAGTCTGTGACCATGTTTAATGAACATTTCTCTAATGTAGCACTTATGTGCTGACCAGACAGAGAGAGGATTAGGGACTGAGTCATTGTTACTCTCGAAAAAGGGTTCCAGTTCCCATAGAATATCTGCCTTGACCTTGGGGTCCTGTACGAGGGACTCATTTAATCCCCACGTGGCTGATCTAGTTGCCGGGTGTTGTGATGCCAGGACTAAGGAGATCGGAGCGTGGTCCGAGAGCTTGATATGTCCAGATACCTGAGTTTATGTCAATGTCCCAACAGCAGGAGGTGAGGGAGTTTCTACAGTGCAATAAAGACTTCTTCTCAGACTTGCCCGGCTGCACATATGTAATTAAACATGACATTGACACCAAATTTCGAGTGTGCCTTAAGCCTTATCGTATTCCAGAGGCCTGCAGACAGGCAGTAACCGAGAAAGTTCAGAGGATGTTCGACCTCGGGGTGATAGAGAAGTCCAAAAGTGAGTGGTGTAGTCCTATAGTGTTGGTTCCCAAACCAGATGTGTCCTTAAGATTTTGCAATGACTTCCGGAAGCTGAATGAGGTATCAAAGTTTGATACATATCCCATGCCCCGGGTTGATAAATTAGTGGAGAAGTTGGGCCCTACCAGGTACATAACCACTCTAGATCTTACTAGAGGGTATTGGCAGGTTCCCCTGACGGAGAAAGCAAAATAAAAAACTGTGTTTGGAACACCTGAGGGATTATGGCAGTAATGCGCATGCCCTTTGGGTTAAATGGAGCTCCCGCTACATTCCAGCGAATGATGGATGAGATCCTTAGCCCATCAACGCTATTCTGCAGCCTATCTAGATGATGTGGTTATCTGGAGCACAGATTGGGAAAGTCACCTACCCAGAGTCCAGGCTGTCATAACCTCCATCAGAAACGCCAGCTTGACCGCAAACTCAAAGAAGTGTGCCATAGGGTTAGAAGGGGCCCGGTATCTGGGATACACCATAGGGTGGGGCCTAATCAAACTCCAGGTCCATAAGGTAAAAGCCATTAAAGACTGGCCTGTCCTGACCACCAAGAAAAGTGAGAACCTTCCTAGGCATGATTGGGTATTGTCGAAGGTTCATCCCAAACTTTGCCAGCAACCTTAACTGACCTCACCAAAGGCAAAAGCTCCTCGGTAGCGATTAGGTGGAATCCTGAGGTGGAAGCAGCTTTCCAAAACCTGATGGAGGTCCTGTGTAAAAAGCCTGTGTTGGTGGCCCCGACTTTAACAAAGAGTTTGTGGTCTAAACCGATGACTCGAGTATAGGTCTGGGGGCTGTCTTGTCACAAGTGGTAGGCGGAGAAGAACACCAGGTGGTCTATTTGAGTCGAAAGCTGACCCTGGCAGAGGTAAATTATAGTATTGTGGAGTGAGAGTGTTTGGCCATTAAGTTGGCCTTAGAGGCTCTACGGTACTACTTGCTGGGGCTCCACTTCCGACTCATAACAGACCATGCCCCCTTAAAATGGATGGCCCAAGCTAAGGACCGTAATGCATGGGTTACTTGTTGATTCCTGGCGCTCCAAAATTTCCCTTTTAAAGTGGCAAACAGGACGGTCTGTAACCAGAAAAATGCAGATGCCCTTTCTAGAACCCACTGTTTGATAGCCGGTGTTCAAAAACAGGGGTTCAAACAGGGGGGGGGTATGTGACAGACAGCCCCTGTCAGTGATAGATGGGGTGTATCTGCCACGCAGGATCTTTAAGGTTCTTAAGATAAATAAGTGACAGTGAAAGGTCTGTAGGCAGCAAGGGGTTAAGGACTGGCCACACCTTGCTCCCCCACCTGGGGTATAATTTTGACTTACCTGAGTAGAATCAGTGGTGGTGCTGAGAGAGAAGGAAGCAGGCTGTGAGGGAACATGCTTGCAGGACTGAAGCAGACTCAGTGAGGTCTGTTTTTCTAGCCAGGAGGCTTACATTTTGTTTGATGGACTTTTGCTTTGAGACTATGTTTCCTACCCTTGCGTGATAATCCTTGTCTGTTACTGTTTTTCTCACCAAATAAACATGGGCAGGAAGCCCTTAACCTTGCACATGGCTGGATTACCTCTCTGAGAACTCTCTACTTGAAGCTAATTGTCCACAATATGTATATGAACTAATAAATATTCTTATATCCATCAGTCCATCTGTTTACCATGGGATGGAGGCATAGGACCTTAACAGGCCTTGCTTCATTTAAAGTCCCAAAACCCGGCTCTTGCAATACTTTAATTTTAGACATAAAATACATAAAGAGCTCTTAGTATAGTATGAAGAAATTTAGGCTGACAACATGAAATGTAGAGTCTTGTAGGTGATAGCTTACAGTCTGAAGGTATGAGTCTCCTTCCACCGCAGTATAGAACTACATGTGCAGACCTGCCTTATGTTATCCTTCATGTCACTGTCAAACTAAATGGACTACGATACATCTGTTGGCCCTTCAGTCCAATTAGAAATGCATAACATAATTTCAGGGACAGGAATGTGAGTCAAAGAAGAATTGTTGTTTAGGACTGTAGCTCAAACAGTGACTATTTCATTAAGTTTTTATCAAGGTTTATAATCCCAATATAATAATATTTTTAAATGTTTGAGGCTATTACCACAGCTTGTTTCCTGCTATGGCACATCTAAGCATTGTCAAACAAGTTTAAAATGATACTTCAGTAAAATTTACAGTAAAAACATTGTTATAGAAACATATCTATGTACGAGATCCACTGTATATCCTGTGTGTCTCTCATTCAGTTTTTTTTTTTAAATTTGCATTTTCATGCCTTTACATTTTTTAGTTTTAAAAATATAATATTCTGTCATTTCATTTCCAATTCGGTTTGAAAATTGAATAAAAAGGGCATAACTGTTTAAAAAATAAAACCAGACCAATCAATGGATTTGTTGAGCACCTTGATGTCAATTTGATTTATTAACCACTTAAGCCCAGGACCATTTGGCTGCCCAAAGACCAGAGCACTTTTTGCAATTCGGCACTGCGTCGCTTTAACTGACAATTGCGCGGTCGTGCTACGTGGCTCCCAAACAAAATTGATGTCCTTTTTTTCCCCACAAATAGAGCTTTCTTTTGGTGGTATTTGATCACCTCTGTGGTTTTTATTTATTGCGCTATAAACAAAACAATAGCGTCAATTTTGAAAAAAACGCATTATTTTTTACTTTTTGCTATAATAAATATCCCCCAAAAATATATAAAAAAATATGTGTGGCTATGTGTGACACGACACTGATCACTGCTCCCGATTACAGAGAGCTGTCATCAGTGTCAGTGACACTAGGCAGAATGGGGAAATGCTGATTTACATCAGCATTTCCCTATTCTTCCTCTCTGTGAGAGGATCGTGGGTATCCCCGCACCCACAAACCGCTTCTGTACATGCCCTTCTGCTGACATATATCGGCGTGAGCTGGTCGGCAAGCGGTTAATGTTTTCACTATTCCTAATTATTAATTTGACATAATTTGTTGTGTCACAGCTTTTGTGTTGTATATTAATAGCAGTACACAACAGTATTAAGTTTTAGGTACTTTCACAGTAAGATATACAGTACATGCTCTAGCACATCATTAATAGTTATATGCATTATTTAGTGCAGTGGTCTCCAAACTGCATCCCGGGGGCCGAATGCATCCCTTTTGCTTGCCTATATTTATTTGCCTATTCCTTCAACTGATACCAACAATGGTATCAAAGTCTACTGACACTGACAATTGGGCACTATTCCTCCCACTGACACTAATAATGAGTCGCTCTTCCTTCCACTGACACCAGTAATGGAGCACTATTCCACCACTGACACCAGTAATAGTGCACTATTGCCCCCACTGACACCATCGATGGGGTACTGGAGTTATTTACTATTGAAGAGCTTACTATTGAAGAGTATCTAGGAGGGGAATAGGACCATAAGGGTCCATAACCTAAAATGATTAATGATAACAAAATGTTAAAAAATTTAAAAAATTAGAAGGAATATCTAGACTTATATATATAGGTGTCTCTCGAATCCTCAAATAGCTGAAATAAAAAATATAATAAAAAATGTATATAAATTATATATAAATTATTAAATAATTATTGGATGTTGATTGTACTAAAACTTTTTGTAATTAATAGTTACAATTAATAATTAATAATTAAAAATTTAAGTAATGGATTTATTTCGAACTCCTCATTTAGTCCTCCGGGCGCAAGGGTTTCCAGTTTGTATATCCAATAGGATTTGTGTGCGCACAGGCATTTAAAGTGTTCAGCTGCTAGAAGGTTTTTTGGTATCGCTTTGATAACCCAAACTTTAAGATCCAGGGAAGAATGTGCGTGATGGATGAGGAAGTGTTTTGGGACACTATGTTTATCTGACTCTGCATCCACTAGGCGCCTGTGTTCCCCAAATCTTTTCCGAAGAGTATAAATCGTGTGACCTACGTATAGTAAGCCATACGGACAGGACAGACAATACACTACGAATTCTGATGAACATGTGTAGAAGTCAGATAAGAGGTAAATTTTGCCCTTCGAATTAAATTATTTTTGTATGTGGGTAATGTGTGAACAGGTCAGGCATAAAGGCTTACAGCATTGGTACATGCCTCGAATATTGAAGAACTTAAGAAGGGCACTGGGGGTGAAAGCAGTTGATTTCATTTTACTCTGTGCAATTCTAGTTTTTAGGTTTTTAGCGCATCTATAAGAAATGAGTGGTCGAGCTGTGATGGTAGACCAATGTTTTTGGAATATGTGTTCCATGTTTTTGAATTCAGTATGGAAGCTGGTTGTAAATCTCAACCGTTGTCTCGGAGGAGTGATGTCGTTATGTTTGTCTGTTGGGTTATGTTGTTGTTTATAGAACACGAAGGCTTCGTCAATGAGGGTGGGTGGATAACCTTTATCTAAGAATTTTTGTTTGAGAAGTTGACCATGTGTGACGTAATCTTCATCTCTGATACAATTGTGTTTGAGGGGGCAATATTGGCTTTTGGGTATGTTTTCGATCCAGTATGGGTGATGACAGCTTTGTAATGTAGATAAGAATTACCCGCAGTAGGTTTAGTGTCATTTTGTGAATGAATGGTCCCGTTGTGTAAGATCAAGGAAGGCTGGTGTGTTCACATCACAGACCGAGTTGAACGACAGACCCATGTCGGTGGCATTACAGTGGGCTACAAATTGCTGGACTGAGGATTTTGGGCCATCCCAAATGATGATGACATCATCAATGTAGCGGCCGTAGAAAATCAGGTGTGAGGTGAAGGGATTATTGTTCAAAATGTATCTGTTCTTCCACAGACCCATGGTGAGAAAAAAGTTGAAAAGAATTGGGGGCTATTAGGGAAGTCTCTCTATTGAGCCGAGAGACCTCGGCTCAATAGGGAGACTTCAGATGGGGAGAGACAGTAGTCTGATAGGTTGTACCTCCTAGTACATCCATTTCCACCTTACCAGACTCCACTTTTTTAGTCTTCACCCCCCTGCCCTCCATGAAAAGAAAACTCATAGACCAGGGTCCTGCCACGAGGGGGAACTACACTCCCTAGCCAGGCTCCAGCCACACACTCCTCTCCCTGCTCAGCACAGGGTCTGGCTTTCTCTGCAGGCTAGTGCGACACAAGTTCCAGCTTCCTGTTCAACAACGTTCCCCCCAGCCCAACACTCACTGTCCACCTTCTGGTTCCCCTCTCATTTGGGTGGTGGGGGGGTCTTGCCATTTGGCTGCTTCTTCAGTCAATAGCAGTCCTTCTTTCTTTCTCCTCTACCAGCTATGCAGTTCTTTGTTTGGAAGACAAAGGAGCTGCAGTGGGCAGCTTTGGAAAGTCAGGGCTATCAAAGACTTTAAACCAAGCTGCAACTGTGCAAAGCCCTCATTTGCTGAAAGCTGCCAGCTACTGCAGCAATGTTCATTTAGCAAAATTTAAGGAATTACAATAGATGAAAACTGTAACTGAGTGACATCTATTTTTTTTAAGCACAGGGCATAATAAACAATTGACACTTATTTAAAATAAAATACTTTTTTTCGTTCTTTTTTATCCTGTTTTGCTTATCTCCTGCTGATCCCTTGTACTTTCTTTGCAGCCACTTCCTTTCTGTATGCATTTATTTCAGCAAAAGCTGCATGGTATTTCTCAAGACAGGTTTTTATGATGGTGATGACAGTGGAATTATGCCTGCATAATGTGCATTGAAATGGCCACTTTTAACCTCTGTCATAAGTCCATTTGACAGTGTGACAGCGCAAGAGCACAGTTGGGAGGCAGGGAGAGCATTGACGTCTATATCAGGAAGAACCTGAACATAGACCTTCATGGCAGGATCACCGGATATTATTTTAAAAGAAGATATAAGTTTTACATTTAAAAAATGATTTTAAATATTACATGAGATTTTATTGATTAGATTTACATCTACTTTAACAGGGTTTCTAGTAGAGATAGTAGGAGTTTCCAGTGTTTTCATGTAAAGTTAAAATCCCCTTTAAGCAGGTAGCATTTGTGATGCAGGTTTTTATTTTATCTTTTTTACAGATGAGCTAATTTTCCTAAAACTTTCCAATCTAAAGTGATTTTAAAGGCTCTTAAAAAAAACACATTATATTTACCTGCTTTTTGCAATAGTTTTGCACAGAGTGGCCCCAAAACTCCTCTTCTGGGGTCCCCTGCGACCCTCTTCTTTTTGGTGTGCCCCCATAGGGCATACATGTGGTCTCAATCCCGAGCTGGGCTGTGTGCATCACACACACATAGCATTGCTCAGCCCCGTCCCTCCATTTCTACTTTCACTGGCTGACAGCAGCAGGAGCCAATGCTCTCAGTCAAGCTTATGGAATGGGGAGAGGGGAGAGAACTGAAGCCAGGGGGTAGTCCTGGATCAATACAGGTAAGTTTTAGGGTGGGGGGCTGGGAGGCACTGCTATTGTGAGATTTTTTTTACCTTAATGCAGAGAATTCAATAATAATAAAAAAAACTTACAACTATTTTAAAGAACTCTATTCTGTATAAACTTTTTTTTATAGTTTCTAGAGTCAGATCTGTTTAGATTTCTAAATATAATTTAATATGAAATCTGTCCCAGTTTGTGAAGCCGGGGGGACTGCTTATATGTAAATGAGTTGATAAATCAGACACCCAGAATCATTTCTTGTCTATTCCCGCCCTGTATAAAAGTAGAACATTATGAAAACAGCTAAATACACAATTGAAATACATATATGTTTTGCTAGTCAAATGATTTACAATTTTACTGCTTCTGGGTCAGCTGTGTATTTTGCTGTTTTCCATAAATTGGGCTTAAAAATGTTGGAGTCGGTGCTATACCTGTGCTTTTCCCCTGACAAATATAAAATGCTGAAAAAGGCTAGGAAAATACAGGTCATATTTTGATGTTTGTCTATCACATATGTATGAACCATGGAGACCCAGCAACCAATGTATTTTTTCACAGAAAGGATTGTAGTTTGTTTCTGGAATTACATTACTGCTGTTATGTAAAGTAAGTTTACACCTAAATCATAGCTAACTAAAATCTGATTAAAAATTTTTGATAAGCGCTACATGGGACTATCTTATAAAGTTAATATAGTATTCACACACTCACTTTATCTACTGTTGATGGTACTACAATGCATTTATGTGACCGGAGCACCCCTACCACTCATGTTATCCAACCGTTGTGTACAACACTGGAATAATTGACACATTATTTTGTTCTGTAAATATTTCTGTATTCTGTATGTATAACATATAAATGTAATAAAACAGATTAAGCAAACAAAATGCTGATAAACAAAATACATACCTGCGACACAGATGGTTTGAATTTTTTTATGGGTGACATAGTGGAAACCAAATTATAATGCGTTGTTAAGTCATGTTCTTGGTAAGTGTATGTTCTGTTATTGGGTCCTTTTGCTTCTCTGAGCTCTGACTCCTGTACATAGTATTGCAGTTAATGTCAAATTTTTGGAATTAATCATTCCCAAAGGCATACAATGTCCCAAATAAACCCAGTAAATTACAACATGTCTAAACATAAATCTCACCCATTCAACTGTGCTATTCACAGCTCACATTATAAAACAGCTAATGCCAATTGGAAGTCAGTTTTAAAAGTTTTAACTTTTCAGCAAGTCAAAATTATTCAATTGGGAAAGAACATTAAAGAAATGTCTATATATATATATATATATATATATATATATATATATATATATAGTGCATTGAAAAAGTTCATATCCCATAAAATTTTCCACATTCTTTCATCTTACAACCAAAAATATAAATGTATAAATGTATTTTATTGGGATTCTTTGTGATAGACCAACACAAAGTGGCACATAATTGTGAAGTGGAAGGAAAATGATAAATTATTTTCAAAATTTTTTACTAATAAATATGTGAAAAGTGTGGAGTGCATTTGTATTCAGCCCCCTTTACTCTGATACCCCTATCTAAAATCTAGTGGAACCAATTGCCTTCATAAGTCACCTCATTATTAAATAGAGTCCACCTGTGTGTAATTTAATCTTAATATAAAGACAGCTGTTCTATTCAATTTTGGGGTGGAGTTCCCCTTAAAATCCATACCAGACCCAAAGGCATCTGTGGCATCCATATTGTCAGAATATTGCTTTGGAATTTTCATGTTCGTGTCCCATAGACTTTAATAGCGTTCACATCTTTGTGAGAATATATTTTTCCCCTGCAATAAGCGAATGCCCTTATAGCCAATGCCACATCTGCATGGGCATGGTTGTTTCCATAATATGAATGCCACAAATGCAAAAAAATATTGTATAGAATTAAAAGAATCAAACATTAGTAAATTTATTTTCTGTATATGATTGTGTTCAGCTCAATAGCGTAGTGGTCTGCACTCCTACCTCAAAACACTCAGGCCATCGGTTCAAATGCCAACACCTACTTAAAGCTAACATTCTACAGCATATGCTGAAAATAGGCAAATGCCTAATAGCCAAAGCCACATGAGCATGGCTGTTTCCATAATATGAATGTCTCAAATGCAAAATAATATTCAGTGTGGAATTCCAAAAATCACACACTAGTTATTAACGTGCAGGGTGATAGTTTCCTTTTTTTGTTTTTAATTCGCTTGTGCACTGGTAAAATCAACACCGCTACCTTAGGTGGGTGGTAGGTTGGCTGATATCTGATAACCTGAATGCTTTGTAGATATTAGCGCACAGCAGCAAGCCATTGTGCTAAGTACGCTGAGACATGCATAATAGTGTAGTATGATTAAATCGTTACTCCTGAATAGTCTCATAAAAACTTAATTAACATGACAAAAAAATAACAAAAAAACATAGAACAGATATGTACCTGTAATTGTTCAAAACATGTAACTTTACAGAATAGCAGAGACAACTCTAATACACATTCATAACTGCATTCGTTAGCAAAAGAAGGAAACAAACTAGGAATACTTATACTTAATAGGAATACTTATATCTCATATAAAAATGTTTTATTCACATTCATGTGATCGTGGCGGCAGTACAGTTCCATAAAATAAACTTAGGAGAAATTGGCACTTGCAAATGCACGGAAGGCTGATTTTATATTTACAAAGGCATGTTCTCCAGGATTAACTGTCTTTTTCACTCGCATGTTCACCTAGTGGAAGTCTTAATTGGCTTAATTGGGAGTAACTAAAAGTAGAGTAACCATTACTTCCCGGTTTTCTTAGTAAATCAACCCCATGGCGTTTTGTTTTTAAGTCATAAAGTTCAATTATCGTCTCATCTGACCAGAGCTCCTTTTTTCACATGTTTGCTGTGTCCCCCACATGGCTTCTCCCAAACTGCAAACGGGACTTCTTATTGCTTTCTTTCTACAATGGCTTTCTTCTTGCCACTCTTCCATAAAGGTCCAATTTGTAGAGTGCATGACTAATAGTGTACGGATTCTCCCACCTGAGCTTTGGATCTCTGCAGCTCCTCCAGAGTTACCATGGTAACTCTTTGCCGCTCTGTGATAAATGCTGTCCTTGCCCGGCCTGTCAGTTTAGGTGGACGACCATGTCTTGGTAGGTTTGCAGTTGTGCCATACTCTTTCCATTTTCGGATGATGGATTGAACAGTGCTCCATGAGCTGTTCAAAGCTTGGGATATTTTTTTATAACCTAACCCTGCTTTAACTTCTCCACAACTTTATCCCTGACCTGTCTGGTGTGTTCCTTGGCCTTCATGATGCTGTTTGTTCACTTAGGTTCTCTAATGAACTCCTGAGGGCTTCACAGAACAGCTGTATTTATACTGAGATTAAATTACACACAGGTGGACTTTATTTACTAATTAGGTGACTTCTGAAGGCAGTTGGTTCCACTAGCTTTTAGTTAAAGGGGTTGTAAAGGTAAAAATTTTTTCACCTTAATGCATTATATGCATTAAGGTGAAAAAACTTTTGACAATACCGCCGCCCCCAGCCCCCCCGTTTTACTTACCTAACACCTCGAATCTCCGCTGCTCGTTCCCGTCATCTCTATTTCAGCTCAGCCTGGTCGCTGATTGGCTGCAGTGGATGGATTGAAAGCAGTGCAGCCATTGGCTCACGCTGCTGTGATACAGTCCGAGTGATACAGTGAGCCGCTATAGCCGCCGGCTGTATCACGGGAGCGCGCCCGCAATAACTAACCACCATGCGAGGGAGCTCGCATTAAGGTGGTTAGTTCTTGCGGGGAGGAGCTGAAACAGCCGCCGAGGGACCCCAGAAGAGCAGGTTCGGGGCCACTCTGTGCAGAACGAGCTGCACAGTGAAGGTAAGTATGACATGTTAGTTATTTTAAAAAAAACATAAAATTACCTTTACAACCCCTTTACAACCCCTTTAATGGTATCAGAGTAAAGGGGGCTGAATACAAATGCATGCCCCACTTTTCAGATATTTATTTGTAAAAAATTTGAAAACCATTTATCATTTTCCTTCCACTTAACAACTATGTGCCACTTTGTGTTGGTCTATCACATAAAAACCCAATAAAATGCATTTACGTTTTTGGTTGTAACATGACAAAATGTGGAAAATTTCAAGGGGTATGAATACTTTTTTCAAGGCACTGTGTGTATATATATATATATATATATATGTATGTATATATATTAGCATATTCAAAACAAATGTTTAATATGCTCTTTTCTGTATTCAATCACTGTGCAATATTGTAAAGCAAGATGTTTTTTTTTATATTGGCACCTATTGTATTTAGAATACTTTATGTGTAGTGCTACTGCCGCAAGGACCAGTAGAAGTTGCTTGTCCCCAGTGGTTGCTCTGACCTTGCAAACCCTCCAACGCCTCTGAAACTCTGGGTTCATACTTCAAGCAGAAGATGCAAATGCAAAGGCACCAATAATTAGTAGGATTTGTAAGTCAACACAAACACACTGGAAAATTAGGTCAACAAAACTATAAAAGCTACGGGTATGACTCAGGTTTATATAATATTTTAGTAAAACAAAATCACAGATACACAGTGAAAAAACAATAGCAATAGGTCAAATGACTATGAAAAGCAGGCTTTAAACAGATTTATGACCCCAGAAGCAAGAGGGGGAAGAAAAGACTTTTAGATGTGAAAATGTTTTTATTGTTTTAGAATTCAAACAAAGGAAAAACCACAATAATAAAGTATCTATAAGTCAACAGTAATGGCTATCACCCAAAACATGTCGTACATAAATCAAAAATTCCAAGCTGAGGGTTGTGTCATATAAGGCGGACCAGGCTAACCATGAAAACTGCAAATAAATAGCACATATAGGCATCACATGAATGGAGTAACAAATACGTATGTGGCAAGGCCACTAGGAATTCCAGCGTCTGGACTCATAAGATGGACAAAGAGGTCATAGCCTCGTACACCATAAAATCACAAAACTGAGAGAGAAGAAAGAGCGAAAAAGGGGGGAGAAAATGGAAAAGGAAGAAAAAAAAGAAGGGAAGAGGGGAAGGAGAAGAGAGGAGTAAAAGAGAGTATAAAGAAAGAGCATAGGAATAGGAAGAGAGACATGAAGGACCAAGTGATCCAAGGGACCCAGAGAGGTATGAAATAATTAAAACAACAGTGTAAAAGGGTAGTCAAGGATAAGGGAAATCAGAGAGAATACTCAACATAGTTGACCGGTACTATGGAACCAAAAGCTAAGAGGGAACAGAGTGTGAGCAAGAAAATACTTTTAGACAGTCAGCTCCCTCCAGGCCCTGATGCCATAGGAAATATGAAGAAAACAATCTATACAATTTATGTAGGAGTTCTCCTTTAATAAATGGTTGTATATCTATAAGGAGGTTTTAATCTGCAGGTTATAAAAGCTTTGATGAGAAAAGATCCTTGTAGTATGGGCATCTGTGATCTTTAGCTAGCTATAGTGGAGCCCAGAGTTGTTACTGTGCAGTAGCAGGCAAATAAAGCTGAATGGAATAGATGTTGTATTGACCCCAGCAAAAACCCTCCAGTTGGTCAGGTATAAAGGTGTTTGCATGCAGTGTCTTTAAGTGAAAAGTCAGAGATAAGGTGGGCTTCCATCTGCTTACCAATCCTGCAGACATTGCTTACCAATCCTTCTAGTAGACAGGATGTCCCTGCACAGGCTCTTAAATGTCTGCAACCAGGTGTAAGGTGCCCGACAGGCAACCTGTAGGTCCAGAAGTCCAGCAGTAACTGCATGGGTCCGATGTGGAGATAGACCCGTTTAGCAAGGCAGCGGATGCAGTAACAGTAACAACAACCCTGCGCCCAGCGATGTGGCTACCAGGGTGAGAGGTTCCCAGCTCTGCCTAGGCTGTGGTGCCCACCAAACACCACCCAGAGTGACAGCCTCTCACTCTTGCACCTCTGAATCCCATGTCCCAAGAGAATGAGCCCGACCAGGACAGTTCAATTTATCTGCTCACCCAGAATTCCTTGGTTTTCCCAACACACTGGAACTTGCAGTTTTTAACAGTACAAGGTCTATTATATATCCAGGTGACTGGACTACATGTCCCACAATCCTCTGCTATCAGTAAGTGGCTCCTCCTCTGCAATCAGGAAGAGATGTGATTATTGGGATGTTACTGTGTTGGGCACTAGGGCACTAGGGGGAAGGGTCTAGAGGATGGTGATTGGCTGTTACAACAGAGCAAGGGGACAGTGAAGTAGGCTGCTGGAGAAAGAACATTATGTTGTGCCACCAACCTGCAGAATGCAGGAGAAAGCCACTGTGGCTAAGAGCCACAGAGCTAAGGTTTAACTCACACGTTTGCCAATTTTTACGCAAAATCTGATGTTAATCCACTGCTCCAGATTACCACCAATAGCGCAATGCATACACGGGTTATTTCTTCTACTACTCCGTAAATACTGAGTTAACTGGTCTGCGACCAAGGCTAGTGCAACTTGGAACATGTCAGAACAGGCTCGAGTGAGAATAGCCTTGTGACTCACCACCATAGTGCTACTCCGCAGGCATTCCGAGAAATAAATGGTCACACCTCATATTAACTAATGGCATTAACAAGCGCATTCCAATGGATAACAAATTTAAAAGACTCAAAGTTAAACCAAAATAGCCAAATTCTAGTTAAAAAGGCATATTAAAAAAAAACCTCTCTTTTAAAAAATATAAGGCCGAAGGGTCCTCATCGGCATTCCAAAACTACAAAGCATAAGAAATGTAAGAGCATGATCAGGGCAGCCCAAATAGACCAAGAAAGACACATAGCAGAGCAGAGAACAAAAACTCCCCAAATTTTTTTTAACCACTTCAATACAAGGCACTTACCCCCCTTACTGCCCAAGCTTTCAGCGCTGTCACTTTTTAAGTGACAATTGCGTGGTCATGCTACAGTGTACCCAAACAAATTTTTTATCATTTTGTTCCCACAAATAGAGCTTTCTTTTGGTGGTATTTGATCACTTCTGTGTTTTTTTGCTAAACAAATAAAAAAAGACCGAAAATTAAAAAAAAAAAAGTTTTTCTTTGTTTCTGTTATAAAATTTTGTAAAAAGTTTTCTCCTTCACTGATGGGCACTGATAAGCTGCACTGATGGGCACTGATAAGGTGGCTCCAATGAGGTGGCACAGATGAGATGGCACTGATAGGCACTGACGATGGGCCCTGATAGGCGGCACTGATGGGTACTGATAGGCGGCACTGATGGGTGGCACTGATATGCAGCACTGATTGGGCATTGATAGGCGGCACTGATGGGTACTCATAGGTGGCACTGGTGGGCACTGATGGGCACTAATAGGTGACACTGATGGGTACTGAAAGGCTGCACTGATGGGTACTTATGGGTGGCACTGACAGGCAGCACTGCTGGGCACTGATGGGCACTGATAGGCAGCACTGATGGGCACGGATGGGCACTGATGGCTGGCACTGATACATTGCACTGATAGGCATCACTGATGGCACTGGTGGGCATTTTTAATAGGCACTGATTGGCAGCTGCCTGGGCACTGATTGGCAGCTGTCTGGGCACTGATTGGCATATTCCTGGTGGTCTACGGTGGCATACCTGCTAGTCCTGTGTGGTGGCCATCCCTGGTGGTCCTGGCGGCATCCCTGGTTGTCCTGGATGGGCATCCATGGGCGGCTGCACTGATAAACTATCAGCACAGACCCCACCTGTCAGGAGAGCCACCGATTGGCTTTCCTCTACTCGCGTCTGTCAGACGCGAGTGAGGAAAAACCGATAAATGGCTCTTCCTGTTTGCATCGTAATCAGCTGTGATTGAACATGGCTGATGATGTGGTAAAGAGCCTCCCACGGGCGCACGCCAGCAGTTATCCTGGAAGACATCATATGACGTTCAGTCAGGATAACTGAACCACTGCCGGCTGTCATTTTGCTATATGCCGGACGGGAAGCGGTTAAATATGTTAATAGTAAAAAAGTGAGGTCAGAGTATATTGGGCCCATAAAGGATAATCAGTGGAAGTTGGTTACTAGTGACAAGAAGAAGGAAACTGCATTAAACACATTCTTCTTTTTTACAAATGAAAAGGAGGGGTACAAAAAACAACACTGTATTGTTTGTAACACTGCATGTAATGTACCCTTGTGGCTAACAGAAGCTAGTGTTCAAAAAAGACTTGAAAAAGTTAAAGCGCAGTTCCGCCCTCGCCCCTTTAAAAGTCAGCAGCTACACATACTGTACTTACCTGTCCTGGAGTCCAGTGATGTCGGCACTGCATCGGCTGATCGGGGGGTGCTGCTGCCATTGCGGGTAAGGGAACCCTTTCGGCTTCACGGCCCGGTCCCTACTGCTCATGCATGAAGCGCACTGCGCTCTCTCACTGGCCCGTCAGAAGGGGAGGGAGGAGGGGGGCCGACCTACTGATGTAATTCGCTGCAGCCTGGTCTCCTGGAATTGGGGACAGAGTACCTGTAAAAAAACAGGCACCCACCCGTCCCCCTTGAAAGGTGCCAAATGTGGCACCGGAGGAGGGGGGAATCAGATAAACAAAAGTTCCACTTTTGGGTGGAACTCCGCTGTAATATGAATACATCGCCAAGACCAGAATTCTTGCACTCAAAGAACTTAGTTATGGTATAGCCAGATATATTCCTTGGAACTACAGACCAGTCAGCCTAACATCAATCGTTTTTAAACTATTGGAGGGAATGATAAGGGGCTGTATCCAATAATTTGCTGATGAAAATAGTATCATTAATATTAACCAGGATGTTTTTTTTCAAAAAGCGTTCTTGCCAGACCAATCTGTTAACATTCTATGAGGAAGTGAGATGTCATCTTGAGGTGTGATGACTGCATTTGTTTTTTCTTTTAGGCTTTCTTTTCTTTATTTTTACCTGTGATCCTGCCAGTAAGTCTATTGTTTTTCAACAAGCTGTCCGACAGATGTTGCAGTTCGAGGGTAAAGACAAACCATTTACCACTGACAGGGGTGCTTAAAATGATCAGATTTTACTTATTTATGTAACATTTATTATTATTCCAAAGTGAACAAAACTGCTGTTGTAACTTGTGTAACTGCAGTGTGAGCTTCGAGGTTGCCTTCAATTTGTTTAGTGTATCTAAGACTACTACTATCTACTAGCACTACCCTCCCCCAGGCTGACAATGCTGCTGTCCAGAGGTGTCTCTGTTGTTCCTTCATCCAGAGTGTAGGCACTCTAATACAGGAGGGTGTGTTACTGGCCAGATCACCAGATGGAGACAGAATGGGAAATAGGGACCTTAGATTGTAAGCTCTTTAAGGGCAGGGTCTCATGTGAATATACAATATGTAAACAACTGCATTTTGTTGGCACTATATAAATACCTATAATACATACAGTGGGAAAAATAATTATTTGATCCCCTGCAGATTTTGTAAGTTTGCCCACAACAAAGAACTGAAGGGTCTATAATTTTTATCATAGGTGTATTCGGGTAAAAAAAATAGCAAATAAATAAAAAATAATATAGCACATATACCGTATATACTCGAGTATAAGTCAAGATTTTCAGCTCTTTTTTTAGGCTGAAAGTGCCCCCCTCGACTTATACTCGAGTCACCGCCGTCTGCCTACATGATCAGCGTGTCATGCAGACAGACGGTGGCCAGCGTGTGATACATTACATTCGTCAAAAATAACATTCGGCAGCCATTCCACTATTCAAAAGCGGCGTCTCCTCCTCGTCTGTGATAGGCAGAACACTCAATTCCCCAGCAGTCAGTGTACAGCCTATCACAGACATTCTCGTATCCTCGTCCATGGTATGGGGATGAGAGAATGTCCGTGATAGGGTGACCGCTGACTGCTGGGAAATTGAGTGTTCTGCCTATCACAGACGAGGAGGAGGCGTGGCTTTTGACTAGTAGAATGGCTGCTGAATGTTATTTTTGACATGCTGATTGGTGGATGCAGAGCGACACACGGAGGATGGAGATCGCCATACGGAGGCTGCAGATCGGCACACGGAGGCATGCACAGGACACAGGCACAGGACACAGAGACACATGCACAGGACACAGGGACACATGCACAGGACACAGGGACACATGCACAGGACACAGGTAGGCTGCACAGGACACATGCACAGGACACAGAGACACATGCACAGGACACAGGTAGGCTGCACAGGACACATGCAGGCTGCACAGGACACAGGGAGGCATGCAGCTGCAGATGGGCATTGTTGACCCTCTTTTTCCACTTACAGTAGCTGCTGCATTTCTCACCCTCGGCTTATACTCGGGTCAATACCTTTTTCCCAGTTTTTTGTGGTAAATTAGGGGCCTCGGCTTATATTCGGAACGACCTATACTCGAGTATATACGATAATTGCGACACTAATCATATTGTAATTGAATGTTACTAAAAATTACCTTACCTCAATGCTTTCTCCTATCTCTGTACTTCCATATTGCCAATCCATCACGTCTAGTGATGGATCAGAGTATGATCATCCATGCTGTAGATCATGGGTACTCAACCTTTGGCCCTCTAGCTGTTGCATAACTATAGATCCCATCATGCCTCTGCCTTTGGGAGTCATGCTTGTAACTGTCAGAAGCTAGCAATACCTCATGGGACTTGTAGTTCTGCAACAGCTGGAAGGCCACAGGTTGAGCACCCATGCTGTAGATGGTGTTTCCATAAGAGAGCATCCCAAGTTTGGGTTCCTGGAAACTAAACAGGAGCTTCCACTACAAGTGCCTGCTATAGTGTTTGTGTGGGGGTTGGGCAATTGAACAACAATTCCCACAGATTTGTGTTTAATTTGAGGACAGTTAATTAATAAAATTGTGACCTGCATTTCATTAATATGTTGATCAGTGCCAAGTTACTAATGACAAGCAACGTGTCAATTTGGTTGAAAAAGCCAATATTTTCCCTGTGTTGGGTAAATCAATACTAAGCTCACTGTGTTTGTTGTCAGAAAAAAATCAATAGTAGTTCACTATTCTTTTTTTTTTATCAGTAATAGTCTTTCCTCATATGCTACTATTTCCTATTGATTCCACCCTTTTTGAGTGACATTATCAGGTACTTCACACTATTCCTATAAAAAAAAGCAGATCTAAATCCAATCATTAAAATCTCATATAAGCTTTAATATGATAATGTAATTTCAGAAGTTGTTTTACCTTTTTAAATATTTAACTTTTAAATAATAATATCCAGTGATCATGACTTGAAACACTTCTACATTGTCAACCTGTCACATGCATCCTGGACCCTGGAGACTACTTCTGGCTGTGCCAACATATTGCTCATGCATGGTCTACCATTCTCACTACTGTGAAGCTGCACCTGACCAATGATGTGTACAGTAGCTGAGGCTGGAGAAGGTTTACTATGTAGAAAGGGATGTGCTGAGGAGGAAAAAACATAGCAATTGTTTGATACACAGTGCTTGAGCAAATTTTAAGTCATCCAATTAGGTTTACACCTACTTGAAGGTAATCATATACTTATTTATTTATTTAAGGTACTTATATAGCGCTGTCAATGTATGCAGCGCTTTACATATACACTGTACATTCAAATTTGTCTCTACTCTCAAGGAGCTTACAATCTAAGGTCCCTAACTCACATTCATATACTAGGGCCAATTTAGACAGAAGTCAATTAACCTACCAGCATGTCTTTGGAGTGTGGGAGGAGGCCAGAGTGCCCGGAGGAAGCCCACGCGGGCACACGGAGAACATGCAAACTCCAGGCAGGTAGTCAGCAGCTACACATACTATAGCTGCTGACTTTTAATAATTCTAGCGTGTTGGTTGATAATATTTTTTGTGTGTATGAACATTTAACATAAATACATAATATTATGTTGTCACTGGAAATGTTAATGGTGAGGATGGAGTGTTTGGAAAATTACTTATATTCACAAAAGTCAATGTCCATGTACAAGAGTCAATGTCCATTGCATATAAAAGGGCTTTTCATTAGATGTTGTCATGCAAAAAGACAATAGGTGCAAAAGCAAGTTCTGTAAAAACTCTTTGAATAGAAAGAGAATTGTTTGTGAAATTACTTAGATTTTTTTCTACCTCATCTCTAACATCTCTTTCAGGGTTTGTGTTTGCATATTACCATCTTAATATAATCTTGTCCTGCCCAAGAAATGGGCTGACAGTTATACCAACCCACACTGTCATTCCTTTGGCTGTCAAAGTTGGATGAACTTCTGGTGTTCTAACAGTTTGTTATCAGACAGCCAATCATGGGTTCTCAGAACCAAATTTAGTCATGTTTTTTTTTTTAAACTTGTGGTTGAAATTTACCTTCACATTAGCTAGAAACTTCTCTGTTCTTTGTGTGGTCACAGCAGTTTATTGTATAATTTTATACCTTTCCTAATATTAAAAGATATGGCAATGGGGTTGGTTTACTAAAGGCAAATCCACTGTGCACTACAAGTGCACTTGGAAGTGCAGTCGCTGTAGATTTGAAGGAAAAGATCTGAAATGAGGGGAAGCTCTGATGATTTCTATCATCCAATCATGTGCAAGCAAAAATGCTGTTTTTTTTTATTGTCCTTGCATGCCCCCCTCAAATCTACAGCAACTGCACTTCCGAATGTGCATTTGTAGTGCACAGTGGATTTGCCTTTAGTAAATAGCCCCCACTGTCTACTGTTTGTATACTCTCATGGTGATTAATTCCTGAAAGTCAAATAGGCAGTTCACGTTTCAATGGAAGTTGCATCTTGCAGGGGAAGTTTTCCCCAAAACTTAGGGAATGAGGTGAAGCTCTGCAAAATGCCGTTTTTGTAATTTTCCTTGCACATAATTGGGTATTCTTTGCAAAGTGAAATTTCACCACACTCCTGAGGAAAATTCCTTTGCAAAGTGCGACTTCATTTTGCAAAGTGAACAGCCTATTTGCCTTTAAAGCGGAGTTCTGCCCCCGCACAAACAAATTAAAAGTCAGCAGCTACACATACTATAGCTGCTGACTTTTAATAACAGGACACTTACCTGTCCTGGAATCCAGCGATGTCGGCACCCCAGCCGATGTTTCCATCGGCTCTCGGGTGCTGCCGCCACCATAGCCGGTAAGGGAAATCGGCAGTGAAGGACTGAAAGCCGGTTCCCTACTGTGCATGCGCGAAGCGCGCTGCGCCCTCTAACTGGCCCGGTCAGTACCCGCTCCCCCCACCCAAAAGGTGCCAAATGTGGCAAATTATAGGGAAATTATAATGCAAGCTTCTTCATGTGTAAAAACTGACGTAAAGCCTCTAAAGTAATGCTAAATATCGTGACAATGCGCAAAGGGAAAAAAAAAAGAAGATCTGCTATCAGTATTTTAAATACATTGATATATTGGAATATAAATGTATTTTTAGAAGTTGACACAAAACACATACAAACAGAAAACCTTTGCTAAGGTTTGACCATACAGTGTATTTTATTGTTATCATAGAGAATGATTTGGCTATTTTAAAAACATATGTACCCAGTAGGGATGAGCCGAACACCCCCCCCCCCGGTTCGGTTTGCACCAGAACCTGTGAGCAGACCGAAAATTCGCATGAACTTTAAAACCCCATTGACGTCTATGGGACCCGAACGTTCGAAATCAAAAGTGCTCATTTTAAAGGCTAATTTGCCGTATACCTGCCCAATACCAATCAAGTAACAGCTCTCGAGTCTTTTCTCAATACTCTTGATTCCTTCACGGATGGGGCCCTTATCTTAGGAGGGGACTTTAACCTGACCATGGACCCCCGCAAAGACTCCTCGGCGAGACTGCCCTCTTCCCCTAGAGGTTCCAGACTACGCCTCAAAGACCTTCTCCACTCACACCAATTAGTTGACATTTGGAGGATCTTTCATCCTCAAGAGAGGGACTACACCTACTACTCTCCCCCACATGGCTCCTACTCCAGAATAGACTTTTTTCTAGTCAAACATTCCACCATCTCTCTAATCTCTAGAGCTGAAATAGGCAATATCGCAATCTCAGATCATGCTCCGATTATATTAGAACTCACCCCCCAACAACAACAATCTAACACACCAACATGGCGGCTAAATGAATCCTTGTTAAAAGACCCGGAAATCACAGCGGACATACAGCGCGAAATTAGAGATTACTTTGCCACAAACTCGGGATCCGTGGACAACCCCCTTTCCCTGTGGGCCGCACACAAGTGTGTTCTCCGAGGGATCCTCATTAAACACGGGCACGCGTCCAAACAACGCAGGACGAAAACATTAACTGAGCTGCTAGATAAACTACACACTCTAGAACGAGCGCATAAACATTATCAAGACCCCGCACTGGAAACGGAACTTACGAAAGTGCGGGAATTGATTAGGGAGCACTCCCTTTATGAGGCCAAACATGTGCTTCTAAGGGTCCGCCGTTCTTACTATGAATATGGTAATAAATGCAGCAGTATGTTAGCTAGAGCATTGAAAGTCCAAAACAGTAAATCATTTGTCTCGGCGCTAACCTCCTCTACCGGCGCTAAAATACATTCCACCCCAGAGATAGCTGAGGCATTTCGCAAGTTCTATTCAGATTTATACAACTTGAGATCTATTCCCTCAGCTTCTCAACAAACCAGTAGACTCTCTGAAATGAAAACTTACCTACAAGAGGCTCAACTTCCTGGGCTTACGCAGGAGGAAGGAGAGGCCCTATCACAGCCGCTATCGGCCGAAGAATTTGCAATGGCCATTAAGGCCACTCAACCTGGGAAAGCACCAGGACCGGACGGCTTTACGCTTGCGTACTATAAAACATTCCAATCAATACTCACGCCACACTTCTTAAACGCCTTTAACGCAATCACAGATGGCCATAATACCCCTCCCGAGTTACTCAGTGCTAACATCTCTGTCATCCCGAAACCAGGCAAGGATCCACTACAGTGCGCCAGCTATCGTCCCATTTCGCTTTTGAACTGTGATGTTAAATTATTTACCAAAATCATTGCAACCAGACTAAATGTCGTCATGCAGCGTATCGTACCCCTCGATCAGGTAGGGTTCATCCAATCCAGGGAAGCTAGGGACAATACTATAAGAACCCTAGACATCATTGCATCGGCCGAGAAACTTAATTCTCCTATGCTCCTTCTGTCAACGGACGCCGAAAAGGCCTTCGACAGAGTCGATTGGGCCTTTCTTTTTGAAACCCTCAAATGTTTCGGGATGCCCACTCCAATCTTGTCCTGGGTAGCTGCACTATATACTAAACCAACAACCATTATTAGAGTCAACGGCTACAACTCGGACTCCCTCGGGATCTCTAATGGCACCAGACAGGGATGTCCCCTATCCCCACTCCTCTTTATACTCACACTAGAGCCATTTCTTCAACACATACGTAACAACCAAAATGTGAAGGGAGTTCAAACAAGGGCTTACCATCACAAGGTAGCAGCATATGCCGATGACCTCCTTTTTTATATCACTGAACCCCTAACATCTCTGCCTTCCCTCCTACAAGAACTGAGAACTTACGGTGCCCTATCCAACTTCAAGGTAAACCTCCAAAAGTCTGAAGCTCTTAATGTCTCCATCCCAGACCCTATCCTGAAGAGCCTACAACCTAACTTTCCCTTTAGATGGGCGACCCACAGTATCCAGTACTTAGGGACGAAAATACCGGCAAAGCTAAATTCCATATTTAAACTCAATTTCCAGCCACTATTGTCCGCATTATCCACAGACATGGCAAGATGGAACTGTCTAGCCCTATCATGGTTCGGCCGTTGTAACGTACTCAAAATGAATGCGATGCCCAGACTTTTATATTTGTTACAAGCCCTACCCATTAAGATACCCCAAGCATATTTTCACTCAGTAAGAGCCGCCTTTGCTAACTTTGTCTGGCAGGGGAAACCCCCCCGACTTGCTAGGGCACTGTTGCTCCGGCCTAAACTTAAGGGAGGGATAGGGTTTCCAGATCCGGCCCTATACTATTCAGCTGTTCATACGAACAGGGTAGTAGATTGGTGCAGGCATAGCGCCACCAAACTATGGGTCGGTCTGGAACAAGATGCTGCACAGGTACCCATACAGGGCCTGCCTTGGGCAGGGAAAAGCCACACTTCACACCTCTCCCATCACCCCTTAATTGGACCCACTTTGAGCGAAGCAGAGAGGTTTTATAAGCTTTCTTCGCTCAACAGTTTTCCGTCCCCAATGACGCCGATAATAGGACACCCCAAGTTCGAACCAGGATTGTCAGACCCAGCATTTTCTGCACATTCACCACAGAAGATCCTACGTGCGTCCTATCTCCTCTGTACGAATGGCTGGATTCCGGGCAGAACATTGTTTACGGGCTCAGGATCACAGTTTCTGAACGAGTGGCGGGTACACCAATTATCACACTTTCTGAATTCCCTGCCCAAACCACACCTCTTTCAGAGGCCTCTCAGCCCATTCGAGGAACTTTGCTCGGGGGAGGGTCCGATACGGAAATCTCTGTCCCTTTCCTACGAAGCTCTACTTGATCTCCACGCGCAATCAGAACCTCCCTTTCTTTCCAAATGGGAAAAAGATCTGCAGGTCACTTTTACGAACCAACAAAAAGACAGGATACTCTATTTCGCTCATAAATCATCGTTATGTAGTAAGTATCAGGAAACCACTTACAAAATCATGACACGGTGGTATAGAACCCCATCCGTACTAGCCAAACTATTTCCACAAGTGAGTGATCGATGCTGGAGATGTGATTCCCACAGAGGTACACTGTTACATATCTTCTGGGAATGCCCTAGCATCCAGCCATTTTGGCGGCTAGTCCTCCAATTGATCCACAAATTTACGGATATCTCAGTGTCCGGAGACCCTGCAGCAGTTCTTCTTAATCTGACCCCTCTTTCCCAGAAAAGATATAACAAATCATTACTTAAACATTTACTCAATGCAGCGAGAGCATGCATTCCAGCCATGTGGAAACAACAATCTCCTCCTACTATCGCCCAATGGTTCGCCAAGGTGAAAGATATAGAAAACATGGAGCATCTGACCTCTGCTCTTGGGGGCAAATCAGAAGAACACAAAACCAGATGGTTCTACTGGGATCAGTTCCGCTTCTCCGGTGAATATTCTCAATACTTATGAACCAATTTATTGCCTATAAAGGACGGTATGGTGTGTGGCTGATAGGACACTGTTCACGTCCTCTCACCCTCCACCCCCCTTTTTTTTCTTTTTTTCCCTCTTTTTCTCTTCCCCATTTCACGCTTTTCTTCTCTTCTCCGTTTCTCTCCTCTTTTTTTTAAAAAAAAAAAAAATTTTATTTTTTTTTTATTTTTTTTTATTTATTTTTTTTGATGCACATTGTTATGGCCGAATTCCATTTGCAATATAGGCCATCATCATTAGTAGCTATTCTCACATAGGCATCGTATTCTTTATCATTGGCACAAAACTGCCTTGTCTCAGTCTCAGGAGCTGATATTGTCCAATTGTGGTAGTTATGCTGAATGTTATTACCCTTACTGTGATATGGCATGGCCGAGCAACTATCTCTATGTAACTGTCTTCTCGTATGCATCTGTTAATAAAAAGATAATTAAAAAAAAAAAAAAAAATAAAGGCTAATTTGCATGGTATTTTCCTAAAAAGGGTTTGGGGACACGGGTCCTGCCCCAGGGGACATGTATCAATGCAAAAAAAACTTTTAAAAACAGCCATTTTTTCGGGAGCAGTGATTTTAATGATGCTTAAAGTAAAAAAAAAGTGAAATATGCCTTTAAATATCAGACCTGGGGGTGTCTATAGTATGCCTGTAAAGTGGGGCGTGTTTCCCGTGCTTAGAACAGTCCCTGCACAAAATGTCAGTTTTAGAGGAAAAAAAGTAATTTAAAACTGCTTGCGGCTTTAATGTAATGTCGGGTCCTGGCAATATGGATGAAAATCAGTGAGACAAACAGCATGGGTACCCCCCAGTCCATTAAGGGGCCCTTTGGGTCTTGTATGGATATTAAGGGGAACCCCGCACCTAAATTAAAAAAAGGAAAGGCGTGGGGCCACCAGGCCCTATATACTCTGAACAGCAGTATACAGGCGGTGCAAACAAGACAGGGACTGTAGGTTTGTTGTTAAGTAGAATTTGTTTGTAATTTTGAACTGGTACATTTTTACCGTGCTTAGCTCCAGCCAAAAAATCTATTTTAAGCTTTTTGGAAAACATAGGGAAGGGTTATCACCCCTTTGACATTTGTTTTGCTGTCTGTGCTCCTCTTCAGAAGATTTCACCTCACTTTTTGTCCCAATGACAAATGTTTTTTGAAAATTTGGGGTTTTTTGTGAAACAAGGATTGGTGATAAAGCATCAGTGGAAAGGAGAAACGTTTTTCCCATATTAACTTTTTCCCTTCCTAGGGGTAGATTTCATCTCACTTCCTGTTGTCTCCTTCCGTTTGCAAGTAGGAGTCGTTTGTAAGTTGGATGTTTGAAAGTAGGGGCCTGCCCTATATACTCAGCAGAAATTTGGGCCTTAGGTGTTGTTGTGGCCACAACACTGTAAGCCCTCACAGGGCCCTGCTGTGAAATATTAGATCAAGAATTGTAATTACATGCCCCTGTTGAACAGGGGCAGAAAAACTGGGCCTTTGGTGGTAGTGGTGATAGTGCCACAACACTGTAAGTCCTCACTCGCTCCTGGTGGGCGCAGAAACGGGCCCTGCTGTGAAATATTAGATCAAGAATTGTAATTACATGCCCCTGTTGAACAGAGGCTAAAAAATTGGGCCTTAGGCACTGGTGGGGGTGCCACAACACTGCAAGCCCTCACAGATACTCTAGTTGGAACGCAGAAACGAGCCCTGCTGCAAAGTATTGCATCAAAAATTGTAATTACACGCCCCTGTTGAACAGGGGCTGAAAAATTGGGCCTTAGGCACTGGTGGTGGCGCCCAGAACCAAAAACGTTCTTACAAGCTATCAGCCTGATCATTGAGGAGGAAGAGGATAATTACTCAGGATAGTCACTCAGCATCAGCATAGGCAGTCTTTGAAGGGATCTGAGATTTTAAAAAAAATTATTTGGTTACATCAGCATCAGGTGCTTGGTAGCTGGTGGTGATCCAAGACTAATTCATTTTTATGAAGGTCAGTCGATCGACCGAGTCGGTGGACAGACGCACCCTGTGATCGGTTACAAAGCCTCCAGCAGCACTGAATGTGCGTTCCGAAAGAACGCTGGATGCAGGACAGGCCAGTAGCCCAATTGCATACTGTGCAAGTTCTGTCCAGTGATCCATCCTCAAGACCCAGTAACCCAGAGGATTTTCAGTGGGAAAGGTGTCCAAGTCAGATCTTGCCCCTAGGTATTCCTGCACCATGTAAATCAGATGCTGGCGATGGTTGCTGGAACCGATCATACCTTGGGGCTGCGGACCAAAAAATTGTCTGAACGCATCGGTCAGACGGCCACCTTCTCCACCGCTCCTTCTTTGACTGACCGAAGCCTCAGCAACACGTTGTCCAGAAACAGGCGTTTGTAACCTCCCAGTCTCTGGGAATGTGTTGCACAGACCTTTCTGCAAGGCCTCCTGAAGATGTTTCATCTTCTGCTCCCTCTGCGATGGCAAGATAAGGTCCGCAACCTTACCCTTGTAACGTGGATCAAGGAGGGTTGCCAGCCAGTATTGGTCCTTCTCCTTGATACCACGAATACCAGGATCCTTACGCAGGCTTTGCAGGATCAGGGAGGCCATGCAGCGTAGGTTTGCTGAGGCATTCGGTCCGGAGTCCTCTGGATCACTAAGGACGACATGGTCCGCAGCCACCTCCTCCTAGCCACGTACAAGTCCATGTGTTTCTTGGGACTGATCCCTTAAAAACTGCTGCTGATGCTGAGTGCCAGGCTCTACCTCCATACTGACACAATCCTCCTCCTCCTCCTCCTCCTCCCCTTTCTTGTGTGATCGGCGGGCACGCAGGAACACTGTCTGGATAAAGGGGGCCTTGAGAGCTAAGGAAGTTCTCCTCTTCCTGCCTCTGTTCTGCCTCAAGTGCCCTGTCCATTATTCCATTCAGCGTGTTCTCCAACAGGTGGACAAGGGGGACAGTGTCACTGATGCATGCATTGTCACTGCTCACCATCCTCGTGGCCTCCTCAAAGGGTGACAGGACAGTGCATGCATCCCTGATCATGGCCCACTGGCGTGGGGAAAAAAACCAAGCTCCCCTGACCCTGTCCTGGTGCCATAGTCGCACAGGTACTCATTGATGGCCCTCTGCTGCGTGTGCAGTGGCTGCAGCATGGCCAACGTTGAGTTCCACCTAGTGGGCATGTCACAAATTAGGCAGTTCTTGGGCAGGTTAAACTCCTTTTGGAGGTCTGCCAGCCGAGCGCTGGCATTATATGACCGGCGGAAATGCACACAGACTTTCCTGGCCTGCCTCAGGACATCCTGTAAGCCCGGGTACCTTCCCAAGAACCGCCCACCACCAAGTTAAGGACATGAGCCAAACAGGGCACATGGGTCATTTGTCCCTGTCGGAGGGCAGAGAGGAGGTTGGTGCCATTGTCGCAAAACACCATTCCTGCCTTAAGTTGGCGTGGCGTCAACCACCTCTGAACCTGCCCCTGCAGAGCTGACAGAACCTCTGCCCCAGTGTGGCTCCTGTTCCCCAAGCACACCAGCTCAAGCACCGCATGGCATCTTTTGGCCTGCATACTTGCGTAGCCCCTTGAACGGCTACGGAGCACCGCTGGTTCCAACGACAAAGCACAGGAAGAGGCCATGGAGGAAGAAGAAGAGGAAGGGGTGGGGAGAGAGGTGTGTCACAATCATTAGTAGTGGCATTTTGGAGGCGTGGTGGCGGAACAACCTCCAACACTACTGCACCTTGTCTTGCATCCTTCCCAGCTGCCAGCAGAGTCACCCAATGCGCCGTGAAACTTAGGTAACGTCCCTGTCCATGCCTGCTGGACCATGAGTCAGCGGTAATAAGTACCTTACCGCTGACCTTACCGCATGGACATTGCCTTCCACATGCCGGTAGAGAGCCGGAATCGCCTTCCGTGAGAAAAAGTGGCGTTTGGGTACCTGCCACTGAGGAACTGCACATTCCACAAACTCATGGAAGGGGGCAGAGTCTACCAACTGAAAAGGCAGCAGTTGAAGTGCTAGCAATTTTGCCAAGCTAGCATTCAACCGCTGGGCATGTGGATGGCTGGGAGCAAACTTCTTTCGGTGGTGCAGCAGCTGGGGCAGGGAAATTTGCCTGGTACAATCTGACGTCGGTGTACCGAAAGCAGATTGCCCACAAGTACTTGGCTGTGACACACCTAATTATACACCTTCATTCCTCTCAGTGCAGGTCTCAGAGAGGACTGAAGGTATAGTGGGGTTGGAGATCTCAGCTGATGAGGAGCAAGGAGAGGTCCTCTTTGTTCTTTGGTGTGGGTCTTTTGGATACGCTTGCCAACAAACTGCATGGCAGGTCAACATATGTCTGGTCAAGCATGTGGTGCCCAAGCGGGAGATGTTTTGGCCACGCGAGATACGCTTGAGACATATGTTGCAAATAGCAGCGGTGCGATCTGTTGCACTCGTCTCAAAAAAGGCCCACACCAAAGAACTTTTGGAATAACGCACAGAGACAGCAGCGCCCTGCACAAGCGGAGCTTTGGGGTGTGATGCAGTCAGTGTGCTGCCCTTAGGCTGGCCCCTGAAGGGCATCCTGCCTCGTTGGTGATGTGCCTCCTCCTCCTCTCTCCTATCAGGCACCCACGTGGAGTCAGTGACCTCATCATCCCCTCCCTCCTCATCACTGGAGCAAACCTGGCAGTACGCTGCAGCAGGGGGAGCCTGACTGCCAGATTGCTGTCCTTCTTGGGCACCCCCTCTGTCCGTGCTCACGTTACTGCCTTCATCTAGCTCAGTATCATCATCAGAGCCTTCTAAACGCTGGGCATCCTCCTGGAGCATGTACCCAACACTGTGGTCAAACAGTTCGAGGGACTCCTCAAAAGAACATGGTGGGGCTAGGGAAGGAGTCACTGATGCCATTGAGCCGAGGGAAGAGGCCGCGTTGGCAGCTGCTTTGCCGGACAAAGTACCCTGAGCATGGGTGAGAGAGGATGAGGAGGATGAGGACGGCTTGGTCATCCACTCAACCAAGTCTTCCGCATGTTGCGGCTCAACACGGCCAGCTGCCTAAAAAAAGGCCAAGTGTGTCCCACGGCCACGTGCTGATGAGGATGCACCATCTCCATGACCAGCACTGTTGCCTCTAGACACAGAGACTGCTTGCCCTCTTTTATTGGCTTTTGACTGTCTGCCTCTCCTTGTTGGCCTTCCAGACATACTAATGGCCTGTAGCTGCACTAAGCTGATATATCTATATATATACTGATACTATAGCTAGCAAAATAAACTGCCTGCCTGTAGTATGAGAACAACACCAACCTTCTACAGGTATCTTTAGCTGAACACTGTGCAGAGCTCGCAAAAAACTAACTTATAGCTTATTTAGCTGCCTGCGGTAGTGATAGGATCAGGAAAACACCACCAACCTTCGACAGGTAGCTTTAGCTGAACACTGTGCAGAGCTTGCACAAAACTAACTTGTAGCTTATTTAGCTGCCTGCGGTAGTGATAGGATCAGGAAAACACCACCAACCTTCTACAGGTAGCTTTAGCTGAACACTGTGCAGAGCTCGCAAAAAACTAACTTGTAGCTTATTTAGCTGCCTGCGGTAGTGATAGGATCAGGAAAACACCACCAACCTTCTACAGGTAGCTTTAGGTGAACACTGTGCAGAGCTCGCAAAAAACTAACTTGTAGCTTATTTAGCTGCCTGCGGTAGTGATAGGATCAGGAAAACACCACCAATCTTCTACAGGTAGCTTTAGCTGAACACTGTGCAGAGCTCGCACTACACTAACTTGTAGTTTTAGCTGAACACTGTGAGGAGGACGCACTACACTAACTTGTAGCTTTAGCTGAACACTGTGCAGAGGATGCACTACACTAACTTGTAGCTTTAGCTGAACACTGTGCAGAGGTCGCACTACACTAACTTGTAGTTTTAGCTAAACACTGTTCAGAGGACGCACTACACTGACTTGTAGCTTTAGCTGAACACTGTGCAGAGGTCGCACTACACTAACTTGTAGTTTTAGCTGAACACTGTGAGGAGGACGCACTACACCAACTTGTAGCTTTAGCTGAACACTGTGAGGAGGACGCACTACCCTAACTTGTAGCTTTAGCTGAACACTGTGCAGAGGTCACACTAAACTAACTTGTAGCTTTAGCTGAACACTGTGAGGAGGACGCACCTCCCTAACTTTAAATAGTCTAGCAGCCTGACTGTGGTACTAATAGGATCAAAAGAACACCAGCAATTCTCTTCAGGTAGCTGTAAATACTGTAACAAGACAAGCCTGCCTGTCAGTAGGAAGATAACAGGAACGGATCTAGCTAAACTGAATACAGTATATATATATATGGATGCATATATATACACAATACACTGTAAGTGCAGCTAAGTCACTGACTGTCCTGCCTAATCTAGCTAACTCAAATGAAATGACACTGTCTCTCTGTCTATCTAAGCACGCTGGAACACACTACACAGGCCGCCGTGCAGGCGGCCTTAGATAGTGTGGGGCGTGTTCTAAACCCCCTGAGCCATAATTGGCCAAAGCCACCCTGGCTTTGGCCAATTACAGCTCTCTCTACTGACGGCGCTGTGATTGGCCAAGTATGCGGGTCATAGTGCATGCTTGGCCAATCATCAGCCAGCAATGCACTGCGATGCCGCAGTGAATTATGGGCCGTGACGCGCCACACGAATTTGGCGCGAATGGCCCATAACGTTCGCAATTCGGCGAACGATCAAACAGCCGATGTTCGAGCCGAACATGGGTTCGACTCGAACGTGAAACTCATCCCTAGTACCCAGTGAACAATAAAGACTTCCTTAATGATATTAGTCTTAAATAAATTTCACAGCAGTGGGTTGAAATACACATTTAGGATCAAGTGGATTTTTATTTCTAGTCCAGCTTTTTATTGTAGGTGTCACTGCAGTTACCAATGACCTAAAGTAACACTTTGCCCTTGGTATTAGGAGAATATACTGTAGATGTAGACATGTGACACTTATGGAAATCATCTTTAAAATACTACAAAAGGAAAAGCAAGCCATGTAAATATGACTAGCAGACTTTTCTTATCAGGCAAGCAAACATTTATTGTTGCTGAATGGAAAATAAAATCAGTCCAATAAATCCAACAAATGAATAGACATAAACTGTAGTTGCTGAACTGAAACATGAAGGGTGCATCAATAATGCATAAGGGACACTTACTTAAAGGCCCAAAATATTATAAATTGTGCCAGACAGATTTTGAAGTCCAATAAACCAAACATGCTGATATCTGGCTACAAATCATGTAGGGTAGGCCAAGATCTTCTGGTTTGATTTATGGGCACCAAAAGTTTCTGCAATGTGTTAACACAGAGAGCCTCAAACGTTATAAACAAAGCCAGTTCACTGTACTTCAGACTTTGGGGTTGGGGGGTGCAGACTGTGGCCAATAGGTGCAGAAGATACCATGACAGAAGATATCATGAGCAAACAATGCCTCAGGCTGTTAGTCAGTGAGAGTAAAACCTTACCTAGCACCTGTGGTCAGTGAGGGAAAAAGAATATACCATTGTTGGTGCCCTATCATTGGTATCCCTTAAACTTTTTTGTTGGTGTTGGTTGAAGGAATTGTGCCCCATCATTGGTGTCAGGTGGAGGAATTGTGCCTTACTGTTTGTGTCGGAGTAGGAATAGTGCCCCATCATTGGAGTCAATGGGAAGAAATGTGCCCCATTAATGGTGTCAGTGGGAGGAATTGTGCCCCACTGTTATTCTCAGTGGTAGAAATTGTGCCTTATTCTTGGTATCAATGGGATATGTTTTACCACAGGGGACCCCTTGAATGCAAGAAGATTCTGCTTCCTAATCCATATTTTAAATTGTCTGTGGCCCATTGATTACATTTCTCCTTACTTTCTGTTATATCTAATGCCTGTTACATAGACAGGAAGTCATCGGACATCTACAGAAATAAGGACTCAGGCAGCAATAAAAGGTTGATTGGGATTCTAGACTTTCTTCACTGTAATCAAAATTAAAAGATTAAAACATTTAAAAATAAATATGGCTGGCTTGGTATAGTTTTGTTTTAGATCTGCATCAACCATAATTGATATTTTCAACATATGCAATTATAATGATGGTAGACAATCATTTAGAAACTATAAGTATTCTTAAGGATTCTTTCACATGGTACAAAGGGCATTGATGGTATGTAAATTTATCTTAAGAGCAAGTCTGAAAAGTTTTTTTAAATAGCTTCTCTACAACATGCACTCAAGGGAGTCGGCTAGTTGTTCAGGAAAGCAAACTAATTAAATAGATCTATTTGTCACTTAGTATATGAGATTTCTGAACACATCAGGGGATTTGTGGTGAACTTTTGATCTTCATCTTTTGTACGTTGAAGGTACTTATGCAATTTATATATTGGTGTTGGCTGTGCTCCTCTTTCAGCCTATTAAATATTAAATAAATAGTAATATCAAACTCTTAACACAACAGCATACTGGATAAAACAGAGGTTTCTGTCTCCTATTTATTTCTAAAGTTAGCAAATGCAAACATATTTCCTGTAATTGTACTGAATCTTGCATAAGTTATATACATACTGTAACAATCACAGCTTGTTATTGTTTTTACTTTTCATAGCCTTACTATCTCTCCAGTGATATACAAAGTAATACTTTGACATACAGAAATTGTAACACATATTAAGAACAGTTAAACAACATAAACCATAGGACTGTAACTTTTGTAGAAGCAAGCTTCCAATCTAAAAGGAAGAGAGAGAGAGAGAGAGAGAGAGAGAGACAGGTATGAAGGATTTGTCTGAACCAACATTTGTAGACGTCCTGGAAATCACTTGATGGAATATAGACATTGATCAAGGTTATATGTTTTACCGAAAATAAACATTTAAGAAAGGAGTTGAAAGATTTGAAGGGTTGTTGATGTCTTATATCATGTGAAAAGGAGTTTCAAAGAAAATTAACAGCACTGGAGAAATATTAAGTGGGTAAGTGATCATGGAAGATGAAATAAAGTTATAAAGGGAATAGATTTAGGAATGTACAACTGAAGAAGAACTATGGTAAGGTGACTGTTAACTGCTTTGTTAACCACAGAACTTAAAACTGTATCCTCTGGAGTTGACAGCCAGAGACCATGTAGAGGCCAGTGGCGACCGGTCCATAAGGGGCACAGGGGCATTGCCCCCCCAAGTTTTGACCAATAGAAAAGTGATTAATAGAACAATTTATTTTTAAATAAATGATAATATGACTAACATGTTTTAACATCTTAAAGTAAAAAAATGTTAGTCACAGCCGAGGATGGAGGCACCGGATGAGCGAGTTTGGGGTGGAGGAACTTAACTGGCCTGCCTCCAAACCGATAGAACACCATTGGGATGAATTAGAGCGGAGACTTGAGCCAGGCCTTCTCGTGCACATCAGTGCCTGACCTCACAAATACGTTTCTGGAAGAATGGTTAAACATTCCCATAGACACACTCCTGAACCTTGTGGACAGCCTTCCCAGAAGAGTTGAAGCTGTAATAGCTGCAAAGGGAGTGCCAGCTCAATATTGAACCCTACAGACTAAGACTGGGTTGCCATTAAAAAGTTATGTGTGTGTAAAGGGAGGCATCCCAATACTTTTGGTAATATAGTTTATGTAAAGCTATGCAAAATACTTTTTTTCTCATAGTCTTTTGAATGTAAACAAGTAGATTTTAAAATGTGGATACTAGTTAAAGCAGAACTTCACTCTCTCAATCAACATGGGCTATTTCTAATATATAAATTTCTAAAGTATATCATATTTACTTGATTGAAACTTTTGTTTGCATTTCTTCAGTTACTTTCTGGTTTCCAGGCCTAGGCAAATGATGTAATACACCCCAAGACCCAGGAGTCTTCAGGAGGGGAGGGAGGGTTCTTAGCTCAGTCCATGCCTTAGCTAAGGGCAGAAGGAATCCAGGAAGTAAGTGCTACATGAATCATCTGCCCTTACTCAAGATGACCACTGCCAGAAATGCCAGGGGTTGTTTTTCAAAATGACTTCTCGGCAAAATAAAGCATGGAGATATGAATGGATGGAGGAGTTTGCTTAGAATATTAATATAGATTTTTTGGTTTGTGGTGCTCATATGCAGTGCAGTTCCACTTTAACTTTAAGAAGCTCCTAAACATTTATTTTAAACTGACTGACACATGACACACTTACTATTAAGACTGTGCATGCTAGCTGGTAGCTGGCCAGCCTAAAGGGCTTAAGCATAAGTAGAGATAAAAGACAGTTACAAGTTAAAAAGAGTTAAGCAACTTTATCCTTTAAAACAGCAACACCAGTTACTGTAACTAAGATAAATAACATCAGCAAGGTTGATATTATTGTTCATTGCACAATGTGTAATGCTTATGCTCAACTAGAGTTACAGTTCAAAGTCAGCTCATTGTATTTTTTAAATGCATACATATATACACCCAATCACTAAAATCTCAAATAATGTTGTTATTAATCATGTTATTGCTATTTCAATATGTTACATGTTATGTTTAACCACTTGCTTACTAGGCACTTACATAGTTACATAGTTGCATAGTTGGTAAGGTTGAAAAAAGACACAAGTCCATCAAGTTCAACCTGTGTGTGCGCTTTTATGTAAATATTACATTGTATATCCCTGTATGTTATGGTTGTTTAGAACCCTCTACGCAGTTTCTGGTTAAATCGTTATTCTTCTTATTTTAGTGAAGCTTAAACCCCCTTCCTGCCCAGACCAATTTTCAGCTTTCAGCGCTGTCACACTTTGAATGACAATTGCGCAGTCATACAATGCTGTACCCAAATTAAAATTTTATCATTTTTTTCACACAAATAGAGCTTTCCTTTGGTGGTATTTAATCACTGCTGTTTTTTGTATTTTTTCTTAAAAAAATGAAAAAAGACCAAAAATGTAAAAAAATGGGCACTGATAAGGCGGCACTGATTGGCACTGATAGGCACTGAAAGGGGGCACTGATGGGAGACACTGATTGGCACTGATGGTTGGCACTAATGGGTGGCACTGAAGGGCACTGATAGGTGGCACTGATAGGCGGCACTGATAGGTGGCACTGATGGGCACTGATCACTGATGGGTGGCACTGATGGGCACTGGTAGGCACTGGTATGTGACACTGATAGGCAGCACTGATTGTTGGCATGGATGATGAGGCACTGATGGGCATTGATTTATAGCACTAGTGGGCATTGATAGGTGGCACTGTGGGCACTGGTAGGTGACAGCGTAAGGGGAAAAAAAACGATTACCGATCTTCTATTTACATCAGATGATCAGCTGTCATTGGCTGACAGCTGATCGGCTGGGATCGGCCCCTTACTTCCATCTATGATCAGCCAAGTCTCATAGACCCGGTGATCACAGAGCGTTCTGCAAGCTCCCCACAGGAGGTGCGCAGGCAGCTCATGTACGGGAGGACGTCTATTGACAGCATCACGGCAATTAAGGCCTGCGCTGTAGCCGTCATTTGGCTTTAGCATGGGTGGGAGGAGGTTTATATGTGTTAACTAGTCACCCACGATGAGCTACATCCAAGACTCAAACCGTCCTTTGAGCATGGTAGTGTTTGCCCATGTTTAGATGAACACAAAATATACCATGTATATGTGAATCTGTGCTTTTACATCCATCTGCTGAGACTGGGTGGTGGCCTGGCTTGTTTCAACGATGAACACACAATCATTTTAAAAGGAATCCCCACACCACCAGACTGTAGTAAAAGTCTTCCTTTACTGTTTGGCAGCAGGATACAGCGTACGCATTTCATGCTTACAAGTGCTTGATTGAGATTGATTGCTTCTAGATGTAAATTACATAAGATCTCTATCTTGTTATACAATAAAGGAATAAGTTTGCTACAGTCTGGTAGTACTGGAATTCCTTACCCAGATCATTTGCCTTTGTCTATTGTGTCCTATCTATGCAACTTTTTTGCAGGAATGCAAAAGCCGACCACTTTCTTTTTTGGTAGGATGGGATAGCAAATAGTGCAGCCCTACAGGTATCTGTAAGAAATCAGACACCATGTTGTGTCATAGAAGTACACTACACCCCTCCCATAAGTAACACATGCTCAGCTACCTTTTTGTTATAAAAAAAAAAAATCTAGTTTACTAAAAACTGATAGAATATCCTTGATGAGACATTTGCCTATCGTCAGCCTAATTCTATCCAGTTCCAAATAATAGTGCTTGTATTATTACCACTATATCAGAATAGACTACTTTACCAGTTCTCAACTGTATAGATTGCAGTAGTAACCCACATCAAGGTAATGCCTATGGGTAATATGATGGAAGTGTAGTATTGGGGAGGTCACTATTTTTACATGATGGGAAGCAGAGAATATTGAAGAAAAAAAATAAACATCCGCACTCTTTTGTCATATCCATTTAAGTTTTCCACACACACTTCTGTAAAATTTAATGTGCAAAGAAAGAGAAGAATGGGGCTAAAGAATGTCTCAGTGTACTAATGATGTGATATTTTCTAAATTGGAAGACCACATTAAAACTCTTGGTTTAGGAGATGCACTTATGCATGAATGTATTCCCTCACCTTCTATACCTCTTCCAAACACTTCCGATTTAAATCCCAGGAACATTCCTTAAGCAGATCAGAAGTGAGTTTGGGAAGTTCTTATGGAATGGTAAATCCCACTGGATTAACCACCAACTTTTGTCTGGGCCCAAGTTCTCAGGTGGCATAGGCCTACCGGATGTTACTAAATATCATAAAGTGACACATATGGCCCGGATTTGACTCAGGTAAGTGGTGGCTTTAGTTTAAACAATCATTTTTGGACTAAAACGTGGCAGAACTCCCATGGCTCTAGCAAGATAATCCTAGTTATTTGTATAACCACTCAACCACTGGAATGGCATTGACCCTATTTAGGACTAATAGTCATGTCAGACTTAACACCATCCAGACTGACTTCAGTGATAGGTCACCCGTGGTCCCTTCCAGGCCTGCAAGATGTTTGTTTTTTTTTATACTGTGCGACAGGGACAATTTCGCTTGCAACACTTCCATCCTGAGGGGCAGTGGCGCTCATTATCAGGCATTCAGGTGATTTTTGAACCCCCTCTTTCCTTATGTAAAGCTATGCAACTGCAACATTTTTTGACACACAGCTGGGTCAAGGTGGCTTTTGTGCCCTCCCTCACAGAGTTTGAAAACCTCTGTCTGTCTGTAGAGCCAACTCCACACTGTCTCTCGCAGTCCTACCAGATCCTGACATACACAGTGGACTCACCACCTCCAAAGTATCTAGATCAGTGGGAACGAGACTTGCACACTTCTTTCATTGATCAACAGAGGGTTAGAATCATACAAATGACTCACAAGGCCTCCATAGCATGTAAAATTCAAAAGACTGGTTAAATACTTTCATGAGGATATAAGGTACCTACAACTTTGCATAAGATATTTCCACATGCCCCTCATTTTGTTGGCGGTGCCAAAAAGAGGAAAACTCTTTATTACACATTTTTGGTTTTGTGCAAATATCAGAGAGTTCTGGGCACAGGTCAGACATTTGAAAGATTGTGGAGGCCTTCCTCCTCCATTTAACCCCAATGTCGTAAAACGTTATAAATGTTCTTTGCTAATACACTTTTTGAATGCAGCTAAAGCCTGTGTTCCGAATATTTGTAAACAGACGATGACCTCCCTGGTCAGTTTATGGTTTGCTAAAGTTTACTAAATGAAAGTGAAGGATTTATGACATTGGCGAATCATCAGGAAGATTGTTTCCGTAAAACGTGGTTCTTCTTGAATTTACTTGTTACCCTGCATACCGTGATATAGTGGGATCTTGATCACAAAATCTTTGAGATGTCTGCTCATCCCTGAATAGTGCTCTGAATGAGTTCAGAGACATGCTGATGGATGTCCCTTGATGGCAGAGGTTGTACACATTCTTCCACCCCAACCCTTTTCTCTACCTCCAACTTGGCTTTCTCGCTTTTCTCCTCATTCTACCCTCCATCTCTGAGACAAGATGTTTAGCCTTGCTGGGTCCTCCATAAATGCTTGGATGTCTTTGGAGGCATACCTATTTTCCTATGTCTTTCTTTTCTTTATGCTCTGTTTAGTTTAACATGGTCCTACAGGGAAAACCATTCCTCCACTGTTCTTATTGTTTTATAATGGAGAGAAGCATTGTCATGTTTGCTCTTTCACAAGTCTCTGTATACATAGTCATGGCATGATCTAATGTGGTCACCTTTAATCAGGTTTGCATGGCATACTGTCCTAGTTTTCTGTTCCTGACTGGCCTACGCGAGTTGTTTTATATCCTGTCCTGTGATTTCTCTGTTATTCTAAACAATTGTTTAGAATGACCTGAAAACCAAAAAAAAAGAGAATAAAAAAAAAAAAAAAGAAATGTGCCAATTCCCTGTCATACTGCCCCTGACTGCTGGATCTTATATGCTCAGATGGAGTTGGTACAGTAGTTTATCACTGATTCTAATTATAAAATAAAGGATACAAGACACCTTAAAAGGATAAAACCTCACCAGCAGCACAAAGACTGAAGATTTGCCTTTTAAGGAATATATTGTTGCAGTTATCCTATGTTCTAAAGATAGGCTATTTAATTCTCTGTAATTAAAAGATGAAATTACAGTGTTTCAGGTACTACTATTTCTGTGTTACTCATCTAATTTCTACAGCTAAATCATAGGAATTAGGAGCACTGCATCACAATCTGGAGAGGAAAAATAATGTTGCACAATACTCTCCAACTACAATGTGTTTCTGAGAGATATTTTCAAAAGAGAGAAGTGCATTTGAGATAAACAAAATCCTTTATTGCACAAGGTTCCCCAAGTTTGCAAGCAATCTATAGCTGAAGTCTTTGACATAACTAGGCCACACACAGTCTCAAGTGGCTGGTCAAACAGGAAGTTACCATTTCCCATTTTTAACATTTCACTAACCGCCAACTACAGGACTATAACAGGTTATAGTCACAGGGGACCATGTTAAGCAATCATAACAAATAGTGATAAAACCGACAACTTCTTTTAACTAAAAAAAGATGTCATTATTCAATCAAACTTTGATTCGGGGCAGGCTGCAAAAACACTAATTTCTACAGACTGTAACTCTGAATAGTAACAGGCAACACGTCTTGACAACAGAGCTACGCAACATACATCTCGTGCGTTGTGGTGTTCAGGAATGTCAGAAAAAGTCATGTACTTTTTTAATTTTTGCATATAGCCTGTAATACATGACATTTTTGTTCTTGAGTTTAGTTATACTTTAAACTGGTGTTAAACCCCAAAACAAACATTTATTATATTGCAGCTTAGCACAATTTCTTAGATGTGATTGCTGTATTAGTTTTTTTTTTGTTTGTTTTTTTAGGTTTTTCTTCTTTTATTTGCACCTGGTGATCTTGCCAGTAGGTCTGTTTTTTTTTAAACAGAACACGCTGTTCTGCAAAATGTAGCAATTTGAGGGTTGAGACAAACTATTTACCACAGATAGAGGTGCTTACAATGATCAGATTTTATTTATTCATGTCAAACAATTATTCCAAAAGAAAAGAAAACTGTTGCTCTTTGGCTTCAATTTGTTAGTGTATTTAAATCTACTAGTACATCCAGCACTCCCCTTCACCCAGATTAACAAAGCTGCCATCTGCTGTGCCCCCTGTTTTCCTTCATCCAGAGTGGAGGCACTCTAGGTGTGTTACTGGCCAGGTGACCAGGTGAAAACAGAAGGGAAAAAAAGCCTATAAAAAAGAAATCTAATGCAGCCACCATATCTAATGATTGGTAAGCTGCAATACATTACAGTTTTGTTTTGGGGTTTAATACTGCTTTACCTAATGCTTGATTATGCTTGGTAGTTATCTCCTTAAATCAGCAAATACATAGGTCTTAAAGTGATTCTAAAGGTTTGTGTCTTCTTCTCGGGTCCACTGACGTTGCTCCTGGCTCCTCCCCCTTGACCAGTGTCCCCAATAGCAAGCCACTTGCTATGGTGGCACTGGTGCGTGCCCTCTCCCATACCCCTCTCTCTTTGCGTCCATAAAACACATAAAGCCATGACTCGCCCTTCCCTGCACCCCGCTCTCTCCTCATTGGCCTACCAGCTGTGATTGACAGCAGTGGGAGCCAGTGTCTCAGCCAATGAGGAAAGAGAGGCCTGGGACAGCCAAGGCTCCCATGCATATCACTGGATTGAGAAGGGCTCAGGTGAGTATAAGGGAGGGGCTGTGGGGGGGGGCAGAACAAAGAAGGTTTTTGACCTGCATGCATAGAATGCATGCAGGTCAAAAACTTTCAGTCTTTATAACCAGTCATAGCCACGGCACAGCTCTCTCTATGAATGGAGAGTGCAGTGCGCATGCGCTGGTGACATCACTTTTCTGGTACACATTTGGGATTTTATTTTACTTTCACTTTTAATGATGATGGTAAACAGGACAAACAGAGAGGGTGAATTAAATGGAGGCACAAGCAACAATAAAAACCTGGCAGGTGTTCTAATCCACCTCCACTCTATCCAAAACTAAATGTAGCATGGCCCCCTAAGGAACTGCTTGGATTTACCTGCTCGTCTGCACTGCCGTGACCTGATGAACAATCCAACCCACCTGACACTCTGGGTTCAGACATATTTGCACCACCTTAAAGCAATTAGTCAGACAACTCTGTGCATTTATGTTCTGATAAGGTTTACTAGAACAGTTCAAAGAGGATATTGTCACAAAGAGGAGGAAGTAGATCTGCTGGGTTTTAGGCAACAGTTCCAACTCAGCAAAGCAATCCCTCCAAATAACACAAGTCAAGATATTTGCAGGTAAAACAGTCTATTATATACACATGTACAGTGGAGTTCTGCTTTCACCTGATAGGATAAACAAAATTAAATGGTTATACTGACAAATTTCTAAAGGGGAAACCTCGGCCAGCTTATAAACCTCTAACTCTAATGAGAGGTCAGACTCTCAGACTACCAATGGTATAAGGGCCCTTGTAGCAATAATGACAGCAATGTCCACGTTGCAGATCTGATGGTCTTCACCGGCAGTAGGAGCTCATTAATTGTATCCAATAAGGTGTAATAGCAAGCAATAAGGTTTCTTGAAATGGTAGAAGCTTAAGGTGTCTATGCACAGTCTTCAAGATAGGTTCAGTAAAGTATTCCCAAAGGAAAAAATGTCTGTGCAAAGTGTCCTAGTGAAACCGTGAGAAAAGGATTTGTAAAGGTGGGCGATTGCCCTCTTACCAACGACCAGGCCGGTTTAATGCTCTCCAGACAGAAGCTCTTGTAGCGACACTTGTGCAGCGGATCCGATGTATCAATCTCCCGATGTGAAGTTCAGAACACAGGTTGGCAGGCGACCGAAGTTGTGTTGGATGGTTGTCTGACGAACAGCAAGCAGTGCTAGGCCCCTCTCATCCGGGTTGGAATGTGATACCCCTCATGGTGGGCCGCGACCTCTCTCAATGAACGGAGGGGTCCGTCTTGCTTCAGGCCCAGGAGGAAGAGAGCACAAGGTGGAGCTGTGGTTTCTTTTATACTTCCTCCCTGTGGTCTTTTGGATGGCAGCAAGGATCCCTGGGATATGTAGTCCAGGTACATGTGAAGCAATCAGTCTAAACAACTACTCATCCCACAATCCCTTTAGTTTGGCTCACAAACATGATTTCAGTTGATAACACTGGACACTAGAGGGACATGCAATGCATAGAAATACTGTAGGATAACTGTACTTTATAATTGCAGTCCACATTGCTACATCCTCCCCCCATTTGAAAGTCTTTGGTCCCTAAAGACAGATCACAACCTGTGGGATCACTTTACTGTGTCAGAAGAACTACATAATTAATCATCTGATAAACTAGAAGTTGCAACAGCAAACAACTGACACAAAAAAGCATCTTCTAACAGCAAATTATATACATCCTCAGGCAAAGTCATATTCATTTTCTGACAAGCCAGTAACAAGTTAGTGGCCCACCCAGTAGTGTCAGGAGGTGGATCAAGGTCATCCTTTACTAAAGGTTTGACAACGGAGGCAAGTGCTTGACTAGAATGTTGAGCAGTAGGTATAAGTCCATCAGAATTATCTCCAAGTGCATCATACGTCAGTCTTTTTGGAGGGCATATCCTCTGTCTCAACCTGGAGTAGATGTTTTTCAGGCTCTGGTTCTGGTTCAGGGACTATCTCCCTCTCTACGAGATTAGGAGGAGGAGTGGGAGCATCCGTTACACTCGGCACTTCACTGGGTTCCACCTTGACCACCTCATCTCTCCTTGGTGGGTGAGGATCTAATGTTTCCATTTCAGGCAAAGGAAGACATGTCCTCCTCCTAAAGGGTGTCCTTTGTCAGTCTTCTTCCTCAGTACCAGGGACGATGGAATCATCTTCATAAGAAGAAACCCACAACCAATCAAGGGTTAATTCTTCATCGTCACTTTCCTCTTCAGGGAGTGTAGGGGGGCAAGGTTTCCGGGCCCTAGGCCTCAGCGTCGGGGACTGATACGTCTCTAAGAAAGGGGGGTGAGGGTATTCGAACAGCCACTGATATGGACAGCAAATGGTTCTGATGCCAAGTCTTAAAAGGGCCGGTCTTCCCTTCAGGCCGAATCTAGTACACAGGGAGCCCAGGAAGTTGTTTACAGACAATTTAGGGTTGGGAACGCCATCAGTCAGCCAGCTTCCCTAGCACCCCTAGATTGCACAACAACACTCGATCTCCAGGTTGTAAATCCTGAACCCTCACTCTGAGATCAAAGTTTTTCTTGTTCTTTTGTTCTCTGATGGTAGAGGCCTCCTTGGCTTTCTCATAAGACACTTTTAGATTCTTCCGAAGTCTGTCAATATACCCCCTATAAGAGGCTTGGGAGGTGTGATCAAGGGAGGTTCCAAAAGACAGATCCACAGGTAGATGAGCTTCTCTCCTTAACATTAACCTGTAGGGGGAGTATCCAGTAGAATCATTTGAGGTGTTATTATAAGCATAAACTACTGCAGCAATATGATCTCCCCAATGCTGTTTCTTCTCTAATGGGAGGGTTACCAACATGTTCAGCAGGGTACGGTTAAAGCGCTCAGGTTGTGGAGCCCCTTGAGGATGGTAAGGAGTAGTCCTGGATTTCTTTATGCTTAAGAGTTCACATAATCTTCTGTAGGTATGAGCCGACCACCCCCCTGTTCGGTTCGCACTAGAACATGCGAACAGGAAAAAAGTTTGTTCGAACACCCGAGCACCGTTAAAGTCTATGGGACACGAACATGAATAATCAAAAGTGCTAATTTTAAAGGCTTATATGCAAGTTATTGTCATAAAAAGTGTTTGGGGACCTGGGTCCTGCCCCAAGGGACATGGATCAATGCAAAAAAAACTTTTAAAAACGTCCGTTTTTTCAGGAGCAGTGATTTTAATAATGCTTAAAGTCAAACAATAAAAGTATAATATCCCTTTAAATTTCGTAGCTGGGGGTGTCTATAGTATGCCTTTAAAGGGGAGCATGTTTCCCATGTTTAGAACAGTCTGACAGCAAAATGACATTTCAAAGGAAAAAAAGCCATTTAAAACTACTCGCGGCTATTGCATTGCCGGTCCGACAATACACATAGAAGTTCATTGAAAAAAATGGCATGGGAATTCCCCACATAGGAACCCCGAACCAAAATTTAAAAAAAAAATGACGTGGGGGTCCCCCTAAATTCCATACCAGGCCCTTCAAGTCTGGTATGGATATTAAGGGGAACCCCGGCCAAAATTTAAAAAAAAAATGACGTGGGTGTCCCCCTAAATTCCATACCAGACCCTTCAGGTCTGGTATGGATTTTAAGGGGAACCCCGCGCCAAAAAAAAAATATGGTGTGGGGTCCCCCCAAAAATCCATATCAGACCCTTATCCGAGCATGCAACCTGGCAGGCCACAGGAAAAGAGGGGGGATGAGAGAGCGCCCCCCCTCCTGAACTGTACCAGGCCACATGCCCTCAACATTGTCCCCATGTTGATGAGGACAAGGGCCTCATCCCCACAACCCTGGCCGGTGGTTGTGGGAGTCTGCGGGCGGGGGGCTTATCGGAATCTGGAAGCCCCCTTTAACAAGGGGACCCCAGATCCCGCCCCCCCTGTGTGAAATGGTAAGGGCCTACCATTTCACTAAAAAACTGTCAAAAATGTTAAAAATGACAAGAGACAGTTTTTGACAATTCCTTTATTTAAATGCTTCTTCTTTCTTCTATCTTCCTTCATCTTCTTCTTCTGGTTCTTCTGGCTCTTCTGGTTCTTCCTCTGGCGTTCTCGTCCAGCATCTCCTCCGCGGCGTCTTCTATCTTCTTCTCCTCGGGCCGCTCCGCACCCATGGCATGGGGGAGGCTCCCGCTCTTCTTTTCATCTTCTTCTCTTTTTAATCTTCTTCTTCATCTTCTTCTCTTCTTCATTTTCTTCTCCGGGCCGCTCCGCATCCATGCTGGCATTTAACATTTTTGACAGTTTTTAATGAAATGGTAGGGGTACTTGTACCCCCTTACCATTTCACACAGGGGGGGCCGGGATCTTGGGGTCCCCTTGTTAAAGGGGGCTTCCAGATTCCAATAAGCCCCCCGCCCGCAGACCCCCACAACCACCGGCCAGGGTTGTGGGGATGAGGCCCTTGTCCTCATCAACATGGGGACAAGGTGTTTTGGGGGGCTACCCCAAAGCACCCTCCCAATGTTGACGGCATGTTGCCTGGTACGGTTCAGGAGGGGGGGCGCTCTCTCGTCCCCCCTCTTTTCCTGCGGCCTGCCAGGTTGCGTGCTTGGATAAGGGTCTGGTATGGATTTTTGGGGGGACCCCACGCCATTTTTTTTTTTGGCGCGGAGTTCCCCTTAAAATCCATACCAGACCTGAAGGGCCTGGTATGGAATTTAGGAGGACCCCCACGTCATTTTTTTTTTTTTTAATTTTGCTTCGGGGTTCCCCTGTGGGGAATTCCCATGCTGTTTTTATCAATGAACTTCTATGTGTATTGTCGGACCGGCAATGCAATAGCCGCGAGTAGTTTTAAATGGCTTTTTTTCCTTTGAAATGTCATTTTGCTGTCAGACTGTTCTAAACACGGGAAACATGCGCCCCTTTACAGGCACACTATAGACACCCCCAGCTACGAAATTTAAAGGGATATTACACTCTTATTGTTTGACTTTAAGCATTATAAAATCACTGCTCCTGAAAAAACGGCCGTTTTTAAAAGTTTTTTTTGCATTGATCCATGTCCCCTGGGGCAGGACCCAGGTTCCCAAACACTTTTTATGACAATAACTTGCATATAAGCCTTTAAAATTAGCACTTTTGATTTCTCTTATAGACTTTTAAAGGGTGTTCCGCGGCATTCGAATTTGCCGCGAACACCCCAAATTGTTCGCTGTTCGGCGAACTTGCAAACAGCCAATGTTCGAGTCGAACATGAGTTCGACTCGAACTCAAAGCTCATCCCTAATCTTCTGATCAGTTTGCTCTCAAAATCTCTACCTTGATCCGAATGCAGACGCTGAGGCAACCCGTAATGAATGAAGAACTTCTCCACTAGAGTCTTTACAACAGTATTAGCTAGTTGATCCCTAGTGAGGAAAGCTTGAGCATATGGGGTGAAATGATCTGTCACAACTAGGACATTACTTTGTCCACTTAGGTCAGGTTCCAGACACAAGAAATCAATGCACACTAACTCCATGGGTCCCTGGCTTTGATGATGGCCCATTGGGGCTGCCCTGCCTGGTAAGGTCTTTCTCTGAATGCATCTGATGCAAGAATGACAGTAGATTTCCACCTCCTTTCTCATGGACACTAGTAGAATCGATCCGTGACCAGCTTGATAGTTCTATCTGGGCCTAAATGACTATGATCATCATGAAGAGCGGTCAACACGCTTAGATGATGTTTCTCAGGAAGGAACAGTTGACTCAGACTTCCTGGTTCCTCAGAGGGACCTCTTCGATATATGACCCTATCTTCCAACTTCATTCGCTCCCACTCTCTATAAATTACTTTGGCCCCCTCGATGTGGCTATTCACCAGTATCTCAGGGCCTTTGTGCAGATAACGATTTCCTTATCAAACTCCCCAATGGATCTTCCCGTTGATCCCATCTCATATCCTCTTTTGTCAGCTGAAGCAATTCTTGGCTGCGTACCTGGGTCAAATCACGGTAATACTTCGGTACCCCAGCGGGGGTGACTCCCACCGCTTCGGCCCCTATGGCTCCCCTGTGTCAGTTTTCCAATTACCATACAGGGCTTTAAGCTGATTGGTTAGTGATGCTCCTCACGCTGACAGGAATTCGCCCCCCATTTCTTAGTAAGGCTCGAGTGGGTGGCAGCTCCTGCAGCGACACACTACAGCGGATCCGCCGTATCGATCTCCTGCGAAGCTCAGAACACAGGTTGGCAGGCAACCAAAGTTGTGTTGGATGGATGTCTGATGAACAGCAAGCAGTGCTAGGATGGATGTCTGATGAACAGCAAGCAGTGCTAGGCCCCTCTTATCCAGATAGGAATGTGATACACAGCGCTGTAGGCTGAGACCTCTCTTTCCATGAATGGAGAAGTCCATCTCACTTCAGGGCCAGGAGGAAGAGAGTGCAGGGTGGAGCTGTGGTTTCTTTTATAGTTTCTCCCAGCAATCTCTCCGATGGCAGCAAGGATCCCTGGGATATGTATTCCAGGTACAAAGTCATGCAAAGCAATTATCAGTCTAAATTATCAGTCTAAAGAACTACTCATCCCACAATCCCTTTAGTTTGGCTCACAAACATGATGTCAGTTAATAACACTGGGCACTAGAGGGATATGCGATGCATAGATATACCGGAGGATCACTGTATAATTGTAGTCCACATTGCTACATAAAAAAAAGTTTTTTCCTTTAGTTTTACTTTAAGTAAATCAACCCCAATGATTTCACTATTTCCATATTTAGGTTTCTATGAATTACTGTTAAGTAACTCAAAATTGGCCATTACCAATGTATATTTTTACAGTCTTTAAATATCGCTTGCCTGGACCACTACTTAATTACCGCATGTATTTAATTATTTATTTCCTTCTGTGAACTGAGTTTAATGCCGCAAAACAGCATAGTGAAATGACAGCTTCAGGATCGCATGCGATATTTAGGGAAGATGTATCTGGACACCTAAATACCGCATGCGATCTTCTTTAGTGAATGGAGCCCAGTGGCCCAAAAATATTCTGTGTGCTAGCCATACCTGAATGTAGATGCTTATACATTTGAATGGCACCATACTCCAACACTACAAAAGCATACTTACTGACTGTCCTGGATTTGTGAGAATGTAAATGGGAAATGTATAAGAAAGTGAAATAAAATCCAAAATGTTACTGTTGCCATGACAACAAGAGACGATAACTTCCATTGGGGACCTTGCTAATCAAATACATCAAGTATTTTACTAATGAATAATACATTTTGGCTGTGTTTCTAACCCTATTTTAATACATTATAATCAAATTAATTTGTACAAAAGGTCAATGTTATGCCTGTTGTAGAACCATGGTCATTTTAAATGAATTTACAATCCCAAATTAAAGTACATTCTCTTCCTACAATGGCTTGCTGGATGCACAACAATTAAAGGTCTTCCTGAATTATTGTAAAATGTTGACAACTATGGTACTGCTACTTCTGAATGAGTGAGAATAGAATTAGAATATTCAGAGTTTGATTAAGCTTTTTAGCATTTTTTTGATTTAGCTTTTTAGCATTTGATGACACTTACTGGGCTTCCCACTGTTCTCTTTGCTAGAGGTCCTGACATGAGGAATCAAGCCCTGCTTCTACCCCACAGAAACACAGTGCAGAAAAAGGCAGGGTAAGTCAGTAATGGAGAAACAACACTGGTGACTAAGCATATGCCCCTGCCTGCCACTTTTTGGGCATATCTACCTGGGTTCAGTTCCTCTTTAAAGCATATCTAAACCCAACAGCAAACATTTAACATATTGCAGCTTTCCAGTCCTTTATTTTGACCTGTTGATCTTGTCAGTGGCACCCTTCCTGTTCTGGGATGCAAACACTCACTATTCTGAGTCTATAGGTTCTATAGAGGAGAGGTACTGTCTTTCTAAGACAACACTACCGAACACCTACCCTTTCAATCTCCTCTTTAACATAGACAGACAGACATAATCCACAGAGATTAAAAGAGGGAGGGGTGCTGCGCTAACCAGAAAAAAGGACTGCTATAGATCTCTGTATGTGGTCAATTACCATGTGCTAATCGCCCATAACACATAAAATCACATAGTAAAATAAAATCACATGAAAAAAATAAATTCGCATAGGTAAGTGTTGATTGCTAAAAACCTAGTGAGATGTAAAAATGTTGTGGTAATCCGAAAAGATAATGTAAAAACGTCTTCATGTGAATAATAAAACGTGAATATATCTATAAACCATTTGATACATATAAACAGAATAATATTCTAATCAGTAGTGCAGAAAACATATAATATAAAGTGCTGGTGCTCAGGTGACCTGAATATATCTATTGAGACAAATTATTCCATAACATGAAATAGAGCAAATAAGAATAAAAATAAATAATGCAGTGAACAGTGACAAAATATTAATAATATAATGACCCAACAGTAGTGATTTAAAATTCAGTGATAATCTACAAAAATAATAAATGACATGCCAATAAATCCAGCAAATAAAGTACAAATGTCTTATAAGTGTGCACAGAAAAAGTGCTAAAAAAAAAACAGTAGTGGGGTGTCTGGGATGCAATTCACTCTGTGTCCTCTTCGTGCAACATACACTAGTTTGGGTAATGGCCCCTTACCTAGCTACTTTAGAGTAGCTAAACCGCAGGGTCCTGAGCCTCAATCGCGTCCCTATGTCCACGCTTGCCGGCGTTGTGGGATCCTTATGGCATCTGGGTATGAGTGGCTATAATCCTAGCTGGGGTCCTGGACCAGCGCGGGTCCTAGCTTATCCTCCACATCTCAGATATATATAAAGAGTGGATATACAGGACAAAGATACTAGATGGTGAAGTATGTTTTGAACAGGGTGGTCGCTTTATTCAAAAACATAGGTGAAATGTACTCACATTGAACAGTATAAAGATACAAGCCTTTCTCCTATGAGCAGCGGGCTCGTAATGCTTCCAGTCATATGAAAAAGCCTGTTCCGTCCCTACGCGTGACGTCACCGATCACGTGACTTTTTCAGGGGATGAACAAAATAGGCTCATTGTGGTCTTAAATAGTCTCTCCCATAGTGTTTAATGGGTGGCCATTTTCTCGTAGCCGCGCCAGCCATTACTCAGTATCTTATGTGCGCGGCCATTTTTTTGGTTAGTAAAGGCTGAGTTGTCATACTCAATGGGTAGATGCCAAATTAGCTGTGTGTTTCCATGGTGATGTATAACTAAACCTGGATACAACCCAGTTCTATGGAGGGGGATCCGTTTTACATGACATAACATGCATAAACAGTCTTTATTAATAAAATAGTATAATCTCGCTGGGTCGCTGGCTAGTAATTATAAATCTATAAAAGGCTGCCAATATGGTGCATAGAAAATAGATAAAAAATATTTATTATTTAATAGATTAAAATAAATAAAATATTAGAAAAAAATAATAAAATATTAGAAAAAAATTGAAAAAATTGAAAAAATATTAAAAAAGGAAAAATTCCTATATCAAATCTTTTTAATAGAATATTGTTATTTAAAAGGTAAAGTTGGGATAAATGAAAAATTCAAAAATAGAGAATCCACAGAAGGGTGATGGAATGGGCTTTTTCTTCATATGCACATCAACCCTTACATAATATCTCATGTAAATACATATGATCTGGACTACAGTACAATTAACAGGGGAGGGAGGGAAGGTAAATAAGACAATATCATAAACATGTACTGTTATTCTCTAGAGCAGTGTTTCTCAACTCCAGTCCTCAAGGCGCCCCAACAGGTCATGTTTTCAGGATTTCCCTCAGATAAAACAGCTGTGGTAATTACTAAGGCAGTGAAACTGATCAAATCACCTGAGCGAAATAATGGAAATCCTGAAAACATGACCTGTTGGGGCGCCTTGAGGACTGGAGTTGAGAAACCCTGCTCTAGAGAGTACCAAGGGCATTGGGAAAAGAGAGAGAGGGGGCCAAAAACATGTTCCTAGAGGTATGGTAAAAGTAATTAAAATAAGATTAGACGAATAGGGTGTATAAAAAGATTGTTGTGTACACTACTAATTAAAAATCACTTAAAAAACAATTCAAATCGAACTCGATATTCAAGCCTCTAGGTGCAAATGTATCTAAACTGAATATCCATTTGGATTCGAGCTGGCTGAGGGTCCTCACCTTATGGTCCCCCCCCGCCAGTGCCTGACATACGGTTCAATTCCCCAGAATTTTAGTTGTGTGGGGTCTTTATTATGACACAAAAGGAAGTGTTTAGATAACTATGCAAATAATAGGCTGCGCTTCCAAGAATTAGACGTGGTCATAATTAATAAACCAACTGAGTGACATTCAGCATGAACCAAATAAAATAGTTTTAAATGAGGCGTAACTGCACCGACATCGGAGACTATAGGATACAGGCGGACATCATATCCAAAAGATTGGAAGAAAAAGGTTACAACAAAGAACTCTTAATTAAAACTAAACAACAGGTGGAATCCATAGATAGAGTTTCTCTATTAAATGACGCCCCCAGAAGCAACTCGGGGGGACCATCATTACCGTTTATCACGAGCTTTTCCACACAACATTATCAGATCACAAGGATCTTGCGTAAACACTGGCACCTCCTAGAGAATGATAGGGTTATTAAAACGATTTTACCTGATAAACCACAAATAGTATTTAGGGGGGTCCCCTCACTACGGGACAAAATTGCCCCTAATGTAGTGGACCCGCCCACGAAAAAGATTTCTTTTTTCCAGAATTTATCTGGCTACCATCAATGTCGAAGGTGCCAGATATGCTCTCTTAATAGATGTAAACAGAGGAAAACTGAGTCTTTTACATCTTTCAGTACATCTAGGGTCCATAAAATTGAACCTTTTGTTACGTGTAGCACCAAAGGGGTGGTATATTTATTGCAATGCCCCTGCGGGCTGCAATATATAGGTCGAACTAAACGTCCCATGCAGGTCCGGTTGGGAGAACATATTACAAACATCAAGAATGGATACCAATACCATTCGGTATCAAAACATTATGCGTTACACCATATTTTTGGGGATAGATAGGTATAGTACCCACTGGAGGGGCGGATCCTTGGTCAGGGAATTGTCCAGATTGGAAATGACCTGGATCCATCGTGTTCGGTGTTATACCCCCCATGGTTTAAATATTGATACCGATGTGAACGCTTTCATTGACAATGGTTAGACAGTTTACTTTATGGCCTTTACCTGAGATCATGGTGTCCGAAGGTTTTTGGACAATGTAAGGGTGATATTTCCCCCTCCCCATATTTTCATCCCTGGAGGGTCATCAAACTCCAATCTCTTTTAAGGTTTTCAAGTTTCTCAGTTTGGGGTCTTTTTGGGGTGCACAGGTAACTAACACACCGATCAGATAGTCTCAAATATCCCCAAGGGTGGATCTGTCCATTAGTAAATAAGATGCATGGACTGTACTCCATTAATAATTTTTTGACCTTCCTAGTAATTTATTAATATATGCTTTGGTCAACATGAGATAATTTTTTGTGTGTCATTTATAACTGAAGGAGTGAAGCTGTTTTTTATTCCCCCTTTTTTTTTTTTAAGGGTACTCCTTTTTTGTGTAAATCATTTTTTTAACATATTCCATAATCCATAGGTGGAACAGACAGCCATACATTGTCCAATATTCGCAGGGATGATGTGACCCCTATGTGTGCATTATCCTACACCTTGAATTAATGGATTACTCGATGTGAATATTTTCACAGGGATGGTGTGAACCTTATGTTGACATTATCCTACACTGGAAACTATTAGGTTACTGGATGGGAAGATTCTGTTTCTTATTTGTCAAACTACCAGTTCTCTATGTTTACAAGATGGAATATTGGCTCACTTGGCTGATATTTTTCCTTTGTCCCACAAATAACTACATTTTAAATAGCAACACATGGGTCCCGATTGCCCTTATTAGAAATGGCGGCGGTGGCCTCGGACGCCCTGATCTCAGAAGGGGGCGTTCCCTTGTCTGTGTTTGTTTCCTTTATAGGTGGTGTGTCAGCACGCCGCCCGTACCCCAGGAAGACGACAGCTCTGTCGAAACGGCGTAGGGAGGAGCGGCGTGCTGACGTCACCACCATACCTCGCTGAACCCGGAAGGAACTGGCAGCAGCTGAAGCCGGCCGGCACTATTTTAAGTGATCTTTTACTGCATACACTGTAAGTGTTATTCTTTTATATCATTAAAGAGGTTTTTACTGTATTACGCTATGGAGCATTTTCTTTTCTCACATATTTGTGGATTGGGAGCGGAAACATCTACACTAGGTTGATCCCCTGGAGTGGTGGCCTGTGACATATACCGCAACAGAGACCCAGTGGCTGGGGGACACAGCCACTTGTGCGTAAGATCTCTGTGACAGGAGATCTTTGGATCTGGTAAGGGGCCCATTTACTTGAGGTGGAGGATCTCCCAGCAACATCACACTCCTTAGGGAGACAGTCTTTTTTTGCATGCTTTTATCACTGGAAGAACGGGTGTTTTTCTCCTTCTCTTTATTAAATTTTTGCATCTTCAAGGATTTTATTTTTCAATTATATGGACTCACTCTTATTGCATTCGATTGTTGAACTCCTGTATCACCACTATTCTATCAGTGTGATCTCCACTTTGCTGATATTGATTTTTTCTAATATTTTATTTGGTTCATGCTGAATGTCACTCAGTTGGTTTATTAATTATGACCACGTCTAATTCTTGGAAGCGCAGCCTATTATTTGCATAGTTATTTAGGTGTGGGTTGTCTCACATTAGAGGTTGCAGCTGGTTTTTGAGTTCTTAGGTTCATTCTGTTTTATATATTTTTTTCACCTATTTGTATGTTAATATAACTATAGGGATAGCGCAGTATTTTTCTTTTTGGGTTTATAAGTGTTTAGATACACTGTGTTTGTCATACCCCTTTAGAATATTATTCACATGTTCTTTGATCCTTACCCGGAGGGGTCTTTTTGTGCGGCCTATGTACTGTAGGCCGCAACTGCATTCTAGGGCGTATACCGCTCCTTCCGTGTTACAACAGATACATTCTTTAATTTCATATGTCTCTCCTGTGCTGGTCGACGTAAAGTGGAATTTCTTCTCATTGGGACGCCTGGTTCTCGAACATGCAAAGCATCTTTTACAGGGGAAAAATCTGTTCCGCGAAAAGAAGGAAATTGCTTTCTTTGGTGGATCAATAACGTTTTTCACAATTTTATCTCTAAGAGTAGGTGCTTTCTTATAAATAAATCTGGGATTGGGGGTAATCTTTCCTGTAATTACTTGTCTGCTAAAAGTATGTGCCAGTGTCTCTTAATAATCTTCTCAATTCTCTTATGTTGGGCATTAAAGTCCAGAATTAGCGGTGCTACCGTAGATGTTGTTTCTTTTCTGGTTTTGTCTCTGATTAGTTATTTTCGGTCCATTTCTTTTACTTCGAATATCTTGTCTCTTATGAATTGTTGATCATAACCTTTATTGGTAAATCTCTGTGCAATCAGTTCTGCTTGCTCTAGATAAGTATTTAAATGTGTACAATTAGCGTGATCGTCAGTGATGGCTGCAATATAAGCCCTACCCCCCAAATAAGCCCTACCCTGTTTCCCCAAAAATAAGCCCTACCCTGAAAATAAGACCTACAAGGACTTTAACTAGGGCTTATTTGGGGGGTAGGGATTATATTGCAGCCATCCCCAACAATCACGCTAGGTCTTATTTTCGGGGAAACAGGGTATGCTCCACTGACCGATCGAGGGGAGGAGAAAAATAGCCAATATAGGCAATACCCCCCACAAAATGAAAACTCTGACCACACTAGGTCTTTTTTAGACAGAGGCCGGGAGAACCCTCCCCTGAGACACATAGACAAAAACAGAAGTCACAGAAGAAGCCAAGAAAGAAGAGAGGAAAACGATCTGGAAAGAGAGAGCAAAAGAAAAAGAGAGTAAAAGGAGAGGGAATTTTTAACCTGAGTGGCCAAACACTGACACACGAAGAAATAGGGGTTTTAGACAAAGGATTAAAATATGCACCCTCCAAGAATTTGGACAAATTTCAAACCTATCTAGGAATTCAGAAATTCGTGAGGAAGCTGAATATTGCCAAGTACATTGCAGGAAATCCATCAAGGCCTAGACATATAGAGTCTTGTGGTGAAGAGATTGTTCATAGTACACTACGAAATAAATCTGTTTTTTATTCCATCGGTAAAGAACAACAAGTACACCGAAGTTTTTAAAAAAGTAGTTTTAGATGATATTAAAGATTTAAAAATCAAGAAAAAAGAGGAACCAAGCCACATAAAGAGCGGCATTAAGAAACTAACAAGAAGGAAAGACTTGGTCATACGACCAGCAGACAAGGGAGGGGGAATTGTGATTTTATCGAAAGAACAATACCACAACAGTATGACCAAGATGTTGGGAGACGAGACGACTTACAGCAGACTATTAAGCAACCCGATGTTTAAGTGCAGAAAAGCACTAGAGAAGGTGGTATGTTTAGGAGTAGAGAAAAACATACTGAACAAAAAAGAAGCCAGATTCCTGATACCTGATTCCTGCAGAATCCCGATAATATATTCATTGCCGAAAATACATAAAGATAAAAGAGACCCACCACCAAGACTGATAGTGAACGGCATAGACTCATTGACATCAAGAATCGGGCAATATATAGATGTTTTTTTTTACAGCCAGTGGTCCAGGACACAGAGGCATATCTCAGAGACACTGAGCAGATGTTACAAATATTAGAAGACGTCCCGAAAGAAGAAGGTCCATGGATTTTGGCTACCGCGGATGTCTCATCCTTATATACAGTGATACTCAACCACCAAGCATGCAAAGCCGCAAAATGGGGCCTTAGGTTATATACCAAGCTACCATGCGTTCAAAGGAAGTTCATAGTAAAATGCCTAGAATTCTGTCTCAAGAATAACTATTTCTGGTATGACAAGAATTACTACCACCAACAGACAGGGGTAGCGATGGGAGCTAAATTTGCCCCAAGTGTGGCAGGCCTCTTCATGGCCCAGTGGGAGGAACAGAATGTTTTCAGCAACAGACCCACCAAACTAGCCATTTACAAGAGATATATAGACGATGTCTTTATACTCTGGAAAGGCGAACTGGGCCAACTTACCAGTTTCTTGGAAAACCTTAACATCAATGACAGAAACATTAAATTATCCTGGGAGACCAGTGAAGAAAAGGTGACATTTTTAGATTTAGACATCATACAGGAAGAGGGTAAATTATGGTCATGCACGCACTTTAAAACTGTGGACAGGAATAGTTATCTCCCTAGAGATAGCTGCCACCATAGAAACTGGCTGTTTAATGTCCCCAAAAGTCAACTTATGAGGGTAAGACGGAATTGTACCCATTTAAATACTTATCTAGAGCAAGTAGAACTGATTGCACAGAGATTTACCAATAAAGGTTATAATCAACAATTCATAAGAGACAAGATATTCAAAGTAAAAGAAATGGACCAAAAAGAACTAATCAGAGACAAAACCAGAAAAGAAACGACATCTACGGTAGCACCACTAATTCTGGACTTTAATGCCCAACATAAGAGAATTGAGAAGATTATTAAGAGACACTGGCACATACTTTTAGCAGACAAGGAATTACAGGAAAGATTACCCCCCGATCCCAGATTTATTTATAAGAAAGCACCTACTCTTAGAGATAAAATTGTGAAAAACGTTATTGATCCACCAAAGAAAGCAATTTCCTTCTTTCCGCGGAACGGATTTTTCCCCTGTAAAAGATGCTTTGCATGTTTGAGAACCAGGCGTCCCAATGAGAAGAAATTCCACTTTATGTCGACCAGCACAGGAGAGACATATGAAATTAAAGAATTTATCTGTTGTAACACGGAAGGAGCGGTATACGCCCTAGAATGCAGTTGCGGCCTACAGTACATAAAACAGGAGGGTTGGGACTTTAAATGAGGTGAGCAAAGAAGGCCAGTACATAGGCCGCACAAAAAGACCCCTCCGGGTAAGGATCAAAGAACATGTGAATAGTATTCTAAAGGGGTATGACAAACACAGTGTATCATAATAAAGACCCCACACAACTAAAATTCTGGGGAATTGAACCGTATGTCAGGCACTGGCGGGGGGGCCATAAGGTGAGGACCCTCAGACAGCTCGAATCCAAATGGATATTCACTTTAGATACTTTTGCACCTAGAGGCTTGAATATCGAGTTCGATTTGAATTGTTTTTTAAGTGATTTTTAATTAGTAGTGTACACAACAATCTCTTTATACACCCTATTCGTCTAATCTTATTTTAATTACTTTTACCATACCTCTAGGAACATGTTTTTGGCCCCCTCTCTCTCTTTTCCCAATGCCCTTGGTTATCTCTAGAGAATAACAGTACATGTTTATGATATTGTCTTATTTACCTTCCCTCCCCTGTTAATTGCGCTGTAGTCCAGATCATATGTATTTACATGAAATATTATGTAAGGGATGATGTGCATATGAAGAAAAAGCCCATTCCATCACTCTTCCGCGGATTCTCTATTTTTTAATTTTTCATTTATCCCAATTTTACCTTTTAAATAACAATATTCTATTAAAAAGATTTGATATAGGAATTTTTCCTTTTTTAATATTTTTTATATTTTTTCAATTTTTTTCTTATATGTTATTATTTTTTTCTAATATTTTATTTATTTTAATCTATTAATTAATACATATTTTTTATCTATTTTCTATACACCATATTGGCAGCCTTTTATAGATTTATAATTACTAGCCAGCGACCCAGCGAGATTATACTATTTTATAATAAAGACTGTTTATGCATGTTATGTCATGTAAAACGGATCCCCCTCCATAGAACTGGGTTGTATCCAGGTTTAGTTATACATCACCATGGAAACACACAGCTAATTTGGCATCTACCCATTGAGTATGACAACTCAGCCTTTACCAACCAAAAAAATGGCTGCGCACATAAGATACTGAGTAATGGCCGGCGCGGCTACGAGAAAATGGCCGCCCATTAAACACTATGGGAGAGACTATTTAAGACCACAATGAGCCTATTTTGTTCATCCCCTGAAGAAGTCACGTGATCGGTGACGTCATGCGTAGGGACGGAATAGGCTTTTTCATATGACTGGAAGCATTACGAGCCCGCTGCTCATAGGAGAAAGGCTTGTATCTTTATACTGTTCAATGTGAGTACATTTCACCTATGTTTTTGAATAAAGCGACCACCCTGTTCAAAACATACTTCACCATCTAGTATCTTTGTCCTGTATATCCGCTCTTTATATATATCTGGGATGTGGAGGATAAGCTAGGACCCGCGCTGGTCCAGGACCCCATCTAGGATTATAGCCACTCATACCCAGCTGCCATAAGGATCCCACAACGCCGGCAAGCGTGGACATAGGGACGCGATTGAGGCTCAGGACCCTGCCGGTTTAGCTACTCTCTTTGCGGTTGACCTAGCACCGCTAGGTAAGGGGCCATTACCCACACTAGTGTATGTTGCACGAAGATGACACAGAGTGAATTGCATCCCAGACACCCCACTACTGGGTTTTTTTAGCACTTTTTCTGTGCTCTTTGCACTTTATTTGCTGGATTTATTGGCATGTCATTTATTATTTTTGTAGATTAGCACTGAATTTTAAATCACTACTGTTGGGTCATTATATTATTCATATTTTGTCACTGTTCACTGCATTATTTATTTTTATTCTTATTTGCTCTATTTCATGTTATGGAATAATGTGTCTGAATAGATATATTCAGGTCACCTGAGCACCAGCACTTTATATTATATATTTTCTGCACTACTGATTAGAATATTATTCTGTTTATATGTATCAAATGGTTTATAGATATATTCATGTTTTATTATTCACATGAAGACGTTTTTACATTATCTTTTCGGATTACCACAACATTTTTACATCTCACTAGGTTTTTAGCAATCAACACTTACCTATGCGAATTTATTTTTTTCATGTGATTTTATTTTACTATGTGATTTTATGTGTTATGGGCGATTAGCACATGGTAATAGACCACATACAGAGATCTATAGCAGTCCTTTTTTCTGGTTAGCGCAGCACCCCTCCCTCTTTTATTTTCTGTTTATTTTGGGTTTATGCCTGGCCCTCTTCCGGTGCGTGCAGCTGTCCAGTCGCATACGATCTCTACAGCTTTCATCTTTCTTGCCTTTCCTTCCTTTCTTTTTCCAATCTGGTAGCGCAGGAATATCTCTCATTTTAATCCACAGATATTGCTGGGAAATAATGCTAATTGATAAGTCAGCATAGACAGAGTGCAAATATCCATTGTTAGGGTTAAACTAAACAATAAAATCAGAGAAAGGAACCTAATAGTGGGTTTCAGAAGATACCTGAGTGCACATAATATTATCAACTTTATTGAGCTTCCCAAGAGTTCAAGAAGCTCATTGTGGAAATACTGAATTCTACAATCAAAGACTCTCTATTGGTTGGAGAAACCCAGTGCACTGACCTGAGAAATGCCAGGGGGCATGACAGAATGCTAACCTTGAACAAGAACAGTCATTGAGAACTTTGGGAGAGAAAAGTAAGTTTAGGAACCTATTAGTGCTTTTGTCTTCCACTGTTAGCTTTTAAAGAGGAACTGAATTCATAGATGTTATAGGGAAAATTTAGAAATGATAATTCTGTCTAAGCAATACCCCCAAAAATGTACCTTTTGTGTGGTAATTCCTATATATATATCTATATCTATTAGAGGTGCATCAAATGGAAATTTTGGTACCAAAACCGAAAATTCAAGATGCACTTGGCCGAAACTGAAACCAAAAATGACAGTTTTTAAAAATATATATATAATTGTATATAAATGAATATGAATTTATTGTCAACCATTTTTGGCACCTTTAGCGCAAGAAAAGCTAAAGAAAAATGCATCCCTAGAGATGCATTTGGTGCATCTCTAATGTGTATATGTATATATATATATATATATATATATATATATATATATATATATATATATATATACATAGTATCCCACAAAAGTGAGTACACCCTCACATTATTTTTGTAAATAGTTTATTATATCTTTTCATGTGAAAACACTGAAAAAATGACACTTTGCTACAATGTAAAGTAGTAAGTGTACAGCTTGTAAAACAGTGTAAATTTGCTGTCCCCTCAAAATAACTCAACACACAGCCATTAATGTCTAAACCACTGGCAACAAAAGTGAGTACACTCCTAAGTGAAAATGTTCAAATTGGGCCCAATTAGCCATTTTCCCTCCCAAGTGTAGTCACTCTTTAGTGTTACAAGGTCTCATGTGTGAATGGGGAGCAGGTGTGTTAAATTTGGTGTTATCGCTAAGTGAAAATGTCCACATTGGGCCCAAAGTGTCAATAATTTGAGTGGCCACCATTATTTTCCAGCACTGCCTTAACCCTCTTGAGCATTGTCAGAAACCATGAAATCGGACCGAGACAGAAGTACAGTTAAATCACACTTGTTTAATAATAAAAGTAAAAAAGAACAAACGTAGTCAAAACATATCAGAAAAAAAGGAGGAGGAGAAAAACGAATTCTTCAACAAGGAACCAGCAGGCTAGCAAAAATATAAGTGATTTATTATAGAAAGATAATTCCACATTTACACCAAACAAAAATCAAAAAATGACAGTAAGTGAACCAGATACCATCATTGAAAATAAAATAGACAACGTTGTCTGAGGACAAAAACAACACACAGATGGCCACCACACACAATTACACAACTGGCCAGATAGACAAGGATCGTCTCATATGTAGTTTTGGGGAAGTATTATGGAAGGCCGAGAAGTGAGTGTATGCAGCTGTGGATACTGAGAATCCGCTTGGACGCTGCCAGCAACAGACCTAGAGTGCAGTTAAGAAGGTAAGCCACGGGGATTGATGATAGCACTTGCAGATAAGTACACAGCCGTAGCTGGTAACATTCATCAGTAGCTATGTAGAGATGATGCGTGGGTACAAGGGGGAGTGTGTGCCTGTATAAAAGGTGGTAAGTAAACACAGCGTGTTGCTGAATCATGAAGCGGAGATGCTAATATTGATATGGTGACATTAGGCACAACAAATATTGAATAGATACAGTCTCACCAGTCCATGAGCATCAGTATGTGACAGGCATACGGAGCACTCCGATCCTTGAATCTTCTCACGTTCATGCAAGGCAGCTGAATCCTCCTCTGGTGAAGTGAAGATAAATCATAGGTCTTTATGGCCAAGTGCCGGCCAGGATAGTGGAGGTAGGGAGGGGGTATATTGCATGCTGCCTAGATGCGGTGTGTCTCCTCGAGTACTTCCTGGTTCCAAGTGGCAAGACCTCAGCGGCTTCGGCGGCTCAGCGAATCAGAAGCCCAGGGCTGATGGGTGGATCCGTGTGCGTGCTACGTTAGGCGTGATGGCGTCATGCTGACGCGTTTCATCCGTCAAGGATTTCTTCAGAGCATGCGCCGTAGCCAAAATAGGCGGCTTAAATAGCCATCCTCATTGTAGACGTAAATACGTCAGCTATCAGTTGCTAGGCTACGGCGCAACAAATAGACAGCCATTCAAACCATAAAACAACGGCAAATATGAATAAAACGGGCCCGTCCGTGGGTGCAGTACCTCCTCAAAATCATATAGGAATGCATAGAAAAAGAGGGGGGGGCGAAGGGGGAAGGAGGGGGGGGGGGAAGAAAAAGGAAAAAGAAAGAAGAAAAAAGAAAGAGAAAAAAAGGGAAAAAAAGAGAGAGAAAAAAAGAAAAGAAGAAAAAAAGAAAAATAATGCTGAAGATGGTAAGAAAGAATAAATAAAATAGAAAATATATAGTGAATAAAGTCGATATGGAAATTAAACGTAAGTAGATGTATAATCAAATCGATAAAGACAAGAACAATAGCGCGTGGGATATCTCCCTTGGCAACTAGGAGGTGAGAAATACTGACAAATTACACTCATTATTTAACCCATATGGGGACATACTGTCAAGGGTGTATATCCACATGTTTTCTTTTTGACATAAAATCCTGTCAAAATCACCCCTTCTAAGGGGAAGATTTAACCTGTAGATACCCTTGACAGTAAGTCCCGTGGGATCCCCACCATGATGATAAAGGAAATGTAGGGGAATGGGGCGTTCGTCATCCTTACTGAGGATGCTCTGGATGTGTTCACTGATTCTGATTTTGAGTTTCCTTTTTGTCTTTCCCACATATTTTTTGCCACATGGGCATGTGAGCATGTAAACTACTCGTGTGGTATTGCAGTTGATAAAGTTATGGATTTTGAACTGTCTCTTACCATCAGAACCAGTGAACACATCCGTGCGCTCCACATACCTACAGATATTACATCTGCCGCATTTGAACATGCCCCTCAAGGGTGGGAGTTGAGTGAGCCAGTTACGACTAGGTGACCTTTGATATTCGGAATGGATGAGATGGTCCCTGAGATTTCGAGAACGTCGGGCGGTGAGAGGAGGGCGTTCACCCACTATCTCCCCAAGAACAGGGGAGCCAGAGAGAATATGCCAGTGATTACTGAGAAGAGTCCTGATCTGTTCCCATTGGGCACCATATTTGGTAATAATCCTGGGGGGTCCATACCTTTCTTTGGAGGCCATAGATCTCCTTCTAGCAAGGAGTTGCTGACGGTCCATCTCGAGAGCTCTTTTCTTATCAATTCTAATGGACGTATGGGAATAACCCCTGTCTCGGAATCTACCATATAGGTCTCTAGCTTCTGTGTCAAAATCCTGTTGTGTGGAGCAATTTCTGCGAATACGCAGAAATTGTCCCACAGGTATACCTCTGATTAAAGATCTTGGGTGGTCACTTGTGGCCTGGAGGAGGGTGTTCGCTGCCGTGGGTTTCCTATAGGTTTTGGTGCTGATCTTCCCGTTATTAACAGTAAGAGTTATGTCTAGGAAGGGGAGGGTGTACTGGTGGGCTGTGTAAGTAAGCCTAATGTTCCGGTCGTTGGTATTAAGTTCATCCATAAACAACACCAGTTCCTGTTCTGTACCACCCCAGATCATAAGCACGTCATCGATGTACCTCAGCCACATGTGACTGTGGCCGAGGTACATCGGTGAGCAATAAACAGACTCCTCCTCCCACATGCCCAAGTGAAGGCATGCATATGAGGGGGCCCAAGGTGCCCCCATTGAGGTACCTCTAACTTGACGATAGTAGGTCCCCATGAACTGAAAGCAGTTATGCTCCAGCATGAAGTTCAGTACTTCGCATATGAACTCATATTGATGTCCAAGAAGCGGGAATTTCTTTTCAAGAAAAAATTGAACTGCTTTAAGTCCCCATACATGGGGAATTGATGTGTACAAGGATTCGACATCTATACCAACCAAAAGGGATCCCTCCGGTATGGCCTCACCATCTAGATGGGATAATACATGTCCCGTATCCTGCACGTAGGAGGGCAGGTCAAATACCAACTCCTTAATTAGTGCATCAATGAATTTGCCCATTTTTTCAAGGGGGCCATTCACTGCAGACAACCCTACAACAGACAACCCTACAACCACCACAGGGAAGAACAAACTAAGCGGAAAGGGGAAAACACCCCCAAATTCACCCCCAAACCATCAGGGAAGACAAAGGGAAACCCGCAAAAGCCAGCGACAGTTGAGGAAGAAAATACACAGGACATAACCACTCACAACGTTTCAGTAATACCTCCATCCAACTCCACTACAGACATGAAGGTTGTTAACCTTACCGAGTTCCCCCTTAATCAACACCACCTCTCATTGCTCAGAAGGGGCCTTTCTTTCTCCCCTAAATCAGGGATGAATGAATTTGAAGTGTACAAAGATATTTCCCTCTATCTGAGAAAAGTCATCTTCAGATATTGGCATTTATCTAAATATACTGAAACTAATCAAGATACCCAAAATAAAGAAGAGACGGAAGCCTTAAATGCACTTATTTCACTTTTACAAGAAAATGAGGATTATGACTCAGACATAGAAACACCCCCTGAGCAAAGTGCCCTGACACGCCCGGCTAATTTGGCCATTAAATCAGGTAAAATGCCCCCGTTATCCAAACACAAGTCCATTGAATTTTTCTTGGCACAAGTTAAAAGAGACCTGTCTAAGGTCAATTGGAAATACAGGGGGATAGATAACCTCACTAGAGATGATAGAAGGGCGCTTAAAGAATTAGAGGAGGCTCCCGGTATCGTAATCAAGGGTAGTGATAAGGGAGGTAACCTGGTCCTCCTTACTGAGGATCAATACGAAAATGAAGTACTCAGACTTCTTAGCGACAAATCCACCTATCACAAACTTGATTCAAACCCCTTTCCTGACATTGTTGATGAATTAAATTACCAGCTGAGTCTGGCATTGGAGGAAAAATTAATCACTAAAAAGGAGTTCAATTTTTTGCGGATATCTCATTTCAACACACCCACTTTCTATATCATACCGAAGCTCCATAAGTCTTTAACTAATCCCCCCGGTAGGCCCATTGTCTCTGCAGTGAATGGCCCCCTTGAAAAAATGGGCAAATTCATTGATGCACTAATTAAGGAGTTGGTATTTGACCTGCCCTCCTACGTGCAGGATACGGGACATGTATTATCCCATCTTGATGGTGTGGCCATACCGGAGGGATCCCTTTTGGTTGGTAAAGATGTCGAATCCTTGTACACATCAATTCCCCATGTATGGGGACTTAAAGCAGTTCAATTTTTTCTTGAAAAGAAATTCCCGCTTCTTGGACATCAATATGAGTTCATATGCGAAGTACTGAACTTCATGCTGGAGCATAACTGCTTTCAGTTCATGGGGACCTACTATCGTCAAGTTAGAGGTACCACAATGGGGGCACCTTGGGCCCCCTCATATACATGCCTTCACTTGGGCATGTGGGAGGAGGAGTCTGTTTATTGCTCACCGATGTACCTCGGCCACAGTCACATGTGGCTGAGGTACATCGATGACGTGCTTATGATCTGGGGTGGTACAGAACAGGAACTGGTGTTGTTTATGGATGAACTTAATACCAACGACCGGAACATTAGGCTTACTTATACAGCCCACCAGTACACCCTCCCCTTCCTAGACATAACTCTTACTGTTAATAACGGGAAGATCAGCACCAAAACCTATAGGAAACCCACGGCAGCGAACACCCTCCTCCAGGCCACAAGTGACCACCCAAGATCTTTAATCAGAGGTATACCTGTGGGACAATTTCTGCGTATTCGCAGAAATTGCTCCACACAACAGGATTTTGACACAGAATCTAGAGACCTATATGGTAGATTCCGAGACAGGGGTTATTCCCATACGTCCATTAGAATTGCTAAGAAAAGAGCTCTCCAGACGGACCGTCAGCAACTCCTTGCTAGAAGGAGATCTATGGCCTCCAAAGAAAGGTATGGGCCCCCCAGGATTATTACCAAATATGGTGCCCAATGGGAACAGATCAGGACTATTCTCAGTAATCACTGGCATATTCTCTCTGGCTCCCCTGTTCTTGGGGAGATAGTGGGTAAACGCCCTCCTCTCACCGCCCGACGTTCTCGAAATCTCAGGGACCATCTCATCCATTCCGAATATCAAAGGTCACCTAGTCGTAACTGGCTCACTCAACTCCCACCCTTGAGGGGCATGTTCAAATGCGGCAGATGTAATATCTGTAGGTATGTGGAGCGCACGGATGTGTTCACTGGTTCTGATGGTAAGAGACAGTTCAAAATCCATAACTTTATCAACTGCAATACCACACGAGTAGTTTACATGCTCACATGCCCATGTGGCAAAAAATATGTGGGAAAGACAAAAAGGAAACTCAAAATCAGAATCAGTGAACACATCCAGAGCATCCTCAGTAAGGATGACGAACGCCCCATTCCCCTACATTTCCTTAATCATCATGGTGGGGATCCCACGGGACTTACTGTCAAGGGTATCTACAGGTTAAATCTTCCCCTTAGAAGGGGTGATTTTGACAGGATTTTATGTCAAAAAGAAAAAATGTGGATATACACCCTTGACAGTATGTCCCCATATGGGTTAAATAATGAGTGTAATTTGTCAGTATTTCTCACCTCCTAGTTGCCAAGGGAGATATCCCACGCGCTCTTGTTCTTGTCTTTATCGATTTGATTATACATCTACTTACGTTTGATTTCCATATCGACTTTATTCACTATATATTTTCTATTTTATTTATTCTTTCTTACCATCTTCAGCATTATTTTTCTTTTTCTCTTCTTTTCTTTTTTTCTCTCTCTTTTTTTCCCTTTTTTTCTCTTTCTTTTTTCTTCTTTCTTTTTCCTTTTTCTTTCCTCCCCCCCCTCCCTCCTTCCCCCTTTCCCCCCCCCCTCTTTTTCTATGCATTCCTATATGATTTTGAGGAGGTACTGCACCCACGGACGGGCCCGTTTTATTCATATTTGTCGTTGTTTTATGGTTTGAATGGCTGTCTATTTGTTGCGCCGTAGCCTAGCAACTGACAGCTGACGTATTTACGTCTACAATGAGGATGGCTATTTAAGCTGCCTATTTTGGCTACGGCGCATGCTCTGAAGAAATCCTTGATGGATGAAACGCGTCAGCATGACGCCATCAAGCCTAACGTAGCACGCACACGGATCCACCCATCAGCCCTGGGCTTCTGATTCGCTGAGCCGCCGAAGCCGCTGAGGTCTTGCCGCTTGGAACCAGGAAGTACTCGAGGAGACACACCGCATCTAGGCGGCATGCAATATACCCCCTCCCTACCTCCACTATCCTGGCCGGCACTTGGCCATAAAGACCTATGATTTATCTTCACTTCACCAGAGGAGGATTCAGCTGCCTTGCATGAACATGAGAAGATTCAAGGATCGGAGTGCTCCGTATGCCTGTCACATACTGATGCTCATGGACTGGTGAGACTGTATCTATTCAATATTTGTTGTGCCTAATGTCACCATATCAATATTAGCATCTCCGCTTCATGATTCAGCAACACGCTGTGTTTACTTACCACCTTTTATACAGGCACACACTCCCCCTTGTACCCACGCATCATCTCTACATAGCTACTGATGAATGTTACCAGCTACGGCTGTGTACTTATCTGCAAGTGCTATCATCAATCCCCGTGGCTTACCTTCTTAACTGCACTCTAGGTCTGTTACTGGCAGCGTCCAAGCGGATTCTCAGTATCCACGGCTGCATACACTCACTTCTCGGCCTTCCATAATACTTCCCCAAAACTACATATGAGACGATCCTTGTCTATCTGGCCAGTTGTGTAATTGTGTGTGGTGGCCATCTGTGTGTTGTTTTTGTCCTCAGACAACGTTGTCTATTTTATTTTTAATTATGGTATCTGGTTCACTTACTGTCATTTTTTGATTTTTGTTTGGTGTAAATGTGGAATTATCTTTCTATAATAAATCACTTATATTTTTGCTAGCCTGCTGATTCCTTGTTGAAGAATTCATTTTTCTCCTCCCCCTTTTTTTCTGATATGCTTTTCAATTCAGAGGAACACACCCACCTGTGATTCATTGAGCAACTGGGTGTTTGCAGGTAGCCCTATTCATATGCAGATGTTGTGAAGATATCCTCCCCATCTGCTTACATTTACAATTAATCAAGCAAAGCCTGGTTCATGAATTCCCTTTTTTGTTTATTGATGTAGTCAAAACATAGCCAAAGTTCAGTAACCGGAATGGATTGTCAGCCAAGTCAGGAGTCAGGGATCAAATTCGTGGAACAGCAAGCAGGATCTGTAGCCTGAAGGGATGTCAACAAAGCCAGTCTTTAAACCAGAACGCAGAACATAGTTTCTTGTGATGTGACCAAGGCCAAGGCAGAGCTCCTCTGGACTGGACAGCTTAAGTAGGCAGGACTGACGAGCAGGATCAACAACAGCTGGGTAACTGTGGAGAGAGATGGGAGCTGGCAATTAGCTGACAGCTCAGCGGCCAGCTCAGAGAAGGAAGGGCTGAGCCCAGCCCTGACAGGCATAGAGTTCACCAGAGCTTCACATGTTGCCACTGGAGTCCTCTTCCACTCTTCTATGTGGAAGAGGAGCTGGTGGATGTTAGAGACCTTGCGCTCCTCCACCTTATGTTTGAGGATTCCCCACAGATGCTCAATAGGGTTTAGGCTTGGAGACATGCTTGGCCAGTCCATCACCTTTACCCTCAGCTTCTATAGTAGGGCAGTGGTCGTCTTGGAGGTATGTTTGGGGTCGTTATCATGTTGGAATACTACCCTGCGGCACAGTCTCCAATGAACTGTAGCTCCTCAGTGCCAACAGCACTCATGCAGCCCCAGACCATGACACTCCCACCGCCATGCTTGACTGTAGGCAAGATACACTTGTCTTTGTACTCCTCACATGGTTGCCGCCACACACGCTTGACACCATCTGAACCAAATAAGTTTATCTTGGTCTCATCAGACCACAGGACATGGTTCCAGTAATCCATGTCCTTAGTCTGCTTGTCTTCAGCAAACAGTTTGTGGGCTTTCTTGTGCATTATCTTTAGAAGAGGCTTCCTTCTGGGACAACAGCCACGCAGACCAAATTAATGCAGTGTGCGGCATATGGTCTGAGCACTGACAGGCTGACTCCCCACCTCTTCAACTTCTGCAGCAATACTGGCAGCGCTCATATGTCTATTTCCCAAAGACAACCTCTGGATATGACGCTGAGCATGTGCAATCAACTTCTTTGGTCGACCATGGTGAGGCCTGTTCTGAGTGGAACCTGTCCTGTTAAACCGCTGTATGGTCTTGGCCACCATGCTGCAGCTCAGTTTCAGGGTCTTGGCAACCTTTTTATAGCCTAGGCCATCTTCCTATAGCACGACAATTTTTTTTTCAGATCCTCAGAGAGTTCTTTGCCATTAAGGTGCCATGTTGAACTTCCAGTGACCAGTATGAGAGAGTGAGAGCGGTAACACCAAATTTAACACACCTGCTCCCCATTCACACCTGAGACCTTGTAACACTAAAGAGTCACATGACACTGGGGAGGGAAAATGGCTGATTGGGCCCAATTTGGACATTTTCACTTAGGGGTGTACTCACCTTTGTTGCCAGTGGTTTAGACATTAATGGCCGTGTGTTGAGTTATTTGAGGGGTCAGCAAATTTACACTGTTATACAAGCTGTACACTCACTACTTTACATTGTAGCAAAGTGTCATTTCTTCAGTGTTATCACATGAAAAGATATAATAAAATATTTACAAAAATTTGAGAGGTGTACTCACTTTTGTGAGATACTATATATATATATATATATATATATATATATATATATATATATATAGCACTACCCCTGTAGGGGTTGCAGATGATGGGGGTTCCTCACTGCTACACAGACAGGCACATAACATCTTCAACTTTCATCCAGACACAGGGAACAGTCCTTGAGCTTTGTTTTTGTGTTTTGGGTAACATAACTTGGATGGGGATAGGAATTAAGGGATTCCCAAAATCATGGACAACTTCCTCCCTATGTACACAGCTCCACTTTGTTCTTCTCCTTTATCTTGTACAATTCCAAATGATTCTTCCTCATTGGATTGTACACCTCTGATTGATTAGCTAACAGTCTTTGTTAGATCAGCAACAGCCCTTTACAGATTAGGAACTTTCAGTCCCTTTAGAAAGTAGCACAAGGAGGTGTGAACTGCATTCTGGAGTACCTCCACTCCCTTGTAGAAACTGGTCCCAGCTCTACCACTGCAGGAAATGCTAGCTCACCTGGCTGCCTCTTCACCAGCCCACCTGTCTGCTTCTTCACCATATTCACCAGTCTACCCAACTGACCTTCTTCACCAGTCTACCCGACTGACTCTCTTCACCAGTCTACCTGATTGACTCTCTTCATCAGTCTACCAGACTGACTCTCTGGAGATTCTCCCAGGGCAAGCCTATAAGTCTTAAGCACACCACTGTCTTCAAGAGAGACCTGTTACATGTGCCAGTCTCTCCCCTTGTAGGTCCCTGCATTGTGCTGTAGTACTCACACTGTGCTCTCTTTGCTCCCCCTGCCTCTCAGGAAAAGTTCTCCTGTCGTAGGATCCTTCCAGGTCAGTACCTGAGCCCCTCCTCATATAGTAAACAAAAAAGTAAAAATCACCACTGCAATAGCCACATACTGAAATAGAGGATCACCAAATGCATGGAGTTATCCCCACTCCTTAATCCCTATACCTCCTGATTACATAAGGTGTGGTCTTTTTGAAGGAAAATCATATAGAAAAAGGTTGAGGATGGCAGATTCTCACAGTAACCTTCTATAGAGACACCAGGGTTAAAGGAAAAAATAAATACTTTATTGAAAACAATGTAGCAAAAAGTAACATTAAGAATACCACACTACCACCAGTGCAAAAGATAAAAGAAGACAATGTTGTCAATGTGGATACATGGAGATGCTAGCAGCACACCTCAATCGTGCATGTCTTTCATTCACACCACCAGGATATGGGGGAAAAAAGGAATTGAATTTCAATGAAGCTGGACGATATAAAACACAGATTGCACATTGAAAATTGCAAATAAGTAATCACTGCTGAAAAAACGTGTATAGGTTGCTGTTCATGAATCTGTCATTGAATGGTCACCCCAAGGACAGGAAGTGCCTCTGTAATTCAAGGTGGGTGTCACAGAAAGTTGAAGCCGGGATGGATCACTGCTGCAGGATCAGCGATCTAGATGTGCAATGAAAAGGCTGGAACTGCACTCAGGTAGATGATACAAACAATGAAATCCTCCCCAGAGAGACTCAACTGTCTCTTGGATCGGGGAATGTACGGGCAGATCAAGTGTCAGGTGTCAGTAGGTCCACTCAATGAAGGCAGGAGGAGGTGTAAGAAAACCATCATTGCCAAACCTTGAAAGGTAAGATCTTTGCTCACTGTCGGTGAGATGGCACCGTTGCTTGCACTGTGTCTGTCAGTCCTGTATTAATGCAGATAATCCAGCCAAATAAATAGTTTGTTGTTCATTGCTTCCCAGCTAGTGTGGATCCATATCCAGCGGCTACAATATCAGCATGGTTGTCTGTATAAGCAGCTCTCCTACCACGGTGATGATGTCACGCTGACATGTTTCACCCATTAATAAGCACGGGCTTCTTTGGAGCCCCTCCTCAGCAGTGGTCCCCTGAGGGCCACTGACAGTCTCCCCAGTACTGCACCTCCATCTTCCACCATACTCCCCTTCCAGCGTGACTCATTCATATTTAAGGGCTCACTGAGTCCCCTGCCAGGCCCCCCGCCTGGAGGTTGGCTAAGTTCTGCTAAATATGCAGAGCAACACTCTTAGCCTCCTTCCTCTAGTCTTTAGAATGTTCTCCAACTTTGTAGAACCAGGGGGAGGCAGCACAGAGTTGTCTGTGTGAGTGACACTGCCCTGAACTATAATAACCCTAACCCAATTACAGAATCACTGGTTAAGTATGAGTCAGGATATGGTTCACCTACTCTGACACTACTAGTAGCACACATATATATATGCACACATTGCTCAAAAAAATTAAAGGAACATTTTGAAAACACATCAGATCTTAATGGGGAAAAATATTGTGCTGGATATCTATACTGATATGGACTGGGTAATGTGTTAGGAACAAAAGGATGCCATATTGTTTGATGGAAATGGAAATGATCAACCTACAGAGGGCTGCATTCAAAGACACCCTGAAAATCAAAATAAAAAAATGATGCAGCAGGCTTGCCAATTTTGCTGAATTTTCATTGCAACAACTCAAAATGGTACTCAGTAGTTTGTATGGCCCCACATGCTTGTATGCATGCCTGATAACGTCGGGCCATGCTCCTAATGAGTTGACAGATGGTATCCTGGTGTATTTCCTCCCAGATCTGGACCAGGGCATCGCTCCTGAACAGACTGAGGTGCAACCTGGCAGCATCAGATGGACCGAAACATAATGTCCCAGAGGTGTTCTATTGGATTTAGGTCAGGAGAGCGTGGGGGCCATTCAGTAGTATCAATTCCTTCATCCTCCAGGAACTGGCTGCATACTCTCACCACATGAGGCCAGGCATTGTCGTGCATCAGCAGGAACCCACTGCACCAGCATAGGGTCTGACAATGGGCTGACAATGGGTCCAAGAATTTCATACTAATACCTAATGGCAGTCTGGGTGCCATTGTTTAGCCCAGGGATCCTCAAACTATGGCCCTAGAGCTGTTGCAGAACTACAAATCCCATGAGGCATTGTAAAACTCTGACATTCACAGACATGACTAGGCATGATGGGAATTGTAGTTCCTGAACACCTGGAGGGCCGCAGTTTGAAGACCCCTGGTCTAGCCTGTAGAGGTCTATGCATCCCTCCATGGATATGCCACCCCAGACCATCATTGACCCACCACCAAACCGGTCATGCTGAACGATGTTAAAGGCAGCATAATATTCTCCACGGCTTCTTCAGACCCTTTCATGTCTGTCACATGTGCTCAGGTGGTGTTCAATGGCAAATGCAAATTGAGCTCCATGGTGCCGGGCAGTAAGTACAGGTCCCACTAGAGGATGTTGGGCCCTCAGACCACCCTCATAAAGTCTGTTTCCAATTGTTTGGTCAGAGACATTCACACCAGTGGCCTGCTGGAGGTCATTTTGTAGGGCTCTGGCAGCGCTCATCCTGTTCCTCCCTGCGCAAAGGAGCAGATACAGGTCTTGTGTTTATTGATATGGCCACCTCCACACAGAGCACAATGAAAAACAAAGCACTTCCGGACCGCCCATTGTATATATACATCATTATTTGGATGTTATATACCAGGGTTATGGCAGCAGATAGCTGCCATAACCCTGGTATATTTTTACACAGTGGGCGATCCGCTTTCCTTACCGGAGACATCGGTAATGGCGAAAATGTTCCGATGTGCTGAAGGAATGGGCAGGAAGTTGAGTGAGGGCAAGATGGCCCCTACTCAACTCTTTGCCCTTGGAGGACCAGAGCAACATCAAAGGGCCCATTTTTTTCTTTATGTAAAAGTAAAATTACATTTTTTTTTTTGCTTTTAAGTGTAAATGTGAGATCTGAGGTCTTTTTGGCCCCAGATCTCGCATTAAAGAGGCCCTGTCCTGCTTTTTTGTTTTACAAGGGATGTTTACAGTGATCAATTTAAAAAAAACTGAGAATTAGTGCTAATTCTAGCACTAGACCTCCTTTGTAACTTTTAAAGCGTCGCCTATGAAGAGTTTTAAGTACTGTCGTTTGTCGCCATTCCACGAGCTTGCGCAATTGTAAAGCATGACATGTTGAGTATCAATTTACTCAGCATAACGGCATCTTTCACATTATACAAAAAAAGAGGGCTAACTTTACTGTTTTATTATTTTTTAATTAGAAAAAGTGTATGTGTTCCAAAAGAATTGCGTTTGTAAGACAGCTGCACAAATACGGTGTGACATATAGTATTGCAATGATCTCCATCTTATTCTTTAGGGTCTCTGCTAATATATATATATATATATATATATATATATATATATATTATATATTTATATATATATATATATATATATATATATATATATATATATATATATATATATATATATATATAATATTTGGGGGTTCTAAGTAATTTTCTAGCAAAAAAATACTGATTTTAACTTGTAAACAACAAATGTCAGAAATGGGCCTGGTCCAGAAGTGGTTGTCAGTACTATGGTAAGATCAACTGAATGGAGACCAGGTGCAATGCCGGTGACTTGTGATTTCCCCCCAGGCCTTCTTTTTTTGGATACGCCTTGCAGGGTTCAGTTCTTCTTCATTACATGCTTTTAAATCTCAATTTTAGTTAAAATTAGCTAAATACATTCCAGGTGCATCAAAACTAAAGGTGTCTTAGGCTCCTTTCACACTTGTGCATCTTGAGATCCGACTTGTGAGACCCCAAGTGGCAGGACATGTGAAATTCATTTTTTTTCTATGAGAGCCATTCCTACTGACACTACAGAAGTCACTGCAACTTCAGTAAAGGTTCCTGCACTACTTTGGTCCAACTTTTGATGCAACTTTGGTCCAGAAAATGTAAAGTACCAGACATCCCTGTTTTCCAGGGACAGTCCACCGGGCTGAGGACACTGGCCCAAGTCTGGTTTTGTCCCCGACACTGATCTGTGTGGCAGTGAGGGGAGTTACAAGCACCAATCTCTCTATGTGGCTTTCAATGAAGCAGCTGGCAGCTGTTTATCCTCCTCTACCTCCCACAACTGTCAGCTGCTTCTTTGAAAGCCACACAGGGAGATCGGTGTTTGTAACTCCCCCGACTGATCATCTCCGACTCAAATGTTCCTAATCTCTGGGTCCCTGCACCCTCTTCTGGCTCCCTGTGCCCTCCTCAGGCTCCCGTGTCCTCCTCTGGCTCCCCCCTCTGTGCTCCTCTAGCCCCCCCCCCCTAGTCTTTGATCTGTCAGGATGGAGAGCAGAGTAAGGAGTTGGTGACCTCTGTCTCCTGTCTATTCATCTTTAGTGCAGCTGAGGCTGCTGAGAAAGGGACTGGGGAATCTGTGCCCTCAGTCCCTTTCTCTGTTTCAAAGGGGAGATGTCAGGGGTCTGTTTAGAATTGTAATAAATAAATATTTTAAAATGAAATTGTAAAAATAATAAAAAAATAAAATAAAAAGAAACACTGACACTGTCTACTCCCCCACCCCCCAAAAAAGAAAGTATTGTAAAACATCATCCTGCACATACTACCCACCACCATATACTCCACACTCTTCTCCGTCACATACTACCTACTGCCATATACTCTGCACTCCTCTCCCTTATCTGATCATTTTATTAGTGTCACTGTTGATGTCAGTGTCAGTTAAGCAATCCATAGATGATTAGAATCTTGCCTGGTTTAGCAGGGACCGGCTAAGATTCGAACCATCTATGGGTGCACCCCTGAACTCTTCACATAGCGCACCCCTAAAGTCTGCACTCTGTACATAGCGCACCTCTGCGCTTCTTTGGTAAGAATAAAATACAAAATATTCTTTGAAAAGTTTTTTCTCAATCTTACCTTCTTAACATTTGGTAGTCATATACCAAAAAATTCTAAGAAGTATCTTTTTTTTATCTCATGGACGAACTGTAAGAAAAAACATATATATCATACAATCATTCCATAAACACATACACTGCATATTTCATTTGAGGAAAATATGCCTATAGTATAGGTTACCATTTGCCAATTAAAAAAAAAAATGTTCCTGGATTTAATTTAAAATATCTGGTCACCTTAATGCAAAGTCAGATCAAAGTCACACCAAAAGCTGCATCAAAGTCACACTGGAAATCTTTGGAGACATCCTAATGTAAAATGAGCCTTACTGTTAGTCTTATTTAGAAAGCAGCCACAGTCTAGGTGGAAAGCCTGTCTTCTGCCAGCAACCCTTTAGCGAGTGACCCTTACTCTTTGTGTAGCAATTTTTCCCCAAGGAGGTCCAACACTCTGCCCGCTGACTTAGATCTTTAAATCTGCAAAGAGCAAATCTCCTGCTCACTGTTGATTGAAAAACTCTAGCTCTGCCTCAGATCAGGGTGTGTTGGACCTCTGTGGAGGGACCACTGCTTCCACAGAAAGAAAAAGGGTCCCTCTCTGCAGCATGTTGGCAGGGGAGGGCTTTTCTGCTTAGGCTGTGGCTGCTTTTTAAGTCACTGATCGCTGCCATTACCATTACAAAGAAATAAAGAAATAAAAATTCCCTAAATCTATCCCATAGTTTGAAGACGCTATAACGTTTGCGCAAACCAATCAATATATGCTTATTGGAATTTTTCTTACCAGAAATATCTAGCAGAATACATGGCCTAAATTTATGAAGAAATGTGTTTTTTACTTTTTTTATTGGATGTGTTTTAGAGCAGAAATTAAAAAATATTGTTTTTTGTTTTCAAGATTGTCGGTAGTTCTTTGTTTATAGTGCAAAAAATTAAAAAACGCAGAGATGATTAAATACCACCAAAAGAAAGCTCTATTTGTGGGGAAAAAAGGACATACCGTATATACTCGAGTATAAGTCATCCCGAGTATAAGTCGAGACCCCTAATTTACCACAAAAAACTGGGAAAAACTTATTGACCCGAGTATAAGTCGAGGGTGAGAAATGCAGAGGGTCAATAATGTCCATCTGCAGCTGCATGCCTCCCTGTGTCCTGTGCAGCCTACCTGTACCCTGTACATGTGTCCTGTACATGTGTGTCCTGTACATGTGTGTCCTGTGTGCATGTGTGTGTATGTGTGTCATGTGTGTCCTGTGTGCATGTGTGTCCTGTGTGCATGTGCAGCCTACCTGTGTCCTGTGTAGCCTTCCTGTGGCGATCTCCATCCTCAGACAGCGGCCGTGTGATGATACTGTTCGGCGGCCATTCCACAGTTCAAAAGCCGCGCCTCCTCCTCATCTGTGATAGGCTGACCGCTGACTGCCTATCACGGACATTCTCTCATTCTCATACCACGGACGAGGATGAGAGAATGTCCGTGATAGGCTGTACACTGACAGCTGTTCAGCCTATCACAGAAGAGCAGGAGGCGCGGCTTTTGAAAGCTGGAATAGCCTCCGTGCATTATCATCACACGCCGGCCGCCGTCTGCCTGCATGACACGCTGATCATGCAGACAGACGGCGCGGACTCGAGTATAAGTCGAAGGGAAACTTTCAGCCCAAAAAAAAGGGCTGAAAAATTCGACTTATACTCGAGTATATACGGTACATTTTATTTGTGTACAGCATCCCAAGACCGCGCAATTGTCAGTTAAAGTAACACAGTACTGTATCGCAAAAAATGGCCTGGTCAGGAAGGGGGTAAATCTTCCGACCTGAAGTGGATAATTGCATGATGAGGAAAATCTGTAGTCCTGCATGCCATTTCTGCAAGTCTAATTGCAGAATCAAAAGTTACTGGTATAGTTTTATCTTGAACAAAATATACTAATGATCATAAAAAGAGCGCCGGTATTAATTAGCACATTAAATGCTGGGGGTTAATCTTTTCATAAACTATGCCCAGCTGCCTGTTTGCCTGATTACACTGAGTACAGGACATCTTTGCCACTTTGCAGCTCATCTCAGCAGCATGCTTTATATACAATGATACATCATATCAGTTTTTGCAGCCAAACTCTTCTTGGCAATAGCACCATGTGAACTACATCTGTCATTCCTTCCTATTGCAAATGAAATTCTTGCAGACATGATTCTTTGTAAGCAAAACAGCAAATAACAGATTATAACAGATAATTAGATTAGACAGAATATGATAACATATAAATGTTTATTGTATGTAAATTGTTGATGAATAGGTGCAGCCTTGTCATAAGAAGATTCAGGATTCAGATTCTGGTTATTTTTAAAACTACCTTTTTGTGTGTGCTTTAGCTTTGCTGCTTAGCTGCTGTGCCCCCCTGCAGTTATTTACTTCATTTTTTGTTTTGTTTTTTGTTTTATGGGGATTTTATATCTTATTTCACATTTTATATTTATTTGCTTTTTTAAATTCAGCCAGGTTTTAATTACATGCAAAAAAAAATACGGTTTAGTGTTTGAGGATTTATTTTTGGGGGGAGATATATTTTGTTTACTACTACTACTTTTGTTTACTACTTACTTTACTTTGTTTATACTTTTGCCAGGGTCTTTTTTATTTTAGGTCAACCTCCAGTCCTAAGCACCCAGTTTACCAGGACTCTGGTTTCTGTCTCGGCCACAGGCTTGTAGCAGGTTGATGTGCACACAGCAACAGCAATGTGCACACCTTGGTCTCCTTGCAGCAAAGAGGAAATTCCTTAGTATTCAGCCTGTGAAAATACTGCTCTCTCTCTCTCGCTCTCTCTCTCTTTATACCCAGTTCGTATTGGGAATTGTAGTCCTATAGTCCATTAAAATTGCAAAATTCCTTTCCCAAACATCATCCTCCATGATTCAATGCTGCCAATCATCAAGTCGCATGAGTAGGGATGAGCTTCGTGTTCGAGTCGAACCCATGTTCGACTCGAACATCATCTGTTCGCCCGTTCACCAAATTTCGAACGATATGGGCCATTCGTGCCAAATTTGTGTGGCGCGTTACGGCCCATAATTCACTCCGGCATCGCAGTGCATTGCTGGCTGATGATTGGTCAAGCATGCACTATGACCCGCATGCTTGGCCAATCACAGCGCCATCTGTAGAGAGAGCTGTAGTTAGCCAAAGCCAGGGTGGCTTTGGCCAATTATGGCTCAGGGGGTTTAGTACACGCCCCACACTATATAAGGCCACCTGCACGGCTGCCCTGTGTAGTGTGTGTTCCGGCGTTGAGAGACAGAGACAGAGAGACAGTGTCATTTGATTTAAGTTAGATAGATTAGGCAGGACACTCAGTCAGTTAGCTGCACTTACAGTATATTGTGTATATATATGCATCCCAGGTGTTGTGTATATATATACACTGTATTCAGTTTAGCTAGATCCGTTCCTGTTATTATCTTCCTACTGACAGGCAGGCTTGTGTTGTTACAGTATTTACAGCTACCTAAAGAAAATTGCTGGTGTTCTTCTGATCCTATTAGTACCACAGTCAGGCAGCTAGACTATTTACAGTTAGTGTAGTGCATCCTCCTCACAGTGTTCAACTAAAGCTACAAGTTAGTTTAGTGTGACCTCTGCACAGTGTTCAGCTAAAGCTACAAGTTAGTGTAGTGCGACCTCTGCACAGTGTTCAGCTAAAGCTACAAGTTAGTGTAGTGCGTCCTCTGAACAGTGTTCAACTAAAGCTACAAGTTAGTGTAGTGCACAGTGTTCAGCTAAAGCTACAAGTTAGTGTAGTGCGTCCTCCTCACAGTGTTCAGCTAAAGCTACAAGTTAGTGTAGTGCGACCTCTGCACAGTGTTCAGCTAAAGCTACAAGTTAGTGTAGTGCGTCCTCTGAACAGTGTTCAACTAAAGCTACAAGTTAGTGTAGTGCACAGTGTTCAGCTGAAGCTACAAGTTATTGTAGTGCGTCCTCCTCACAGTGTTCAGCTAAAGCTACAAGTTAGTGTAGTGCGACCTCTGCACAGTGTTCAGCTAAAGCTACAAGTTAGTGTAGTGCGTCCTCTGAACAGTGTTCAGCTAAAGCTACAAGTTGGTGTAATGCACAGTGTTCAGCTAAAGCTACAAGTTAGTGTAGTGCGTCCTCCTCACAGTGTTCAGCTAAAGCTACAAGTTAGTGTAGTGCGACCTCTGCACAGTGTTCAGGTAAAGCTACAAGTTAGTGTAGTGCGTCCTCTGAACAGTGTTCAGCTAAAGCTACAAGTTGGTGTAGTGTACAGTGTTCAGCTAAAGCTACAAGTTAGTGTAGTGCGTCCTCCTCACAGTGTTCAGCTAAAGCTACATGTTAGTGTAGTGCGACTTCTGCACAGTGTTCAGCTAAAGCTACAAGTTAGTGTAGTGCGTCCTCTGAACAGTGTTCAGCTAAAGCTACAAGTTGGTGTAGTGCACGGTGTTCAGCTAAAGCTACAAGTTAGTGTAGTGCGTCCTCCTCACAGTGTTCAGCTAAAGCTACAAGTTAGTGTAGTGCGACCTCTGCACAGTGTTCAGCTAAAGCTACAAGTTAGTGTAGTGCGTCCTCCTCACAGTGTTCAGCTAAAGCTACAAGTTAGTGTAGTGCGACCTCTGCACAGTGTTCAGCTAAAGCTACAAGTTAGTGTAGTGCGTCCTCTGAACAGTGTTCAGCTAAAGCTACAAGTTGGTGTAGTGCAGAGTGTTCAGCTAAAGCTACAAGTTAGTGTAGTGCGTCTTCCTCACAGTGTTCAGCTACAGCTACAAGTTAGTGTAGTGCGACCTCTGCACAGTATTCAGCTAAAGCTACAAGTTAGTGTAGTGCATCCTCTGAACAGTGTTCAGCTAAAGCTACAAGTTAGTGTAGTGCACAGTGTTCACCTAAAGCTACAAGTTAGTGTAGTGCGACCTCTGCACAGTGTTCAGCTAAAGCTACCTGTAGAAGGTTGGTGGTGTTTTCCTGATCCTATCACTACCGCAGGCAGCTACATTATTTTAACGTTAGTGTAGTACGTCCTCTGCACAGTGTTCAGCTAAAGCTATCTGTAGAAGGTTGGTGGTGTTTTCCTGATCCTATCACTACCACAGGCAGCTACATTATTTACACATTAGTGTAGTGCGACCTCTGCACAGTGTTCAGCTAAAGCTACCTCTAGAAGTTTGGTGGTGTTTTCCTGTTCCTATCACTACCGCAGGCAGCTACATTATTTTAATGTTAGTGTAGTGTGTCCTCTGCAAAGTGTTCAGCTAAAACGATCTGTAGAAGGATGGTGGTGTTTTCCTGATCCTATTACTACCGCAGGCAGCTACATTATTTACACGTTAGTGTAGTGCGACCTCTGCACAGTGTTCAGCTAAAGCTACCTGTAGAAGGTTGGTGGTGTTTTCCTGATCCTATCACTACCGTAAGCAGCTACATTATTTTAACGTTAGTGTAGTGCATCCTCTTCACAGTGTTCAGCTAAAGCTACCTGTAGAAGGTTGGTGGTGTTTTCCTGATCCTATCACTACCACAGGCAGCTACATTATCTACACGTTAGTGTAGTGCGACCTCTGCACAGTGTTCAGCTAAAGCTACCTGTAGAAGGTTGGTGGTGTTTTCCTGATCCTAACACTACCGCAGGCAGCTACATTATTTTAACGTTAGTGTAGTGCGTCCTCTGCACAGTGTTCAGCTTAAGCTATCTGTAGAAGGTTGGTGGTGTTTTCCTGATCCTATCAGTACCGCAGGCAGCTACATTAATTACACCTTAGTGTAGTGCGACCTCTGCACAGTGTTCAGCTGAAGCTACCTGCAGAAGGTTGGTGGTGTTTTCCTGATCCTATCACTACCGCAGGCAGCTACATTATTTTAACATTAGTGTAGTGCGTCCTCTGCACAGTGTTCAGCTAAAGCTATCTGTAGAAGGTTGGTGGTGTTTTCCTGATCACATCACTACCGCAGGCAGCTACATTATTTTAACATAAAAAGGTTTGCGTTGCGCTTGATTATATAACATACGGGGTGATAATCAAAACTACTTGTAAAATTAAAAATATTACTGCTCACATATAATGTGCATAACCGTGCAAAATGTACACAAAAATTTTTTTTTATCATACAAGGTAATATCCAAAATCACTTGTGAAAAAATTAAAAATTATTTACATCACTACTCACATGCAAACAGTATATAAATCTACATGTGAACAGTCAAAGTGTGAAGTGCACACATGCACCTTGAATGGTGCCAAAATGTATAATTGTGCATAAGTTGAATACCAGATGCAGTGATAAAACTAAACCATGCAAAGATCTTATGACGTGCAACATGCAGATATCTATTGGAATATTAAACATAAATGCAAAGTGCGTTTTTAAAATTGCAATATATGATTCTCAATAGGTGAAAAACTCATAATAGTGTCCGAAATTAAAAGTGCTTCCATATCCGTAAAATTCAATAAACGTCCAAATCCTCCAATGTGCTAAATTCCAGTGTCATAAAAAACCGTAATGTGCCTCAGTGTCCCCCCACAGTGGTTGCGCTCACCTTAGAGCGTGTGACACAGTGTTTAACTTGTGTCAAAACACGCTGTGTAGCCACCCCCTGGGCTATGTATGGTAAGCAAGATCGATCTCCACTCTGGGTCAGTTTGGCTCCATAGATATCATTCATAAAAATGAAGAGAGACTATATAGTGTAATCCAATTTAAAGGTATTTATTCAAAAGACAACTTTCCCACAAAGGGGTACTCACATTCCCTTGGTGCTATTGTGCACCAGACAATCGAAAGCCGTAAAAGGTATATCCAATGGTCTGCCGCGGGGTATGCGCTTCTCCCGGCTCAGCTGTTCGCTGCTCACTCCGTCCTGGCCCCTCCCCTATGCGTGTTCGACACAGGGAGTCACGTGTCTTCATCAGGGGGATATGATTGGACGGGCGCTCTATCGTTTAAATACTCTCCCGGCGGCCATTTTTCCTGAGATTCCAGACTAGTTAATCATGGGCTACACTTCTCTATCTCATGCGTAACGTTAGAATCAGCTCATAACGGAAGACGCTGTGTTTATCAGATTGCAAAATGCTTATAGACCCATTGAAGGCTGTACCCTTACTAATCCAGGACGGAGCTCGGGACAAAACAGCATACCGCACCGCATCCCAATATTGAACATAATCATATATACAGTATACAATTCCAATGTTGTTACATTTAAAGATACACACATTAGATTAACACCAATGGGAGCGTTTAATGCAATGAAAAACATAGACCTAATTGTAATATTATCCTATTAAAAATCATAATGTCATCTTTAATAATGTGGTATTAAAAGCATCATATTTATTGCTGTGATATTAAATAGTATAAAAAATATAAAGAATTATATTAAAAATATATATATAAAAAAAAATATATATATGTGCCTACATTAGGGATAAATATCTTCAATTAATAGTCATCATTAAATACTAACCATACTGTAAACAACAAAAAAAATAAAAATGAAAAATAATGAAAATTATATCAAATATATATGGTGAATAATTAAAAATAAATATAAACATGCAACTAAACTCCAAATAATTCATTGGTGAGGTAGATAGAGACTATGAGTGGCAAAAAAGTTACTTAATCCCAAAGGGATATATATAAAAAATTATTAATATAAAATATGTAATATTCAAAATTGAAATATTACAAATATTAAAAATTACTAAGAAAACATGTAAGATCGAACTCTTTATTTAATCCGCCAGGTGACAAAGAGCCGAGCTGGTATATCCACCAGGATTCCCGTTTGCTAATATCCCTAATGTAATTGGAGCCCCTCCGATTACGTTTGGGTGCTTCTATCCCCCAAAATTTCATACCCTGCGTACTTTGATTGTGCATTGTTTTAAAATGTATTGAGAGGTGATGCTTATCATATCCCTTCTGTATGTTTCGCACGTGTTCCTCCATACGGTCTTTTAAGGCCCTGGCGGTGCGACCAACGTAGATAAGATTGCAGGGACATTTGATCGCATATACCACCCCTATTGTTTCGCAGGATATAAAATCTTCTATGACATGTAGTTGATCTCTCAGGGGGTTAAAAAATTCCTTGACTCTCTTAGTATTGGATGGAACCCTAACACAGCTGTAGCACCTCCCGCAGCCGAAAAAACCTTTTAGGTCCCAAAACATCTTCGGTTTTGGTGTTGGTGGTTCGACTACGTTGTGTACTAACCTATCGCGCAAAGAAGGTGCCCTTTCGTAAACAATTTTGGGTTTATCGGATAAAAGATCCTTCAGATGAGTATCTTGTTTAAGTACACTCCAATATTTCTTTAAATTTTTCTCTACCTCCCTACTTTGTAAATAGTAATCCAGAACTATACAGGTACCATCAAATCCATCATTATCCACAGCAGCACTTTTATCCTTCAATAAATCATCCCTCTTGAGATTCCTCACCACATCCTTCTCTTTTTCTAAAAACTTCTTATGATATCCTTTATCTAAAAACATATTTTCTAGCCTGTTCGACTGAATCTCAAAATCGCTTTCAAGGGTGCAGTTTCTCCGCATCCTCATAAATTGGCCCCTAGGGATATTATCAAGCCACGGCTTGTGGTGGCAGCTCGTAGTGGGAATATAGGAGTTGCGATCTGTGGCCTTAAAATAGGACCTAGTAATCATACCCTCTGCTGTATTGAGTATCTCCAAATCTAGGAAGTGTATCCGGTCCTTATTTATGTCCCAAGTTAGAGAAATACTACGATCGTTATCATTCATAGATTCCAACAACGACATTAGTGATTCCATACTCCCTTTCCACCTGATTAGAAGATCATCAATAAATCTCTTATACAGCAATATATCTCCAAACTGCTCAACCCGTACTGATTCTTCCTAAGCTTAGATTTTTGTTTACACCACAATTTCTTTTGGTACAATAATACATTTTTTTTGCAAGTTAAGGGTTTCGCTATGGGCGCCAAGTTCGCCCCCAGTGTGGCGAACCTTTATATGGCTAAGTGGGAGGAAGAATCAGTACGGGTTGAGCAGTTTGGAGGTATATTGCTGTATAAGAATGATATCTATGGAGCCAAACTGACCCAGAGTGGATATCGATCTTGCTTACCATACATAGCCCAGGTGTTTTGACACAAGTTAAACACTGTGTCACACGCAACCACTGTGGGGGGACACTGAGGCACATTACGGTTTTTTATGACACTGGAATTCAGCACATTGGAGGATTTGGACGTTTATTGAATTTTACGGATATGGAAGCACTTTTAATTTCGGACACTATTATGAGTTTTTCACCTATTGAGAATCATATATTGCAATTTTAAAAACGCACTTTGCATTTATGTTTAATATTCCAATAGATATCTGCATGTTGCACGTCATAAGATCTTTGCATGGTTTAGTTTTATCACTGCATCTGGTGTTCAACTTATGCACAATTATACATTTTGGCACCATTCAAGGTGCATGTGTGCACTTCACACTTTGACTGTTCACATGTAGATTTATATACTGTTTGCATGTGAGTAGTGATGTAAATAATTTTTAATTTTTTCACAAGTGATTTTGGATATTACCTCGTATGATAAAAAAATTTTTTTGTGTACATTTTGCACGGTTATGCACATTATATGTGAGCAGTAATATTTTTAATTTTACAAGTGGTTTTGATTATCACCCCGTATGTTATATAATCAAGCGCAACGCAAACCTTTTTATGTTATATTCCTTGCACGGTTATGAGTACGTGAACTGCGTCTGCTGCTAGATATCTGATACATTCTCTATATATAACAACTTGTTACTGCTTGTATATTGAGCATAGGATTATTGTGGCTTGCAAGACTTCTATCTTTTGTTTCTACATTATTTTAACGTTAGTGTAGTGCGTCCTCTGCACAGTGTTCAGCTTAAGCTATCTGTAGAAGGTTGGTGGTGTTTTCCTGATCCTATCACTACCGCAGGCAGCTACATTAATTACACCTTAGTGTAGTGCGACCTCTACACAGTGTTCAGCTGAAGCTACCTGTAGAAGTTTGGTGGTGTTTTCCTGATCCTATCACTACCACAGGCAGCTACATTATTTTAACGCTAGTGTAGTGCGTCCTCTTCACAGTGTCCAGCTAAAGCTACCTGTAGAAGGTTGGTGGTGTTTTCCTGATCCTATCACTACCACAGGCAGCTACATTATTTACACGTTAGTGTAGTGCGACCTCTGCACAGTGTTCAGATAAAGCTACCTGTAGAAGGTTGGTGGTGTTTTCCTGATCCTATCACTACCGCAGGCAGCTACATTATTTTAACGCTGGTGTAGCACGTCCTCTGCACAGTGGTCAGCTAAAGCTACAAGTTAGTGTAGTGCAACCTCTGCACAGTGTTCATCTAAAGCTACCTGTAGAAGATTGGTGGTGTTCTCATACTACAGGCAGGCAGTTGATTTTGCTAGCTACAGTATCAGTATATATATATATATATATATATATATATATATATATATATATATATATATATATATATATATATATATATTATATATCCCAGCTTAGTGCAGCTACATCTCACTGCAGGCCATTAGTATGTCTGGAAGGCCAACAAGGAGAGGCAGACAGTTACAAGCCAATAAAAGAGGGCAAGCAGGCTCTGTGTCTAGAGGCAACAGTGCTGGTCGTGGAGACGGTGCATCCTCCTCAGCACGTGGCCGTGGGACACGCTTGGCCTTTTTTTCGGCAGCTGGCCGTGTTGAGCCGCAACATGCGGAAGACTTGGTCGAGTGGATGACCAAGCCGTCCTCATTCTCCTCATCCTCTCTCACCCATGCTCAGGATACTTTTTCTGGCAAAGCAGCTGCCAAGGCGGCCTCTTCCCTCGGCTCAATGGCATCAGTGACTCTATCCGTAGCGCCACCATGTCCTCCTGAGGAGTCCCTCGAACTGTTTGACCACAGTGTTGGGTACATGCTCCAGAAGGATGCCCAGCTTTTAGAAGGCTCTGATGATGATACTGAGCTAGATAAAGGCAGTAACGTGAGCACGGACAGAGGGGGTGCCCAAGAAGGACAGCAATCTGGCAGTCATGCTCCCCCTGCTGCAGCATACTGCCAGGTTTGCACCAGTGATGAGGAGGGAGGGAATGATAAGGTCACTGACTCAACGTGGGTGCCTGATAGGAGAGAGGAGGAGGAGGAGGAGACACATCACCAACGAGGCAGGATGCCCTCCAGGGGCCAGCCTAAGGGCAGCACACTGACTGCATCACACCGCAAAGCTCCACATGTGCAGGGCACTGCTGTCTCTGTGCGTTATTCCAAAAGTTCTTTGGCGTGGGCCTTTTTTGAGATGAGTGCATCAGATCGCACCGCTGCTATTTGCAACATATGTCTCAAGCATATCTCGCATGGCCAAAACATCTCCTGCTTGGGCACCACATGCTTGACCAGACATATGTTGACCTGCCATGCAGTTCGTTGGCAAGCGTATCTCAAAGACCCACACCAAAGAACAAAGAGGACCTCTCCTTGCTCCTCATCAGCTGAGATCTCCAACCCCACTATACCTTCAGTCCTCTCTGAGATCTGCACTGAGAGGAATGAAGGTGTAGAATTAGGTGTGTCACAGCCAAGTACTTGTGGGCAATCTGCTTTCGGTACAGCTGCTGCAACGCCGAAAGAAGTTCGCTCCCAGCCATCCACATGCCCAGCGGTTGAATGCTAGCTTGGCAAAATTGCTAGCACTTCAACTGCTACCTTTTCAGTTGGTAGACTCTGCCTCCTTCCGTGAGTTTGTGTAATGTGTGGTTCCTCAGTGGCAGGTACCCAAAAGCCACTTTTTTTCATGGAAGGCGATTCCGGCTCTCTACTGGCATGTGGAAGGCAATGTCCATGCCTCGCTGGACAGGGCGGTCAGTGGTAAGGTGCATATTACCGCTGACTCATGGTCCAGCAGGCATGGACAGGGACGTTACCTAAGTTTCACGGCACTTTGGGTGACTCTGCTGGCAGCTGGGAAGGATGCAGGACAAGGTGCAGTAGTGTTGGAGGTTGTTCCGCCACCACGCCTCCAAAATGCCACTACTAATGATTCTGACACATCTCTCTCCTCCACCCCCTCCTCTTCTTCTTCCTCTATGGACTTTTCCTGTGCTTTGTCCTCAGAACCAGCGGTGCTCAGTTGGCGTTCAAGGGGCTACTCAAGTATGCAGGCCAAAAGATGCCATGCGGTGCTTGAGCTGGTGTGCTTGGGGGACAGGAGCCACACTGGGGCAGAGGTTCTGTCAGCTCTGCAGGGGCAAGTTCAGAGGTGGTTGACGCCACGCCAACTTAAGGCAGGAATGGTGGTTTGCGACAATGGCACCAACCTCCTCTCTGCCCTCCGACAGGGACAAATGACCCATGTGCCCTGTTTGGCTCACGTCCTTAACTTGGTGGTGCAGCGGTTCTTGGGCAGGTACCCGGGCTTACAGAATGTCCTGAGGCAGGCCAGGAAAGTCTGTGTGCATTTCCGACGGTCATATAATGCCAGTGCTCAGCTGGCAGACCTCCAAAAGGAATTTAACCTGCCTAAGAACCGCCTAATCTGTGACATGCCCACCAGGTGGAACTCAACGTTGGCCATGCTGCAGCGGCTGCAAACGCAGCAGAGGGCCATCAATGAGTACCTGTGTGACTATGGCACCAGGACAGGGTCAGGGGAGCTTGTTCTTTTTCCCCATGCCAGTAGGCCATGATCAGGGATGCATGCACTGTCCTGTCACCATTTGAGGAGGCCACGAGGATGGTGAACAGTGACAGTGCATGTATCAGTGACATTGTCCCCCTTGTCCACCTGTTGGAGCACACGCTGCGTGGAATAATGGACAGGGCACTTGAGGCAGAACAGAGGCAGGAAGAGGAGGACTTCCTTAGCTCTCAAGGCCCCCTTTATCCAGACAGTGTTCCTACGTGCCCGCTGATCACACAGGAAGAGGACGAGGAGGAGGAGGATTGTGTCAGTATGGAGGTGGAGCCTGGTGCACAGCATCAGCAGCAGTCTTTATGGGATCATTTACAGTCCCAAGAAACACATGGACTTGTACGTGGCTGGGAGGAGGTGGCTGCGGATCAAGTCGTCCTTAGTGACCCAGAGGACTCCGGACCGAATGCCTCAGCAAACCTACGCTGCATGGCCTCCCTGATCCTGCAAAGCCTGCGGAAGGATCCTCGTATTCATGGTATCAAGGATGGGGATCATTACTGGCTGGCAACCCTCCTTGATCCACGTTACAAGGGTAAGGTGGCGGACCTTATCTTGCCATCACAGAGGGAGCAGAGGATGAAACATCTTCGGGAGGCCTTGCAGAAAGGTCTGTGCAACGCATTCCCAGAGACTGGGAGGTTACAAACTCCTGTTTCTGGACAACGTGTTGCTGAGGCTTCGGTCAGTCAAAGAAGGAGCGGTGGAGAAGGTGGCCGTCTGACCGAAGACTGAGTTCTAGTCACTGGATGTAGCCTTTGAGAAACAACCTGAGTGGGTCGTGAATCTGGTTGCTGAGGCACACAAGCTGCTTCTGCGAGGGGTAAGAGGTGGTTACAGTGTCAGGTCTTTGGGCCAGTTCTGGCTGGCAATCTGGGAAACTGCTTACAGACAATTTAGGGCTGGGATTTAAACCAATTAGATAGCTTATGCTTCTTGGGGACACCCAGATTCCTCAGCAACACTTGATCACCCAGTTGCAGGTCCTGCACCCTCACTCTAATATCCAAGTTTCATTTGTTTTACTGACCTTTGTTGTCTGAACCTGCCTGAGCCTGAAAATATGCGGTCTTCAGATTCTTCCACAGGTGATCTACTTATCCCTGTTGGATGTCACAGAAGTCTGGTCTAGGGACATGCCAAACGCCAGGGCAAAGGGTTGCCGGGCCTCTCTCTCTCAAACATGAGAATATAGGGGGAGTACCTTGTGGCATTGTTTTCTGTGCTGTTGTAGGCATGTACGACTGCTGAGATATGCCTGCTCCCAGTGTTGTTGTTTTTTCATCAGGATGCATCCCAAGCATATCTAATAGTGTGGAGTTGAATCTTTCTGGTTGTAGAACTCCTTGAGGGTGATGAGGGATTGAACTTCTAAATGAATATGTTGAGGCAAGCCAAAATGGATGAAGAATTTCTCTAAAAGAAATTTAACCTCTGTAGCAGATGCTTGCTGGTCTTTGGTTGGAAATGCTTTGACACACCGGGTAAAATGGTCTGTCACTACCAGGACGTTTCCCTGTCCACTCGAGGCAAGATCTAGGCATAATTAATCAAAGCACACTAACTCCATGGGCCCTTGGCTTTGGAAGTTACCTATTGGGGCAGCTCTGGACAGCAGAGTCTCTTTCTTTGTATGCAGTGTAGGCAGGAGTGGCAGTAACGCTCAACTTGGCCATGCATACAATGCCAGTAGAATCAGCTTGAAAGTCCTTTCAGGCCCTAGGTGGCCATGATCATCATGGAGTGTAGCCAACACTGTTTCTGTATTCTTCTCTGACTGGAACAGTTGCCACTTGTCTTCAGGATCATCTGGGGGGGGGGGCCTTCAGTAGACTACCACTTCATATAGGTGTAACTGATCCCATTCTTTATGGACCAGTCCTTTCTCAAGTCCTTCTTAGAAAATTTGGGTAGACCTCCATCATTAATTTGAGTAAGATTGCAGTAGAGTTTGGGAACACTTGCAGCAGACACTCCGATAGCTTTGGCCCCTGTTACTCCCTTGCTCCTATACTCAGTTCACTGACATAGAGCTTGTACCCCTTCTGATGTCAGTTGAGGCCACTCTTTTGGAGAGAGTCCCTGAGTCATAGGGTCTTCTAGACAGGATGTCGGCATCTCTGTTCCCGAACCATGGACTATACATCAAGCTGAACCAGAAGTCAGCTAGCACAGTCAACCATTTATGCCCCATGGCATCCAACTTGGCTGTGAGGGGGATAGTTCTTCTCAGCAGGGGCAAGGCTCCGGCTTACATAGGCAACAGGTCATAGATGTCCATCATATTCTTTATACCAGGGCTCAAAATTTCAAGTCCTGAGCTACTAGCCAGGCCTTAGGAGTTACTCGCCACCAGTTGCCCCACCCAACCCCCTACCCTGCCCCGCCCATAATTCCACCCCTAAACACACCCTCATAAATGATCTCATGAAATGACACTGTTAAATGTTTTATGCAGAAATAAGTTACAAAAATAAATATTAACAACTTTATCAGTACAGCCTCATCAGTGCCCATCAATGCAGCCTATGAGTACCTATCAGTGCCCATCGGTCTGGCATCTCAGTGCAGCTTATCAGTGCCCATCAGTGCCACTTCATCAATGCAGCCTCACCAGTGCTCATTAATACAGCCTCACCAGTGCCCATCAATGCAGCCTGATCAGTGCCCATCAATGCAGCCTCACCAGTGCCCATCAATGCAGCCTCACCAGTGCCCATCAATGCAGCCTAATTAGTGCCCATCAATGCAGCCTGATCAGTGCCCATCATTGCAGCTTTACCAGAGCCCATCAATGCAGCCTGATCAGTGCCCATCAATGTAGCCTGATCAGTGCCCATCAATGCAGCCTCACCAGTGCCCATCAATGCAGCCTCACCAGTGCCCATCAATGCAGCCTGATCAGTGCCCATTAAATGCAACTTTACCAGTGCCCATCAATGCATCCTGATTAGTGCCCACCAGTGCAGCCTGATCAGTGCCCATCAATGCAGCCCAAATGCAATGCAGTGAAATTGGAGGTATAGGTATGATAGATGGGGGGGGGGGTGGAATTGGAGGCATAAGTATGATTAAGATCTTTGCCTCCAATTCTATCCCCACCCAAACCATTATACCTATGCCTCCAATTAACCCCCCTCCCCAATCCAGCACATCTATGCTCTCAATGCCTGCCCCCTTTCCTCCCAGCACACATCCTGTTGCAGGGGGCGGGATGTGCGGCAAGGAGGGAGGGAGAGGGGCAGTCCCCAGTGCTCTCAATTATTGTAATAGCCGCGCTGCAAGTGCGGGGGGGTGGGATATGCGGCAAGGAGGGAGAGGGTCGGTCCCAGGTGGCTGACTATTATTGTAATGCCCACGCTGCGAGTGTGGGGGACGGGATGTGTGGCAAGGATGGAGCGGGGGGCATTGGCTTTACATTCCTGGGACAACAAAGCCCTGTACATACTCGCACTCCTCATAATTCCAATCACAAAATGCGAGCAGGCGAGTGGAATTTTTGAGGGCTGCTTTATACAACACCCCACCTAGCCCATCTGGGTTGGCATCGACTTGCAGTAAGGTTTAGTTAGATAGGCATAGGCCAGAACAGGGGCATTTATAAGGCTCCTATTCAACTGGTTGAACACTTTGTTCATATTGATCATTCCATTGATCCTGAATTGACTCTTAAGTCATCCTGTGTTCTTGGGTTTATCTGACTGGCCTCAGTAAGTCTTTGTTGTTGCCCTCATCCCCACTCTTCAACAATTTATTTAAGGACCAAGCTATCTTAGCAAATCCCTCAATGAATCTTTGAGTAGAACCCCAGGAAAGACCTCAGCTCAATTACATTAGTAGGTCTTGGCCATGGGGTGACAGCTTCTAGCTTCTTGAGTTCAGTGGCCACTCCCTCAGCAGAGACAAGGGATTTTGCTTGGAGCAGCAGGGATAGCAGGTCCTGTGGACTGGGCTAGCTATCGGTTTCACTGGTTTCTAGATTGAGTTCCAGGAATTTGGTGTGGACCGACTTTTTGAGGCTGTATACCCGAGGTCAAGGAGAGAAAGTTGAACAGTCACTCAGAAACAGCAAGGGGGCCCTCTGTGAGGTTTTGGACCTTCACTGTTGTTTCCTCTTGTCTCTGAGTTTGGAGCTAGATGAACACTCAGTTGGCTCCTTCACCACCGGAGCTAGTTTCTGGCGCTGGCTTTCAAACTTTGGCAGATCTAAACAGTCACAACTCTACAGCTGGAGCCCCTTTGTGATTCACTGGTTTCTCAAAATGAAGGACTGTATAGTTCAAAAACAGATTGGGCCCTGGGACATTCTCGCCAGGCAAGGTTGCAATTATGGCCATCATCTCCATCAGCTGGGTCATTTGGATTTTCAGAAGGGTTGCCACTGGCTGAATCAGCCATTCTAATCTCAGCAACAGGTTCTGATCCCAGGCTCTTCCATTAGGTCTCCAGCATGGTCTCCTCTTCTTGCACAGTCCTAATTATTTGTGGTACTTCAAGATTCCACCATCTTCTCGTGTTTTCAGCTGAATCAGGATAGGATCTAGGGCTGAGCTCCCCTTAAAACCTGCTGCGTCTGAACTTCAGCTACTGATCTGGGGTCTATACCTTTCCTCAGCAGCAGCTGATGCATTATGGCACAGGTTTGTTTGCTGAGTTTCAAGTTGTGAATAGCCTCTGAGGCAGGCCCTCTTAAACTGTCAGTGATTCTCTGTTTTCTTCTAGGCCACAGGGATGTCCCACTCATCCAAGACTTCCATGGCTTGTGCTGTCTGCTCCATGAAACTCTCTTCACTGGCAGCCTGGCTGTTTCCCTGAAAAGGCCCTCAGTTTCTGGTACCCGGTCCCAGTGTATGTAGGCTTTATCTTCTGGCACTTTCCCACAAAGTCTCAAAGAGTGGAAATTAATTCATAGCCATAGGCACAGGCAAAGCAGTTAGTTTTGTCGCAGCCGCCTCACTCGAACTTTCTGGGTTGACATCTGTCACTCTCAGCTCAGCTAGGTGGGCTTCAAAGTCATTAGTCAGCTGCAGACTACACCCATGAAAGCAGGCAGGGATTCCTTTCTCTACTCTAGAAGTACATGGGTGTGAGAAGCGACTTGATCCATGTCCAATATGAACACTCGTCGGTCACAAATAGTGCTGTCATTGCTTGTTGAATCTGCTCTTCAGTCCAGTTGTCGCCAGGTATGTCGATCAAAATGCTTGACTCCAGTTGACGATTTTGTTTGTGGCACCACTCGGTAGCCATAGTAGAGTCCATGTTGACTACCTCTGGCTCGTTGTCTTGGTTGTCTACATTCAGAACAGAGATATCACAGACAAGCCTCCACCCCTGCAGGAGCCACTTGGTAGATTGCGTTTTCTGTTTTTCTGCCTCAACTCTGAGAACAACCTCTGTCCCACTGACACACTTGGTTAAGTAAATGGATACTGCACTGCTACTGGAAGCACTGATATAGATACCTTGCACACAACCAAGATTCAGTATCAAAAAGCAAACAGCAGACTGGTTAGTGGTAAATTAACTCAATATATTGTGAGAGATTGCATTAAATAGCAGTATGCACATAAATGAGTAAGTAAAGGACTAGGTCAATCATAGTTCACTGGACAATGTGGGGTTGATTTACTAAAACTAAAGAGTGCAAAATTGGGTGCAGATGTGCATAGTAGCCAGTCATCGTCTAACTTTAGCTTGTTCAATTAAGCTTTGACAAAAAAAAACCCGGAAGCTGATTGGTTTCTATGCAGAGCTGTACCAGATTTGCACCCTCCAGTTTTAATAAATCAATCCTTATATTTGCTAGGCTATAGCAGCATAGAATAGAGCTCCAGTCCTCAGCACCCAGTTTAACAGCACTATGCTCTCTGTCTTGGTCGCAGGCTTGTAGCACATCGCAGTCTCTTTGCAGCAAAGAGGAAATCACTCAGTATTCAGCCTGTAAAAATACAGTTCCCTCGCTTTATACCCAGTTTGCATTGGGAATTGTAGTACAATAGTCCAATAACTGCCATAGTAAAGTCTCTTTCCTGAACATCTTCCATGATTCAATGCTGCCAACCATCAAGTCTCTTGAGCGCTTCCTGTTTGTCAGCTTGTCCTGGTGGATGTAGGCAATGTAGTGTTAACCCATTCAGCTGAAGTACATTGGAAGCACAGAGAACACTGCAGCACAGTGTCCTAAATCACTCTCTGTCTTTCACCATGCACCTGGCTACACAAGGATGGTGAAACGTGATGAGTGACATGATCCCTCTGGTGTTCCTTCTGAAGCACACACTGCATAGGCAATAAACTAGACACTGGCAGCACTGCACTATAAGGATGAGCAGGACTTCATGCCGTCTACAGTGCCAGAAGGATCCTTTAACTATTGACTCCATCCCTGTGAGATTGAGGCAATGAGGAAGGTTGGGGTGCTGGCAGTGAGGAGGAAATTGAGCATGTTTGCAGGGGGATGTTTCACCCCTCCCAAACTCCAAGGGTTGTATGTGGATTGGGTCAGACTGTTGTGCAAGGAAATGGTGATAAATGTGCTCACTTGTAGGCAGGCGCAGTCTATCCTCTCATCTGTAGGTGGTGCTGGATCCCAGCAGTAATACAGAATGGAAGAAAGGTGAGAAGAACTGAGTTCCTCTGCAACCTCCTGCTGTAATCGGGGAAACAGTTGCCTGATTGGATGCCGCTGCCCTGGTTGACCTGCGTGGAAATCTTCAGTGAGGGAAGTGCTTATTTAAGGCACTGACTCCCTGGATTGGCACGCATTATGCAAGTGGCTAGTGTAGGGACAGGTTCTCTGTCTGTCAGGGACAGTGTTTAGTGGAAAGGATAGGTTCCAAAGGAGTAGGGAAAGTGCAGGGACTACGCTATCTCCTCTAAGGAAGACTCCCATTTCGGTGAGGACTGGCCAGACCACATTCCTGCTCCTCCCTGCAGAAGCTGTTGGTATCATTTCAAGAAAACAATCCTCTGCTACTGTTTGTAAGTGGCTCTGGTCAGCTGTACCTACCCTCTGGGCCTGATTGTACATTGCTGGGACTTTCCTAATATACTATTCTGATTCACCTCGGCCTCTGTGTGTGTGTTCTCTGCTGCCAGCACACCTACCCACACACTCAGGCTGAAATGTCTGTACAAGGATCATAGAATTTAGGTGATGAAGAAGAGGGACCTCCTGGGGAAAACTGAGTAATGGTAGGCCTGCTTGCTTTATGGGAAAAGGAGTTGCTAAAGGTGAAGAACTCAGAAGCTAGTTATAATGTCTGACCACCTGCGTTAGGGGTAAGCACGACAAAAAATACAATGGGGACCCCTGCACTGCATGGGTTACATGTTCACTAACTCTAGGGTAAAGGAAAAGGCCGTATTACTTAACCTATCCTAGACTTCAGCACTCTAGCCTCTTCTCACTGGCATGCTGGGCTGTGGGTGGCCCCTCCGCATCATCATGTACAATGCAGGACTATCGGGTCTACATTGTATTTGGGGAGGTAATCATGTGACGGCAGCTAGAATGGCCTTACAGAGGCAGCTGTTTTGACTGGTCACACATATAAAGGAAGCCTGCTGAAGCATGGAATAAGGTGAGAAGTATTCCTCTTACTCTAGACTTAACAACAAGCGTTAACCCTTGCAGTGTGGGGGGACCACTACACAAGAATTTTTATAATTCTTATCTTGTCCTAATCAAGTTGTTTACATACTGGGCAATGACTGTATACTATTTCCTGCTATTGTCTTTGAAATAACACAGTCTAATTTTTACTTCATGATAAATACTTTCTCGCCCCCCCCCCCGCCTTCTTACAGTACAAGCTAACAAGCTACTTACATTCACTGCAGTGACTGCACTGACTGTACTATACTTCTGACTATTGTCTCTAGTTTATACACTCTAATTTTCATTACATGATATCACCTGCCTAATCTCTCTCTCTTACATTGCGACCTATTCAAGCTGCTTACATACTGTGCAGCAACTGTAGAATAATTCTTGCTATTGACTCTGAAACATTACACTCCAACTTTTTTTCTTGGTAAAACCTGTCCATGAGAATGGTACTGTCCTGTTTCACCACGCACAGCTTCCTGTAATTGAAATGATTTGTGTTTTTCCCATGCAGCCCTTGAAGTTGCATGAAAAAATGGAGAACCCTCTCCCCGGTATATGATATTTTTAAAACTGTATTTTTTGGTTTATGTCCCCATGGCAAGTTTCACATTCATGAGGCATCCTACCAGGATGTTCTAAGGCTAAGGCTAACATCCTAAGGCTGTTTTAATTCATTTTCTAATATTTATTTTACCGGATGAATACATGAATGTATGTATTCTCAGCTACACCTTTTAATTTAAATGTTTGTTGCCTGAAGCTCCAACGCACCTAAAGCAGGCCATAGATTATGTCATTTTTTTAATTTCCATCATGAGTAGGAAGAAAAGAAAAATGCTTGATTCCCCCATCAACATAGTCAATGTTGATGAGGGAATCCCTCCCATAGTGCTATTGTGTTCTGTTGGCGGGAAGCCCAGGGAGCCATCTCTGACTGCAGAACACAATGATTAGTGTTACTGGCTATAGCTGGTGGCGCTAATTATTAGGGAAAAACCTGACAGGCTTGTTGTACACAAGGCGATCGATAGATCAACTTGTGTACAACCAGGGTGCCCATACATGGATGAAAAGTTGACTGGTCCCTGCTGAACCAGCCGAATTTTGATCCATGTATGGTCGGCTAAAAAAAACAATTATCAGTGAAAATTGATAAGATACTATAGGTTCTCTGAGCAAGTTTTCTGTCACATGTGCTGTATTAGAGCAGAATGTCTTTAGAGGCATAACAGAACAAGAAAGGCAATAGGTGTGTACAGGTAATCCAACAGGTCTTGTCAAATGAAGTCATTCTGGAGTAGCATAAAGACATGATTACACTTTAACCTTATGATCCTCAAAGGATGCTGTGCAATAGGATGTACAACATCCTGCATTACATGCCTTATGAGTTACAGTGATAGGCAAGGCCTATTTACAATAAATGATGTCACCTTGTCACAGGTCAGTGAAAGCTAAGATGACATGTCACAGATTGGTGAAAGCTAAGATGACAAAGATTAATATCTTATAATACGGTTTAAAAAAAGGGAGCTGGTAATAACTTGGTAAAAAATGATGCAAGTTGCTCAATGGTAGAAGGTATAACTAATGAACACGTCTGGGGAGTGGGACACATTCAATGTCATATATAGGAGAAATGTCAAATGTCAGACATTTTATATTTGATTAATCGTACCATTAAATAATAGTTGTTTTCAATGACAAGTACTTTCTAAACCAGAATGTGGCTTCCCATTTATTTTGCAATGAGTTCATCTTTATAAGAGATTTGAGATATAAATGATGTGAATCATACATGGAATAAACATAGCCAGAGAAGCAGTTCATGAGTCACAGATTTGCGATTGTGCACTTTATGTTTTATGTAGGCTACTGTAATCTAATTACAGTGCCTGTTTTAAAAGAAAGCTGGAGAATGAGGTAATTCACGTTGCTTACAGATTTACCTTTACCCCATCTGTTTGATTTCTATATGTTAAAGAGATTACCCACACAAAGTAGACTAGTAAGCCTACACGTGAATACATGCAGCACATAATTAAACCAATATTAAATACAGTTAACAGAGACTTCAGTGGTCCTTTACAAATATAGTAAGACACAACAACCAATCAAACCAGTCAATAATGAATACTGCTTGATTGCTATGGATTACTGTGGTTTTCACATTGCTCTTAGCCTTATTAAAGCTGAGCTCTACCTAAAACATAGGTAAACGCATAAAAATTAATCGAATTGCTAGCAATAAATGAATAAATAAATACATTTTGTTCAGGTATTTTTTGTGAATCACACACTGCTGTCACATTGCATATCAAGAAGGGTGAAACTGCTAGTCTTTACTGCAGATCTGTGGCTTCCTGCAGTCACATGCCTGCTCACTGGATTTTGATTGCATTTAATTACACTACTGGGAGCCTTGTTATTCTCCTGTAATGAAGGGTCATAGCATTATGCTGGGGCCCACATGGGATGGCTCAGAGGGGGCTGCAGTTTCTCCCCCCCCCCCTTTTTATCTATCTATTAGGTTGCCATTGGTTGCCACTGTTGCTCAGGGCAGCAACAGTAAGAGGATTGGTAGCAAGGGCCAGCGTCCGATTGGAGGAATTTGGCGGGCGCTGAGCAGCGCTGAAGAAGCCTATATAAGGGGCTGAGTGCAACGGCTCACTGACCGTTTGAAGCAGAGCAAGCGACGTCACAGAACTTTTGCAGCATGAAGCGCCGTTCGTCTGATAGTCGGAAAGAACTCCTGTGTCGCCTTATTGAGAGAGCGGAGGGAGAGGGCGGTGAAGAATGTCTCCTTCAATGCCTAGGGGAGGAGCGCGACTCGGCTCCGCCTGCTGAAACATCCCTCACAAACCAGAAGATGGAAGAAGTTTCGGCCCCAGTCGGAGGCGGGACTCGGCAACAGCCGGGGAGAAAGAAGAAACGAATGAGGACAGCGGCTTCGCCTCAGGTGGCAAGGGAGGAGAGAGCTGGCACTTCCAGAACACAGAGAGAGCCGGCTATGAGGGAGAGCAGCGCTACTCAGCTTCCCCAGGCTGCTGCACTCAGTGAGCATCCGTCAATATCATATGATGGTGAGCAGAGTCAGTTTACAAATATGGCAGATGTTTCATTCCTAGTGAATTCATTGTCAAATATTTTACAGCAATTTAAAGGAGCACAGGTCACTGGTGCATTGAATGGTAAACAAACTAATGTTAATTCTCAAATTCTAGGGGCACAAAAAGAAAAAAATGGTGCTAGGCATATTATGCATACCAGTAAAGTTGATCAGAGGGCACAGATGGATATCTGGTGCTTCTGAGCCTGTTGGTAGTGATACTGAAATATTTACAGGGGCACATGATTATGGTGCTGTTAAAAAATTACCATTGAATGATTATATGAATGAAGTTAGTTCAGTATGGCAAAACTTAAATGAGTCACAAATGATTGACCATGGCATGTTAAACCATGATAATGTGGTTAACCTCCATTGTCTTTTAATCCCATACTGCCTATCAGGCCTTCAGCAGTGGCAGTTGGGGAGGCTTCTTTTAAAGAACCCTTACCATGTGTTCTGTCACCTTTAGGGTTCCATTTAGCCAAGCCTGTTAAAGAAAAGATTTGGAGAGGAGAATTCATTGACATATTGTCACTTTTGCCGGCTTCTAAAGAATTTTTGTTGAAATCTGACAGGCTGGCAGCGGATAGATCTGAGGAGGACAGGAGGAGGGCTATACCAAGGACCTTCCAAAATTGGCTGCAGGCTTTCTGCATTTATGCAGCAGTTATGGGTGAATGTTTCCCTGCAAAGTGTTCAGGTTTATTCCAACACTTAGATATTGTTGCAGAGGCTTTTCGTCATTTCGGTGGCTCTGCATGGTTCACATATGACGAAAATTTTCGCCAAAAGTTGGCAGTCCACCCCTCCCTACATTGGGGATCCAAAGATGTTGGGCTATGGTTGAATCTCATGTTGCCTCCTAAACCTCAGTTCACTCCAAAAGGGGTATCTAATGCACAGTCTTCATTTCGTAAGGGATTTTGCTTTTCTTTCAATGAAGGGCAATGCAAGTTTCTCTCAAATTGCAGATACAAGCATGAATGCTCCCATTGTAGCGGGAACCACCCGGCTAGCAGGTGCTTTCGCAAATCTGCAGCGACAGCCTTTCAGCCATCCCCCGGGCACGCTCATGGGAAGGGCAGTGACTCCAGTGAACCTCCCAAGAATGCTCCCGTGGTTAGAGCGCTATCCAGATTGCAGGATGGCGGCTCTGCTAACTGAGGGTTTCAAGGAAGGTTTTTTGGTCCCGGCCTTTCAAGGCACGGGCTGTTCTATGGTTCAGAATTTAAAATCTGTTTATACTAACACTTCAGTGGTAAGAAAGAAAATTTACAAAGAACTGGAAGAAGGGAGGGTGGCAGGTCCTTTTGCTTTCCCGCCATTAGCAAATTTTAGGCTTTCCCCGTTGGGGTTAGTTCCTAAAAAAGAACAAGGTTCTTACCGTTTGATACATCACCTTTCATATCCAGAGAACTCCTCTTTGAATGATGATGTAGCTGGTGTTGAAGCTCCAGTTTGTTACGCATCATTCGATGAGGCTTTGGTTATACTAAGGAGTCATGGGCAAGGGGCCTTGCTAGCCAAGGCAGATATTAAGTCAGCATTTCGTTTGCTCCCGGTCCATCCACAAGGCTTCAGTTCACTAGGTTTTCAATTCGCGGGTGAATATTTCTTTGACAAATGTATGCCCATGGGGTTTTCGTTGTCTTGTTTTTATTTTGAAGCTTTTTCAACCTTTCTTCAGTGGATTTTGTCAGATCTCTATCCCTGTGGAGATTTTCTGCATTATCTAGATGATTTTTTATTTGTTGGTCCATCTGATTCCCCCTCGTGCCTCAAATCTCTTCAGATATTTTTTAATATTTGTGAGCACTTTGGGATCCCTTTAGCAGCTGAAAAGACAGTGTTTCCATCTACTTCGATTGAATTTCTAGGGATTACCATAGATTCAGCTGCAATGGAATTTAAATTGCCTCTTCAGAAAATACAAAAAATGAGATCCCTGATCTCAGTTTTTCTTTTAAGAAAGAAAGTACTATTGAAGGAGGCTCAATCTCTTCTGGGTCTGTTCGCTTTTGCAGCCAGAGTCATTCCAATGGCTAGGGTGTTTTCTCGCAAGTTTTCATTGGCAATCAAAGGTTTTACAAACCCATATTCTCATATTCGGATCTCCAAGAGCGTTCGGGAAGACCTTAGAATTTGGGATGCTTTTCTGTGTAATTTTAATGGTTCTACTATATGGCAACAGGACTTTGTTACTAACGATCAGCTTAATTTTTTCACGGATGCAGCTGGGTCTTCAGGCTTTGGAGCTTTTATGGATGGGCATTGGTGCGCAGGTGAGTGGCATCAGGACTGGTTACAAAAGGACATCATTCAAAATTTGGTCCTTTTGGAGCTTTTCCCTGTGATAGTCTCTTTAGTAGTTTGGAAAGACGTTTTTGCGAATCGCAGAGTTCTGGTGCATACTGATAATAAAGGTGTTTTGTATGCAGTGAATACTTTATTCTCTAAGTCCGAACCGGTGATTAGGCTACTACGTTTTCTTGTCTTACAATGCATGCGATTCAATATTTGTTTGAAAGCAGAGCACATTCCAGGCGTACAAAATAATATTGCTGATGCTTTATCTCGTTCACAGTTCACGAGGTTTCGGGAATTGACTCCAACATCGGATCGGTGCGGAACTCCTTGCCCGGATTTCCTCTGGGGCTTAATATGGAGTTAATTCTTGGTAACTTCAAGAATTCAGTGTCAAAGAAAACGTGGTCAGATTATCGCCTATCCTGGTCCAGATGGTGCTCCTTTTGTCAAGACTTTGGTCTGGATTCTCTTGTTGTAACTTCTTATGTCTCCCTGTCTTTTGTGTCTTCATTGCTTCAGGATAATCTTAGCCCAGCTTCTATCAGCAAAATTGTAGCGGGTGTCTCCTTCTTTCTAAAATTTGCTGGTTTGCCATCTCTGACATCTTTCTTTCAAGTTAATCAAGTTTTGAAAGGTTTTAGGAGGTCAAGACCTTTGTTAGATAATAGGCGCCCTATTTCAGCTGCTCTGTTGGTTGATCTCCTTAAGATTCTAGAAGTTGTGTGTTTCTCGGAATTTGAGTTAATTTTGTTCAGGGCCGTTTTTTCAGTTGCTTTTTTTGGCGCCCTCAGAATTGGGGAATTTACATCTGAAAATAAAAGGTCCTCATCTTTTCTCCTCAAATCACATGTCATTGTGTATGATGGGTCCCTTAGCCTTTTCCTTTGTAGGTCTAAATCCCTTCCAACAGGTCAAGGTCATTGGATTTCTCTGGCTAGCTCTATAAATCCTATTATATGCCCGGTGCTATTGGTTTCTAGATATATGTCAATCAGACCATGTTCGGATGATTCCTTCTTTATCCATCAGGATCTGTCCTCCTTAACTAGGACACAGCTGAAAACTGATACCTAGTTAAGGAGGACAGATCCTGATGGATAAAGAAGGAATCATCCGAACATGGTCTGATTGACATATATCTAGAAACTTGAACCTGTCTGGTTTTTGCTTTTCTTCACATTCATTTCGCATTGGGGCAGCCACCAAAGCTGACTCTTTAGGTTTTCCGGCAGAAACTTTAAAAAAAATTGGCCGTTGGGGTAGTGATAGATATAAGATTTATGTTCGCCCTGATCTACTAATTTTGTAATCTCTTTTCAGGATCGTCAAAAGCTACGGTCTGGATTGTAGGTCATTCCTACGTTTTTTGGGCAGCCAAGCATGCTGAAACTAGAACCTACTCTGCTAATTTAGGTCTGGACTCTAAGTCTTTCACAGTTTTGTGGTCAGGTATTAGGGGTTTGAGGTGGAAAAATCTGAGAAATCATTTACTTCACCTATCTAATGTTTGGCCTTTACCCCAGATCTTAGTGCTTCATGCCGGGGGCAATGATTTAGGCAAAGTTAAGACGTGGGATCTTCTATGTGAAATTAAGAGGGATCTTTGTTATATTCAACTTTTATTCCCAAATGCTATAGTGGCATTTTCAGGGATGATTCCTCGTCTTCTATGGTCTCCTTCGGGCAACTTATTTTATGTGGATAAGATTAGGAGGCGTCTCAATAGAACAATCCATAGTTTTTTAAGTTCTTCCAGTGGCATATCTTTTCGCCACTTAGAATTAGAAGGTTTTGTACATGGTTTATTTCGTGAAGATATGGTCCATTTATCGGTGATAGGCTTAGATATATTTAATATGGGTTTACAAAATCTAATTGAATCAGCCACGGTGGGGGGGGGCCTCGGCCGGCAGCGCTGCTGCTGTCCTCAGCCGGTGGGGAGTAGTCGTTCAGCATTGTTGGATGGACACCATTTAATTTGTTCAATTGTAGCCAGGATGGCTTTATATTCTTGAAAATAAATTTAAGTACTTTTAGGTAACCCCTATGGATAACACCGTGGCCTTAAAAATACCAATTAATAAATAATTTGTTTACATTTAAATAACAGTGTTTGTCTTTATTATAATCCCATCTGTGCTAGCCCATGAAGGGTCATAGCATTATGCTGGGGCCCACATGGGATGGCTCAGAGGGGGCTGCAGTTTCTCCCCCCCCTTTTTATCTATCTATTAGGTTGCCATTGGTTGCCACTGTTGCTCAGGGCAGCAACAGTAAGAGGATTGGTAGCAAGGGCCAGCGTCGGATTGGAGGAATTTGGCGGGCGCTGAGCAGCGCTGAAGAAGCCTATATAAGGGGCTGAGTGCAATGGCTCACTGACCGTTTGAAGCAGAGCAAGCGACACCCACCCACCCGCCCCCTTTTTTGTCATGATGTTGTCCATGAGGGGGAGTAGTCGTCCAGCATTGTTGGATGGACACCATTTAATTTGTTCAATTGTAGCCAGGATGGCTTTATATTCTTGAAAATAAATTTAAGTACTTTTAGGTAACCCCTATGGAAAACACCATGGCCTTATAAATACCAATTAATAAATAATTTGTTTAAATTTAAATAACAGTGTTTGTCTTTATTATAATCCCATCTGTGCTAGCCCATGGACTATTGGACTACATTTCCCAATGAGAAACTGTTGGGAGGAGAAAGATCTGTATTTTCCCAGGCTGAAGACCGAGCAACTTGCTGTGCACAGCAACCTGCTACAAGCCCGCAGCCTAAGATAGAAACTGGAGGTGCTGTTATTCTGTGTGAGGACCGAAGTCGCTGCAGGCAGATCCAGAAGTGAGCTGACATTTGAACAGTGGACCGAAGCTGCTGTATTGCTGGGACTGGTGAGAAGACACTGCTGCCATTAATAACCTGTTGATGCCAGCAGTGACTGAGCCCATAGGGACTGGCCATCTAACTAGCAGTTTTATCTACTGCATGTAGACTTTACTGGGACTGTACTCATGTGCACCACCATAAAGCCGGGCCCCAACACTAGCTGGCTGAAGAACTAGGACTAAAAAGGGCTCACTCTGCTGCTTTACAGAACTTTGCCTGTTGTCCATAGTAAGAGGTACTTCTTCAAGGAGTTTTACATTTCATCGCTGCCATTCAAATAGGGTGCACACTAAAGTGGATATAGCCTACTGTTTACAGAGGACTTTGTCGCAATATTTGCTATCATTGCTGTTAGGGTTATATAATTGCTTTTTGCTGATTTTGTGGATTACCAGGTTTACTCTAATTTAGCCACAAAGAACTCCATTCTAAGTGGCTATAACCTAGAGATCATATTGTCTAGTGAACTGTGATTGACCTAATCCTTTACTGGTTCATTTTTCTACATACTACCATTTACTTCAACCCATGACAATATATTGGCTTTTCTTACCACTAACCAGTTTGGTGTCTGCTTTCTGATACTGAATTATAGTTGTGTGCAGGATATTTATATTTATGCTCCCAATAGTTTTGCCATTTGCATTTGCTTAACTTAGTATTTCAGAGGCACCAAGATTGTTCACAGAGTTGAGGTAAAAGAACAGAAAATCCAATCTACCAAGCAGCTCCTGTTGGGGTAGAGCCACACTGGTAAAGCTACACTTACCTGAGTACTCACTCTCAATCCAGCGCTGTACCCATCTGTAGCAGCTCTCTCCTCTTCTCCGGCATTCACAGCACAGAGAGACAACAGCGGGAGCCCTTGGGCTGCTGTCAATAAAATGCTGTGAGCAGAGAGCAGGGGGGCGAGGCTGAGCCATGTGGTGTGTTTCTATAAATGCACAGAGCCAGGCTTGGGCGCAAGACTGCAAGTTTGCCCTCATAGCAAGCAACAACAAAAAAGCTGAATACCTCCATAAGCAGGGTTTTTATACTCCGTGTGCATGAGCCCTACAATAAAACTAGTTTCAGAAAGGCAAGGCAGGAAGGCAGGTGTTTATTAGCTAATCTACTCCTAATTATATAAATTACTGCTATTGGATGCTACTGAATAAATCCAGAATACTGTGGAATGAGAAAAGTAGGAATCCAGCATTTGTCAGGACAGAAAAATCTACCATTGGTTCAAGACAAACTATAAGATTGTATTAGCATGCTAAAGATTCTCCTTATAAAACCTTCAACAAAAAAAGAGTCTGTTATGTAAAAAAAAACACATTTCTTATGTGACTGGTTGTTACAAACAGCGGACTCACATTCTCTCTAGTTTTCATAAAACAGTCCCTTTGACTTTAAAGAGAAAAATGTTTCTTAATATTCTAACCCTTCACATAATTGCTCCATATTACCAATGTGATTGTGTTAATGTGGGAATACTTCATAATGGTTTTAATGTAAAACTCATAAAAAATGAATAGCTTTGGATCCAGAGGAGCCATAACATCTCTGCACAAGGAAAGTCAACATAGTTTTGCTCAATAATGTGCACAGCTACTGAGATGCCTTTTGTTTTGCAGATGCATGAGATGAAAATTCCTGTATACTGCTGTTGACACCAGGAATTCTTTGATAAAGCTGATTTTATATTTAGTCTATTCATGTATAGTATTCAGCTTGATTTCCAGAGCTTGGCTCATAATAGAAAAATCTGTATTCATATATATATATAGGGGTGACTGCACGGAATAGAATCGATTAGTGGTTTGCACTACACAAAGTCATTTGTTTCTTTGTTGTTTTTTTTTTCTTTGCATTATCACTACCGCTAATATGGAAGAATTTTTAGTTTTAGACTATATTAGGTGTTAATCCTCTCCTCTCTGTATACATTTATGATTGTGCTGCTCATAATTGAGCAAGTCAGGAGACCTAATCTATGACCAAGCTATGTTTAAGATACAGATATCATCAAATTGCAGTATCCACTTGCATACTGAGTAGCCACTGTGTTAGAAGCAGCCATTGTACAATCACTTCTGTTGTGCCAGTCAGATTTATCTGCCTGCATTTGGTTAAATGTTTTAAACACAAAGATTTCAGCTCCCAAACCCAAGCTGGCTTCTGCAAATCTTGATGCTTACCATCATCAAATTTTTTTTTCCATCAAAAAATTACATAGAAACAAATCACTATCCATTTGCCAGAGTTTAAAGAGATTTTCTCATTGATATAGAAATTGTTCATATCCCCTTCCTAAACCTCTCCCGTTGACATTGCTGGTAGGTGGATTAGATTCCAAGGCCAGACTGTCATAACAGAGAAAGCTAAAAAATGTTGTGATGTGAAACCGGCACCTGTATTAATATGTTTAACCCTAAGCAACTGGAACAAATCTTATCCCCCTGGATAAGAAAAAATGAATATCTATATAAATCAGTGCTAAACTATATAAACACTGTAAATCGGTAACACTTATGTCCTCTCTGCAAGTGCCTGGTAGCCATTGGAGATATTATATCTTGCTATATATAACCTGCTTAGTAATAAGGGGTCATATTTATCTGAAAGGGTTTCATTTGTACATTAGTTTGGACACTGAGGTGGCTCATGATAGTAGAAGGAGAGCACAGAATTTGGATTATCATTATGAATTGAATACATTTTAATTTTATGCACATATATACAGTAGTTTATGTACCTGAATATAGGTGTGGGATCTTTATATTATATATTATATAATAATACACATTGACTGAACTATTTAAAACTTAATAATATGTGGTTTCATATATATTTATTTATATATATATCTCTTAATGTATTATTATTATTATTATTATTATTATTAATATCTATATTATAGTATATATTAATATATTTTGACGTGGCATTGCAGTGGGGATGCACGTGTCTCTGGTTTATAGTGTTTATTTATATAGTTTATTATTGGTTTATATAGATATTCAAAGCTGAAAGATGGTAGTTTTTCAACTGATTGTAATCATTATTCAAACAGCTGACCAGCAACAGGTGAAATACCACAGGTCTCATACATTCTATTCTATAATGTAACTCATCTTGAGCAGAACAGTTTTACCAGGTTTGAGAGTCCAATGTCCCAAGTGCCTGGGCATGCCTTCTACTCTTTTATGAGGTTCCTTGGATCTCAGAAACCTGGGGACCTGTGATATACCAATCTCTATTGTTGTTGCAGTTCTCAATGGTTAGCCAACCCCCTCTTGCTTCCTGCAGTTAGCTCTATGGCCAGGGGAAACCACGGTCTTCAGTGCTAATAAGGAAGTACAGCTATTACTGATAGGTCTTCAGAAGTGTGTTAAAGAATATGAAAGAGGAGACTGCCTGAGAGAGAAGTGGCTATGCCTAATGTGGGAACCACCCAAGATTTCTGGCATGTCACCTAGATAAGAGTAAATCTAGCCAACCTAGCCCTGTCTGGATGGGATGCCAGTCAAAAGAAGTTTTGGAAATAGGAGGGTCCTGTGAGGACCTTAAACTTATGAGTTGTCAGAAAGGTTGCCTGAGTACTTTATCATTCTTTTTTAAACTCTTTTCCCTGATGGAAGGACCTTGAGTTTCTGAATCTAGACTGAGTTTGTCTAGATAATTGAACCTGTTGATACCTCAAACTTCTGTCCTGCAGAAGCAGGCCCAATTTTCTGCAAATAACTTTTGAAATGGCCATTTTCAGTTTTTGACCAAACCAAGTTGCTAACTTAGTCGGTAGGTAAGGGACACAAACATTGGTCTGCAGGTGAAAGGTCTTGATGAGAATGCTTCAAGATCTTTCACTTAGCCTGGGTTCACACCTATGCGAATTAGATGTGGAATACACCGCATCTAATTCGCAGGACATTTTAAAATACATTCATATGAATGCATCTGGTTCACATATGTGCGTTGCATTCGCACTGCACATTGCACAAAAAACGCGTGCGTTTTCTGGGCATTGCGGTGCGAATTACGAGCCCCTTATCTTCTATGGGAACGCATCTGCTTCGCAGATGCATTGCGTTCTGAACATGGATATTCTACTTCTCCTCACTACACCCCCCCCCCTCTCCCTCCCCCTCTCCCTGCTCACTGATCCTGAGCTAAAACGCAGTGATTCCTTTGAACGGGAGATTTTTATCTCCTCAGTGAAACCTGAGCTTCAATTCGCACCACACATGTGTGAAACCGGGCTTACTTTTTAGATTTTAACTGGCCCTGTAGCTTGGGATAGAGGCACAGCACTTTTACTAGTATGCTGTCCATTGGCTTTGGATATACTTTAAGGGTAGATCTCAGGTTTAGGGCTATGGTTGAGGTTAAGGCTGGATTCACACCTATGCATTTTTAGTGCTTTTTGCATTTTGCAGATTTGCACTACAGAATGTGTTCCATAGGAAACCATGTTAAATGGACTGTAGTGCAAATCTGCAAAATGCAAAAAGCTAAAAATGCATAGATGTGAATCCAGCCTAAGGGTTTGTTTGTGTCAGGTTTTTTGTTATTCAGGTGTGATCAATTTGTTTTTTGGGTGTGAAATAGGTTGGGGTTGAAAGACTTTGCATGATTCATTGCTTTTGTTGTTTTTTTACTAAACGTTTGCCATTTTATTCATATTGCTCATATGTAATGTTTAAACATTTTCTTTTCTTTCTTTTTATAATAAGGCATAAACAATGACTGTTGTTTTCTTGTATTATGGTAGGAGTGTTATGTAGAAATGAGAGCTATAGTTCACAGCACTATTTATCTAGACATCTATTTCTAAGCCATAGGCAAAGTCTGAATGTTGCCATGTATCAATATTCTTGTGCTGACCTTGCCTTCCACAAATATTTACAGTTTTAATGTGGACAAGTCAATATAAATACTATTATATAGTGACTCATGTTTATTCTTGGAATTATGGATCATTTCTGTTACCTGGTTATAAGTTCAGGTATTAAACAATGTTAGCTACAAAGCACAGGACAAATAAGCATGACTGAGGATTTCAGCTGTAAGAAAATGGTATTGGGTGATTTATAAATTCGGACAATTTAAGCATATTGATGCCAACAGTTTATCTAAATGTGTTTCTTAGCTGGCACAACCATTGTATTTCATTTCATTCTGGATTTAAAGAGGAGTTGTGGGAATCTATTGTTTGAGGGAAAAAAACAAACTTTTTTCTTTGTTTAGTGGGTCTTTTGTGTATTTAAGGTAGTTATATTATTTTGTGTTCTTTGCTTCTCTTTTATTTTTTTTGTGTGTATTTTATTGTAATTTGTGCGTTGTTGCTTTCATTTTTATTTGACTTTTTCACGTTTTTTCTCTGTAAAAATAAATGTTAAATTATAAAGCTAATGAGAGCCCCTTTTTTCAAAAGAACAGATCTAGGAAACTAACTAGGAGGTGCTTCCATCACTGCGTAAAATCATTGCATCCTCAAAAACCATTAGAGCAACAAAATACCCAGATTATGGGCTTAAATCACCTCAATCCGGATCATCAAAAATTCAACAAAACCATAACAATTAAAGTGGGTAGCCTGAGAATTCCATAGCATTGTATATACGGATTTATATGACATGATTAATAACAGATAAATGCAAATCGAAGTGTAGGTCATTGAGTTCCCAAAATAGCACATATGCATATATGATAAAAAGTCTGATGTGGTTGATAAAGAGGGAGCAAAACCACTTGATCAACAAAGTTCTGCGTCATGGATGGAAAATGATTGACACATTTCAGAGGCCAGGCAGATCATGTGAGGCTCATTCTCATATGCTTTAGAGAGAAAAAGCCAGCGTCTACCAGGTTTGTGTGGTTTGGAGTGAGTCCGACATATACTTCTTTAGGAGCTGATGCATTCTATATTTTAGTATGCTGAGCTCAGGGAATTTTAAATATGTTGTGTACCATGGTGTACTTTTAGATGTTTTATGGACAAGAAAAACTTTTGTATGTCTTTGGATGAGGCAGTCTCACTTTGCCTCTTTCTTTATTATGATTTTGTTGTATTAATGATTTTCAGTATTGAGGTGGTTTGTTGAGCTCATATTCTGTTCTAATGGGATGTTTGCAGTAAGGGCTCCGCACCAGCATAGTATTATTGTGGAACCTAGAGACAGCATTTTACTCTGTTGGAGAGTAGGTTGATTACCCTTAAAAAACACCAAAATCCACCTAAATTTCACCTTCGCAATTGATTATAATGTAACACTTTCGAATGTATGCTAGCTAAGTGGCATAATTGTATGGATGAAAAAAATGCAGAAGAACTGCTAAGAAATATATGCTGCAAAAACGTCATACTTGGGAAGCTGGACATTCTAGAATATTGCAAACCTCCATGCCCCAGACAACTCATCTGCCTATCTCATAGCTTTGACTCCTTGAATGTTGATCTCATAGTCAGATGTACAAGCAATAATGATTTTTTTATTTGTTGCATTTCTCCAGTCTATTGCCAACAATACAAAAGTCAGTTACTGGATAACATGATGTATTGAAAGTAAAATATTAATTGAGTTACTGGAATGCTAGTAAAAGAACAGAGAATCTTAAAACATATATATAGAGATATATAGAGATATATATCTCTATATATCTCTATATATAGAGATATATATATCTCTATATATCTCTATATATCGAGATATACATCTATATATAAATATATCTATATATCTATATAAATACATATCTAAATATATAGATATATTTACAGTATATACACTTGCTGGCCACTTTATTATGTACACCTTTTCAATTGCTTGGTAATACAAATTGCTAAGCAGCCAATCATATGGCAGCAACTCAAGACATTTAGGCATCTAGACGTGATGAAGATCACTTGCTGAAGTTCAAACTGAGCATCAGAATGGGGAAGAAAAGGGATTCAAGTGACTATTTAAAAAAAGGCTGATCTACTGGGATTTTTACACACAACCATCTCTAGGTTTTACAGAGAATTGTCCAAAAAAAGAGAAAATATCCAGTGAGTGGGAGTTGTGTGGACGAAAATTCCTTGTTGATGTCAGAGGTCAGAGGAGAATGGGCAGACTGGTTCGAGATGATAGAAAGGCAACAGTAACTCAAATAACCACTCATTATAACCAAGGTATGCAGAATACCATCTCTGAACGCACAACATATTGAATCTTGAAGCAGATAGGCTACAGCAGCAGATGACCACACTAGGTGCCAATCCTGTCAGCTAAGAACAGGAAACTTAGGCTACAATTTGCACAAGCTCTCCAAAACTGGACAATAGAAGATTGGAAAAATGTTGCCTGGTCTGAAGAGTCTTGATTTCAGCTGCAACATTCAGATGGTAGGGTCAGAATTTGGTGTAAACAACATGAAAGTATGGATCCATCCTGCCTTGTATCAACACTTCAGGTGGGTGGTTGTGGGGAAATGGTGTGAGGGAATATGTTCTTGGCACACTTTGGACCCCTTAGTACCAATTGAGCACCATTCAAATGCCACGACCCACCTAAATATTGTTGATGACCATGTCCATCCCTTTATGACTATAGTGTACCCATCTTCTGATGGCTACTTCCAGTAGGATAATGCACCATGTCACAAGACTCAAATAATTGCACCACTGGTTTCTTGAACATGACAATGAGTTCACTGCACTCCAATGGCCTCCACAGTCACAATCCAATAGAGCACCTTTGGGATGTGGTGGAATGGGAGATTTGCATCATGGATATGCAGCCGACAAATCTGCAGCAACTGCGTGATGCTTTCATGTCAATATGGACCAAAATCTCAGGAATGTTTCCAACACCCTGTTCAATCTATGCCTTGAAGAATTAAGGCATTTCTGAAGGCAAAAGGGGGTAAAACCCAGTACTATATGTATGTGTGTGTGTGTGTGTGTGTGTGTGTGTATATATATATATATATATTGTATATATTATATATATATATATATATATATATATATATATATATATATATATATATATATATATATATATATATTATTTATTTATTTATTTATTTAATTATTTATTCTGCTTTTCTGAAATTTCCCATATTGGGAAAATAAATAACTTTGCTGAAATCATCCCATGTGTCCCTAGTGCATGCAAATGCAGTAAATTAGCCCGGTTGGTTGCATATTATCTACATATTTGTTTTTTGTTCCAGTTATATGCCTATTTGCATGAAATATTTGCTAAACTTATTTAGAGGTAATGAAATAAGGGATGTTCGATCTAATAGTGACAGATGGGACACTGTAAACTACCAGTGACTGTAAGTAATGATGGTAAAAGAACAAAGCGGAATACAGTGCCCTGTGTACTAACATTAATATTACCGTACATTGTGTATAATCATATCATTCAAGAGGGCACGGATGACTGAACTACATCTTTACCGCAGCTGAGTTAAAATTTTGAGACACCTGTAAACCTTATTAGACATTTTCATTAGCCAAACATGTAAATACCATTTAGATAAGAGTTAAATAATTGCTATGTCTCATAATACAGACTCTTTTCTTTGGAGACATTGTGCCGTGTCTCTGTGCTCTAAAGACTGCAGCTCTCCTAGATGAGAGGAATGAGTGCCCAAATCTCTACAGCGTTCCTATAATCCTCTGATACATTTTAATCCCATTACATTTTCCATGTGGCTATTTTAAGCGGGCCTTGTGAAGAGCAGATGTTGTTTAATTAACAATTTTGCTGCCAAAAGTTTGATCACTGATGAGGAAAAAAATGGCTGCAATACATTTTTAATTGTACAGGTTTAGCAGTAGGAAAAAAAAATGCAGTAAACATTTTATTGACAGATTGTCAGGTGGATGGCGATTCTTTTTTTTAAAGAAAAAAGAACTTGTTCACAAAGCCCAGTGAAGGACATGTAATGTAATGGTGTTTGTGTACTACATAGCAGCCAAATGTGCCTTTTATTCATGAATCACTCTGAATATTAGAAAAATGTTACCTGCTGATTGTCATGTTGATACACATACAAAGTACAGTTATGCATTTGACACAGGGGCTATAAAGGAATAAGTGTTCTAAAGCCGGATTACTACATCAAAGAAAGAAAGTGTAATACACTGTTTTGGCAATGCAAATATCAGGTAAAAGAACATCACGAGTATACCATAAAATGATTATATTTGACTTCACATTGTTGGGCTTTCATATACTGGATGTCATGTTATGGGATGAGTCAAACACCCCCCCGGTTCGGTTCGCAGCAGAGCATGCGGACAGACAAAAAATTAGCGAACACCTTTAAAGTCTATGGGACAAGAACGTGAAAAATCAGAAGTGCTCATTTTAAAGGCTTATATGCAATTTATTGCCATAAAACGTGTTTGGGGACCCGGGTCCTGCCCCAGGGAACATGTTTCAATGCAAAAAAAAGTTTTAAAAACTGCAGTTTTTTCGGAAGCAGTGATTTTAATAATGCTTAAAGTGAAACAATAAAAATGAAATATTCCTTTAAATATCGTGCCTGGGGGGTGTCCTTAGTATGCATGTTAAGTCGCGCATCTTTCCCATGTTTATAACAGTGCCACAGTGAAATGACATTTCCTAAGGAAAAAATGTTATTTAAAACTGCTTGCGGCTGTAATGTATTGTCGGATCCCAGCAATATAGATAAAAATACCCAAAATACCGAAAAAAATTGGCGTGGTTGCCCCCCCCAATCCATACCAGGCCCTTCAGGTCTGGTACGAATATTAAGGGGAACCCCACACCCACATTTAAAAAAAAATTGAGTGGGGGGCCCCCAGGCACTATATGGGTAGAGATGGTGCCACAACATTGTAACCCCTCATAGATACTTGTGTTGGGCGCTGGCATGGGCCCTGCTGTGAAATATTATATCAAAAGCTGTAATTACATGCCCCTGTTAAACAGGGGCAGAAATTGGGCCTTGGGTGGTGGTGGTGCCACAACACTGTAACCCTTCACAGATACTCTTGTTGGGCACAGGAATGGGTCCTGCTGTGAAACATGACTGCCAGTTTCTTGTCCTTCTGTTGCACCCCCTCTCTCTAGGCTCACGTTACTCCCTTCCTCAACCTGGAAACCAACATCGGAGGCTTCAAATCGCTGCGCATCCTCTAGCAGCATATAACCAACGCTGTGGTCAAATAATTCTGGGGACTTCTCTGTGCATGATGGTGGGGCTACAGAAGGAGTGACTGTGGACATGGAGCCTGTGGAATAGGCTGCTTTGGCAGCTGCATTGGAAGGCAAACTACTCTGAGCCTGGGTGACAGAGGATGAGGAGGATGAGGAGGATGAGGACAGCTCCGTTATATACTCCACCAACTCTTCTGCATGTCACCTGCAGAGGGTGCACCATGTCCACCACCACCACTATTGACTGTAGACACAGGGGCTGTTTGCCCTCTTTTAGTGGCCTGTGAGTGTCTGCCTCTCCTTCGTGGCCTTCTGGATATGATGTATTTTTTGTTTTGCAACACCGCGCTACCCTGTATTACATACTGTGTTCACCGCCTGAAGTGTATTAGAAAGTGTACAATGGCTGCGCTGTATTGTATACTGTGTAGACCACCAGAAGTGTAGTAGGAACTGTACACACTGTATTAGATACTGTATACACTACCTGAAGTATATTAGAAACAGTACACTACAGAATGCACCATAGATATAGACTACACTATATATATATATATATATATATATATATATATATATATATATACTAGACTGACTGTATATATAGATATATCAAATACACTGGCACTAACTGAATTTTTTTTAATGTTTTTTTTTACAAGCCTAGGGTCTCTCAAAATGCGATGGCCATCTAACATCTGTCGAGACCCTGTGTGAAAGTGTGCCCTAGGACTGTGCCATTCTGTACCCTATTCTAATACTCCACTAGTGTGTGGTAGCGACGGAAACAGTCACAGATACAGAGACCAGGTTGGTCAGGACAGGGGGGACAATAAAAGCGGGTTCACTCCCATATCCGCATTTTCTACAGACATGGCATCTTCTTTGGGGTTTGAAAGCAAGGCGGCCAGAAAATTTAATCAGGGACTCATCAATCCAGACAACTTGATCAGGAATAAACAAGGCTGCAAACTGTTCGTTGATGTGGTTTACCAGGGGCAGAATTTTGTGGAGCCGATCATATTCAAGGCCACCCCGAGGATGACAGAGTTCACAGTCATTGAAGTGCATGAACCGTAAGATTTGTTTGTATCTAGTCTTGATCATGGAAGCAGAGAACACGGGCATATGGTAAATTGGGTCAGTGAATATGACCGCAACTCAACCTTTTTAGTAATGTCCATGAGGTGGAATAGGCCCAGAAAGGTCTTAAATTCTCTGGCAAGAGTCAAAGTTGGATTGGCGGCAATAAACTGACCAGCATATAAATTGCTCCACAATAGATCTGTACAGATCTTCCCTGAAAAACAGCTTGTAAAAGTCAAGGGTACTAAAATCAATGTTTCCACCTGAATTCCAGGTTGGCCAGTGAATGGGGGAAGTACAGGCGCTGCAGAAGTGGTGGGCTGCCAATCAGGATTTGCAAATGCATTGGGAAAGGCACTATGGGCTCTATGGGCCTGTCTTTGAATTCTTGGTGGCTGAGGGGTACTTCTTGTGCTAGCCAAGGCACCAGTTTGAAATACACTTATGGGATGTCACCAAGTGATACTGCAGTGCTGGTTTGTCTACGACCGTAACGTACTAGGCCACTGGTGCTTGCCAGTTCACCAGAAGGGACCACTACTATGTTGTCAGAGCTATCTGTCAGGGTGCCGCTACTCTCTACAGGTTCGTATACTGAGTCTGAATCTGACAGTGAGGCTTCCCCTTCGCTCTCATCTGTCATGCTCAGCATCCTATACTCTTCACTAGTGTACCTCTGTTTGGACATTTTGAGAGACTCTAAGCTGGAAAGTTTATAGTTACAATAAACGTGTAAAAAAAAGAAAAAAACCCATAAAAAATATATAAATAAAAAATTAACTGTTAGTGCTAGCAGCAATCAAGCGTGACTCTGCTAACGCTGCAGTTTTGTGTGCTGTGTTTTGTAAGTGACAGTGATCTATTGATACTGCACTTGGATGAGCTGGGCTGGGCTGGGCGGAGGGGCTAAACACAGGTACTGGCAGGTGTCTGGGCTGATCCTGCTAACGCCGCGTTTTTGGGAACACTATACTACTGGGAACGCTAGTATAGATCTGATCAGATCAAAGATATTGATCTGTTCAAACACTATTCTAGTAAGAGAGGTGTATGGTGTGTGCGTATGTGTTAGTGCTACTGGCAATCAGAGGGTTCAAATTTGACCCTATCTGGGATTGAAGCTAACTGACGATAACACCTAACTGACACTAACTAGCTAACCTGTGACACTAATGCAGTGATCAGAAAAAAGATCTGTACACTATACTAATGCCACAGTGACAGAGAATGAAAAGGTTAACTGGGGTGATCAAGGGGTTAAACCTTTATTAGGGACTATATGGCGGGTACCCTAAACCTATCTGGGACTACCATCAACTGCCCTAACCCTGTTTAGAGTCACAAGTAACACAAATACAGTGATCAGAAAAAAGACCTGTACACTATATTAGTGAAACTGTGACATAGGGTGAAAGGGTTAACTGGGGGGCAATCAAGGGGTTAAAACCTTTATTAGGGAATATATGGGGGTACCCTAAACCAACCTGAGCCTACCACTAACTGCCCTAATGCTGTTTAGAGTCACAAGTAACACAAATACAGTGATCAGAAAAGAGACCTGTACACTATATTAGTGACACTTTTAGTAAAAGTGTGCCTATGTGTCCTGGTATTAGTGTAGTGCTTGGTGTACTCACTATGGATGTCTTGTCCTAGCTCGCTGGAACCAAAAAGGGCTCCACGAGGGAAGATGACATCACTTCCTCTGCCTTTGTTTACATTACACAAGCATAGGAGGCATTTCATTTGCCAGAACCGATCAGCAGGTCCAGGCCAGAAATAATTAGCCTGGGCCTGTAGATCGATCGGTTCTATAGCGAATTCGATCGCCGTGGGCACGGGCGACATAACACCTATGGCAATTTGCGCAGCTGAGCCAACCTGCCGCAGTATAACTGTGGCGGCTGGTTGGCAACTGGTTAACTATTATTTTACTTGACCTTGTCAGAAATGTATTTTTCTATTACATGCTCCAGATGCAGTGCTGCTTATTACCACCCTATTACTTGAGGAACCTCCTAATCCTGATTGAGCTTTCACCTATATAAAAGGCTTAACTACACTTAACATAAGCTTGAAAACAATTGCATATATGCCCTCGTATACAGTAGCCACTCACTGCTACCAAAAGACTAAACTTTAACTAAACTAGCAAGAAGATGAAAGAGTTAATAAAAAAACAATAAAAAGGGGAAGCACAGTGACTTAGTGGTCGGAACTTGGTTCAGGTACTTCAGTTTCTTCCCAAGCTCCAAACACATGCTGGTAGGTTAATTTAGAAGGTTAATTGGCCCTAATGTGAGTGTGTGTGTATGCACATCTGAGGTAGAATGATGTGAATATACAGTATTAAAGTAATGCGTAACTTGTCAGTGCTATATAAACGCTTGTATTCATTAAAGCTATATTAAACCCAAAAACAAAAACATAATATACTGCAGCTTATCAATCATTAGATGTGGTGGCTGCATTAATTTTCCTTTTTTAAGCTTTTTTCCCTCTGTTTTCACCTGGTGATCAGGCCAGTAACACACCTCCTGTATTAGAGTGCCTCCACCCAATGAAGGAGCACAGGGGCACCTTTGGACAGCAGCACTGTCCGTTTTGTTATTGACAGTTTTATATATTAAATGTCTGCTTTTGGGTTTAATACAGCTTTAAATCCCATAAATGTAAAAATTATCACTTGCAGTGGTGCTGCATCAGCATTGCTAGGGTTACTAGCTTGTTTAGGTTTATGGGACATAGAAAAGAGGATCTTCTTGCCTGCTACTCTGCTTCTCCATGCCAATAGTGCACTCTCTTCTCCCTAATGCCCTAGCGGTCTAAGGTTCTAATGTCACCAAGATCAATGCAGAATCCATAGCCCTGCATTGCTCGTGATGATGGAGAGGGATGGTCCAATACTGGAGCATTGGGAGTGCTTTCTGCCAGAGGAGCAGAGTATCACGTAAGTAAAAGTCCTTTTACTCTCCCTTATGCCACGTACACACGAGCGGAATGTTCGACAGAAAAAGTCAAACGAAACTCGTATAACTTTCATTGTATATTCCAATCATGTGTATGCCTCATCGGACTTTTTTTTTTTTCGAAAATTCTGACGGACCTAAATATTTCCGATGGAACCAATTCCTGTCGGGAAAACCGCTCGTCTGTATGCTGTTCCAATGGACCAAAAACGACGCATGCTCTGAAGCAAGTAGGAGACGGAAGCTATTGGCTACTGGCTATTGAACTTCCATTTTCTAGTCCCGTTGTACATGTTGTATGTCACTGCGTTCTGGACGGTCGGAATTTGGTGTGACTGTGTGTATGCAAGACAGCTTGAGCGGAATTCCGTTGGAACTCCGTCGGAAAAACCCTCAGAGTTTATTCGGACGGGAAAATGTCGTGTGTACATGGCATTAGACTAAGTGAGCAGTACATTTCCCAGAGTTGGTCTTTGAATTATAAAAATCATGACAGAAACTGTAAAGGAGGAATAGGCAACTTTGCTGACAGAGAAGGCTGCTATGTTACAAAAGAGTGCTGCATTTTACTACCACAAAGCACTACTATGACACCAGATAGAGCTTCTATGTTAGCAAAGAGATTGCCTTGTATAGAGAGTATGCCATTTTCCTAAAGAAAATGCCAGAATTTGAATTTTTCTTTAGACAAGAATTGGTGACCTGTCTAATAAGACCAGAGTGATTCCCATTCATTTCCAAACTGTGACCATGCAGAGATTAACAGCTCAATACGGAATTTGCACTATGGAACTTTCAGTTTAAAAATTCCCAAGTAGGTAATCCTCATGTCGTAAAATAAATACCATACCTCTATACATCACAAGAAAAATGTAAAAAGTAGAGGCAATGAAGTTAAAAGTACTTACACTTTTTAACGTTCCCCTTTGCAGAAGTCCAGCAATGCATCTGATTTCGTCAGTATGCTACTCAGGCAATGCATCATATGGCTTCCAGTGCAGTGTTTAAAAAAAGTGTGATGAAAATTAGATAAACAGCGTCCACGGTTTCCGAGAAGCAACGCATTAATTTACAGGTTTAGATTTAAAATTAAGCCAGCTTATCTCACCTGCTTTTTACATTTAACTATGTTAGTTATTATTTCGTACCACAGTACAACTTCTAGTTAGCGTATATCAAACAGCTTGCTAATATCAGTCACAAATATTTAGACATTTCTCAGGAAGTAGATATTAGAAAGGTTCTTTTGCAATATGGGATTTCTGGGGTTCAAGGAAAACATGTAGTGAGAGAAATATGTTGCTGCCCTTGTTGACCTCGCCTGTCTTTCATTATGATCCGAAAGCTGCAATACTATGAGTCGCTGACCTGGCAAGTATACAGATCAGGTGCCTTGAATTATCTCTTACTTGGTGCGTGCTTGTCTCAAAGTTACTTTTTTTGTTTTGTTGGTTCATCTTTTGTTAGAAATATTATTATTATACGTTTTTAGGCCTAGAAATAAAGTGTGTCCATGACAGTGCCTTATTTTTGTATGCTGTGGATATGTACCAGCTATTACACATAATGTAGTTCCACCCTAAAGTGAAGGCTCCCAAATCCACATAAAAATGGTCTTATTTCAACAGCCATTCCAGTGTGTCACCCTATGCTTTAGGTAGGCCATACCTACAGTGGGGCAAACAAGTATTTAGTCAGCCACCAATTATGCAAGTTCTCCCACTTAAAAAGATGAGAGAAGCCTGTAATTGTCATCATAGGTATACCTCAACTATGATAGACAAAATGTGGAAACAAATCCAAACAATCACATTGTCTGATTTTTGAAAGAATTTATTTGCAAATTATGGTGGAAAATAAGTATTTGGTCAATATCAAAAGTTCATCTCAATACTTTGTTATATATCCTTTGTTGGCAATGAGAGAGGTCAAACATTTTCTGTAAGTCTTCACAAGGTTGTCACACACTGTTGCTGGTATGTTGGCCCATTCCTCCATGCAGATCTCCTCTAGAGCAGTGATGTTTTGAGGTTGTTGCTGGGCAACATGGACTTTCAACTCCCTCCAAAGGTTTTCTATGGGGTTGAGATCTGAAGACTGGCTAGGCCACTCCAGGAACTTGAAAGGCTTCTTACCAAGTCACTCCTTCGTTGCCCGGGCGGTGTGTTTGGGATCATTGTCATGCTGAAAGAGCCAGCCACGTTTCATCTTCTATGCCCTTGCTGATGGGAGGAGGTTTGCACTCAAAATCTCACGATACATGGCCCCATTCATTCTTTCATGTACACGGATCAGTCGTCCTGATCCCTTTGCAGAGAAACAGCCTCAAAGCATGATGGTGCCACCCTCATGCTTCACAGTAGGTATGGTGTTCTTTGGTTGCAACTCAGCATTCCCTCTCCTCCAAACACGACGAGTTGTGTTTCTACCAAACAGTTCTACTTTGGTTTCATCTGACCATATGACATTCTCCCAATCCTCTGCTGGGACATAAAAATGCTCTCTAGCAAACCTCAGACTGGCCCGGACATGTACTGGCTTAAGCAGGTCAGGGGGACACGTCTGGCACTGCAGGATCTGAGTCCCTGGCGGCGTAGTGTGTTACTGACAGTAGCCTTTGTTACGTTGGTCCCAGCTCTCTGCAATCACTGGTTATTCACTAGGTCCCCCTGTGTGGTTCTGGGATTTTTGCTCACCGTTCTTGTGATCATTTTGACCCCACGGGGTGAGATCTTGCATGGAGCCCCAGATCGAGGGAGATTATCAGTGGTCTTGTATGTCTTCCATTTTCTAATTATTGCTCCCACAGTTGATTTCTTCACACCAAGCTGCTTGCCTATTGCAGATTCAGTCTTCCCAGCCTGGTGCAGGTCTACAATTTTGTTTCTGGTGTCCTTCGACAGCTCTTTGGTCTTCACCATAATGGAGTTTGGAGTGTGAATGTTTGAGGTTGTGGACAGGTGTCTTTTATACTGATAACAAGTTCAAACAGGTGCCATTAATACAGGTAATGAGTGAAGGACAGAAGAGCCTCTTAAAAAGAAGATACAGGTCTATGAGAGCCATAAATGTTGCTTGTTTGTAGGTGACTAAATACTTATTTTCCACCATAATTTGCAAATAAATTCTTTCAAAAATCAGACAATGTGATTGTCTGGATTTGTTTCCACATTTTGTCTCTCATAGTTGAGGTATACCTATGATGACAATTACAGGCCTCTCTCATCTTTTTAATTGGGAGAACTTGCACAATTGGTGGCTGACTAAATACTTTTTTGCCCCACTGTAAACCCAGGTGAGTAACCAGCAGTTGTCACCACATGACTCCTGTTTACTGACTGTTCCGTCTCCTAAGGAAATTTCCTGAAATATATCATCAAAATTATGAAGGTCAGCTTGGCTGGTTACATCAGCTTGGCCTGAGATTATAAAACCCCGATTTTTGCTTTTGTGATATTGTACCCATATTTACATTGTGCCATAAATTATGAGTATATATGATCAGAGTACATATAATCATTTGTATTATTCCCTTCCTGAATTGAAGGTAAGAATTACAACCTATTGTCTAAGCTACATTCATTGGAGTTGTATAAAAGCTTTGCAATAGAATTTTTACTTTGAAGGGAAATTTTCCCTTAGCATAGCTTAGTGCAGCCTTTTCAACCAGGGCATCTTCAGGTTTCCAGAAACAAAAATAATTAAAATCCTGTTTTTGGGGGCTAAATTGATTATGCCAACTCACCCAGTATGGGTGCAGGGATTAAAAACGGTATACTAAACACTATATTAACAGACCCCGGGAGGAGACCCACAGAGAAAAGGGTTTAGCCATCCCCGTTTGGCTGAACACCAGCTAATACAGCAATGACTCTCTTAGGGAATATAAATAATAGATATACTCCTCGAGGAGTCATTATTTGTAGTTGTATTTAAGATTTCTGTAATAAAGTATATTGATTATTCATATATTCCCTGAGTGATTGATTCCTTTTTTTTAGCTGATGTTAAGCCACTCGGGGAGGGTTAAACATCTTTCTCTTTGGGTCTCTTCCCAGGATCTGTTTATATATCTTCAGGTTTCTTCAGGGGTGCCTTGACAAAATGACTAATACTTGCCCAAAAATTGTATACACGCTAGCGGGTGGATCAAGCCTGCCTTTTAGTTACACAAAGCCACAGATTTACATTGTGCACCATTACAACCTCTAGCCATTGGTGTCCTAACAACCAATGATGTCATCACTTGATAAGAAGGATGTCGTGCACCTACACAGCATCCTTATTTGCCCCTCCCCTGCCCCTCTCTGTCAGCACTGGGGTTACATTAGCTGAGTGAGGGAAAGAAACTGAGGGAAAAGAGAAACTTTGGAACACTAGTCAGTACTAGTGTGCAAAGATATGTTGGCTTTGGAAAAATAAATCACCTCTAACTTTGGGTGTCCTACATTTGTGGATGTTGCTGCATTTTGTAAAAACCTATTAGTTTTTTTTTTACATTTTAGAATTGGGTGCCTTGAGATTTTACAAAACTTTAAAGGGTGCCTGAAAGAAAAAACATTGAAAAAAAATCACCTTTAGAAACAATACCCAATAACATACAAGGATTAAAAAAACTGTACTTTTTCTTGTACTCCATTGGGTGTTGGAAGTCAACAGAGCTTTACTTCATTCATTTAGCTAAAGGAAAATTCCCTAGCACTCTGAAAAACCTATTTGCCTTTAGTAAATCTACTCCATTGGATCTAGATCTTCTTGGTAGCGATTAGCCACTTCAGGGCTCTTGAACAAGGGAGCTTAAGCCCATTCAGCTTAAATTCCAGTGCTTCCTGCCCAGAAATCCCTTGTACTGTGTACAACCTATTTGCAGCTATACTTTGGTATATACCAGATTTTAAACATGAGTATAGGATATTTTCTATTTTGCTCTTACTCCTGTATGCTATACCCTTGTTTACATAAGTACTGCTATACACAGCTATTCATGTCTGTGGGTGACTGTAAGTAGTACTTGGGCTGCACGAGCTTGGGAGAAAATACTGGAATTTATGCTGAACGCTTTTAGAAGCCCATGTGCTGGAGGCCTTCACAAGACTGCCTACATAAACGCACCTGTAAGATAAATAAAGGCTAAAGCTCCACTCATTTTGGTACAGTATATAGAACTATCTCGGGTTAACTTCTCTGGAATTGTCTCCACTTAGATGCATCTTGTGAATGGAAGAGGGACACCCAATTTCAAAACATCGTGTTCCCAAGTAGTTTCTCTTAGGGCTAGTTTACACTTGCTTCAAAACATGGCTTCAGACAAGCTTTGTTAAAGCAGAGTTCCACCCAAAAGTGGAACTTCCGCTCTTTGTACTCCTCCCCCCTGCCACATTTGGCACCTTTCTGGGGGGAGGGGGGCAGGATACCTGTCTTTCACAGGTATCCTGTTCTCACTTCCGGGCTCCCTCCTACTCCCTCCTCCTTCCCCGGCCGCCAGGCCAGTAGGAGAGAGGAGCGGAGCCTTGCGTGTGCACAGTAGGGTTCCCGACGTACCGTAAGGCTTCACTGCCGGGTTCCCTTACTGGCAATGGAGGCGGCATGCACCCGACAGCTGATGGAAACATCAGCTGCAGTGCCGACATCGCTGGACTCCCGAACAGTTAAATGTCCGATTATTAAAAGTCAGCAGGTGGGTGGACCTCCGCTTTAAAGTTTTCTGAACGCCAATCAAAGCTCCTGTCACTAAATAAAATGGTTAACTTACAGTCCTGTTTACACCTTGCTTTTGCCTGGTGCTTCAGTGGAGTTTCTATGGGGCTTTGATGAGTCTTTGGTGGGGCTTTGGTAGGGCTTCAGTGAGGCTTCATGAGGCTTCGGTGAGGCTTTGTGGGGCTTCAAGCGATAGACTTCTATGGAGGCTTTGAAGACACTTTGAAGCCCCACTAAAGCTACATGGGGTATTAATTTTTGAAGCAAAGCCGAAGCAAAGCAGAGCAAAAGCAAAGTGTAAACAGGACTGTAAGCTAACCATTTTATTTAGTGACAGGAGCTTTGACTAGCATTCAGAGAGCTTTACCAAAGCCTGTCCGAAGCCTTGTAAACTAGCCGTTAATGTATGTTGAAGCCAAAGCAACTGTAAATGAGCCCTTACTGCTTTGAGATGCAGAATAAAGGTAGTTCTGTTCTTTGGATGCCTTTTCCTGAGCTTTATTGCAGAAAACCTGTAGTAAAGATAAGTAGCATTTCCATTTTATAGCTAGTGATGAACATCAATTTAGGGTGCTCTGTGTTAATTAATTGTTTGCTGTAGATCACTAATTCCCTCTACTAGTTGAACAAATCTACTATGTGATCCACTGGTAAATGGGGTCACTTAGCCTTATTAGTCTAATTAATGTCACAAATAATTACAACAATGTACATAACTGTCTTTTTCTGGAGTACTTTTAAAAAAAGTGCAGTTTTTATGATGAGCACCCACAAAGCCCTGGACTTGTGGGATAGTCACAAGATACAAAAGCGGACTGGAAGGGGGAATTTGAGGACCCCTTCAGCAGTTCATTTCTAGCCAACCATTCACAGTAAACATGCTGCCTTGCATCTATCAGCTTATTACTATTATAGTTTTTAACTATCTTGTATTATAATGTGACTTGTCAGTTTTCTGTGACAAGACCATCATTATGATTCAATTGTCTTTCCTGGTCAGTGCCAGGGGGGCGAGTCAATAACTGCAGATTTCAGTGGGTGAGTTGGAGGAAATTATGTAGTTTTACTACTACTTGAGTGAAAATGCACAGATCATTATATTAATCAATGCATTTTTATAACATGCTGTCCTATTAAATCTGTGTCACACATACTGTATGTTTAGAATGCTAATAATAATATTAATACACAAAAAAAACAAATAATAATACACAAATTATATATATATATATATATATATATATATATATATATATATATATATATATACTGTATATGCAGTGGTACCTTGGATTACGAGCATCATTCGTTCCAGAAGAATGCTTGTAATCTAAAGCAATAGTATATCAAATCAAGTTTCCCCATAGGAAATAATGTATATAACTCAGATAATCCGATCCAGTGGCACTGCTAGTGTATGCAGTACCGCATGTAACCAGAGGTGGGGGGCGCCAGAGACATTCGGAAACACTCAGAGAGCACTCAGAACCGCTCGGATGCACTCGGAAACATTCGGAAACGGAGTGTTTCTGAGTGTTTCCGAGTGTTGCTGAGCAGCTCTGAACTCTGAACTTAATAATATTAGGTTGGTGGGTCTCCCAGAGCACTCTGAGGGAGTTAACCCCACAGAATTTGTTTAAACATGGCTATGGGAGACAATTGGGAAAGAACAACTCTCTATGTCCTATTGGTTGAAAGAGCACATCAAGTACCTAGTAGGCCCTTACCAGCAGGATCTCCCCCACGGCCATTTCTAATACGACTACTCAATCAACGAGATAGAGATTTTATTCTCAGAAGAGTCAGATCACTGAAGGAAGTTCTTTTTAATGAAAATAAAGTTATATTCTTTCCAAACTTTTCTCCTGATGTACAAAAACAGCGTGTCAAATTTCAAGATGTAAAAAAAAGATTGCAGACCCTGCATCTATCATATTCAATGTTATACCTTGCTAAACTAAGAGTTGAGGCAAATGAAAATGCACACTTTTTTTGACAGCACAAAGACTGCCACTGAATGGCTGGATAGACACTATATATAAAATAAAATAGAATGAGAGGAAGAGAAAAACATCCCCCCCCCCGTGCCTCTTCCTCTATTCTTTTACAGATGGGAGGTGGTTAGTTTGATTTTTCTTTTTTGATACAGAGCCGGATGAGAGAGTCCAGTTGGAGAAAAAAATCTTTTTTTTCCACTGAAGGTACTTTCTATGGTTTGTTTTGTGGGAAATGTTGGGTTGATTTTGTTTTTGTTTTTGTAGGAATACTCTAATGCCCTGTACACACGGTCGGATTTTCCGATGGAAAAATCGGAGCGTGTTGTCGGAAATTCCGACCGTGTGTGGGCTCCATCGGACATTTTCCATCGGATTTTCCAACACACAAAGTTTGAGAGCAGGCTATAAAATTTTCCGACAACAAAATCCGTTGTCGGAATTTCCGATCGTTTGTACACAAATCCGACGGACAAAGTGCCACGCATGCTCAGAATAAATAAAGAGATGAAAGCTATTGGCCACTGCCCCGTTTATAGTCCCGACGTACGTGTTTTACGTCACCGCGTTTAGAACGATCGGATTTTCTGACAACTTTGTGTGACCGTGTGTATGCAAGACAAGTTTGAGCCAACATCCGTCGGAAAAAATGCTAGGATTTTGTTGTCGGAATGTCCGAACAAAGTCCGACCGTGTGTACGGGGCATAAGGTATATGTCGATTTTTTGGAGACTTTTTTTAAATAACTTCCAATATCTGATACCAACAATTGAAAAAAAGTCACGATGCGTATATTGTGATGGGTTTACATGTAAGACCCTTCAGGAGATGATCATTGAGGGGGATGATGGTTTTCTTGGGGTCTATGTGAGGCTTACACAAGTTTTGGGTAGGATGAGTCGAACATGCCCCCGTTTCGGTTCGCACCAGAACATGCGAACAGGCAAAAAATTTGTATGAACAAACGAACACCGTTAAAGCCTATGGGACACGAACGTGAAAAATCAAAAGTGCGAATTTTAAAGGCTTATATGCAAGTTATTGCCATAAAAAGTGTATGGGGACCTGGGTCCTGCCCCAGGGGACATGTATCAATGCAAAAAAAAGTTTTAAAAACTGCAGTTTTTTCAGGAGCAGTGAGTTTAATAAAACAATAAGAATTAAATATTCCTTTAACCACTTCAATACCAGGCACTTTCGCCCCTTCCTGCCCAGGAAAATTTTTAGCTTTCAGTGCTGTCGCAATTTGAATGACAATTGCGCAGTCATGCAAAACTGTACCCAAACAAAATTTTTATTATTTTCTTCCCACAAATAGAGCTTTCTTTTGGTGGTATTAAATCACCACTGGGGTTTTTATTTTTCTTTGTTTCGGTTATAAAATTTTGTTTTCTCCTTCACTGACCGGCACTGATGAGGTGGCACTGATGGGCACTGATAAGTTGGCACTGATAAGGTGGCACTGATGGGCACTGATGAGGAGGCACTGATATGTAGAATTGATGGGCACTAATAGGCGGCACTGATATGCAGCACTGATGGGCACTAATAGGCGGCACTGATGGGCACTGATAGGTGGCACTGATGGGCACTGACAGGTGGCTGTGATGGGCACTGACAGGCAGCTATGATGGGCCCTGACAGGTGGCACTGATTGGCACTGACAGGTGGCACTGATGGGCAGCACTGATGATGAGGTACCAATGAGGTTCTGGCAGGTGTTGCTGTAGGGCACTGATTGGCACTTTGATGGGCACTAATTGGCACTGTGGTGGGCACTAATTGGCACTGATATGGGCACTGATTGGCACCTACAGCTGTTTCTGATGGGGCACTGACTGGCAGCTGATGGGCACCTTTTTGGCAGCTGTGATGGCACATCTGATGGGGCTGTGCTGATATTTAATGTGCTGATTATCAGCACAGGCTCCCCTCTGACAGAGAGAGACGCCGATCAGCTCTCCCTGTCAGCACGAGCCAAGGAATGCCGTTTACCAGAAATGGCGTAGGGGGGGCGTGGCCTGAAGCTACATGGAGTAGGACGTGTTCTGAGCAGCTCCGTCCACTCATCCTGCTATCCGCGGCATCCTGCATTCCCCAGGAGATATTTCTTCACCGCAAACATCCCCCTAGATACCCCAGCTCTGGGACATCATGTCGCCATCAAAATCTCAGAAAGCTGCCACCTCCAAGCTAGATCAATACCGCCGACAAGAGAAGGAAGACCAGGCGGAAAATGGCGGCGACACGGCACATGGCGAGGAGCGCACAGCGGGAGAAACAGACAGGCTGTTAGAGGCAATAACACTCTGCAGAACATCGCTTGCCTCACAGATAGAAGAAGTTAAGGTTGACATATCGCTGATCAGACAAGATTTCCACAAACTCCGGGACCGAGTTAAAGAAACAGAAACCCGCATTAGTGATATGGAAGACACCATCCCTCCACTGAGAACGGAGGTGCACCACATGAAGCAGCAAATCCAGCAGCTATTCTCCAAACAAGAAGACCTGGAGAACAGAATTAGGAGGTGTAACCTCCACCTCATCGGCCTACCGGAGGGAGCTGAAGGTAAAGACCCCACGCTCTTCCTAGAACAACTACTTATTAAGACATATGGAAGAGAGGCCTTCTCCCCCATGCTGGCAGTTAAAAGAACGCATCGCATGCCTGCCAGACCGCCACCACAGGGAGCCCCACCGCGTACCTTCATAGCCAAAATGCTTAACTACAGAGATAGAGACGCGGCCCTGCGCCTGGCAAGAGAACGAGGTAATATCCCCTTCGGCAATGTAAAAATAGCGGTGTTCCCAGACTTGTGGAGGTCCAGCGACGTAGGCAAAATTTTATGGAAGCCAAACGCAAACTCAGAAGTCTCAACGTGAAATATGCCATGTTGTTTCCAGCGCGCCTCCGCGTGGAACACGATGGCCGTGCATCTTTTTTTGAAGACCCTGCTGAGTTGATGGCCTGGATGGAACGAAGAGCTACCCTGGACAAGGCAGACTAAGGTGACTGTGAGTATGTAATCATACGTTACTCTTTTATACACAAGATCCTGGAATAGATGTTGCAGCAACCTACTTTCACTTTCCCATACTGAAAACCTAACCCTACCTACTTCACTAGTTCTATAGTTAAGAAAGCTGAAGGGGTAAAGGGCCATAAAGACTGCACACATAACCACATGAGTTCCCTTGTTGCTGACAAAAATCCAACTTAAGTATTGCAGACTATTGCTGCCACATAATGCTGGAACTTTCCTGGGACTACTCCTTAAGGGATCTACATCTACCTACCAAGTTACACCTCTCAAAGGAGCTTCGGACAACTAAAGTCCTATAACCCACAAGTAGAGTGCAGCGTAAACTGCCCCCATGCAAGTCTGGAGATGACGGCCTAAGAAGAGATAGACAAAACAGCACCAACCTTGATACTGCATAAGCACCAGACACACACCTGAGTTCTGAGAAACTAACCCTCTCTGTTTTTTTTCCTTTATGGATAGAGGGTATTAGTGGTGCACAGAGACCCATCCTAACTCAAACATTGTATTTTTATTATTTTTTATTTCAATATGCCGTCAGGTCTGAGACTGTAAAGAAAGTTTTGTTACGGGTGCATGCTAGCATCAGTTGGGGAAGATGCAAAGCAGGGAGGGGGGAGGGGAAACTGAAAAGTTGAATTCAAAGGTACGCACTTTAATATGCAAGCATACAAAATCAACATATCTTACGCTCAACTGGTGTTCAATGGATACACGTAGTATGTTATATCATATGAGTATTAAGAGTCTGATCCTCTCTGTTTCTTTCCTCTTGAGGGAGGAGAATATCAGACTGGGAGTACAGAAATCCATCCTATTTCAAATGTTGTTTTCTTATTATTTTTTCTTTCAATATGCTACTTGGTCCAGGACCGCAAAGACAGTCTCGTTATGGGTACATGCTAGCATCAGTTGGGGTGGATGCAATGCAGGGAGGGGGGAGGGGGGAGGGGAAACTAAAAAGCTGACTTTAACTGTATGTACTTTAATTTTCATGTGCGCAACACTAGCAAATCTTACGCTCACCTGGTGTTCATTTGTTACATATAGTATTAAGAATCTAATCCTCTCTGTCTTTTTCCTTTTAAGGAAAGAGGGTTTTAGACTAGTTACACAGAGATCCATCCCACTCCATCCATTGTTTTCTTATTATTTTTCCTTTCAATATGCGGCCAGGTCCAAGATCACAGGGGAAGCTCTGTTACGGGTACATGCTAATATCGGTTGGGAAGGATGCACTGCAGGGAGGGGGGAGCAGGGAGGGGAAACCACAAAGCTGAATCTAAATGTACGCACTTTAATCTACATGTTTACACTACTAACGTGCCTTGCACCCATCTGGTATCCACTTGATACATACGGTGGGTCATATCACTCATCCCTCCTGTTCAAACCATCCACGTCGCCCCGATACGAAGGGGTCAACTGTTATAATAGTATATGAATATGTAGTCGCAAACAACAATGCCCCGACTGTCATTAAAATTCCTTACATGGAATGTGAGGGGGCTGCGCAACAAAATTAAGCGCGCGGCAGCTCTCACATTTCTTAAAAAGCAACGAGCAGATGTGGTGGCCCTAGTTGAGACACACATAGAGGGTAAACTTCAGACGACACTACGTCACCCATGGGTGGGATGGGTGTTCCATTCGACCCACACAACACATTCTAGAGGTGTTTCGGTACTAATCGCAAAAACAGTGCACTTTGAACTATGCGAGTTGCACACTGATCCACAAGGTAGATATATATTTATATCTTCTAAACTCCATGGGGAACCTTTCTTGATTCTTGCTGTTTACGTCCCTCCCCCGTTTTCCATCTCCATACTGCTAGAAGGGATTTCCTTTATAGCGCGTTACCCAACAGCTCATATAATATGGATGGGGGATTTTAACAACACACTTAATGAAGAACTGGACAGATTAAGACCAACACTGCCTAACACAAATATCCCCAAGGACACTAAACTTGCCAGGCTCCTCTCACCCTTCCACTTAATAGACACCTGGAGGCATAGATATCCACAAACGCGCAAATACTCCTGTTTCTCAGCAACGCACAATACTATGTCAAGAATTTTCTTCATTTTTATATCCCAAAATCTGTTGGCACGTCTCCTAGAGACAGAGTTCGGTCCTAGACTGCTTTCAGACCATGCTCCATATTGGATCACACTCAGCTTTCACATAGACATTGTTGCCTGATGATGACGATCTGTCAACCGAATGGGAGAATTTCTTCCTAGACAATACAAATTCTGCCTCTTTCCTGACAGTATGGGAAACTTTTAAAATACATGCCAGAGCCTCCTTAATAACCCGTATCAACCGGATCAAAACAAACTCATCAGAAAAATATGAGAGGGGGAAGCCGACCTCTCGTGTATAGAACAAACATACCACGCTGACCCCTCGCAGGCTAACGCCTTCCACCTAAAATTACAGACAAGGATCATAAACCAGCTGCAATACGAAAAGGCGAGACAGAAACTATTTTTTGCCAAACAGAAGTACTTTGAACAGGGAGAGAGAGCTGGGAGGCTCCTTGCGTTCCTAGCTCGAAATGAAAATAAGCCTCCGGTGGTCATTACACTTCATGGCCCGGAAGGTCAGAAGATCTCTGATCCTCCCGATGTGTCATCTAAGTTCAGGGAGTTCTTTATAGACCTATATACCTCAAGGACCCAGGAGGGACCTGACGAGATGGCTCCCTTCTTGGAAGGAGTAGCATTCCCTCAGCTTACGATTGAACAAAGGGAGCTTCTGGAGGCCCCTCTCACTAGGGAAGAAATAGATGCCACAATAGCAAGTTTTGCTAAATCCAAATCCCCTGGATCAGATGGGTTACCCATTGAATTTTATTCACACTACCAGGAAATACTCACTCCCAAATTGCTTGCTCTCTACAACGACATGTTCAAACGATTTACCTTGCCACCCTCTATGGGAGAAGCCATAATAGTTCTTATACCTAAACCAGGCAAAGACCTGGGCTATCCGGAATCTTATCGCCCTATCTCACTACTGCAGGCTGATATCAAGATTCTGGCCAAAATCCTAGCCATGCGACTCAATCAAGTGATACTCAACCTCATACACACTGACCAGGCAGGCTTTATGCCGGGACGCAACACTTCTTTTAACCTCCGGAAACTATTTATAAATCTACAGGCTGCACATGAAAACACAGGCACAAGAGTGGTAGTCACCCTCGATACAGCCAAGGCGTTCGACTCGGTGGAGTGGGGGTACCTCTGGAGCTGTCTCGAGGGATACGGCTTTGGTCCAAACTTCATCCACTGGGTGCAATTACTATACCAGGACCCCTCAGCCAGAGTGGTGGCAAACGGATGGCCGTCTCAGAAGTTTGACCTCCACAGAGGCACGAGACAGGGCTGTCCGTTGTCCCCACTACTGTATGCTCTGGCTGCGGAACCATTGGCTATTTCTATTCGAGCAGACCAAGAGATTATAGGATTGAAAATTGGTACCCTTATGGAAAAAATCAGCATGTACGCTGACGACACACTATTGTATTTAGCCGACCCTGGTCCCTCACTCCCCCGAGCCCTTCAAACAATCGAACGATTCCAAGCCACACTACCACTACAAAGAGTAGAAACGATTAAATATCTAGGAATAACTATCTCCAAAAATACAGAAGACTATATAACACTTAACATCAAACCATTATATTCCCTTATCAAAACTAAAATTCAATCGTGGACTCGCCTACCCTTGGGGGTATGGGGCCGCATCAACCTTATAAAGATGATACTACTCCCTAAAATATTATACATACTCTGGCATGCCCCAATTTACATATCTTTAAAACACTTTAAAATAATTGAGTCCCTTCTCAAACCCTTTGTGTGGGGGAAAAACAGGCATAAGATAACTTGGCAAGCCCTCAAAAACCCAACTGACATGGGAGGTACTGCACTCCCAGACTTTAATCACTATTACATTGCGTCCCAACTGTCACAATTATATCATATAGACAAAGTGGATAGTGAAAGATTCCGAGTGCTACTCTGCCCACAATGGCCGCTAAGAACCTCAGATTCAATATATGCTATCACCATGGGCACGAAGACCAGTGAGGGAAACATACACAAAATGTCCCTGATGTACCAATATAGACGCATCTGGGAACTTGCGAACAGCAAACTCAACATACCTAGACATAATGACTTTACCCCTCTATGGTACAACAAAGACTTACCAGAGCTCCACCGCATCCAGAGCCCTGAGCTTTGGATAGAGAGGGGTATAATATATCTACACCATATATGGTCAAACGGAACCCTTAAAAGCTTTGATACCCTTAAAACAGAATTTAATCTACCTGGCAATATGCTATTTAGATTTCTCCAATTGAGACACGCAACACAGGCACAATTCCCACAACCCCTAACACTATTACCTTCCAATCCCTTAATAGCAATCATAAAAGACACAGACCCAAAAAAACTGATCTCATGTTTTTATAACATGCTCACTACTCCAATAGCCACAAAAATAGCATACAGTCTCAAACCTCGCTGGGAAAGAGACCTGGGCAGCTTGGAAGACGAGGAGTGGGAGGAAGCTTTAGATACATGTAAAGAGGTATCACCCAAACTATCAGACAGGTTGACACAGTTATACATACTACACCGTGCATACCTAACCCCGCTTAGAGTGGCCAGATACAAACAAAACTACTCAGCTGAGTGCCAAATGTGCAAATCCACAGAGTGTTCGTTCTTTCACCTCCTATGGTCATGTCCACATATACAAGGCCTCTGGGAACAGATAGTAAACTTCTTACATGACAACATGGGCTCACCTGTGACACTGGACCCTAAACAGTGCCTGCTAGGCGTGTTTCCAGACCCACTAGATAAATACACCAAGGCATTTCTACAGGAGGCTCTTTTTTCATGTAGGAAGATGATAGCTAGAAAATGGATGCGTCCCTCACCACCTGAGACTAAAGAATGGAGAGCAGATATAAATGGGACACTCCCATATAAAAGGGTGATATACATCAATAGAGGATGCCCAGCCAAATTCAATAAAATATGGGACCGATGGCTACAGGATTCGGAAACTTGCTCATGAGCCACACTTACCCCTTTTACACCAGGGAAATACCCTTCCTCTAGGAGAATATTGTATCCACATCCTACATCAAGCGATAACAAAAAAAACAATAAAGAACACCAGGGGAAACGTACAGTAGATCTTCATTATGTATAAACATCTTTAATTACCGTACAGTTACTGTGTAATGTATACATGTATGCGTATATGCAAATAATATAACTTGTATGCAATTTGGTTCAAAATAAAAAACTTTGGTTGGAAAAATGGTGTAGGGGTCCCCCCAAAATCCATACCAGGCCCTCCAGGTCAGGTATGGATTTTAAGGGGAACCCTGCACCAAAATAAAAAAAATGGTGTAGGGGTCCCCCAAAAATTCGTACCAGACCCTTATCTGAGCACACAACCGGGCAGGCTGCAGGAAAAGGGGGGGATGAGAGAGCACCCCCCCTCCTGAACCGTACCAGGCCACATGACCTCAATATGGGGAGGATGCTTTGGGTTCACCCCCAAAGCACCTTGTCCCCATGTTGATGGGGACATGGGCCTCATCCTCACAACCCTTGCCCGGTGGTTGTGGGGTCTGCGGGCGATGGCGTTATCGGAATCTAGAAGCCCCTTCAACAAGGGGACCCCCAGATCCCAGCACTCCCCTATGTGAACGGGTATCGGGTACATTGTACCCCTACTCATTCACCAAAAAAAGTGTCAAAATGTTAAAAATGACAAGAGAAAGCTTGGGACAAGTCCTTTATTAAAAAAAAGGAAGAAAAAACTGTCCCGCGATGTCCATTCATCTTCGATCACAGCACCAACAGACCAAGAAAAAACAACAAAACAACAAAAAAAGCAACAACTCTGCCTTCATGGGAGGCTCCCACTGACTGAAGCCTCTTCGCGATGACAGCTGTTATATAGCTGAGGGCGGGGCCACCCAGTGATGTAAATGGGTGACCCCGCCCCATTCTAAAGCCACGTGACATCACGTAACGTCAGAGGGACGGGGTCACTCGTTTACATCACCCCCGCGCATTTTTTTTTACATTTTGGTGAGGGGCTCCCCTTAATATTCATACCAGACCCAAAGGGCCTGGTAATGGACTGGGGGGGCACCCATGCTGTTTTTTTCAATGATTTTCATCTGTATTGCCGGGATCCGACAATACATTACAGTCTCGAGCAGTTTTAAATGACATTTTTTCCTTTAGAAATGTCATTTTGCTGCGGTATTGTTCTAAACACGGGAAAGATGCGCTACTTTACAGGCATACTAAGGACACCCCCAGGCATGATATTTAAAGGAATGTTTAATTTTTATTGTTTCACTTTAAGCAATATTAAAATCACTGCTCCTGAAAAAACAGCAGTTTTTAAAACTTTTTTTTGCATTGATACATATCCCCTGGGGCAGGACCCGGGTCCCCATACACTTTTTATGACAATAACTTGCATATAAGCCTTTAAAATGAGCACTTTGGGTTTTTCATGTTAGTCTCCCATAGACTTTAACGGTGTTCCGTGGCTTTCGAATTTGCCGCGAACACCGCCTAATGTTCGCTGTTCGGCGAACACCCAATGTTTGAGTCAAACTTACAGTCGACTCGAACATCGGCTCATCCCTAGTTTTGGGATATCTTCTCTTTTTTTGTTTTTTATTTTTTCTTTTTTCTTCTTTTTTCTTCTTTTTTTGGCGTTTTTGTTTTTTTGCTTGTTATATAGATTGTTTGTATGCGCTCACCAGATAGTTAAAATAAATTTAGAGGACTATTTACTCAGAGTTATGACCCTGAAGTTAGAAATTGTAGTAATTAAATATGATGCAAGTTTTGGTATCTTGGAATATTAGGGGGATTAGCGACCCAGTAAAGTGACAAGCAATGTTTACTACATTGAAACAGTTTTCTTCATCTATTATATGCCTGCAGGAGACCCATTTATCTACACATAAATTGAATTACTTGAAGCGTGTACAATATAGTAGACGATATCACTCCACATATACTACATATTCTAGAGGAGTATAAATGATGTTGACTTCTCCTACAGGCAGGTACAGATAGACACTAAAGGTCACTACATTTTTTTATATTGTACAATGTATAGTAAATCATATGTGTTAGCTAATATATACATACCACCCCAATACTCCTCCTAGGTATTTAAAGAATTATTGAATTTTACCTATATTACCTATAAAACTGATGTTCCTTGGCTAATAGTAGGAGATTTTAATAACTATCTCGACCCCTCCTTGGATAGATTTGGCATGGCTGCAATACCATTAACTTCAGCATGCACCTTTTTTGCTAGCTAAATCCGGGAGATTGGCCTCATGGATGCCTGGAGAATGGTACATTCCAATAAAAGAGTGTTTTCTTGCATCTCTAGCACCCATGGGACCTTATCTAGAATAGACCTGGCATTAGCCACCTCTATGATGTTACCTGTGATATCTGAGGTGACCTATGCAGCTAGAGGACTGTCTGATCACTCCCTGCTGGTTCTTAAGTTAGCTCTAAATCCAACTAAGACTTGCACCTTATGGAAAATCAATTCTTATTGGTTTGATCTTTTTCCTTCACAACAGAAAATAAGGTTAGATATTTTTAGTTATATGACTGTCAATAAGCCTTCTGTATCTTCAGAGATCTATTGGGATTCCTTAAAAGCTCATAATATAGGTCTATTTATCTCTGAAATCTCAAGGATCAAAAAAAGATTTAGGGCGTGGGGACATCTAGTAACTGATGATGTTTTAAAGGCCGAACTTCAATACAAGGCGAACCCTACCACAGAAACACAACAGATGTGGATACAAAAACAACAGAAATATGCTGAAGTCTTCCGTAAAAAAGCAGAACAAAAACGTTTTTTTTTCTTCAGCAACCTTATTTTGAGGATGGCGAAAACATGGGCCACCTTCTAGCAGCAATAGTAAAAGCCCAAAAACCAATGACACAAGTAGTAGAATTACAAATTTCACCAACTGAAAAACCATGGAATACTTTGGAGATTTCAACAGTGTTTTTTGATCTCTACAAAAACTTGTATTGCAGTAAAGTTTCCTATAAAGAAACGGAACTGCAATTATTTCTTATTTCTATTACGTTAACAGAATTATCGGCGGCTGACAGAAAGATGCTGGATCAACCTTTGACATTAGAGGAAATCCATCTTACCTCTGCTAGCTTACCTAATAATAAAGCCCCAGGTGCAGATAGGTTACCGGGGGAAGTCTATAAGGTATATGGAGCTGATCTGCTGCCTGATTTATTAGAGTTATTTAATACAGCATTGGAAAGTGTTCATCTCCCACCTTCTATGAATGAAACAATTGTTATAGTCTTGTTAAAACCAGACAAAACTCCTAATAACCCTGAATCATATCGACCAATATCACTACTTACATCGGATGTGAAGTTATTGGCAAAAGTGTTAGCCATTAGATTATCGAAAGTAATATCTAAGATAGTGTATATAGATCAATCTGGTTTTATTCCGAATAGATCTACTGCAATGAATTTAAGATGCCTATTTCTTAATTTGCAGGTCCCGTCTGAACACTTGGGCAATAGAGCTATATTGTCACTTGATGAGACAAAAGCTTTTGATAGTATAGAATGGGACTATTTATGGCATTGCTTAGAAAAATTTGGTTTTGGTTCCCAGTTTAAAAGATGGATACAACTCCTTTAAGCTGCCCCGGTGGCACGGGTGCAGGTAAATGGACAAATATCGGCACCTTTTTCATTGAAAAGAGGAACAAGACAAGGGTGCCCGCTATCACCTTTGCTTTTTGCTCTGGATGCCGCTAGCTGCAGCTGTTCGTCAGTCATCTAATATTGTTGGATATCGTAGATCTCCAGGATAGGATAAGATAGCTTTATATGCTGATGGTAAATAAACTGCTATTCCTCGGAGATACATCGTCCTCTCTGGAGGCAGTGATGTCCTTGGTTAATATTTATGGCTCGTTTTCAGGCTTTAAAATTAATTGGGTTAAATCGGTTCTTTTACCGGTGGACTCCCTGGTGACCAACCTGCCAATATCTACTTAAATTTAAATACTTAGGCATACAAGTTACAAGACAGGTGAATACATATGTAGAGTGGAATTTAATTCCACTATTCAAACGGTTTAAGCAAGTGGGGAAAATTTGGAGTAAATTGCCTTTAACGATAATAGTTAGAACTAATCTGATTAAGATGATATGGTTGCCACAATTATTATATTTTTTGCATAACTGCCTATATGGTTACCTCAGAAACTTATTAAACAAATAGATAGTTTGTTCAGAGATCTTATTTGGAGATATAAACACCCCCCGGATTAGAGTGGAAATTTTGCAGATGTCTAAAAATGAAGGCGGCCTGGCTGTTCCTAATGCCAGATTGTATTTTCTGGCATCTCAACTTCAGCAAATTATATGGATGGAATGTCATAGATTGTGGGGATCCCATACAGCAAATTATATTTTCTCTAGCTATAGACCCACTGGTGTAGTTAATAGCAGCTTATCACTTCTATAGCAAACGTAGCTACCCTAAATTTACTTTAATACGTAAGATTTGGACTACTATACAACTAGACACTAAACATGAGGGTTATACTCAATATATGCCCATATGGAATAATCTGCAATTGCCTGAGGTGGCAAAGCTTGAAAATTCTGATTCATGGAAGACGGCTGGCATTAAGCTTCTTTGTCAACTTTTTGATAATGAGGTTATGTATCCATTTGATAAGCTGGCAGAGAAATACCATTTGCCCAATAAATTATTTTTTCAATATCTACAGTTACAGCATGCTTTACAGAGTCAAGCAAAGATCTTTTCATTAAAATATAGCCCTTCACCAATTTTAACCTTGGCAGTTACTGTAAAATGCTCTAAACAGGGACTCATTGGGAGTATTTACTCCTCTCTACAAATGATAGCTGGAAATAAACCACAAGAGGGTAGTTTGGGGCGTTGGTGTAGAGACTTAGAAACTCTTAGCAATGAGGAGTGGGAACAAGCTTTGAATAATTTATTTGAGGTATCTCTGTCCTCCTCACAGTGCTTGACTCAGCTATTTATTATCCATAGAACCCACTATACTCCTGCAAAGTTGTACTCTTGGGGTAAAGCAGCTACATCGGATTGCTCAAGGTGCACTGCCAATGCGGGTACACTCTTGCATATGCTGTGGTGATGTCCTTAACTACACCGCTATTGGAAGAGTGTATTTGATACCTTGAACACTTTGAGCGCTACACAGGTTCACCCTGACCCAAAAAATGCCTTGTTAGGGATTATACCAGAAGATATCCTCCCAGTCGAAATGCATGCAATGTGGCGAAGAACTATGTATATGGCGTAGAAACTTATATTACAAAAATGGATATCAAAATACCCACCAACAATAGATCAATGGATTAATGTGATTAACCTTAACTCAAGACGAGAGAAATTAACATATAAAAATTTGATAAAATCTGGCACTGGTGGCTAGTATCCAATCTATCGGAGCAGTTAGCAGAGTATAGTAATGACACTGAGGAAATTCAATGATGAGATAGAATTTCACTTTTTGAGGGGGAATGCTATATATATGTGTATGCCTATGTTTGAGTATACATATATATAGATAAGTATTTGTAATAATAAGTAGTAATATTTTGTAGGGGGGCTCTGAGATGGAAATTCAAGCGCAACTAATACGGATATTTTTTTTATTTTATTTTTTTTCTGTTTATATTTGGGAGTGAGGGTTTGTAGGAGTCATATTGTGTGTTTGTGAGTCTATTTTTGTTGATGTTTGTTGTGCTCTCACACTTTGAATGACAATTACTCAGTCATGTAATACTGTTCCCAAATTAATTTTTTGTCTTTTTTTTCATGCAAATATAGCTTTCTTTTGGTGGTATTTGATCACCTCTGGGTTTTTTATTTTTTGCGCTATAAATGAAAAAAGACAGAAAATTTAAAAAAAAAACGCATTTTTCTTAGTTTCTGTGATAAAATTTTGCAAGTTATTAATTTTTCTTCATAAATTTTGGCCACAATTCATACTGCTACATATCTTTGGTAAAAATAACCAAAATTAGTGGATATTATTTGGTCTGTGTGAAATTTATAGAGTCTACAAGTTGTGGTGCAAATCCTAAAAAATTGATCACACCTGATGTACTGGTGGCCTATCTCATTTCTTGCGACCCTAAAAAGCCAGGAAAGTACAAATACCCCCCAAATGACCCTTTTTTTGAAAGTAGACATTCCAAGGTATTTAGTAAGATGCATGGTGAGTAGGGATGAGCCGAACACCTCCCCGGTTCGGTTCGCACCAGAACCTGCGAACGGATCGAAAGTTTGCATGAACTTTAGAACCCTATTAAAGTCTATGGAACTCAAACGTTCGAAATCAAAAGTGCTAATTTTAAAGGCTAATATGCATTGTATTGTACTAAAAAGGGTTTGGGGACCTGGGTCCTGCCCCAGGGGACATGTATCAATGCAAAAAAAAGTTTTAAAACCTGCCGTTTTTTCGGGAGCAGTGATTTTAATGATGCTTAAAGTGAAAAAAAAGTGAAATATTCCTTTAAATATCGTACCAGGGGAGTGTCTATAGTATGCCTGTAAAGTGGCGCGTGTTTCCCGTGCTTAGAACAGTCCCTGCACAAAATGAAATTTTTAAAGGAAGAAAAGTCATTTAAAACTACTTGCGGCTTTAATGTAATGTCGGGTCCCGGCAATATGCATGAAAATCTGTGAGACAAACGGCATGGGTACCCCCCAGTCCATTACCAGGCCATTTGCGTCTTGTATGGATATTAAAGGGAACCCCGCACCCAAATTAAAAAAAGGAAAAGCGTGGGCCCCCAGGCCCTATATACTCTGAACAGCAGTATACAGGACAGGGACTGTAGGTTTGTTGTTAAGTAGAATCTGTTTGTAATTTTGAACTGGTACATTTTTAAAGTGTAGCTCCAGCCAAAAATCTATTTTTAAGCTTTTTGGAAAACATAGGGAAGGGTTATCACCTCTGTAACATTTGTTTTGCTGTCTGTGCACCTCTTCAGAAGATTTCACCTCACTTTCTGTCCCAATGACAAATGTTTTTTGAAAATTTGGGGTTTTTAGTGAAACAAGGATTAGTGATAAAGCATCAGTGGAGAGGAGACACGTTTTACCATAATAACTCTTATGCCCCATACACACGGTCGGATTTTCCGACTGAAAATGTGCGATCGGAGCGTGTTGTCAGAAATTCTGACCGTGTGTGGGCTCCATCGGACTTTTTTCATAGGATTTTCTGACACAAAGTTTGAGAGCAGGCTATAAAATTTTCCCACAACAAAATCCGTTGTCGGAATTTCCGATCGTGTGTACACAAATCCGACGCATAAAGTGCCACGCATGCTCAGAATAAATAAAGAGATGAAAGCTATTGGCTACTGCCCCGTTTATAGTCCCAACGTACATGTTTTACGTCACTGCGTTCAGAATGATCGGATTTTCCGACAACTTTGTGTGACCATGTGTATGCAAGAAAAGTTTGAGCCAACATCCTAGGATTTTGTTGTCGGAATGTCCGATCAATGTCCGACCGTGTGTACGGGGCATTACAGGAGAGAATTTCCCTACCTAGGGGTAGATTTCAACTCACTTCCTGTTGTCTCCTTTCGTTTGCAAGTAGGAGTCGTTTGTAAGTTGGATGTTTGAAAGTAGGGGCCTGCCCTATATACTCTGCAGAAATTGTGGCCTTAGGTGTTGGTGTTGTCACAACACTGTAAGCCCTCACAGTTACTTTTGGTGGGAGCAGGAACAGGCCCTGCTGTGAAATATTTGATCAAAAATTGTAATTACATTCCATTGTTGAACAGGGACAGAAAAATTGGGCCTTTGGTGGTGGTGGTGGTGCCACAACACTGTAAGTCCTCACAGTTACTCTTGGTGGGTGCTGGAACGGGCCCTGCTGTGAAATATTAGATCAAGAATTGTAATTACACGCCCCTGTTAAACAGGGGCTGAAAAACTGGGCCTTAGGCACTGGTGGCCGCGCCCAGAACCGAAAATGTTCTTACAAGCTATCAGCATGATCATTGAGGAGGAAGAGGATAATCACTCAGCATAACAGGATAGTCACTCAGCATCAGCATAGGCAGTTTTGAAGGGATCTGACATTTCAAAAAAAATTATTCAGTTACATCAGCATCAGGTGCCTGGTAGCTGGTGGTGATCCAAGACTGATTCATTTTTATGAAAATTCAAGCAGCACCGAATGTGTGTTCCGAAAGAACTCTGGATGCAGGACAGGCCAGTAGCTCAATTTCATAATGTACAAGCTCTGGCCAGTGATCCACCCTCAAGACCCAGTAACCCAGAGGATTTTCGGTGGGAAAGGTGTCCAAGTCAGATCTTGCCCCTAGGTATTCCTGCACCATGTAAAACAGACGCTGGCGATGGTTGCTGGAACCGATCATACCTTGGGGCTGCGGACTAAAAAATTGTCTGAACGCATCGGTCAGACGGCACCTTCTCCACCGCTCCTTCTTTGACTGACCGAAGCATTTGGGAATGCGTTGCACAGACCTTTCTGCAAGGCCTCTCGAAGATGTTTCATCCTCTGCTCCCTCTGTGACGGCAAGATAAGGCCCGTAATCTTACCCTTGTAAAGTGTATCAAGGAGGGTTGCCAGCCAGTATTGATCCCTCTCCTTGATACCACAAATACGAGGATACTTCCGCAGGCTTTGCAGGATCAGGGAGGCCATGCAATGTAGGTTTACTAAGGCATTCGGTCTGGAGTCCTCTGGGTCACTAAGGACGACATGATCCACAACCACCTCCTCCCAGCCACGTACAAGTCCATGGGTTTCTTTGGACTGTAAATGATCCCTTGAAGACTGCTGCTGATGCTGAGTGCCAGGCTCCACCGCCATGCTGACAAAAGCCTCCTCTTCCTCCTCCTCGTTCTCTTCCTGTGTGATCGGCGGGCACGCAGGAACACTGTCTGGATAAAGGGGGTCTTGAGAGGTAAGGAAGTCCTCCTCTTCCCCCCTCTGTTCTGCCTCAAGTGCCCTGTCCATTATTCCACACAGTGTGTGCTCCAACAGGTGGACAAGAGGTACAGTGTCACTGATGCATGCACTGTCACTGCTTACCATCCTCGTGGCCTCCTCAAATGGTGACAGGACAGTGCATGCATCCCTGATCATAGCCCACTGGCATGTGTAAAAAAAACAAGGTCCCCTGACCCTGTCCTGTTGCCATAGTCGCATAGGTATTCATTGATGGCCCTCTGCTGTGTGTGCAGCTGCTGCAGCATGGCCAACGTTGAGTTCCACCTAGTGGGCATGTCACAGATTAGGCAGTTCTTGGGCAGGTTAAATTCCTTTTGGAGGTCAGCCAGATGAGCACCGGCATTATATGACCTGTGGAAATGCACACAGACTTTCCTGGCCTGCCTCAGGACATCCCGCAAGCCCGGGTACCTGCCCAAGAACCGCTGCACCACCAAGTTACGGACGTGAGCCAAACAGGGCACATGGGTCAGTTGTCCCTGTTGGAGGGCGGAGAGCAGGTTGGTGCCATTGTCGAAAACCACCATACCTGTCTTAAGCTGGCGTGGCGTAAACCACCTCTGAACCTGCCCCTGCAGAGCTGACAGATTCCCCAGTGTGGCTCCTGTCCCCCAAGCACACCAGCTCAAACACCGCATGGCATCTTTTTACCTGCGTGCTTGCGTAGCCCCTTGAACGCCTACGGAGCATCGCTGGTTCCAAGGACAAATCAGCACAGGAAGAGGCCATGGATGAAGAAGAGGAGGGGGTGAAGAAGAGAGGTGTGGCAGAATCACCACTAGTAGAATTTTGGAGGCTTGGTGGTGGAACAACCTCCAACACTACTGCACCCTGTCCTGCATCCTTCCCAGATGCCAGAAGAGTCACCCAGTGCGTGGTGAAAGATAGGTAACATCCCTGTCCATACCTGCTGGACCACGAGTCAGCGGTAATATGCACCTTACCGCTGACCGACCTGCCCAGTGAGGCCAAACCATTGCCTTCCACATGCCGGTAGAGAGCCGGAATCGCCTTCCGTGAGAAAAAGTGGTGTTTGGGAACCTGCCACTGTGGAACCGCACATTCCACAAACTCACGAAAGGGGAAGAGTCTACCAACTGAAAAGACGGCAATTGAAGTGCTAGCAATTTAGCCAAGCTAGCATTCAACCGCTGGGCATGTGGATGGCTGGGAGCGAACTTCTTGAAGGTATACTGAAGGTATAGTGGGGTTTGAGATCCCAGCTGATGAGGAGCAAGGAGAGGTCCTCTTTGTTCTTTGGTGTGGGTCTTTTAGGTACACTTGCCAACGAACTGCATGGCAGGTCGACATATGTCTGGTCAAGCATGTGGTGCCAAAGCGGGTGATGTTTTGGCCACGCGAGATACGCTTGAGACATATGTTGCAAATAGCAGCGGTGGGATCTGATGCACTCGTCTCAAAAAAGGCCCACACCAAAGAACTTTTGGAATAACAGCAGCGCCCTGCACATGCGGAGCTCTGCGGTTTGATGCAGTCGGTGTGCTGCCCTTAAGCTGGCTCCTGGAGGGCATCCTGGCTCGTTGGTGATGTGCCTCCTCCTCCTCCTCCTCTCTCCTATCAGGCACCCACGTGGAGTCAGTGACCTCATCATCCCCTCCCTCCTCATCAATGGAGCAAACCTGGCAGTATCCTGCAGTTGGGGGAACATGACTGCCAGATTGCTGTCCTTCTTGGGCACCCCTCTCTCTGGGCTCATGTTACTGCCTTCCTCTAGCTGGGTACCATCATCGGAGCCCTCAAAACGCTGGGCATCCTCCTGGAGCATGTACCCAACACTGTGGTTAAACAGTTCGAGGGACTCCTCAGGAGGACATGGTGGGGCTAGGGAAGGAGTGACTGATGCCATTGATCTGAGGGAAGAGGCCGCGTTGGCAGCTGCTTTGCCAGACAAAGTACCCTGAGCCTGGGTGAGAGAGGATGAGGAGGATGAGGACAGCTTGGTCATCCACTCTACCAAGTCTTCCGCATGTTGCGGCCCAACACGGCCAGCTTTTGAAATAAAGGACAAGCGTGTCCTACGGCCACGGGCTGATGAGATTGCACCGTCTCCACGACCAGCACTGTTGCCTCTAGACAGAGCCTGCTTGACCTCTTTTATTGGCTTGTGACTGTCTGCCTCTCCTTGTTGGCCTTCCAGACATACTAATGGCCTGCAGTTAGTTGTAGCTCCACTAAGCTGGGGTGTATATATATACTGAAACTGCAGCTAGCAGAATCAACTGCCTGCCTGTAGTATTATTAGTATGAGAACACCAGCAATTGTCTTCAGGTAGCTTTAGGTGCACACTGTGCAGAGGACACAGTACACTAATGCCCTGTACACACGGTCGGACATTGATCGGACATTCCGACAACAAAATCCATGGATTTTTTTCGACGGATGTTGTCTAAAACTTGTCTTGCATACACACGGTCACACAAAGCTGTGGGAAAATCCGATCGCTCTGAACGCGGTGACGTAAAACACATACGTCGGGACTATAAACGGGGCAGTAGCCAATAGCTTTCGTCTCTTCATTTCTTCTGAGCATGCATGGCACTTTGTGCGTCGGATTTGTGTACACACATCGGAATTTCTGACAACGGATTTTGTTGTTGGATAATTTTATAGCAAGCTCTCAAACTTTGTGTGTCGGATAATCAGATGGAAAATGTGTGATGGAGCCCACACACAGTCGGAATTTCCGACAACAAGGTCCTATCACACATTTTCTGTCAGAAAATCCGACCATGTGTACAGGGCATAACTGTAAATACTGTAGCTGCCTGGCTGTGGTATTAATAGGAGCAGAAGAACACCACCAATTTTATTCGGATAGCTTTAGGTGCACACTGTGCAGAGGACACAGTACACTAACTGTAAATACTGTAGCTGTTTGACTGTAGTATTAATAGAAGCAGAAAAACAGCAATTGTGTTCAGGTAGCTTTAGGTGCACACTGTGCAGAGGACACAGTACACTAACTGTAAATACTGTAGCTGCCTGCCTGTGGTATTAATAGGATCAGAAGAACACCACCAATTTTATTCAGGTAGCATTAGCTGCACACTGTGCAGAGGACACAGTACACTAACTGTAAATACTGTAGCTGCATGTGTGTAGTATTACTAGGATCAGAAGAACACCACCAATTTTCTTCAGATAGCTTTAAGTGCACACTGTGCAAAGGACACAGTACACTAACTTTAAATACTGTAGATGCCTGCCTGTGATCTTAATAGGATCAGAAGAACACCACCAACTTTCTTCAGGTAGCTTTAGGTGCACACTGTGCAGAGGACACAGTACACTAACTGTAAATACTGTAGCTGCCTGCCTGTGGTATTAATAGGATCAGAAGAACACCACCAATTTTCTCCAGGTAGCTTTTGGTGCACACTGTGCAGAGGACACAGTACACTAACTGTAAATACTGTAGCTGCCTGGCTGTGGTATTAATAGGAGCAGAACAGCAATTATCTTCAGGTAGCTTTAGGTGCACACTGTGCAGAGGACACAGTACACTAAGTGTAAATACTGTAGCTGCCTGCCTGTGGTATTAATAGGATCAGAAGAACACCACCAATTATCTTCAGGTAGCTTTAGGTGCACACTGTGCAGAGGACACAGTACACTAAGTGTAAATACTGTAGCTGCCTACCTGTGGTATTAATAGGATCAGAAGAACACCACCAATTTTCTTCAGGTAGCTTTAGGTGCACACTGTGCAGAGGACACAGTACACTAACTGTAAATACTGTAGCTGCCTGCCTGTGGTATTAATAGGATCAGAACAACAGCAATTGTCTTCAGGTAGCTTTAGGTGCACACTGTGCAGAGGACACAGTACACTAACTTTAAATACTGTAGCTGCCTGCCTGTGATCTTAATAGGATCAGAAGAACACCACCAATTTTCTTCAGGTAGCTTTAGGTGCACACTGTGCAGAGGACACAGTACACTAACTGTAAATACTGTAGCTGCCTGCCTGTGGTATTAATAGGATCAGAAGAACACCACCAATTATCTTCAGGTAGCTTTAGGTGCACACTGTGCAGAGGACACAGTACACTAAGTGTAAATACTGTAGCTGCCTACCTGTGGTATTAATAGGATCAGAAGAACACCACCAATTTTCTTCAGGTAGCTTTAGGTGCACACTGTGCAGAGGACACACTACACTAACTGTAAATACTGTAGCTGCCTGCCTGTGGTATTAATAGGATCAGAACAACAGCAATTGTCTTCAGGTAGCTTTAGGTGCACACTGTGCAGAGGACACACTACACTAACTGTAAATACTGTAGCTGCCTGCCTGTGGTATTAATAGGATCAGAACAACAGCAATTGTCTTCAGGTAGCTTTAGGTGCACACTGTGCAGAGGACACAGTACTCTAACTGTAAATACTGTAGCTGCCTGCCTGTGGTATTAATAGGATCAGAAGAACGCCACCAATTTTCTTCAGGTAGCTTTAGGTGCACACTGTGCAGAGGACGCACTACACTAACTTGTAAATACTGCAGCTGCCTGCAGTACTAATAGGATCAGAAGAACACCACCAATTTTCTTCAGGTAGCTTTAGGTGCACACTGTGCAGAGCACGCACTACACTAACTTGTAAATACTGCAGCTGCCTGCAGTACTAATAGGATCAGAAGAACAACACCAATTTTCTTCAGGTAGCTTTAGGTGCACACTGTGCAGAAGAAGCACTACACTAACTTTTAAAGACTGCAGCTGCCTGCGATACTAATAGGATCAGAAGAACACCACCAATTTTCTTCAGGTAGCTTTAGGTGCACACTATGCAGAGGACGCACTACACTAACTTGTAAATACTGCAGCTGCCTGCAGTACTAATAGGATCAGAAGAACACCACCAATTTTCTTCAGATAGCTTTAGGTGCACACTGTGCAGAGGACGCTCTACACTAACTTGTGAATATTGCAGCTGCCTGTGTTACTAATAGGATCAGAAGAACACCACCAATTTTCTTCAGGTAGCTTTAGGTGCACACTGTGCAAAGGACGCACTACACTAACTTGTAAATACTGCAGCTGTCTGCGGTACTAATAGGATCAGACGAACACCACCATTTTTATTCAGGTAGCTTTAGGTGCACACTGTGCAGAGGACGCACTACACTAACTTGTAAATACTGCAGCTGCATGCGGTACTAATAGGATCAGAAGAACACCACCAATTTTCTTCAGGTAGCTTTAGGTGCACACTGTGCAGAGGAGGCACTACACTAACTGTAAATACTGTAGCTAACAGGACTAATAGGATCAGATGAACACCAGCAATTTTCTTCAGGTAGCTGTAAATACTGTAAAAACATCTGCCTGCCTGTCAGTAGGAAGAGAATAACAGGAACGGATCTAGCTAAACTGAATACAGTATATATATATATATATATATATATATATATATATACAACACCCAGGATGCAAATATATATACAATACACTATAAGTGCAGCTAACTGACTTGCCTGCCTACTCTATCTAACTTAAATCAAATGACACTGTCTCTCTCTATCTCTTTCTCAACGCCGGAACACACTACACAGGGCCGATGTGCAGGCGGCCTTACATAGTATGGGGCATGTACTAAACCCCCTGAGGCATAATTGGCCAAAGCCACCCTCGCTTTGGCCAGTTACGGCTTTCTGTAAAGACGTCGCTGTGATTGGCCAAACATGCGGGTCCTAGTGCATGCTTGGCCAATCATCAGCCAGCAATGCACTGCGATGCCGCAGTGAATTATGGGCCATGACGCGCCACTCGAATTTGGTGCGAACGGCCCATATCGTTTGTAATTCGACGAACGATCGAACATGCGATGTTCGTGTCGAACACGGGTTCGACTCAAACTCGAAGCTCATCCCTAATGGTGAGGTTTTTGATGTTGTCATTTTTTCCCACAATTCTGTGCAAAATTAAGGGTTTTTTTCCCACAAAATTGTCATTGTAATAGGTTATTTTCTCTGCTTATTTCTCTCACATGGCATGTGTATACCACAAATGGCGCCCCAAAATATATTCTGCTACTCCTCGAAAGTATGGCGATTCCACATGTGTGGCACTTTTTCACAGCCTAGCTACATAGAGAGGCCCAACATGCAGGGAGCACCATCAGGGGTTCTAGGATCATAAATGACACATCTAACTCGTTGACTACCTATTACAATTTTGAAGGCCCTGGAGCATCGGGACAATGGAAACGCCCACAAAATGACCCCATTATGGAAAGCTAACACCCCAACATATAATCTATGAGGCATAATGAGTCTTTTGAATGGTTCATTTTTTTCCAGAAGTTTTTGGAAAATGTGGAAAAAAAATTAAAACCCATTTTTTTTTACACAAAGTTGTCCATTTATAAGATATTTCCAACACATAGCATGTACATAGCAAAAATGACACATCAAAATACATTCTGCCACTCCTCCTGAGTATGGCAATACCACATGTGTGAGACTTTTACACAGCCTGGCCACATACAGAGGCCCAATATTGAAATAGCACTTTCAAGGGTTTTAGGAGCATAAATTACACATCTCATTTCTCAACAAACTATTACAATTTTGAAGGCCCTGGAGTACCAGGACAATGGAAACACCCACAAAATGACCCCATTTTGGAAAGCTAACACCCCAATGCATAATCTATGAGGCATAATGAGTCTTTTGAACGATTCATTTTTTTCCAGAAGTTTTTGGAAAATGTGAAAAAAAAATGAAAACGCATTTTTTTCACACAAAGTTGTCAATTTATTAGATATTTCCAACACATAGCATGTACATAGCAAAAATTACACCCCAAAATACATTCTGCTACTCCTCCTGAGTATCCTGATACCACATGTGTGAGACTTTTACACAGCCTAGCCACATACAAGGAACAACGTCAGGTGTTCTAGGGACACATAGCATGCACATACCAAGATGAACACCCCAAAATACATTCTGCTGAGCAAAGGGTAAACAAAAGATTACCTGTGGTTGTAGTAGTGCAGTTGTCCACAGGAGGATAGCACTGGTCCAGGCAGCAGGCAGGGCCTGCTCATCCCTAATGGTGAGGTTTTTGATGTTGTCATTTTTTCCCACAATTCTGTGCAAAATTAAGGGTTTTTTTCCCACAAAATTGTCATTGTAATAGGTTATTTTCTCTGCTTATTTCTCTCACATGGCATGTGTATACCACAAATGGTGCCCCAAAATATATTCTGCTACTCCTCGAAAGTATGGCGATTCCACATGTGTGGCACTTTTTCACAGCCTAGCTACATAGAGAGGCCCAACATGCAGGGAGCACCATCAGGGGTTCTAGGAGCATAAATGACACATCTAACTCGTTGACTACCTATTACAATTTTGAAGGACCTGGAGCATCGGGACAATGGAAACGCCCACAAAATGACCCCATTATGGAAAGCTAACACCCCAACATATAATCTATGAGGCATAATGAGTCTTTTGAATGGTTCATTTTTTTCCAGAAGTTTTTGGAAAATGTGGAAAAAAATTAAAACCCATTTTTTTTACACAAAGTTGTCCATTTATAAGATATTTCCAACACATAGCATGTACATAGCAAAAATGACACATCAAAATACATTCTGCCACTCCTCCTGAGTATGGCAATACCACATGTGTGAGACTTTTACACAGCCTGGCCACATACAGAGGCCCAATATTGAAATAGCACTTTCAAGGGTTTTAGGAGCATAAATTACACATCTCATTTCTCAACAACCTATTACAATTTTGAAGGCCCTGGAGCACCAGGACAATGGAAACGCCCACAAAATGACCCCATTTTGGAAAGCTAACACCCCAATGCATAATCTATGAGGCATAATGAGTCTTTTGAACGATTCATTTTTTTCCAGAAGTTTTTGGAAAATGTGAAAAAAAAATGAAAACGCATTTTTTTCACACAAAGTTGTCAATTTATTAGATATTTCCAACACATAGCATGTACATAGCAAAAATTACACCCCAAAATACATTCTGCTACTCCTCCTGAGTATCCTGATACCACATGTGTGAGACTTTTACACAGCCTAGCCACATACAAGGAACAACATCAGGTGTTCTAGGAACACATAGCATGCACATACCAAGATGAACACCCCAAAATACATTCTGCTGAGCAAAGGGTAAACAAAAGATTACCTGTGGTTGTAGTAGTGCAGTTGTCCACAGGAGGATAGCACTGGTCCAGGCAGCAGGCAGGGCCTTGGTCAGCAAAAGCGAACGCAATTGTCCAGGCAACAGGCAGGAACACTGTCCATAGTCAGTACAGGCAGCAGGCAGGGATACTGTCCATATACAATCCAGGGTCAGTGCAGGCAGAGATTGTCAGCAGTGGCAAAATATTGGTCCCGGTAGTAGGCAGGAACATGGTCCATCCATGTGGTGTGGTCAGTTCATGCGACAGGCAGAGGCATGATGGCATAGGTCCTACAGGTAGCAGGTAAAAGTAGGGCCTAGTTTAGGACAGAATGGGGACAGGGGTAGAGGCTTCTCCCACCCAAATCTCTTTGAAGCCTCCGAGTCTCCAGAACCTAATCTAGGAATGAGAAAAAAAATGTTTTCTTTATCCAGAAAAACAATTCTGGAGCCCCTCACATATGTGAGACCCCTGTGTTATGAATCCCATTAGTCCAGTGGCAGGGTACAAGATCAGTCCAAGAGGCAGGCAAAAAGCATGGTCAAACTGTCCAGGGTCAGTTCCAGATCAGGCAGAGGTATGTACAAAATCGTTAGGCAGAAGCGGGGTCGAATAACAAGCCAGGGTCAGTTCCAGATCAGGCAGAGGCATTAACAATTTCGGTAGGCAGAAGCGTGGTTGAATAACAAGCCAGGGTCAGTTCCAGATCAGGCAGAGGTATGAACAGAATCGGTAGGCAGAAGCGTGGTCGAAATAACAAGCCAGGGTCAGTTACAGAGCAAGTAGAGGCATAAGGGTGTCAAGGTAAATGGCAGGAAGTGAGGGTTATGTTTACCATACTTCACTAATAATTTAGTGAAGTATGGTAACGGCGGAAACAGTCAACTATGCAGAGGCCTGGTTGGGAAGGACATTGGGGACAATAAAAAGTGGTGTCTCTTCTCACTCCTCCTTTGGTGCACACCCGGCATTTTTTCTGCCGTTTTTGGGCTGTTGGTCTGGGAGGGATTTTTTCGGGAAAGCGGCATTCGGAGAGTCTGCTAATCACATTGGATCGAATGGTTTCTGGTGGGCCGTTCAGGAATACAAGGGCAGTGGTGATTTCCTCCTGGTAGCCAAGGAAGGATTTGGGGCTTTCAGTGGATTTATGATAATTAACGTAGCTGTTGTATATGGCCAAATTAAACAAATAAATTGAAACTTTTTTACACCACTGGTATGTTTGTCTTGTGGCAAGGTAGAGTTCGAGCATTTGGTCATTGAAGTCGACACCCCCATGAACATATTGTATTCGTGGATACATGTTGGCTTTTGGATTCGGCCATTCCTCCTGGTGATCTTCATGACGGTATTATTGTGGATCGATGAAAGCACGTATACATCCCTTCTGTCCCTCCACTTCACAGCCAGAATTTCCTCATTCCGTAAACTCGCTGTCTCCCCTCTTTTTAGCTTCTTGTTGATGAGGCTTTGAGGAAAGCCCTTCCGGTTCTTCCTTACGGTGCCACCTGCTGGAGTGTTCTTTCTGTGAAGGTTGCTGAACAGGGGCAAACTAGTATAAAAGTTGTCCACATACAAATGGTAGCCTTTGTCCAGGAGTGGGTTTATGAGTTCCGAAACAAGTTTCCCGCTTGATCCGATGTAGTCTGGGCAATTAGGGGGATGCAGCTGGGTGTCCTTCCCTTCGCATACCATGAAGGCATATGTATACCCTGTAGCTTGGTCACACAATTTATACATCTTCACCCTATAGTGGGCCCTTTTGGTGGGAATAAATTGTTTTATGCCCAGCCTGCCAGTAAATTTGACAAGGGACTCATCAACCCATGTGTTGGTCTGGGGTAAACAACTGGGGGAAGATTTCAGGAAAATAATTTAGTAGTGGCTGAATTTTATAAAGCTTGTCAAAATTTGGGTCATTTCAGGGAGGAAACTGGGTATTATCATTGTAGTGTAGGAATCTCATGATCATGAGATATCTGGTTCTGGGCATTACTGAGGAAAAGATGGGCATGTGGTGGATGGGGAGGGTAGACCAATACGAACGTAATACATATTTTTTTTGGTTAGTCCCATACAGAATGTGAGGCCCAAAAACATTTTAAACTCCTCCACTGTTAGGGCTCATTACTCGTAGGGACGGGCATAACAGGATGTTGGGTTACATGCTATGAATTGTTGTGCATACAGGTTGCACTGGGCCACAACTGATGCTAGGATGTCCTCAGTAAAAATGAAATTGAAAAAAATCAGTTGGGGAAAAATTTTCTGTGTCCACCTGGACTCCTGGCTGGGCAGTGAAAGGGGAATGATATCTTCTCCTGAATTAGGAGGAAGCCACAAGGGGTTCTGAAGGGAATAGGGAAGGCTGGCATGGGACCTAACTCTTTGGGACTGAGATGACACCCCACTGGTACGTGGCCTTTGCCAAGGTACTGCGGTGCTGGTGGATGCCACTGCGGTGCTGGTGGATGGCATTGCAGTGCTGGTGGATGGCACTGCCTCCTCACCAGTACGCCTTCATCTGGCGGACGGACTCTCATCCTCCTCTGAGGCTGTCAGTGTTCCACTGCTTGGGACAGGCTCGTAGTCCACGTCAGACTCAGAATCTGAATATGAGCAATCCGAAGAGGAGAGTTTCCTGTTGCTCTCGTCACCCGCTAGAATTTTGTATGCCTCCTCGGCTGAAAAAAATGTGACATTCTTGGTGATGACAAATGGCACTGATATGTGGCACTGATGACACGTGACACTAATGTGGCAGATGACACTGACAGGTGGCACTGATGTGGCAGGTGACACTGACAGGTGGCACTGATACGTGGCACTGATGACACGTGACACTGGCAGATGGCAGTGGTGACAAATGGCACTGATACGTGGCACTTATGACACGTGACACTGGCAGATGGCACTGATACATGGCACTGATGACACGTGGCACTGATATGGCACTGATGACATATAGCACTGATGAAATGTGGCACTGATGTGGCAGGTGACACTGACAGGTGGCACTGATGTGGCAGGTGACACTGATGTGGCAGGTGACACTGACAGGTGGAACTGATGTGGCAGGTGACACTGACAGATGGCACTGATGACAGATGGCACTGACAGATGACACTGATAGATGGCACTGATGACAGATGGCACTGTGACACTAATGCCCCGTACACACGGTCGGACATTGATCGGATATTCCGACAACAAAATCCTAGGATTTTTTCTGACAGATGTTGGCTCAAACTTGTCTTGCATACACACGGTCACATAAAGTTGTTCGAAAATCCGATAATTCTGAACGCGGTGACGTATAACACGTACGTCGGGAGTATAAACGGGGCAGTATCCAATAGCTTATATCTCTTTATTTATCCTGAGCATGCGTGGCACTTTGTGCGTCGGATTTGTGTACACACAATCGGAAATTCCGACAACAGATTTTGTTGTCGGAAAATTTTATAGCCTGCTCTCAAACTTTGTGTGTCGGAAAATCCAATGGAAAATGTGTGATGGAGCCTACACATGGACAGAATTTCCGACAACAAGGTCCTATCACACATTTTCCATCTGAAAATCCGACCGTGTGTATGGGGCATTACAGTGATGAGCACTGTGGCACCAATGGCACTGATGTGGCACTCTATGGGCACTATTGGGCTCTAATGTGTGTGTTTTCACTGGAAAATGTTTTTTCACAAAACAGTTGACACTCACGCTGCAGCACAGATCCTCTCTCTCCTCACACGCGGTCTCTGTGTGAAGAGGGAAAGCCGGCAATGAGAGATGATCTCATATGTTTACACTTGAGATCATCTTTCATTGGACACTGCAATTGAGTGCTAAGTGGCCGCTGTGATTGGCCATTTAGCATGATCTGTGATTGGCTGTGTCCAAGGGACACAGCCAACACAGAATTTCCCCAATGCGCGCCCGCGGCGGCGCTCAGAGGGCAAGTAAGCAGGAGGGCGTCCAGGGACGCCCTCCCAGCAATTGGGCGCCGCGCTGTAGCCCTCTTTCGGCTATAGCACGGGCGCCTAGTGGTTAATAAAAACTATTTGATTAACAAAAAACATGAGAAAATGTGGAAAATTTCAAGGGTTATGTATACTTTTTCAAGGCACTATATATATAGATGTTCAATAACTGCTAGAAAGAAAAAAGTCATACACATGGCTAATTTTGAATTTCTCAAGGTTCATGGTATTAAGGGGGTTTAAATTTTTCACCTGATTCTTTCATCTGTTACTATACAGTTATACCAGCTCTGCTGAAATATGAAATACTGTTTCATTTTACTGCTTCACATTTCTTAAAGAAAAAAATCACAGAGTCCTCTTTTAATTACAAAAGTTTGAAATGAGATCCCAGAGGGAAAAGAAAGTGAGAATTGATGTTTCTTAGGTTACTATAACACCACAACCTCTGCAAATGGTCGTATTACTGCTTTTTGGCACAGTGTGAAACAGCAGTATGTTATTACTGGAGGGACTCAAGTGTCTGTCAATTGCTGACAAATAGATATTTTCCATTTGTGCAAGACATGTGTGCTTTCCTAGATATTGAAAAATTGAATTATTTCTTACTTTTATATAGTGTTGGACTGTTCTGGCATAAGGGTCTTCAATTGGACCCTTTGTAAAACAAGATTGCTCTTCACCTACTAAAACATGTTTCATCTTGTGAGCATATCAATTAGTTTGGGTTTTTTTGAATGTGTGACAGCTGTATTAGGTCTCAAATGACTAGCATTGATTTAGGTTCATGAAAATTATTGGACTGATTAAGTTTAAACATTAAATATACGGTATGTATTAATTTGACCAAGGGATTTAGAGTCACATTGACCTTGACAACTGAAGCAATAGATTTTCCCGTTTAAGTCCATGGGTTTCTTGGCCTCCCAAAGCTTTATTAGGGCCTGCCTGGCATATAATGTCTCGGAATCCATATTTGAGTAGGTGGCCAAACTTTGATAAGCTGTAATGATGTTTACAGAGTGGCACCCCTATTTACTTAATGAGGATTACTGGACTGTGTAACATATTTAGTGTCTACTTCAGCTAGGTGTTGATCCTAATAAGTGCAATCATTTACAGGTCCTCTGCACTAAAGATCTGGGTTCCTGGACCTCGGTTCTTGCAGTGTCTATAAGTGAAAAATTCACCAAAGAAAGTCAGGGCCTCTGAAGGTCAATAGAGCTGGGAAGTCAAGAGTAAAAGTAGTCTGCTAAAGGACATGTGGGGATTATTCGATCAAATTTAACTAATAGTAGGGCTAAAAACATAATCATTAGTTTATGAGTAAACTATCTCTTTAAACTCAGCTATAAACACTGTTTTTTTTGTAGGGTATTCTGTATATGCACTATATTACCAAAAGTATTGGGGCACCTGCCTTTACACGCATATGAACTTTAATGGCATCACAGTCTTAGTCCGTAGGGTTCAATATTGAGTTGGCCCACCATATGGAACCCTAAGGACTAAGACTGGGATGCCATTAAAGTTTATGTGCGTGTAATGGCAGGCATCCCAATACTTTTGATAATATAGTGTAAATATGTATTATTATTTAATAAAACAGAATCTGCCTCAACATCTGTTTATATAATTTATATATTTCCTCATGAATCTTACTCCCTAGAAGGAGGTACTGACTAGTATACATGTGGCTTTGGGTCTGGGTGTTTGGGCGGGCTCAGAAAGCTCTGTTATCCCACAGGACACGCATGGCTTTCTCCCGGTATGTATGCTGAGCAATAGCTATTGCTACCAAGAGCAGGTCTTTTTGGGAAACTGCTAGGGCAGAGGAGATGGAGTAGTTGGAGTTGGTTCTGCAGATGTAACAATTTAAGCAAAAACCTTTGTTGTTATGCTTTTTATGTAATAATAATAACACTAATAAAAATATATAGGACTCTTTAGAAACCTATAGAAAATCTGCCTATCACCTAGGTAGATATCTGGATTTAAGCTCTAAAGCAGCATTTATAATTGTAATTTTTACAAAAGAAACATCACACCTAATAGGGCTTTTTATAATCACATGAATGAAAACACCAAACTTCATGAGAATAGGCCATGTTATTACATTTGCTGTATTATCAACATATATTTTTGTAGTAAAGGTGTCCTCAAAAATTATTTAAAAATTCTGAGGTGCAGCAGTGCTTGCAATGCTTATGTTACAACATGCTCCTAGCTGCAGAATCTTTTACAATGTGATTTATCTAGATAAAACCTTTATGCCGTGTACACACGGTCGGACTTTTCGGCTACAAAAGTCCGACAGCCCGTCCGACAGACTTTCGACCGACTTTTGGCGGACTTACAGCGGACTTTCTAATGAACGGACATACGATCACACAAAAGTCCGACAGCCTAGTACGCAGTGACGTACACCAAGTCCGACGAGACTATAAAACGTAAGTTCAATAGCCTGTACGACATACTTTGGGCTCCTTCTGCTAATCTCGTGTTTATCTTGTGTTAGTAGAAGTTTGGTGAGAGACGATACGCGCTTGTGAGACTCGTATTTTTCAGTTCTTTTTAACTGTTGTTCAGTCTGTGCTTGTGAGGTTTGTATCTGCTTTTCAGTGCGTTTGGTCAGTTGGCATTGAGCAATCTTTGTTTTATTGTCCGCTCGTTGCTGATTTTCAGGTCGCTCTTCACAGGCCTTGCTGTTCTTCAGTACGTTCTGTTAAGTGCGTTCTGACCAGCCGACCATTTTGAAGAAATGTTACATGTACGTACTCGTCGTAGAGCTCGTGCATTGTATGTGCTTGGTGCTGTAGTTTATTCTTCAGCCCAAGACCAGTCCATGAACAGGGCGAAGAGGAGTTCATGGATGAAGAATTGGTTGCTCCAGCGTGACCAATTCTGTCACATGCCATTGCTCCGTGAGATCCGTGAGAATAATTCTGAGGATTTCAGGAACTTTCTCCGGATGACCGACCCCATTTTTGACCGTTTGTTGGCTTTGCTCACCCCTTATATCAGCAGACAGGATACCTGCATGAGGCAAGCCATCACTCCGGAGAAGAGGCTAGTCGCCACGTTGTGGTACTTGGTGACAGGGAGAAGCCTGCAGGACCTTAAGTTCTCGACAGGCATCTCCCCCCAGGCTCTGGGGATCATTATCCCAGAGACCTGTTCTGCCATCATTCAGGTCCTGCAGAAGGACTATATTAAGGTAAGAATTTTTATCCTTTATTAGCATCACATGTTATTTTATTTAATGTTTGATAATGTAATGTATTTCTTTACTCAAACACTACTTACCATTAGGGATGAGCTTCGCGTTCGAGTCAAACCCATGTTCGACTCGAACATCGGCTGTTCGATTGTTTGCCGAATTGCGAACGTTATGGGCCGTTCGCACCAAATTCGCGTGACGCGTCACGGCCCATAATTCATGCATTGCTGGCTGATGATTGGCCAAGCATGCACTATGACCCGCATGCTTGGCCAATCACAGCGCCGTCGGTAGAGAGAGCTGTAATTGGCCAAAGCCAGGGTGGCTTTGGCCAATTATGGCTCAGGGGGTTTAGAACACATCCCACACTATATAAGGCCGCCTGCACGGCGGCCCTGTGTAGTGTGTTCCGGCGTGCTGAGAGATAGAGAGAGAGACAGTGTCATTTCATTTGAGTTAGCTAGATTAGGCAAGACAGTCAGTGAGTTAGCTGCACTTACAGTGTATTTTGTATATATATGCATCCCAGGTGTTGCATATATATATATACACTGTATTCAGTTTAGCTAGATCCATTCCTGTTATCTTCCTACTGACAGGCAGGCTTGTCTTGTTACAGTATTTACAGCTACCTTAAGAAAATTGCTGGTGTTCTTTTGATCCTAATAGTACCACAGTCAGGCAGCTAGACTATTTACAGTTAGTGTAGTACGTCCTGCTCACAGTGTTCAGCTTAAACTACAAGTTAGTGTAGTGAGACCTCTGCACAGTGTTCAGCTAAAGCTACAAGTTAGTATAGTGCGTCCTGCTCAGTGTTCAGCTAAAACTACAAGTTAGTGTAGTGCGACCTCTGTACAGTGTTCAGCTAAAGCTACAAGTTAGTGTAGTGAGACCTCTGCACAGTGTTCAGCTAAAGCTACAAGTTAGTGTAGTGCGTCCTGCTCAGTGTTCAGCTAAAACTACAAGTTAGTGTAGTGCGACCTCTGTACAGTGTTCAGCTAAAGCTACAAGTTAGTGTAGTGAGTCCTCTGCACAGTGTTCAGCTAAGGCTACAAGTTAGTGTAGTGCGTCCTGCTCACAGTGTTCAACAAAAACTACAAGTTTGTGTAGTGAGACCTCTGCACAGTGTTCAGCTAAAAATACAAGTTAGTGTAGTGCATCCTGCTCACAGTGTTCAGCTAAAACTACAAGTTAGTGTAGTGAGAACTCTGCACAGTGTTCAGCTAAGGCTACAAGTTAGTGTAGTGCGTCCTGCTCACAGTGTTCAGCTAAAACTACAAGTTAGTGTAGTGCGACCTCTGCACAGTGTTCAGCTAAAGCTACAAGTTAGTGTAGTGAGACCTCTGCACAGTGCTCAGCTAAAGCTACAAGTTAGTGTAGTGCGTCCTGCTCACAGTGTTCAGCTAAAACTACAAGTTAGTGTAGTGAGACCTCTGCACATTGTTCAGCTAAAGCTACAAGTTAGTGTAGTGCGTCCTGCTCGCAGTGTTCAGCTAAAACTACAAGTTAGTGTAGTGAGACCTCTGCACAGTGTTCAGCTAAAGCTACAAGTTAGTGTAGTGCGTCCTGCTCACAGTGTTCAGCTAAAACTACAAGTTAGTGTAGTGAGACCTCTGCACAGTGTTCAGCTAAAGCTACAAGTTAGTATAGTGAGACCTCTGCACAGTGTTCAGCTAAAGCTACAAGTTAGTGTAGTGCGTCCTGCTCACAGTGTTCAGCTAAAACTAGAAGTTAATGTAGTGAGACCTCTGCACAGTGTTCAGCTAAAGCTACAAGTTAGTGTAGTGCGTCCTGCTCACAGTGTTCAGCTTAAACTACAAGTTAGTGTAGTGAGACCTCTGCACAGTGTTCAGCTAAAGCTACAAGTTAGTGTAGTGCGTCCTGCTCACAGTGTTCAGCTAAAACTACAAGTTAGTGTAGTGCGACCTCTGCACAGTGTTCAGCTAAAGCTACAAGTTAGTGTAGTGAGACCTCTGCACAGTGTTCAGCTAAAGCTACAAGTTAGTGTAGTGCGTCCTGCTCACAGTGTTCAGCTAAAACTACAAGTTAGTGTAGTGAGACCTCTGCACAGTGTTCAGCTAAAGCTACAAGTTAGTGTAGTGCGTCCTGCTCACAGTGTTCAGCTAAAACTACAAGTTAGTGTAGTGAGACCTCTGCACAGTGTTCAGCTAAAGCTATAAGTTAGTGTAGTGCGTCCTGCTCACAGTGTTCAGCCAAAACTACAAGTTAGTGTAGTGAGACCTCTGCACAGTGTTCTGCTAAAGCTACAAGTTAGTGTAGTGCGTCCTGCTCACAGTGTTCAGCTAAAACTACAAGTTAGTGTAGTGCGACCTCTGCACAGTGTTCAGCTAAAGCTACAAGTTAGTGTAGTGAGACCTCTGCACAGTGTTCAGCTAAAGCTACAATTTAGTGTAATGCGTCCTGCTCACAGTGTTCAGCTAAAACTACAAGTTAGTGTAGTGCGACCTCTGCACAGTGTTCAGCTAAAGCTACAAGATAGTGTAGTGCGTCCTGCTCACAGTGTTCAGCTAAAACTACAAGTTAGTGTAGTGAGTCCTCTGCACAGTGTTCAGCTAAAGCTACAAGTTAGTGTAGTGCGTCCTGCTCACAGTGTTCAGCTAAAACTACAAGTTAGTGTAGTGAGACCTCTGCACAGTGTTCAGCTAAAGCTATAAGTTAGTGTAGTGCGTCCTGCTCACAGTGTTCAGCTAAAACTACAAGTTAGTGTAGTGCGACCTCTGCACAGTGTTCAGCTAAAGCTACAAGTTAGTGTAGTGAGACCTCTGCACAGTGTTCAGCTAAAGCTACAAGTTAGTGTAGTGCGTCCTGCTCAGTGTTCAGCTAAAACTACAAGTTAGTGTAGTGCGACCTCTGTACAGTGTTTAGCTAAAGCTACAAGTTAGTGTAGTGAGACCTCTGCACAGTGTTCAGCTAAAGCTACAAGTTAGTGTAGTGCGTCCTGCTCACAGTGTTCAGCTAAAACTGCAAGTTAGTGTAGTGAGACCTCTGCACAGTGTTCAGCTAAAAATACAAGTTAGTGTAGTGCGTCCTGCTCACAGTGTTCAGCTAAAACTACAAGTTAGTGTAGTGAGACCTCTGCACAGTGTTCAGCTAAGGCTACAAGTTAGTGTAGTGCGTCCTGCTCACAGTGTTCAGCAAAAACTACAAGTTTGTGTAGTGAGACCTCTGCACAGTGTTCAGCTAAAAAATACAAGTTAGTGTAGTACGTCCTGCTCACAGTGTTCAGCTAAAACTACAAGTTAGTGTAGTGAGACCTCTGCACAGTGTTCAGCTAAGGCTACAAGTTAGTGTAGTGCGTCCTGCTCACAGTGTTCAGCTAAAACTACAAGTTAGTGTAGTGCGACCTCTGCACAGTGTTCAGCTAAAGCTACAAGTTAGTGTAGTGAGACCTCTGCACAGTGTTCAGCTAAAGCTACAAGTTAGTGTAGTGCGTCCTGCTCACAGTGTTCAGCTAAAACTACAAGTTAGTGTAGTGAGACCTCTGCACATTGTTCAGCTAAAGCTACAAGTTAGTGTAGTGCGTCCTGCTCGCAGTGTTCAGCTAAAAGTACAAGTTAGTGTAGTGAGACCTCTGCACAGTGTTCAGCTAAAGCTACAAGTTAGTGTAGTGCGTCCTGCTCACAGTGTTCAGCTAAAACTACAAGTTAGTGTAGTGAGACCTCTGCACAGTGTTCAGCTAAAGCTACAAGTTAGTATAGTGAGACCTCTGCACAGTGTTCAGCTAAAGCTACAAGTTAGTGTAGTGCGTCCTGCTCACAGTGTTCAGCTAAAACTACAAGTTAGTGTAGTGAGACCTCTGCACAGTGTTCAGCTAAAGCTACAAGTTAGTGTAGTGCGTCCTGCTCACAGTGTTCAGCTAAAACTACAAGTTAGTGTAGTGAGACCTCTGCACAGTGTTCAGCTAAAGCTACAAGTTAGTGTAGTGCGTCCTGCTCACAGTGTTCAGCTAAAACTACAAGTTAGTGTAGTGCGACCTCTGCACAGTGTTCAGCTAAAGCTACAAGTTAGTGTAATGAGACCTCTGCACAGTGTTCAGCTAAAGCTACAAGTTAGTGTAGTGCGTCCTGCTCACAGTGTTCAGCTAAAACTACAAGTTAGTGTAGTGAGACCTCTGCACAGTGTTCAGCTAAAGCTACAAGTTAGTGTAGTGCGTCCTGCTCACAGTGTTCAGCTAAAACTACAAGTTAGTGTAGTGAGACCTCTGCACAGTGTTCAGCTAAAGCTATAAGTTAGTGTAGTGCGTCCTGCTCACAGTGTTCAGCTAAAACTACAAGTTAGTGTAGTGAGACCTCTGCACAGTGTTCTGCTAAAGCTACAAGTTAGTGTAGTGTGTCCTGCTCACAGTGTTCAGCTAAAACTACAAGTTAGTGTAGTGCGACCTCTGCACAGTGTTCAGCTAAAGCTACAAGTTAGTGTAGTGAGACCTCTGCACAGTGTTCAGCTAAAGCTACAAGTTAGTGTAGTGCGTACTGCTCACAGTGTTCAGCTAAAACTACAAGTTAGTGTAGTGAGACCTCTGCACAGTGTTCAGCTAAAGCTACAAGTTAGTGTAGTGCGTCCAGCTCACAGTGTTCAGCTAAAGCTACAAGTTAGTGTAGTGAGACTTCTGCACAGTGTTCAGCTAAAGCTACAATTTAGTGTAGTGCGTCCTGCTCACAGTGTTCAGCTAAAACTACATGTTAGTGTAGTGCGACCTCTGCACAGTGTTCAGCTAAAACTACAAGTTAGTGTAGTGAGACCTCTGCACAGTGTTCAGCTAAGGCTACAAGTTAGTGTAGTGCGTCCTGCTCACAGTGTTCAGCTAAAACTACAAGTTAGTGTAGTGCGACCTCTGCACAGTGTTCAGCTAAAGCTACAAGTTAGTGTAGTGAGACCTCTGCACAGTGTTCAGCTAAAGCTACAAGTTAGTGTAGTGCGTCCTGCTCACAGTGTTCAGCTAAAACTACAAGTTAGTGTAGTGAGACCTCTGCACATTGTTCAGCTAAAGCTACAAGTTAGTGTAGTGCGTCCTGCTCGCAGTGTTCAGCTAAAAGTACAAGTTAGTGTAGTGAGACCTCTGCACAGTGTTCAGCTAAAGCTACAAGTTAGTGTAGTGCGTCCTGCTCACAGTGTTCAGCTAAAACTACAAGTTAGTGTAGTGAGACCTCTGCACAGTGTTCAGCTAAAGCTACAAGTTAGTATAGTGAGACCTCTGCACAGTGTTCAGCTAAAGCTACAAGTTAGTGTAGTGCGTCCTGCTCACAGTGTTCAGCTAAAACTACAAGTTAGTGTAGTGAGACCTCTGCACAGTGTTCAGCTAAAGCTACAAGTTAGTGTAGTGCGTCCTGCTCACAGTGTTCAGCTAAAACTACAAGTTAGTGTAGTGAGACCTCTGCACAGTGTTCAGCTAAAGCTACAAGTTAGTGTAGTGCGTCCTGCTCACAGTGTTCAGCTAAAACTACAAGTTAGTGTAGTGCGACCTCTGCACAGTGTTCAGCTAAAGCTACAAGTTAGTGTAATGAGACCTCTGCACAGTGTTCAGCTAAAGCTACAAGTTAGTGTAGTGCGTCCTGCTCACAGTGTTCAGCTAAAACTACAAGTTAGTGTAGTGAGACCTCTGCACAGTGTTCAGCTAAAGCTACAAGTTAGTGTAGTGCGTCCTGCTCACAGTGTTCAGCTAAAACTACAAGTTAGTGTAGTGAGACCTCTGCACAGTGTTCAGCTAAAGCTATAAGTTAGTGTAGTGCGTCCTGCTCACAGTGTTCAGCTAAAACTACAAGTTAGTGTAGTGAGACCTCTGCACAGTGTTCTGCTAAAGCTACAAGTTAGTGTAGTGTGTCCTGCTCACAGTGTTCAGCTAAAACTACAAGTTAGTGTAGTGCGACCTCTGCACAGTGTTCAGCTAAAGCTACAAGTTAGTGTAGTGAGACCTCTGCACAGTGTTCAGCTAAAGCTACAAGTTAGTGTAGTGCGTCCTGCTCACAGTGTTCAGCTAAAACTACAAGTTAGTGTAGTGAGACCTCTGCACAGTGTTCAGCTAAAGCTATAAGTTAGTGTAGTGCGTCCTGCTCACAGTGTTCAGCTAAAACTACAAGTTAGTGTAGTGAGACCTCTGCACAGTGTTCAGCTAAAGCTACAATTTAGTGTAGTGCGTCCTGCTCACAGTGTTCAGCTAAAACTACATGTTAGTGTAGTGCGACCTCTGCACAGTGTTCAGCTAAAGCTACAAGTTAGTGTAGTGAGACCTCTGCACAGTGTTCAGCTAAAGCTACAAGTTAGTGTAGTGCGTCCTGCTCACAGTGTTCAGCTAAAACTACAAGTTAGTGTAGTGAGACCTCTGCACAGTGTTCAGCTAAAGCTACAAGTTAGTGTAGTGCGTCCTGCTCACAGTGTTCAGCTAAAACTACAAGTTAGTGTAGTGCGACCTCTGCACAGTGTTCAGCTAAAGCTATAAGTTAGTGTAGTGCGTCCTGCTCACAGTGTTCAGCTAAAACTACAAGTTAGTGTAGTGCGACCTCTGCACAGTGTTCAGCTAAAGCTACAAGTTAGTGTAGTGAGACCTCTGCACAGTGTTCAGCTAAAGCTACAAGTTAGTGTAGTGCGTACTGCTCACAGTGTTCAGCTAAAACTACAAGTTAGTGTAGTGAGACCTCTGCACAGTGTTCAGCTAAAGCTACAAGTTAGTGTAGTGCGTCCAGCTCACAGTGTTCAGCTAAAACTACAAGTTAGTGTAGTGAGACCTCTGCACAGTGTTCAGCTAAAGCTACAAGTTAATGTAGTGCGTCCTGCTCACAGTGTTCAGCTAAAACTACAAGTTAGTGTAGTGCGACCTCTGCACAGTGTTCAGCTAAAGCTACAAGTTAGTGTAGTGAGACCTCTGCACAGTGTTCAGCTAAAGCTACAAGTTAGTGTAGTGCATCCTCCTCACAGTGTTCAGCTAAAACTACAAGTTAGTGTACTGAGACCTCTGCACAGTGTTCAGCTAAAGCTACCTGTAGAAGGTTGGTGGTGTTCTCATACTACAGGCAGGCAGTTGATTTTGCTAGCTGCAGTATTAGTACATATATATATCCCAGCTTAGTGCAGCTACAGGCCATTAGTATGTCTGGAAGGCCAACAAGAGGGCAAGCAGGCTCTGTGTCTAGTCTGGTCGTGGAGACGGTGCATCCTCATCAGCACGTGGCCGTGGGACATGCTTGGCCTTTTGTTCGGCAGCTGGCCGTGTTGAGCCGCAACATGCGGAAGACTTGGTCGAGTGGATGACCAAGCCGCCCTCATCCTCCTCATCCTCTCTCACCCATGCTCAGGGTACTTTGTCTGGCAAAGCAGCGGCCTCTTCCCTCAGCTCAATGTCATTAGTGACTCCTTTCCTAGCCCCACCATGTCCTCCTGAGGAGTCCCTCGAACTGTTTGACCACAGTGTTGGGTACATGCTCCAGGAGGATGCCCAGCGTTTGGAAGGCTCTGATGATGATACTGAGCTAGATGAAGGCAGTAACGTGAGCACGGACAGAGGGGGTGCCCAAGAAGGACAGCAATCTGGCAGTCATGCTCCCCCTGCTACAGCATACTGCCAGGTTTGCTCCAGTGATGAGGAGGGAGGGGATGATGTCACTGACTCAACGTGGGTGCCTGATAGGAGAGAGGAGGAGGCGGCACATCACCAACAAGGCAGGATGCCCTCCAGGGGCCAGACTAAGGGCAGCACACTGACTGCATCACACCCCAAAGCTCCGCATGTGCAGGGCACTGCAGTCTCTGTGCGTTGTTCAAAAAGTTCTTTGGTGTTGGCCTTTTTTGAGACGAGTGCATCAGATCGCACCGCTGCTATTTGCAACATATGTCTCAAGCGTATCTCGCGTGGCCAAAACATCTCCCGCTTGGGTACCACATGCTTGACCAGACATATGTTGACCTGCCATGCAGTTCGTTGGCAAGCGTATCTAAAAGACCCACACCTAAGAACAAAGAGAACCTCTCCTTGCTCCTCATCAGCTGAGATTTCCAACCCCACTATACCTTCAGTCCTCTCTGAGACCTGCACTGAGAGGAATGAAGGTGTAGAAATAGGTCTGTCACAGCCAAGTACTTGTGGGCAATCTGCTTTCGGTACACCGACGTCAGATTGTACCAGGCAAATTTCCCTGCCCCAGCTGCTGCACCGCCGAAAGAAGTTTGCTCCCAGCCATCCACATGCCCAGCGGTTGAATGCTAGCTTGGCAAAATTGCTAGCACTTCAACTGCTGCCTTTTCAGTTGGTAGACTCTGCCCCCTTCCGTGAGTTTGTGGAATGTGCGGTTCCTCAGTGGCAGGTACCCAAACACCACTTTTTCTCACGGAAGGTGATTCCGACTCTCTACCGGCATGTGGAAGGCAATGTCCATGCCTCGCTGGACAGGGCGGTCAGCGGTAAGGTGCATATTACCGCTGACTCATGGTCCAGCAGGCATGGACAGGGACGTTACCTAAGTTTCACGGCGCATTGGGTGACTCTGCTGGCAGCTGGGAAGGATGCAGGACAAGGTGCAGTAGTGTTGGAGGTTGTTCCGCCACCACGCCTCCAAAATTCCACTATCAATGATTCTGACACATCTCTCTCCTCCACCCCCTCCTCTTCTTCTTCCTCCATGGCCTCTTCCTGTGCTTTGTCCTCAGAACCAGCGGTGCTCAGTAGGCGTTCAAGGGGCTACTCAAGTATGCAGGCCAAAAGATGCCATGCGGTGCTTGAGCTGGTGTGCTTGGGGGAGAGGAGCCACACTGGGGCAGAGGTTCTGTGAGCTCTGCAGGGGCAGGTTCAGAGGTGGTTGACGCCACGCCAACTTAAGGCAGGAATGGTGGTTTGCGACAATGGCACCAACCTCCTCTCTGCCCTCCGACAGGGACAAATGACCCATGTGCCCTGTTTGGCTCACGTCCTTAACTTGGTGGTGCAGCGTTTCTTGGGCAGGTACCCGGGCTTACAGGCCAGGCCAGGAAAGTCTGTGTGCATTTCCGCCGGTCATATAATGCCAGTGCTCGGCTGGCGGACCTCCAAAAGGAGTTAAACCTGTCCAAGAACCGCCTAATCTGTGACATGCCCACCAGGTGGAACTCAACGTTGGACATGTTGCAGCGGCTGCACATGCAGCAGAGGGCCAACAATGAGTACCTGTGCGACTATGGCACCAGGACAGGGTCAGGGGAGCTTTTTTTTTTCCCCACGCCAGTGGGCCATGATCAGGGATGCATGCACTGTCCTGTCACCATTTGAGGAGGCCACGAGGATGGTGAGCAGTGACAGTGCATGCATCAGTGACACTGTCCCCCTTGTCCACCTGTTGGAGCACACGCTGCGTGGAATAATGGACAGGGCACTTGAGGCAGAACAGAGGCAGGAAGAGGAGGACTTCCTTAGCTCTCAAGGCCCCCTTTATCCAGACAGTGTTCCTGCATGCCTGCCGAACACAGGAAGAGGACGAGGAGGTGGAGGAGGAGGAGGAGGATTGTGTCAGTATGGAGGTGGAGCCTGGCACTCAGCATCAGCAGCAGTCTTTAAGGGATCAGTCCCAAGAAACACATGGACTTGTACGTGGCTGGGAGGAGGTGGCTGCAGACCATGTCATCCTTAGTGACCCAGAGGACTCCGGACCAAATGCCTCAGCAAACCTACGCTGCATGGCCTCCCTGATCCTGCAAAGCCTGCGTAAGGATCCTCGTATTTGTGGTATCAAGGAGAAGGACCAATACTGGCTGGCAACCCTCCTTGATCCACGTTACAGGGGTAAGGTTGCAGATCTTATCTTGCCGTCGCAGAGGGAGCAAGGGTGAAACATCTTCGGGAGGCCTTGCAGAAAGGTTTGTGCAACGCGTTCCCAGAGACTGGGAGGTTACAAACTCCTGTTTCTGGACAATGTGTTGCTGAGGCTTCGGTCAGTCAAAGAAGGAGCGGTGGAGAAGGTGGCCGTCTGACCGATGCGTTCAGACAATTTTTTAGTCCGCAGCTCCAAGGTATGATCGGTCCCAGCAACCATCACCAGCGTCTGTTTTACATGGTGCAGGAATACCTAGGGGCAAGATCTGACTTGGACACCTTTCCCACCGAAAATCCTCTGGGTTACTGGGTCTTGAGGATGGATCACTGGCCAGAGCTTGCACAGTATGCAATTGAGCTACTGGCCTGTCCTGCATCCAGCGTTCTTTCGGAACGCACATTCAGTGCTGCTGGAGGCTTTGTAACCGATCACAGGGTGCGTCTGTCCACCGACTCGGTCGATCGACTGACCTTCATAAAAATGAATCAGTCTTGGATCACCACCAGCTACCAAGCACCTGATGCTGATGTAACCGAATAATTTTTTTTGAAATCTCAGATCCCTTCAAAGACTGCCTATGCTGATGCTGAGTAACTATCCTGAGTAATTATCCTCTTCCTCCTCAATGATCACGCTGATAGCTTGTAAGAACATTTTTATTTCTGGGTGCCATCACCAGTGCCTAAGGCCCAATTTTTCAGCCCCTGTTTAACAGGGGCGTGTAATTACAATTTTTGATGCAATACTTTGCAGCAGGGCTTGTTCCTGCGTTCCAACTAGATTATCTGATAGGGGTTGCAGTGTTGTGGCACCAGCACTAGTGTCTAAGGCCTAATTTTTCAGCCCCTGTTTAACAGGGGCATGTAATTACAATTTTTGATGCAATACTTTGCAGCAGGGCTCGTTCCTGAGTTCCAACTAGAGTATCTGTGAGGGGTTGCAGTGTTGTGGCACCAGCACCAGTGCCTAAGGCCCAATTTTTCAGCCCCTGTTCAACAGGGGCATGTAATTACAATTCTTGATCTAATCTTTCACAGCAGGGCCCATTTCTGCACCCACCAAGAGCGAGTGAGGACTTACAGTGTTGTGGCACCAGCACCACCACCACCACCAAAGGCCCAATATTTCTGCCCTTGTTCAACAAGGGCATGTAATTACAATTCTTGATCTAATATTTCACAGCAGGGCCCGTTTCTGCGCCCACCAAGAGCATGTGAGGACTTACAGTGTTGTGGCACCAGCACCACCACCAAAGGCCCAATTTTTCTGCCCCTGTTAAACAGGGGCATGTAATTACAATTCTTGATCTAATATTTAACAGCAGGGCCCTGTGAGGGCTTACAGTGTTGTGGCCACAACAACACCTAAGGCCCAAATTTCTGCTGAGTATATAGGGCAGGCCCCTACTTTCAAACATCCAACTTACAAATGACTCCTACTTGCAAACGGAAGGAGACAACAGGAATCTACCCCTAGGAAGGGAAATTCTCTCCTGTAAGAGTTAATATGGGAAAAACATTTCTCCTTTCCACTGATGCTTGATCACCAATCCTTGTTTCACAAAAAACCCCAAATTTTCAAAAAAAATTTGTCATTGGGACAAAAAGTGAGGTGAAATCTTCTGAAGAGGAGCACAGACAGTAAAACAAATGTCACAGGGGTGATAACCCTTCCCTATGTTTTCCAAAAAGCTTAAAAAAGATTTTTTGGCTGGAGCTAAACATGTTAAAAATGTACCCGTTCAAAATTACAAACAGATTCTACTTAACAACAAACCTACAGTCCCTGTCTTATTTGCACCGCCTGTATACTGCTGTTCAGAGTATATAGGGCCTGGTGGCCCCACACCTTTCCTTTTTTTAATTTGGGTGCGGGGTTCCCCTTAATATCCATACAAGACCCAAAGGGCCTGGTAATGGACTGGGGGGTACCCATGCCATTTGTCTCACTGATTTTCATCCATAGTGCCAGGACCCGACATTACATTAAACCCGCAAGCAGTTTTAAATGACTTTTTTTCCTATAAAAATGTCATTTTGTGCAGGGACTGTTCTAAGCACAGGAAACACGCGCCATTTTACAGGCATACTATAGACACTCCCCAGGTACGATATTTAAAGAAATATTTCATTTTTTTTTTTTTTTACTTTAAGCATCATTAAAATCACTGCTCCCGAAAAAACGGCAATTTTTCAAAGTTTTTTTTTGCATTGATACATGTCCCCTGGGGCAGGACCCGGGTCCCCAAACCCTTTTTAGGACAATACCATGCAAATTAGCCTTTAAAATGAGCACTTTTGATTTCGACCGTTCAATCCCCATAGACATCAATTTGGTTCTAACGTTCATGCAAATTTTCGGTCCGTTCGCAGGTTCTGGTGCGAACCGAACCGAGGGGTGTTCGGCTCATCCCTACTTACCATCATTGCAATATAGTGTGAATGTCCCCTTTTTGTCCTCATGCATGCTGTAATTTTTTCATGTTCTTTTTTGTCCTGCATGCATATTTGCCTTCACTAACCTCCCCAGCATGCAATGCTGGGCACACATCCACCTAGTCTACTCACTTTGAATGTATTTTGTTAGCTGCATTGTAGTTTTCTTCCCCTAAACTCCATCCAAATAGTGTGTGTTATTAACTCAATTTCCAATCCCCCCCCCTAAACTCCATCCAAATAGTGTGTGTGTCATTAACTCGATTTCCAATCCCCCCCCCCCTAAACTCGATCCAAATAGTGTGTGTTTCATTAACTCGATTTCCAATCCCCCCCCCTAATAATTTGGTATAATGTTCTGTGATGTTGATTTTAAAAAAGCAAATATATGTTGTACTTTGCCAAATGCATTTGCACTCTGCAAGTACATTTGCTCCAGGGCTTTAGTAAATGAGCAGAAGCTCTGCTGATTTCCATCATCCAATCATGTGCAAGCCACAAAGTTTTTGGAATAATTGCCCTTGCATGTGATTGGGTACTCCTTGCAACATGAAGCCTTTACCTTACCTCATTTACTAAGCTGGGGAGCAACTGCACTTGCAGAGTGCAACAACTGCACTTTTCAAACTGCACAGTCTTGTAGCCTTTAATAAATCTAACCCTGCGTGTCCTTAAACGTAATTTCTAATTTCACCACCCCCTAAAATGTAACAATGTGCCATCAGAGGGGGTGAGCAATCTGATAAGTGTGCCTTTTCATATTATTTATTAAATAAGATTTCAATTATTTAATGTTATGCTGATGCTGGGCAATAATGTTTTAAGTGTAATGCCACAGGAATGGCAGACTGTGGCATCCCATTTTGCCACCTGTTGGGACTTTCCCAACTGTGGAGGGGCTATAGATGGGAAACACGTCCACATTGTGCCACCACCCTATTCGGGGTCATACTATTTTATTTATAAGGGGTTCCATAGTATTGTCTTAATGGCAGTGGTGTCGGCACAATATGACTTTCTGTATGTGGACGTGGGGAAGAATGGCCGGATGTCGGATGGAGGAGTATTTGCCCAGACGGAGTTCTACCAGCGTCTTCAGAGTGGTGGCCTGGGATTGCCACCTGATGCGGATAACGTGGAAGGACTCTCCTTTGTTTTCATAGCAGATGAAGCCTTCGCTCTGAGCAAGCACCTCATGAGGCCATTCCCCCAAAGGGCCCTCACCCCGGAGAGGAGGGTTTTTAATTTCTGGCTGGCCAGAGTGAGAAGAGTTGTTGAGAATGCTTTTGGGATTCTGGCCAGCCGGTTCCCCCTGTTTCAGACATCGATAAACCTTGCGGAATACAAACTTGATTACATAATTTGAGCGTGCTGCATCATGCACAACTTTTTGAACAAACATTCCCCAAATTATATTTTACCAGTTGGGCCTGAGGCCGGACTTATTATTAGTGACAATCTGACGGGCCTGGATACTGTCCGTACTGGCTTGGCCCACCAAAGTGCCCGTCAAGTTCGTGATCAATATGTTGATTATTTTATTGTTAGGGGGGCCATTGCAATGCCCCAGAATATTTATTTTTTTTAAATAAAAAATCTTGATCAAATCTTGAATTATATTTATTGCTTGCCTTTCTTTTTGGCTTTCTCCTAGGTTATCGTAGAGCACTTGTAGTGCCAAGTGTATTTTCCTTTAGTAAATAAGCACCATTGTCACTGTAAACAACTATTAACTTTAAACAAACTAATATTGAGCATTGAAAGAAGAAGCCACACATTTTGTTCATTACTAAAAAGATTTTTTAATATTCGGTGTACATTCACTTGTGCGTTTATAAAAAATGTTGATAGTCAAAAATATATATATTTTGAAATTTTCAACAATATAATTATGTTTTATCTTTTTACATTATTTTTTTGTTTGTTTTAACAAACAGGCCTCAATATTTTATTTTATTTTTTAGGTTTTTTATTTTGTAAAAACAGGTCTCTATTTTTTTTTTTTTTTTGGAAAAACAGGCCTCTATTTTTGGGGGGTTTTTTATTTTGTAAAAACAGGCCTCTATTTTTTTTTTTTTTGGTAATAAAAACAGCAGGCGTCCTTTCTTTATTATAATTTTGGGAAACAGGCATATAACTTAAAGAATATAAAAGAGAAGGCCCAGAATGGGGTCAACAAAAAAGGACAAGGACATGATCAATGTTTTTTTTGGTTGAAAAAGAACATTTAGATTCTCCCCAAAACATCGATCATGTTCTTCATTTCCTGCTGCATACGATCCAGCCACATTAAATCAATCTCCCCATTCCAGGCCATTATCTGACTTCCGTCTTCCCTGGGCTTATTGTCACATAGCCCCACCTCTTGGCCTGATGCCTTTGATGACATCACACGTCCCTCATTGGCTTAGCGTTCTGTCTATCAAAGGCGCCGGGCCAAGAGGTGGAGCTATGTGACGTGAGCCCCGGGAACACTGGAAGTTCTAATGAAAGCTAATACATCGGGCAATTAAGCTCTCAGCTGACTGGGTGGCTTGCCTCTTCCTCTGCACAGGTGAGGCTGTATGGGGCACAGGCAGACCAGGCTGTATTGGGCACAGGCAACGCTGTATTGGGCACAGGTCATGCTGCATTGGGCACAGGTCACAGCTTGCCTCTTCCTCTCCTCTCTCTTCCCCTGGCTGGGAGACTGTGCCGGCGGTGCTCTCATCCTCACTGGGCCCCACTTGGCTGCGGGCCCCATAGCGCCCGCATGGGTCGCTATGGTGGTAGTTACGCCCCTGTATATATCTATCTAGATATATATATCTAGATAGATAGATAGATATATATAGATCTATAGATGTATATATATATATATATATCTATATATATATATATAGATATATACATATAGATATATATATGTAGATATAGATATATATATAGATATTGACATGGACATTAACTGTACTGTTCATTTAAGCACAAGAGACTCCATTTTGTTCTCACTGTTGAAATGTGTTCTGTAACCTTGACCTAACACACAGACACTTCTCCTACTAAACGCTCTCTACTCCCCCCTCCCTTCTCAAGGTTTTACTTTTGCAATTGTTCTATTCGCTAGTTTTTAATAATATATTTCTATTTGTTAGCTTTTATAACATATTTCTATTTTTTAGTTTTTAATAACATCTCACTCCACTCCTTTCCTATCTATGTATAAAATAACATGTAATACCAAGCTATTGGCAATATCCTCCATATATTCTGGAACTGTACAACTATAAAACCTTTCTGGCAAAAAATACAGTCACTAATTAGAAAGGTGACCAGCTCTGATTGTACCATCAACCCTGCTCTTGCTCTTCTAAGCTTAGGCATCGAAAACTATCCTCCTCTGAGGAGAAAGGTAGTCACCCACATTTTGTTTGCTGCACGTATAGCAATAGCCAAGGAATGGCGCTCTACTTCACCTCCAAAAATTGCAGAAGTCATATCAAGAGTGAATGCTCAATACACTATGGAAAAAATCCTAGCATATACAGAAAGAAGAACCCCGAGTTTCCACAAACATTGGGAAACTTGGAGTTCCTCTAAATATGCCTCCTCACATGTATGAAAACTATTCCTAATCCTCCACTACTGAAACACAACCATCAATGATCTAGTGGTACAATCCATTATTGGGTATGGTCATATATGATATGGTATTATACTAAGCACACAGCATAGCAACACTACGTGGTTTACCTGTTATCAAAAGAATGAGAAAGTCTAATTAAGATGAATCAGTCATTCTAAGTTTATTATTATTGGTTAACGACAAATTTACAGGGAACTTACGTGATAGTATATTTGAGGGGACCCTCAGTAAGGTCCTCTCAGGGCTAACTTTGAAAACTTAAGCAGAAAGTCTGTTTACAGTGTGTACCCACAAGGGGTGACAGGCTTGACAAATGTACAATGCTTCATTGAGGATATTTCTTAGTAACCCTACCAGGTAATCTGTTTTACTCTATTAATGTAGTAAGCTCCTGAATGGCAAACAATATGTACAAATGAGAAATGAGAAATCTGCTTGTATTTTGTATACTTTGGAAAAATACCAATAAAAATTTATTGTTTAAAAAAAAAATAACATGTAATAATACATTTCCACTGAACGGACATTTTAAACACAGTGATTGAGTCCTGTGAATCTCTTCCTGCAGCTGCAGTATTAACTTTGTTTTAGAGTCCCAATCAGAAATCAGTCATATCAATATATATATATATATATATATATATATATATATATATATATATATACTATATATATATATATATATATATATATATATATCTAAAAAATCATATCTTAAAATTAAATTTATAGATAGATAGATTAAAAGATATAGGTGTGTATATATATAACAAGGTTTATTAAGAGCGTTTTAAACAATATAAACTCGTACATTAAAGAAAAGCACATGGAGCAGTATACCAGGTAATAAACAGAATATGAACACATGACAAGTACTTACTTTTTTTCAGCACTTTACGGATCCGTCTGTACTGATCCGGCTCCCGGAGTTTGAGGTCAGACCATCTTTTCCGAATCTGATCTTTTGAGCGCCGTACCCCAAAAGAAAGATGTAATGTCTTCACCACCTTCGCCATTATTTTGGCTTTTCTCAAATTAGGCCGGGCGTACGGTCCATACTTCCCATCATAGTAATTTTTTCTCAGAATTGCCACCATTTCCACCATCTCTTTAAAGGACATATTGGAGGCCTTAAATCTCTGCTTCCCAGATCGGGTTGTTTCGGGCTCCGGGCTTTCGTCGCTACCTGAGGTAGTACACACCTGCTGTGTATCCACCATTGTTTCTTCCACTACGCACCGTACAAAGAAGGGGCGAAGAATAATCGTTAAAAAAGAACGTATGGGGAGGGTGACGCAGGCAGAGTTTCACACATGCGCAGTGTATAAAGAGAGGTATTACGCATGTGTCGTACGTACGTTCTGTGCGTAGAGACCAGGGGCAGAGAATATGAGTTAAAATAGAACGTCAGGGGCGGGCGACGCAGGCGGAGTTTCACACATGCGCAGTGCCTAAAAATTGCTAGTACGCATGTGTCGTACATACGTTCTGTGCGCAGAGACAAGGGAGCTGAAAATATGCGTAAAGAAAGAACGTCAGGGGCGGGCAAAGCAGGCAGAGTTTCACGCATGCACAGTGTATAAAACGTTATTACGTATTATGTCGTACGTATGTTCTGTGCATAGATGATAGTGGACCGGGAACCTATAAACGAAGGTAATTTTGAAATTTGGGAAAAACTTTGTAGCAAGCAGCCTATATGGCTTGACAGATTGATGAGGCCTATGTTGGGATAAGATGATGAGGGTTTAGCTGAAACATAAGTGTTTTTTGTCTTTTTATCTTTTACAGAAATTATGAATGCAAAATTTAAGGAGCCTGAATTTCTGTCGGCTTTTATTGATCAGTACAGGGAGATGAGGAATCTGTGGAAGGTCAAACACCCTCAATATTATCTAAAGCATATAAGGAATTCAACGCTGGAGAGACTTCTGACATTTGTCCAGACGTACATCCCAGAAGCAACGATGGAGATGTTGTTATCGAAAATTGGGATCCTGAGAAATATGTATAAGAGGGAGCATAACAAGATCCAGAATTCCATGAGATCAGGAGCATCACAGATGATGTGTATGTACCCAGGCTGTGGTACTACAATAAACTACGTTTTCTTGATGACCAGACTGAAGCCAGGGCATCACTTGCAACCCTTCCCTCCACCCTTCCCTCCACCCTTCCATGCACTCTTCCATGCACCCTTCCCTCCACCCCAGCAGAGGCTGATGAGGACCAAGCTGGGTCTTCCATTCTGGAAGAACCAGATGTGACCATCTGGAGTCAGGTAAATTAATTTTAAAAATATTTAGTGTCCTAATATTAATGATGTTAACTAGATGTTATAATTCATTACCACTTGACCACTGGGCACTTAAACCCCTTTAATAACCAGACCAATTTTCAGCTTTCGGTGCTCTCACACTTTGAATGACAATTACTCAGTCATGCAACACTGTACCTATATGAAATTTTTGTCCTTTTTTTCACACAAATAGAGCTTTCTTTTGGTGGTATTTAATCACCGCTGGGTTCTTTATTATTTGCGCTATAAAAGAAAAAAGACCGAAAATTCTGTAAAAAATGCATTTTTCTTCGTTTCTGTTATAAAATTTTGCAAATTAGTAATTTTTTCTTCATATATTTTGGCCAAAATTTATACCGCTAAATATCTTTGGTAAAAATAACCCAAATTGGTGTATATTATTTGGTCTTTGTGAAAGTTATAGAGTCCACAAGCTATGGTGCCAATCTCTGAAAATTGATCACACCTGAATTACTGACGGCCTATCTCATTTCTTGAGACCCTAAGGCCCCTTTCACACGATCGGACCATTCAGGTCCGCCTGTCAGTTTTGACGGCGGACCTGAACGGGCGATCCATGTTAGCCTATGGAGCGTCGGATGTCAGCGGAGACATGTCCGCTGACATCCGACCCCGTCCGATCCGCTAAAAGCAGACGTATGGCTCTACGTTCAGATCCGTCGCTGGCGGATCGGATCGGGTGAGATCTGACGAAAACGGACACGCTGTCCGTTTTCGTCCGATCCCTCCATAGGCGGCAGCGGCGCCTGACAAGCCCCTCCTGTCATCCGCCGGCTCAGCGGAGATCAACGGACAAATGTCCCGCTGAGCCGGCGGACCGAGGCGGGCTCCGTAGAAACGGAGCCCGCCTCGTGTGAAAGGGGCCTAACATGCCAGAAAAGTACAAATACCCCCCAAATGACCCCTTTTTGGAAAGAAGACAGTACAAGGTATTTAGAAAGATGCATGATGAGTTTTTTTAAGTTGTCATTTTTTCCCACAATTCTTTGCAAAATCAAGATTTTTTTTTTCTTTTTTTTTTTTTTTCACAAAATTGTCATATTAGCAGGTTATTTCTCACACGCAGCATATGCATACCACAAATTACACCCCAAAACACCATCTGCTATTACTCCTGAGTATGGTGATACCACATGTGTGAGTCTTTTACACAGCGTGGCCACATACAGAGGCCCAACATGCAGGGGGCGCCATCAGGCATTCTAGGAGCACCCAGGCCAATTCTGACATTTCTCTCCTACATGTAAAAATCATAATTTATTTGCTAGAAAATTACATAGAACCCCAAAACATTATATATATTTTTTTAGCAAAGACCCTAGAGAATACAATAGCGGTCGTTGCAACTTTTTTATCTCACACGGTATTTGCGCAGCAATTTTTCGAACGCTTTTTTTTTTTAAAAAAAACAGTTTTGTGCTTTAAAAAATAACAAAATAGTAAAGTTAGCCCAATATTTTTGCATAATGTGACAGATGAAGTTATGCCGAGTAAATAGATACCTAACATGTCACCCTTCAATATTGCACACGCTCGTGGAATGGCGCCAAACTTCGCTACTTAAAAATCCCCATAGGAGACGCTTTAAAATTTTTTACTGGTTACATGTTGTGAGTTACAGAGGAGGTCTAGGGCCAAAATTATTACTCTCGCTCTACCGATCGCAGCGATACCTCACATGTGTGGCTGAGTATGGCAGAGTATGGCTGGGTATGGCTGAGCATGGCAAAGTATGGCTGGGTATCACCGAGCATTGCAGAGTATTGCGGGTCATTGTAGAGTATTGTGGGGTATTGCAGAGTATTGCACAGGGTATTGCAGAGTATTGCGGGGCATTGCAGAGTATTGCGGGTCATTGTAGAGTATTGCGGGGTATTGCAGAGTATTGCACAGGGTATTGCAGAGTATTGCGGGGCATTGCAGAGTATTGCAGAGTATTGCGGGGCATTGCAGAGTATTGCACAGGGTATTGCAGAGTATTGTGGGGTATAGCAGCGTATTGTGTGGTATTGCAGAGTATTGCACAGGGTATTGCAGAGTATTGTGGGGTATTGCAGAGTATTGCGGGGCATTGCAGAGTATTGTGGGGCATTGCAGAGTATTGCGGGGCATTGCAGAGTATTGTGGGGCATTGCAGAGTATTGTGGGGTATTGCAGAGTATTGTGGGGTATTGCAGAGTATTGCGGTGCATTGCAGAGTATTGTGGGGCATTTCAGAGTATTGCAGAGTATTGCGGGGCATTGCAGAGTATTGCACAGGGTATTGCAGAGTATTGTGGGGTATTGCAGAGTATTGCACAGGGTATTGCAGAGTATTGCAGGGCATTGCAGAGTATTGCAGAGTATTGCGGGGCATTGCAGAGTATTGCACAGGGTATTGCAGAGTATTGCACAGGGTATTGCAGAGTATTGTGGGGTATTGCAGAGTATTGTGGGGTATTGCAGAGTATTGCACAGGGTATTGCACAGGGTATTGTGGGGTATTGCAGAGTATTGCACAGGGAATTGCAGAGTATTGCCCAGGGAATTGCAGAGCATGGGGGGGATGGCACAGGGTATTGCAGAGTATTGCAGGGCATTGCAGAGTATTGCAGAGTATTGCGGGGCATTGCAGAGTATTGCACAGGGTATTGCAGAGTATTGCACAGGGTATTGCAGAGTATTGTGGGGTATTGCACAGGGTATTGCGGGGTATTGCAGAGTATTGTGGGGTATTGCACAGGGTATTGTGGGGTATTGCAGAGTATTGCACAGGGAATTGCAGAGTATTGCCCAGGGAATTGCAGAGCATGGGGGGGATGGCTGAGCATGGAGTGATGGATCCATGGCTGTGACTGCACATGTCACTGAACAGCGCTGTGGGCACTACACATCCAGCCCACAGCGTGGCTCCCATCCGATCCCTCCCCCTCTGTACTGATCGGTACAGAGAGGGGAGGGAGGATGACGCCGGTTGCCATGTCATGACGCCGGTTTGTTTACATGTGATCGCTCCGTCATTTGACGGAGCGATCACATGGTAAATGGCCGCAATCAGCGGCCGTTTACCGTGATCCATGGACCGTGATCCACGGATGTTCCCGTGTGCGCGGCCCAGGGGGCGCGCGGGAGCAGTTTTCTGGAATCACGTCATATGACGTGATCCCAGAGTTATCCAACCGCCCTGCAGCCGTCATTTGGCTATGGGGCGGTTGGCAAGTGGTTAAAAGAATTTTATCCTAAAAATGATGTATACATTTTTCTTGTCCACAGACTTTTGCCAGCGTTGACTTCCTCTTTATTTTCTTTTTCCCATAAATAAATGGATATTTTAGTTTATGAAAAGACTTTATGTGTTTAATTAACATCATTGATTTAGAGACAATGTCAAATTAACAAGGGACAACAACCTCCTTGAGGTTGCAAAAACACACAAAAAGAAATATAATGTTCTAGTGGTAACTTTTACAAAAAAAAAAAGATAACCAAAAAAGGTTTTTTGTGTTAACTTTATATACAAAGAAAAAAATCCAAAAAAAAAAAATAATGGTTCTTTGTGGTAACTTTACAAATCCAAAAAATAAAATAATGTAGATAAAGATAAAATAATTTCGAAATAATCATAGAAAAAAATCTTGATGAAATCTAAAATAAAAGATGACTCCAAAAAAAAAAAAAGTGTAAACATTAGTATGGAGATATGGCTTTTAAAAAAAATACTATATCATTCATGAGATCAAAGAGAAATAATCCAGAATTCAGTTTAGGAGAACTCTGTGTGAATAGGAACAGCAAAACATCTTCGTTCTTATAGCATTATTAAAGAAGACATTAATGCGCTGCATTCAATGATCACAGAATTTGCAGCGTGAGGAATGTGCTACCTACAATACAAACACTAGTTTTACTAGACCGAGTGTTTCCGTTTAGTATTTGCTTCTGAGCATGCGTCGTTTTTTTGTCCGCCAAACTAGCATACAGACGAGCGGATTTCTGGGTCCGGCGGAGTTACGACATAAACATTTGAAGCAAGTTCCAAATCTAAAATCCGTCAGATTTGCAGCTGGAAAAGTCAGCAGAAAGTCCGGGGAAGCCCACACACGATCAGATTGTCCACCGGATTTGGTCCGTCAGTGTTTGTAGACGAAAAGTCCGACCGTGTGTACGCGGCATTAGAGTGTTGGTTAGTGGGAAGAACAATGCTGTGTTATACTGGGGGACGGTGGGATGAATGCTCATTACTTTAATGATCAAAGATGAAAATGCCCCCATTACAGAGAGCTAAAAATATCAATAGTTACATATTGGAGACATGAGAAGAGAGACTCCACTGGTTCCACTCCAATAGCTCTGCTGAGAGACGCAGGCATATCCCCAACCGTAAACTAACAAAAATAGGATTTTTTCGTCATACTTACCTGTAAAGTCCTTTTCTTGGAGTACATCACGGGACACAGAGCAACCATAATAATGACTATATGGGTTATACGCCACCTATAGGTGAATGGACACCCGCAGATAGTCAAACAGGAAGTCCTCCCCTATATAACCCCCAACCTACACAGGAAGTAGAACAAGAATGTGTAGAATGTGGGACTTTAAAGGTACATCATGTAGGTGAAGACACAATTGGATAAAATTATACAAATATTTATTAGAAAAACAATTTAAAAACAGAAAAAAAAGGAATACAGTTTACAGTCTCAGTCAAAGGCAAACATCCATTACCAAACATTGACAGATGAAAAAAACTGTAGTCACATGAAGCTAAACATAACCACGTCCAGAAATTTCAACATGTTTCACTGAAGTGGCTTCATCAGGAAATGGACGAGGATATTTGATTAATGAATGAAAATACACATGATATGTTCAACCTTGGATGTATAGAAAAAACAAAAGCAAAAAATTATATAAAGAATATATTGAGATATCACATAACATTTATACAGGTGTATAACTTGCACAACCATGACTCCATCAAAAAAAAAAAAAAGAACAAACCCACACTCTCAACCCCCCCGGGGCATCACCCATCACCTCCACGCCCCCAACCACCACAAACACTCCACCTACGTCAACTCCATACCTCAAAAATGAGTTTTGGAAGAACGCAGTTTCAGAGGTGTCCAGGGGGCCCCCCCAGAGTTTACTGCCAGAAGAATCCAGAGAAAATTGCCAGATCACCCGTAGGGAAGGATGTATATTTTGTAGTTGATAAATCAATTATCCAGAGATATATCCATATCTGCAATATATATCATGGATTATAAGAAAAATGCATGTATTGAGGAAAGGGAGGGCACAAGTCCATAATACAGCCTTATCAATGGACTGTACTCACCGTTATCCAATAAAAAAAAATGTCTATATTGGGAGCTCATGCGGACAGAAAGCACAGAAGCGAATGTGCAAGTGCATCAATGAAAAACAATATGAACAAATGTGGTTTGATATTGTTCTTAATACCAACTGGTATAAACCAGTTCCGAGATCTCATTTAAACTACTATATGAGGCTTTATAAAGACATTCTTGCTAAAGCACACTATAGAGGCATCATAGACTCAAATACACTTAAATTTCTGGACTCTACTAACTTCATCACTCCAATGTTCTATGCGCTACCCAAGGTGCACAAAAATCTGTAGAACCCTCCAGGTCGACCAATAATTTCGGGCTGTGGATCACTGACTGAGAGAACTAGTAAACTAGTCGATGAATATCTATACCCCCATGTAAAAGGGCTTTTTTCATTTAAGGACACTATCGAACTATTGAAAACATTGGATGGGCTACAGCTACCCCAGGGTTGTTGGCTGGTCGCGATTGACCCTGGGCCCTGTACAACTCCATACCACATACCAGAGGTGTGGAAGTTGTGTGGGAATTTTTGAACGAGCGCGGCCTTGACTCGTGGAAGTACAATGAATTTGTTATTGAAATACTCAACTTTATACTCACACACAACATCTTTGTATTTAAAGGTTCCCACTACCTCCAGCTACAGGGCGTAGCTATGGGGGCAAAGTGTGCCCCCTCCTACGCGAACCTGTACCTGGGGGGGTGGGAATGAGATCTTTTTTCTGACGAGTCCAAATCGGAGCATATTGGCCAGATTGTATCATGGCATCGATACATAGATGATGTTTTTATGGTGTGGGCAGGATCAAGAGAACATCTACTGGATTTCCTGGATGGGTTACAAGTGAACACATACAATTTGAAGTTCACATATACATTCGATCAATCAAAAATCACCTTTCTGGATGTAGAAATTTTTATCAATGAAACAGGAACACTTTGTTCCACTCTATACAGAAAACCCTCAGCGGGAAACAGCTTGCTACACGCTAGCAGCTCACATCCAGAAAAATTGATCAAAAGTATCCCCTATAGTCAATTTCTAAGATTGAAACGCAATTGCACACAGGATACAGATTTTCAAAAGGAGGCGAACTTGTTACGTGAACGCCTTTTAGCCAGGGGCTACAGTAGAACATGTTTGAAAAAAGCCTTTAACCACTTCAATACCAGGCACTTAGACACCTTCCCGCCCAGCCCAATTTTCACCTTTCAACGCTGTTGCAATTTGAATGACAATTGTGCAGTCATACAACACTGTACCCAAACAAATTTTTTTATCAGTTTCTTCCCACAAATAGAGCTTTCTTTTGGTGGTATTTGATCACCTCTGCGGTTTTTATTTTTTGCGCAACAAATAAAAAAAGACCGAAAATTTCGAAAAAAAACAAGTTTTTCTTTGTTTCTGTTAAATTTTTTTGTAAATAAGTACGCTTTCTCCTTCAATAATGGGCACTGATATGGCTGCACTGATGGGCACTGATACGGCGGCACTGATGGGCACCGATGAGGTGGCACCAATGAGGTGGCACTGATGAGGTGGCACTAACGGGCACTGATGATGGACACTGATAGGCGGCACTGATGGGCACAGATAGGTGGCACTGATGGGCACTGATAGGTGGCACTGGTATGCGGCACTGATGGGCACTCATAGGTGGCACCGATGGGCACACATAGGCGGCACTGATGGGCACTCGTAGGTGGCATTGATTGGTATATATGGGTGGCACTGATGGGTACTTATGTGTGGCACTGATAGGTGGGCACTGATGGGCACAGATGGGCACTGACAGGTGGCACCTATGGGCAATGACAGGTGGCACAGATGGGCAATGACAGGTGGCACTGATAAAGCATTGCTGGGCAGATCTGGGCATTGCTGGGCAGAACATTGACATAATAGTGCCAATCAGTGCCCATTTGTGGGCACTGATTGGCACAGATTGGGCACATGTGGATGGCCATGGGGTACATACCTGGCCATCCACGTTGCCCCTTCCCTGGTGGTCCTAGTGGCATCCCTGGTGGTCCAGTGTGGTGATCTGAGGGGGGGCTGCGCTGATAAACAATCAGCGCAGACCCCCCCTGCCAGGAGAGCCGCCGATCGGCTCTCCTCTACTCGCGTCTGTCAGACGCGAGTGAGGAAGAGCCGATCAATGGCTCTTCCCATTGACAGCGTGATCAGCCGTGATTGGACACGGCTGATCACGTGGTAAAGAGCCTCCGCCGGAGGCTTTTTACCAAAATCGGTGGAGCGGTGTGTCAGGCTGACACACCGCTCCACCGATCGCTGCGATGCGCGCCCCCGGGGGCGCGCTGCGGCATGTTATCCTGCTGGACGTCATATGACGCCCAGTCAGGATAACAGAACCACTTCCCGGACGTCAATCCGCTATAGGGCGGGCGGGAAGTGGTTAATAGAGTGAAAAAGCAGAATAGACAACTGCTACTGTATAAACCCAGACGAGACAAAGTATCCTCATTAAGGGATACCTTGGTAAGTAGCCATCACAGTAACCTGGCTACTCTTAAATCTAAGTTACCCGGCACTTATCCATGTGGTAAGTGTAATTATTGTCCCTTTATTCTAAAGCGGAAAAGCATTATTCTTCCCAACAACAACATCTGGACTCCCAAACACAGAACCAATTGTCAATCAGTTGGCTTGGTATATCTAATGAAATGTCGTTGTGGAGCAAAACAAAGCGCCCACTATTCTTTAGAATCAGGGATCATGTGTCCCTGATTTCTAAACACAAGATGGAAACACCAATAAGCCGTCATGTGGGGCTATACCACAATTTTGACCTAAAATCTATTGGTTTTTTCAGTCTTGAACACCTTCCTGAACATGAACGTGGGGGGATATTGATAACAAGCTCCTTCAGTTGGAGATGAGATGAATCTACTCTTTACAGGCCACTCGGTCCCCCGGCCTTAATGGGGGGATTAGCTATAAGCCCTTTTTGTGAACAGTGTCCTTTCCTTGATATGCTCATTCTGGCTTTGCTGAGTTAGTGATTTTAAGTATGGGTATCCATTTGGGTGTATTGGCCATGGACCTGGCCTCATTTTTCATTTTTCATCTATCCTCTCATTTCTGGCTACTCATCAATTTTCAGTGTCATGTGACTTTAAGTGCATGTCATACTATGATCTGTATCTGACAGGCTGCCCCGTCCAAGGTTGCCTGTTGTCCTCTTTTTAATATAGGGAAAGAAACGTATGTTAAGCTATTTGAAACATCTTATGCACTTTTTCAATTATTTATATATAAATATTATTAACATGCAGATTAGGGAAATTTAAATATTGTGATGCACAGTCATGATCACATCTATGCTCAGTGTATTTCATCAGTTGGGCAATGTATTTGTAAGCAAGTGCATTGAAAAGAATACATTTTTTTTCTTCCCCCATCTGCTGCCTCTCCAGTCCAGTGCCTATAGATCCCCGTATGAATGCCCAAGGGTGTGCAGTGGTGCTAGCAAACTGCCCTGGGGCGGTGCTGCCTTGTTGCATGCCCGCCCTGAGGTATCCTGTTGTCCCATGGCGTTCCGGTCAAACTGTGACCAGTTCACTATATACCATCTTTTCAAACCATCTCTCCATTCCTTTGGTCCAGCACTGTCCCCATTGTGTGTTGCAATGCTGTTTTTTGCCCACTGGAAGTTTTAGACACTTCCGCGTTCTGGTATCCGGTTTCCGGTGTCATTAGTCCATGGTACTTGGACCTCCCTCTTGTGTCCGCTTGGCGCTGGTGCGGCGTGACGTCATGCACTGCATTTTAGTGCCATGGGAGGCATATTTAAACCCCAAACATTGGTTATCTGCCTTGGCAGTTTGGGAGCTCACGCTGAGCACGGACGCCAGTGCTAGGTAGACTTACAACTGTCAATAAGTAGGTTAATGTTCCTGCTCTGTATTTAATCATAAATTAAGCATTATCCTTGTTGATGTTCTTATATTTAGATTGCCCTTAGCCATCCTTGCACTCCTTTGTGGAGTTTTTGGCTGACTATCCTCTGATACCTTCTACTTTTATGCTCTCTCCCAGCTGAGGGGACTGGGTTGTGATGCAGTCCCACACACAGCGGTGAGACATCTTTAAGGTGAGCAAATGCTCTTAAAGATTTAAAGATATATTATACAATTTCTATATAAGATATTGATATATATATATATATATATATATATATATACACATTATTTCAGAAATTATGTGACGGCTGTGACAGTCTCAGATTTTTCTTTGATGCACTTGCACATTCGCTTATGTGCTTTCTGTCCGCATGAGCTCCCAATACAGACATTTGTTTTTATTGGATAACGGTGAGTACAGACCATTGGTAAGGCAGTATTATGGACTTGTGCCCTCCCTATCCTCAATACATGAATTTTTCTTATAATCCATGATATATATTGCAGATATGGCTATATCTCTGGATGATTGATTTATCAACTACAAAATATATATCCTTCACTATGGGTGATCTGGCAATTTTCTCTGGATTCTTCTGGCAGTAAACTCTGGGGGGCCCCCCTGGACACCTCTGAAACTGCGTTCTTTCCAAAACTCATTTTTGGGGTATGGAGCTGACGTAGGTGGGGTGTTTGTGGTGGTTGGGGGCGTGGAGGTGATGGGTGATGCCCCGGGGGGGTGGGGGGGTTGGGAGTGTGGGTTTGTTCTTTTTTTTTTTTTGATGGAGTTATGGTTGTGCAAGTTATACACCTGTATAAATGTTATGTGATATCTCAATATATTATTTATATAATTTTTTGCTTTTGTTTTTTCTATACATCCAAGGTTGAACATATCATGTGTATTTTCATTCATTAATCAAATATCCTCGTCAATTTCCTGACGAAGCCACTCCGGCGAAACATGTTGAAATTTCAGGACCTGGTTATGTTTAGCTTCATGTGACTACAGTTTTTTTCATCTATCAATGTTTGGTAATGGATGTTTGCCTTTGACTGTGACTTTTTCTTTCTGTTTTCTTTCTGTTTTTAAATTGTTTTCTAATAAATATTTGTATAATTTTATCCAATTGTGTCTTCACCTACATGATGTACCTTTAAAGTCCCACATTGTACACATTCTTGTTCTATCATCTTTTAGGGATGTTGGTACATTATTATTATTACTCCTCTGTGTATTTGAAAACTGACCTCTACCCTATTTTTTGATATACTACAAAGGAAGTACCTCCATTTTGTAGCAAAGCAATGAATATAGCAAAAAAAATGGGAGGGACCTCTGTGTCCCGTGATGTACTCCAAGAAAAGAATTTTACAGGTAAGTATGATGAAAAAATCCTATTTTCTTTATCGTACTTCACGGGACACAGAGCAACTATAATAATGACTATATGGGATGTCCTATGCACTGCCACCTGAGAAGGACTTCTTCTGATGCCCAAAGCATACTGTGGCCAAAGCAGTATCCTCCGTGGCTTTGATATCCATCTAGTAAAAATGGATGAGGACGCAACATCACCTTATCACGATGCTAGACCAAGAATGGCTCCTTGCATGAAAGAGCCGCCATTTCTGACACTCCTCTTAGTGAGTGTTCGAATGAATCTCTCGCGCTAATCAGGAAAAGTAAACAAAACTAATAAAAATAAGAAAGTGCAATCACAATATAGCAAAATCTCTAAGTGTATCACGTGACACTAAAACAGTAAAGGTGAATAAGGTGATTTCGCGCAAATTGCTGTACATAAATACACTAAATAAATAATGCATAAAATGCAATAAATCAATAAGTAAACGTGTCTAAAATATCTACATTTAATGTCAATATTCAATATGTAACATTGCATACATATATCATATAATTAATAGTAATGAATCGTGCAGTGAATACTAAAGAGGTGTCCTGATATAAAATCATGTGAAAAAATGCCAATAAAAAATGGCGTGTAACACCTTCCGTGAAAAATAGGATAAAACTGTAAGGTAAAAGAATATTAGAGAATCAAAAACTAAAGGATAAAATATTAACTTGTTAATAAATGTTCAAGTCCTCTTTAAGTGGACAAATAGGTGGGTATAGTTCTGTGATTATCAGGGTTGATAGAGAAGAGTGTCCATAAGTTGTCCTGGTGTGGTTTCTTTAGTATTATAGTCTCCCAAAACTCTCACCTCAATGCTATGGATACAAGCAGTCACCATCTGAAATCTCCACTGTCCTCCATGGGTGGGCAGATCTTTCGGTGCTCCTCTTATGGGCGCAACGATTCGCTCCAAAATCACAATAATAAAGAGGTACCTCAGTGTGAGATGGGGGACAAAATAGAGAAACCTCCAATAGTGCAATATGTCGGGGCTAAAATATGTTTATTAAAATAAAGCAAAGTGAACTCTTACACAGAAGCATTAAAAACAACACAGGGAACAAATTTGGCGTTGTTCCTCGCCTTCTCACGTCACTTCCGGTTGCGGCTATCCCGGCCAACCCCTTTGGGATGCTTCTGTGTAAGAGTCCACTTTGCTGTAGTGAATAAAGCTCACCGGGAGCCAGATGAAATCTCCATAGTGTAGTATTTATTGGAACTGTATGTTAAAAGCCAAAATAAAATTAATCATAAAAACATATGACAATGGGTGCCACTGCCGACCCGGTATCGGACAGTTTCCTGATGTCAGCACTAGTGTCTGCTCCCCGAAGCTTTTCATCCAATGGGACGTTATCAAGGGGTCCTCTAGTGTAAGACGTCAAACTAGTTTATGTAGCCTCTCAAAACTGCTCAAATCACGGTGTCTCCTTAGAGAAATTGCAGACACTAAGTGATCCATCGGCCATTTTGCCAGAAAAATGGACAAGGGATCACTTCCTGTTTGCAATTCTACAATACAGCCATAGGGGACTGTTCATATGCCATGGCTGAGATGTTTTAGTCACAGAAAATGTAATGCTTAATGTTGAGTTGAAAGCCTGCACCACCGGCCATTCAATTCAGTGGGGCTGCCCCAGATTAGTCCAATTGAAAATTTGTTGTTCGTCAAAATAAAAAAAAACAAAAAGGCCTTCAGGAAGCAGCAAGATCACTAGGATTCTTAACGCAACAGTTTTCTAACAGCACCAAGAAATTTATTAGCTCATACATTTTCTTTAATGCTAATCTCCACTTAAAACACTACCCTTTCTCACCCCACCACTTTTCGTTTTTATTGTTTAAAAAAATAAACAAAAAGCCCAGATTTTCTTCAGATCTACAGGAAAAAGAAAGTTGGGATGTAATAGTTTGAGGTACACTCGGGTTGATTTACTAAAACTGGAGAGTGCAAAATCTGGTGCAGCTCTGCATAGAAACCAATCAGCTTTCAGATTTTTTTTTTTAAAGCTTAATTTAACAAGCTGAAGTTAGAAGCGGATTGACTTCCATGCACCATATTTTGCTCTCTCCAGTCAACCGCACTGTATGTCTGTGTGCTGTACTCTGCATTGTAGCTACAGTGAATTATAGCTAATGCTAATTTAGGTGAATTTAACATCTTTGCAGTGTATACTGGACAATATTTGCAGGCCACTGATTTTGTTTGTCTAACTTGTTGACTAGACTAGCACTTTAGTACTCCCTTATAATAGACTATAGAATATTTTAAATGCTTTGCAGTTGCAATTAGTGCTATTCACCTGTAATTACATTTTTGTATCAAGGAGTGCCGTGTACTAGATTAACCAACAGATGTCACTGCAGTTGTTTTTAGGAAGCATAGAACTTGTGATATTAACTATACAAATTACATTAAAAAAATGTTTTGTATAGTAATGGCAGAAATAAAGTCATGTATCGTAATGCATATGTAATTATAAAGTTAGCCAGACATATTTCAAATATCAGGTTATGTGAAATAAAATAGGATTAATAGCTATCTTCTTACTAAAACCTGTGTGATATCTTGGACATCTGCTAAGCCTTAGGTTAAAAGCACAATTTAATAAAGTACCAAGTTTCTGCAGTGACCCATAAGGAAAGTTCAGAGCTTAATATTTCATGTAGAAGATGAATCCCTCAACTGTTAATTCTCAGTCCCATGACTAACATGCTAGTATATCAAGCATCCCTTCTGAGAAGTACATCAGTGATGGGATTAACACATGATATGGCATGACACTGGGATGTTGCCAGAAATGAAACATAGATTGTAAGTAAACTGAGGCAATTAAAAGACCATGCAACTGCAATGTCTGTAGACTGAAGCTATAACAAATTACAACTCCAGACTGAGATGGGACAACATAATCTAGCACCTAGGGCACATTCACACCATGTGTGTTGGGCTGCATTGATCAATGCAGGTCCAATACAATAACAAGTAAAATTACATTGTTCCCAATTGACCCAGTGCACGCCAACACATTGTTTTGGTATGTTCTGGGTGAAAATATGTGCATTTAAACACAGTGCACCAATGTTGCAATGTGTCATAAAAAAAGAGAAAAGCCACAGCAATACAGCACAATATGCAAAAAAAAAAGTGGGCTAAATGCAATGCAAATGGTTTGAATCCAGCCTTAGGGTTACGTCACACAGGTTTTCCCAACTATTTGCTGCCACTCACTCCTCAGTGTTACATAATAACAACAAAATTGTCCCTTGATGAAGCAGTGAACAGGGGTGATCCCAAGGATCGCCACTGATCACAGTCCATGAACGGTTTATGAAACAGAGATAATCGGGGGAGAACGTGTTTGAACATGTTCTCCCGCCGATGATCTCTGCACACTGAGAATCCTCATTGACTGACACAGAAACAGCCAATTTATGAAGCTGCGTTCTCAGCACTTCACTTGCGATCTGAGTCAGAATTCACACTCCCCGATTCACCAGCGAGAATTCACCAGAGAGAATCCTGGGGAATATGAGGAGGAAAGAGAAAGATTATTAACTTCCTCATACCTCGTTCAGACCCCCCAAGACAGTAACCATGCCCCCCTGTCATATTTATGTGTATACATATATGTACAGTATCTCACAAAAGTGAGTACACCCCTCACATTTTTGTAAATATTTTATTATATCTTTTCATGTGACAACACTGAAGAAATTACACTTTGCTACAATGTAATGTAGTGAGTGTACAGCTTGTATTGTGTAAATTTGCTGTCCCCTACAAATAACTCAAAACACAGCCATTAATGTCTAAACTGCTGGCAACAAAAGTGAGTACACCCCTAAGTGAAAATGTCTAAATTGGGCCCAATTACCCATTTTCCCTCCCTGGTGTCATGTGACTTGTTAGTGTTACAAGGTCTCAGGTGTGAATGGGGAGTAGGTGTGTTAAATTTGGTGTTATCACTCTCACTCTCGCATACTGGTCACTGGAAGTTCAACATGGCACCTTATGGCAAAGAACTCTCTTAGGATCTGAAAAAAAGAATTGTTGCTCTACAAGAAAATTGCCACATAAAGATGGCCTGGGCTATAAGAAGATTGCCAAGACCCTGAAACTGAGCTGCAGTATGGTGGACAAGACCTATACAGCGGTTTAACAGGCCTTGCCATAGTTGACCAAAGCAGTTGATTGCACATGCTCAGCGCCATATCCAGAGGTTGTCTTTGCGAAATAGACGTATGAGTGCTGCCAGCATTGCTGCAGAGGTTGAAGGAGTGGGGGGGTCAGCCTGTCAGTGCTCAAACCATACATTGCACAAAATTGGTCTGCATGGCTATCGTCCCAGAAGGAAGCCTCTTCTAAAGATGATGCACAAGAAGCCTGCAAACATTTTGCTGAAGACCAGCAAACTAAGGACTTGGATTACTGGAACCATGTCCTGTGGTCTGATGAGACCAAGATAAACGTATTTGGTTCAGATGGTGTCAAGTGTGTGTGGCGGCAACCAGGTGAGGAGTACAAAGACAAGTGTGTCTTGCCTACAGTCAAGCATGGTGGTGGGAGTGTCATGGTCTGAGGCTGCATGAGTGCTGCCGGCACTGGGGAGCTACAGTTTATTGAGGGAACCATGAATGCCAACATGTACTGTGACATACTGAAGCAGAGCATGATCCCCTCCCTTCGGAGACTGGGCTGCAGGGCGGTATTCCAACATGATAATGACCCCAGACACACCTACAAGACGACCACTGTCTTGCTAAAGAAGTTGTGGGTAAAGGTGATGGACTGGCAAAGCATGTCTCCAGACCTAAACCCTATTGAGCATCTGTGGGGCATCCTCAAATGGAAGGTGGAGGAGCGCAAGGTCTCTAACATCCACTAGCTCCATGATGTCGTGATGGAGGAGTGGAAGATATCTCCAGTGGAACCTGTGAAGCTCTGGTTAACGCCATGCCCAAGAGGGTTAAGGCAGTTCCGGAAAATAATGGTGGTCACACAAAATATTGACACTTTGGGCCCAATTTAGACATTTTTACTTAGGGGTATACTCACTTTTGTTGGCAGCGGTTTAGACATTAATGGCTGTGTTTTGAGTTATTTTGAGGGGACAGCAAATGTACACTGTTCTACAAGCTGTACACTCACTACTTTACATTGTAGCAAAGTATAATTTCTTCAGTGTCACATGAAAAGATATAATAAAATATTTACAAAAATGTGAGGGGTGTACTTTTGTGAGATACTAATATATATATATATATATATATATATATATATATATATATATATATATATATATATATATATATATATATATATATATATATATAATGTGTGTATGTATATATATATATAAAATGTGTGTATATATATGTATATATAACATGTGTGTATATATTTCCCTTAATTTCACCTGGTGGGACAGCCAGTAACGCATTCCCCGTCTTAGGGTGTCTCCACACAGGATGGACGAGCAAAGTAGACACACTTGGACAGCAGTATTGTCAATCTGTGGAGAGGGTAGTGTTAGATGCACTAGCAGATTTAGATGGATTTGACTAACAAATTAAAACTGAACTCTATCTAACACTTTTAAGCAGTGACAGCAACACTTTTTTCTATTTGGGGTAAAGGTTTATATGAAAGAATACAATCTGACCATTATAAATACCCCTCTTAGTGTTAAATGGTTTGTCTCAAAACACTAACTGCCACTTTTTCTGGACAGCTCGCTCTGTTAAAAAGAAAGTTCACTGCAGTAAAAATGCATTTTTTGTTTTTTGGATTTAAAACCGCTTTAATCTCTACGGTGACAGCATCCTGCATGTTTGTGGTTAACAATGCACAAAGCACCGAAGTATTTTAGAATGTATCATTAGTATAAATTTCCCAACTGTATATATACAGTATAGGTGCATGTTACAGGGAGTTTATAAGGCATAGAGGATCACCAGGTCAGTGTTTTTTGGGAATCAGTGTGAAGAACCCTTACCACTCAATAACCCAAACAACTGAGCCTATTCCATTCAACTTTATTTGTGTAAATTTACTTGAATCACATTAAAGCTCTCCAGCCAGATAACATTTTTTTAGATTGGTGTAGTGAGAAAATAGTGGATCGCCTAGGGCATATACATCCTATTATACCATGACAAGAAGAGCAAGAAATAAGATGGACTTTTAGGGTGCCAACACAGACTCGCAGATAAAATTCACATATTTTATTGTAACCAAATAGGTAAAAACTATAGTACATATAAAAAACAAGGCCAATAAAATGGATCTAACACAGAATAACAGACACCTAAAATATGAAGTGATAAGCTAGTTCACAACCACATTAGGTATAACAAAAATGGTGTCTTCCATGGGTAGGCAGTCTTGCTCAAACTCTCTCTACGTATTTTGTGAGAGTACCCCGCTTCTTAAGGAGGTGAGGAGAGCCAGAAGGTAAACATAGCAGTTCATAGTGCACAATAATATATACAGCATAAAATATGTGAATTTTATCTGCGAGTCTGTGTTGGCACCTTTAAAGTCCATCTTGTTTATTGCACATTTTGGCATAGATTGTGTAGTGGCTAAAAGCAAATAGCACTCACACAACCAAATGAGATTCAATGCTTGCAGGGTTTCTGTCGATTGAACTTTGCTGGCAGCAAAAAATCCTCCATGAAGTATGTGAAGCCTTCCACATCATTCTTTCAATTTTTCTCACAAGGTACTACTCTTCCTAGGAAAACACACTGGCATTATGTTTATATTCTCCAAAGCATCTCTGCATAATGCTAAGGCTTCTCAACTGGTGTGAGTATTCTACCCTTTCTCTTATTTCTGGTGTGGCAGATCAAAGCAAAAAGCACCCTGTCACTCAGCTCAGCTGATGATTCTGTTACAATAGTCTCTGCACTCATCATGGTGCAGAAGGTCCCCATCCTTACACCTCTGTATAAACTCAGGCAATATTGCTTACTTGTTTATCCATTTTCATAAGCGCCTGTCCTTGGGTTCCACCTCAAGCACATCACCCTAATCACCTAGGTTTGGCATTAAAGAACCCTGGCCCCATTCCATCACTGCCAAAATAAGACCCTAAGCCAATGGAACTGTCTGACATTCTTCAATATACCAGTAAGTTTCTTTAGTAACAATTTATGTTTCAAAGTACATGTTGGAGCCTTATACATTTAAATAGTTATTCAGGTGCAGTCACTTGTGTGACTGCATGACAAACATAAAGCATGATTATCAAACTTACCACATGCATCTGTATGTTCAACTACAATATACAAAAAACTCAGTTCTCAGTTGATCAGTGGTTTATTAACTGTTCATAGCTCCCATCTGTCCCTCATTGGAACCAATGCCCTCTGTCCCTCTTACCACCTCAGTTACCCCTCTTTTCGGAATAATGAATAGACCTCTATTACAAATACATACTATTTAACCAGCAAAACGTTTTTTAATACACTGATCCTTTCATCCAACCTGTAAATTAATGCATGTGTTATTTTAAAATGCTAGAATGATAGAAAATAGCAATAGAAAAGCACTTGCGTTCTTAGGGTATGTTTCCACTATTGCGTCCCCAAAGTCGCGCGATTTACACTGCGACTTTGCTATGCGATTTCTGTTGCGATGTGATGCAACTTTAAAAACGACTTTGTGCGACTTTGATGTTCTGCGATTTAGTCATAGTGATGCAATTCCTTATCCTGCTTAGTTATTTCCCCTTCCTCTTTTGTTGTCACGTGTTGTATGTTGGTTAGCAAACATGTTGGCTATGCAATATGTTGGGTCAGCAGTCATTGTGGCTGCTGTAGCAGCATTAATAGATGAAGAAGAAGAGTATAACCGGAGGAGGAGAAGGCATAGATTTTGGATCCATCCCATCATCGTCCAAAGGGAAGGGAGAGGCCAGTTTTGGGTCCTTCACAATGACCTCCGTGCTCATGAAGACAAATTCTTCAACTAAACACGGATGTCAATTAGAAGGTGAGAACAACTGATGTCAACTTGCAAATGCTCCAAGATATATTTATGAAAACGTGTATATGCCTGGTCAGTATGTTTACTATAACCTGAACAAATTGTTAAAAAAATGGAACTAGATTTTTAAATGTTTTATTTTTACATGGTCAATGTACATAATAGCCATACATTTTCTATTTACAGTTTTGATGAATTGTTGGCTTTGCTCTCTAGCCATCTAGAGCGACAAAACACCAGTTTCCGAAGGAGTATCCCAGCTGTTGAAAGACTCATTATAACATTGAGGTAACTTTTCATACCTACTTTTTCTTCTTCTTACCTCATATGTGGCATTTGGATATCCACATCATTCTTTCATCCTCTTTACATGAAATGAAATAATAAATACTAGCATGTTATTGTGGGTGAGATTGTTTTTCCAATATTAATTTTCCCTCTACATCACCAGTGTCTTTCTCCTGCTCCTCTTCTTCCTTCACTTCCTCAGGCACCTCCTTCCAAGCTCATTTTTTGATCTAATATAGAGGTAGCTTATTGTTAATATGTATCATTCTAATAAACTGTATTTACTGTTCCATTTTAGGTACCTGGCAACTGGACATTCCTTTGCAAGTTTGCATTTTGAATTTTTGGTTGTCAAAATTACTGTCAGCAATATTGTCCACGCTACCTGCAGAGACATCTGGAATGTCCTTAGGGATTTGGTCCTGAAGAAGCCCACTCGCAAAGATTGGTGCAAAATAGCGGAAGTTTTCTGGGACCGATGCAATTTCCTGAATTGTGTTGGGGCATTTGACGGAAAACATATGAGGGTAGTGATGCCCATCGGCAGTGGAACAAAATACTTTAACTACAAAAAATATTTTTATTTTGTATTACTAGCAGTGGCTGATGCCAATTATTGTTTTAGCTATATAGACATAGGATCGTATGGCAGCAGCTCAGACTCCAGTATTTTCCAAAGATCATCTTTTGGAAGAATGTTGAGGGAAAATGGTCTGGACCTGCCACAGGACTGTCCGTTGCCAGGAACAAATGGGCCGCCAATGCCATTTGTGTATGTTGGGGATGAGGCCTTTGCTCTCAGTGAGCATCTGTTAAGGCCTCATTCCAATAGGTGTCTGAGTGAAGAGAAGCGAATCTTTAATTACCGGTTAATGAGTGCAAGACAAAAAATAAAATATATAATCATAATCTTTTTTAACAGCAAAATCTTTTTGCAAGAAGGCAAAAAAATAAAAATAATTTCCATGAACTCAAACATTTTTGGGTTGTTTTGGCAACCACAACAAAAAAAATGAACAAATCTCAAAACAACAGCAAAAATAATATAAACTTACAATTGCTGGTATGTTTTGGTTTGAACTATTGGTTGGTCCAGGGAGATCCACTGATGGTCCTGGGTAGTATTTCCTTTCAAGAAAAGGCGGAACCTGACTGGGTGTAGGCTGCCTAAATTGGTGAGTGGTCATCGGGCCAAGGATAGAGGTAGTGGGGGCAGGAATTGGATGCAACATGCATGGCCTTGAGGGATTCAGCATATTACCATACTGGTCACAGTATGGCCTTTTTATTGGTGGAGCATACTGTGTATTTTGAAAGTGAGGGTATTGTTGATAAGGGGGATATTGGGGGGGGGTCGCATATATGCTGAGGATGTTGTTGGCTCCTCACCCACAAAGGATTGAGCAGTTGACATCAAAGCCATCCTGAGTGCACATTTTTTCTCTGGGGGTACCTGTTTACATATGCCTAAAATTACAGTGAGAAATGCTGTGACTTTACACTGGTTTTCAGCCATTTTAGTGGGCATCTGACTCTAAGATTTTATCCATGGGTTTCCCAGCCCTGGCACTTCCCCTTGAAGATCTTCGCAAAGGCCTAGAGACATTGCTAGGCCCTGGTTCTGCATCCTCCTCATTCATTGAGTTTGTTGCTGACCTTGATTCATCTACGAACAGTTCCTTGTCAACATTGTCTTGGAATTGTTCTTGCTCCTCTGCAGCAGCAGCTTCCTCTGACTCATCTTCCGGTGCCAAACCCTGTGTGCTGTCTTGCTTGGGTTCTGAAATACAAATCACATATTTTTAAAGTAAGCATTACAATTTGATATGTCAAATTCATAAAATATGCCTGCTGATAACTTACTCTCTCATTTCCAACACCAGTTTTAAAGAATCAAGATCCCCGGCATGGGCATATGGGGCTAATTGTTTTGAGCCGGAACCACTCCTTCCTTCTTTTAATTTTCGTAAGTACCGGTTGTAACAGTCTTTGAGACTTCTCCATCAAGTTTGTAACGAGTGCACTGCAAAATATAAAGACAATACCAAGTTCAAAAAAATTATTCTGTTTAACTGCCCATAGGTCATTCATTTGCTAGGCTGCATAATTGATGTTGATGGTAGGAAAACAACCGCTAGATATATTATCCATGACACCTGAAAAATTTGTCATGTGCTGAAGGATGTCGACAGGGCCATCTTTAATATTGCTTGGACCATGGGTAAATATGATTTGCTGGCCCACACACACACACAGAGATTTACTTTCCTGCAGCCACAGGTTGCAGGAAAGAAACTAGCTAAATTCCACCATCAACACAGATAGTGTTGACAGGGGATTCCCTCCTGCCAAACCATTGTGATCTCCCGGCAGGAGAAGCGGCCCCCACCAAGAAAACACAGTGCACATTGTTAACACACACCCATTGGTTGCTGAATATTTAAATAGGTGCAAGGCGCAAAGTGCTAAGCAGCATATATCAACCACTTACTTTTTGAACACCGTTCTGTAGCTGATAAAGAGTCCCAGGTATCATAATATATCCGAGCCACTTCCAACCATGCTCTCTCCTTCTTTACATGATCTTTGTAACATGGATCTCTGAGGTCTTATATTGCCGGACATTGTCTGACAAGCCGAATAATTTCTTCATTGTCATGAACTTGTCACTTGTTCTTTCTAGCCCTAGGCATGCTTCCTGCTGTCTTCCCCCCACACGTACATCAATATAGGAAGTGATGTATTTGGGAGGAGCAGAGATCATGTGCTTTCGTAGACTTCCGTGGAAGTCGCAACAAAGTTGTGGTTTCAGACATGTACATGCGACTGCATTCCTTTCTATGGAGAACAAGTCGCACCGAAGACGGAACAAAGTAGTGCAAGAACTTTTTTGGAGTCGCTGCGACTTGAGTCCCACCAATTAGAATGGGGACCATTGAAATACATGGCTTTTGACTTGTCATGCGACTTCACATGTGTCAAGTCGCACAACAACTCGCAGTAGTGGAAACAGAGCCTTTATCAATCATCTTTTATTACTGAATCTTCACAGGCCATGTAAAAGAGGGCATGACTAGTGTGTGTTCTTTGCCTACACACATTTTGTGCACGCAAAGGTCAGGTGTCCCTCTTTTTCATCTTAGAAAGTTGGGAGTTATGTTAGTGTTCACCAGTAAGCTTTCTTTAAAACGAGAAGATGACTTCTTATATGGGAAAATTTCAATGTAAAAAGGTATAACCACACAGGGAAATGCTGGTGCGATCCCAACAGTGACAAATGTTGCCTGCAGATTTTACAGCTAGATATTCAAAGACCATGGATCAGTCACTCAGCGTGTCCTGTTACTGTATGTAAGTGGTTTCAGTTTTTGCATAGATTTTGTTTTTGTCTTTAAGATTCTTCTGAATTATTTAATTGCCTGCAGTGAATGTAACTGCAGCAAGGCAGAGATAATTAGCTGCAGGCTGTTTTGCTGTCAGTGCCAAATGTATCCATAAGAGGCTGGTGATCACAGCAGGTGACTTAGCTTTTTTATGCCAGCAAAAGTACCTCTACAGATTAATATAATTTTGTGTAGATCCCATCCTCCCTTGTGTTAATCCTAGCTTGGTTCACTGCCACAAACATATTGCTGGATATGAGTGATAAAACTCGGTAACACAACAGCAGGAGTTCAAGCTGAAACAAAATAGTCCAGAGCCTTCTAATTGCCCTAGTACCCGCTGACTCTATTTTCCTGTATTCTATTGTTCCTTTTGAGTTGCTTACTAGGCCACATCTGATCTCTCAGCCGTAAAAAATGTATCTTCCTAAGGACAAATTACAGAATCAAAGTGCCTTCCTCTGCTTTACAATTACTGAGATGTGTTATGTTCTGTAAAGGCTGCTCCTATGTTAAAGCATATGTCAATGCAAAATACAAAATATATGTTTATGTATATTTAGTTTGTGTCTGGAAAACATGTTTATTCCTTCAAACATGCAAGAGTAAGAGCTGTAAGAGCTGATGTGCCAGAAATATAGTGTGTTCATACTTTTGTTGACATGACATGATAAAACAGCCCTTTATTCCTAAGCACATGAAGGACAGTCCACCCAGGAGCCAGGTTGTTTAGCAGGGGTTGAGTGATGTGGTACCCACCAGCTCTAATCCACAAACAGGCTCCAGCACTTCTTTCCTTCCAGTAGACATTTTCATAAATATGCTTCGGTTTACATTTTGTGAGGCCTCACTTTCCTGGTTTTCCACTTCTGGTTAATAGGTGAGCCCTGTGCATTACAGTAGCCCAGACATCCTAGTGGGTGCACTTGTGGAACCTGCCCATCCAGACCATTTCTTGGGCTACCTCCACCAGATCATGACCCACTCATGACCTTAGACAGCTGCTATAACATTCCCTTAGTGCTTTCTCTGCCTCTTTAAGGTATTTATTTATTATAGGTACTTGTATAGCGCTGTCACTTTACACAGCACTTTACACATATATATTGTACATTCAGCCCCCAAGGAGCTTACAATCTAAGGTCCCTAACTCACATTCATACATACACATACTGGGGCCAATTAGAAAGGAGCCAATTAACCTACCAGCATGTCTTTGGAGTGTCTTTGGAGGAAACCCAGGCACAGGAAGAACATGCAAACTCCAAGCAGGTAGTGCAGTGGTTAGAATTCAAACCTGTACCATGCGTATGAGAGACAAAAATTAGAAATTGCGTATCATTTTCAGTAATCAAATTATTGATAACATTGCAGTCCAAATACTGGCATCCACATTACTGGTATACACCTAAACAATCCTGTCCATTCTGTCCACATTATCTGACCTCCACTTCCAGCTCGTGCCCAGGGCCGGACTGGCCTACCAGGATACCGGGACATTTCATGGTAGGCTGCCTGCCCTGGGGCCGCTTTGAGCTAAGTCGTGGCTGTGGGCAGCTGCAGCACTCCCCCCCCCCTCCTCCTGTAACACTCACACACAGCAGGCATGGAGTTCAGTGTGAAAAGTTCAGCTGGGCTGTGACAAAAGTCCCGCCCTCCTCCTAGACCAGCTTGTGTGATAGACACAGTGTTCTGTCTATCACACGAGCTGGTCTAGGAGGAGGGCGGGACTTTTGTCACAGGCAGCGAGGCCGAACATTTCACATTGAACTCCGTGACACAGCGGGGGATGGATGCCTGCTGTGTGTAATCCAGCCAGGCACTGACTGTAGTGAGGCTGCAATGATGTGCATGGTAAGGCTGCAATGGGCATGGTAAGGCTGCAATTATGGGCACGGTGAGGCTACAATTGTGGGCATGGTAAGGCTGCAATGGGCATGGTAAGGCTGCAATTATAGGCATGGTAAGGCTGCAATGGGCATGGTAAGGCTGCAATTATGGGCACAGCGAGGCTACAATTATGGGCACGGGAAGGCTGCAATTGTGGACACGGTAAGGCTGCAATTATGGGCACAGTAAGGCTGTAATTATGGGCACGGTGAGGCTGCAATTATGGGCACGGTAAGGCTGCAATTGTGGGCATGGTAAGGCTGCATTTGTGGGCACAGTAAGGCTGCAATTGTGGGCACGGTAAGGCTGCAATGGGCATGGTCAGGCTGCAATTATGGGCATGGAAAGTCTGCAATGATGAGCACGGTAAAGTTGCAATTGTGATGGGTACAGTGAGGCTGAAATGATGGGTACAATGAGGCTGCAATGATGGGTACAGTGAGGCTACATTGATGGGTACAGTGAGACTGCAATGATGGGATGGGCACAGTGAGGCTGCAATAATGGGTAGTGAGGCTGCATGATGGGCACCATGAGGATGCAATGATGGGCACAGTGAGGCTGCATTGATGGGCAGTGAGGCTGCATGGATGGGCACAGTGAGGCTGCATGGACTGGCAGAGAGGCTGCATTGATGGGCACAGTGAGGCTGCATTGAGGGACACAGTGAGGCTGCATTGATGGGCACAGTGAGGCTGCATTTGATGGGCAATGAGGCTGCATTGATGGGCACAGCAAGGCTACATGGATGGGCACAGTGTGGCTGCATGGACTGGCAGAGAGGCTGCATTGATGGGCACAATGAGGCTGCATTTGATGGGCACTGGTGAGGCTGCATTGATCTCCTGTACCATGCCCGCAACCTCCAAAATCTCCTGTACCATGCCCGCAGCCTCTGCCATCTTAACATCTTCTGTACCATGCCCATAGCCTCTGACATCTTCTGTAAAATGCCCACAGCCTCTGACTTCTCCTGTACCATGCCCATAGTCTCTGACATATTGACATCTCCTGTACCATGCCCGCAGCCTCTCACATCTTGACATCTCCTGTACCATGCCCACTGCCTCAGACATCTCCTGTACCATGCCCACAGCCTCTGACATCTCCTGTATCATGTCTGCAACCTCTGACCATCTCCTGTACTTTGCCCGCAGCCTCTAACCATCTTTTGTATCATGTCCGCAACCTCTGACCATCTCTTGCCTTATATCATGTCTGCAGTCTCTGTGGGAGAGGAGTCAAGAATGGGACCGCCGTAAGGAGGGGGTTATGGGAGAAGTCAGACTTGTGTGACCTGTGGAGAGGAGACTATAGGAAAACCAGAGCCACCAAGCTGGAGCCGACTGATTGAGCCCTGCAAGGTGCACCTGAGAGGAGGTCAGTGACAGCACCGCCAGGCCAGTCTGAGGGGGGTCACTGATATAAAGGGGGGAGTAAATACAATAATGTAAGGGGGCACTGATATAAAGGTTTCTCCCTTATATCAATAACCCACCCCCTTACCTTAGTGTATTCTTTCTGCGGAAGGTCGTCTCTGGTCATCAGAGTCCCCCCTCATTCCCACATCCCAGGTGTCCCCCTTGATAATTGCTCCACTGTAATTTGCTGATATATATATATATATATATATATATATATATATATATAGCCCTATGTGCTTTTATATCTGTCTTATCTATATATAATACGCTCTTCAAATGTATTTTAAAATGCATGGTTTTCCCTTTTATGAACAAGAAAAAAATGACGTTATGCTGTTGGGCTGGTATAATAATGCTATGGGGCTGGTATGACATTTTTTCCAGCGCTGGTTTTTATTCCCAGTCCGGCCCTGCTCCTGCCACCTACTAAATAACCTTGTACAGAGGTTGCACAGATCAATCCAATTTCTGAACATACCAGGGGGCTTATAAACAGGAGACTAGAAAGAAAACTTAACCCCCCTTTACAAATGTGGTGTTAACCCTACCAGTTTATGATGGATTACAAAGAACACAGACCTCTCCTCATCTCCAAAACCCTTCCTTGTGCAAAGGCAGAGAGCACAACTCACAAGATTTCTGGCATAATCCAAAAGTATATTTTGCACTTATTGAAAAATTAAAACACAACACTTTTAACCACTTGACCACTGGGCACTTAAACCCCCTTCCTAACCAGACCAATTTTCAGCTTTGGGTGCTCTCACACTTTGAATGACAATTACTCAGTCATACAACACTTTACCCATATGAAATTTTTATCCTTTTTTTCACACAAATAGAGCTTTCTTTTGGTGGTATTTAATCACCGTTGGGTTTTTTATTTTTTGCGCTATAAAAGAAAAAAGACTGAAAATTTGGTAAAAAAATGAATTTTTCTTTGTTTCTGTTATAAAATTTAGCAAATTAGTAATTTTTCTTCGTAAATTTTGGCCAAAATTTATACCGCTACATATCTTTGGTAAAAATAAGTACAAATCGGTGTATATTATTTGGTCTTTGTGAATGTTAGAGAGTCCAAAAGCTATGGTGCGAATATCTGAAAATTGATCACACCTGAATTACTGACGGCCTATCTAATTTCTTGAGACCCTAACATGCCAGAAAAGTACAAATACCCCCCAAATGACCCCTTTTTGGAAAGAAGACATTCCAAGGTATTTAGAAAGATGCATGGTGAGTTTTTTTGAAATTGTCATCTTTTCCCACAATTCTTTGCAAAATCAAGATTTTTTTTTTTCTTTTTTTTTTTCACAAAATTGTCATATTAGAAGGTTATTTCTCACACACAGCATATGCATACCACAAATTACACCCCAAAACACATTCTGCTATTACTCCCGAGTATGGCGATACCACATGTGTGAGACTTTTACACAGCATGGCCACATACAGAGGCCCAACATGCAGGGGAGCACCTCCAGGCGTTCTGGAGCACCCAGGCCAATTCTGACATTTCTCTCCTACATGTAAAAATCATAATTTGTTTGCTAGAAAATTACATAGAACCCCAAAACATTATATATATTTTTTTTAGCAAAGACCCTAGAGAATACAATGGCGGTTGTTGCAACTTTTTATCTCGCACGGTATTTGTGCAGCAATTTTTCGAACGCGTTTTTTTGGGGAAAGAAACAGTTTTGTGCTTTAAAAAAAAACAAAACAGTAAAGTTAGCCCAATGTTTTTGCATAATGTGAAAGATGAAGTTACGCCGAGTAAATAGATACCCAACATGTCACCCTTCAAAATTGCACACGCTTGTGGAATGGTGCCAAACGTCGCTACTTAAAAATCTCCATAGGTGACGCTTTAAAATTTTTTCCTGGTTACATGTTTTGAGTTACAGAGGAGGTCTAGGGCCAAAATTATTGCTCTCGCTCTACCGATCGCAGCGATACCTCACATGTGTGGTTTGAACACCGTTTTCATAAGTGGGCGGGACTTACGTATGTGTTCGCTTCTGCATGCGAGCACACGGACATGGGCGCTTTAAAAAATTTTTTTTTTTTTTTTATTGTTTATTTTACTTTATTTATTTTAGTTTGACACTTTCCCCCCCCCCCAAATTTTTTTGATCACTTTTATTTCTATTACAAGGAATGTAAACATCCTTGTAATAGGAATATGGCATGACAGGTCCTCTTTACAGTGAGATATGGGGTCAATAAGACCCCACATCTCACCTCTAGGCTGGGAAGCATGAAATAATAATAAAAAAAAAATGATCTTGGCTTCGATCGTAGCGGTGAGTCGGTAGAAGCACCGGAGGGTGGCGGGAAGGGGGGGGGCGTCCCCTCTCACCTCCCATAAGAATGATCAAGCAGTGCAACAGCAGCTATGATCATTCCTATGGTGTAGGGAATCGCCGGCTGAAAAAGCTGATATCTGAATGATGTCTGTAGCTGCACCCATCATTCAGATATCCCCGCTCAAAGTCAAGGACGTCATATGACTGTGGGCGGGAACTGGTTAAAAATTGCGGAGTATTGCGGGCTATTGCAGAGTATTGCGGGCTATATTGCAGAGTATTGCCGGGTATATTGCAGAGTATTGCCGGGTATATTGCAGAGTATTGCCGGGTATATTGCAGAGTATTGCCGGGTATATTGCAGAGTAGTGCGGGGTATATTGCAGAGTAGTGCGGGGTATATTGCAGACTAGTGCGGGGTATATTGCAGAGTATTGCGGGGTATATTGCAGAGTATTGCGGGGTATATTGCAGAGTATTGCGGGGTATATTGCAGAGTATTGCGGGGTATATTGCAGAGTATTGCCCGGGTATATTGCAGAGTATTGCCCGGGTATATTGCAGAGTATTGCCCGGGTATATTGCAGAGTATTGCCTGGGTATATTGCAGAGTATTGCCCGGGTATAGTGCAGAGTATTGCCCGGGTATATTGCAGAGTAGTGCCCGGGTATATTGCAGAGTAGTGCCCGGGTATATTGCAGAGTAGTGCCCGGGTATATTGCAGAGTATTGCAGGGTGTTATGCAGAGTATTGCAGGATGTTATGCAGAGTATTGCAGGGTGTTATGCAGAGTATTGCAGGGTGTTATGCAGAGTATTGCAGGGTATAGTGCAGAGTATTGCAGGGTGTTATGCAGAGTATTGCAGGGTGTTATGCAGAGTATTGCAGGGTGGTATGCAGAGTATTGCAGGGTGTTATGCAGAGTATTGCAGGGTGTTATGCAGAGTATTGCAGGGTGTTATGCAGAGTATTGCAGGGTATAGTGCAGAGTATTGCAGGGTGTTATGCAGAGTATTGCAGGGTGTTATGCAGAGTATTGCAGGGTGTTATGCAGAGTATTGCAGGGTGTTATGCAGAGTATTGCAGGGTGTTATGCAGAGTAATGCAGGGTATAGTGCAGAGTATTGCAGGGTGTTATGCAGAGTATTGCAGGGTGGTATGCAGAGTATTGCAGGGTGTTATGCAGAGTATTGCAGGGTGTTATGCAGAGTATTGCAGGGTGTTATGCAGAGTATTGCAGGGTGTTATGCAGAGTATTGCAGGGTTGGCTGAGCATTGAGGGATGGATGGATGTGACTGCAAATGTCACTGAGCACCGCTGTGGGCACTACACATGCAGCCCACAGCGGTGCTGCCATCCGATCCCTCCCCCTCTCCCCTCGCACTGTACCGATCAGTACAGAGAGGGGAGGGAGGAACCGGCGTCATGAGATGACGCCGGTCTGTTGACATGTGATCGCTCCGTCATTTGACGGAACGATCACGTGGTAAACGGCCGCGATCAGCGGCTATTTACCGTAATCCGTGATGCGCCGGGTCCTCTGGACCCGGCGGTCACGGATGTTCCCGAGTGCGCGCCCCAGGGGGCGCGCGGGAGCATCATTCTGGAATCACGTCCATGGACATCCACCCAGAACTAGCCGACCGCGCTGTTGCCGTCTTTCGGCAATGGCCCGGTCGGCAAGTGGTTAATGTACAGTATATTTAGCAGACAAAAAATGACAATGATAAGGGGTACATATACTTTAAATATTCAGAGACCATGAGATAAAGGTTTATACAGATATATACGGTATATTCAGAGACCATGAGATAAAGGTTTATACAGATATATACAGTATATAAAGATATACAGACTTACTAAACAAAAGTACAGTATTATGATTGGGTATACACCAATATACTAAGATCTGCAGCCTATTTTGATATCTATCTCAATAAATACTAGAACAAACAGAAATGTTTGCCACTTAAAGTGCATCTAAAGAACAGAACACTTACCTCTGTTCCAACGATTCAATACCTGTGAGGTACCTTGTATGTTTCTTCTTCAATAATGAGCCAGCTTGCCGTTTTTTTTTTTGTTTTTTTGTTTTTTTTTACTTTAGTCTGCTTTAAACCTAAAAAATATGAATAGAATAGAATAGATGATGAGGATTCCTACTCCTCAAAGGTTATGACATGAATCAATTTAAGATATCCAACTGTCTCTATATTTACCATGCTTACAATATTTAACCACTTCAATGCAGGGCATTTTCACCCCCTTCCTGCCCAGACCAATTTTCAGCTTTCAGCACTGTTACACTTTGAATGACAATTGCGCGGTCATGCAACACTGTACCCATATGACATTTTGATAATTTTTTTCCCCACAATTAGAGCTTTCTTTTGGTGGTATTTGATCACCTCTGCGGTTTTTATTTTTTGCGCTTCAAACAAAAAAAGAGTGACAATTTTGAAAAAACACAATATTTTTTACTTATTGCTATAATAAATATCCCAATTTAAAAAAAAAATTTCCTCAGTTTAGGCCGATATGTATTCTTCTACATATTTTGGTAAAAAAAAAAACGCAATAAGCGTATATTGATTGGTTTGCGCAAAAATTATAGCGTCTACAAAATAGGGGACAAATTTATGGCATTTGTATTGTTTTTTTTTTTTTTTTACTAGTAATGGCGGCGATCTGTGATTTTAATCGTGACTGCGATATTGAGGCGGACACTTTGGACACTTTTGACACTATTGTGGAACCATTGACATTTATACAGCGATCAGTGCTATAAAAAATGCATTAATTACTGTGTAAATGTGACTGGCAGGGAAAGGGTTAACACTAGGAGGCGATCGAGGGGTTAATTATGTTTCCTAGGGAGTGATTCTAACTATAGGGGGGTGGGGACTCACAAGGGGAGGAGATCGATCGGTGTTCCTCTGTACTGGGAACACACCATCGGTCTCCTCTCCTCTGACAGGACGTGGATCTATGTGTTTACACACACAGATCCACGGTCCTGCTGTGTTCACGGGCAATCACGGGTGCCGGGCATGTGCATCGGGTGCCTAGTGACGCGGCGGACGCATGCCCCTAGAGGCTCAGGAAGTAAAAGACGTCATGTGACAGCGGCCCTGAGGGACAAAGGGTTCCTGCCGCCGTCATATCACTATGCGCGGTAGGGAAGTGGTTAAGGAAAATGCTATCAAGTTCCCAAATCATTAAACTGGCAATTCTGTGAAGGAGAAGAAGTAGTATATTCATTTTTTTTGCAGCCCATGTCTCCTACCTCCCTTCTTTTCTAGTGCTGCAACCACCATAAAATGCCTGTGTCCCCTGATTTGTTCCATAAGATTGTATTCCATTTTAAATGTAAACTTTATTTTAACAAAAACATTCTATACAAGGATGACAGTGTAGCAACCCCCCTTGCTGGGAAAAGGGGGAATTCCCAGAGCAGGGGAATGTTGATATTACCCCAAGGTGGATCCATGACCTCAAAGGGGCACCAGTCACTTTAGTCTTTACCAAATGCATTTTGCTCCAGCTTACAGGCAGAGAGGGTTAGGGCCTTGGGAACCTCCAGAAAAATGGGATCCAGACTGCCACACCTTTTCTCTATCCAGGGGCATACCAGGATCCTCTGAAAGCAGAGTGCATCTCCCTCCAGCAGGACCCTCTTACCTGGCTCACTACCTTGGGTGCTCTACCCTCGTTAACCAGGCAGGGAAGCTTGCGGAATTGTGCTAGGCCCAAAACAGGCTTCTTGGTTAGTCAGCACAAATTCTACTGCACCCCACTCTCCTCTCCAGACCACAGTCCGGGGAGAAAGTGCATTCACCAGGTCACTCCCAAAACATTAATATCTTTCTCCAGCATGCACCACTGCCAATAAACCTCCTAGTGATTGGCCAGGGGGATATAAATATTTATAACCCAGTGTCACAGTCATTGGTCAGGCTCAGAGACCAATAGCTATAGCAGTAGAGAGACTCCCACTGACCAGCAGGATAAGTATACGAACAGGTCACACTGTCAAATGGTCTGGGCTCACCGGAGGCGTGGAGTCTAAGCACTAACCCATCTTCACCAGCACTTCTGATGGTGGAGAAGGGTTTTGCTGCATGCTAGTGCCAGGTCACGGTTCTCAAGATTGCCCCACCAGGAGATGAGCAAGCTGGGGTCTGGCAGCAGCTTGAGATCAAGTGGAAGCATAGTCAAGGAACAAGTCAAAGATCGATAACAAATGGTTGCAGGTTGGGATCAAGCAGGAGCATTAGTTTAGTAACAAGCCAAAGATTGGTGAGGAGCGGTAGCTGAGATATGAACTGCAGGAGTAAAAGGAGCAAGATATTGGTTGGAGAAGAGCACAAACTGGCAAACAGAAAGTATTTGTAGTCAGCAGCTACACATACTGCAGCTGCTGACTTTTAATAATCAGACACTTACCTGTCCCAGGGTCCAGCGATGCAGGGGATCGAAGCCCCGCTCGTCTCCCCCTCCACTCGGCGGCACCGGCATTTTAACTGTGGGCGTCCGGCTGTGGCTTCACAGCCGGGCACCCACTGCGCATGCGCGAGCCACGCATCGTGACTGGCTGCGCAATCATCTGGGACCTGTCATGTGTCCCAGATGATTGCCTAGAGGGAGGGAGGGAGGGGGGGAGAGCTGATCTCCCTTCCTGCACCGAGGGAAGTGACGTCAGGAGCCCAGGCGCCGAAGGAGGCTTACGATGATTACGAGGGACCCCCTAGCAACAGGCAATTAAAGAGGTGAGTTAAAAAAAAATTTCTCCAAATTTTTTTTATTTTTTTTCATGCACATTAATGATTTTTTTTTTTTGGGTGGAACTCCACTTTAAATCAGGAATTTCATGAGCAAACAGTTCAAGGTTCAGAAACAAGATACAAGGCAAGATCGTCCAAGGACTCAAAACAGGGAGCTGTCCAGCATCTCAGGTGGCATAGCAAGAAGAGCTACAGCCAGACACTGAAGAGGTTGCTGGTTCAGATCTGGTCCTTGACACCCAGTATTGCTACAGCTCCTTTGTCTATTGCCCTAAGTGCCAATGGCAGCAGCCAGGAACAGCAACATCACTAAGCTTAGTAGAGAGACAAGTGAAAGTTTGGGGATGGCCCCTTCCTTTTCCAACATGACTGCGCACCAGTGCATAAAGCAAGGTCCATAAAGACCTGGATGAGTGAGTTTGGGGTGGAGGAACTTAACTGGCCTGCACAGATCCTGATCTCAACTCGATAGAACACCTTTGGGATGAATTAGAGCAGAGACTGCAAGCCATCCCTTCTCGTCCAACAGCAGTGCCTGACCTCACAAATGTGCTTCTGGAAGAATGGTCAAAGTATACGAACAGGTCACACTGTCAAATGGTCTGGGCTCACCGGAGGCGTGGAGTCTAAGCACTAACCCATCTTCACCAGCACTTCTGATGGTGGAGAAGGGTTTTGCTGCATGCTAGTGCCAGGTCACGGTTCTCAAGATTGCCCCACCAGGAGATGAGCAAGCTGGGGTCTGGCAGCAGCTTGAGATACTTTCTATTCCCATAGAAACACTTCTAAATTTTGTGGACAGCCTTCCCAGAAGAGTTGAAGCTGTTATAGCTCAACTCAACGAGTGACCTGGCCAACTCAATACTGAACCTTAAAAACTAAGACTGGGAGGCCATTAAAGTTCACGTGTGTGTAAAGGCAGGTGTCCCAATACTTTTGGCAATATAATGTATATCTGAAAACGTTATTTTACTTGTAATTCAAATCTTCCATTAACGATTTTCTTAAAAGTTGCAAAAAAAGTGTATGCTAGATGCCAGTATGTGTGCTCTACACCTCAAAACTGATCACACAAATGAATGCTGGTCAAAAGAGTGTCAATAGCGTAGTAAATTTGTAAGCTTTCAATAAAAGAAACAATAAGAAAGTGAGTGGTCCACAGAAATCTGCCACCTGTGGTTTCTATTGTTTCCCAGTTTCAGCCTTGGTTCACATTGCTGCAGGTTAGAAATTGGCTGAACTCGCACAATTTCAACCCGGCAATGCAGTCTGACTTCGGGGTGATTTGACAGACATCTGTGTGGGTTCCTGCACAGATGTCTATTGAAGTCACACTCGATTTCTACTACAAAAGTAGTGCAGGTAGGCGCTATTGCCGGCAAAAGCCGCCGATTTGACATGTCAAACCTCCTGCCAAATCGAACCAATGTGAACTTAGGCGAAAGAGACTACTTGATTGAGAACACTGTCTAAAACATTCAGAGCTACACAAATACCATTCTAAAGGCTTGTCAATTTTGATTATTCAGTTGCTTGAAAATAGGAAATATTCGAATTTAGTGTAAAAATCAATATATATCATTTATATCAATGCAATGTTTTATTTATTTAACTTAACTTAAATTTATGAAAAGTTTTTGAAACTTCCCCCAAACTTTCTTCCTCTTCTACTAGAATACATTTTGTACAGTGTTGCATGACCGTGCAATTGTCAGTTAACGTAATGCAGTGCCGTATCGCAAAAAAGGCCTGGTCATGAAGAGGAGTAAACCTTCCGAAGCTGAAGTGGTTAAAGTGTGCAGAATACCCAAAAAAACAAAACAATTGAAGGACAGATATAATGAATCAGCATTAGGCCCTATGACAGTGACCACTGAAATGAAATGGTGATGGAGAGAGGATAGCCAGATAAGTCTGATCCTTGGAAAGCTGTTGCAGTGCTTCCTTGCTCCCAAATCTGAATTTTGTCCCTCTTAAGCAGACAAAAATGCCTAAACCCCCTTGGCAAAGATCCAATCTTGCCTTATGTAGTTTTGTCTCTAATAAACTTAGAATGTTTTGCTGCTAGGCTGTAATCAGCTTGAGCTAATGTTTACTTTTTCTGCGTTCTGTAGAAGGAAGTTCTAGTAGTCAGTGTGGGAAAAATTAACTACAATGTCTTCAATATTTATGTGACTCAGACAATCCCTGAAGGTGTTGTTCAGACGTATGGCCTAGGGAGGTGATACATGTTTGATAGCACTTCCACAACTCCATAGTTGCCAACAGTCCTGATTTTCCTGGGACAATCCCGATTTTGGGACCCTCGTCCCGATCGGAGGCTGTCCCTAATCGGGATTTTCATCAAGAAAATAGGGAATGTTTGTTTTTTAATTCTTGGAGCAGCTGGCTCCAGCAAAATGGCCGCCGGCGCCGCCGCTAGATCTTCCCCCTTGTGTTCAGTGGAGAGAGGAAGGGGGCTCGATCCGTGCAGCCAATGAATCGGCTTTTCCTTCCACAATACTAAAGCCAGGGTTAGCTGCACGGATCGGCCCCTCCCCTCTCCACTGAACACACGGTGCCGGCTGCTCCTGGAGTTCCTTCTCAGTTCTGCTCTTGACAAATGGACGTGTGCTGATGGGCGTTATGGGGGGGGAGGGTCTGCACTGGCACTGATGTAGGGGGTGGTCTGCGCTGAGGGGGGCCTGCACTAATAGAGGGGGGCTGCACTAATAGATGGGGGTCTGCACTGAAGGGGTTCTGCACTAATAGAGGGGGGTCTGCACTGATGGGGGGGTCTGCACTGATAGAGGGAGGGTCTGCACTGTGGGGGGTCTGCACTGATAGAGGAGGGGCCTACACTGATAGAGGGGGGTCTGCACTGAGATAGGGGGGGGTCTGCACTGAGGGGGGCCTGCACTGATTGAGGGGGGTCTGCACTGATAGAGGGGGGTCTACACTTATAGAGGGGGGTCTGCACTGATAGAGGGGGTCTGCACTGAGGGGGGCCTGCACTGATAGAGGGGGGTCTGCACTGAGGGGGGTCTGCACTGATGGAGGGGGGTCTGCACTGAGGGGGTCTCCACTGATGGAGGGGGGTCTGCACTGAGGGGGTCTATACTGATAGATGGGGGACCGCACTGAGGGGGGTCTGTATTGAGGGAGAGGGGTCTGTACTGAGGGGATCTATACTGATGAGGGGGGTCTACACTGAGGGGGTCTAAACTGATGGAGGGGGTCTGTACTTAGTGGGGAGTCTGTACTGAGGGAGGAGGATCTATACTGCTGGAGGGGCGGTCTGTACTTAGTCTGGGGGTCTTTACTGAGGGAGGGGGGTACTGAAGGGGGACAATAGTTGGTGGAGGGGGGGTGACACCAATTTTTTCCTGCACCGGGTGACACCAGCTGTAGTGGCACCACTGGCTCTTGTCTCTGCAGCAATTTAACTTGAATGTACAGAAGAGGGGTTAACTATATACAGGAGGAGGGGGGTAACTATATACAGGAGGGGGGGTAGCTATATACGGGAGGAGGGGGTTAACTATATACAGGAGGAGGGGGGTTAACTATATACAGGAGGGAGGGGTTAGCTATATACAGGAGGAGGGGGGTTAGCTTTATACAGGAGGGGGATTAACTATATACAGAAGGAGGGGGGGTTAGCTATATACAGGAGGAAGGGGGTTAACTATATACAGGAGGGGGAGGGTTAACTATATACAGGAGGGGGAGGGTTAACTATATACAGGAGGGGGGTTAACTATATACAGGCAGGGGGGTTTACTATATACAGGAGGGAGGAGGGTTAACTATGTACAGGAGAGGGGAGGGTTAACTATACACAGGAGTGGGGGTTAACTATTTACAGGAGGGGGTTAACTATTTACAGGAGGGGGGTTAACTAAGTACAGGAGGGGTTACTATGTACAGTGGGGGGGACTATGTACAGGGGGTATACTATGTACAGGGGGGGTAACTATGTACAGGGGGGGTAACTATGCACAGGGGAGTAACTATGTACAGGGGGGTAACTAGGGGGAGAGGGGAAACTATGTACAGGGGGAGGGGGTAACTATGTACAGGGGGGGTAACTATGGCTCTGCCTGGGACGCTGATTTAAGGACTGAGGCTGGGAACACTGGTGTAAAGATTGACTCTGCTGGTGGCACCTGATGCAAGGAGGGACTCTGCTGGGGGCACCTGATGCAAGGAGGGACTCTGCTGGGGGCACCTGATGCAAGGAGGGACTCTGCTGGGGGGACCTGATGCAAGGAGGGACTCTGCTGGGGGCACCTGATGTGAGGATGGACTCTGCTGGGAGCACCTGATGCAAGGAGGGACTCTGCCAGGGGCACCTGATACAAGGACAGACTCTGCTGGGGACACCTGATTCAAGGACGGACTCTGCTGGGGGCACCTGATGCAAGGACAGACTCTGCTGGGGACACCTGATGCAAGTACAGACTCTGCTGGGGGCAGCTGATGCAAGGAAGGACTCTGCTGGTGGCAGGCGACGTGGCTAGTGACACGCCCAGGGATCCCACTGATTCAGCATTATGGTGAGTTGAATGATTTCCTTTCATTTTACAATGTAATAATAAAAATAATGTACTTCAATCATCCTGACACCATAACAATTATGGTTCTGGGATGATTGAAGCGCTAACACCAGGTGTTTGGAGTATCTTTATCTGCTGATTGTTAAACTTTCTAGAATACACATATTTCTATTTATAGATATAAAAAGTGTAGCGCTAAAGTGAAAAAACTCTATGTGAGAAAATTCAAAGAGAGGAAGCTATTCCACATTTAAGTAAAGAATAACCACATCCAGTCTTAAAACTAAACAAATTAGTAAATGAATTCTAGGTGTATAGTCTAATAGCATATAAAAACACTCATTCATCAATGATGAGAAAAGCATAAACAATCTCAGGAAACATGGATTAGAAGTGGTGCAAAAATAGAAAGATGTGACAAACAAGGTGATACTTTAAAATGTCCGTATTTCTAGTGATAATGAGATGTAAATGACAAACATAGTAGTGATAATAAAATATCCAGCCGCCACTACTAGTAAAAAATAAATGAAGAATAAAAATGCCATAAATCTTTCCCATAGTTTGAAGACGCTATAACTTTTGCGCAAACCAATCAATATACGCTTACTGCAATTTTTTTTACCAAACATATGTAGAAAAATACATATTGGCCTAAACTGATGAAGATTTTTATTTTTTAATTGGGGGATATTTACCATAGCAAAAAGTAAAAAATATAGTTTTTTTTCAAAATCGTCACTCTTTTTTTGTTTATAGCGCAAAAAATAAAAACGTAGACGTGATCAAATACCACCAAAAGAAAGCTCTATTTGTGGGAAAAAAAGGATGCAAATTTTGTTTCGGTACAGCATTGCATGACCGCGCATTTGTCAGTTAAAGTGAAGCAGTGCCAAATTGTAAAAAGTGCTCTGGTCAGTAAGGGGGTAAAATCTTCCAGGGCTGAAGTGGTTAAAGAAAATGCAAAGCCTGTTAGGCTTACTAGCTTTTGCTAACAGGGTTATGTCGGTAAATTTTTTCCAGGAGATTATATATGTCAATCTCCATTTTAAAATCCATATTTTCACACATTAGGGTCACACATGACATGAGAGAGGACCTTTTAGTATGGGTACAATTTCTTGAACATTTTATTGGCAAAGCAGTGTGGCAACCCGATTTTATTCTGGATTTAAATTTCAACCTATTTACAGATGCGACGGGTTCCATTGGTTTTGAAGCCATCTGGCAAGATCACTGGTGCGCAAGTAGTTGGAATTCTCGTTGGCAGGTAAAAGGTTACTTGAAGAATATAGTCTTACTGGAGCTCCTTCCTATAATGTAGCCCTTGAGGTCTGGGGCTATGAATTAGGAACAGACGAAATATGGTCAGTACATACAATAGTGGGGTAATTTATGCAATTAATTGTTTGTCATCTAAGTCTCCGCCAGTCATTATTTTTCTTCGCTATTTAATTTTTTAAATGTTTAAGCCTCAACATATGGATCAAGGCAAAATATGTAGCGGGGAAAAAGAATGACCTGGCGGATTCATTATCTCGCTTACAGATGGACCGTTTTTTCTGCCTATTGCCAGAAATGGATGCAGTAGTAATTGAGTGCCCAGTCCATCTATGGGATTTGATTTAGAACTAATTGCGGATAATATGAAGAATTCAGTAGCACCTGCAACCTGGGCTGGATATCAGCTGGCCTGGTTCTTGTGGTTAGCTTTTTTGGATTCATTAAATAAGAATCATAATGCTTTTTCTGAAAGTTTGATAATTGTATTTTTAAATCATTTGTTTGTTAAGAAATACTCATGGTCTCACAAGAATAAAGAAATGTCTGGAGTGTCCTTCTTTTTAAAGTTACAGAATCTACCTTCTTGTTCAAGTTTTTTCTCTGTTAAGCAGGCCCTGAAGGGTTATAAAAAAGGTAATTTTAATGTGGATAGGCAGAAGCCTATTACTGCAGGTATTTTAAAAAAGACCTGTTATTCAACAATTCAGGTGTGTTTTTCTAATTTTGAAGCAGTGATGTTTAAAGCAGTTTTTTCGATTATTTTCTGAGCTGGTTTTGCATAGTAAAGTAAGTAAGTATGGTTTACAGTAGGTCGATTATTTTCTGAGCTGGTTTTGCATAGTAAAGTAAGTAAGTATGGTTTACAGTAGGTAGACATAATTATTCAGGATGATGTTTTAATTTTTTTTATTAAACAGTCTAAAACAGATCAGTTGGGTAAGAGTAGGTGGGTTCATCTGTATGCCTACAGTGGCTCCTCATTCTGTCCGGTCAGACTATTACCAGAATATTTAATAATCAGGCCTCATTCAGGGTCTTTTTTGTTTATACATGTGGATGGTTCAGCACTTACAAGGTTTCAATTTCTCAATGTTTTCAAAAGATGCCTCTCCATATTGTGTTTGCAGGAGCACTTTAGGTCTCACTCCTTTCAGATTGGGGCAGCTACTGAGGCATCTAGAATTGATTTAGACTCATCTATCGATGGGGAAATGGAGGTCTAACAGTTATAAGTTATATGTCAAACCTAATTCTTATATTTGACCCATTTCAGGTAATACTCAAGTTTAATGGATCCTTGGCCACTCCTTCGTGTTTTGGGCCCAGCGCAGAGCAGCCAACGGGGTATACTCTGAGAATTTAAGCTTTGATCTAGCTAGATTTAAGGTTTTTTGGAGCAGGAGGAGAGGTATGCTGTGGGCAGATCTATTTTTTGAATTGGGTTGTTTGCACCATTTTCTCCCCTCTCCCTATATTTTGATTATCCATTTGGGAGGGAATGACATAGGACAAATAAAAACATTAGATTTAATATTTAGCATATATTATCCGTTTTAAGGCATCATTTTCAAAGGCTTTGATTATTTTTTCAGAGGTTGTTCCGAGGCTGAGGTGGTTGGAATCGCCTTCACTGAGGCCTCTCGAGAAAATTAGAAAGAGGATGAACAGGTCTGTAGAAAAATGTATGAATTCCATTGGAGAATTTTCTTTCAGACATATGGAGCTGGAAGGAGGTTTTGCCAATTTATACAGAAATGACAGAATACATGACTAACATAGGGCTGGATATATTTAATGCGGTTGTATATTTGCAAAGATGTATTGAATGGGACGCAGTGCAGGGTTTTAGTCCCACCTGTCTTCTGGGAAGTTTAGAGTTTTGAGTTATTTATGATACAGCTTGAGCCGCGGTGGCTACGCTGCTTTGAGTGTTGTCATTTCTTGCAATGTTATTTATTTACTCAATATATCTTATCTTTTAAACCAAAATAAACAGCCGTGGCCAGATATTATCCAAGCTTTGTGTCTAGTGTATTTCTTTGTTGGTAAACTGCCTTCCTGTCTGTTGTCCCATGAAAGGAAAGGGGAAGAGGCAGTTCCCTTTCCTCATGAGATTACGGCAGGAGGCAGCTTCAAGGCTCACCCCCCTGCAAGCCTGAAGCACGCAGGGAGCCTTGTTTAGGTTTACTGGCCAGAGGTGAGGTCACATGGCCTATAGGGGTTAGGCCATGTGAGTCATGCCACAGTTTATTCAGGCATGCAGAGAGCCTGGTTAGGATTGGCTGGTTTGAGGTGATGTCACATGGCTTACTAGGGTTAGGCCATGTGAATCTTGCCTCAGAATATTCCAGAACCACCTGAGCCTGTCTATATAAAGGGGGTTCGCTGACTGGGGGCTCATTCACCTCAGAAGGCACAGCCATGGTGCTCCCAACCCTCCCACCCAACAAAAAAAAAGAATTTTATTTTGTCACGGCCGATATTGTGTGGTGGTGTCACCTTGAAGTCAATACTGAAATACTGAAATACTATGAAAGTTGGCCTGAGTTTTAATGGCTGGGTCTGAAAGTGTTAAAATTGGACGTTGAGTATCTTTGGAAAGTTTAAAGTTTTGAATTATTTATGATACAGCTTGAGCCGTGGTGGCTAAGCTGCTTTGAGTGTTGTCATTTCTTGCAATGTTATTTATTTACTCAGTATATCTTTTATACCAACAATAAACAGCCGTGCCCAATTATTATCCAAGATTTGTGTCTGGTGTATTTCTTTATTGGTAAACTGCCTTTCTGTCTGCTGTCCCATTACTTTTTAGCTTTGGCCTCAGCATGAGCTGAGAAACCTTGCTGGACTGCATGCCTGAAAGGAGCTGGGCTGAATTGAAAGAGCCTGAAGAGGGTTGCAGAGAAGATGGGTAGAAGTTGCTGTCTGGACCTTAGAAGATTGGATCTTTGCCCAGGGGTTCAGGCATTTTTGTCTGATTAAGAGGGACAAAATTCAGATTTGGGAGCAAAGAAGTACTGCAACAGCTTTCAAAGGATCAGATTTATCTGACTATCCTCTGTCCATCAGCATTTAATTTTAGAGGTAACTGTCATAGGGTCTACTGCTGATTCATTATATCTGTTCTCCAATTTTTTTGTTTTTTAGGGTACTTTAACAAATTCAGCTTCGGAAGATATACCCCTCTTCATGACCAGGCCATTTTTTGCGATACGGCACTGCATTACTTTATCTGACAATTGTGACACTGTACCCAAATAAAATTGATGTCTTTTTTTCCCTCAAATGAAGCTTTCTTTTGGTGGTATTTGATCACTTCCGTGGTTTTTATTTTTGCGCTATGAACAAAAAAAGACAGGCAATTTTGAAAAGAAAACAAGATTTTTTAATTTCTGCTATAAAACATTTCCAATAAAAAAAATGTATTTCTTCATCAATTTGGTCAATATGTATTCTGCTACATATTTATGGTAAAAAAATCCCAATAAGTGTATATTGATGGTTTGCGCAAAAATTATAGCATCTACAAACTATGAGATATTTTTATTGAATTTTTATTTATTTATTAATTTTTACTAGTAATGACTGTGACTGCGATATTGCGGCAGACAGTCGGGACACTAACTGACACTTTTGAGACTTTTTGGGGACCAGTGACACTAATACAGTGATCAGTGCTAAAAATATGCACTGCCACTGTACTAATGACACTGGCTGGGTAGGGGTTAACATCAGTTTTACTAAACTGTGTGAGATGCTTGTGCTAGTAGAAGGGATAGATTCATGTTCCTGCTTTGCGGAAACACAGGATCAATGCTTTCCCCACTGACAGAATGTCAATCTGCCTTGTTTTCTGGGTGATGAAGGAGAAAGGAGGCACGTGACCTAACGCATGAATCAAGTTGATAAATAAAGTTTATTCTAAACAAATAAACAAATAAAATTAAAATTACTACGTGTTCATAAAAACAGGTTACAATATTATCATTTGAAAAAATTGTGGAAATGATTAGAAAACCCATGCAAGGGTATAGGCTGAATCAATGACTGAATCAATGGCTAACGCGGGGATTCCTCTTCCTCAGAGTTTGGAAGACAGAAAATGGTCTGCATCATGTGGTGGATTTATATAGAAAGCAATGACTGTGTGGGAGATGTGTCACATGACAGATGGTGGATTCTCCTCTGTTCTAGTGGTGTTCCCATCCACATCACAATGCTCTCGGTTCCGTATGGTATGTACGGTAGTTGTAGTTCATTAGTTGTTAATGTTGGCCAACTGGACCTGCACACTGGCTGGTGAAGGAGTAGCAGCTTGTATAAAATGGCTACAGGTCTGGATTGATCGTTGACTGACCCTGCAATCCTCCTGTCAGATTGCTGATCCTCCTGTCAGAGTGCTGTAGTGTGCTGAATCTGACCCTGTGATGGTCTCCAGCCGTCAAGGTATAAGGATTCCTTGCACTTAGGGTGCCCTAGCCCAACTGCTCTCAGACACTGTTGCAGGCCAGCCCACACACACACACATGCATAGGTGTGCACAGCCTATTGCATTAGGGTGTGCACCCCAAAGCTCAAACACATATGCATGTGTGTGCATGTGTATATATACTGACAATGTCAATAGAGCAGTGGACGGTGTCAGTAGAGCAGTGGATGGTGTCATAAGGGCAGAGATTGGTGTTAGTAGGGCAGTGGACAGTATCAGTTTTTATTTTTATTATTTATTTTTTTATTATTTCTTACAATTGTATTTTAATTCATTTTTTACAATTATTTAGGAGAAAAAAAGAAGAACATTTTTTCATTTGGTGAAATATCGGGGGTCTAAATAGGGGAAATATGTGCCACACAGGGTGATTAAGGTGTGCCCAGGCACTCCCGACATACCCTGTGCGCACACCTATGCACACATGATAACTCGGCTCAGCCAAGCTTCACATGTGTTTCAAATAGAGATAGGTGGGACAGGAGGCAAGAAGCAATTGAAGATGCTGTTGGTCCCAAATAGGATATTTGGCAGTTTTTGTAACTCTTTTGGTCAAATGTTCATCCAAAGCATTGTTGTGCATCAGTCATGTGTGATAGATCATAGACATCAGAGTATCAGCTCATGACTTTATGTACAGTACCTTTACAGATGGATGATGAATTGTAATTTGAAAAGGTCCTGACAAAGTCCAGGTAAGATCAATTCCCTAAACTTCCTTACATCAGCCCTCCTGATAATAACAGGTGACTTTTGCTTGGCTGGTTATATTCAGTGGCATTTCCTTTATTCATGCTACATTTGCAGTGCAGGCAACATATAAGTTAAAATTCCTTGAGAAACCAGCCTAACCAAACTCTCTGAAAACACAGTACAATTTAAACAAATGTATAATAATTTGTCTGCAGGTCTTATTTGACAGTTCCCTGTCACTTAATATCTGACATCCATCTTAGCAATATAATTGCACACAATGGAACAAATGCACATCTTCCTACAGAGTTACTTTGCTGATGGCTTTGAGTCATAGATAAGTGCAGCAGAGTGTTGTCTATGTGGGCTGAGCTTGAAAAATACAGGGATATTCCTTTCCCTTGGGATTTTAGGAACTTGCGCTCTGCATTCAACGTGCTCTGGAAGAACTTCATTGAGAATACTGTACAATTATGTCAAGTTTAGCAATGATGGTATCTATTTAACTGCCTTGTTTTATGGTGTGGCTTCCAATTATACCCGAATTTTGTGAATACAATACAGATGATAACATTCACAAGGAAGTTATACCTCCATAATGTGAATATAATACTGATCACATTATCAGAAGGGACGTTATTAGTGGCTTTTTCTAACCTAAAGAACAGTTCTACAGTGACAGTTTAATTGAACCCAAGTTCTTAAAATGTGTCTTTGTATAGTGTATTGAGTTGTGTGCATTGTAACATAGGAATTAGAGTAAATGTTATATGTGGAGTAAACAAAAAACTTGCCTGCCTTTTGATTGCACTCCCTCCTTTACTATGTCCCCGCTGCAACTTGAGAACATGTGGCTCCCTTGTTCCCACAGTTAATGCAAATGCTCCTTTTTTTTTTTTTATTGTACAAGCCGTTCATTTCCTCCTGTTTGTAGGCAGGTGAGAGGAAGTCATGAGGAATATTGTTCCTGGGTCACTGGAGATCTGGTTGGATGCTGTCACCCCATGTGACTCTGGCAGCCATCTTGGATCAGGCAGAGCCTTTTAAAGGCCCTGGCTCCTGGATTTGGCTTGCTTTATGTGAGTGGGTAGAATTGGGAAAGGTACCCCACTTGCTAGGGACAGCACTTGTGACAGGGAAAGGCTCCTGACGAGGAGGGAAAGCATAGGGTTGCAACTCTTCTGGATACCTTTCCGATTGGGCACGAGACAGCCAGGCCGCATTCTGCTCCTTTCAGCAGACACTGTCAGTCCAGCCAAAATCTGCTGTGGTCACGTTGCTGAGAACCATGAGTGGTTTGTTCTGAACCATTGCTGCATTTCTGCAATACACATTTTATACTGCACATGACTGTGTGACTTATTACCACCACACCACGCTGCACCCACCTACATGTTAACCAGCTAGGCAGCCCACGTGACCATGGTGGGCTTATACACAGTACAGATTGGCATGCCCCTCCCTCCACCTACACCATGGTAGTGCACCAAAGAAGTAAACATTTACTTTCTAACAAAGATTTATATAAATGTTTAAAAATGTGTATTGCTATTTGTTTTAATCTCTATTCTGAATTTTTTTTTGTTTTACAATAAATTTTATAGAGTTTCAATAAATAAATACCAGTTTTAGAATATTAAAATGATAAATAACATAACAACTGGCAAGAAGCAATATAGTATTAAATGTATCATACAATTTTATGAATAAGAACATATAATACATAACAAAGTGAAAAAAGTAAAATTGAACAGAAAAGATCCAAGTCATAGAGGTCAGGTGAATTAGGATCGTAAAAAATATATAAGTAAATGAATAAAAAGAAAGTAGTGAAGAGAAAAGAGGGGGGGGGGGATTAGTCAGAATGAAACAAGAAGGAGGTAATCCCATGTGGAACCAATATTGGTGTTGACAATAGTAGTTGAAAAGTTTGGTCAGAGAGAAAGAAGGGAATGATCAATATTCCTAGATTGTAAGCTCTAACGAGCAGGGCTCTCTGATTCCCCCCTGTATCAAATTGTATTGTAATTGCACTGTCTGTCCTAATGTTGTAAAGTGCTGCGTAAACTGTCGGCGCTATATAAATCCTGTATAATAATAATAATATTCAAGTATTTGATATAATCAAGCCACGGTTCCCATACTTTTAAGGATTTAGTGTGGTTATGGCTGAGGATAGAGATCAATTTTTCGTGAACCATAGTACCTATGAGGCGTTGTTTGACTTCAGAGATTCGGATTTCTGTTTCCATGCTTTGGCTAATGTTTGTGGTGCCGCCAAGAAAACAAATCCCATCAGCTTTTGTTTACAGATATTTAGATGTGGAACAAGTGTCACGTACCTGGTTGTTGAGCCTGATATGCAGAGGGAGGCCTCTCTTACATCCCTGACTCGCGGCCCCTGGTAGGAGGCACAGGAGTACAGGACAACACGAGTGCCTAGCAGGATCAACAGCTGGATGGCTGGTCTGGAGCTCCGGATGGTGCTGAGACAACTGGAACAGCAGGTGGAATGCAGCAGACAGGAAGCTGAAGCAGGCAAAGCAGGGAGACACTCACAAGGTGCAGGAAGACGGTCTCAGGGATTGGGACACAGGAAGGTCAGACAGGCCGGGTCATACACAGGCGGGCAGCACTGGAGCAGGTACAGGAGGCTGAAGGAGAGTCACAGAACAAGCCGGGTTGGCAACAGGCTGGTACGGATAAGCGAGAGGATCAGACAAGAACAAGGTCATGGACAGGCCGGGATCAGGTGCAGGCGGATGGCAAAGGGTAGTCACAAGGCAAGCCAGATTTCACAGGAACAGATCAGAACACACGGATATCTCTCAAGGAACGCTGGATCAGACGCACCCACTTGTGTGGAACTGCTAGTCCCAGAAAGCCTTTCCTGACAACAAGTTTGTGTAGGAGAGCAGTGCAAAGGTTTTTAATGAGAGTGATATGAAGAATTGAACATAATAGATCATATATCTTGGTCCAGAAACGAGAAGCTACAGGACAGTACAGCCTCGGAAGCATTGTGGTAAAGTGAAAGGAGTAAAAGTGGATATGCGATCCGGGGTCATGTCAAGGGTAAAGAGGTAATGATGGATTTGGGTATAATGAGAATTCTTTTTTTGGTAGATTCCAGTGTTCCTAATGAAAAGTAAAGGATTTAATACCATCAAAGCAGTAAAAATCATATCTGTATTGAATTGTTTTGAGATGCCACCAGCGGAATGCAAGAGGATTTCCATAAGCTGGGGAAAAGGAAGGGGTGTCATGTATTCCAGATAATGGTAGATGTGGGGAAATATGATTTCTGGAGTATTTAACAGAATCCCATGTTTGAAGAAGGTGTTTCAGGGAAGGATCAAAAATTTGGGGACGAAAGGATGGAGGTGTCCATAATAGGTTGTATATGGTGAGAGGGGAACAGGCCATTTGTACTAGGTATGTCCAAATGGGGCGTTCATAAGTAGTATGCAAGAAGCAAGTTGTGATATCTGTGCAGCTAGATAATAATGTTTAAGGAAGGGTGCAGCTAAGCCCCCTTTAAGACGAGTATGGTATAGAGTGGAAGATGGGTGTCTGTGTTTGTGGTGGTTCCAAATGAATTGTAAAATCTTTAATTGTAGTGACTGTAGTTGTTTACTAGGGATAGGGACAGGTAGAACTCTAAAGTAATATAATTAATATAAAAAAAATTTAAAAAAAATAAAGTAATATAAAATTTTGGTAGATAAGTCATTTTATTGACATGAATTTTACCAGAAGAGAGAAAGAAGTTCCCATGAAGCGAGAAGAGAGACCAAGGATTTAAACAGAGGTGGATAATTGGCTTGAAAAGGGGAGTTGAAGTTGGAAGTTAATTTGTCTCTAAAATATGATAAAGTATTGGGCCAGATAAATAATAATTATTTTTAATAGTTTGAAGATGAGTGGTGGATAAGGTAATGTTAAGAGCTTTAGATTTCGATTAATTGATTTGTAGATTGGAGATACTACTAAAGCTTTTTAGTAAAGTAAAGAGATTAGGAAGTGAAGTATGAGGGGATGAAATAAACAATAAAATGTCATTGGCGAACATCATTAGTTTGTGATGGAAAGTAGACAGTTGAAGTCCATGAATGTCAGAATGTTTACGAATAGCTATTGCTAAAGGTTCAAGTGCTAAAATGAAAAAAAAAGGAGAAAGAGGGCAGCCTTGTCTAGTGCCTCGATGTATCCGAAAGGATTTAGAAATATGACCTGCATATTTTGTATAGCAGATAGATGTGTATGTAGGGCTGAGATCCAGGAAATGAATTGTTTTTTAACATAGAAGATGTAATCTCAAGAGATGGAGTCAAATGCTTTACGGATGTCAGGAGAGAGTAACATTGCAGAATTAGGTTAGGATTTTTCTAAGTGGATTAATTGGATTGCCCTGCGGATACTGTCTCCTGCACCCCTGAAAGTGACGAAACCTACTTGATCTTTATGTATTATTTTACCTATGAAAGAACTCAGTCTATTTGCTAATATTTTGGCTAGTAGTTTCACATCAATGTTCAAGAGAGATATAGGTCTGTAATTGGAACAAGAAGGGTCTGTATCAGATTTAGAAAATATTTTTGTAAATATTTTATTATAACTTTTCATGTGACAACACTGAAGAAATTACACTTTGCTACAATGTAAAGTAGTGAGTGTACAGCTTGTAGAACAGTGTAAATTTGCTGTACCCTCATAATAACTCAAAACACAGCCATTAATGTCTAAACCGCTGGAAACAAAAGTGAGTACACCCCTAAGTGAAAATGTCCAAATTGGGCCCAAAGTGTCAATATTTTGTGTGGCCACCATTATTTTCCAGCACTGCCTTAACCCTCTTGGGCATGGAGTTCACCAGAGCTTCACAGGTTGCCACTGTAGTGTGTTTGGGGTCATTATCATGTTGGAATACTGCTCTGCGGCCCAGTCTCCAAAGGGAGGGGATCATGCTCTAACCCAGTATGTCACAGTACACGTTGGCATTCATGGCTCCCTCAAAGAACTGTAGCTCCCCAGTGCCGGTAGCACTCATGCAGCCCCAGACCATGACTCTCCCACCACCATGCTTGACTGTAGGCAAGACACACTTGTCTTTGTACTCCTCACCTGGTTGCCGCCACACACAATTGGCCGCAATGATGGGGCTGCACTCATATGGACACTGATAGGCTGCATTGATGGGACTGTACTGATGGGCACTGAGGCCCACTAATGAGGCAGTACTCTTAAACTGCACTGATAAGGCAGCACTGATCTGCTGCACTGATGGGCACTGATAGGCTGCAATGGTGGCCCCTCATGAGGCCGCACTGATGGCCACTGATAGGTAGCCCATGAAGAGGCTGCACTGGTGGCCCATGATGAGGCTTCACTGATAGGCACTTATAAATCTGCACTGATATGGGCACTGATAGTGCTGCACTTATGTACAGAGAGGTGGAGCTCTAAGAGGAAAAGGTGGAGCCTAAAGAGGAAGGGGTGTGGTTTGCATATGACAGGGCGGGTCTTAAACAGGAAGGAGTGTGGATTTGACAGGAAGGGGTGGGTCATATTTAAATTAGGGGTTCATGAGTTTAGTCAGGCCTAGGGCAGCACAAAACCTAAATACACCACTGTTTAGGAAGCATAACTATATTTGCTCTTAAGGAGTCAGGGGAAAATGTATTGCCTAATTTAAGGTTGTTGAAAGTAAGCTATAAGCCCTGGTTCACATTGATGCTACTTTGAAATCGCGCTACTTCACTTGAAGTAGCGCGATTTCAAAGTAGCAAAGTCAGCGCGATTTCAGCTGCTACTTGATAGACATCTGTGTGGCTTCAGACGATAAAAGGTTTAATATGGCGCACTCAGAGTTAGGCTGTATACATACAAGATAAATATAAATGAATAAATGGTTAGTAAAGATATATATAGAGCATGGCACAATGGAGGGGGGGAGGGGAGAGAGGGGGAAGCTTGGTAGTAGTCTGGAGTGTTTTTAGTTCAAGTCCAAGCATAAATCCATGTGAGGATGATGAGGTGCTGAGGGCATAGAAGGCTGCCAGTCCAGGATAAGCTAGAAGGGGCTCTGGAACAAAGACAAACAGAGAAGGGACGGCGCCCTCTAAGTGCAGCATGTGTAAAAAACAATTTATTAAAAGGGATAGTAGTGTTCATTCATCTGCATGCTCCCGGGTAGAGATGTCACGGGCCGGTGGAGGGTGTTCTCTATCATAGGTCCTGTGTCCTGGAGCTCTCCGGAGGTGCTGTGGGTACTCGGCGCTTCCGGGTGGCTGGGACGCAGGTGGGGTGTCCGTGATGCTCCACGAGGTGTAGGTGTCCTCACTTCCGGGAACGGGTTCAGGGGGGCGTTGCTCGCATTCGGAGCATGCGTTCTCCTTTATCAGGCTTTGCTGGAGGCCATCTTAGTAAAGAAATAAATTGTTTAATAAACAGTTTTTTTTACACATGCTGCACTTAGAGGGCACCGTCCCTTCTCCGTTTATCTGTGTGGCTTCATGCACAGATGTCTATTGAAGTCGCACCTGAAATTGGCAAAAGTAGTGCAGGAACTACTTTTGAAAATCGGTGCGGCGCCACAAAATCGGTGTTGCACCGATTGGAACAGTGCCATTGCCTGCAATAGGCTGCAACTTGTCATGATCTCTCAAATCGCATGACAAATCGCTCCAATGTGAACCTAGGCTAAATGTGGGACAAGAAGATCAGAAAGTTTTTTATAAAACAGAGCTGTATAACCATCTAGATCTGGGAGTTTGTGGCTTTAAGACATTTGATTGCAAGATCGATTTCTTTGCTTGTAATGTTCACACATAGAGTAGAATGGGCTTCAGTAGGAATCGTTGGGAGATGTAAATTATGGAAAAAGGCATCAGCTTGATGTTTCGGAAATTTATCAGGAATGCAATTGAGGAGGATGAAATTTAAATTTATCTAGGATTTCAATCGGGTTACTGGTCAGTATTTTTTTTGTGTATGTAGAGAAATAGGAATCGTGTTAGACCATTTTTATAGGCCATATGACTAGCACAGGACCAACCAGCATTGTGCAGACAAAGAACCATACTGCAGATGTCCTCTGCTGACTTTTCAACATATGTCTGCAGAGGAATAGATGCTCCTCCCACAGATCTTTCCTAATGGATGCATTTTTTTGTGGTGTATTGGACTACATCAGGTTATTATTGTTTTTTAATATGCTAACATTTAGTGGTAGTCCTGGGCAACTACAACTTTTTTACTAATGTGATTTGTTATCTCCCTCTGCCCCTCCCTCCTGCTTAGTGCTAGTTAGTTCAGTCCTTGCTGAACCTTCTCTGTTTCTTCCATGTTTCCTCAGTCAATGTTAGTACTTGCAACATGGGCATGATAGGTGAAAGGGGGAGAGTACAAAGGGAGGTGGCAAAGAGGCTGAAAGAATTATATTGGTGCAAGGAGGGGTATTATATGCATCATTTTAAACACAGCAGTATATATAATAATATAAATGACCGTTTTTTGGCTATGGTCTCCCACAAAAAAAATATGTGTTGAGGCATTCAAAGCCTCAATAAAACATCCACACACACACACACACACTGAAAGGATTACGTGCTCATTTTAAGAGGTGCCATAATAGTGTGAAATATTTACCTTATTCCTTGCTCCAGCAGGGTCTCTCCAGCCGTTGATCTATTTAGCCCTGCACTGTACATGATGACACCAAGGGACCACACACAGACTGAAACTTTGGGGAGAAGAGGGATAGCAGCCTCACAGAAAGCCAGTTGAAGAAAAAAAGAGGGTAAGTAACAATACCACCCCCCCTCCCTACATAATGAGCATTTAACCCTTTAAATGCGTGTGAAGGAGTCCCACTGCAAGGGTAGACTTTTTCCAGTTCCTGGAGTTGGGCCTTAATTATAGGTGCTTTAGCTCTTGCAGTTTTCCCTTAGTCCCTCTTTAAAGTCTCACAAATACCTATTGTCCACCTCACGCAGCTTCCTGTGATGGGATTTTATCGCTACTCCCACAGGAGTCACTGTTGATAATGGGTCCTCTTCTCTGCCACAACTCTATAAACTGCTCAGTCTCCACTGACACACCAGGTTATAAGTTGTAGGCCACTTACACCTGTGTAACTTTATCATTAGTACGCTTCCAATCTGAGACAGTACACAGTAAAAAGACCAAAAGCAAATTGAGAAATAAAAAGATGAATGTATTATTGAAGGGTAAGCAAATGTAATGCATAGAACAAATAAACAGGACAACAAAATATGGTAAAGTAATTGAAGTGCAGGATAACCACACCTACGGCCATTAACTTTTGCTGCAATAAGGCTAAGCCCCATTACACTAGTCCACACAGTATCAATAAGAATAGCATCAACCATGAAAGCATGGATGGTATAAAAGAAACCTCACTGTAATTCTCAGCAATAGCTGCCCAAACAATGTTGCTGGGTGTAATCTATGCATACAGCCCTCTAGTGGGTGGATGTATACGTTTGTAACAAAGAAGTACCTTTGGAGGTGACTGCAAAGTCCCTGGCACCTAACTGTCAGTGTTGGCTGGCTTTCATTGGGGCCCTTCTGTAAGGGAATGACATTGTCGGGGGGAGGAGCCACGTCTGACGTCACCCGCGGCCATTTTCCTGGTTAGAAACATTGTTACATGCTTTTATACCCGCATTCGGTTGGAGTGCAATCCTTGTAATTAGATTCTCTGCATTTTAATACAAATGAATATTCTTAAATGGAGAGCACTAGATAGTTCCCTTCTTCTACCCTCATATTTTTTGGAGCACAGCGGCAGTACCTTTCTGATATCGACACCCCAGGTGTGGGTTAACAGGCTGGGTGACCTGTCTCAGGTCTAATGTATGAGGTGAGAGGCTTGAATATCTGTGGTGGAGGGATCTGTATCACCATTGTACCGTCTCGTCCATCATTACACATTGGGAAGTTTTTTCTTTTGACCTGTTCATATATTTTTCGTTATTATTTGGATCGTTGGATTATTTATATGGACTAATAACTCTAATTGCGCTGCACTATTTTATGTTTTATTGTCTGTTGAGGTATTATTTGATTGACCTTAAGTCTCAGCTTGCAATTTTTCACCACTTGTTATATTATTGTGTTTGCACTGAATGCTCTTTATTTAAGTTTGACTATTCTAATTCATTTATATTTTGCTGCAAACAATGGATGTGTTTTCGTATATAGAGAACAGAGAAATTATAGTAATGGATGTATTTTCTAAAATTGCTGGTTATACGAATCAAGGAGATCTCAGTTTTTCATTTAGAAAATTAGGCCATCTGTTTAACAAAAAGATTAAAAATTGGTGGGACATCGTTTCCTTTGAACAATATTTATCTGCTCAAATTGTACCCAGACATTTAAGGTGGGATATACCCCCTAATGATGGTCTGTTTGATGAGGAGTCCAATAAAGAGTGGTGTGACTTCTTTGTTAGTAAAGGCCTTGAGCTTCTGAGATTATTATCTTGTAAGCAAAGGAAAAAAAGATGGCTAGAAAGCCAAATTTAAAAAATCACTGACTTCATGGAGGCTTCTAAGGACACTACTGAGTTTATACAGTTATCAGGGGAATTGAAAACCAAAATGATCAAATGGGGCAAGGAGACACAGGATAAAAAGAGAAAAAAGTTTTTGAGAGATCTTAATGACTTTGGGGGGAAGCAAGTTTTTAAATGGCAATCTCTTATGATTCTAAAACCGAATAATTCTGTTAGTTTCTATTGACACTAATGTGATGGAATCTACTGCCCCAACCCAGGGAAATTCTGGTCAGGAAATATCCTGGGTAACAGCTGACCAATTTTATGACACCCAGGTCAGATACCCCACACCTAAACCTAGGGGTCGTAGAGATTTCAAAACTAGGGGGCGTGGTAGAGGTAGAGGTAATCACTACCAAACCCCAACTGGAGGTGGGTATGCATATCAGTCATCCACCCATAAAGAAACCCCATGGAGACCAGTACCAACAAGGGGGAGGGGTCAACAAAGGGGAAGGGGTCATCACCAGGCAAGAGGGGCACAAGTCCCTATATAATAGCTATGCCCCTTTAGAGGACAACTGGGAAGATTAGCAGTATAATAATTTTTTAGGGCAGGAGAGGATCCCCTGGAGGGGTCCTCCTCCACATACTCCAACGTGGACAGAGGAGTGGAGAGACCACCCTGTCCCACAAGGCCCAGTAAGAAATGGCCAGTTAAATCTAAAAAAAAAAAAAGACAGAGAGGATGTAGGGGGGGGGGGCAGACGAGCCCAAAAGGCAAAGGCCCCATTAGGAGCCGGGATCTTCAAACTCCACTCACAGAAGATGATACACAAGTCCTTGATAAAGGTTTGAAGTTTGCCCCCATTCGCAATCTTAATAAATTTCAAACTTATGTCAATGTACAAAAATTCATACGGGGATTGAACATGAAAAAGTATTTCCTTTCTAACCCAATACAAAGGAATTTTTCACAATCTGAGAATACACAGTTTAACCTCAGAAATAAATTTGTTTTTAACCAAACAGTGTGCTGACAATAGACACATTTTTAAAAATATGGTCTGTAGTGATCGTGATACACTGAAAATAAAAAGAGTTAAAGACTCTCAACATATTAAAAGAGGTATTATGTAGTTGAAAAAAAGGAATGACATTGTCGGGGGGAGGAGCCATGTCTGACGTCACCCGCGGCCATTTTCTTGGTGTGAGAACACAGTACATGGGGCAAGACTATCCGCATTTTCACTGCTAAATCACAATCCGGCAGCTTGCCAAGCAGCAACTGGCTGCACCTAGTCCTGCCCACTGCTTTCTGGATTGACAGCACTGCCACCCTCCTATTGTGAGCTGCAGTGTCTAGGAGGGGGTGCGTGTAATGCTTAAATTAAGGAGAATTTAGGTTAGTCAGCAAAGTTTTTTTGTTTTGTTTTTTTACTGAATCACATAGTAACTGGATATGAGACTTGTTTAGACTGTCACACAGGAGCCTTTTGATTCCTTTTATACAGTTTTAAAGACTTAGATGTACAAATTTGTTTTTGAGCTTTGACTGAACATTTTCACTCATCTTTTGTTTTACTCTATTTACTTTGTCAACCACGAGCAAAGTAATTAAATAGTCTAAAACAAAAGATGTAATTTCCAATAATCATTATATAAAGATGTTACACATGAAAAACATTTTCATACTTGTATTATTGTGTGTGGTTTCAAGTAAGTAGAATAAGCCTTCCAGAGCTCCTACCCACCCCTGGCCCTGTATATTAGAACTGTGCTACCTATCAAAGAATTTGTTATTCTGCTGAACCATTTTTCTGATACAAGCACCCAATCAACACTGCACACAACACTACAGTAAACTTCAGGACCTGATAAAGTAATCTCCATGTTCTTCCTTTCTGTAAAATGCACAAATTCACTGTGAAAAGTAATAAAACACTAAGGGCTCAATATGCTACCCTTGCTGCACAGATGATTACAGGAGGTTAATATCTTGTAAGATTCAGGTACTTATCCTAGTTCTATTTAAACATGCATTTAGTGATTTTTTTTTATACATAACTGGGTTACGTGTTGTTTTGAAAAAAGAATTAGAAAAAAATTATAATATCTCCAGCCGTGTCAGTTTGTACCTACTTTGTCATACAACAGGCCTTAAACCTTATTCCCTGCCGGTGCTGTCCTTGAAGCCTATTCCAGAACCCTGCCAAAATATTTGATCTTGCTTCCTCCTGCTCCTTGTGCTGCTCTACTGCCCCCAGTCTGGGAACTGCTGTGCAAGGACTACAAGAGGCTGATACTAAGCCAAATTCAAGTGCTTCTGCTGCTTGCATTTACAAAATAGTTTTACTGATGTATTCATTTTTTTTTTTGTGCCTTTTTCTCTGCCTGGAGTTCCCCCTTAAAGCCTCATACACACGATCAGATTTTCCGAGGGGAAATGTGTGATGACAGGCTGTTGGCAGAATGTGTATGCTCCATCGGAACAATGGTTGTCGGATTTTCCACCAACAAATGTTGGCTAACAGGTTTTTAAATTTTCTGCTAACAAATGTCTGTTGTCGGATTTTCCAAGCGTACACAAGTCCGTCATGCAAAAGCCATCATTCAAGTCCTGCAGAAGGACTATATTCGGGTAAGTTTTAGCCTTCAACATCATATTCTATGTATTTATTGTTTGCTAATGTATTGTATTAATTTCTTCATTCCATAATTAGGATTATATGGTAATATGTAATATGCTGTGAATGTCCTCTTTGTCCTCATGCATGCTGTAAGCTTTTAATGCTCCTTTTTTGTCCTTCATGCATAATTTGCCTTCACTAACCTCCCCAGTAGGGATGAGCCGAACACCCCCCCGGTTCGGTTCGCACCAGAACCTGTGAACGGACCGAAAATTCGCACGAACGTTAGAACCCCATTAAAGTCTAAGGGACTCGAACGTTCAAAATCAAAAGTGCTAATTTTAAAGGCTAATTTGCATGTTATTGTCCTAAAAAGGATTTGGGGACCCGGGACCTACCCCAGGAAACATGTATCAATGCAAAAACGGTTTTAAAAGCGGCCGTTTTTTCAGGTGCAGTGAGTTTAATGATGCTTAAAGTGAAAAAAAAAGTAAAATATTCCTTTAAATATCGTACCTGGGGGGGGGGGGGTCTATAGTATGCCTGTAAAGTGGCACGTGTTTCCCGTGCTTAGAACAGTCCCTGCACAAAATGACATTTTTAAAGGAATAAAAGTCATTCAAAACTGCTTGCGGCTTTAATCTAATGTCAGGTCCCGACAATATGGATGAAAATCAGTGAGACAAACGGCATGGGTACCCCCCGCCAGTCCATTACCAGTCCCTTTGGGTCTTGTATGGATATTAAGGGGAACCCCGCACCCAAATTAAAAGAGGAAAGGTGTGGGGCCCCCAGGCCCTATATACTCTGAACAGCAGTATACAGGCGGGGACTGTAGGTTTGTTGTTAGGTAGAATATGTTTGTAATTTTGAACTGGTACATTTTTAACGTGTTTAGCTCCAGCCAAAAAATCTATTTTAAGCTTTTTGGAAAACCTAGGGAAGGGTTTTCACCCCTGTGACATTTGTTTTGCTGTCTGTGCTCCTCTTCAGAAGATTTCACCTCACTTTTTGTCCCAATGACAAATGTTTTTTGAAAATTTGGGTTTTTTTTGTGAAACAAGGATTGGTGATAAAGCATCAGTGGAAAGGAGAAAAGTTTTTCCCATATTAACTCTTACAGGAGAGAATTTCCCTTCCTAGGGGTAGATTTCATCTCACTTCCTGTTGTCTCCTTCCGTTTGCAAGTAGGAGTCGTTTGTAAGTTGTAGGGGTCTGCCCTATATACTCTGCAGAAATTGGGGCCTTAGGTGTTGGTGTTACCACAACACTATAAGCCCTCATAGGGCCCTGCTGTGAAATATTAGATCAAGAATTGTAATTACATGCCCCGGATGAACAGGGGCAGAAAAATTGGGCCTTTGGTGATGTGGTGGTGCTGGTGCCACAACACTGTAAGTCCTCACAGTTACTCTTGGTGGGAGCTGGAACGGGCCCTGCTGTGAAATATTAGATCAATAATTGTAATTACATGCACCTGTTGAACAGGGGCAGAAAAATTGGGCCTTTGGTGGTGGTGGTGCTGGTGCCACAACACTGTAAGTCCTCACAGTTACTCTTGGTGGGCGCTGGAACGGGCCCTGCTGTGAAATATTAGATCAAGAATTGTAATTACATGCAACTGTTGAACAGGGGCAGAAAAATTGGGCCTTTGGTGCTGGTGCCACAACACTGTAAGTCCTCACAGTTACTCTTGGTGGGCGCTGGAACGTGCCCTGCTGTGAAATATTAGATCAAGAATTGTAATTAAATGTCCCTGTTGAACAGGGACAGAAAATTGGGCCTTAGGCACTGGTGCTGGTGCCACAACACTGCAACCCCTCACAGATACTCTAGTTGGAGCGCAGGAACGAGTCCTGCTGCAAAGAATTGCATCAAAAATTGTAATTACATGCCCCTGTTAAACAGGGGCTGAAAAATTGGGCCTTAGGCACTGGTGCTGGTGCCACTGTAAGCCCGGGTACCTGCCCAAGAACCGCTGCACCACCAAGTTAAGGACGTAAGCCAAACAGGGCACATGGGTCAGTTGTCCCTGTCAGAGGGCGGAGAGGAGGTTGGTGCCATTGTTGCAAACCACCATTCCTGGCTTAAGTTGGCGTGGCGTCAACCACCTCTGAACCTGCCCCTGCAGAGCTGACAGAATCTCTGCCCCAGTGTGGCTCCTGTCCCCCAAGCACACTAGCTCAAGCACCGCATGGTATCTTTTGGCCTGCGTACTTGCGTAGCCCCTTGAACGCCTACGGAGCACCGCTGGTTCTGAGGACAAAGCACAGGAAGAGGCCATAGAGGAAGAAGAAGAGGAGGTGGTGGAACAACCTCCAACACTACTGCACCTTGTCCTGCAGCCTTCCCAGCTGCCAGCAGAGTCACCCAATGTGCTGTGAAACTTAGGTAACGTCCCTGTCCATGCCTGCTGGACCATGATTTAGCAGTAATATGCACCTTACCGCTGACCGCCCTGTCCAGTGAGGCCAAGACATTGCCTTCCACATGCCGGTAGAGAGCCGGAATCACCTTCCATGAGAAAAAGTGGCGTTTGGGAACCGGCCACTGAGGAACCGCACATTCCCCAAACTCACGGAAGGGGGCAGAGTCTACCAACTGAAAAGGTAGCAGTTGAAGTGCTAGCAATTTTGCCAAGCTAGCATTAAACCGCTGGGCATGTGGATGGCTGGGAGCTAACTTCTTTCTGCGGTGCAGCAGCTGGGGCAGGGAAATTGCCTGGTACAATCTGACGTCGGTGTACCGATAGCAGATTGCCCGCAAGTACTTGGCTGTGACACACCTAATTCTACACCTCCAGTCCTCTCAGTGCAGGTCTCAGAGAGGATTGAAGGTATAGTGAGGTTGGAGATCCCAGCTGATGAGGAGCAAGGAGCGGTCTTCTTTGTTCTTTGGTGTGGGTCTTTTAGGTACGCCTGCCAACGAACTGCATGGCAGGTCAACATATGTCTGGTCAAGCATATGGTGCCCAAGTGGGAGATGTTTTGGCCACGTGAGATACGCTTGAGACATATGTTGCAAATAGCAGTGGTGGGATCTGATGCACTCGTCTCAAAAAAGGCCCACACCAAAGTACTTTTGGAATAATGCGCAGAGACAGCAGCGCCCTGCACATGCGGAGCTCTGCAGTGTGATGCATTCAGTGTGCTGCCCTTAGGCTGGCCCCTGGAGGGCATCCTGCCTTGTTGGTAATGTGCCTCCTCCTCCTCTCTCCTATCAGGCACCCACGTGGAGTAAGTGACCTCATTGTCCCCTCCCTCCTTATCACTGGAACAAACCTCGCAGTATGCTGCAGCAGGGGGAACATGACTGCCAGATTGCTGTCCTTCTTGGGCACCCCCTCTGTCTGGGCTCACGTTACTTCCTTCCTCTAGCTGAGTACCATCATCGGAGCCTTCAAAATGCTGGGAATCCTCCTGGAGCATGTACCCAACACTGTGGTCAAACAGTTTGGGGGACTCCTCAGGAGGACATGGTGGGGCTAGGGAAGGAGTCACTGATGCCATTGAGCCGAGGGAAGAGGCAGCGTTGGCAGCTGCTTTTCCAGACGAAGTACCCTGAGCATGGGCGAGAGAGGATGAGGAGGATGAGGACGGCTTGGTCATCCACTCGACCAAGTCTTCCGCATGTTGCGGCTCAACACAGCTAGCTGCCAAAAAAAGGCCAAGCGTGTCCTACAACCACGTGCTGATGAGGATGCACCGTGTCCACGACCAGCACTGTTGCCTCTAGACACAGAGCCTGCTTGCCCTCTTTTATTGGCTTGTGACTGTCTGCCTCTCCTTGTTGGCTTTCCAGACATACTATTGGCCTGCAGTGAGATGTAACTGCACAAAACTGGGATGTATATATATACCGATTATACTGCAGCTAGCAGAATCAACTGCCTGCCTGTAGTATTATTAGTATGAAAACACCTGCACTTGTCTTCAGGTAGCTATACTGTAGGTGCAACTGTGCAGGGTACACAGTACACTAACTGGAAATACTTCAAGAGCCTACACAAGCACCTGGCTTCAGGTAGCTATACTGTAGGTGCAACTGTACAGGGTACACAGTACAGTAATTGTAAATACGTCAAGAGCCTACACAAGCATCTGGCTTCAGGTAGCTATACTGTAGGTGCAACTGTGCAGAGTACACAGTACACTAACTGGAAATACCTGCCTGCCTGTTAGTATATTAGGAAGAGAAGAACAGGATCTAGCTAAACTGAATACAGTGTATATATATATATATCTATATATAGATATATATATATACAACACCTGCGATGCATATATATATACAATACACTGTAAGTGCAGCTAACTGACTTGACCTGCCTACTCTATCTAACTTAAATCAAATGACACTGTCTCTCTGTCTATCTATCTCTCTCCTGTCTCCACCACAACACATTACACAAGGCCGCCACGGAGGCGGCCTTATATAGTGTGGGGTGTGTACTAAACCCCCTGAGCCATAATTGGCCAAAGCCTCCTTTGTGGTGTGGTGGTGCTATTGATGGGAAGCATGTGAGGATTGTCCCACCACCCAACTCTGGCTCTTATTACTACAACTACAAAGGCTTTTGTAGTATTTTCATGTTGGTGGTGGTGTTGGCCAATTATGAGTTTCTATACCTGGACGTTGGGAAAAAACGTCAGAAACTCTGACGAAGGAGTGATAGCCAAGAGTTCTACCGGCAGCTACAAAATGGCCCATTGTGGTTGCCACCTCCTGAGGAGAATGTGGAGGGCCTCAACTTCATTTTTGTAGTGGATGAGGCCTTTGCTCTGGGAGAATATCTCATGAGGCCGTTCCCCATGAGGAACATGACCCCAGAGTGGAGGGTTTTCAATTACCGGCTGTCTCGTGCCAGAAGAGTGGTAGAGAATGCCTTTGGCATAATGACAAGCCGGTTCCGTCTCTTCCTAACGGCCAAGAACCTGGCTGAATATAAACTGAACCACGTGGTGTTGTGCTGCTGCATTCTACACAACTTTTTAAGAAAGAATTCAGCCAGCTATCTGGCCTCAGTTTCGACTGAGGCCGACTTTTCATTTGAAACTGCAGTGATGACGGCTCTCGAAAGTGGCCGTGCTGGCTTACCTGCCCAAAGCGCCTGCAAAGTCAGACAAAACATATGTGGATTACTTTGTGGGTAGAGGAGCAATTACATAGTTACATAGTAGGTGAGGATGGAAAAAGACACAAGTCCATCAAGTCCAACCTATGTGTGTGATACAGCAAAATGTGGCAGATGTCCAATAAAAGTTTTTCAAAAAACTAAACTCATATTTCATTTGAATTACTGTTTGTGTTTCTTATCTGTCTCCTAGGTTCTCAAATGGCCTTTTAATTTTGTCCATTTTATTCAATAGTGCAAATGTAACTTATTGGATACATGAGGTGTCAATCTCTTCTTCAGCTATTATGTTGTGCTGTGGGTCTGCTACACACACACTAATGTAATGCAATTAATGTATGTAATGCATTAATGATAAAAATATTCATCCTTTTTAACTCCTTGAATTCATTGCTTGGAGTCCCTAAAATGGCCTGATTTTGGCACATTTTATAGCACTTTGTCACTGTAACTACACCAACTTAACAAATACACTGGTATTGAGCATTGAAATAAGAAGCCAAACATTGTTGAGTATAAAACATTTTACTCCAAGGATATTCACATGTGTGTTATAAACGATTTTCGAACAAACCAACATCTTGTATACATCATGTATAACATGTATGTTTGTCATTAATTTGCAATTTTTGGGGCTAAACAGGCATGTTTAAAAACATAACATACACACCCCTAACGCAGGAACTTACAAAGTTCAACTTTGCTAAAGTGAAGGCCATATGAGACATTAGTATGTCAAAACTGTGTTGATCTTGCCTTCATCAGATGGGGTGATCTCACCCCTTAAAAAGCCAAATTTTGAAGATGCACACAAATTGGGACTCCAAATTTGGATTTCCCTCATGATCCCATGCCTAAAATGTGTGTCTTTTCCCTACATCTATTTTGCTAAAGCCCCAAAACACACAGTGTGTCAACATGTGCTATCTCCCATCATGGGATATCAATGTACGCGTTTTGTGGGTGCAACCCCTTCCTCCAAACTAAAGTAGGTGAGAGGAAGGGGTTGCACCCCCGAAACACGTCCATTGATTCCCCATGATGAGAGCCAGCACATGTTGACACACTGGGGCTTATTTCAGAAAGGCCAATCCACTTTGCCCTACAAATGCACTTTCAAGTGCACTTGCATTGCACTTGTAGTGCAAAGTAGTTTTGCCTTTTTGAAATAAGACTCAGTGTGTCAACATGTCAAAATAGGCCTGAACAAATGTAGTTAACCTGCATCTCCTAAAAATGTATTAGTGGTCGAACGAATGATGTTCAATGTCCCACGAACGATTCCTGTGTCCATGAACCTCAAACTTGGCATTTTAAACTGTACAACAGTAAAGAAAAGCACATGGACCAGCATGAAAGTAATAATAATAATAATAGGAACACATGACAAATACTTACTTTTTTGCAGCACTTTCCTGATCTTTCTATACTGATCTTGCTCTCTCAATTTAAGGTCTGACCAGCGTTTTCTCGATTGATCCTTGGATCGTCGTACCCCAAAATTCCTGTGCAGACTTCTAACAACTTTAGCCATGATCTTGGCCTTTCTGACATTTGGGTTTCTGTACGGTCCATGATTCCCATCATAGTCTGTCCTCTTTAAGATGTCCACCATCTCCACCATTTCTTCAAAGGACATATTTGAGGCCTTATATCTCCTCCTGGATGTGGACGTTTCTTGCTCCGGGCTTTCGTCATTGCTGCTATCAGCACACACCTGCTGTCTCACCGCCATTTGCTCTCCCACTGCCCTGAAAGAGAAGAGGCAGGAAATACACTAGAAAGAAGGACAGGGGCGGAGTTTCACACATGAATAGGAAGTAAAAAAAATTAAGCAGCGCTTAAAAACAAAAAAACATACATATGAATATATGACATTTGTGAAGAATGTACACCATGTGAGAAAATTGAATGAATAGAGACCAATAAGTCAAATAATTGTAAACAATGTCCATAACTAGATGTAAGCCAATAAATATCAATGCAGGTCAACAAGTGAAGAAATCATGCAAGGAAATCTTGTGAAGAAACTGCCACCAATTGGTTAAAGACTTACCAGAAAGGTTGCACTTGAAGAGGCATACACCTTTCAAGTCAAAAAGGCTTAGGTGTCACAACACCATGGTTGATGGAAGGCCACCGACAGTCCTGATAACATTGATACCACTGACTTGGTATAACTTGGTGCATCAGTATGTGTTCAAATGGACATCAGATGTTTAGACGGCCAGGATGGGGACACTCAGGGAGGCAAAAAAACAGCTCACACGATGAACCCAAAGAGTAAAAAAGGGATCCACATAGTGTGATACCGTTTCAAGTAATTTTAATTAAAAAAGATAATAATTGAACACTCACATGTCAATCAAAAAAAAATCGCATAGTTGATGGCACAATGGTAATAGCGGCACTTCATCTGACGTGTTTCATCTAAGTAGACTTCATCTGGGGTATAAGTAACCGTCATCACCAGTGTGCTTTATATAGGGAGAGATGTGACTCCAAATTGAATTGAATCAGCACCCACCGGAAGTTCCGGTCAAACGAACGTCACTTCCGGTCCAGAGTGTTTGATCACAAAGGCCCACGAATAATGGTGCACTCTGCTCAATATAAAACTACAACAACACAGTGGCTTAAATATGAGTTAATTACCAAGCGGCAGTGATGATAAACGAAAGGGATCAAGGATCGCGTTAAATAACACAAGCGTCCCAACATCTCTGTCATGCACCAAGCCTCACTATGGGTCCCGCTAGCGTCACCTCTGTAATAAACCGGAAGTGATGGCGTTTCAAGCCTCGATCTCGACGGAGAGCTGGAGACCAACTAACGGCACGACCCGCCCGTCAGCCAATAGGAGGGCCCCGAAAGATAAAAGGTTGGAAATCAGCAAATATCTACGGATGGGTATTAACCATGAAAACCATGTTAAAGAACACAAAAACTTGCCAAAAACTTGCTGATATCAGCACAAACACCAGCTAACAAAAGACTTCCCCTTCATATGGTAGTAATAATGGGCAAATGTAGAAAAAGGCAGTAATATCACCATTCGGGTCAATTCAAAAATTAAGCCACATCATATACAGATAAATAGTGCACATCAAATTGACATAATAAGGAGAATATTGAAAATCCCCTATACATTATAACCAAATACTAGGTTAATAAACCATATACAAATAAACACATGAATGGAATAAATGTAATCCCCAAAATCAATTGGAAAAGTAAACAGTAGAGAGAAGCCTCATGCTTTATTAATAAAAGCATTTATGTCCCACTCCACATTTATACCAAATGGGGCGTGGGACTGTAACTGGTAAATCCAAATAGTTTCCAATCTGGAAACGCCCCTTGTGGGGGCACCCCCTCTCCATGGGGGAATTAATCTATCGATTATCACAAATTTTGTTCCCCTAGGGTCACAATTATGGAACTCCCGGTAGTGCCGTGGAACTGTATGTTTGATACTTCCACTTTTTATTTTAGTAATGTGTTCACTGACCCTAACGGAAAATGTGCGTATAGTACAACCCACAAACTGTTTACCGCATGAGCAGGTCAGTAAATACACCACATTAGTAGTGGCGCATGTTCAAAATTGTTTGATAGGAAAAGTGCATTTCGTAACCGTAGATGAAAATTCCTTGATAACCCGCCATTTACAGCTGTTATAATGGCAAACTTTGAATTTTTTGCAGGGCTAGCATCCAATTAGGTTATGAAAAAAGGAGGTCCTCACTGGTTGGTTAATAACATTGGGGGCAATCTTACTCCTTAACGACGGAGCTCCCCTATAGATATCTTTGGCTTTTACAGATGTTATAATGGCAAACTGTGAATTTTTTGCAGGGATAGTATCCAAATAGGTTATGAAAAAAGGAGGTCCTCACTGATTGGTTAATAACATTGGGGGCGATCTTACTCCTTAACGATGGAGCTCCCCTATAGATAACTTTGGCTTTTTCTGAAATCAGTGATCCCAAGATATGGTCACTCCACAACACTCCCCAATGGCGATCAATGATAGATTTAATTTGTCTATGTTGTATTGAGAAGGATGTTAACAGTGAACATTTGAAAGAATCGTCACAATCTCTAAGGGGTTGGTCACCCAACAATGATGCACGATCAATGGTTAGAACTTTTTGGAAATCAGAGTCAATATCATCCTGTCTGTAACCCTTATCAAGAAACCTTTGTTTTAACCACTTGACCACTGGGCACTTAACCCCCTTCCTAACCAGACCAATTTTCAGCTTTCGGTGCTCTCACATTTTGAATGACAATTACTCATTCATACAACACTGTACCCATATGAAATGTTTGTCCTTTTTTTCACACAAATAGAGCTTTCTTTTGGTGGTATTTAATCACCGTTGGGTTTTTTATTTTTTGCGCTATAAAAGAAAAAAGACTGAAAATGTGGTAAAAAAATGAATTTTTCTTTGTTTCTGTTATAAAATTTAGCAAATTAGTAATTTTTCTTCGTAAATTTTGGCCAAAATGTATACTGCTACATATCTTTGGTAAAAATAAGTACAACTTGGTGTATATTATTTGGTCTTTGTGAATGTTAGAGAGTCCAAAAGCTATGGTGCCAATATCTGAAAATTGATCACACCTGAAGTACTGACGGCCTATCTAATTTCTTGAGACCCTAACATGCCAGAAAAGTACAAATACCCCCCAAATGACCCCCCCAAAGAAGACATTCCAAGTTATTTGAAAAGATGCATGGTGAGTTTTTTTGAAATTGTCATCTTTTCCCACAATTCTTTGCAAAATCAAGATTTTTTTTTCTTTTTTTTTTCACAAAATTGTCATATTAGAAGGTTATTTCTCACACACAGCATATGCATACAATAAATTACACCCCAAAACACATTCTGCTATTACTCCCGAGTATGGCGATACCACATGTGTGAGACTTTTATACAGCCTGGCCTCATACAGAGACCCAACATACAGGGAGCACCTCCAGGTGTTCTGGAGCACCCAGGCCAATTCTGACATTTCTCTCCTACATGTAAAAATAATCATTTATTTGCTAGAAAATTACATAGAACCCCAAAACATCATATATATTTTTTTAGCAAAGACCCTAGAGAATACAATGGCGGTTGTTGCAACTTTTTATCTCGCACGGTATTTGCGCAGCAATTTTTTCGAACGCTTTTTTTGGGGAAAAAAACAGTTTTGTGCTTTAAAAAAAAACAAAACAGTAAAGTTAGCCCAATGTTTTTGTATAATGTGAAAGATGAAGTTACCCCAAGTAAATAGATACCTAACATGTCACCCTTCAAAATGGCACACGCTCGTGAAATGGTGCCAAACTTCGCTACTTAAAAATCTCCATAGGTGACGCTTTAAAAATTTTTACTGGTTACATGTTTTGAGTTACAGAGGAGATCTTGGGCCAAAATGATTGCTCTCGCTCTAACGTTCGCAGTGATACCTCACTTGTGTGGTTTGAACACCGTTTTCATATGTGGACGGGACTTATGTATGTGTTCGCTTCTGCATGCGAGCACACGGACAGGGGAGCTTTAAAAAATTTTTTTTTTTTATTGTTCATTTTACTTTATTTATTTTAGTTTGACACTTTTTTCCCCCCAAAAAAAATTTTGATCACTTTTATTTCTATTACAAGGAATGTAAACATCCTTGTAATAGGAATATGGCATGACAGGTCCTCTTTACAGTGAGATATGGGGTCAATAAGACCCCACATCTCACCTCTAGGCTGGGAAGCCTGAAATAATAAAAAAAAATGATCCTGGCTTCGATCGTAGCGGTGAGTCGGTAGAAGCACCGGAGGGTGGCGGGAAGGGGGGGCGTACCCTCTCGCCTCCCATAAGAACGATCAAGCAGTGAAACAGTTCATAGTTCAATTTCCAAATCTAAGAGTGTATCTTGGTCTCACTAAACTCATAGTAAAAAACTATACCTCTATTATTTCCGTTAAGGAACGAGAAGAATTCTGATAAGGATTCTGGGGTGTCATCCCATAGGAGGAGGCTGTCGTCAATGTACCTTGCCCACAAAATGAGCTCAGGTCTCTGCTCAGCATAAACAACATCCTCCTCCCATTTGGCCATAAAAAAATTAGCAAGACTGGGGGCAAACTTTGCCCCCATGGCCACACCCCTCTGCTGAAGGTAGAACTTATCGTCAAACCAAAAATAATTCTGATGAGCAGCAAACTCGAGTAGTTCTACAACAAACTCAGCCTGAACTGAGATGAGAGTGGGGTCTCTTCCAAGGAAACTCCGTACAGCTTCAATACCTCTGTGGTGGGGGATACAGGTATACAAAGAGGCAACATCCACGGTGGCCATAATGTAATCACCTCCCACATTGACAGCTTCTAATAGTTTAATTGTATCTCTGGTGTCTTTGAGGCAAGATGGAGTTTTTCGAACAAGAGGTTGGAGGAAGAAATCGATGTATCTACCGATATGAGATGTGATGGAATCAATTCCACTAATAATTGGATGTCCAGGGGGATGTAATGAATCTTTGTGAATTTTGGGTAAATAATAAATTACCGGAATTCTGAGCCTGGGGGACAAGAAATTATTTTTCTTTATCATTTAGTATCAGTGAATCAAATCCTTTCTGGTCTAAAGTAATAAGATCTTTTTTTATACACTTGTGTAGGGTTATTGGGTTTCACGCATGTGCAGTGTATATAAAGCCATAACACGCGGACGTATGTACGATCTGTGAGTGGAGGACGGAAGATCGTTTTTGCGCAAAGGAATGTTGAAACAAAGGTACAATTGTAAACTGGGGCATCAGTGGTTAGTGGCCTATACTGCTTATAGATTGAGGCCTATATTGGGACAAGATTATGAAAGTTTAGCCTGACATTAGGGTTTGTGTTGTGTCTTACAGAAAAAATGATGGATAAATTTACTGCCCCTGACATCCTCCCTGACTTTATCCAACAATACCGGGAGCTGCCATGCCTATGGCAAGTTAAATGCAAGGATTGCTCCAATAAAATCAAGAGGAAGGCAGCGATGGAGAAACTGTTGGAGTTGGTGAAACCTGTGTATCCCATGGCAGACATCAGTTATTTGAAGGCCAAAATTGGTAGCCTGCGGAGCACATATAATAGGGAGCGCAAGAAGGTCCAGGATTCCCAGAGATCCGGAGCATCAGCAGATAACATATATGTCCCCAGGCTGTGGTACTACAATAGCCTGCGTTTTTTGTCAGACCAGACCGAACCCAGGCCTTCACTCTCAACACTTCCTTCCACATCAGCTGAGGCTCCTGAGGTCCGCCCTGGGCCTTCCACACAGGAAGAAGATGTGGAGGAGGCCAGCTTGACCCAGGTATAGCATTTTGAACATATTTGTTGTCAAAAATTGAATGATGTTAACTAGATGTTATTGTTCTCAAATTTCTGCTTTAACAAAGTGGTTTACATATCAATAGACAGTAGAGGCCAAAAATGTTTGGGACAAGAATGAAAAAATGCTGGGGTCAGAATTATAGTCTCGTCTATTTGTTAACATTCAATTTGCAATAGTCATGAGCTGAAGATGGCCAAAAAGTTAGAGGGGTTTTTAAACTAGGCGAAGGGGGGGAGGGTCCAGAGACAGTGATAGCCAGCGCGGAAGATATTCCAGAGGGTAGTATTGGGGGCATTAGTGGTAGGTTAACCAAAGCACAAAAACACAAGGTGAGTATAGTAGCAAGTCCAAGTTGCAATCTTGAAACACCCAATACGAGGACAATATGCGACCGGTCTAAACTATGTGGCATGTTCACCAATGCCAGGAGCCTGGCGGACAAGATGGGTGAACTAGAGATACTGTTGTACGAGGAGGATTTGGATTTTGTGGGAATTTCAGAGACCTGGTTCAACAGCTCTCATGATTGGCTGGCAAACATTCAAGGGTATACCCTATACCGCAAGGATAGAGAGGGTAAAAAAGGGGGAGGGGTATGCCTATATATCAAGAATAATGTACAAGTGAATGTGAGAGATGACATCACTGAGGGGGCTAGGGAGGAGGTGGAATCTTTATGGGTAGAGCTCCAAAGGGATGAAGCTAAGGGGAAAATAATACTTGGAGTATGCTATAGGCCCCCTAACCTGAGGGAGGAAGTGGAGACGGATCTCCTATCACAAATTGGATTAGCAGCAAGGATGGGAAGTGTTATCATAATGGGGGATTTTAATTATCCAGACATAGACTGGGCGGAGGGAACCGCGCATTCATTTAAGGCTCGCCAGTTCCTTAATGTCTTGCAGGACAATTTTATGGGTCAGATGGTAGACGCACCAACTAGAAATAAAACATTACTAGATCTACTGATTACCAACAATACAGACCTGATAACAGATGTGGAAATAGGGGGCAATTTAGGTAACAGCGATCACAGGTCAATTAGTTTCAGTATAAATCACACAAATAGGAGACATGAAGGGAACACAAAGACACTGAATTTCAAAAGAGCCAACTTCCCTAAACTACAAACCTTGCTAAAAGGCATAAATTGGGACAAAATATTAGGAACAAAGAATACAGAGGAGAGATGGGTTTGCTTTAAGAGCATATTAAATAAGGGCATTAGCCAATGTATCCCATTGGGTAATAAATTTAAAAGAGCGAACAAACATCCTGGATGGCTTAACTCCAATGTAAAAATGCATATAAAAGCAAAGGAGAAGGCCTTCAAAAAATACAAGGTTGAGGGATCATCCACAGCATTCAGAATTTATAAAGAATGCAATAAGAAATGTAAGGGTGCAATTAGGATGGCTAAGATAGAACATGAAAGACACATAGCGGAGGAGAGCAAAAAAAATCCCAAGAAATTCTTTAAGTATGTAAACAGTAAAAAAGGGAGGACAGACCATATTGGCCCCATAAAGAATGAGGAAGGACATCTGGTTACAAAGGATGGGGAGATGGCAGAGGTATTGAATTTATTCTTCTCCTCAGTCTTCACGAGTGAATCGGGGGGCTTCAGTAACCAAAACTGCAGTGTTTATCCTCATGACACAACACAGGAAGCACCTACATGGTTAACAGAGGACGGAATTAAAATTAGACTTGAGAAACTTAACATTAATAAATCACCGGGACCAGATGGCTTGCATCCGAGGGTACTTAGGGAACTCAGTCAGGTGATTGCCAGACCGTTGTTCCTAATTTTTACAGACAGTCTATTGACTGGAATGGTACCAGCTGATTGGAGAAAAGCCAATGTAGCACCAATATTTAAAAAGGGCCCAAAAAACATCCCTGGGAATTACAGACCAGTTAGCCTAACATCAATAGTATGTAAACTCTTGGAGGGGATGATAAGGGACTATATACAAGATTTTAGTAATAAGAATGATATCATTAGCAGTAATCAGCATGGATTCATGAAGAATCGTTCTTGCCAAACCAATCTATTCACCTTCTATGAGGAGGTGAGTTGCCATCTAGATAAAGGAAGGCCCGTAGACGTGGTGTATCTGGATTTTGCAAAAGCATTTGACACAGTTCCCCATAAACAGTTACTGTACAAAATAAGGTCTGTTGGCATGGACCATAGGGTGAGTACATGGATTGAAAACTGGCTACAAGGGCGTGTTCAGAGGGTGGTGATAAATGGGGAGTACTCAGAATGGTCAGGGGTGGGTAGTGGGGTCCCCCAGGGTTCTGTGCTGGGACCAATCCTATTTAATTTGTTCATAAATGACCTGGAGGATGGGATAAACAGTTCTATCTCTGTATTTGCAGACGATACTAAGCTAAGCAGGGCAATAACTTCTCCGCAGGATGTGGAAATCTTGCAAAAAGACCTGAACAAATTAATGGGGTGGGCGACTACATGGCAAATGAGGTTCAATGTAGAAAAATGTAAAATAATGCATTTGGGTGCCAAAAATATGAATGCAATCTATACACTGGGGGGAGAACCTCTGGGGGAATCTAGGATGGAAAAAGACTTGGGGGTCCTAGTGGATGATAGGCTCAGCAACGGCATGCAATGCCAAGCTGCTGCTAATAAAGCAAACAGAATATTGGCATGCATTAAAAGGGGGATCAACTGCAGAGATAAAACGATAATTCTCCCGCTCTTCAAGACTCTGGTCCGGCCGCACCTGGAGTATGCTGTCCAGTTCTGGGCACCAGTCCTCAGGAGGGACGTACTGGAAATGGAGCGAGTACAAAGAAGGGCAACAAAGCTAATAAAGGGTCTGGAGGATCTTAGTTATGAGGAAAGGTTGCGAGCACTGAACTTATTCTCTCTGGAGAAGAGACGCTTGAGAGGGGATATGATTTCAATTTACAAATACTGTACTGGTGACCCCACAATAGGGATAAAACTTTTTCGCAGAAGAGAGTTTAATAAGACTTGTGGCCACTCATTACAATTAGAAGAAAAGAGGTTTAACCTTAAACTACGTAGAGGGTTCTTTACTGTAAGAGCGGCAAGGATGTGGAATTCCCTTCCACAGGCGGTGATCTCAGCGGGGAGCATTGATAGCTTCAAGAAACAATTAGATAATCACCTGAATGACCGCAATATACAGGGATATGTAATGTAATACTGACACATAATCACACACATAGGTTGGACTTGATGGACTTGTGTCTTTTTTCAACCTCACCTACTATGTAACTATGTAACTATGTAACTATGTAACTATGAGCTCAAAATTGTGTGTGATTGATGACCAAAAACCTAAAACTATGTACCATTTTCATACACAGGAAAGTATCAGCCGAAAGCCAAGAGGAGGCCATGCCAAGCAGCCTGACTGAATGCCAGGCTCCTCCCCTCTGCCCTCCAACAAAAAGGATCAGGAAGTCCAGAAACCTGGATGAGGCCACAGCTGCATTTCTACGGCGTGCAACTGCGATTAGCACAGCCCCTGATTCCAAGGAGGATTTTGGCTGCATGACGGGCTATAAACTAAAAGAGATGGAGGAGGACCAGTGCATTATGTGCGAATAAATAATCCTTAAGGTCCTGAACTAGGGGAAGAAGGGCCAAATCACCCCTAAAATGCACCTCTGCGAATTTGACCATCCTCCCCCCTCCACCTCCACCAACAACACAGCCACCCCACCCACCACAGCAGCATGGTGCACTGTGGCCAATGCAGCATCAACACTCCCAACAAGGCCACCAGGCTGGGGATTATCCCCAATATCATTTATAATTTTCTTTTTGTTAAATTTGAGTTTATGTTTTTTTTTTCTTTTTTGAGTGCATAGAATTCATTTTTGATTTAATTTATTTAATTTGTGTGGAAGGAAGTGTTGAGAGTGATGGCCTGGGTTCGGTGTGGTCTGGCAAAAAACGCAGGCTGTTGGAAGACCACAGCCTCAGGACATATATGTCATCTGCTGCTGCTCCTGATCTCTCGTAGTCCAGGACCATATTGTGCTCACTATTAAGTGGACTCCTCAGGTTACCAATTTTGACAGTCAAATAATTAATGTCTGCCCTGGGGTACAAACGCTTCACCAATTTCAACTGTTTTTCCATCCTTGCCTTCCTCTTGATTTTAATATGACCTTGTGCTCCCTATTGAATAAAACATTTTGATTTTGCAAAATACTTGGCTATGTATTTTACTTAAAAAAGGACAGTTTGTTTTTGAGTAGGCAGGTACATTAAAAAAAAAAATATATATATATATATATATATATATATATATATATATATATATATATATATTTTTTTTTTATATATATATTTTGGAGATCACTAGAAAAAAAATATTATTCTGAAAGGTCACTAGAAAAAAATAAAAAAAGAAATACGTTTGTCTGAACTCTGTGAGTATCACCAGCAAAGCAGCTTCATTATTATACCATTATAAAGAAGACGAGAATGCGCTGCATTGAGGGATTTCATAATTTGCCGCATCACAAATGTGATATCTCCATTACGAACGCTTGTTTTACAAGACAGAGCGCTTCCAGCTCGTCCTTGCTGCTGAGCATGCGTGTTTGTACTTTGGACTTTTGTCCGATGGACTTGTGTACACACGATCCGAAAATCCGACAACACATATTTGTTGGCGGAAAATTTGAAAACATGCTAGCCAACATTTGTTGGTGGAAAGTCTGACAACAATTGTCCGATGGAGCATGCACACGGTCAGATTTTCTGCCAACAGCCTGACATCCAACATTTCCGGTCGGAAAATCCGATCGTTTGTACGGGTCTTCAGGGATTATAGCTTTCTGGCATAGCAGAAAAAGTAGAGCAAGTAATGTTTCCCGGCTAGGCTAAAAAGACAAATGTGAGATGAAAGTATTATTAATATAGTGTTACCTGAGAAGGCAGTTTTACAAACCCAAACCTGGGCTATAGCTAATTAATATCAAATCATGTTGATAGGGGCTGCAAGGCTGTGAGTACATTTCCAGCAATATGATAAGGTGCAATAAGATAAAATCTTCCTCGACCGGGGATTTGTTGAACTCGATGGTTTCCCGCAAAGTTGCTATGGGTTCCTTGAGCAACAAGCAGTGACCAATTCATTTTCAACCTACACTATAAAAAGTAAAGATCTGGCATGGCTTTATACATGGTGTGAATGAGGCACATAGAAAACAGCCCTAGCGTTGACCTGCATTTATCCAATGCAGAAAAAAATAGGTCACTCCAGATGAATGATCTCTAAAAACACTGACTGCATGAAGACAGCTTCTTTTGGCCCCTGTAACCGAATTCATCCAGCTGATGAAGCACAATGCCACTAGCAGATGACATGAAGAATGGTTTGGGACAGGTTGTATATATTCAACTCAATAGAGTCAGGAATTTTGTTGATAAGTTGGAATTATGGCTTCAAGGTTACTGGTTGGTTTTTCGGAAAAGTCTGCCACTAACATGATTAGAAGACACCCATTGTTGTCCTCTTTTTCAAAGATTCTATAAGCATTTAGCTTCAGTTTAACCGCTTAAGGACCAGCCACCGTCATTATACTGCAGCAGGTTGGCTCTCCTGGGTGAATCGCCGTAGGTGTATGTTGGCCGCTTTAAGAGCGATAAGGGGCGCGTCCAACGCCGGAGCCGATGCGCATGGCCGGCAGCCTTGATGTCCTTCGGCCAACCATGATCGCTCCACAGAGAGCCAGAATGGGGATGTGTCAATGTAAACAGATAGATCCCCGTTCTGACAGGGGAGTAGAGAGAGATCTGCTGTTCCTAGTGATTAGGAACAGCGATCTCTCTCCTCCTCCAGTCAGTCCCATCCCCTCACAGTTAGAAACACCTCCCTAGGGAACACATTTAAACCCTTGATCGCCCCAATGTTAACCCCTTCCCTGCCAGTGACATTTATACAGTAATCAGTGCATTTTTATAGCACTGATCACTGTATAAATGTCAATGGCCCCAAACATGTGTCAAAAGTGTCCGATCTGTCCACCGCAATGTCGCAGTCTCAGATCGCCACCATTACTAGTAAAAAAAATAATAATGATACAAATGCCATAAATCTATCCCCTATTTTGTAGACGCTATAACTTTTGCGCAAACCCATCAACATATATTTGTTGAGGTTTTTTTACCAAAAATATGTAGAAGAATATATATTGGCTTAAACTGATGAAGAAATTTGTTTTGTTTTTGGATATTTATTATAGCAAAAAGTAAAAAATATATATATTTTTTTCAAAATCATCGCTCTTTTTTTGTTTATAGCACAAAAATAAAAACTGCAGAGGCGATCAAATACCACCAAAAGAAAGCTCTATTTGCGGGAAAAAAAGGACATACATTTTGTTTGGGTACAATGTCGCACGGCTACGCAATTGTCAGTTAAAGCGACGCAGTGCCGTATCGCAAAAAAGTGGTTAAGTGTACACTGTTATTACAATTAAAAAGTTTATTTAGATATAATTTTTAAAATAAATAAATTTTTTAAATACTCATCGTTATTGCTTCTGTAGAATCCGAAGTTTGCTCTCTGGCACAGTTAGTTGTGGTGATATTATATTTTAATATATTATATATTATATTTTATATATATATATATATATTATATTTATTATAATTAAAAAGTTTATCAAAATATAATTTTTAAAATGAATACATTTTAAATACTCATCGTATTGCTTTTGCTGAAAAAGAAAATTTGCTCTCTGGCACAGTTAGTTGCTGCTAGAATTTTCAGAATCCAACATGTCCAGGTCTGTCTGTGTCCCCCCATTATGGCTCCCTTCTGGGTGCTATGTCCCTAGTTGGTCCTTTAAAACTACGATAAGAAACTTTTTTTTTAATTCAAAGAATTATAGTTTAATTCTCAAATGTCTTTATTTGTGTATTAACAGTTTGTTAAGTATTTGTAAAGACATTAAGTTCACCATTTTTTAATATTTTTTTTAATAGTTAAACATTCTATTGTGACCTTTTATTCCCATAAATCTCATTGTAAACACAAATTGCCTCATCCTGTGTTTTTCTCTCAGCTCCGACTTCATGCCTTATAAAACCCTGGTTCTCTTCGCCAAGCTTGTAAAATTCACTATCTACTTCTGACACCATCTGTCCCAATGTTTGTTCTTTCACACTACTACATTTTTATTCCTCCGAATCTTCCTTAATTGCCCTTCTGTCATCTCTTATGTTGCAAAATGTCTCTCAGCTTTACACACAATACAGTCAAGAAATGTTTGTGAAAGCTAATTACTGTTGCTAGTTATGACTGATCTGTAATTTTGTTGGCACCAGCAATATTTTCAGCAATGGATAAAAAGAAGTTAAAAGTATTTCATGCTTTAAAAAACTGTAGATATGTATATTAGTGCTTATTAACCAATTACTTTTTACTTTATATCATTGGCATTGTCACTGCTGACGAATCAAGCAATACATTTTTTTAAAAGTCTCTTGCTGAAGACTAAACCATCCGCATAAATCAGTAAAGTCTGGGAATCAATAAATAAAGACCTTGGAGGAGACAATGCAAATCAGTGGTACAGGAGCAAACAAAGTTGCTTCTCAGTCAGCAACTTTTCTGCGATAAGTTTACAGTTTATTTGCAACTTAATTGCATATTAGTTCCTGGGCAGCCAACAGATTTGCAGATTTATTACCAAAGATGACACTGATTTTACTAAACATATGAAAAATTAGGAAGTGGTCAGGGTCAGGTTTCATTTGCTTCTAGTGCAACTTAAGACCCCTTTCACACTGGGACGCTTTTCAGGCACTCTTGCACTAAAAATAGCGCACGAAAACTGCTTCCCATTAATTTCAATGGATGCTTTCACATTGGGGCGGTGCGCTGGTGGGGTGGTGCAAAAAATCCTGCAAGCAGACTCTTTGGGGCATGTTTGGAGCGCTTTAACCACTTCAGCCCTGGAAGGATTTGCCCCCATAATGACCAGGCCATTTTTTGAGATACAGCATTTTAACTGACAATAGCGCGGTCGTGCGACGCTGTACCAAAACAAAGTTTAGGTCCTTTTTTACCCACAATTAGAGATTTCTTTTGGTGGTAATTGATCACCTCTGCGGTTTTTATTTTTTGCGCTATAAACAAAAAAAGACCGACAATTTTAAAAAAAACTATTCAGTTTCAGTTTAGGCAGATATATATTCTTCTACATATTTTTGGTAAAACAAATCGCAATAGGCGTATATTGATTGGTTTGCACAAAATATATTGCATCTACAAACTACGGGATAGATTTAGGGATTTTTTATTTTTTTATTGTTTTTACTGTTAATGGCTGTGATCTGTGATTTTTAGCAGGACTGCGACATTGCGGCGGACAAATCTGACCCCAATTGACACTTTTTGGGGACCAGTGACATTATTACATTGATCAGTGCTATAAAAATGCATTGGTCAAGGTAAAAATTACACTGGCAGGGAAGGGGTTAACACTAGGGGGCGATCAAGGGGTTATGTGTGGTGTTCCCTAGGTGTGCTCTAACTGTAGGGGGGATGGGCTGCCTGAAACATGACAGAGATCCTTGTTCCGGATCACTGGCAGAACGGGGAATCACCTGTTTACATAGGCAGTTCCCCGTTCTGCCTCTTCTCTTCTGCGGTGTGCGGCGGCACGCATGCGCACACTATCCTCCTTGCATGGACCGACGAACAGGTATGTTGGTTCGCGCAGGAGAGCCATCGGCTAGTGGTTAAAAAGCACCTCAAAAACGCTACTGTCCATTGAAATGAATGGGAAGCGCTTCCAAAGCACTTCAAAAATCCGCAAAAGCGCAGCTAAAGCCGCAAAAGCGCAGCAAAAGCACCGCAAAAATGCCTGATGTTTTATGAGCAGTTTTTGAGCCCTCAGGATGAAAGGGGTCTTAGAGCAGCAAAAGTGGAATTTATGTTTTAAACAGTGATGGCTGGTGCTCCATCAGTCGGATGGAGGGCTTCAGACGGACCTAACCCTGGAGCCCCCCGTACCGCGCACTATACCCACACTCACACACCCCCCATAGCCAGCTCACTTACCCTGTGCTGACAGGTAGAGATGGTGATGGCTTGTATCCTCCATACGTCTCCTCATCTCCTTCCTCCTCCTCCTCCCTTATAAGATGGCCTGTCCTTTCTGCACTGCGCTCCGGACCCCACAACTGGGTGGTCTCGGAATGCAGTGCTTTGCGCCTCGAGACCACCCTTTTTTTAAAGCCTATTAGAGCCTCTGGCTCTAATAACGTGCTTCAAACCACCCCCATTGGAATCCATGCCTCTGGTGCCCTGTATGTAGATGCACCCCTAATGGATGGGCTGCCACTGAATTTAAGCCAGGGATCGCCAAACTACAGCCCTCCAGCTGTTGCGGAACTACACGTCCCATAATGCATTGTAAAACTCTGACGTTCACTGATACTGATAAGAATTGTAGTTCCTGAAAAAAAACATAGTTTGGAGACCCCTGATTTAAGCTGTAACCTTGTAATAAATATGTTTCACAATCTGTCTCACTGCTTCTGTTTAGCATTGCCTAGCTCAGCAACAGAATTGATGAATATCCCCCATTGTTCATTAAACCCAAAAATTAACTATAGGTATAAATGTCAGCCCGGCTGTAAAATAATGTTAAAAAATTACATATACAGATAGCAATTATATTGGCCAGGCAATGCACTGACACCTTTGTTGCCATAGTACTATGGGCTGGGTGTTTAGTGTGCTCCTGTGCCTTTAAGAAGGGGTGGGCTCCCTCCAGGTTTATCTGCCCTACACCTGTCCATCTAAATGCATGTGCTTCCATTGTTGGAGACTCACAGAAATTAGAATTTAGGTCCACAGAAGATGAAAAATGACTTATACAGATAGCAATGGATTTTATAACATGAGTACAATGGGAGTGCCTATTACTATGGAGCAAAATCGGGCCAATAACAAGCTGCTCCAAAATGCTTATTTTTTATCATTGCCTGGAACAATAACAAGCTGCTTCAGATCAAGTATTGTGCATGCGCCATACAAGAATTGGTGTGTGCACTAGAGTTGCACCAATACCACTTTTTTAAGACCGAGTACAAGTACCAATACTTTTTTTCAAGTACTCGCTGATTCTGATCTTCTGATTCTGATGCTTTTTTTTTTGTCATGTCATGTGACAGTGGCACTAATATGCAGCACTGTTGGGCACTGATAGGTGGTACTGATGAGGCGTGGACTGTGTCAGTAGTTTTTTATTTTATATTTTTTTACAATTTTATTTTTTACAATTTGTTTTTAATTATTTTATACAATTTAGATTTTTTTTGTTATTTTTTTTTTTTACTTTTTTACAATGCTTTTTTTTTTTTGAGGGAGGGTGAGGGAGGTGTTTTTGTTTTTTTTTTACAAATTTACTTTTAAATATTTATTTATTACAAGTTTATTACAAGTTTACTTTTTTTTTAATTTTTCTATCAACCCTGTTTGGTGAATTGTCAGGGGTCTGACATCTCCCGTACTCGTGCAAATGCTCAGTATCAGCAGCACAGGTACAGGTCCACTTTCATTTTATATTTGCATGCATTGGTGGTATAGTATATTTACATCTCAGTCCTCAAAAGTCAGATGTACCTGCAAAACAACAGGAGAACTTTAGCATGGTTGAGAACCAAAGTAGCGCCTTTACAATTTCTTTCTTCTCTATAAAAACCCAGCTTTACTTGGTTGACATGCTGGCATATGGATTAATTTGATATTATGAACATGGAAACTGGTTCACCACTACCTCTTTGCTGATCGTTTCCCCGCAAGGGAACTTGTGGAAGCTATAGACACTCCATACAGTTTACAGAGTGGGAAAACCCATAACCTAGAGTTAACCTGTTACAAAGATCTTAGGTTGGATGAAATTTTAAGTTACTTATGGAAGTGGACTGGAAAAGTAGCTGCCCATGTGCACATAACATTGGTCTGTTAGACCATATAGTACACTAAATATGCACTGAAAGGTGATGATTCATGCTGTGATATTACAGTATGCCAGAGGCAAATTAAGTAGTTTTTAATGTCATAAATAGTTGATATGTGATCTGGTTGTTTACAAAAATGAACTAATGCAACATCTGATAATATCCATTTTGATGTAACAATTGTATAGAGGGTTACAAAAGTTCAAACATCTATAAGTGTCTATAAAAAAAATCATCTATAAGTGTCTGTAAAAGTGGAGAAAGAAATAACAATCATCTATAGTTCTAAATGTTTGGTATTGAACTCACGATCAGATTATAAAAGCCTTTTACACTCTCCATCTTTTATGATTCCATCGTTGTAGCCAATCTCCCAAGTTCCATTGTTGGTAGTCCTATAGCTTATTTCACTATTGCTGCCAATCACTCTTTCCCTGCACGCTTTGTTAACATTCTTCTTTTTTACCATTTAAAAGGCAACAGTTAACTAACATAATCCAATTAATATACTGTATCAAAGGGAATATTTTACCTGACACACTAAAATAAAAATGTAATCCTCCAAAAAGCTTGTACACCAACAGCTCATTCAACCTGTGGATCCATCTTAAACTTTTTTTAAAGGTTCAGTGCACTTTAAACAGCTCCCCCCTCCCCCAGCACATCATGAATCTAGTCCTATAGGTACACAGAGCTATAATATTGTAGCCAGCTTAAGGGAGGGGCAGCAGGGTCTTACATACAATATGAATGAACAGCAGTAGCATTTCCTGCAAGACACCCCTCTCCCCACAATTATAGAAGGAAATTAAAATAGTATGTCAATTATATATTGCAAAAAGGGTGCTATTTAAACTCCTGTGCATTTTTAAATCTCTCAAGGTCAAGGATTTACAGTTAGTACTGTGGCCCATGGGCCCCATCTCTGGTTCGTGTTTCCCTTTTCTAGTGACACTTAATATACTGGTGATTTCATCTTTTAGCGTTAAATATACCATTGCCATGTACATAGATGTGTGTGCACTATAAAATGCTTTGAATTTTGAGTTTCTTAATGTATATATTATTTTAAGAGTAAATAACGCCATCTCTCAAGTTCAAGGATTTACAGTTAGTACTGGGGCCCATGGGCCCCATCTCTGGTTCATGTTTCCCTTTTCTAGTGACGCAGAATATACTGGTGATTTCATCTTTTAGCGTTAAATATACCATTGCCGTGTACATAGATGTGTGTGCACTATAAAATGCTTTGAATTTTGAGTTTCTTAATGTATATATTTTTTTTAGAGTAAATAACCCCCCTGAGGAAGAGAGGAAGACCATAACAGTACAGGTCGAAAACGCATCGGGGTATCCATATGGCTGGTATTCTGTAATGTAATGTTTTGCTCCACTGTATCAACATCACTATTCATGATGAAATGTGTTTTGTAGCATATAACCAGAGCTCATATTTGAATTCATACATGCTATTGGAATTTCATATGGCAATAAAAAGAATTCACAAATAGTTACTTCCTTTTTTTGGGTTTAACCCCTTTTTGCTGCTAAAAAAACCCTTGGGGGAACCTTTGCATATTGCAATTTTTTTGGGGTGTGCAGCCTCTTAATCTCTAAATGCGTGTTTTCTCTATTTTGATATTTCAGCTTCTTTACCCCTGATTTGGGTTTCCTCTGACTTACTGTGAGGCTTTTCATTTGCATTCTTAGGTTGGCTTTACTTTATTTTACAGGTACTGGTCCAGGTTTCAAAACTGTTTTGGGTACAGTAGACCTTGTAGCGGGATCTGCAGTTGGAGCAGATTTAAAAAACTGGGGCACAATTTACTTAATTTCTGGGCCCTGGAGTTTGGTATTGGGTATGGGTGAGACTGATTTTCTAGCTTTGATGACATCTTTTAGGGAAATCAGCAGACCCCTGAGATCTTTGGGTTGCTGGCTGCTCTTGTGATAAAGTGTTGTGAGGTTTTAAGAGTATTGATTCCTCTCTAATTAAAGTCTGGCAAAGAAAAAAAAACAAGTGTGCCCTATTGTCTTCCACTGAACACTAATTCTATGAGAGGGGAAGTATTTTGTAAGTACAATGAATGTGGCATACATCTGGTGTATTGTGCCAGCAGGCTCAGACCCTAATAAGCCATGCCCAATATTCAGCACCCATGTTTTGCTGGTTCTCATTTCCCTAGGATCTTTTGAGGTAACTTTATAAAAGTTAATTTTTGACTGATTAATGTGCATTACTGCACATTTGTTCTTTTTACTCTCAAAATGTAAATTACAATAATGAAAATTAACTAACTCCTATTTTATTCATTTTCATTCAAACCAAATTGTTACTCAAATAAAAATTGCAACAATTTCTGTGGACTCTAAAAAGAATAAAAAAAGTGTATATATATATATATATATATATATATATTTATAGATAATTAATAATTTCTAATAACACTTTAAACAAAAGAGAGACACATACTATTTAATAATACGTTGTCCTTGCCATATACACAAAAGCATTTGTATTTATGTATTGTACGCATAACTGTAGCATTTATTATTATACCGCCTTGTCTTTTTTATTCAGCACAAGATTGTTAGTGCCAATCTTGCTCGCTCTTTCTGATAATGTGAATAACAACAGCTTAGAGAATTGTTCTGTAGTGCAGGATTCTGGCACAGGATTCTGGGATACTTGCCACAACACCCATCACATGTAATGGATGTTTTCCTCTTGCCCTGTAAAACCACTTTTCTCTTGTTCACTGTAGATTATCAACTTTGAGAGTGAACAGGGTGATATCATTTTTATGGAAATATACTGATGAGAGACTCCTTAGGGCAAAATTCCAGTAATATTAGGACAGGCTGAAAGTCCTGTAGCAACTATGGAAGATGTTTAATCAGGAAATTGCATTCCCTTTCTATTTCTTTTAGGAACGCTTTTTACACATTTTGGATACGTTTTGTATGCTGTTAATACTAGACTTGAAACAATAAGCAAAGTAAATTTAACTTGCTTTTCATTTACACACTTTCTAGGAAATATGTTTTTTAAGTCAAAGTTTGAATCTGCTTTGTGCTGAATAGGAAATAACGCGTTTTGTATGAGGTCCATGGAAACGATGTAGTATTCCTTGGGTGTTAAATGTGCTCCTGAATGATTATCATACAGCCTTTAATAAGACTCTACAGAACAATTAGTAGATTATGCATTAAGGCAGGAGAGTTGAACACAAAATTACACAGGCAGTCTCTCTTATTAGACACACTTCACTTCTTGTTTTTTTTAGCTGTAGCTCGAACATCAGGCACTCAGATGCTGTCTTCACTTACTACAAGTGCCTGGCCACGTGGAAGTTGACGCTTATTTCTGTGTCTTCACTTGCTGCAATCCCATCAAAGCAGATTTCCTCGGTCTATAGGATCTCCGGATGACTTCACATAGTCTTTTTGGTCATATGACCTGGCATTGGGACACAACCATTGCATAGAATGTGCTACATGTATACATAATCAGGAATAAAGCAACCCAAATACATAATAAAGAGTAGGTGATTAACTAGGAAATAAAATACGTTAAAGGGCTACTGAAGTAGTCAACTTGTAAACTCAGTTGAAGATGAGGGTTGTTAGTGGGGTTTACATGTTATAGTAAACTGTGTGAAAACTTTTGGAAACAAAACTGCTACCCAGTTTCAAAATCTCATTGTAGCGCCATGGTGTGTAACTATATTGGTGTGTTTAGATGATGAGTTATAGTTATAGCAGGCATGTCCAAATTCCCGCCCGCAGGACAATTGCGGCCCACGTACCGGTTTCGAATGGCCCTTCTGGTAATTTGGACATGTATATCTTTTGTGGCCCCCAATGAATCCCAGAGCGCCGGGGGCCACAAAAGATATATATGCTGGCTGGCTTGCAGGGGATGAGGAGGGGGCGGGACGAGTGCCGTACATACAGGAGAATTTCCTGTTTACACGGCGGCCTCTGTAAAAGGAAGTCCCGTCTCCTGCGCTGCCAGTGGATGACTGTTCTGTCCATCATAGGAGGAGGGACTTTGTATTAAAGAGGCCGCCAAGAAAACAGGAGTTTCTCCTGTTTGTAATCTGTTGGTGCTCGTCATGCCCCCTCCCTGTCTCCTCCGAGGCTGCAGATGGGCATGAATCAGGCTGCACTGATGACAATGGGGGTGCTGCATTCATGGCAATGGGGGTGCTGCATTCATGGCAATGTGGGTGCTGCATTCATGTCAATGGGGGTGCTGGATTCATGTCAATGGGGGTGCTACATTCATGACAATGTGAGTGCTGCATTAATGTCATGTGGGTGCTGCATTCATGACAATGTGGATTCTACATTCATGTCAATGGGGGTACTGCATTCATGGCAATGGGGGTTCTGCATTTATGGCAATGGGGGTTCTGCATTTATGGCAATGGGGGTGCTGCATTCATGGCAACAGGGGTGTTGCATTCATGGCAATATGGGTGCTACATTCATGGCAATGTGATTGCTGCATTCATGTCAATGTGGGTGCTGCATTCATTTCAATGTGGGTGCTGTATTCATGGCAAGGGGTGCTGCATTCATGGCAACGGTGAGTCTGCATTCATGTCAATGGGGGTGCTGTAATAATGTCATTGGGGGTGCTGCATTTATGTTAATGGGGGTGCTGCATTCATGGCAGTGGTGGGGCTGCATTTATGGTAATGGTGAGGCTGCATTCATGGCAGTGGTGGGGCTGCATTCATGGCAATAGTGAGGCTGCAGATGGGCACTGATTAGGCTGCATTGATGGGCACTGACCCTTATTTTGCTTCACAGTTCTTTATTTAAAATGTAAGATATTTTCCTGAAACTTCCCTCTTAAAGTGAAGGTGCATGTTATATGCCAATAAATATGGTATATCCAAATAACACGCCCAAGCTCATCTCTTCACCACACACAGCCACAAAGGCTATCTATCAGTACAAAGTGGCGGAGAGAGGGGGAGGTATTCTTGTGGAGATATTTATGTCAAAGCACAGAGGCATAACAGACATATCCCAGATAGAAACGGCCACTAGCAGGGTCCTCCCTATGACACACACCGCACAATGAAAAATGCAGGATGTGACGCTGGGTGGCCACATAGTGCTGGGATAAAGCCAGCACCTGTCGCGGGGGCACCCGGAAGTAAATCACCAAGGGGAGGATAAACGGAAGGCCAGATCAAACAAAATATATAACAGCATAATAATGCAGTAACAATTGTTCAAGCATCAAACATGACAAAAACGTAGCAAAAAAATGGGGATATCCAATATAAAGGTAATAGTCTGAATGTCAAAAGACATTCTCTAGCACAATCAGTTAACATAATAAAAAGGAAAAAGGGGGGAAATTTTAACAATAAAGAGCATGATATACAGACACTAGATATTGCCAGCTTTGAGGATTAAAGTAAGGACAGGAAATATGCCAGATTACAGCATAATAGTTAAGATGGAGAAAAAAACAGCTAACTATAATTATGGTTGACAGAAACCCAATCAAATTTCCTCAAAATCGAAAAAATAGATTAGAAATAAAATAAAATAGTAATAAGTTAACCCCAATGGGCCACACAACAGGTAAAATGGAGAGATTGTCCAAAGTGGATGAGGGAGGTGATAATGGGGATATGGGTATTTCATAAAAAAGGTTTATATGTTTGGGCCTCATTGATGCCAGGAGCATGGATAGCATTGAGGCACTCAATCCAGATAGTCTCCTTATAGAGAATGTGTTTATCCCACTCCCCACCTCTAGGGTCTTTGGGGATTACAGCCAGTGCAATAAGCGAAACCAGAGATACGTCAAATTTGTGATACAAGTCCAGGTGTCTTCTCACGGCGGTCAACATTTTACTGTTAGCTGAGTAGTACACATGTTCGTTTATTCCACAATGGAAATGCCTGGCTGTTTTCCCACTTAAAAGTCGCCGCATCTACAGGACATGAGATATACAATCCCCTGTGTGTCACATTCCTCGTGGAAATTTGGAGTGAACATTTCTCCATTGGGGAGCAAAAATCTGGTGCCTGCAGCAATCCATGGGCAAAAAGCACATTTGCCACAACTGGTAATGCTGTGTTGGGGATTTCTAGAATTGGAATTAACAGAGTAGTGACTGGATACCAATTTGTCTGTGTATCTAATGAGTGATTATACATACTCTAGTTTTATATACAAGACTTCTCTACAGCTTAATTTCATGTACAATGATATAACTGGCCTCATCCCCCTTTTTCCCCCAATTATCCCCTTGTCTCGCTCTCCCCCTTCCCCCTCCCCTTCCTTTCCCTTTTTCTCTCCCTCCCCGTAGTTCATGGCCCTTACTTATTCCATTTTCTTTCCCGCTTCCCTCCCCCATTCTTCCCTTTCCTCTCTCTTTTCCTTCCCCCTTTTCCTTCCCTACCCTTATGTTGTATTTAATCTTTATCTATACTGTATTGTATTGTACTGATATTTTTCTTTTCCACATTTGTTAGTCATTTTGATTCTCTTAAAGAAGCGCAAGGCGCGTAACATGTAGAGCCAAGATCATTTCTACATAATTTTTCTGCAATGTAACTGTACTTGTGGATCCACTACCACAATGGAACGATATCCTCATCTTCCAGATTCCATGTAGTTGTTAACCGGTTATATTACAGTCGCTTTATTTCAATTAGTATTTGATTCATTAATGTGGATTTTTATATAAATTGTCTATGTTTATAAATAAAAGTATATTTTTGTATAATTTGTTTGGTCATGCCTAAAAAGTCCTGGCCCTTCTTTCTTCATTGAATCACCTCATAATTAAACTGGACGCGGCACTGTTTACCTCTATTGTATCCACAGTACCACTCTGTGTTGATACATGTACTATTTATCAACTAAATTTGGGTGGGAGCACTTTTTTTTTCTTTAAGTGGCTTTTACTATTTAAAAAAAAATATATATTACTAATTATCCAATATTCTAGTAACTTAGCCCCAATACTTCCTTGTTGTTAAGCATGGACTATGTAGGCTCGGCTTGGACAGGCTATATAACCGAAATTCAGACTAACTGCAATGTTGATACAGAACAAGAGATAGGCATCAATCAATATATGGCAAAAATGAAACATTTACTTAAAAAGAAATCTAAACTTCACTGGCATAAAGAATTCATACAGAAATATGTTTGCAAAAACATTAACCCTCTGGGACTGAGAGTACAGGTATATCCTTCTTTGCAGAATGCCTCCTCTGAATTTAGAGTAGCTTGGGGAAGTGTTCTAACACAATGTAGTGTAGAATTAATTAAACTATTAATTATGCAGTATCAATCTGAATTTAATATTCTTGACCAAGATATTCTAATGTTACAATCATTGAACGATGATATCAAAAATCATACCCAATACACTAAGCGTTGGCAGGAAACTAAGCACTATGTAACGAGAATCACTAAAGACATAATTTTTAAAAAACAAAATAAACTATCGAAAGACAGATTAGCCTTTATAAAAGGCTTTGCCTATCGTTGGCAAAATCCTGCTCAGGGCAGAGGCTCTAGGAATAGCCACCGAATGTTTTGTAATAAAGCGAATAATCAACTTGTAACTGATGATGATACCGAATCTGACTTCTACTTTTTCTTCACAGTCTCTTCCTAGAAAAGGAAACACGGCTTTCTCTCATAGCAACCAAGGAGCACGTAAGCGGGATTATGGTGGTGGGTCCTTTACACCCTATTCTAAAAAACGTCCCCCCACACAGGATACTACTTTGGTAAATCAGAACCAAACACATGGTAATCTTCAGACTAATGGTGCTGGGTATCATTCACAAACTAAATATATGGGTGCCACTGCGATACAAGCTTTACAGATTTTAAACACTCAGTCACAAATTCAAAATTCATCTCAATTATCTTCAGCTCACATTATGGCATCAGCAGAATGCAATACACTTGTCCCCTCCATTGCTACATCCTTTGACAATTCACAATCATCATCACACAATCCACAATTGAATATACCACCTGCGATGGTACTGGAAGCCAGCTATCTTCAACTCCTAATTTACCAACTCCACCACTCAATGCTAAATTCAAACTTACATCTCAGAGATTCCCTGATCTGATGACCAATCCCAATGTTTGGGCCTTTCTGATGGGTACGGTCAATGATATTAAACAGGTGACCATTACTCCCAGACAAAATAATCTAACGCAAGAACAACTACAGGCCATTCAGAGACTACAGAACCATCCCGACCTTGAGATCAAGGTGGCTGATAAAGGGGGCAACATTGTCCTAATGACCAAGGCTAATTATGAAAAAATGTGTATGAATATACTACGCAACAAGAACTGGTATTCACTAGTATCCGTGAGCCATACCTTGAAATTTAAGGCTGAATATCTATCTATCATTGGCTCTGCTCATCAGAAGGGACTCATCGATCAAAATCTCTATAACTACCTTAACATACGAACTCCTAGGGAAGCAACCATTTACACTTTACCAAAAGTACACAAGCACCCATCACTGCCCCCCGGTAGACCCATTGTGTCAGGTATTGGCTCACTGACGGAAAATGCATGTCGTTTGGTTGACTACATTTTAATGCCCCATGTTTTAGGACTACCATCCTACATTAGAGACACACTCGATCTTCTGAAACACATTGAGGGAATGTGGTCATCCCTCCCAATGCCCTGCTTGTGACATTGAATGTTGAGGCTTTATACTCTAGCATCCCTCACGAGCAGGTCATCGGGACGGTTCGTACCTTCTTACGTGAGCAGGATCACCACCAATGGGATTACTGTGAGTTTATATTGGATCTCCTCCAATTCATTCTAACTCGTAACTGGTTCAGGTTCAAGAAGTCCCACTTCCTCCAGGTGCAGAGGGTACTTGCTGCGCACCTGCCTACGCCAACCTGTACATGGGGGTGGGAACATGCCCTTTTCTCTGACGAGTCCTTGTCGTCATTTACTAACCATGTGCTATGTTGGATGCGCTACATTGATGACCTTTTTCTTATCTGGACGGGCACTCCAGCTTTATTAGCCACATTTGTTGATACCTTGAATCAGAATCAGTTTAACCTAAAATTCAGTTGCTATTCTTGGATCTCATTATATTCAAAGACCCGGACAATTGTTTAGCCTCTACACTCTTCAGAAAACAGACAGCCAGCAAAACATCATTGCACGCTGACAGCGCCCACCCTATGGCGCTCATTCACAGTATCCCTTATGCTCAATACTTGAGGCTGCACCGCAATTGCACCCACTTTGAAGAGTTCAAAATACAGGCTAATCTACTTCACACTTGACTTTGGGCAAGAGGGTACAGCAAATCACTACTCCGCAGTGCCTTTAACAAAGCATTGCGTTAGTCTCGTAATTCACTCTTGTTTAAGACCAAGGCTGTCAAACCCAACTATACAGTTAAATACATTACAAGATACTCTCAACAACATCAAGAGTTATGCAATATATGAGCAAACTACTGGTCACTACTACAAGAGGATCCTATTCTTAACAAATACATCAGCCCACATCCAGAAATTACCTTTAGAAGAGCTAGATCGCTAAAAGACAAAATGTATCCAGTCACTACTCTATTAATTCCAATTCTAGAAATCCCCAACACGGTATTACCAGTTGTGGCAAATGTGCTTTTTGCCCATGGGTTGCTGCAGGCACCAGATTTTTGCTCCCCAATGGAGAAATGTTCACTCCGAATTTCCATTTGGATTGTGACACACAGGGTATTATATACAGTGCCTTGCAAAAGTATTCACCCCCTTGGCTTTTTACCTATTTTGTTACATTACAGCCAATGTTCAATGTTTTTTTTTAATCTGAATTATATGTGATGGATCAGAACACAATAGTCTAAGTTGGTGAAGTAAAATTAGAAAAATAGATACATAAAACTATTTTTCAGAAATAAAAAACTGATAATTGGCATGTGCGTATGTATTCACCCCCTTTGTTATGAAGCCCATAAAAAGGTGCAACTAAATACCTTCAGAAGTCACACAATTAGTGAAATGGTATCCACCTGTGTGCAATTTAAGTGTCACATGATCTGTTATTACATATACACACCTATTTGAAAGGCCCCAGAAGCTGCAACACCTAAGCAAGAGGCACCACTAACCAAACACTGCCATGAAGACCAAGGAACTCACCAAACAAGTAAGGGACAATGTTGTTGAGAAGTACAAGTCAGGGTTAGGTTTTAAAAAAATATCCAAATATTTGATGAGCTCTAGGAGCACCATCAAATCTATCATAACCAAAGGGAAAGAACATGGCACAACAGCAAACCTGCCAAGAGACGGCCGCACACTAAAACTCACGGACCGGGCAAGGAGGGCATTATTCAGAGAGGCAGCACAGAGACCTAAGGTAACCCTGGAGGAGCTGCAGAGTTCCACCGCAGAGACTGGATCTGTACATAGGATGACAATAAGCCGTAAATTCCATAGAGTTGGGCTTTATGGCAGAGTGGCCAGAAGAAAGCCATTACTGAGTTTGCGAAAAGGGACGTGGGAGACTCCCAAAATGTATGGAGGAAGGTGCTCTGGTCTGATGAGACTAAAATTGAACTTTTTGGCCATCAAAGAAAACGCTATGTCTGGCGCAAACCCAACACATCACATCACCCAAAGAACACCATCCCCACAGTGAAACATGGTGGTGGCAGCATCATGCTGTGGGGATGTTTTTCAGCAGCCGGGACTGGGAAACTGGTCAGAGTTGAGGGAAAGATGGAGGGTGGTAAATACAGGGATATTCTTGAGCAAACCCTGTACCACTCTGTGTGTGATTTGAGGCTAGGACGGAGGTTCACCTGCCAGCAGGACAATGATCCCAAACACACTGCTAAAGCAACACTTGAGTGGTTTAAGGGGAAATATGTAAATGTGTTGGAATGGCCTAGTCAAAGCCCAGACCTCAATCCAATAGAAAATCTGTGGTCAGACTTAAAGATTGCCGTTCACAAGTGCAAACCATCCAACTTAAAAGAGATGGAGCAGTTTTGCAAGGAGGGATGGGCAAAAATCTCAGTGGTAAGATGTGGCAAGCTTATAGAGACTTATCCAAAGCGACATGGAGCTGTGATAGCTGCAAAAGGTGGCTCTACAAAGTATTGACTTTAGGGGGTGAATAGTTATGCACATTGACTTTTTCTGTTATTTTGTCCTATTTGTTGTCTGCTTCACAATAAAAAAAAAACATCTTCAAAGTTGTGGGCATGTTGATGCAAATCCTCAAACAATCCAAATTAATTCCAGGTTGTGAGGCAACAAAACCTGAAAAATGCCAAGGGGGTGAATACTTTTGCAAGGCACTGTATCTCATGTCCTGTAGATGCAGTGCCTTTAATGTGGGGAAAACGGCCAGGCATTTCTGTTCCAGAATAAAGGATTATTTATAGTACTACTCAGCTAACGGTAAAATGTTGACCGCCGTGAGTAGACACCTGGACTTGTATCACAAATTTGACGTATCTCTGGTTTTGTTTATTGCACTGGCTGTAATCCCCATGGTGTTAGATATGGCCAAAATTTCCCTATATCTTTTATGTATTTGTTTTTGTCTGTTATATATTTTTATACCTAAGTTAGAACTCTTCACGGGACTACCTGACCCCCCAGCAGCTGCCCTGTATTCTGCCTTCCTTGGCCTGTTTTTAGCTGTGAGATTATATTCTTTAGATTCCATCTTATTATAGAAAAAGTACTATGTCTGTGTATCTAATGAGTGATTATATATACTCTAGTTTTATATACATTACTTCTCTACAGCTTAATTTAATGTACAATGATATAACTGGCCTCCCCCCTTTTTTCCCCCAATTATCCCCTTGTCTCTCTCTCCCCCCTCCCCTTCCTTTCTCTCCTTCCCTCCCTCCCCATAGTTCACTGGCCCTTCCTTATTCCATTTTCTTCCCCCTCCCCTCACTCAATCCCTTTCCCCCTTTTCCCTCTTCCCTCCCCCATTCTTCCCTTTCCTCTCTTTCCCTTCCGTTTTCCTTCCCCCTTTTCCTCCCCCCACCCTTTCTTTCCCCCTCCCCCACTTTTCTTTTCGAATGCAGTTTACAACTTGATAAATTTAATGAATCTCCTCATAATTAAACGGGACGTGACACTGTTTACCTCTATTGCATGTACAGTACCACTCTGTGTTGATACAGTTACTATTTATCAACATTATCACATTAACCAGGAAGTTATCAGATACACAAGAGAGAGCGGGGCCTATCATAGGCAGAACTAAGGGGATAGTATTCATAAGTAAACTTCTACTGTGCACTATTCTGTGCACTTATAAATGTGAGTGTTCATTTAATAAATGTTTGATTTTAAATGGAAAGCATTATGAGGTGATTGTCTTTTATCTGGAGCTGCACTGCCCCCAACCAGATAACAATTGAGGAGGAAAGCAAGGGGATTCATTACAAAAAAAGGCCACATGCTGCTTATTGACCTTTATAATATATTGCACACACAGGTGGACACATGAGTTATATGCAGTGATCACGGAGGAGAATTTTTGCAAGTCATGGTTTACAGTGGTGGAAAGTTTGGATATTTGTTTTGTTTTATATTTGAAAATATTGAACACTTATGCCCCGTACACACGGTCGGACTTTGTTCGGACATTCCGACAACAAAATCCTAGCATTTTTTCCGACGGATGTTGGCTCAAACTTGTCTTGCATACACACGGTCACACAAAGTTGTCGGAAAATCCGATCATTCTGAACGCGATGACGTAAAACACGTACGTCGGGACTATAAACGGGGCAGTAGCCAATAGCTTTCATCTCTTTATTTATTCTGAGCATGCGTGGCACTTTGTCCGTCGGATTTGTGCACACACAATCGGAATTTCCGACGGATTTTGTTGTCGGAAAATTTTATATCCTGCTCTCAAACTTTGTGTGTCGGAAAATCCAATGGAAAATGTGTGATGGAGCCTACACACGGTCGGAATTTCCGACAACAAGGTCCTATCACACATTTTCCGTCGGAAAATCCGACCGTGTGTACGGGGCATTACAGTATCCATGAATACTTGGTGCAGATTGCATATGATATGCACATTGTATTTAAAGAAAGAATTTCTAGTTTTTATTTTAATGAACAGTTTGACACTGTACACTGGTGTATTTATCAGGTTATATCAAAATACTTATCTGTTCTGGCTCTGTTAAGCCTCGTACACACAATAGGAAAATCGGACGAATGGTCAGTTTTTTATTTTTGCATGCAAATCTCATATTGAAAATGAAGAGTTTACTAAAGTTACGAAAATTATTGTATAACAGAATACAACTTCGGAAGTGATGTTATGTATTGGATTGTAATGTATTCTTTTATTTCCGAGAATGCGCGGTCTTGGTCACTCAATTTTTTTCAGATGAATACTGTACTTATTAAACTAAAAATGTTCATTCTAGTATCATACGAGAAAAGTTTTTGTGCTTGTCCCTTTGGATAATTTCGCATGAACTATCATAATCGGCTCTCGAAAGCTGTTTGCTAAAGATCAGATTATCATATGATCGCTTCGAAAGCAGTATGCTGTTGGAGATTTTATTTCATTTCTTGTCTGCTGATAGCATTGTCACCATGGTAGTATGCAAGGGTAAATAACTTGGAGAGAAATATAAATTTAATAAAAAAAGTTTCAGCTGGAGATACAATTTGTTTTGTCTTTTTACCAGGGAGGTTCTGGTCAGGGAAAGCCCGATTCAGCCCCTATTCACCTCTGCAGGCGTAGATCAACTATAATAGTAAGCTACTTTTATCACCAAGCAAATTACCACTATTGTAGTTATCTTTAGCTGGAGGTAGCTGTGCCCTGTTTAAATATTAAATATTAAAGCTGGATTCACAGCACATTGCTATGATGTCATAACAGATCCTACAGTACGTCCCCTTTAAGCACCATGCTAAAGCATTTTGTTGCACTGTGCTGCAATGGAGAATCTTTTTGTGGATTCTGTAGCATCACCAAGAATTTCTGAGCTTAGTGCCGGACCATGGCAATAAACAACAGCCTCTAAAGCCCTCCCGCATCACTGGGTCTGTGTATGTGGCTAATTGTGCTCCAGAGTAGGGCAGCACGTGCACACTAAGCAATGAAGGCCCACATGTGACACACTAGCTGCTTGTTGATCAAGAGGGGTTTAGATTATGGTCACCTAAATGATTCTAAAGCTCTTATTAAATTAGAATTTATCTTATGTTCATTGAGAAAAACAACTTTGTTTGCAGATCAATCTGTACCAGTAGCTATACTGTCTATTTCCAGAATAAGATGCTTGATGCAAAAAACTAAAAGGCAGCTAGGAGGATATTTCCATTGGGTAGATTAACCCCCCAACTGTCAAAGGATGTCAGTTTTCCGCCTAGAACTGAGGAACAGGGACTTGCTTTCTTCAGCTTTTGAAGTTCATTATCTAAGACTGTTCTCGTATCAAGCAGCTGGCTGGTACACAGGTTGGATTTAATGTTTGCAATCTCAGCAATCCAGCTAACATGTGTAGTTGTGTCTCTTGATTCTGAATACACAAGTCCTGTTATCCCTTGGACAGTGGCAGGCTTTAGTGCTTGTGCACTGGTACTTATATGACGGATTGTACAGGGAATTGGATTCCTAGATCATGGGTTCAAGCTGCATGAGCTCATAAACAGAAAAAGGCATACCATCTTATGCTCACTGTCTTCACAGTGTTTAATAATAAGAGAAAAGAATGCAATCACATATTATAAGCTAAGATAAAAACGCTTCAATGCAAACAGTATAGATCACTGGGCATCCACTATTTCTGTAATGATCCTTCGACTGAGCATAGCCAGCCCTGCCCCAAGCATGATGGTGTCAGTAGGTTCATCCATTTTAAGTGTTGCATCCTGATGGACTTCTTTAGAAGCTTCTACAGAAGATCACTTAAGAAATGGTGGATGCCCAGTAATACGTATTTAAGAGAGTGGGTAATTTCTTCATTTTTTCCATGTTATGTGTGATTCACATAACAGTGGGAGTGGCTTCACTTTGAATTTAAGTCTTTCGCTGCGCAGTGACATATTTCGCTTTTCAATATCTAACACCCTGCCTGGAGCTTTTGCACCCCCCCTACCCCCCTAACTCTGGTCTCCAAAGTATGGGTATGGATGGTTTTATCTCTAAAACAGTTCATGTCTGATGATGAGGTTCTGGATGCACCAGGTCTTGGAATTCCTGGGGACTAAGATGACAGCTCTCATGTTGTATTGCAGAGAAAGAGGATTTTGATTCCACTTAATTTCTTATGTTAAGCAATTAGTTTCATCCCTGATTCAGACAGTTTGTGAACCTTTTTGCAGAGAAAAAAAAGTGCTCAACTTGTAGTGGACCAGCCAATTTCACATCTGGATCAGACAACTGATCCTTGTGGAGAAAGCTTCATGTTTTACACCATTGCTGGAAATTTGATAAGGCCTAATATAGCTTCAGTTGTATCCTCTCAGATTGTGACTGAGTGGACTAGACTGGTATGTTAGGACCTTGCATCAGAACAGACGCTCTCAGGTTTTGATGGCATTGGCAGACCAAATAGTTCAGGCTCTAAAATTTTTGTGTGGAGCCTTACTGGACTCCAGTAATTTAGTGTCTTGCTTATCTGCATCGCTGGTGGCTTTACATAGAACACTGTGGTACAAGTGCTTGTCTACAGATTAGGCTTCAAAAAAGCCTTCATCTCCACAGACATTTATTTTGTTCCCATCAGAACTGTAGCAAGAGATTCAGTCAAGTCAAAGCCTCTGCTTCTATTGGATCCAAAATTCTTGGCAGAACAATCTGCCAAGGTCTCTGACAATCCTTTTTCTGCACAGAGGTGCATCTCATGGCCCTAGGAAAGGTGTGAGATTGATCACTAAGTACTGTACTTTGTTGAGCAAATAGCTGAAAGTTTAATGACCTTCCTTCATAGAGCTTTTTTGCCTCAAATGTTCCCCTAGATTTCCAAAAGCTGGCAAACTTATTTCTTGTTTCTATTTAAACTTGTTGGAAGGCACAACATGGTTAATATCAGACATTTATGAATTTTACTCTCTGGTTATCACAGAGCCATATGGCCTGCTGGAGGTCATCTTGAAGCATCAAGCAAATCAGTTTATACAGCAGGGTGTTTGTAACAAGGGGTTGCAAATGGAAATACATCTCCTGAAGGATATTCTCACATAGGCCTCCTGATGTGATGTATGGGGGTAAAGGAGCATCCACTCAGACCTCCCGGTGAGGTGAGAATTAAAATGACTGATATTCTGACTTGCAATGACAGCAAAGGAACCAGATGTGGACTGGAATGTTGACCTGGGTCGAGGCAGGTGTTCACAGAGTAATGCTGCCCCCTTGTGGAAGACAGTAACATACTTCCTGGAGAAGGTTTGGGGTAATAACATGCTTCTTGGTGATTAGGAAGAACAGCTCCCTATAGCTCCCTATAGCTTCTCATTGGACAGAGGACTATACACAAGCAGGCAAAGGGTGTTTGTGTGGGTTGTGTCTGTGAGTGCTTTAAAATGTGAGGGCCAATAATGAAGGCCCCCTCTCTCTCCTGGAGCCAAGCCAACATACAGAACCCTGAAGAAGGACTTACGTAACGTATCATCCCTGCTCTTTTGTCTTATATGCTCTGTATTACTATTATTCGATTTTATGTTAGTGTTCTACTGTCTTTGTAAATAAACAAGACCTTTGCTTCTTTGAGCATTGTGCTTATTTGTATAGCTAATATTTTTAATTTATCATTACCAATAATATTATTAGAGCTTTGATAGACTAGCTAACTATAGGAACAGACAAGATAATAAATAGTTATCATTCAAATATCATCCAAACCTACACCCTATTTATTTCAAAACCCTTTTACCATTTCCAAAAAAAAGGGGGCATTTGTCCCATCTTGGATCTTAACATAATCGATGCTTTTGTAAAGTAAAAAAAATTAGAATGGAATCCAGTCATTCTTTAACTGCTTCCCTCCACCAGGGAGATTTCCTGGATTCAATTGACTTTCAAGATGAGTATCATGTCCCAATTTGACAGAGCCATTAACACTTTTCTGCTTTACCTTAGCCATGACCATTACCAATTTGTGGCTCTTCTCTTTTTTAAGAGTTTGGCCCCTGTTTAGTTTATACATTTTGGCCCCTGTTTTTACTCTTCTGTGCATAAGGAGGGGGGTTCAAATTGTGAGATACTTCAATGATCTTATCTTGCAAACAGACTCTTATTAGAATTTGTAGGACCACATTCTGGTGACAATGCGTGCCCTGCAAAACTTTTGTTGGATTCTGGATATCAAGAAGTGCAGTCTGACCCCAGCTCATTCTCTGGAATAACTGGGCTTAATCTTGGACACCAATCTGGCAAGGGTTATTCTTCTGCTGGAGAAACTTCACAAACTTTAGGACCATGTCAGGAGTCTTTGTCACGACAAGTGGTTCACTCTTAAACCCTGCATGAGAATGTTGAGCCTGATGATCTCTTACTTCAAAGTGTTCTCTGTCACTCAGTTCCAAACTTTTACCCTCTTGGGCAACTGGAACAGATCTCCTCTGTCCTTGCATAAGGAGATTTGTCTCCAGCTCCAGAGTGTCTCTTTTGTGGTGGCTGATGTCTCTGTCCCTTCGTGCAAGCAAGTCCTTTCTTGCCCTTCATTCATTTGTTGGCTAATCGTTGCAAGCCTTTTCAACTGGGGGGAGGAGCAAGTTTCCAAAATTCTGCTTAGGGTTGATAGTCTAAAGAAGAAACTCACCTTCGCATAGGTTTTCTGGAACTAACCGTCAGATTATATTTTTTGACCTGACAGATCTACTACAGAGTCATCCCATGAGAATACTTTCAGACAATGCTATGCAGTGGCAGTAAATCACCAGTCATGAAGAGCTCATCAGGGGCACAGGAGGTTCATCACATTCTCTTTTGGGCAGACAGGTGTGTCCCTGTACTATATGCTGTCTGCATTCTGTGTGTAGACAATTGACAAGGAGAATTTCTCAGGTGTCAGAGTCTGGATCCAGTGGAATAGCCCCTTCATCTACGGGTGTTCAGACAGATATGGGCCAGGTGGGGTCTGTGACAGACCTAGCCAGGACAGAGGCTTTTCGACTGGACTGAATGCTAGCCTCTTGCCTACTGAATATGGGCCCTGGCATTTGGGGGAACAGTGATCTTTGTAAACTGTATGCCTGGGGACCCTTGAGGTGGTGTTACTTTGGATTCAGGTTCATATCCCCCCAAGACATATAGACTCTAGGAACCCTGTATATGCCATATTAGAAATAATGACTGATTAATACTGTTGGGACACATACTGTTATATGCTAATGTCATCAACTCCAGCCACTTGTCTGTTGTCTTCTATAATGTAAATGAGTCTAGTCTGGCTTGCCACAGCTTCTAAGAGTATTTCACCCATTGTTGTTTATGCTAATTAACCTTGCTATTGTATGAAGGAGTTCTGTGTTGATGTTTATGATAATGTATAATCTACTGTGTGAAGCTCGGTGACAAGTCTGACCTGTAGTGAAATCCTGATTATTCATAACAATGCTCAGGAGGGCATGGAGTCACATCGGCTGCTTTAAGGTATTAGTTAATTAGCTCTTGTTAATTCTGTTTCTGGTTACAGTTGTATTGTTAGAGTAATATAAGCAGGAGGGAGGAACCTCCTCTTTTACTGTATATAAGACTTGTATTTTGGTCCTAATAAGAGAGTTCATGTTCAGCAACTAAACAAGTATCGTCTTGTTTTGTGCTTGTGAGCGGTTAGAATATCTGGTATCTATATATTTAGACTGGGAGGAAGCGGTATATGACAAAAGCACTCAAGCCTTACAGGGTCAAACTGGAAAAGCTTGTCTCAAGGTTGAGGAGCCCCCCATGCTGTTGCATGAAATGCCTTAGTGTTACTGTGAGGTGGATTCAATCTGATCTACACATATCCTCCCCTATGTTTTTTACTTAGAATTCTTTGCAATATTGAGTTTGAATGAATTTCTGTAATTCTCATGGCTCCAGCTCATTTGGTTGCTAGAAGATGATCCTTCTAGATGGTCCAGATCTTCTTTCTCGATCACTGGCTTTAATAGCATGGCTTTGTTAAGGGATAGAGGCCTGTCTGAGTTTGTTATTCCTACTATGTTGCAGGCTTGTAATTCTACTTTGTGTAAAATCATCACACTCGGAATTCATACCTCTGATGGCGTGATTTTTTGCTTGTCTGTCTTTTTCAGTGAGTAGGATCCTTTAATTTTAGCAACAGGGTGTGGATCAACGTCTAGCTCTCAGTACTATTAAAGGTCAGGTTTTGACATTGTTTCAATGTCATTTGACTTATCATTCTTTAATTGATAATTTTATTTAAGGTGTTTATGTTGCCCCTCCTGTCAGACTGCTGCTTCCTTCATAGAACCCTAAGTTGGTTCTCTTGGCCTTAATGCCGAATATTAGCTGGTATTGGCTGGTTCAACAAAAACTGGCCAACATTTGGCCCATGTGTACAGCAGCCTGTTCGGCTTCTGTCAAATGGACAAACTGGAACAAGAGCAGCCAATCAGTATCCTATCAGTGCTTGCAGCCAATGACTGCAAGCCCTGACTGCTGTGTTCTGGCGGGGGTGCAGTCCTGTCAGAACACAAAACCTGAGGGATTGCTGTACTAACATCACACAGTTAGTACAGCAAGCTCCTCATTTTTTTTTGTTCAACTTGCTGAATTGAACAAAAAAAACTTACCATGTGTACCAGGCATTACAAAGATCTCCTTTTGAGAATATTCAGGGGATTCCCTTACATAAATTGTTTTGGTGGCCTTGTTCTTGTGAATTAAATTTCCTAATTTTGCGCAAGGACAAGGTGGTTTTGATACCTCACCCCTTTCCTTTCTGCCTAAGGTAGTTTTTAACTTTCACCTTATTTAAGATATTGTGCACTCTTTTTTCTGTCAGGCAACTTCTCCTTTAAGGAAATCCTTTTACATATTTTAGATGATTGCCATTTCTCCCGCTACCATCTCTAGATGGATTCAAAAAACTTTATCTCAGGTTTATGCAATTAGACCTTTTAACCACCATTTCCACTTACTTCTCATTCTACCTAATAAGTCAGAACTTCTTGGGCCGTCTATCATCAGGTCTTTGTTTTGCAAGTCTTTAAACTTACAACCTGGTCCTCTGTTCATACCTTCACTAAGTTTTTATATGGTAGATATGTGGTTGCATCCGTTGATACTAGCAGTTTTACAGACCATAAAAGTTACAGTGCAAACTTTTTGTGGGTAAGTGTTCACAATATCCCACTGGTACAGACTGATCTTCAATCAAAGCTCTCAATGAACTTAAGGAAAAAAGGTTCCACCCTTCTTTTGGGTTGTTTGGGCAGGTTGCCTAGTTTTGTTATTTTGACCTACTTTTGACTCACATATTCTCGGTTACTACTAACTAATGTCCTTTGAAAATTGATGGGTTAACCCACCAACTGCACCTTACTTCCTATCTGCCTGTTCAGTTATTGGCACCTAGTGCCTTACTCCTGGAAATGGGCAGCATAACCACTGGTACAGATTGATCTTCAATCACAGCTGTGTCTCTCAGAGAAAATAATTTTACAGTGAGAACAAAAAAAAAATTTCTTACAAGTGGGCTAACAAGATCCTCCCAATAATAAAACTTTTAAAGCTGACTTATACTCAAAAATGTGAAGACTCACTGTTTATAACACCTTGAAAATGCTACATTTTTTCATCATTTAATGTGTAGAGACGAGCTTGGATTTGGTCTAAAACTATGCAAAACCTGGAAGGAAGCTGTCACTGCCTGTCAAATCAGCTGCAGCAGTCACTACCTCGTAACTGCACATACACACAAAGGGCTCAGAATGCTCATGACATCATAGACCTAAGGTGGCCACATAACATGGTTATTTTAGATCAATATCCATTTTTGCCCCTTTGTGTACTTGCAGCTGTTTGGTGGGGACTGTCCATTACCCAGTAATGGCTGATTGAGCTGGCATGGACAATTTCCTTCCAGGTTTCCCCGAACATGGGTTTGGACCAAACCCAACCTCATCTTTAATAATGAGATGCTGCAATGTACATTCAGGTCTCCTCCTTGCATTTTACTGCTGTTTGGGGGTCTCTGCATGGACACAGATCATGTCCCCTGTGGCTCTACAGGGACTCCACATAGCATAAAAGTCCCCCGTGCCCAGTTAGACCTCAGATACAGTGCAGGAACCACAGAGCAGAGAAAATGCATATGCTGCTCCTTGGTTCTGGGAATTTTGTGCTGGGGTGGGGTAATTTTGTGCCTTATTGGATTTATTACCCTCTGAATAGGAGGCAGAATATTTTCTTTTTATCTGTGTAATGCTGAAAATACCCCTGTGAGGGTAGTACCTTTGTTAATCAGCTTTGCTGTGAATAAAGGTGGGTGGGAAGACTTAAAACCCAAATTGGCTTATAGATTGAGTCTGTCACAACTCCATTAGGAGCTGATAAACCAACCAAGTGCTACCATTCAGAGTCAGTGGTCCATGTTTCTTTCACAGCCTACGTCCCCTTTGTTTCATATTGAGAAAATCATATCCTATAAAGAAATTGGTGGGGAAGGTAGGCATTACTCCTGTTTTAGTACTCTAGCACTTTTACAACATGAGGGCAGACAGTACAGTTACAATACAAGTGTAATCAGAGGGCCCTGCTCTAGGAGGGAGGGTCAAGTCAAACAAAAGGTAATAGCTGTGGGGGATGAGAGGGATGAGCTGATGGAGAAAATAAAAGTACAGTTGTTAGCTGGGGGTAGAATAGACTTCTCTGAAGAGGAGGGTTTTCAGGGATCATCTAAAAGCAAACAAAGTAGGAGATAGTCGGACAGATTGGGGTAGGGAGTTCAATAGGATTTTATTATTATAGTATTTTAAAGAGATATATTTCTGCATACTGGATCAATAAAGCCTTTCTTGCCCACACAAGTGAATCCCCAAACAGTTGACTATATACCTCCTAGATGTCTGCATTTTATATTTTTCCAATGACAAACCTGAGACCCATTGCTCATATGGCCACTGGATAGGGCTCATGTTGACAGGCTTTGGGTTCTTGTATTTGGCATGTGTTAGGAATGCAGGTCAAATGCAGGACAGCAAAAACCCATTGACTTTATATGAGGAGTACATATGTTACGAGGCTGCCTTTGACCTGCTTTTATGCTACATTTGTGGTGTTTTGGGGGGAAAAAGGTAAGGTTTGGCTTTTGGTTCACTTGTGGAGAACTTCTAGGAAATGAATGGGCACTTCAGGACATCAAACATATGAGCATGGGTATTAATGGGCCCTAAAAGTATAAGCGGCAAGTGAACTATAAGGAACAATCACACAGAACAATGTATATATGCAGGTCAGTACTGTCGTATCTATTAGATTAAATGTTTTTATAAGGCCATAATTATTTTAAACAAAAAGTGCAAGGAGTCACCAGGAGTTTTAAACTCAAAGCTTTTATTAAGTTGCTCCAGCAGGTTTAGTCACACAGTGGCATGCGGGATAACCATGCCACAGGAAAAACAGCAGCAGATCACGTAAAAGCCTTTTCGGTATCTTTCTCTGCAGTGGCACAAGAGAGAGAGGAAGTGTTTCTTTTAGTTGGTAGGGTGGAAGGTTCCCCTCTGGTGCCACTGCATATCACGAATGCGCCTCACAGACTGGATCTGGGGGTGCTGGGCGCCAAAATCTGAGCTGTCCTTATAATCCCCCTTCTCAAACAGGTACTGGTATCCTCTGTAACCTGGGTATTGATAGCCAACCCACCTGCAAGCAAACAGTACCATATTAATAAAGTGTAAATCTACACAAAAACACTGTTTAAGACATGCAAACAGGAAAACTCTGCTCCAAGTTTCTGATCCACAAAATCTCCTCCCCCGTCAGGTGCAGGTTCTGGCTCAGTATACAGGTGGCAAACAAAGAAAAAATTGAATCCGGATGGCTGCACTCCAACGATAATATCTTTATTGGTAAAAATACATACAGCAAATGATGAAGTAGATCGCTAACATGTTTCACACCATAACTACTGGTGCTTACTCATATAAGCACCAGCAGTTACGGTGTGAAACATGTTAGCGATCTACTTCATCATTTGCTATATTGATTTTTACCGATAAAGATATTATCGTTGGAGTGCTGCCATCCGGATTACATTTTTTCACTGTTTAAGACAGGACTTGGTTTGGCAGCTTGTTTTTTTTTTGTTTTTTTTTTTATTCTTTATTTATGATCAGAGAGTACAGTGGCAAGATACATTTGTAACAGCTGTGCAATACACACGAGTGAACACACAAAAATGTGACAATATGTGCCTGGTTGTTAAGGATATGAACCAATATGGACTTCAACTGGTTGTAGTCAGTTACTTAGTTGCAAATGTGTAGATTAATAATTTAGTTTCCTTTATCTGGAGTAGTTCAAGGGGGAACTACGCTGAAGAAAAAAGTGGAAAATGGGGGACATGGCAAGCAGGAGGAAAGAGAACAACGAATAGGGGAAAAAAAAAATGCATATTGCCTTTTGCGCTAGCAAGGCTTTCTTTTAGTGGCATTGACAAATAATAATTGACCTTTCTAAAAAAAAACAAAAAAAAACTAAAGATAGTATTCAAACAAAGCATGAGTAGGTTATTTGCAAATGAAATAAAGGCTTTTTAAACGTTTGTATTTTTTTATGATGACGCCATAGACAAAAAATAAAGGTGAAAAATTAGAATACAATTAAAAATGTTCAATTAAGAAACTAGCAGAAAGAAGGGAATTGGGGCTTATTACTGTTAAAGTAGTAGAAAAAAAAGACTCCATTTAACTTTTATTTTTATTTAACAAAAATGACAGAGCATTCTACAGTTAAATTTATAAAGCAAGAAAGTGTATTGTCTGCATGTAACAGCAACAACTATTTACAATATCTTAAAAAAGTTATATATCTATGAAAGACCGCTGTTACAAACTGTTACAGTGATCATTAAAGAAGTAGGCACTGTAAGCAGCTCTTGTACACAGACCAGGTTCTCAGCTGTCAAAGTGACAGCAAATTCCTGCAAAGAAGCACATGGGAACATTTGCAGTTGGTGGCACTTTAAGACATGTTGAGTACACTAAGTCCTACAGGCTTACCTAATATGTTCAAGGCTGAGAGTAAGGGTGGTGACGTAATGATCTCCATGTCATACAATCAGAAATTGCTTTGCATTAATTGAGAAAAATGCAAGGTGTTCTGTGAATGGTGTTGTGCTGAATGGCAATCACTGTAGTAGTGGTAACTACAACATAGATTATCCACTTTCACCCACAGGTTTAGCAAAAACATACTTACATTCGTCCAAACTGGACCAATGTAACTATGCATTAAAATGTATACCTGGATTGCAGGATTTAAACCATCTCTAATAACATACTGTATTTTCATCAAATTAAACATACCTAATTTTTCTAATCTTTCACTGTAAGTATTTTTTCCATTCTTTTTAATTTAGAAAAGCATATACATGCAACATAATTAAACTAATAAATAAAGATGAGAGGTCATTTAGATTGCACAGTCAAGACACATGGGCAACATTGGAATCAAATAATAAGCATAACATACTTTGGCAGTATGTGAAAAAAACAAAAATAACCTCCTATCCTCCTATAACTGACCTCGCACAGCATGAACAAAGCTGCCAAATTGGTTAAGATTTACAAAACGATCATGTACTCACTAGATGGATAGTATCCAACCAGTTTAGATTTAATTTATTTGAACAACCTATACAATCTAGATCAGTATTTCTCAACCTGTGGGTCGGAACCCCCTGGGGGGTCGAATAACGATTTGCCAGGGTTCACCAAATCCTGGGCTGTTCCTGAAGCCTGCACCGCTCTCCCAGCCTTTTCGCGGCTGCCCAGAAGGGCTGCACCGCTCTCCCAGCCTTTTCACGGCCGCCCAAAAGGGCTGTCCCTGGAGCCTGTGGCCGCCCAGCTGGGCTGTTCCTGGAGCCAGTGGCTGCCCACTCAGCCTCTTCACAGCCGCCCATTCAGTTCACGGCTTGGCTGGGGGGCAAAGACTAGAGGTCAGCTGACTGGTGAGGAATGTGAAGTGGGAGGGGCTGGAGGAGAACCTATCTCCTGATTTTGGCATAGGTGTCACTGCTGCGAGACACCACAAAGTCTGAGACACAGTGACGCCGGAGACACAGTAACTACCTGTGATTACAGTTGCCATTAAAAGTCTCCACTACAGTTCTCAGATCAGCAGATGACCTTGATCAAGAGCACCTAGGTTGGCTGATCAGAACTCCCCCAAGCACTGCCACTCATCCCAACTCCCCGCCAGCACTGCCACTCATCCCATTCCCCCCACCTCCCCGCCGAGGAGTAGGAGAAGGAATAAAAATAGAGAATACAAGGAAGGGAGAGGAAAAGAAGGGGAGGAACAAAGAAAAAGGGAGAGAAAGAATAAGAGAAAGAACAAAAAAGACGGCGAGAGAGGGATGGGGAAATAAAAAACAAGAAATTAGGATAGAGAGAGATAAAAGGGAAAGAAGGGAGAACAAAGAGAAAGAGTGGTACATCCTAAGTGGAAGGGACTCAGGGAGTGCTAAATATCTGTGGGTTAAGGGTGCAAATTACTTGTCTTGCCTTGGGTGCTGACAACCCATGCTACGAAAATAATTTAACTCTTAGGGGTCCCAACAACTTGGGAAATTTTATCAAGGGGTCACGGCACTAGTAAGTTTGAGAACCACTGATCTAGATAGTGGGAAAAAATGTTGTGGACAACACCCAAATGAAACTGCAGCCAACTGGCTCAGACTAATATTGAGGATTAAATATTGAAGGGTTAAACCTTCTCAACGAAGATGTTTTCAGTTGTCTGTGTTCCTTTTGGGGGAAATTCCCCCTTATTTCCTGTCCAAGAAATGATTGTGACCAGGACAGGAAATTAGAAAATTTCTTCCAAATAAACACAGATGGCAGTTTTATTATCCTTCCTATTATAACCATGCAGACGTAAGTGTTTTTTTTTCTGGAAATTGAAGTTAGGACCACCATGTTTAGCTAATCAATGCGGTTTTTTTTAAAGCATCCTAATCTACAATCAACAAATACTTAATAAATCTGTGGTTAAATGATCCACAGGGTTCCAGGTGTTTTAACTTCTGGAGCACAGGAGAAGGGAACTTCTTCAGATACCCACAGTTACCTGAGTGATATGAGCACTTCCCATTGCCTGTCCAGCAAGGGGGTCAGCTCAGGTTCAAGAGGAAAATAGACTGCAGCACTGATTTACCAGTTTCTACAACCAGATAAAAGCACCAACACAGGACATAGCAGTGGGCTTAGGTGTGTAAAAAACAGGCTTGGAGAGTTTTTTTGTTTTTTTACAAAAAAAGTGTGAGAAAATAACTTATACAAAGAATTATGGAGATGCTGAATCAATTCAGATAATGCCTAAGGAGTAATTTTTATTCAGAAGCCAGACAAATGCCCGGTGTCTGACCATTTTCATGACATTACTGGCACTTCATTAGGGACAACTAAAAAATTTCAGTTGTAGTAATTGTGTTTCAGTATCTCCTGGTGAAGTGCCAGCAAAGGCATGAAACCAGTTGAAATGTACCAGCCATCTCTATATGTTTGACGTCTGCTGCTAATAAAGTTCAAGGTTTGGTGTACAATCCCAGAAGCATTACACAAACTGGTCTTTAATCTCTATAAATTCTTTGTACAACCAATTTTATCTGTATGGAGTCTTGGTATGTTACTGAGAAAGATGCTCACATACAATTACTTTAAACATGGAAGTGGATAAAAATAGCATTTTTTTGAACTTTCTAGAAAAAAATTTACTTGTCATTTTCCTAGCACAGTTTACTCCTCCTTGCACATCATAGCCCTTTCCTTACCTGGAAGTGTAAAATGACTGTCTGTGCTATTTCCTGTCCTCTGCCCTTTACATAATTTTTTATGTGGATGCTGGAGTGTAGCAAAAGGGAATAATATAGAGTGTCACTTCAGTAACAGCTCTGAATCTGCCAAAGATGGTGGTGCCCAGCAGGAGTCTCTGTGCTTTTAGATGTCCACACAAGGAGGATGTTTACAGTTAAATAGCATGCAAATACATTAAAAAGAGGGGTAGGCCCCTCTTAAATTCTCAGAGTCAAGCCAGCAGGGACAGTGTGGAGTTTAGGTGGAGGCTGGAAATGGAGTGCTAAGGAGGCTGTCGGTGGCCCTTGAGCGTAGCCCCCTAGTCCCCCAGGGGGGGGGGGCCTCAGGTGCTGCAGGTATCCTCTCAAGACACAAAAAGGTGTCCTGTACAGAGGCACAGGTGCAGGAGTGAGGACAGCAGGATCCAGCTAGCACGTCCAGGAGATTTCCAGGGAGAAGACAGCCGGGTGGCTGGTGAGTGTGACAGTCTAGGAGGACTGTGGGAAGTAGCCAGGAGGGTTAGAGAAAAAGGCAGCTGCAGCCAGGCGGGCTGGCAGTGACTGAAGAGATGGTGCTGGGATCAGTAGCTACAGGAATGTAGCTGGACACTGGACTTTTTCTCTACACACCAATGATGCACACGGTCCCTGCCTGTGAAGGGCTTTTGCTTGTTCTGGTAGAGTGGCTAGCCAGATTCATCAAACAGTGTTCCAGCTGGGTCTGTGTTGTTTTCTGCAAGCAAGTGATGTGCTGGAGGAAGAAGAGTGTATACAGATAGTGTATATAGTTGAAGTGTCCCTGAAGATGTTTGTTCCAGTCAAGTGGGCACATGATAATCATTCCATTCCCATCCAAGTTTATTAACCCCTAATAAAATACAAAAACAAAGTTGCTGGACTGTTTCCTGTCTCAAGTGAGTCTGGAAATTCGGTGTACCTGGCTGCGCAGAGTGGGGGATCAACTATTCACCAGCGGCTCTTACGGGGGATGTGCTACACTAGTCTCCATATCGAAAATGAAGACTACTCAGTTTCTCATAGGACAGAAAACAACTTTGGAAGTGATGTAATGTATTGTATTGTATTTGTTTTTTTTTAAACAAAAAGCACAGATTAAACAAAAATGGTACAATCTGGTAGTGTACAAGAAAACTTTTTGTGTTTGTCCCTTTGGATAACTTTGGATGAACTGTTGTAATCGGCTCTCGAAAGCTGTGTACTAACGTTCAGATTAATGTACGATCGCCTTGAAAGCAGTATTTTTTGTACAATTTTCTGATTGTGTGTACTAGGCTTTAGTCTCATGTTCATACTGTGTGAAGGAAAGCTTGACCACAGGAAGATAAACTATTTATTACTGAGGATAGAGATGTGATGATTGGAATTGGCTGCATGGATGATATCATGATGTGAGTAAAGTACTTACAGGCCATAGGTGAAAGCTCTTTTACTGTCTTGGCAGTTGAGGGTAAATATGTTAAAAGTCTTAGCAGTAAGTGTAATGTCTCACAATCTTTGACAATAACACAAATATTTATTATATAACATCTTAAAACAAATTCTTTCCCTTGCCATTATTCAGTTTCACCAATTATTTTAAATGGGTACAGAGAACACGATTTGTTCTGCTTTGGTCTCTTTCCTGCCCTCCTTCCAGCCACCAAGAGCTAAAGACTTATCTGTAATATTCAGATGTTCCCCAAGGCCTAATGTGTGACATATGTTGACTGTAGCATTTAAACAGCTGTGAGGATCAGATATTTTCCTTCTGTTCTGAACTGCTTTCATTGAAGAAAAAGAAAAAAACTTCAATCTGAATTTCTGTATGAGTTCGTCAAATGATTGCAACTGGCCTCATTTATCTTTGTGTGTTAAGAAAGCACAATCTGCACAGGTTGGTATCAGCAATGCAACCATTCCAACTAAACATATCAACAAATGCTGCCAGTGGTTGATCAGTACATACGATCATATAAGTACTCACGTTCCACTTTGTACTCTCACTGAAGATACTTTTTCCTGATAGCCATGAGCATGGAAACTTGGTACATCATCATCAATTATTTCAATCTTCTTCCCGGTAAAGTTTGGGTTTTCATAAAGGACAATCTTATGTTCCTGACTATCCTACAAAACACAGAGAAATCAATGCCATTATAACACAAATTCACCAAAATTCATTCCACTTATAGTATGTTTGGAATTATATTTCAGTTTTCCTAAAATGTTTTTTTTTTTAATTAAAAGATGAACGTCTACATATGGGAAAAAACGTGATTATGTATGTGTGGACGGTATGGTACATTTTGATCACAATGCTTGAAATGTGTGTATCCAGGCTGACATCTATTAGCTGAAATTCACCAGGAACCCAATACCCATTACCAGGAATAAAATATATACCAGAACCTGACTGCTATGTCCGGCTTCAAGGCACAGTCCACGCAAATTAAGAAAGTAAATGATAGGATTTTACGGCCAAGGTAGAATCAATCCATAAGTTATCACCGCTTTGAATGACTAAACTCTTTGGGCCTTTGCAAAAACAACCCCCATTCCCCATGCCTTAATGCATAGCTCCCAACAGTCCCTGATTTTGAGGGACTATCCCTGATTTGGAGCAATGTCTCTCGGTCACTCATTTCTCCTCATTTATCCTTCATTTTGGTTTTATCCATATAGCACTTTTTATCTTTCAAAAAGTGTTTCCCAGTGCTAAACTTTTCTTCCAAATTCTAAATTGCTGCATTTGAACATTTTAAAAGCCAATATAAAGGAATAATAGTGGTTAAAAAAAGCTCTTGTGGATTTCATTAACCTTTTCTTGGGTTAATTCTCCTTTAAGGGGGTGTGGCAGGGGGCGTGTCCCATGCCTACATACGTTTGCTGGTAGGTGTCCCTCATTCCCATCTCAAAATGTTGGGAGCTATGTTAAAGCTAAAATACAGGCATATATTAAAATTTATTTTTTTTAAATATAAACAGCATAAGTATCTTCATTTGTCTTGGTATCAGTTTCTTGCAGTCCCTTTACAGCAGAACTCACACAGATGGAGGGAGAAGCAACACAGGGAGTGCACTAGGCATGCTGCAGTGAAAGAAGCATGCTGATAGGCAGAGAGCAGAATGACCAAGAAATTAACTCATCAGTGTGCTGCTTCTCCTTTCACTGTCCAGTTACAGGCTAAGAATGAAAAGGAGACCTGTAAGTGAAAATGAAATTGAAACAGAGAAAGGTCAGGTCCCTACCTCTGTTACAATATAAGGCTAGGTTCACACTTGTATGGGCTGTGCGGCCCATGTTTGATTGGGCCCAACAGTTCTTTCATTTAAATGGGCTGCCATGCCCTGTGAAATGCAGGAAACCAGTCCCTGCTCTACTTTGGAAATGGCAACCCAGCACGGAAACTGCAAGTACAGCGTGGTTTTCAGTGCAGGTACGATGTCCAGGATGGGCAGCAAGCCATTAGGATTAATGCCACTCACCCGCGGGTCCCGCTTTTCACTGTGCTGGTGGTGTGAACCTAGCCTAAATAAAGGCAGAACTTTTTTTTTGAACAGAGCAGAGATGGATTAGAACACCTGTCAGTTTTTATGATCTCTGTGCCCCCATTTAGGAGATTCACCCTCTCTATTTGTCCTGATTACCATTATAATTGAAAGTGAAAGTAAAAGAAAATCCCACAATTTGGGTTGTCCCCAGAAAAGTAATAGCAGGGAAATCAGGGGACACTAGTTCTGGTGACCTGGGAGTTCCCAAGAGATTCACTTAATTTGCAGGGATTTCCTCTCACTTCCTGTTTGGCTATGGGACAGGAAGTAAAGTTAAATCTCCCAAATGGGACTCAGATGGCAAAAATAAGCCTTACAGGGGTTATAACCCTCCCTTACTCTATTCACAATTAAAAAAAAAAAGTTTTGCCTTTAGTTCTACTTTAAGCCTTGGTTCAGCAGGGACTGGCTGAATTTTGACCTATGTATGGGCACTGTAGTTGTAAAGACGTTGATCTACCAGCTGACTTCTGTACAACCACCAGGTTGGACTTTCCCTGCTTGATCAGTACTGCAGGCTATAGCTCCTGCAGCACCAGAAGATCAATGTTGTGGAGAGGACTGGTGTTCTGTCAAAATAGCCAACTCGTCGAAATCTCCAACCATGTCACTTCCGGTTACTCTCCAGCATCAGTAAATGGAGATTTCGATGAGTTGGCTGTTTTGACACAACGCCGTTAGCGTATACAGTACGGTACATACAGCGACTTGACTGTTTTGACAGAACAGCGGTTAAGGAGGAAAAAGTTGTTGCCGCCATGTTGTTGGTTACTAGCTGGCAGGCTAACAATGTCCACTCATTATATTGTCTACTGTAGTGTATACGCTGCCAGTGTTGTGTCAAAACAGCAAACTCCGGAAGTGATGTGGTTGGAGATTTCGAAGAGTTGGCTGTTTTGACAATACACTGGTATCAGTGAAGGGTGTATTTCTACAGGAACCATCAGCCTGCAGGACATGGGGTACACTTCATTACAGGTAAGTTATATCCCTGGTTCTTTTTTCAAAAAATATTTTTTCAGCTTTAAGATATCTGCCATCCATCTAGTACAGGTTTTGCTTTCACTATACTGCTTTAACTATAGATATATATGGTTAAAGTGGTAGTAAACTCAAAACCAAAACTGTAATATATTGCAGCTTAACAATCCTTGGATGTGGTGGCTGCATTTGTTTTATTATTTTAGGCGTTTTTCTCCTCTGTTTTCACCTGGTGATCTGGCCAGTAACATACCTCCTGTATTAGAGTGCCTCCAAACAGACTTACTGGCCAGATCACCAGAAAATAGAGGAAAATAAACCTAAAAACCTAAAAAAGAAAACAAATTCAGCCATCACATCTAATAATTGGTAAGCAGCGATATAATAGGAGTTTGCTTTTGAGTTTACTACCGCTTTAAAGATAAACTCCACTTTTGCTAAAAATAATTCTTTGTATCACTTATTTAGTGATTGGGTACAATCTGTGTCTTTCAATTTGTCTTCCAATCTTCCTTGGAACTATGTATTATGTTCAGTCACAAGGAACATTCACTGGTACTGCTGTTAAAGGAAGCTATACTGAGGTGACAAATTGAGTGTAGAAGGAAATCTAAGAAATTGGCATTATTTCCTAGAAACATTAACAGAATAACTTCAAATTACAAACTATGTGCACAGCATCAGGCTTTGGGTACCCGTAGATGTGAGTTGGTAGTCATCTCATGTGGCCATTGCTGGTTAATGGGATTATAAATTATTAGAAAATACATTTTTATTATTTTTATTTTTTTTTTAGACAGTGTGTCTAGTCTGCAGAGAATCATATAATAATGAATTGTGATCTGGATTTCCAAATCATTTGACAGACAGATTTACATGGAAATATTCCAGCGAATCAAGAATTAATAAAACAGTGATGATCTTGATTTAATCATTATGAATGATCTCACATCTTAAGGAGGAACAGATTCAAATGGTAGTGGCAGGGGTAAATCATGCCCCAGGCAGGGATACTCAGTCAGGACCAGTCCAAGCCAGTTTGTCCTACACTTTTATTCAGCAAGGCAGCAAAACAAACAGTTTTTCAATGCAGAAGGCATTTGTACAACAAGTCCACAGCAAAAAACAAACTAAACATCTGCTTGTCTGTGCCACTAACTAACACCATGTTAGTTCCAAACTAACAAGGTGTCTTCTAATGGGTTTCCCAAAACAAACAGGCAGCACTTGTACCTTTTTAGTGCTCTGTCAGCAGTCAGCCTTTTCACCTACTAGCAGCCTCCAACAGCAGAGAGAGCAAGTGAGAAAGAGAACCCTAAGTTTCATTAAGCGCACACATATTAAGATCTGTGCATAACTGAGACTATTAATGAGGTCTGGCTACCAGGTAAGGTGTAGGTCCTAGGGCTCCAGGACCAAGAACAGAATTTACTAGGAACCTAAGAAAACACATTTCACCACATCAGTAATCAACCCCATCTGTTCAGGAGCTCAGTGATGCCCTGGTCCAGATCTGGGAGGAAATATCCCAGGACACTATCCGTTGTCTCATTAGGAGCATGCCCCGACGTTGTCAGGCATGCATACAAGCACGTGGGGGCCATACAAACTACTGAGTACCATTTTCAGTTGCTGCAATGGAATTTTAGCTAAATGGACTAGCCTGCTGCATCATTTTTTCATTTAGATTTTCAGGGTGCCTTTGAATGCAGCCCTCTGTTGGTTATTAATTTTAATTTTAATATTAATCAAATGATGTGGCATCTTTTTGTTCCTAACACATTACCCAGTCCATCACAGTATAGATATCCAGCATGATATTTTTCCCCATTGAGATCCGATGTGTTTTCAAAGCATTTCTTTAACTTTTTTTAAGCAGTATATATCTATATATAGATATATATACAGTATATATATATATATATATATATATATATATATGATAAAAGCACATGGTTCTTATTCGTTGTGTCTATCCATTTAGAATTTATAGAGAGGCTTTCAAAACATGAGTGGATGCAGACAGCACTGCTGGAAAATACCAGACAAACACTGTGAACATAATATTGCCCCAGTTGTAAAAACTCTGAACAATAAACTCATCTGGACAATAGGGAAGTGTGCATCCTGTGACAACACACTATATCCAGACTTAAACAATAGTTTCTGTGTAGTGCACTACAAACAAGAGTCAATGGTCTAGATGAATGTACTGTTGTTCTAATATTGGCTTTGCACTTTAGCAGATGGTAATAAAAGAGTGCCGCATTTAGTCCCCTTTGGGAAGAACAATATTCAACTATGAAGGTCTTAAGCATGGTAAACCGTTAATAAGATAAACAAGTTTATGCAGTAAGAGATTGCAAATAAGGTAAGTACAATAAGTACAATGACTCAGAGCAACTGTCCAGATTTTGGGACACACAAATTAGCTAGTAGAAGTGGAACTCCACACAAAGCTTTCTTTAAAGCCCTGTACACATGGGCCGAATATTGGGCAGCGCCGGGCCGGTTTAATAGAAACCCGCCGGCACCGCCCAACATTTGACCTGTGTGTACGGCAGCCTGTCTGACAGAAGCTGGTCCAAAAAGGCAAAAAAATATGCATCTAAACAGCGCTCTCAGCCAATGGCAGAGAGCGCTGACCGATGTGTTCTGGTGTGGGGGCAGTCCCCCTATCAGAACACAATAGCTCAATGGGGGGGATCGCTGTACTAACATCGGATTGCCTGCTGGCTTGAAAGAAAAAAAAACTGATAGTGTGTACTAGGCATTAGTCTTGGATTGCACAGGAAAAAGTGGGAACCACTGTCAGGTCTTTGTTACTATTTGTACTCTTGTGATTTCACCTCACTTCCTGTCCCAGAGACAACATTATGACACTAAGTGAAATCCCTACAAGGTCTGGTTAATACCAATGGTATGTGCCGTGTAGAACTGATTACAGTACATTGCACTTTTTACTTTTTTCTTTTTGTCATAAAATGACATTTCATTTAAGTTTCGATGAAAAAAAAAAGTAGTGCATGTCCTCCTTATTTATTAGCACACACCACTGCAGAACAAATAGGACAAAAGGCCATTTGCTTTTTCCACGCATTGGGACTGCAATCGGCAAGGCTGCCCAGCACATCCCAATGACCTAGTGTGAATAAGTCATAAAGCAGGCAATACAAGGAATGAATGCCTGCTGAACCAGTCAAATTTCAATCTATGCATGGGCACCCTATTTGTACAGAAGTTGATCGATAGATTGACTTCTATACAACCACCCTTTCGGGTTTTTCTCAAACATAAGTCCTGCTGGCTATAGCCAACAAAACTGATTATTGTGTTCTCACTGTGAAAACACAATTGCACAGCGGGTGTGATTCCCCCATCTACATCAGGTGGGTGGATGGGGGAATCGACACATTTTTGTTTTCATTCAATCTGATGATTGAACGAAAAAAATGTATGACCTGCCTTAGACTGAGGTCAGTTTCACACTGTTAAATTTCAGTTACACACATTAATTGTGTCGGTGCGATATGGAGCTATCACTCTGAATGGCATCTCAATGCACCTCCCAATGTGCCTGCGTTATAGCACACCCTATTGAGTGGTAATGCACTGTTGTGCATTTAGATGAACTGCTAAAAATGGTGCATGCACCTTTTTAAGTTGCTGTTTGGGCAGCCTATTCAAATGAATGGGCTGCCCTAATACAACACATGTCATTGTGATTGCGTTAAATGCAATGCACAAATGTAAATGGTGCCTAAAAGATTATTTAGTGAAGTGGGAAAAGGTTACATTATACAAAAAAGTAATTGCTGTCTATGTCCTATATGGTGCACAGAGATCTCAGAATGACAGAAAGTGAGGTGAAAGCTCCAACCTGAATCATAAACAGCATCCAAAACTAAAAGAAAAAAATGCATCTCATTGTTTGCTGTGCATTCTCGTTGAATAAGCCCATAAAATGTTTAATTAATGGGAAAAGAATAACCATGTGCTGTTAGCAGTATACAGCTTCGGAATAATGAAATATGGTTACCGACTGTTTATGAGTTACTGCAGTTTGCACATTGCTCTTGGCCTTGAGAACAGCAGGCAGCAATTTGTCATTTTTAATGAGAAAAAAAGTCTGAAACTTTTTTCAACATGTTAGTAATCCAAATGCAAACGTGAATATGATATGTGAATTAAATGGTTATTAGTGGTGTATCCCAAAGTTCAGTGTTGGGACTCCCACTTTTTATCCATTTATAAATGTTACAGAGTTTGGGATTTCAGTGTTTTCAGATGACACCAAGCTACGCAGTGAAATAACGTCCTTACAGGATGTCTCCAACTTCCAAGCCGGCTTCAACAGTGCTGGGACAAGGTATTCTAGAGCCCCCAATGCCAAATTGCCTTCCCGTTCCCAACGTTCCCGCCAAGTGCTAATCTGCATGCTTAACTCAGATCCTCTTATTCCACATACAGTATGCTCCCCCCCCAAAAAAATATTACCCTTCCAAGCACAAATCTTCTACCCCTCAAATTTCCCCTCCTAGCACAAATCCTCTACCCCTCAAATTCCCCCTCAGAGCACAACCCCCCTCCCCCCACTCCAAAACCCCCCTCCCAGCACAAATGCCCCCAATCATCCCTACTAGCACAAATCCCCCACCCCAAAAAATTCCCCTCCTAGCAAACATTACCCCCCCTACCATATTACCTTTTCTAGCATAAACCCCCCAAATACCCCATCTTAGCAAATATCATCTTACACTATCTCCCCTCTCAACACAAATTCCCCCCAGATCACCTCTTCTAGCACACCTCCCCAGATTTCCCCTCCTAGAACAATTCTTACCTCCTGACCCCCCAAATTCCTCCTCCCATAACAAATCACCTGCCCCCAATCTCCTTTTGGTGCCCCCAAACCTCACATGATACCACAGTGCCCAGGGCAGTCGCCCCTTCTGCCTACCCCTTGTCCCGGCCCTGGTGGCAAATGAGGTTTAATGTTGATAAATGTCAAGTTATGCACTTAGGGCTAAAAACATGCATGTATCTTACATACTAGAAGGAGAGCAGCTGGGAGAATCAATGGTGGAGAAGGATTTGCGTGTTGTAGTAGATCATAGACTCATTAATAGCATGCAATGCCAAGCTGAAGTTTTTAAAACTTTTTTCTGTTAAGAGGTATAGATTCCAGAGACATCATTTTGCCTCTGTGCAAATCATTAATAACACATTATCTGGAATATTAAGGTCAGTTTTGGGCACAGTTCACAAAAAGGATATTGGGAAACTGAAGAAAGAGCGTAGAAGGGGAACCAAACTGATAATAGGCATGGAGGAACTTAGCTATTAAAAAAAGATTAGAGGAACTGATTTTATTCTCTCTGGAGAGGAGGTGATTTAGGGGGGATATGATCACTATAGAAAAATACATAAGTGGTCCATATAGTGAACTGGGTGTACAGTTATTCACTTTCAGGTCTTTACAAGGCACTAGGGGCCACACTTTGTCTGGAGGAAAAGAGGTTCCCACACACTGAAAGGCTTCTTCACATTAAAAGCTGAAAAGTGTGAAATAGACTCCCTCAAGAACTAGTTCCAGCTAGCTCATTAGATTGTCTAAAAGTGATGGATACATTCCCAAATGCACACACTGGATATTAAAATGATATTAAAAGGCAGATTTTTTTTCTTTTAAATCACAAATATGTCATACTTACCTGCTTTGTACAGTGGCTTTGCACAAACCAGCCCTGACCCTCCTCTTCTTGGTCCCCCGCCGGTGCTCCTGGCCCCTCCCTCCTGCCGAGTGCCCCCATAGCAAGCAGTCTGCTCACTCCCGTGCCGCTGCTCTGTGTGGTCATTCATATATGGAGCGCAACACAGTCGATGAGGAGGCAGAGACCCGGAAGAGAAGCTGCTCTCGTGCACATCACTGGATCGAGATGGGGCTCAGGTAAGTGTTAGGGGGCCTGGGGGGGCTGCTGCACACAGAAAGTTTTTCACTTTTATGCATAGAATGCATGAAGGTAAAAAAAACCTTGAGCCTTTACAACCACTTTAACATTTACAGGTAATAAAACCAGGGGTAGTTGATCCAGGAAATATCCAGATGACTCGTTTGGATTCAGGAAAGATTTTTTCCCCTGTTGGGGCAAATTGGATCACGTTTATATTGTTTTAATTTTTCCTTCCTCTGGATCAGCTATGGCTATAGAGTTCTGAATATGAAGTTTTTCCATGTTTTTATTTTTTCTGTTGGCTGAACTAGATGGAGGTATCTAAATTATACGATTGCTACTGAGGATTGGGAATTATTTTAATTCTTCTTGTGCTAAACATTGAAACCCAGCTATATTTCTGTTATGCTGGTGTAAGTATTGTTATATATGTAATCATTATTATTTATAATAATAATAAGAAATATTATTATTTGCATGTGATTCATTATATTAAGAAATGTGCATAGTCTTGTTCTTACCACTTTGATTGGTCTCAAGGAGGAGATGCTTTCGCTCTTTCGGCTGTTTGTCCAGGAGTCCCAGCGAGGGTATTCTCCCTTCTCAAAGACAAATTGTTCTCCCTTGCAGTTTTGTTGTTCATATCCTACCCAGCTGTGGAATAGAAGCAACATTAGATTTCTGGATAGTAGTGCCAACAGAGCCCAGGAAATTTAAGAAATCATCTGAATATTTCATATTCATTCTGAAATACTTTGTTGTATGTGTCTACAGAGACCTAACTGAAAGTTATTTTCCTAGTCTTCCCTGAAGACACAGCTAAGGCTTAAAGCTTTGCTTCTCGTCTAATTGAAACAAAACTGTAGCTGACCTTGGGTACATAATTAGATGCCACCTTGCAAACCTCACTTTCAATAAGAGAAGGGAATGAGATTTCCATGTTCTGAAAAAACATCAATACTTTCCAAAGGAGTAGAGAATGTTCACTTAAAAAAGTTGATGTTCATCTAGGAAAGTAAATGTTCACCTAGATTAGTAAAAAATAAAGTCATGCAAAGAAAATGTGGACAAAACAGAATAAGGCTTATCTGTAGGTAATGAATATTCGCTCTGCATGCAGCCATTGACATCAGCAGCGCTTTCGCTCTGAAGGTCCGGCAGATCATGCCAGAAATTTAGAGCTTCTTGCTGGAACGGAGGACTCCCGTGTGCATACGGGGGGTGACGTCATCGTGGCTCCAGCCACTCACAGCGTCGGAGCCAGCGAACCCAGAAGAAGCGCAGAGGGAACATGTCAGCTCCCTCAGCAGTGACCTGGCGTGCTGTGGGGGCCTTGTTCTAAGGTAAGTATTTCATAATGTGCTAGTATGCGATGCATACTAGTACATTAAGCTATTGCCTTGCAGGGGTTTTTTTTCAGCGGTTTACTACCGCTTTAAAAAGGAGCTTCAGTCTGGGCAAAAAAAAAAATCAAAAGTGAGCAGCTACAAATACTGTAGCTGCTGACTTTTAATATAAGGACTAGGGATGAGCCGAACACCCTTTGCTTCGGTTTGCAGCAGAACATGCGATTAGGCAAAAAATTTGTGCGAACATGCGAACACCGTTAAAGTCAATGGGATGCAAACGTGAAAAATCAAAAGTGCTCATTTTAAAGGCTTATATGAAAATTATTGCCATAAAAAGTGTTTGGGGACCCGGGTCCTGCCCCAGGGGACATGTATCAATACAAAAAAAAGTTTTAAAAACAGCCGTTTTTTCTTGGGCAGTGATTTTATTAATGCTTAAAGTGAAACAAAAATGAAATATTCCTTTAAATATCCTGCCTGTGGGGTCTCCTTAGTCTGCCTGTTAAGTAATGCATCTTTCCCATGTTTATAACTGTACCACAGCAAAATTACATTTCTAAAGGAAAAAAGGTCATTTAAAACTGCTCGTGGCTGTAATGTATTGTCGGATCCCAGCAATATAGATAAAAATCATTGAAAAAAACTGCGTGGGTTTCCCCCCAGTACAAAACCAGGCCCTTTGGGTCTGGTATGAATATTAAGGGGAACCCCACGCCAAAAATACCAAAAAAAAAAGGCATAGATGCCCCCCCCCCCAAAATGCATACCAGGCCCTTCGGGTCTGGTATGGATATCAAGGGGAACCCCGCACCAAAATTTTAAAAAATGGCATGGGGTTCCCCCATGCACTATATACTCTGAACAGCAGTATATATACTATACGGCCTGCCCTATATACTCTGCAGAAAAATTGGGCCAGGTGTTGGTGGTGCCAGAACACTGTAACCCCCACAGTTGGGTGCAGGAACGGGCCCTGCTGTGAAATATTATATCAAAAATTGTAATTACATGGCCCTGTTAAACAGGGGCAGAAAAATTGGGCCTTTGGTTTTGATGGTGCCAGAACACTGTAAGCCTTCACAGTCACTCTTGTTGGGTGCAGGAACAGGCCCTGCGTTGAAATATTATATAAAAAATTGTAATCACATGCCCCTGTTATACAGGGTTAGAAAAATTGGGCCTTTGGTTTTGGTAGTTAGAAACTATACACCACCAAATGCACTGTATATATAGGCTACACCACTGAGTGCAGAGTATATATATATATATATATATATATATATATATATATATATATATATATATATACTAGACTGTATATATATTAATACACCACCTGAAGTGTAAGTGTTAGAAACAGTACACCACCAAATGCATTGTAGATATAGGCTACTAGGCTACACTGGATACAGTGTGTATATATATATATATATATATATATATATATATATATATATATACACTGCCTGCACTGACTAAACACTGAATATAAAGTCTATGCTAAATGCAGAGTGTGTATATATATATATATATATGACTGTATATACATATCAAATACACTGCCACTAACTGAATAATCTGCCTGCTTAATCTAGTTCAAGCTATCTCTCTGTCCACGCCAACAACACTAAACACGGCCGCTATGTAAGCAGCCTTATATAGTGTAAGGCTTGGACTTAGTCCCCCTAAGCCATGATTGGCCAAAGGTAACCTGCCTTTAGCCAATTTTGGCTCTCTCAGCAGAGCACGCTGTGATTGGACAAAGCATGCAGGTCAGGTGCATGCTTTGACCAATCATCATACAGCGATGCACGGCAATCTCGCAGTGCATTATAGGGCATTCCGCGACGCTTGAATATCCCACGAACGAACCATATGTTCGGTTTGTTTTAGAACAAACAAACACCCGACGTTCGAGTCCAACTTACGTTCTACTCGAATCGCTGGCTCATGCCTAATAAGGACACTTACCTGTCCAGAGATCCAGCGATGTTGCCCCCCCCCCCCCCCCCCGTGCTGATTCTTTCGGCTTTTGGTGCAGACGCCAGCATTTTCACAACGGGAAATCAGCAGTGAAGCCTTCAGGCTTCACAGCTGGTTTCCTACTGCACATGTGCGAGTTGCACTGTGCTTTCTGAATGGTTCCGCTGTCCTTTTAGGAAGGGGAAGGAGGAGGGGCCCAACATGTGGCAGTGGAGGGGGGTAGGGTGCGAACAAGCAGAACTTCCCCTTTTGGATGGAGGTCTGCTTTAACAAGTAATCATGATGCTACATTATACATGTTTTTTTTGGCAGAAACATAACACACACATTCCTTAAAGGGGCATTAAACCTTCAGTTTTTAAGCACTTTCAGCAGCTGACTTAAACACTTACTGAATATACAGCTTTTTTTAATCTCTTAAACCTAGCCTATGTTCCAGTTTATGCTGGTGCTATGACCACTGCCCCAGGTTTCCTATTTCAAGATGACTCCTTTCTCTTACAGCATCCTAAGGAGTCACCCTTGCATGCAGTTGTATGCAACTGTGGAGTAGCCCTTGCATGAGTTGTATTTCTCTACACTATGCACATCAATAAAAGCATACAGCCCAGTAGCCTAGGATGGCTAGGCTCTCCCCTGCTTCTCCCTCCTCGAAGATAACAGACTGGCTAGAGACTGCATTATCCACTGGTAACTCTTTCCTGTGAAGATCAGATCAGTTCAGGGATGCAGCACCCGAGAGAGCAGGAGCCAGCAGCATTAATAGTTGTAAGCTGCGCATGCTGGGGTAAGACATTTAACAAATAGTTTACCAGGGAATGTTTATTTAATTGTGCTCAATTTGTTAACTAACCTAAAAAATGCTGAGGGGCACAAAAACAATATGATCTAAAGGCACACTGCAAGCTAGAACTGTAGCAGTAGTTGTGATCACATAATGTGCAAAGGTCTGTGTTCTCAGGTGAACTGGTAAGAATAGTGTGCCAATTATTTTCATAGTACTTGAGAATATTTTTTAATAAATCTCATAAACTAAATTTCTTCCCTTCCATTCTCTTTATCTTTCTTTTATTTCTTGGGATGGCAGTTTCTTATGTTTATCAGTTGTAGTTGTTTCTTTTTTTCCTTAATTTCCTTTATTTTTAGGAAAAAGGTTTATCTTAACTATTTGTAACTAGTAGAAGTCACATTCAATTTGATTTGTTCTGTAATGTTGAAAACATTTTGCAGCTTATCAAAGCGACTTGCTCGGTTCTAATGAGTATAAGATACTCCGGTATTTATAGCTACACAGGTAACTCAGTCATATTAATTCAGTCCCTATGGAATGTGTCAAGGCAGATGTTAGTTGCCCGAGAATATGATGGGAGCTGTGAAAGTTTGTGGAAACACCTTGATTCTGATTACATAATCAATCCTGTGGTGCCAAAAAGTCTGCAACAGGTGTTAAAGTATATGTGAACCCTTACCTGTTAAAACAAACCATTCAGCTGGAAATTGAGTTACAAGGCAAATCATTTATAAATACCTTTTTTTCTTTTGTTATAATGTGATGACATAATCTCTATTCTCAGCTGCATAAGGGGCTCAGAGAATTGGGGGATGGAGAAACAGCACGACACTGATCTTTCCAGTAAATAGCTATGTAGGGGGTGTGTCAGCACAAGTCTTGGCAATTGAAGGACAGGCAAGCTGTGTTCCCAGCGCAGCCAGAAAACTGACCATGCTAGAATGGATGTGCTCTCATGCCTAGCGTGATCAGTTTCAAATAGAAAAGCAGCAGTAGGATCACCAGGAGGATTACCAGGATCACCAGGCATTTCACAAAAAAGAAAGCAATACAAAGAGAACAGAACACTTTTTCATAAAAGTACACGGTACAACAGACACATATCAGGAATTTGAAATGTTGAGATAACAAACATTTTAATCATTTGAATTACATGGCTGTCAAAATGCCAGAGTAGACGTGTTAAAATGCCATCATATGTAGATGACAGATGGTTTTGAAAGCCCACCCATACCTTTTTAGGAATGGTTGTTCCATTTTTATATAGATCGCCTCTTTCATACCTCTTGCGAACCAGTTGTCCTGTATCAAAAATGCACATCTCACTGTCTTCAAAAGACTTTCTTTTTCATTTGTGTTTGGGTGTTGGGTCTTTTAGATGTACAAGCTACTGTATTAGCATATTCCTGGGCTAGAATCTCTCAGATTTGCAATGTTTGTTAAAAATTAATCTGAGTTTTTCTGACACTCCAGCTACAGTGGGGACGGAAAGTATTCAGACCCCCTTAAATTTTTCACTCTTTGTTATATTGCAGCCATTTGCTAAAATCATTTAAAGTTCATTTTTTCCTCATTAATATACACACAGCACCACATAATGACAGAAAAGCACAGAATTGTTGACATTTTTGCATATTCAGACCCTTTGCTTAGTATTTAGTAGAAGCACCCTTTTGATCTAATACAGCCATGAGTCTTTTTGGGAAAGATGCAACAAGTTTTTTAGTTTTTTTTGGGCGTTCAGCTTTCCACATTGCCACCAATTTTTATCTAGTGATCACTTTTTATTCTGTAAGGTTTTTTATTCAATAAATCCCTTTATTTTTGACCTACGCCATGTGGAGCCCCTTTTTTCTTTTTTCTCCATGTTTTTATCCATGATTGGTCCCTTTGAACCTGCCTGAAACCTGAGAGCGTGTGAGAGAGCTGTCCACCTCCACCGTTGACTGTCCTGGCTATCGGTGACCGTGACCCAAGTGACAACCTCGCCGATCGGAGATCGTGATCGCAGGGAGAATCTTTGGGGAGAGTGCATGGGAGGCTACTTCCACAAGCTCCGATAGACGTACTGCTATATGGCTGATACGTCCCACTTGATCTGGTAAGAGTACCTTACTCTAGATCTTTATGTCGTGTTGCCCATGATTGATGTGCCTTCCAGTCTCCAGTCAACATCATGGGTCCAAGCACCCCCTCTGTCTGAGAAGACTCCTTCCATGCATTGACTCCAGTTTTTGACTGCAGTCTGTGGAGTTCAACATACTGCTACTGGACATTTTTATATTTAACACATTTTGTTTGGACATTTATATACACCTCACCAGTGTTTAGTGTGTAGAACAACATCATTTCTTATTTGTATCACCTATTTTGTGTATTTAGGTTTTGATACACTCACATTTTAGCGCTGCACGTATTCTTTATATAACAAGTTTTTTACACCTGGATTTGGGGATCCTCTGCCATTCCTCCTTGCAGATCCTCTCCAGTTCTGTCAGGTTGGATGGTAAACGTTGGTGGACAGCCATTTTTAGGTCTCTCCAGAGATGCTCAATTGGGTTTAAGTCAGGGCTCTGGCTGGGCCATTCAAGAACAGTCACGGAGTTGTTGTGAAGCCACTCCTTTGTTATTTTAGCTGTGTGCTTAGGTCATTGTCTTGTTGCAACCAGTCGTCCTGTCTCGGCAACTGAAAAACACCCCCACAGCATGATGCTGCCACCACCATGCTTCACTGTTGGGACTGTATTGGACAGGTGATGAGCAGTGCCTGGTTTTCTCCACACATACCGCTTAGAATTAAGGCCAAAAAGTTTTATCTTGGTCTCATCAGACCAAAAATCTTATTTCTCACCATCTTGGAGTCCTTCAGGTGTTTTTTTAGCAAACTCCATAAGGGCTTTCATGTGTCTTGCACTGAGGAGAGGCTTTCGTCGGGCCACTCTGCCATAAAGCCCCAACTGGTGGAAGGCTGCAGTGATGGTTGACTTTCTACAAATTTCTCTCATCTCCCGACTGCATCTCTGGAGCTCAGCCACAGTGATCTTTGGGTTCTTCTTTACCTCTCTCACCAAGGCTCTTCACCCCCGATAGCTCACTTTGGCCGGACGGCCAGCTCTAGGAAGGGTTTTGGACATCCCAAACGTCTTCCATTTAAGGATTATGGAGGTCACTGTGCTCTTAGGAACCTTAAGTGCAGCAGAAATTTTTTTGTAACCTTGGCCAGATCTGTGCCTTGCCACAATTCTGTCTGTGAGCTCTTCGGGCAGTTCCTTTGACCTCATGATTCTCATTCGGTCTCACATGCACTGTGAGCTGTAAGGTCTTATATAGACAGGTGTGTGGCTTTCCTAATCAAGTCCAATCAGTATAATCAAACACAGCTGGACTCAAATGAAGGTGTAGAACCATCTCAAGGATGATCAGAAGAAATTGACAGCACCTGAGTTAAATATAGGAGTGTCACAGCAAAGGGTCTGAATACTTAGGACCATGTGATATTTCAATTTACTTTTTTAATAAATCAACAATTCTGTGTTTTTCTGTCAATATGGGGTGCTGTGTGTACATTAATGAGGAAAAAAAATAACTTAAATGATTATAGCAAATGGCTGCAATATAACAAATAGTGAAAAATTTAAGGGGATCTGAATACTTTCCGTCCCCACTGTACATATGAGACGACATATTACTACGTGTGTTCTACTTATCTCCTCGTTCGGCAGTCCTGTGTTTTTGCCAAACTGCTGAAAAAGCCTGTACTATAATCACACTGAAACAAATATCAATAAAGTGGTTGTAAAGGCAGAAGTTTTTTTATCTTTATGCATTCTATGCATTAGGATTAAAAACCTTCTATGTGCAGCAGCCCTGCTAATACTTAACTGAGTCCCATCTCAATCAAGTGATATTGCATGAGAGCCTTGGCTGTCCGAGACTCTCTCTCCTTATTGGCTGAGACAGCAGTGGGCACCATCAAAGTCAATGAGCCAATGAGGAAAGAGAGGGGTAGGCAAGCAGCGACTCAGCTCAGGTGCCCCCATAGCATGCTGCTTGCTGTGGGGTACTCAGCAGGAGGGAGGGGCCGGGAGCGCCGGCAGAAGACCCGAGAAGAGGAGGATCTGAGCTGCTCTGTGCAAAACCACTACACAGAGCAGGTAAGTATAACATGTTTGTTATTTTTAGACAAAAAAACAAGACTTTAATATGACTTTAAAGGTCCAATTCACTTCTAGTCTATTCATATTGTGTCTAATTAAACCCTGATGAAGTAGGTGTTTTTGGACCCTCAAAGTGCATTGGTTACTTTTGGATTGTCCTCCTTAATTTTATTTTTTGTTGATAAAGTTGTATCTGGACCTCTTGGCAGTGGTGTGGCACTTCCATTTCCATTTTTGTTACATTGTGTTTTTGCTTGACCTTCTGGATAAATGCCTGGCCTGGGTAGCCACAAACTTCCAAAGCACTTCTGAAATGTAGTTGCTCCTTCTCTTTATACTTTGTTCTTACCGATTTAACTGGGTGTTGTAGCATTATAATAATCCAGAGTTTGTGTTCTGGTTTATGGTGGGTTTCAAAAAGCAGACACTGATCTGTTCGGGAAGGTTTCCTGTAGAATTGAATGGCAAGTCACATCCATCCTTGATACACGCAGAGAAAAATGTAATTTATTATTCTTCATGTCTTCCCAAGTAAACGTGATGTTTTTATCCATTGAATTGGTGTGTTCACTAAAAGTATTTACTTCAGATGTTATTATCTTGATACAAGTATCATCCACATGCACTGAATGAGTTTAAAGCTCTTCTTTCCTCCACTTTGATTTGCAGGTTCACAGCAATGGTTATCTACAATTGAAGATATTTGTGCAGCCAAGTCCCTATCTAAAGAAGGTATCCTTGTACTTAAAATAGCTGGTGTTGCGGTAAAGATCCAGCAAGGCTCATACTTGGTCTTGCTGGAGTTTTGTTTGGCTGTCAAGATTATTTTCTCATTTCAGATGTTTCCTTACAATCTTAATAGTTGGTGTACAAATAAAAAGGGGTGCATTGAAAAATCTTGATAGTGTTCTAAATACTGTGCACTGTGTTGCCAACAAATAGTAGAATAGTAGCCATACACTTAGTGATGTTATATGTGAAAGAGTTGATGCTGCTGAGAATTGGTCTTAGAGGATGTTTTTAACATCTCTACCCCAGCAACTTAAGAACATTTCACACCTTCCACCATGTAGATTGAAAGATTAACACCTGTTGTAGAATTTCTAGCACTAAGGGACTGAATTATGTATTTGGAACATGGTGTTTCCACATACTTTCATATCTCCCAAACTGCTCCTAGACAATCCAGATCTGCCTTGACATGATATACAGGTTATTGAGACTCGTGTGGCTATAAAAGCTGGGGTATGTTCCTCACACTTATTAGAGCTGAAGAAGTGGCTTGGATAAGCTGTGAAATGTCTTTAGCATTACAGAATAAATCCTGCTGAATGTGACCAACTATTGCTGACTTTACCATGACTTGGATAAATAAGAACCCACAGAGATTTTAAGTAGTATTAAATACTCAGCATTTTTTTAGCTTAACATGTTTCTCTTTAGAAAATAAACATTTCAGAGTAAACTATTTGTTAAAATTCCTACCCCAGCACTTGCAGTTTACAGCTTTCAATGTTGCCTGCTCCTGCTTTCCTAGTGTTGCTTCCCTGAACTTCTGGTTTTCACAGGAAACAGTTAACAATCAAAAGCGCTGTCTCCAGCCAGTTTGTTAGTCTGGAGAAGGGGGGAGCAGGGATGTGCTCTACCATTCTAGGCTATGGTGCCGTGTTTTTCTATTGATGCACACAGTGTAGGGAGAAAGGGTGCAAGGGTGCCTCCATGGGATGCTGAAAGAGAAAGGAGCCACCCTGAAGCAGTGACCCTGGGGCAATGGTCATGGCATCAGCTTAAACTGGAACATAGGCAAGGATTAGAAGATAAAGGAGCTGTGTATGTAATAAATGATTAGATCAGCTAATGAAATTCCTTAAAAACCTTAGGGTTTAATATCAGGTTCGTTATTTTCATTTATTTTACTTAAATGTGGCCAATATAAACACTCTTTTATCCTTATCATTTGTATATACAGTTTTAGTGTTGTACTGCCAACCTAAAATAGGACCAGTTTACAAAATGTTGATGCCATCAAACCCATATTCATAAAAATTTTAAACATAGTTAAAGAACCCCGCATTTTACCATCTAGTGGGCAGTTTTCATTATAAGAAGCAGTTGAGGGTCATACTATATGGAAAAATAGCAAAAAAAGCAAACTTTTTCCTCTCATAACAGGGTATTTAATACAGCAGTTGCTCAGAAGGACTAATACAATTAAAAAATTTGGGCTCAGATGCAAACATTTGTTTAGAAAGGATTGAATTCTTTAAAAAATTAAATTAGTTATGTTTTCAGTTGATGCAAATAGTACTTAGCTAAGTTCTACTGTAACAGAATAGTGTAGTAACAGTATGCAAAGCACAGTGACCTAAACACTACAGCAAGATATCTGATTCCACCTGATTCCACCTCTCATCTCTATAAGGGCTGGTATCAAAGGGCCTTGGGCTTGTGTTGATGGCATCAGTTTCATAGCAACTTGAAAAGCTTCTGAGATCATTCAGAAATTAGGTGTGTTTGGCCTGCAGCTGAACTGCTTGAAGTAGATTTTCCTCTTCCATAGACTTGTATGGGGATGCAAAGGCCAAATGTCGGGAGACATCGGCCGGTTCAATAAAAACCTGCCAACATTCTGCCCGTGTGTATGTCAGCCGGTCCGAAAGGAGCCAGCCGTTTGGCTCGCTTTTGTCGGACGAGCATGCTGAAAAACCAGCAGCCTACCACCTCCCGATCAGCGCTCTCAGCCAATGACAGGGCATCCCCCTGTCAGAACACAACAGCTCAGCAGGGGAGATCGCTGCACTAATGTCAGATCATTAGTAAAGTGGCTTAGACTGGAGCTGTCAGGTTTTTTTTTTTTCAGCCCGCTGGGTTGAATGCAAAAAAACTATTACTGTATACTCGGCTTTACATGAACAAAAGCCTGGTGACACAGACCCTGTTATAACAATGACAAATTATTGATTCCTTAGGCCTGCCTGCTTCCCTTACTTGAGATGCCAGCACCTGCACCCGAAGCTTGTTGAAGAAGCGACTCAGGTGAGGACATCGTTGTATCCCTGGACAGGTAAGTGTCCTTATATTAAAAGTCAGCAGCTACAGTATTTGTTGGGGGGAAGCCTGGAGCTTCTCTTTACCTTTTCATGCTTCTCTTATCTTATTACAAAAGCCCCCTTTATAAACAATGTTACTTTAATCATTGATAATTTCAAATACAATTTCTAGTTCATATGTAAAAAAATTGCTAGATGTAGTTTTCCATAAGCCTCAATGGTAAATACAGCCCTTAATGCAATCAGTATTCTTATGTTAATATAATAGGATCTTAAAGCAGTAAAATGTATTGATACATACGGTCCAGAGTGTACAAGGATAGAACCAATTTTCTCCATACCGGCCTCTTTTAGGCTGGTACAGGGTCCACTGAGTTCATGGCAGCGGCCTTGGAAGTTTTCTTGCTCAAAGAGGACAATCTGAAAGGCAAACATTTTTCAATGTTCTTAGAATATGTACAAATTTAATAGAAATGTTAATACTGTTTTCATATTTAAAGTGTAAGCTTAGTTATACAATATACCTCCCTCATCAGTGCTTGCACGAAAAATCCTAAATCCCATTTAAAGTGGAGTTCCACCCATTTTTACAACTCTTCAGCATCCCTCACTAAACTGTGCACTGTAAACAAATTGGATATTTTTTTATTTTTTTTCTCAGCACCTCCTGTATATCTGCTGTATTCATTTTTCACTTCCTCCTCCCTGGCCGCGGCCCATCGCATCATTTCCTGTTTGCAATGCCTTCTGGGAAGGGGCAGCAACTTCCTCTGATACTGCCGTTGCTATGGAAACCTGACCTGAAACCTATTACACTGCTTGTGCTGCACTGAGCATGTGCGAGATCTGCAAGCATGAGATCCAGGAAGAAATACAGTCTGGCTTCAGATGCCCACACTTAAGATGGCCACGGCCTGCTGTAAGTTTATAAAATAACAAACTACTGCTATAAACTAACAAAACAGACCTTAGTTTACAGACTAACTTTACTAGAATACATTAAGCTTGTGTATTATAGGGGGATTTTTATTTAAAAAGTATCATTTTGGCCGGAACACCACTTTAAATAAACTGCCCCATAAAGCTAGAACTGATGAGTATTTACAAGATGGGTCCAGGTTTCCCTTCAATGTGTGCTCTGGTGTCCATATGCCTAACTTTATACATGTGCTGATTTTTTTCATGGATTGAATGGCTACACTCATTATATTGAAATGCAGTGCCCAACACAGTTGCGAGGTTCAGATTACAAACAATGAGGACAGAAAACTGAAGTTTGCCTATATCTGGACAGGCCAGGCATTGTGTCTGCATAATAGGTACAGTGCCTTGCAAAAGTGTTCACCCCCCTTGGCTTTTTACCTATTTTGTTACATTACAGCCTTTAGTTCAATGTTTTTTTAATCTGAATTATATGTGATGGATCATAACACAATAGTCTAAGTTGGGGAAGTAAAATTTGAAAAATATATTCCTTAAACAATTTTTCAGAAATAAAGAACTGATAATTGGCACGTGCGTATATGTATTCACCCCCTTTGTTATTAAGCCCATAAAAAGCTCTTGTGCAACCAATTACCTTCAGAAGTCACATAATTCGTGAAATGATGTCCACCTGTGTGCAAGCTATGTCACATGATCTTTCATTACATATACACACCTTTTTGAAAGGCCCCAGAGGCTGCAACACCTAAGAATGAGGCAACACTAACCAAACACTGCCGTGAAGACCAAGGAACTCACCAAACAAGAAAAAGACAATGTTGTTGAGAAGTACAAGTCAGGCTTAGATTATAAAAAAATATGCAAATATTTGATGATACCTAGGAGCACCATCATCAAATCTATCATAACCAAAGGGAAAGAACATGGCACAACAGCAAACCTGCCAAGAGACGGCCGCATACTAAAACTCACGGACCGGGCAAGGAGGGCATTAATCAGAGAGGCACCACAGAGACCTAAGGTAACCCTGGAGGAGCTGCAGAGTTCCACAGCAGAGACCAGAGTATCTGTACATAGGACGACAATAAGCCGTACGCTCCATAGAGTTGAGCTTTATGGCAGAGTAGCCAGAAGAAAGCAATTACTTTCAGCAAAAAACAAAATGGCACGTTTTGAGTTTGCAAAAAGGCATGTGGGAGACTCCCAAAATGTATGGAGGAAGGTGCTCTGGTCTGATGAGACTAAAATTGAACTTTTTGGCCATCAAAGAAAATGCTATGTCTGGCGCAAACCCAAAACATCACATCGCCAAAAGAACATCATCCCCACAGTGAAACATGGTAGTGGCAGCCTCATGCTGTGGGGATGTTTTTCAGCAGTCAGGACTGGGACACTGGTCAGAGTTGAGGGAAAGATGGATGGTGCTAAATACAGGGATATTCTTGAGCAAAACCTGTACCACTCTGTGTGTGATTTGAGGCTAGGTTGGAGGTTCACCTTCCAGCAGGACAATGACCCCAAACACACTGCTAAAGCAACACTTGAGTGGTTTAAGGGGAAACATGTAAATGTGTTGGAATGGCCTAGTCAAAGCCCAGACCTAAATCCAATAGAAAATCTGTGAGAAGACATAAAGATTGCTGTTCACAAGCGAAACCATCCAACTTGAAGGAGCTGGAGCAGTTTTGCAAGAAGGAATGGGCAAAAATCCCAGAGGTAAGATGTGGCAAGCTCATAGAGACTTATCCAAAGATACTTGGAGCTGTGATAGCTGGAAAAGGTGGCTCTACAAAGTATTGACTTTAGGGGGGTGAATAGTTATGCACATCAACTTTTTCTGTTATTTTGTCCAATTTGTTGCTTGCTTCACAATAATAAAAAAAAAGTTGTGAGCATGTTCTGTAAATGAAATGATGCAAATCCTCAAACAATCCATGTTAATTCCAGGTTGTGAGGCAACAAAACATTGAAAATGCCAAGCGGGCTGAATACTTTTGCAAGGCACTGTATATATTTAAAGCTCTCACCAATAAAGAGGGCCTGGGGCATGTATTACATAACAAAACCAAAACTGGCCATATGTGGATCAAAAATTTAAATCCATGTATGGTCTCTTTGGTTAAACAGAAGTCGATCTACCAATCAACTTCTGTTTAATCGCCCTTTCGGATTTTCCCCATTCCATCAGGGCTGCAAGCTATAGCCTGCAAAGCTGATCATTGTATTCTGATAGAGGGAAAGATTCCCTGCAGTCAGAATACAATGACACGACAGGGAAAATTCCCTGATGCAGCTCGAATATGTGGATGAGGGAATCAGTCAGTTTTTTCATTTAACCCGCTGAGTGAATAAAAAAAAAACTGATCCATCTATGGGCAGCCTTACATGTTTAATCCCAATTTGGCCTGCAATCTTGAATAAATTAAAAAATAAATACATTTTCTTTGTAATCCTCAATGAACAAGAGCGTTTTTAAAGTGTATATAACAGTATTTGCAACCAATAAAGGCTTTAAATGCATAATTTTGATTACAAAATGATTACAAGCAGAGCAGGCATGGGTTAACCTAATTACATGGGCTCAACTGTAGGACAAAAGGGGGGGTTTTCCGGCGCTCCGCAACATGTGATGTCTAAGGTAAATAGTACAATGGTAGCTATAATAGCACATTAAAATAAGGCAGGTAAATTCTAGAATGAGGAGGCAGCCATCCTCAGAGGGTGTCCATTACCTCTGTTGATAATCAATGTTGAAAAAAGGAGGGGTGTGGAGGCGCCAACTGTGGTAGCTTGTTTATGCAAAAATAAAAGTTAGTGTAACAATTACACTTACTGGTTCGCAGGGTGGAGGTGTTTCTTTGAGATGGAAAAGTGTCCTGGGATGTGCTGTTATCTTGTTTCCGGCTCAGATTTCATTCCTTCAGGCGTCTGGGTGTGGAGTCTGTACACAGGCTGAACTGCTGCATCCAGTGCATGGAAAGCTCCACGCTGACCACTCTGGAGTGCAGAAGAGGAAATGATGTCACTGATGCACGGCAAACGTCCAGGCTGGTGTTGGGGATAATGCAGGGATAGTACAGGCTATGAGCTCGGGGCTCACAGCTCCTTCTACTGGCCTTTAGAAGGAGCTGTGAGCCCCGAGCGCGTAGCCTGTACTATCCCTGCATTATCCCCAACACCAGCCTGGACGTTTGCCGTGCATCAGTGACATCATTTCCTCTTCTGCACTCCAGAGTGGTCAGCGTGGAGCTTTCCATGCACTGGATGCAGCAGTTCAGCCTGTGTACAGACTCCACACCCAGACACCTGAAGGAATGAAATCTGAGCCGGAAACAAGATAACAGCACATCCCAGGACACTTTTCCATCTCAAATAAACACCTCCACCCTGTGAACCAGTAAGTGTAATTGTTACACTAACTTTTATTTTTGCATAAACAAGCTACCACAGTTGGCGCCTCCACACCCCTCCTTTTTTCAACTGTAGGACAGGACAACATCGACCATTAGGCACCATAAGCTAAAAAAGAGTTTGGGTGGCAAAGAGGTGGCTTCTGCATGTATAGTCTTTAACCATGTATTTGTATTACATCATCAGCAGAAAAACTCATCATAAAAAAGTGTAAGTTCATAATATTCAAACTGAATAAGAACCAGTAAACAAGAAAATGGACTATGAGAAAAGAGGAGATTTTAGCAGAAGGGATTTCCTTTGGAAAACATTTAGAGGATTTTGGGAAGTGTAGTTTGCTGAAGAGACTGAACTATCACAACTGGTTTGCTGGAAACTACACGTTGTTTAATTCCCATGACAAGGGACATTAAAGGGGGGGAGCTGGAGTAGTTTTCCTGGGCTAAGGGAGGAAGAGAAAGCTTGCTTTTTCTGCCAGAAGACCAGAACTGAGATAGACTGTGACCCACTGAGTGCCATGAGGGTGGTAAGTGGATGACCCCTACCTGATCGGAGTGGAGGCAGAGTGGACACTATTCTGGAGCCTTGGAGTGCAACCTGGACTGTGGGGAGCCTGCTGTGCAGTTAAGGAGCCAGACGCTGAGGACACCAACAGGGAGAAAGAGAGAAAAACCTTTTTGCCTGGTGCTTGGACAGAAAGCCTCTTTTTACACAGGACTGGTGAGTGGCTGCTGCCCATGTATACACTACAGTTTACTAGAGGAGGGAAAGGTTTGTTACTTTAGAATTGCATGCATGAACTTTTAAAGGGGCACTACTATTAGTGCTCCAACACAATGATTTGGGCCCCAACAAGCTTGCCAGCAGAAAGTTTAGAGCATGTGTACTGCTCATTGCCGACTGTTACTGTGGTGAACACTTCTAGGTCCTGCCCCTAGTTAGGCCTACTCTGTGCAATTTCAAGAATGACGGGGACTATTAAACAGTCACTGCTTGCAGCCTGTTAATTATTCCAGTTCAATATTACAGTATTACTATTTGCTGTGGTTGATTATTGACTACTGTGGTATATCTTAACTGTGTGCCAGCCCAGTGTAATCTTTTCTTGCTGATTCATCACTGTACAGTCTTTTCTTACCTCCATTTAATTGCAATACAGTTTACCACTACTCAAACAGCTTGGTTTCATTTTCCTGGTGTATATGTCTTACTGTGTTTTGGGGATACACAAACACAAACACTATAGGTGCAAATATTTTAGGCAGACATGAAAACATGCAGTATATTAAGAATGCTTTAAGAAATAGAAGCGCTAAAAGTTTATTTGTATAAATGAACAAAATAGAAAGTAAATTAACAGAAGAGAAATTCAAATCATATCAACTTTTTAGGGACACTTGCACACAGTTTTTGAAGGAACTTGGCAGGTAGGTTAATCCAAAAAGCTTGGAGAGCTAGCCACAGATCTTCTGTGGATGTAGGCTGCCTCAAATCCTTCCATCTCTTCATGTAATCCCAGACAGACTCAATGATGTTGAGATCAGGGCTCTGTGGGGGCCAAACCATCACTTCCGGTCCCGCACCTATCAGTTGACAGTGCACGTCACCTCCCCAGCTTCTCCACTGGACTCCCAAGAGGAGAGAAGGCACCGTCAGCATCCACGTCTGCCTGTGAGACCTCATGCCACAGCAACGACATCCCCGAGCATTCCAGGCATATCCCTTCCTGTGGGCAGCTTCTTGAGGCTCCTGTGCTTCCCTCTACTGGGTGGGCCATATTCCATACACCTCCCTGGTCAGGAGGTGCTCCAAGGACCGACCCATCCAGGTCTGTGATTCCTCCACCTCCAGCTGGCTGTTGTATATTAATTGCTGCACACACCGCCTTGCTGGTGGTTTTAGGATACATTGATTTGAGCAATTACTTGTTTTTTCATTTGCTGTTTGAATAAACTCTTTACCCACAGACTAGAAGGTCTCCAAGACTTTACTACTGTCTCCAAGACTTGTTAATATTGTACACAAGGTTTACAACAACCATTGCATTAATGGACCAATTACATTGTACTGTGTATGGAGCGGGTCTGTCCAATAACAATCTTTAACAATTTTCTTACAATTCTTCAATAATTTTTATCACATTGGTTTACATCATTGGTTAATACCATCTGGGCAAAGGTTTTTTGCGCTGGAGAATTTGTGTGTTTTCTAACAGTACATTTTAATACCCTAGTCTTGCTTTGAAATCTTGCCTGGGAGAGACCTTGCTGATGCGTATAACTACCTTGTGTCTTGTTGCTGTGCTCAATCTTGCCATGGTGCATGACCTATGACATGAACGTGTCTTCCACCACCTCACCTTAGCAGCATAGTTTGTCTGTTCCTCACCCAGTTTTAAGCCACCTACACAGCTGTTTCTGTTTCCGTTAATGACTGTATTTAAACCTATATATAAAATTGATGATCATTAGAATCTGCTTGGTATAATTGGTTAATCATCATTCCTGACTCGAATTCTACAAAATCCCTGACTTTGCACAATTGATGCTGGTTTGAAGCTAGAAGGGTAGTCACACCAAATATTGATTTTATTTAGATTTTTTCTTCTGTTTGCGCACTTTGCATTTTGAAAATTGATAAAAAATAAACAATTTAAAAATATAATTTTTGGAAGCATTCTTACTTTCCAGCATTTCTTCATACCTGCCTAAAACCTTTGCACAGTATTGTTTGTTCTGAGATACCAGCCTTCTTCTTGGTTCTCTCCAGCAAGGGGCCTACCCTGGGTCTCCTTCTTGGCACAGCTTCCTCCACACACTAGGCAGAACAGCTTCAGGAGCACTTCTGCACAGGTTAGGCCCCAAACAGGCTATTAGGCCTAACAAAAGAGCTCCATCCAGCAGCACCTCCCCTGGCTTCTGCCGAGGGGAAGAAAGCAAGCACATGGTCTGTCCCAGCATGCACCAGTGGCCTAAGCTTCCTGCTGGATTGGCTGAAGGAAATATGAATATTCAAAATTCAGTCTTGTTTATACAATCTCTGCTCCCCATTTACACCTGAGACCTTGTAACAATAATGAGTCACATGACACCGGGGAGGGAAATGGCTAATTGGGCCCAATTTGGACATTTTCATTTAAGGGTGTACTCACTTTTGTTGCCAGCGGTTCAGACAATATTGGTGTGTTGAGTTATTTTGAGGGGAGAGCAAATTTACACTGTTATACAAGCTGTACACTCACTACTTTTCATTTTACTTTTCATTGTAGCAAAGTGTCATTTCTTCAGTGTTGTCACATGAGAAGATATAATAAAATATTTACAAAAATGTGAGGGGTGTACTCACTTTTGTGAGATACTGTATATACACACAACGCACAGGTATCTACAATTATATCCTTAGCTCAGCCAAGTTTGTCAGAGACTACAGAGCTGTTGTCATGGGCACGAGAACAGCTGACCCAACACATGAAATGGCTCCTTTGAGGATAAGTGCCTTATGTATATAGGATCCAGTGCTGAAAATCTGACCCTGCAATGCGGTTAATTATTATGGGATCTCCTGTATATGAGTGATTCCAGGTCACCAGCGGGTATTCATGTGAGTTTTTAAACTAGTTTTATACTGTTTTATCTGGTTTATATTTGAAATAAACATACTACACTATGGAAAATCCATCTGGGCTCCTGGTGAGCTTTATTTATCTTTAGTGGGAGTCTGCCTCAAGGCAAAAGTAGATATGTAAATTGCTGCCATGCTTCCAGAGGGATTTCCAAATATGTCATAAGGCGCACATACTGCTGCCACGGCAGCTATTATTTCTGGTGATTAAATAAGTGGTATGCTCCGCGCTCAGGATGCTAGCGGGTTGCAGCCCCCCCTATTGGGTTCCCAAGGGTACTTACGGTAAATAGAGGTAAGAAAGTGGGGTGGTTGGCGCTACCCTATTTTACAAGGTAAGTATACAGGAAGTATTAGATAAGTGCTCAGTTACCCAAGAAAAAATTAATAATAAGCGGATACCTATCCTGTGTAAAATAAATTATATATATGTGCTTGTTCACTGGTGATTAGGTGTATATAAGTGTACCCTGCACTGATGGATATTAAACGTATGCTCGCACAAGTGTAATTAAACAAGTGTCAGTACATGTGAGACAAACATGAGCAGGTAATATAAGTGATCAACCAAGATATAACTTTCACAAAAAAAAATTATTGAGTAGGTAATATAAGTGATCAACCAAGATATAACTTTCACATAAAAATTAAATCTGTATATGTGTGTCCATCAGGTCAAAAATAAACAACCTAAAACATATAAGTATTGCACAAAGGTACTATCTTGCTGTCCAAAAAAAAATAATAATAAACCATAAAACTCAAAACATGAAGAATCAAAAAATCAAAGTGCAAGTCCAAAGATATGAAAAAGAAGGTGCAGTTGCAGAGTAGCCAATTGTATTTCTTCAGGTGACTTCAGTGCTCGGCAAAAACAGGTGACTGGTAGTGCTCCCCCCGTCAGGTACCCACTCAACAAAAGTAGTTAAACCCTGCAGGGGTAATGGGCATGTATGGGTAACCTTGGTTGGAACTCCTCCTCAGCTCTATCAGTGTCTCATCTGTTGGACTGTCGGGATCCTACAGCTGACTCCACACGATCAAGCTACCGCAGCTGTCTCCACACAGTCATGGGTAATCACTTCAGTCAGTAACTGCCAAGAGGTCGCTCCAAAATTCGGTCCTCAGAACACACGGGAGAGGTAGCCCTAGAAGAAATCCTTAGAAGCCAGCTATTCCAGCTGATTGGGGATTTCTTCTAGGGTCACCTCTCCCCGTGTGGTCTGAGGACCAAATTGTGGAGCGACCTCTTGGCAGTTACTGACTGAAGTGATTACCCCTGACTTTGTGGAGACAGCTGCGGTAGCTTGATCGTGTGGAGTCAGCTGCAGGATCCTGACAGACCAACAGATGGGACAGTGATAGAGCTGAGGAGGAGTTCCATCCAAGGTTACCCATACATGCCCATTACCCCTGCAGGGGTTACTACTTTTGGTGAGTGGGGACCTGACGGGGGGAGCACTACCAGTCACCTGTTTTTGCCAAGCACTGAAGTCACCTGAAGGAATATAATTGGTTACTCTGCAACTGCACCTTCTTTTCCATATCTTGGGACAAGCACTTTGATTTTTTGACTTTTACGGTTTATTATTATTATTTTTTGGACAGCCAGATAGTACCTTTGTGCAATACTTATATGTTTTAGGTCGTTTATTTTTGACCTGATGGACACACATATACATATATAATTTTTATGTGAAAGTTATGTCTTGATTGATCACTTATATTACCCACTCAATATTTTTTTTTTTGTGAAAGTTATATCTTGGTTGATCACTTATATTACCTGCTCATGTTTGTCTCACATGTACTGACACTTGTTTAATTACACTTGTGCGAGGATACGTTTAATATCCATCACTGGAGGGTACAGTAATATACACCTAATCACCAGTGAACAAGCACATATATATAATTTATTTTACACAGGATAGGTATCCCCTTATTATTAATTTTTTCTTGGGTAACTGAGCACTTATCTAATACCTTCCTGTGTACTTACCTTGTAAAATAGGGTATCGCCAACCACCCCACTTTCTTACCTCTATTATTTCTGGTGAGTTTGCATTCTATATGGAGGTGGAGGATATCTATTCGGACACATTTTTACACTCGATCTGCATTCACCGGAGTGACTACACCAGACTTTCCTAATTTTTTTCCATTCTCTATGTTCACACACAGATTTTCTGGACTTTATGGAATTTATTTGTTGTTTAAATATACTATTACAGTGATTTAATTTATTACTTATTTGCTGGTGCTGCACTTGATATACAAGTTTGATTAGGTTTGCTATACTGCCTTTAGTGCCAGCTGCCTCACACTTTTAATAGTTTAAGCACAGCGCAGATTTTGTCACTTATTTTATATTATGGAATCCCTACTCCTCAATTCATCATAACCCCACCACTGAGAGCTGTGTACTTTGTAGATAACATTGGCACAGGTGCAATAGTGCATAAACATTTTACAGTCTCACGATTATTTAATATCACACAGCCACATAAAGAAGGTTTGCTATGCTCATGGGTCCCAAGGCAGTAACTTGAGCTACAGTGGTTATAATTTTGTCCTTATAAACTAATTAGAGTTATGAATGTCATTCATTAAACAAGTAGGTTGGAAAACCAACCCACAGACAAACACATGCGATAACGCCAAGCCTTGTATTTATCTACAAAAATTAATGAATGTCTCCTAGAAGAAAGGTACCTGCAAACCTATCAAGATAAATGACAGAAGACATTCATGGCTCTTTAATGTTATCAGATTGAATCTTTACGGTTGCCAGGCTTGCTGTTTCAAACATAAATATAAATGCGTTAATGGGATTAATGTGCATTATTTCCACATTTTGTGTTTGTCAATCTATTCCAGGAGAACACATAAGGTCACACTGTATGCATATGGATTCAAATAGTTGTTAGTAACCCTCATGAAGCCAAAAGGTTTTATTATTGTTATTTTGTGAATTCCTTCATTTATATTATCTAACTGAATTGACCCCACGCTCATGAGCTTTCTTATTTGTTCTAACCAAGCTACTGAAATGTCTTCAGTGTGAAAATGTTAGAAAATCTGGCACCTTACTTTTCTGTTAGCGGCATGGTTCTAAGGTCATATAGACTGTTATCTTCTATATTTTCATTGCATGTCTATCCTCCTATTTCCTGTGTTAACTGCAAGACTCAACACTTTTTTAATTATCATTTCCTTGACTTTTATCATCATACAGCATGAAATTTGTGAATTTATGAATGTGAAGCTCATGCATACACAGTGCTGCCTATATGCAATAATTAGGAGTGTTAACAGAAACAAAAGCACAAATCTAGCTAACAGTTTTTATACAAAACATGAAAATTCTACATTGATCATGTTTTAATGTTTAGGCATTCAAATAACAGAAAATGCTAGATACAAAAACTGCATTTAATAGGAGTATATGAATGTATATATATAGAGAGAGTATAAAAAATAATGTACTCAAGACAATACATATATATATTTAGGCCTAGTCACAAACAAAAATAACTTTAGACCTTACAGTAGTGGTGTTCAACTAACTAGATATAGGGGGCAGCATATAACTTTCAGCATTTATAATGTTACAGAAATGTGTGCCAAAGGGTTGCACATGATATTTGAAATCTGTAATGCTATAAAAGACTGTCAAAGACCATGGTATATTACGTAAAATGGTGAGAGACTAGGGACATTCTGTAGCAGATACTCAAAGATTGCCGACATGCTTCAGGAATGTTCAGAGGCTGGGGATATTCTACAACAAATAACCAAGGACTGGGGATATGTTACATCTGACTTGTAGAGAATAGGGATGAGCCAATGGTTTAGTCTGTACTTAGGATTAGACCGAACTTTAACTGTTCGGGCATTTGGATGAACACACAAACGTTTGTCCTTGTTCGGTGGGAGCCAAGCATCATATATAGAAGTGGTATTTCCACTGCTTCTATATATTGGACAGCTTCCCGCTGTCACTGGTTACTAAGCAAGCAGCAGGTGCTTGCACCCGATGCATCCCAAATATGGCCACTGACCCTTTCCCTTATATACCTGATGACAGCTTTTCTGGCAAGTCACCGACCATTATGATTGCTGATTTAATTGTGAGAATTTTTATTTTTTAATAAAGGACTTGTCAAAAGTGTGGGTGTCTTTACTTCTAGGTCATTTTCTGTGAATGAGTAGGGGTACTTTGCACCTCATACTCATCTGAGGCCCCCCTTATTAACAAAAGGGCTTCCAGATTACTATAAGCCCTCTGACTGCATGTAAACATGTGACAAGGTGCTTTGCCATGGAACAAGGTGCTCTTCCCTGTTTATTTTTATGGGGTTCAGTATCAAAAACACCTTATAGTTTGCCAAACAATGCTGGAACTGACTTGTTTTCCTTGGTTGGATATATAGCTCTATATACTGTATAGTTTCTGTTCTAACTCTTTGTTTCTTTCACCTAGTCACCTAGTCATTGGCTTATGCTCTTCTGGTCTACTACCACCCTTCCCCCAGCTCAACAGCTGTTAATCATTTCACTCATTCATTGTTAATTCATTTTTATTTAAGCCCTATGGAACCATATATAGCACCCACTGAATATCACAACTGTTTTACTGGGGATCTAATCTCAATAGATGTTCAACCACTGGTGTTGGTGCCAACGTCTTGCTGCAGCTTTTACCACCTCAGCTCCTGGTGATGACATTTTTCCCACTACGCCTCCAGCTACTGATATTATCCATTTATTTGACCTATATACTAACCCTAGGTAAGAGTTGTTGGGACCATTGTTCCCCCTCTTTCCCTTTCCCCAATTTTTTTCTATTTTGTCTTTATCCTATCTTGGCATTTTTTACCTTTTTAATATAGACACATATAATTTGCATTGGCTCCTGATGAGTGAAATAATCACAAAACGCATAGAGCCGTCTTACAATGCTACGTCACAGCAAATATTTGCATCATATCAGTATTTTATCTTATATCATAATGAATCATTCCTTTTTATATCATCATGTCTTATGTGGTTACGCTTATTGCTTTCTGGGTATGCATACTTAATGTTTCTTATATGTTTTATCATGTTGGAATACTTATGTGTATATATCCATGAATTATGTAGACGCTACTTACTGAGACTAATTATCTTCCACTGTTATTAAGATGTATATATACTCCTTTGCAATATTAAATATCCATTATATACCCATTGGTTTGTTCATTTAGTTGTGTTTATATAAAGTCCCAGTTATTTACCCCCTTTATTTTCATAATTCTTGAACTGAACCCAGGGAAGTTGAGCTCATCCCTAGTAGTGAACAGAGATTACTACCCCTATAAAATATATCCAGAACTCAACAACGCAGATTAAGCACATTTTCTGCAAGTACAAAAAGAAAAGTTGATCCAGAAATCTGGTGTTCTGTAAATCCCCATGCACCAAAATGAACTGAAGCTTTCCAAGATTCTCTGTGAATCAAAACAACCCTTCTTCCTATGTAATGGAGCAGACGAAAGAGAAGGTGTCCTGTAGTCATTTCCTAGAGTAATAATACTGCTACTCCATGTATACAGTATGTTAAGTTTGTGTTGTCACTCTAGGACAGGAAATGTGTTACTGGCATCATCAGGGCAGTTTATACCTAAATGCAAGGCACTGTGCTGGGCAGCCTTGCCCAATGCAGCCAATAGCATAGACAAAGCCTTGCCTTGTGTACCATGTATTCAGATCACACCATAGTGTTGCTGTGGTGTGAACTGAAAAAAAAGTAACACATGTACTACTTTTTTTCACTGCAGCATGCTGCGACACAGTATACCGCAATGCAACACACTGCAGTGCATAAAGGTTAATGAAATATCATATTGGCATTTCAATAAAGTCATTTAAAAAAGGTAAATGGCATAAAAAGAATTTTAAAAAAATAAATAAAAAAGGTAAATGGTGCGATGCGCTGTAATCAGTGCATCGCCACTGTTTAATTCACAGCACACAACAATGCGTTACAATGTGGCTGCTGGTGTGAATGGGTCCTGAAAAAATCCAGAGTAAAGGAAACAAATCTTTGTACAAGTAAATGTGAGAGATGACATCACTAAGGGAGCTAGGGAGGAGGCGGAATCCTTATGGGTAGCGCTCCAAAGGGATGAAGCTAAAAGGAAAATATTTCTGGGAGTATGCTATAGGCCCCCTAACCTGAGGGAGGAGGGGGAGACGAATCTCCTATCACAAGTTGAATTATCAGCAAGGATGGGAAGTGTTATAATAATCTGGGATTTGATTTATCCAGACATAGGCTGGGCGAAGGGAACCACGCATTCGTCAAAGGCTCACCAGTTCCTAAATGTCTTGTAGGACAATTTCATGGTTCAGATGATAGATGCACCAACTAGAAATAAAGCGTTACTGGATCTACTGATTACCAACAATACAGACCTGATCACGGATGTGGAAATACGGGGCAATTTAGGAAACAGTGATCACAGCTCAATTGGCTTCAGTATAAATCACACAAATAGGAAACATAAGGGGTATACAACACTGAATATCAAAACAGCCAACTTCCCTAAACTACGAACCTTGTTAGAAGGCATGAATTGGGATAAAATCTTAGGAACAAAGAACACGGAGGAGAGATGGGTTTGCTTTAAGAGCATATTAAATAAGGGCATTAGCCAATGCATCCTATTGTGTAATACATTTAAAATAGCGAACAAAAGTTCCGGATGGCTTAACTCCAATGTAAAAATGCATATAAAAGCAAAGGAGAAGGTCTTCAAAAAATACAAGGTTGAGGGATCATCATCAGCATTCAGACTTTATAAAGAATGCAACAAGAAATGTAAGGGGGCAATTAGGACGGCTAAGATAGAGCACATCACAGGAAGCACCTCCATGGTTAACAGAGGACAGAATTAAAATTAGACTTGGGAAACTTAACATTAATAAATCACCGGGACCAGATGACTTGCACCCGAAGGTACTTAGAGAACTCAGTCAAGTAATTGCCAGACCATTGTTCCTAATTTTTACTGACAGTCTACAGACTGGTATGGCACTAGATGATTGGGGAAAAGCCAATGTAGCACCAATATTTAAAAAGGGCCCAAAATACATCCCTGGGAATTACAGACCAGGTAGCCTAACTTCAATAGTATGCAAGCTCTTGGAGGGGATGATAAGGGACTATAAACAAGATTTTAGTAACGAGAATGGTATCATTAGCAGTAATCAGCATGGATTCATGAAGAATCATTCTTGCCAAACCAATCTATTAACCGTCTATGAGGAGGTGAGTTGCCATCTAGATAAAGGAAAGCACATAGATGTAGTGTATCTGGATTTTGCAAAAGCATTTGACACAGTTCCCCATAAACGTTTACTGTACAAAATAAGGTCTGTTGGCATGGACCATAGGGTGAGTACATGGACTGAAAACTGGCTACAAGGGCGAGTTCAGAGGGTAGTGATAAATGGCGAGTACTCGGAATGGTCAGAGGTGGGTAGTGGGGTCCCCCAGGGTTCTGTGCTGGGACCAATCCTATTTATTTTGTTCATAAATTACCTGGAGGATGGGGTAAACAGTTCAAGCACTGTATTTGCGGACGATACCAAGCTAAGCAGGGCAATAACTTCTCCACAGGATGTGGAAACCTTGCAAAAAGATCTGAACAAATTAATGTGGTGGGAAACTACATGGCAAATGAAGTTTAATGTAGAAAAATGTAAAATAATGCATTTGGGTGGCAAAAATATGAATACAATCTATATTGTATAGGGGGAGAGAACCTCTGGGGGAATCTTGGATGGAAAAGGACCTGGGTGTCCTAGAAGATGATAGGCTCAGCAATGGCATGCAATGCCAAGCTGCTGCTAACAAAGCAAAAAGAATATTGGCATGCATTAAAAAGGGGATCAACTCCAGAGATAAAACGATAATTCTCCCGCTCTACAAGACTCTGGTCTGGCTGCACCTAAAGTATGCTGTCCAGTTCTGGACACCAGTCCTCAGGAAGGATGTACAGGGTCTGGAGGATATTAGTTATGAGGAAAGGTTGCAAGCACTGAACTTATTCTCTCTGGAGAAGAGACTCTTGAGAGGGGATATGATTTCAATTTATAAATAACGTACTGGTGACTCTACAATAGGGTTAAAACTTTTTCGCGGAAGGGAGTTTGACAAGACACATGGCCACTCATTAAAATTAGAAGAAAAGAGGTTGAACCTTAAACTACGTAGAGGGTTCTTTACTGTAAGAGCGGCAAGGATGTGGAATTCCCTTCCACAGGCAGTGGTCTGAGCGGGGGGCATCGATAGTTTCAAAAAACTATTAGATAAGCACCTGAACGACCCCAGCATACAGGGATATACAATGTAATACTGACATATAATCACACACATAGGTTGGACTTGATGGACTTGTGTCTTTTTTCAACCTCACCTACTATGTAAGTATGTAAATGCAGCCCCCACATCTAAAAACTGATAAGTTGCGATATATTACATTTTTGTGTTTGAGTTTAAATGCGCTTTATAATGGCTGTTTTCACATTTGGTGTTTCCTGCAGTAAGATTAGGGAGCAAAGTATATACACTACTGTGCAAACGTGTTGGCAGGTATGATGAAATGCTGTAAAGTAAGAATGCTTTCAAAAATATAGATTGTAATTGTTTATTTTTATCAATTTATCAAATGCAAAGTGAGCAAACAGAAGAAAAATTTAAATAAAATCATAATTTGGTGTGACTACCCTTTGGCTCCAAACCAGCTTCAATTCTTACATGTGCAAAGTCAGGGAGTTTATAGGATTAGAGTCAGGTGGTATGATTAACCAATTATACCAAACAGGGGCTAATGATCATTAATTTCATATGTAGGTTAAAACACAGTCATTAACTGAAACAGAAACAGCTGTATAGGAGGCTTAAAACTGGGTGAGGAACAGTCAAACTCTGCTAGTAAGGTGAAGTTGTGGAAGCGTCTAAAAACTAGAGGCCCTACTCAGAACTGCTGATCGTGTACTATATACAAGTACAGGCGCAAGAACTAGACTATGAATTGACCCACAGTAAATAAAGTATAAATAATGTATAGGTTAAAAACATTCTGATTTAGGAGATAACATTACAAAAGTCCATAGTCTTGTAATACTTTAAGAGGTCCAAGGACCATATGGAGTGATAATGAGGGGTCCCACACTCAGGGCTGCCATCGGGGGGGGGGACAGAAACCATGTTCCCAAACACTGGATAGACACAAGGAGAGAGGCGCCTCTGGGTGCAGCTATAGAACAAGTTTTAATAACACTTAATTCAGGCAACTCACATTTGAGAAGTCATGAGTAGCCATAGATAAGTCCCAAACATGGGGGTAGTCTGGTCATTAGTTCGTCATTCTATTCCTGCAAGGCACTCTGCTCGGTACAGACACCACTGGATGACGCCCGCAGTGGAGCATTCATAAAACAAGGCTTGGGGCGCAGTTGGTGTGAAGGCAAGGAAGGATGACATCACTGGAAAGCGATGCGTTTCCTGAGCGTACAGGCTGTGAGTGACGTGACTGCCATGCTCCTTCTTCAAGCTTGAAGAAGGAGTGCGGCTGTCACGTCACTCACAGCCTGTACACTCGGGAAATGTGTCGCTTTCCAGTGACGTCATCCCTCTTTGCCTGCACACCAACTGCGCCCCAAGCCTCATTGTGAAAACGCTCTACTATGTGTCTATGGGACACGAACGTGAAAAATCAAAAGTGTTCATTTTAAAGGCTTAAATGCAAGTTATTGCCATATAAAGTGTATGGGGACTCGGGGACTGCCCCAGGGGACATGTATCAATGCAAAAAAAAGTTTTTAAAATGGCCATTTTTTCAGGAGCAGTGATTTTAATAATGCTTAAAGTGAAACAATAAAAAATGAAATATTCCTTTAAATATTGTGCCTGGGGGGTCTCTTTAGTCTGCCTGTAATGTAGTGCATCTTTCCCATGTTTATAACAGTATTGCAGCAAAATTACATTTCTAAAGGAAAAAATTTCATCCAAAATTGCTTGCTGCTGTAATGTATTGACAGATCCCGGCAATATACACAAAAAAAATTGAAAAAAACTGTGTGGGTTCCCCCCCCCAGACCATACCAGGCCCTTCGTGTCTGGTATGGATATTAAGGGGAACTCCATGCCAACATGTAAAAAAAATGGCATGGCCCCCCAAAATCCATACCAGGCCCTTCAGGTCTGGTATGGATTTTAAGGGGAATCCCATGCCAAAAGTTTTTTAAAAATGGCGTGGGGGTTCCCCTCCAAAATCCATACCAGGCCCTTCAGGGCCTGGTATGGATTTTGGGGGTCCCTCCAAAATCCATACCAGACCTTTATCCGAGCATGCAACCTGGCAGGCCGCAGGAGAAGGGGGGGCACGAGAGAGCACCCCCCTCCTGAACCGTACCAGGCCACATGCCCTCAACATGGGGAGGGTGCTTTGGGGGATCGTGTTGAGGGCATGTGGCCTGGTACAGTTCAGGAGGGGGAGGGCACTCTCATTCCCCCTCCTTTTCCTGTGGCCTGCCAAGTTGCATGCTCGGATAAGGGGCTGGTATGGATTTTAGGGGGGACCCCCACGCCATTTTTTTTTGTTGACAAGGGGGTTTCCCTTAAAATCCATACCAGACCTGAAGGGCCTGGGATGGATTTTGGGGGGGTCCCAAGCCAAATTTTTAAAATTATGGCGCAGGGTTCCCCTTAACCACTTCAATACACTGTGTTATATAAATTACACTGCATGCACTGACTGAATATAGAGTCTACACTGAATATCTAGTCTACACTAAATGCAGAGTATATACTATATTTAATATATATTAAATACACTGCCTGCACACCACTAACTAACCTGCCTGCCTAATCCAGCTCAATCTCTCTCCGTCCACACACTATACACGGCCGCTATGTAAGCAGCCTTATATAGTGTGGGGCGTGGACTTAGTCCCCTTGAGCCATGATTGGCCAAAGGCACCCTGCCTTTGGCAAATTATGGCTCTCTCAGCAGAGTACGCTGTGATTGGCCAAAGCATGCAGGTCAGGTGCATGCTTTGGCCAATCATCATACAGCAATGCACTGCGATCTCACAGTGCATTATGGGGCGTTACGTGGCAATATAATATAATATTCGCTGTTTGGCGAATGGGCGAACACCTGATGTTCGAATCTAACTTATGTTCGACTCGAACACTGAGCTCATCCCTAGTCGCTAGCCACAAAGTTGCACGCCCGCCTCTAACAAATAGTCATCCAGAATTTAGATGGTTCTGATTTTTTTGCGTTTTTTGTTGAGCTTTTGTTTGTTTTCATTCTGATTTGGTGGCTACCATACCATTTCATGGCACAAATCTCTCTATATGCAAAAGAAAATGATGGGACTGGACATCAGGGGGGTTATTTACTAAAGGCAAATCCACTTTGCACTACAAGTGCAAAATACAAGTGCAAAGTGCACTTGAAATTGCACAGAAAGTGCACTTGGAAGTGCAATGTAGATACTTGCCAGCACACCAAGGATTAGCACACGGTGGCGTCCAAACGGTTTAGTTTATTGCATGATCACAACACAAAAAAAGTGCAACGTTTCGGATTCACGCAGGACCCCTTCGTCAGGCCTGACTAAGGGGTCCTGCGTGACTCCAAAACATTGCACCTTTTTGTGTTGTGATCATGCAATAAACTAAACCGTTTGGACGCCACCGTGTGCTGATCCTTGGTGTGCTGGCAAGTACCTACATTGTGACTTGAACCAGTATCCAGCTGGTTGTTGCTGCAGCACCCGACCTTTAGAGCTTATACCAGGAACGTGTGCGATGGGAATATGAAACATTACTTGGAAGTGCAGTCGCTGTAGATCCGAGGGGGACATGCAAGGAAATTAAAAAACAGCATTTTGGCTTGCACATGATTGGATGATAAGATCAGCAGAGCTTCCCCTCATTTCAGATCTACCCCTCAGATTTACAGCGACTGCACTTCCAAGTGCACTTTCAGTGCAATTTTAAGTGCACTTTGCACGTGTAGTTTGCACTTGTAGTGCAAAGTGGATTTGCCTTTCATAAATAACCCCCCCATGTCGGAATTAACGAGTAGCACCTTACAGATCTAGCTTTGGGTGAAAAACTGTGAATTTATGCAAAGCACATTCAACCCTTTTATACAATACATATTTCTTTGGTTATTATTCTTAGAGCCTTTCTACTTCTGTTATTCTTCTTTTTTATTATTAACATTATCATAAAGGTCTATTTTATATACTGTGGTAAAGTACTACTCAAGGAGTTTATAAGACTTTTTCTTGGTACTCCAAAGGACATGGTAAAGTTTAGGGGTCAGTCTCAGCTTCAGTACAAATATCATGTTCATATAAATATTAAATAGAACTTTGGGGCAAAATATTATTTTGCTTAAATAAACAAGGTAATGGGTCATATTACACAAAAGAAATATATTCTTCATATTAATGCAATACAGAGATATCCATTTCCATTTGACCCAGTTACAATATTTCAGGTATGTTGCACCCACCTTTGAGCTAGGTTGCTGTTGTTTAGTGGCAGGAGATTGATGGTCAGATGCCATTGTTACACTGATATTTGGTTCCTGGGAAAAGAAAACATGTAATTATTCAACTGAAATAAGCCTTGTCTGGCCAAATTTTATTTGGATGCCTTAGTATAGACATTTCTGTAAAACACTGGGCCAAATAGGCTGCCTTGCTTAATCATTTTTCATATGATTTCTCATCATTGAAGCGTTAATGAATGGACAAATTAATGTAGTCCCCAAGCAGCCATCAAGTTGTTAGAAACGTAAATATATATGTACTGTATATAGGATTTGATATTTATTGTTGCTCTTGTTTTTTCCCAAATGCAGCATGTGTAGATGAATAGGGAGTGACACACCAACTGTTTGATGGTGCTATTTAGAGGCCATGTATAGTCTTTTCAATTATTTTTTCCACACAAAGGTGTAATGGAGATTTGCTTGATGTAAATAATGTCATGTATTAATGCTTTAAAAATGTTGTCTCTATATGTAGTTTATAATTTTATACACTCTATTGTCAAAAGTATTGGGACACCTGCCTGTACATGCAAATGAACTTTAATGGCATCCCAGTCTTAGTCCGTAGGGTTCAATATTGAGTTGGCCCACCCTTTGCAGCTATAACAGCTTCAACTCTTCTGGGAAGGCTCTCCACAAGGTTTAGGAGTGTGTCTATGGGAATGTTCGATCATTCTTCCAGAAGAACATTTGTAAGGTCAGGCACTGATGTTGGAAAATTCATCCCAAAAGTGTTCTATCGGGTTGAGGTCAGGACTTTGTGCAGGCCAGTCAAGCTCCTCCACCCCAAACTCACTCATCTATGTCTTTATAGACCTTGCTTTGTGCACTGGTCCAAATCATCTGGTGGAGGGGGGATTATGATGTGGGGTTGTTTTTCAGGGGTTGGGCTTGGTCCCTTAGTTCCAGTGAAGGGAGCTCTTATGGCATCAGCATACCAAGAGATTTCATGCTCTCAACTTTGTGGGAACAGTTTGGGGATGGCCCTTTCCTGTTCCAAAATGACTGCACACCAGTTCACAAACAAGGTCTATAAAGACATGGATGGGTGAGTTTGGGGTGGAGGAACTTGACTGTCCTGACTTCAACACAATAGAACACATTTGGGATGAATGTGTATTTAGGAATTCATAAGTCCATTAGGTATGTAATAAAATCATCATATAATTGCACTGTTTCAAAAAAACAAAACAAAAGACAAAAAAAAATACAAGAAATACTACTAAAATAAAATAAAAATTGAACCACCGATATAAGAAAATAAAATTTAAAAAAAGAAAAAAATTTGAGAAAAAAAGAAGTTCATATGACTGGGTGTGTGGTTGTCATAATCCCTTTTATTGCATAATCTAAAATACCTCTTAATAGTGGGACTTTACTGACAACCCAATATATAGACAAAATGCACTGTTTAAAAAATAATGAATACTTTATTAAATTGTTTGGAAAATATTTGTTTTAAAATTTCATACGATTCCATATATACTAAATGTTATGGCTCAGTGCCTCCTGTGGCCTCTGCTGCATATAACATGTCGCATATGACAGAGGAAACTGCAAACCGTGGTATCCCCCAGCTAATGCTACCATGCCCCATCACCATATACATCACATTGCATGGCTTCAGGACTTCCCCAGAGGTATTTTAGGTTAAAAAAAAATATCCATGTGAATGTGCTGCACCAAATAACAAACTGAAATCTTCTTATGTGTGCTTATACATTCACGCATAAGAGGATTTCAGTTTGTTGGTGGTGAAGCACATTCACATGCTCTTTTATCATTTTTTAAACATTTTTTGAATTATTTTTGTAGTTCATTTTTTATTTTATTTTAGTAGTATTTCTTGTATTTTTTGTCTTTTGTTGTTTTGTTTTGTTTTTTTTGTTGGAACGATGGAATTATATGACGATTACGTTATGGACTTCACATACATGAATTCACATACATATCCATTTGTATACTTGTATGCAAGTGTGGCTCTGAATTACTATATAACATGTTTTTGAATTACTATTGATATTACAAAATGTAACAACAAAAACTTTTTTAAACTCTACTATTTTTTGATGGTAAAAAATACCTTAAATATTTAAAGTTAGTAGGTTGTTTTGTCCAGATCAAAAGATTGCATCAAAGTGTATGTATAGCCAAAACGTTCTTTCAATTTAGATAGATTAGGGAAAGATTACAACCCCCCGTAAAATATATTTTTTTGCTGTCTGTGTACTATTGAGAAATTGCCTTTTCATTTTGTTCCTCTCAAAACACAGTTACATGAAATCTCCTGACATGAGGAAAATTCCCTTCATTGACACCATTGGACGATTTAACCTCACCTGTTGTCTTAATAACAACAGTCACCAGTACAAATAAAGAAGGTTACTCTCTCCAATGGGGACACAGACAGCAATGAAAAAAAAAAAAAAAACTTCACATAGCCCAGACCCATCCCATTCTATCTAGATTAAAAAAAAATAAAATGCCATTATAGATACACAAATCACAAAACTCACATGAAATGCTGGGTGCTTGTTGTACCTTTTTTTACCTTTAACAGGTATCATCCCACATAAGTGTCAGTAATTATGAGATAACTCTGACCATAACTAATTACTGTAGGTACCCTTGGTAAGATCATTGGCCCAGGAGCAGTCAGTGTGTATCATAAAATAACTTATTATATGAATTCTTCATATTAAGGCATACTGTGTATATAAAAAGGCTAAACAATAGATTATAATCAAATATTAGGCAAGTTAATACATTTTTACTCTTCAAGGAGACTATTATGTTTATGATGTATTGGCTTTTTAGGAAATATATCTGTGCAGGGGTCTGAAATCTTGTGTGACTTTTTTTGTCTGAAGCATTTACTTGACAAATCAGAGCCAAAAGAGTAAAATCCAAGAAGTATGCAGATCTTACCCGTATGCCAGTACCCGCTTGTTCCAGTAACGGGCCTACTGCTCCGGGTCACATTTATACTGGAAGTAGACAGGCGAACAGTGCCAGGACTATTTACAAAATAGTTCCAGCGTGATGCAAAGCGATAATACTGGATTACAGCTCCGATGAAAACCCGGCTCTGCTGATGCACAGCCTGCATTGTTTTAAGTAGCATAGAGTTGAAGAATTATTTCATTAGCTTTCACATTCGGCTGGTCCGGCATTGTTTGGCCTGTTGGTTAGGAGATTTGAACTTTGCATGCATCAGCCCTCTGAATGCCAAGACCTGGAACATCTCATTCGAACAATCAGAGCAGCCGGGCCAGTTATGCTTCAGGGCATTTAGAGCCAGTGATTGTGTCCTTTGCAGAAGCTGTGCCTAGTTCAGGTCCAGGAGGCTAGAGTGAAAAATTATTCACTTATCAGACTTTTCTCCGAATGCAGAACGTGTATTTGGAAAACTATGATAAAAAAAAACTCAGAGCTTGAACCTTAGCTTGTTCTAGGTCAGTAACTCTGAGTATCGTGGTATTGTAAGTATTGATGCCATTGTATTAGTAAAAAATGGTCACCCAAACAGCATTTTTCAAAAGGAGATCAGCAACGGCAGCCTTTCATTATAGGTTTCCTTTATGACCCCTTGGAGGTTAAAAAGCCTACTTTTCAAATCATGTTGATCTTAGGAACTAGGATGAGAGAAAAATGTAAAATCCCCTACCAACCAGTTCAATTACTGATAATCAATGTAATTTTGGCTGTAAGCATAGTGACAATCATTACTGAGAACAATGCAACAATGCTAGTTTAATAGCATGGAGTTAATACATCCACCAAAAAAGTATTAGTGTATAAGTGATTTCAGCATTATTTTATTATATTGCAGGCATAGGTATGCCCAGCCTATTGCATTAGGGTGTGCACCCCAAATGTATTAAAACATAAACGGTGTTAGCAGGCAGTGGACTTTTCTGTAGGGCCAAGGTTGGTGTCAGTAGGGTAGTGGACAGTGTAAGTAGTTTTTTATTTCTATTTTATTTTTTTTTACAACTTTTTAGGAGCCCCATTGGGGGGCTTTGGTGAAATATCAACATGGGGAATCTGCACCGCACAGGGTGATTAGGGTGTGCCCAGGCACACCCGACACACCCCCTGCACACACCTATGATTGCAGGGCCCTCTGATTCCTCATGTATTGAATTGTATTGTAACTGTATTGTCTGCCCTCATGTTGTAAAGCGCTGCGCAAACTGTTGGCGCTATATAAATCAGGATCTGTATAGCACCAACATTTTGCTTAGCGCTTTACAAAATAAAGGAACACAGTAAAATTACCATACAAGTCAATACAGAAGGAGTTAACAATCTAAGGGAGTTAAAAACCCTGACAAAAACATGTGCGTCCGTGTTTCCTGAAACAACCAATCACAATTTTTATTTGCTTTTTTTTAACCCACACTAGCTAGAATATGGATGCTATGGGTAATCCAAAGTATTAATGCTATATCCCTTAATGGACAACCAGATACCAGATTTTAACAGTATGATCATTTAGTAGTTAATCAGCTGGTAGGAGTATATTATATTATTGCATCTTGTACATATTTGTACAAGATTGCACATGAAATGAAATGCAAATTAACCCGAAAAAAAAGTATTTAAAATAATATAATAATAAATAAGTGCTTTTAACATATTGATATTACAGAAAGCAAAGTTTTTATACAACTATGAGATCTTTGCATTTTAATGTAGTGAAATTACTATTTATTTTGAGTTGCTATTACATTTTTTTCATTTAAAGTTATTTTATGAAACTATAACAGTCTTACAATTCCATCACTTTAACTGCTCGAGGACCAGCCGCCGCAGTTGTACTGCGGCAGGTTGGCTATCCTGGGCAAATCACCCCCATTGTACGTTGCCTGTTTTAAGAGCTCTAGGAGGCCCGCTCACAGCGCGACGCTGGAGCCGATGCCGCCGGCCACCTGCGATCGCTCCATAGGGAGCCAGAACAGGTATCTGTCAATGTAAACAGACAGATCCCCATTCTGACAGGAGAGGAGAGACAGAGCTCTTAGTGATTAGGAACAGCGATCTCTCTCCTCCTCCGGTCAGTCCTATCCCCCCACAGTTAGAAACTCCTCCCAGGGAACACATTTAACCCCTTGATTGACCCCTAGTGTTAACTCCTTCCTTGCCAGTGACATTTACACAGTAATCAGTGCATTTGTATAGCACTGATCGCTGTATAAAAGTCAATGGTCCCATTAATGTGTCAAAAGTGTCCGATCCGTCCGCAGCAATGTCGCAGTCCCGCTAAAAATCACAGATCGTCACCATTACTAGTAAAAATAAAAATAAATAATAAAAATGCCATAAATCTATCCCCTATTTTGTAGATGCTATAACTTTTGCGCAAACCAATCAATATACGCGTATTGCGATTTTTTGTTTACCAAAAATATGTAGAAAAATACATATTGACCTAAACTGATGAAGAAATCTGTTTTTTTTTTTCTTTTTTTGTGATATTTATTATAGCAAAAAGTGAAAAAATGTTGGGTTTTTTGTTGTTGCTTTTTTTTTTTTTTATAGCGCAAAAAATAAAAACAAATCAGATCAAATACTACCAAAAGAAAGCTCTCTTTGTGGGAAAAAAAAGAACATCAACACCAGAACTCAGTCAGTGGTAACGTCAGAACTGAATGATGAATTAAAAGATTTAGTACAGTTTTTCGAAATATCTATTTAAAAAAGCAATTGAAAAATCAGGAAAAAACTTTAGCAGTTCTAGAGATCACATTTTTCTACCCAGCTTGATTGGGGCTATTTGTGTCCCATAATCATGCAGAAGCATGCTGCACCACAACCATGGTGCAGAGACGTCAGGGCACAACAAAAACAATGGTCTCCTATGTCCCCTTTTCACACCACAACGTGCTGATTTTTTCTGTGCAGGAATCTGCAACAGGTATGCAGTTTTCTGCATGGAAAAAAACTGACCTGACATCAACATTGGTGATGGGTACATAACTCACGCGCATAAAAACTGACGTCAACGTGCATGAAAACCAATGTGAAACTGATGTCTGTGCAAGTGAAATCTGCACGGTTTTCCCTTCAGTACCCATCAGTTTTCATGCACATATGGTGTGAATGAGCCCTTAATCACTCTGTCAAACATGGATGATTATAAATCAACGCAATTGTCACGCTATGTGAGTGATAATAAATGCATACAAATATAAGTGACAATGCTCAGTCCATAAAGGTGTCGATATAAAAATAAATTTGATGAAATTGTTGCAATTGTGTCCAAAGATAATGGACGACCATACACCCAAGTGCATCTTCCACCGTGATAGTACAAGATGTGCCCTTACCGGATGCCTAGACTCCATGTTATAGGAGCCTAGTCTGACATGGATTCACACATCATGAAGGATCCATCCACTGGGTAAGAAGGAGGATAACATCACAGCAAACAGTGCTAATTGTTCAATCTCTCTCGTTAATGTTATATGAATAAAGGGGAGAAAGTCGCCACATATTGTAAAACCGTGGTGGTTTTATTAAAAAAATGCTTTAAAAGTTTCCACAGGTCCAATAAAGTGCAACGCATGAATAAAAGTTCCTAAATAAAAATCTGCAGATCTGGATCAAAGTAGCGTGGTGTAGTTGGACATAGACTCCGCCCTACTAGTTTCATCATACATGACATCATCGAAGGCACATGGATGATTGTCCCTTGATAACCAGGGATGATCGGTGCAGCACTGCGGCAGGGGGACAGTTGCGAGCACCGATCGCCCTGTATGGCTTTTCAGACAGCCGCTTCTCTTCCTCTCCCCCCGTGGCCATCAGCTGAAAGAGGAAGAGAAGCGGCTGTCTGAAAAGCCATACAGGGGGATCGGTGCTCGCAACTGTCCCCTTGCCACAGTGCCACATTGATCATCCCCCCAATGTCAGCTGTGTCCTCCTACTCTTCCAGTCCCTGTGTTCTCCTGCCCCCTGTCCTCCTCCTCCGCCCCCCTATGCCCCCTGCAGCCAGCTCCCTCCTCTCCTCTCTCACCTGCTGCTGTGGGGGATGTCCAAATGGAGAGTGGAGGAAGGGGCCTGTAAATATGTCATTTACCGACCCCTTCCTTTTCTGAATTGGACATAGAGAGCAATCGCTACGGATCGCTCCTGTGTCCTGTAATAACTGAGCATTGTAAACTGTGTGTTACTCTGCTTCAGTTTATGAATGAACAAGAGTGGCTGTCTCCTGTTCATTCATCTTCAGTGCTGAAGCTGCTGAGAAAGGGACTTGGGAATCTCTGTCCTCAGCCCCTTTCTCTTTCTCAAATGGGAGATGTTAGGGGTCTGTTTAGACCCCTGATATGATACCAAAGCCCCCCAACAGGGCTTATTAAAAACAAATTAAAAATTGCAATAGATACAAATATAAAATTGGATAAAAAAATAATAAAAAATAAATATAAAATAAAAAACTACCCAACCCCCCCCCCCCCCCCCCCGCCCTACCAACACTGTCCACAGTCCCAACCCCCTCTCCCCCCTAAAAAGCATTGTGAAAAAAAATGAAAAACAAATTAAATTGTAAATAAAAATATATAAAAACGAAAAAACTATTGACGCCATCCAATGCTCTACTGACACTGTCCACTGCCCTACTGACACTGGCCACTGCTCCATTAGCCATCCTCCCATCCCCTCCTGAGGCACTGTAAAAGCACTGGGGGGGAAAAAATAATAAAAAAAAATAAAAAAATAAAATTCTAAAAAATAATAAATAATAAAACAATAAAGACAAAAAACTGCTGACACCGTCCACCATAATCTCCGCACTCCTCTCCTGCACATAATACCGACCACCATACACTCCATACTACTCTTCTGCGCATACTACCCACCACCATACACTCCATACTCCTCTTCTGCAGATACTACCCACCACCATACACTCCATACTACTCTTCTGCGCATACTACCCACCACCATACACTCCATACTCCTCTTCTGCAGATACTACCCACCTCCATACACTCCATACTACTCTTCTGCACATACTACCCACCTCCAAACACTCAGCACTCCTCTCCTGCATATACTACCCACTTCTATACTCTCCAAACTACTCCCTTGCACATAATACCAACCACCATACACTCTATACTCATCTTCTGCACATACTACCCACCACCATCCACTCCATACTCCTCTTCTGCACATACTACCCACCACCATACACTCCATACTCCTCTCCTGCATTGTACATTCCCTATTTAACATTACCACATTGTGCACTATGTAAGTCATCTTAGCCTCTTAAACCCCCTTTAAGCCACGCCCAAGATTTCACGCAATTTAAGCCACGCCCACTTTTTCTGCATGAGCCTGGGGCCCACTTTTTATCATGCACACAGGCCCGCTCTTTTAATGATACGCCCCTATCTGCTACAGATGTAAACTAGGCCTTAAAGCCTGAGGTTCAGCACAAAATTCAGGCAAATAACATTTTTAGGAGATCAGCAGTGGCTGGTCCCATATTTTTCTTAGGAAAGGCTAAGATAAGATGTCAATCACAAAGGGAGTCTAATGTTTTGAATGAATTGGCTGACTTTGGCTGGTCATACAATAATCATTAATCCACACATTCAAGGTGGATGGGGGAATTACTCCCGCTGTGCTATTGTGTTCTGTTGGTGGAAAGCCTTCCCCGCCATCAGAATACAATGACTGATGTTGCGGGCTAAAGCCAGCAGCACTGATCATTCGCGAAAACCTGATAGGCTGCTTGTACACACGTCAGATGATAGATCACCTTGTGTCCAATCAGCCTACCTATACATGATTCGAAATCCAGCTGGTCCCTGCTGAATCGGTGAAAAACACGAGGGGATGCCCAGGCAGTAGGGGGGATCTGCACCGCAAAGCGTGATTAGGGTGTGCACACCTGGCACACCCCCTGCACACACCTTTGAAATCCTCACAATGAACTTCTCTTATTTGCCCAGTTTTGGTTGGTAAAATTGACCTTAGCAAGTGTTTGGTTCTGTCCTTTTAATAAGTTCAAAAAAATACCAGCTGATCCTGCCAAAAACCTTGAGAGCTCATAACTGTCTGTGCTCTCTGCTTGTTCTGACTGTTATCAATTATATTTGTTCTGGGCTATCTCTAATGCCGCATACACACGGCCGAACTTCCCAACAGAAAAAGTCTCTATGTTATGAAAAATAGAAGAGGTAAAGAATTATGTAGTCTAATCACATTTTTGGTGTCCTGATACAGTAGAATGAGTGAGCACTGTCATCAAGGGATACAAAGTATGTTACTGGCAGGATCTCCAGGTGAAGATAAAGAAAAAAAGAAGATGAAAAAAGGAAATGAATGCAGTCACCACATCTAAGGACGGATAAGTTGCAATATATTGCATTTTTGTCTTTGAGTTTAGATTTGCCTTGTGAGAAGGAGAAGTACCGTATATACTCGAGTATAAGTCAAGTTTTTCAGCACATTTTTTTGTGCTGAAAGTGCCCCCCTCGACTTATACTTGAGTCAAGTACTTTTCTGCAGCAAAAAATTTTATTTTCCGAACCGAATTTGGGGCCCCCGTATCTCAGGGCCACTTTGTGCTAGGAACCCCATATTTGGTGTGCCACAACATATCCAAAGCTGGGGTTCCTAGCACTAAGTGGCTCTGAGATAGGGGGCCCCAAAATCGGTTCGGAAAATGTCATTCTCTGCTGCAGAAAAGTGCTTGACATTTTCTGAACCGATTTTTGGGGCCCTGTATCTCAGGGACACTTAGGGCTAGAAATCCCAGCTTTGGATATTTTATGGAGCTAGTTTCACTGAGTTTGCACACCAAATTTGGGGTTCCTAGCCCTAAGTGGCCCCGAGATATGGGGCCCCAAATTTGGTCAACTGTGTCCATCTGCAGCAATGTCATTTCGTGACCATTTGGGTTCAGAGACCCCAAATTTTGGCTGCAGCTAGGAGGGCATCTAGGAGCCCGAGTTTGAAGTTCAGGGGACCTATGGCTGCAAATGGGCACATTGAGGCATGCAAATGGGCATAGTGAGGCTGCAAATGGGCATTGTTGACCCTCTTTTCCACTTACAGTAGCTGTGCATTTCTCACCCTCGTCTTATACTCGGGTCAATACGTTTTTCCCATTTTTTTTTGTGGTAAATTAGGGCCTCGACTTATACTCGGAACGACTTATACTCGAGTATATACGGTAAGCCCAACGACTGTATAGCACTAGGAAGCAAGAAGTAGTGCCCACCTATGTACTGAACAAATATGGCTGCCTCATGTATGTATGTACCACACATAAAAAAGAGATTAAAAAAAAAAACAAAAGTATTCACGCGCATTGATATTCACATTAGGCTTTAACACTAACAATGAAAAAAATCATTGAAAAGGCTATTCATTCCCTCTAAAGCATTGCTTGTTAATGAGCATAAAGCTGAGCCCTTTATTCCTTCCCCCACTGCAAATATGTGAGGAAGGAGCCGGCACTGAAGCCATTTCAGTTTGTTATTTCAACACCTTTGTGGTTAACAAAGGGAGGAGATGGTCCTTAGCACACATCCTGTTAATGCGTTCTTTATGAGAACAAGAAGACTGCAAAACTGTGACATAAATTCCACTATATAGAATCATGTTTACTGTTTTATGTTTCTTAAAGTGAACCTTTCAACATATTCACTAATGTGTTTTTTTTTTAAACAGCACCTACTATACATAATGAGAAAAAAATAAATACTTGGAGATACATTTCTGTCCTTGGTGCAGTATATACTTCTGCTATATCTTGGGATGATATTTTTTTTAATGACTTTTTTTTAATGTGAAAATGCAATTGAGAATTATGCCGCGTATATGCGATCGCACATTCCGACAACAAAATCCATGTTTTTTTTCCGAGGGATGTTGGCTCAAACTTGTCTTGCATACACACGGTCACACAAATCTTGTCAGAAATTCCGAACGTCAAGAACGCGGTGACATACAGCACGTACGACGAGCCAAGAAAAATGAAACTCAATAGCCAGTGTGGCTCTTCTGCTTGATTCCGAGCATGCGTAGAACTTTGTGCGTCGGAGTTGTGTACACACGATCGGAATTTACGACAACGGATTTTGTTGTCGGAAAATTTGAGATCCAGATCTCAAATTTTGTTTGTCGGAAATTCCGACAGAAAATGTCCGATGGAGCCTACACATGGTCGAAATTTCCGACAACAAGCTCCCATCGAACATTTCCCATCGGAAAATCCGACCATGTGTACAGGGCATAAGAGTGGCCACAACATTTGGCCAATAAAACAAGATAATAATAGTAACAATGTACATTTTAGTACAGTTTGGTGACAAAATGCATGTTTGCAACAAAGAGGAAACTAAGCCAGGAATCAATATGGCCATGTGGCTATTCAGCAGAGTGAATTCTTATGGGTTACTGTACTGTAAAATAGGAATTGTTTATTCAGGAAGGTTGTTGGTGTTGTTTCTGCTGTACAACATCGAAATCATATAAAGAAAGTTGATCTGGTAGAAACATATAGCATAGCTTTCTCTTGGGCTTGTGGTGATAGAGACTAATTCTAATGACAGGCTCACTTTAAATTTGTCAGGGATGTCATTTAAAGTGCATTTGTTAAACTTTAACAGGATTACACTTTAATACAGAATATAGGAGCTGCCAAATCATGTACATTTCTATTTAGTGCTAAGGTTAACACAGACTACTACCAGACAATACAGCCAGGCTTGTAACCTAACATTTCTCCACTGCAGTGAAGCAATACAGCTTGATCACCATCCTGCCTCAAGGCTTTGACTGGACAGTGAAAGAGAAGCAGCAGACTGCTGAGTCACCACTCTACTCTCTTTTCTAATCAGCATGTTCCTGAATAAAGGAGAATTGATTGGCTGCCCCTCCCCCTCTCAGTTTTCTGTATAAGGCTCGATGCACATCTATGCATGTTGCTTTTGAGCAGAATTTCTTTGATGTCTAACTGCCATAGAATTGCCAGCACCTGGACTTCTAGACTGAAGGAGATGCCTTTTACCTTGATCTGACCCACCTGAAGCGGTGATACTCTCTCTCTACCTGGCTGTTGGTTGTCTGGGTCTGCGGGCAGGGAGCTTATTGCATTCTGGGAGCCCCCTTTAATAAGGGGGCCCCAAGATCCCGACCATCCATCCTATGTGAATGAGTATTGGGTACATCGTACCCCTATCCATTCACCTGGAAAAAAAGTATCAAAATTAAAACACACTACACAGGTTTTAAAAGTAATTTATTAGGCAGCTCTGGGGGTCTCTTTCGACTTCTGGGTCTCTTCCGACTTCTCCACTCTCATCTCCACGCTCTCCAGTTCTTCTCCCGCTGTCCGGTGCCTTCTGCCGGGTTCTTCTGCTCTTTTGCCCGCTCTTTTGCTAGCTCTTGCCCGGTCTTCTCCGTCATCTTCTGCCCTCTTCTCTTCTTCTGATGTTGACTCGACGCTCTCTCCCTCTGTAATGATGTCATTCGGTGACCCCGCCCCTTATGACGTAACAGCCCAGGGCATGATGGGTCCATGACGTCACAAGGGGGCGTGGCCTCCGGGTGATGTAATCCAATTGCCACGCCCCATCGTTATTTAAGAAATGCAGGACATCGGCGCCAACAGATCAGCGGGATACAGCATCCGAGGAGGGTCGTCGGCGGGAGCGGCGACAGAGGAAGAAGAACACCGGACAAAGAAGAGCGGAAGAAGAAGCAGAGGATGAAGATGCGGGAGAAGATGGAGGAAGACCGGAGGAAGAAGCAGAGAACAAGATTTTAAATAAAAGACTTGTCAAAAACTGCCTACTGTATTTTTTAACACTACACTACTTTTTTTTAGTGAATGGGTAGGGGTACAATGTACCATACTCATTCACATGGGGGGGGCCAGGATCTGGGGGCCCCCTTGTTAAAGGAGGCTTCCAGATTCGGGAAGAGGTCCTTGTCCCCATCAACATGGGGGCAAGGTGCTTTGGGGTGGGGGGGCAGAGACCCCTTGCCCCAAAGCACCCATCCCCCCATGTTGAGGGCATGCGGCCTGGTGTGTTTCAGGAGGGGGGGTGCTCGCTCGTCCCCTCCCTTTCCTGACCTGCCGGGCTGCATGCTCGGATAAGGGTCTGGTATGGATTTTGGGGGGACGCCATTTTTTTTTTTTTAATTTTGGCATGGGGGTCCCCTCCGATTCCATACTAGACCCAAGGGCCTGGTATGGACCTGGGGGGGGGGACCCCACGCTGTTTTTTCTCTCGATTTTTTTTTGCCGGCAATTCTTTTTTTTTACATTCAGCGTGAAGCCAGCTGACAGCTGATGACTCATCGGTTGTTAAGGACGCGGCGGCCGGCTTCCCGACCCCCTCCTTAGCAACCAGCTATATACAGTGTAAAAAAAAACGCACAATGCAAATTGCGGCAAAATTGCGGTAAAATCGAGGTAAAAACGCGGTACTTGCGTTTTGGATGCGGGTCTATTGAATTCTATTACATGCAAAAATGCATTGATGTGAACATGTTCCATAGGAACTCATGTGAAATAAATTTCCTTGCATTTCTGCAAAATGGACCAAAAACGCATTAGTGTGAATCAAGTCTTAGAGATTACAAGAGGTTGATACCACAACAAATTTAGTTATTAGCTGTTTTTAATCCTCTTAGGCTCCATTCACACTAATGCGTTTTTGGTCCATTTTGCAGAAATGCAAGGGAATTTTTTTAACATGGGTTCCTATGGAACATGTTCACATCAATGCATTTTTGTGCCTCTGCGTTTTTGGAAAGGGTCGGGGAATTTTTTTTAATGCAAAATGCAGCGTTTTGCATGTAATAGAATTCAATGGACCCACATCCAAAAACGCAAGTACTGCGTTTTTACCGCGTTTTTACCGCGTTTTTGCTGCGTTTTGCGTTTTTTCTTTTTTTCTTACACTGTATACAGTATAAAAAACACTGTAAAAAAAAAACGCAAAACGCGTAAAAAAACGAATGTTCAAAAACACGGCAAGCACCACAAAAAGCACTGCAGAAACGCTCAAAAGCAACATGCATAGGTGTGAATCCAGCCTTAGGCCTGATTCACACTTGTGCAAGTTGCATTTTGCATATTGCGGGTGCATTTTGCGTTTTTCAATACACATCTTTAAACCATTGAAGTTTATGGAACCAAAACCAGACAAAAAACCCTTTCCATAAAATGCATAGATGTGAACTACATCCATAGGAAACCATGTTAAATGGACTGTAGTGTGTTTCTGCAAAACTGAAAATGCACTAAAAAATGCATAGGTGTGAACCAGGCCTTAGGTCCCAGACTATTTTTGTTGTCATTTTGTATTCCACCTGGCATTTTTTTTTTCTGTTTATTTATTTATTTGGAATAGGGTGTTGAGTTGGTAGCTGGTTTGGATACATATGAATGGAAGTATAAATTGTTAGCATAACAAGACCATGTCAGTCTGTGCAGACATAAATTGGAACAATGATGACATTTGTACAGGTTTACGGTCTCTCTAAATGGTGTTACTTATGTAAGTACTTGGCTCATGTCATCCAAGCATGCAATGTCATTGAGGGGGCCTGGAGATTAAAGTTTTTTTATATATATTTTTTATATTTGTTTTTTGCTTTATTGAATCGTTTTTCATTTCATCATTATTTATATATAATTACTACTCTTTATTATTGTATTTTTACACTTAAAAAAACATAGTAGGGATTCAAATGGTTTATCTCTTTCTGAAGTTCAGCTTGCAGGCTCTTTAATCTTTGCATACATTATTTTTCTTTTCATGGCAGCCATTTTTACTAAGTACAGATGAATGTTTCTCCCATTACTTCCTGGAAGTCTTCTAGAACTCTGGGTCTGTTTCATGGAACATGTAAATATGCACATCGTCTGATGGGGTGATGTAGCTTTCCCAGGATGCAGCTAAGAGGTCCTGGTTATATTAGCTTCCAATGGAAGTATGAGCTTTAGGATACATCATTTCATCAACTGCTCAACTACCCGGGTCATTTATATGCTCACCTGTCCCTGCGGTAAAGCATATGTGGCCAAAACCACAGCTTAAGATCCGGATTAGTGAGCATATTCAAAGTATCAAGAAAAAAGATGACGAACGCCCTCTTGCTTTGCACTTCATTCAACACCATGGGGGGATCCCCAAGGGGTCATAATTATAGCCTGAATTTTCCTACTAGACAAGGAGATTTTGACAGTATTATAATTCAAAAGGAAAAAATTTTAATTTATTGTTTAGATACCCTACATCCGAAAGGGTTAAACATAGAGTGCAATCTATCTGCATTTTTGAAACAATAACAGGTGATTTAATATTTTCATTTTTGGAACAATTATCCCCCAGGACTTAGATGATATTGGCACTGTTTGATGTACTCTTTGTATCCATGTTGCTGTCTAATGACCAACCTTTTTCTTGATGGTGATATATACATTTGAACCCTATTTGAACCCTATTTGATTAATCCCTGTGTGTTTTCTTAGTTTGCTTGTTTTTGTTTCTGTTTTCGTTTCTCCTCTATTTAATTGATTAAACAAGACATTGTGATGAAAGTCGGATGAGGTTGGGATGTCTGGAATGTTAGTGGTGAAAAGTAATTAAATACCCAGGTGTGTGGAGTCCTTAAATGACACCTCTTTCCAGCCCCCCACCTCGCTCTGAAGAAACGCGCCTGAAGAGTGAAACGCGTCAACATGATGTCATCTCGACAGTAAGTATGATGTCCTGTATAATAATAATAATGTCCTGACCCAGACAGGAGCTATCGGACCTGCCTTGCCACTTCAGCTACTCAGCTGGGACTCTAGCTGGATTGACAGGAGGAGTGTGGACGTGGTGATTTGTTTTGCTGTGCTGTGGAAGTTGATCCCGGAGTTGACCCATGGATCTTCTGGTGGCAGCGAGGACTGGTGAGACCAACCAAATCAGTAGTATCTGCTATTTACCTGTACCTGCCTTAACTTGACACCACCTTAACCTCTGTGTTGCACACAATCTGTACCTGCGGGAGTCCACTGCCTGTCGGCGTTGCTCTGCACCAGCTCGACTCTTATTCACTGCATGCAGAGCCCTCTGTCTCTAATGTGGACCTTTACTGACATCCAGCCGAGGATCTAACCCAGTATTATCTTTCTATCTTGGAACAGAGCAGAATTCCCTCTCTACACACCTCATCTAGTTGCCTTTATTTTTGACTTTGGATCCCTGAGTCTATTACCCATATACTGACATTACAGGTCACAACGCTATTGCAGACCGGGCTCCTTTTGTCATTTTTTCTTAGACCAGCATATTCCCTCAATGGGGATTTAGATCTGAGTGTATGTATGTGTGAAGATTGAGGTATGATTGTGGTAGCTACCTGTCTAGTTTGACAACGTTGTCATATTTTATTATGAAATGGTGAAGGTCTCTGTGGTTTTAGCTATCCAATATCAATTACCAATAAAGCAATTTATATTTTTCCTATTACCCACATTACCCCTTTTTGAAGTACCTCTTGGGGATCCTCAGTCCTCCTTTATTATATACATTACTCAAGCAAGCAGTGGAAAAACAGTAATTGTAAGCAGAGAGAAATGTTTCTTTAACTAGCTTAATGTAAGATGATTTGATATCAGATTCTGGGTAGCAAGGACAGTGGTTTCAAAAATGTTTTTATTTGCTGAAGACTTTACAACAAATCAGAGGTTAAAAAAGAAGAATGGCCAAAGTGTTTTGAGTCATACATCTCTTGTGGGTCAAAGAGTGCACTTGCTTTTGCTCTACAGAAGGTCCCACCCCCACCCCAGCCGGGTGCTCAAATGGGCGCTGGAGGAGCAGAGCGGAGAGTAGACATGTGCACTGGTGAAAAATGTGTTTGTTTTCATTTTAGCTTCATTCATTTTTTATTTTTTTTCGTTGTTTGGTTTATTTGTTACGATCAAAATTCATAAATCCGTAAATTTGTAAATTCGAAAATAAGAAACAAAATCCTAAAATTCAACAGAATAACTAACTAACCAATAATAACTAACTATTAAAATACAGGTATTGGAATTTCCTTTCAAATTTGGCTGTTAGAGAATGTAATGAATACAAATGTATTCAAATTTACGAATTATCCGAAATAACAAATGCCGCATCTAAACAAATGGAACGGAACGAATTAATAATAAATAATAATAAAACATTTTTATTATGGTTATTTATTATTATTAATTTGTTAGGTTCCATTCGTTTATTTACGGCATTCATTATTTCGGATAAGTCGTAACTTCGAATTAATTCGTATTCATTACATTCCCTAACAGCCAAATTATAAAGGAAATTCCAATACCTATAATTTAATAGTTAGTAATAGTTAAGTTATTATTAATTATTATTTCAGATTTTTCAGGTTTTCAAATTTACAAATATTCGAGTTTACTAATATTCGTTAAACAGGTTTTCATTAAACGGGTTTTCATAATTTGGATATTTCCGAATTAACAAATTTGTCAAAATTCGTTAGAAAAGGAATTCGGAGCAAAACAAATTGCACATGTCTAGCGGAGAGCAGTGACTGATGGTCATGTGACTGCTTATTTCTAGGGCTTAGAGCCAACATAGGACAGCTGCAGCATCACACCGACACTGTAGCATAGAGGTGAGTATGTAAGTTTATTTACAAACCCTGAATTTCTCTAAAAGAGAAGTATGGGATTATTTTTTTTTTTTTTTTAATCATACTTACTTAGGTTGATGCAGCATCGATCCAATGCTGCATCTGTCCCTTGCTGGCTCTAACACAGAGAACACTGCCGATCACTCGGTTCTCACAGCTCCCTGAGCAGAGAGCTGGTGACTGTCAGTCACAGCTCTCTGCCCTGCCCTCCTGTGCTCACGGGAGTGGTGGGCTGTGGAGGGGACAGGAGCGGCCAGCTCAGGCTCTCAGTGGCTCGCTGAGAGGCTGAGCCAGGTGACAGTCCAGGCATGTGGGCGTATCCTGACCATATGGTCCTGATCTTGCCCGAGCCTGGACCGGCCCCTTGACATCAGTCGACAGCAGGCTTCAGCCTACTGTCTGCTGAAAACGGGTCACAGGAGTGCAGTTTGTTCGTTATACAAAGTCCATATCCATACAAGCTTTGGCTGTACTTCTCCTCTAATGCAAAAACGACATAAAATGAAGAGCAGAGAAAAGCATAACAAGCATACACCTCCAAACATATATAAATACTCTAATGTTGCATAAATAAACATTAATCATGCCTTTAGCGAGCCTATACTCAGACTATGTACACTAAAGAATGTACATATTCTGAAAAAGCAGTAAAAAAATTTAAGAAAAAAGTCCTCATTCGCCTCCATAGTTACAGGTATTGTGGAGAGATTCATCTTCAAAGTTCACAACAGAGATATAGAAATGACAGCTTGTTTGTATGAAGAGCATATCTTGACAGCCTGCCAATCCTCTCCTAAAAACAACCATCAGGTATTGCTGAGCTGATAGGGTGTTGCAGTTGAGGGGCTGTAAAAACAGATGGCCATATTTCCCCTGAACCTTAAGCTGCAAAGGCAACCGGACGGAGGTGGAAACATCCTGCATATGTAGCAAAAATTATTCCCCCATCATGTCCAGCGGGCAGTACTGCTGTTGAATGCATCCTATTCAAGTGAATGGGGCTGCATTGTGTGTAATGCAAGTGATTGCAGTGCGGCGGTGCAGCATTTACAGAATGAAACAGGCAGAGGCAAAATTATCTTCTGAACACCTGTCAAACGTCTGAAAAACAATCCACCACGGATTGCATTTGAGAGGGGCGACAAGCACTGCTGCATGTGTAAACCCAGCCTTAGAAAAAATTGAGAATGAATGACTTCACAGTACAAGCAGCTACAGAGGTGACTTGGCTTGATTTAAAGCTCTATTACTGGTTTACAATATGTCTATTGTTTATTGTCCATATCCTGGGGACAGGTGCACAGAAAGTTAAAACACAGTTTCTAACATTTTGCAGGTTTCTTAGTAGTTCGCTCTCTACACTGTTGGAAATCAGCTTGCTGTTGGACTGGTGAGGAAGACCACTTAGACCCCTTTCACATGGGCGATCCGATCAGGTCCGCCTGTCAGTTTTTCAGGTGTACCTGATCGAACACTCCGGTCTCTTCTATCGAACAGCGGATGTCAGCGGACACATGTCCCCCCACACACTCACCATCCATTCTGATCCTGTCCGCCAAAAACAGACGGATGGTGGTCCTATTCCCCATCCGTCTGGGGGATCGGATGGAAATGGACAGGTGGTCCATTTCCATCCGATTGCCCTATAGAGAAGAGTGGGACTGTGTCCGTGTCTGCTCTGCATAGCGGAGCGAGATCCACTTCACGGAGGCGCCCGTGTGAAAGAGGCCTTACTAAGACTTTCTGCAAGATGCAATGGTTGATTTATTAAAGAGCTAGGTTCACTTTCAAATCGAATTTTGCACTTATCTTAGTGAATGAAGTAAAACAAAATGAAAAGTCACTTTGCAAAGAATACCTAAACATGTCCACAGAAACATATATAAATCGCAGGTGTTCCCCCACCCGAAGGCACCTCAGCCAAAAATGTGCTGCTCCTTAACAAACGTGCGGAGGTATAAAAAGTTAGTCCTGCCCCATTTACTTAACGCTGCCAAAAACTGCATTGATTTGCGATGGAAAGAATCTGACCCTCCGTCTATCCAAATGTGGCTCAGAAAGGTTGAGGGCATTAACAAAATGGAGGGCCTAGTGCTCTCCTCAAAACACAAGAACGAACATTATAAGAAAACGTGGCTTCAAAAGAATATGTTCATATACCCGGATCCCTGCTAGATGGCCCCTCCCCGCTGTCCTAAATATCCCACATTGGCCCGCGCGGTTAGCCTCCATCCCCCACACCCCTTTTTTTTCTCTTCCAACCCATTCTTTTTCCTTCTTAACTCTGTTATAACAAAAACCTGGATATCCAACCTGGTTTCTATTCAGTGGTTTTATGTTAGGTAATATAGCAGTGTTATTTATCTCTGCACATTTTGTGACCTGAGGTATTATGTTATTTTTGGCACTTATCCTGTTCAACTGCATTTTTGCTGTTTAGATATTGATGTGATGTGTTGGTTGCCTTGGTGTCTTTAATAAGGAATGAAAAAAAAAAAAGACGTTAGGAGGTGCCAATAGTTTTTAATGGCGCCCCCACCCATCTGAAATTGCAGTGCGTTTTCAGGTGCACAAGACCATATGCTGCCACAGTATCATGCGGTTCCCCTGCAGCTGTGTTTTCCACAGTTACAGCAGCCCATTCAAATAAATGAGCCACTGTGCCTGTGCAGATATGGCTCACTGGATGCACAATATTGTGAACCCAGCCTTAGGTAGGTGAATTTTCTCTTTGCAAATTGAATTTTCACTTAGCTCAGTGAATGAGGAGACGTTTTGCTGACTTCAGTCATCCAATAATGTGGAAGCAAAAATCCTGTTATTTTTTTTTTTATTCCGTGCACACGATTGGGTACTCTTTATGAAGTTGATTTTCATTTAGTTTCACCCTATTCACTATGAAAGGTGAAAATTCGCTTTGAAAGTGAACCTGTTTTACTGATTTAGTAAAACCAGGCGAATGTTTACATCTTCTGTCATATATATATATATATATATATATATTCTTATATTGTATATCTTGGGTGGAGCTTTCACAGGGTTGATGACGTCCCCCTCCCCATGTACAGTGTACATGCACAACGATTGGCTGCTGAGGCCCAAGCACTGCATCATGGGAGGGGTCACGTGATCAGAAATACCCAGGAGCACCCAGCAGAGGAAGGCACTGCAAAGATGAGTATAAGTGCCCTGAATCCTTTTAAAAGCTTACCCTTAACTCAAAGTGACCATGTCTTCTTAAAAAAAGTGTCTTTCCACTGTGCGATAAAAAAAAACTTTAAAGCATATTTTTATATTGTAAAGCGCTGCGGAAACTGTTGGCGCTATATAAATCCTGTATAATGATAATATTTTAAAGGGACCAGTGTCTCATGACATCCTATTTATATAAAACGTTCAATCATTGTTATCTACGTGGATGAAAAGCACAGATGTAGTAAATGTCAATACACTGGTTGTCCATCTTTCCTTCATAGCTTGATTCTGGTCCGCAGTCTAGCAGCTGTGCACTACCAAAATAATTTATAGGCCACGTGAATTGTTTTATTTTTGAAATGTAATTTATTACTGTCCTTTCTTCAGTCCAAAATAAAATTGTAAATATTTTTAAGGCACATTGGCAACTAAGAAAAAAACAAAGGAAGGTGGCCCCATTCAAGGAGCTTGTCAAGTTATTCTTAATGTGATAAATGTGGAGAGCCATTGGTTCAAGGAACACCCTTTCTGTACTACCTTTTCCAACTGTGCTTTTAATTATGTAACACTGGCTCCATCTGCTGGACATAATTTATTTGTGCAGTTGATATTTTAGTTAGGAGTATATTCTTATTTAACAGAGAATGAGAGGTAAAAAAGAAAATGCTTTCGTAAATGTACAATGTACCCAGCCCTTCACCTGTGTTAGGGTTTTTCTTTTTCTGCACTACGAATAATGCTCATATGCCTGTATGCAGTACCTTGAAAAGGTATTCATACCCCTTGAAATTATCCACATTTTGTCATGTTACAACCAAAAACGTAAATGTATTTTATTTGGATTTTATGTGATAGACCAACACAAAGTGGTACATAATTGTGAAGTGGAAGGAAAATGATAAATGGTTTTCAAATGTTTTTTACAAATAAATATGTGAAAGGTGTGGCGTGCATTTGTATTCAGCCAACTTTACTCTGATACCCCTAACTAAAATTTAGTGGAACGAATTGCACACCACTCCGTGCTAAACACTGTGCTGTACACTCTATAATCTATAACACTATGTATTATGTTGTCCTGTATATACAAAACGATATGTTGTTTCGTACAACTGTTTATCCTTGTGCAAGCTTGGAGGTATACCACCTGATATGAACTTGTTAGCACAAATGTACTGTTCTGCCTCCAGCAGAAAACTCATTATGTCTGTTTCCCCTGCAATATTAAATTTGGCAACTAGATGGAGCCCAGAGTAAAAGTACTGTTTTACAGAAACTAAAAACTGTTGAGCTTTAATAAAAGCTCCCATCATCCCCCAATTTAATAAAAGGAAACAATTGCATCCTTGGAGACCCCTTTCACACTGAGCCACGGCCACATCAGCGCCAAAGTGCCGCTCATGTTAGCGGCGCTTTTTCACTTGCTTGCAGGACTTTTCCTAATGTCCTGCAAGCGCATTGCCCCAGTGTGAAAGCACTCTGGCTTTTTACATTCGGGTGGCATAGGAAGCAGTTTTCAGCTGCTATTTCTAGCGCTAAAATGCCTGAAAACTGCCTCAGTGTGAAAGGGGTCTTAGTCATTCAGAGTTTTTCCACTATAGGAAAGTTTAGCTGCATGTCGTGCTACACACAGGGAAATGTGTAGCGAGGACAGAACAGGTACTCCAGAATTGCATCCTTGGACCTCAGACTACATCTTAAGAACTGTGGGGGAGGAAACCAGCATTATACCTGCAGCATATTTTGTGGACTAAACTTACACCCCCTACAGCCAGCATTGCTGGAGAGCATAGACTTATTGCCATCTGCAGCCCATTTATTTTAGTGTGTTTCTGCATGTTTAATAAATTGATTGTATGTATTTCTCATCTGTTTTTCCCCCACTCTTTTTTGTTATAAATGTTCAAGATTACATTCAGACCCCTTTTACACTGAGCCAGAGTCGCATCAGCGCCAAAGTGCCGCTCGTGTTAGAGACGCTTTTGCGCTGTTTAAGCAGGGTTTTTTGGCCACTAGCGGGGAGCTTTTAACCTCCACCATCGGCCAAAGAAGGGGTTAAAAGCGCCCATGTCGCGGCGTTCTAAATCGCTTTTCAGGCACTTTGGAAGCGCTGCCCATTCATTTCAATGAGCAGGGCATTTTGGGAGCTCTGGGAACTGCACTCCCAAATCGCCCCAAAGATGCTGCTTGCATGACTTTTCCTAATATCCCACAAGCGCACTGTCCCAGTGTGAAAGCACTCGGGCTTTTTACATTAGGGCAGCATGGGAAGGAGTTTTCAGGCGCTATTTCTAGCGCTAAAATGCCTGAAAACTGCCTCAGTGTTAAAGGGGTCTTAGTCATTCAGAGTTTTTGCACTGTAGGAAGGTTTAGCTGCATGTCGTGCTACACACAGGGAAACCTGTAGCGAGGACAGAACAGGTACTCCATTATTAAAATAAGTTCTATGAAGACATACTTTAACATGGAACTCTAAGGCAAAGTCTAAATACAGGATTTGAATGCATATACAGAATGTTTACTTGTTTGCCTTCTAAAACAATGGTGGTCAATTTACTTAAAAATCTTAATGGTGGCCTTGACATTACTAAAGGGCCGCACATAATAATCAGTGAATGTCACGCAACAAAAAGCTGTGTGCAGGGCGCCGGACACACAGGTGTGCATGGAAAGCATAAGGTTTTTTAAATCACGTGATTGAGACTGACAGCTTTACTGGCTTCCTTCAGAATGTCCTCGGGGCGCAGAGCGATGCGCCCGGAACACTCCCACTGTTGAATCCAGCTTTGTTTGGTGGTATGTGATTGGCAGTCCGTAGGGCAGTGCTTTAAGCGTCATCACGGAATCACATCACTTCCAGTTTCTCGACTGTCCCACGATGGAATACAAGGCCTCTCTGAGTCGGCCGGGCAGTAGCGTGCCACACTGTCTGAGCATTGCTGTTGCTGCTGCATCTGCAATTCTGCATGCATTCAGGTGCCTAAAATGTTATTCTCTCATGTGCTCAAGGGGTTAATGTCTGTTTATTCGTGATTTATTGTGCTGTGTTGTGTCTGCCCTCTTTGATCTGTGGTGCTTCCCATGGTGGGGATATATATATAGTGATCGAAGGTATGGCCACGTGGTTGTTGGTTGTGAGAGTTGGAAGGACCATACACATGGAGAAGTAGCATTGCACCATGAGTGAAGTTACACCTTAGTGAGATTGCATTGCAATTTTATTTGTTCAGAAGAAGACATGTAAGTGAGTTAATTAAGCGTGCTAATGGCAGCATATATTATCTCCATACGAAGCAATTGTGAATGGATAAATACCCTACCCTTGCTGCAGCACATCTATTTTCATAATTTTACCAGACAGTGCCAGTTTCAATTCACTCTATTATAAGGTCGTCCCTAATTTAACAGACCGTGCAGATCTCTGTCATGAAGGGATAAAGTATGTAATTTGAAGCTGCACTGAAATACATATTTTGATGTTCTGTAATTTGAATCTGTCTTTAACCACTTCAGCTCCGGAAGGTTTTACCCCCTTTATGACCAGGCCATTTTTTGCAATTCAGCATTGCGTTGTTTTAACTGACAATTGTGCAGTCGCGTGACCCTGTACCCAAATAAAATTGATGTCCTTTTTTTCCCACAAATTCTTTTGGTGGTATTTGAGCACCTCTGCGGTTTTTATTTTTTGCACTATAAACAAAAAAGAGTGACAATTTTAAAAAAAAAACACTATATTTTTTTACTTTCTGCTATAAAACACATCCAATAATCCTAGAAGTAATGATACATAATCCCTTGATAAAAGGCTATTTACAGTCCTGCATTACTAACAGTTTATTTTTCAGTTTGTCTGCACCCCCCACAAAATTTCGAGCACCAGCCATCACTGGACTGCAAACATGCAACAGAATTGGTCAAAACCTATGGCATCCAACAAGAGATGGTCTGACATGCTACAGTAAAAAGTCAGGGACTATAGTAATTGTGGGGTCTAAGGACATGCTTCAGAAGACAATCATGCACTGGAGACACGATTCATGAGACTACTAGAGATCACTGCTGTTCCGGTTCCTTTACAACTCATTGCTTTCACCCGTGTGCTCCTTAGAGCTCCCAAGAAAAATAACTTGTACCATATTTGATATTTCTCTCAGCAAAACCCATTATAAAATGACATAGGAAAAAAAAGAATGGACAGCACAGAAAAAGTAAGAATGTGAAAAAAAATACACCAAACTATTTAATTACTGGAAGCCAGTCTAAATATTTTTCTTCACAGGCTTAAGTAGGCACCAAAACACAGACTGCGGTCTACAGGGGCTCTAAGAGCTGCACAATAAGTGCCAAAGGGCCACATGCAACCCCTGGCCGCAGGCTGAGCAACAGGGTTCTAAAGGATTTGTAATTTTAACCAGCCTTCTTGTAATTTATACACCATACTAGTGAGTAACAGTGGCGGCCTGTCAATAAGGGGCGCCGCCCTCCCAAAGTTTTAACATGTTAAAAACTGTTAGTCAATCATATATATTATCAATTATTAAAAAAACAGGTGTCTATTAGGTCCGTAAACTTTTGAAAAGCATGTGATTTGAGGCTAAGCTCTAGTTGGCTTGTTTCAGAGCACTGCGCCCCAAACCCTCCCACTTTTGATTTTAGCAAATCAATATTCAACATCGCGTCACTTCCGATTTTCAAACCCTCCCACTTTTGATTGTAGCAAATCAATATTCGTCATCACATCACTTCCGGTCTCCGGACCTGCGGACCTAAATGTTTAGCACCAGCCGCCACTGGTCAGTAAGATCTCTCTTGTTTAGAATGACTGCTTCCTAGGTCAGCTCCTTGATCACTGGACAGAAGTGATAATGCTGATTCAGTGTCAAATGAGGAGGCTGGAGGTGGAAAGACGACGTAACAAGCTGCAATGCTAACCCAGTGAGGTGAATTGTTTAGGGAACTTTGCATGCCACCTGTCTGGGTGCGCAGTGTGGAAGTATGTGTAAATTACAAGACTTGCTGTACAGAATTACAAATCCTTTCGCTGGTAACACAGTAAACACTTATGAATTTCACCTGTGTGTTTAGTCTTTTGCTTGAAGCTTTCCTTCAATAATAAACACAGTGCTGTATCATGGCCTAGGCCGACAAGGCCCAGGCCTAGAGCGGCACTTTGCAGGGGGGCGGCATGAAAAGAGTCCCCACCAGCTTGTGCTACACTTTTAGTGTAGTGCCAGTCTTGTGGGGCGACCGCACTGCTGTCGGTATGCGGGCGGCCGGCGTTCTGCAACTGTGGGGGGGGGGTGTCACTTCTAGTTTTGACTGTCCTATTATCACAGCGGACCTCTCACCTGCGTTCTCAGCTACAGAGAGACAGATGCCATGTCGGGAGGCTGAAACTGTCCGTAGGAGAAAGCCAGCTGACGGGTGCGGGCCAGTAGAGTGAAGGGGGAGGAGCTCTTCACTGTGTGAGGAGACCCTATGTTGGGAGAGGTGCAGGGGAGACATGTGAAGGGAGCCAGGAAGGCTGTAAGTACCCAGGCTGAAAGGAAAACCACAACAGTTGAGTGGAAATTTCAGGACAATTACCTAGCTGCCACGGGGCTTCTAATCTGAGTAGTAGGGATGGTGCAGATGCAAGGGAGACTGAGATGGTCAGCTAGACTTAGTAGGTAGGTAGTGAGACTTTCCTGCAAACCTTTGGGTGATCACAGTCTAATATATATACTGTATATACTAGAAACCCCTGAGGGCTTTCAAGCTTGCATTGATGCCTATTGCAGTTAAATATTAGGAAATCGTATGATTATTTATTTGCCTTTGGCAGAGGAGTTGCTATATATTATAGTGACTTACCATAGATATCAGCTACCGGTAATCTATATAGGAGGTATAGCTGACTAGATTATATAGCATAGGGTACCCAGGGTAGAAGGAAAGCTACACTATTTGGGTGAAACTTGCATGGCACTTACCTAACTGCCAAAGGGCTTTTAATCTAGGGATGGTGCAGACACAAGGAACACTGACATGGTCACCTATACCTGGCAGGTAGGTAGGACTCTCCTGCAATCCTTTGCCTGTGTCAGTTGTGCATATTAAGGAATCTTAATTTTATTTCTGTTAATTGCCGATGAGAAAAATAAACAGATGGATTTATTTGTTCCTGCCCCCAATCCTTCCTTTGCTCAATGCCTGGACCACATACCTTCATCACTGTGCTATATATTTTTTGCTGCACCACTTGCACGGTTATATCCTCTTAGTCCTCTCCATAAATTTAGCAGAAATTTGTGCTTAAAGTAGAATTATAGGCAACATTTTTTCTTTAATTTTGGATAGAGTAAGGGAGGGTTACAGCCCCTGTCAGTTTATTTTTTTCCATCCCTGTCCCATTGTGGAGATTTCCGTTCATTTCCTGCATAGCTTAGAGCTGTAGTTTCCCATGTGGGCAGCTCTTCAAGGCAGAATGTAGACTTTATACTCTGAGTGACAGACTCCGTCTTTTTCTCCATGAAAATAGCTGCGGGAGCTAGAGCCTACACTTTTATAGGAAGGATGTGTCTGGCTGCTGTGAAGGACTGGAAGACCTGTTGGAGTTTGAAGTATATCTGAGAGACAAAATGAAGGCCTGAGAACCACTAAAACTAACTCTGAAAGAGATTTCATATAAACCCACTCATGCCACTTGGAAGAGGTCAGTGCATTGGAACACAGCTAGAATTTGGCTTTAATTTGTTAGTGTACCTAAATCTGCTAGTACATATAGCACTCACCGTCCCCCAGATTTACAATATTGCTGTCTGCTGTGCATCCTCTCCTCCTCCATCCAGAATGGGGACACTCTAATACAGGAGGCGTGTTACTAACTTAGGTTAGGACAGAGGGAAAAAGCTTTCAAGTCAAAGGCAGATTTTTTTCCTTTTTAAATACCAAACATGTTATACTTACCTGCTCTGTGCAGTGGTTTTGCACAAAGCTGCCTGGATCCTCCTCTTCTCGAGTCCCCTCCCTTCTGCCGAGTGCGCCCAATGCAAGCAGATTGCTATGGAGGCACCCAAGCGTGCTCGCTCCTGAGACTCTGCTCTGTGTGTCCATTCACACATGGCTCACTGGCTGTGATTAACAGTAGCGGGAGCCAATAGCTCTGCTGCTGTCTCAGCCAATGAGGAGGAACAGACCCAGGAGAAGCACTGCTCTCATGCACATCGCTGGATCGAGATGAGGCTCTGGTAAATATTAAGGCGGGGGGGGGGGGACGCTGCACCAGAAAGTTTTTTTAGCTTACTGTATAGAATACAAGTACGGTAAAAAAAATCTTGAGCCTTTAAAACCGCTTTAAATAAATGAATGCAGCCACTGCATTTGAGGATTGGTAAGCTGCAATATATATAACATTTTTGGTTTTGGGTTTAGTAATGCTTTAAGTCCTATCATAATTATGTAGCAATCATACATATTTTATGCATTGATACTATCTGTCTGCTCCCCCTCTAAGACAGACAAGCACTCTCCCTCAATCCCCAGCTTTGTGTAATCTTTTATACGATTTGCAAAATCTGCATACAAATTAGCTAAAGTGATAGTGAAATTATGTTATGGGAGACTTGGGAGTTGCAGTTCTTTCAAAAACCAATAGATTCTGCATTTCTGTCCATTTCTCCTCTCAATGGGTACCTGACCCCGGTTACTACTGGCAAATACTATAAAGATGCTACTATTACTATTAGCTTGGATTACAAATATGTGTTGTGTGATGTCAAGGATGCTATGCTGACAGCCACTTCATACACACATTTAAAGTGTTGCTAGTGGAGGACATTCCAGAGAGCTGTTCTGCTCGGACTATGCTGGACTGAATGCTGCCGGCAGATACATGGAGTGCCCATCTGTTGGCTAAAGTTTGTTAAAGTTGTTGGAGTGATCCATCCTGAAGGGCGACCTGTGATCTTCAGAAGGTTGTTGCTCTTAAAAAAATCTTCTAAAGTCCCCAGCTGTCATGTGGACAGACTGAGGATGTCTTTGCAAGGGGACCTGTATCCTGAAGTGTGGTCCATGCACTAAGTGTGGTCCATACTTGGCTGCTTGTTGCTTGAAATGCAGCTGTGCTTTTTGTCTCCGGAGTTGTCCCTGGAAAAGAAGGGAAACTGCTGGGAAATATAGTCCGCCCAGAGGGAATTGATGGACTGGGAACTGTTTTGGACTAGTGTTTAGTCACTTAGATTAGGTTATAATAGAAGGGTCAATTCTCACTATGCATCTGAATAATGGACTAAATCATTTGCTTGGACTGTCTCTAGTGTGGTCACCAGGTTGCGTGAGCGATGCCGACCCGAGTGAACTTTATTCACATTATGTGATAGATGTAAGTTTGTTGATAAATTGGAAGAAAGTGGTATTCTCCACGTAGGGTGGGACCTGCTTCTAAAGATGTAAATAATGTAATATTCTATAGCAGGGGTCTCAAACTGGTGGCCCTCCAGCTGTTGCGAAACTACAAGTCCCATGAGGCATTGCAAGGCCAACAGTTAAAAGCATGACACCCACAGGCAGAGGCATGATGGGACTTGTAGTTTCACAACAGCTGGAGGGCCACCAGTTTGAGACCCCTGTTCTATAGGGTATATTTACATATATATTGCACTGTGTTACCATAGGATAGGATGCATTTGCATTGCTGTTTACTCTCTTTCAGGTGTTGCTGAGTCTGCGCGTCTTCCTTGGCTAAGGAGAGACAGGGATCTAACTGGACAACAACCCTAACCCTTTTCTATAACTGTGTATATTAGATAGTCAGGAAGCAAAACCATTGCTCTTGCTTACTTTTAAAATTGTACATAACTATTTTTGATATTTCCTTGTCATATGTGATCTACTATCTCATGTGTCTAACACCGTGTTTATTTTATGTGGAACGTCACATACACTGTTACTTGTTATTCCTTCCCTGTTTTCCCCACCCATCCCAGTTTTGCCAGGACACTCGCTCTCAGGCTTGAGAGCTTTAAAAGAAATTATTTTTCTGCAAACTCTGAGACGTAGTTTTGTGGGCAGGGGGAGGCTGTAGCACCCTGGAGTTTAGGCAGGGTTGCTCCTCACAAATTTACTTACCAGGAGTAGTTATCCTGGTTGATTACATGAGATCTATTAATTCCTCTTAAGTTTGGCCTTGGTGCACTTTTCTCTTCTGCCACTAGGTGGTCGGGTACTTGGTGGTACTAGATATGAGAAGGGCAATGCAAGGTAAGATTATGGGTATATGGGGTATCTCAGCTAATGGGCAGGGGTTTTCTTGGATTCCCTGGCCTGCTAGGAGAACCTATATATTCGGGTGGAGTCAGGTGATCTGTGTTCTGTGCCACCTGGATGGCTGTCTGGGTGGACATGGGTTGTATTGCCCGGGCTGCTAGACTGAAGTTTGGGCCTATCCCAGGCACAGATGTCTGCTAGGCTGTCTGAGGGCCTATCCAGACCAGAAGCAAGAGAGCAATGCAGGGTTGGGATTGCGGCTTGCAGTCCAACCAAAAGTGCCGCTTCCTGTCGTGGTCGGAGGTAGAGGGGAAGCTGTCGCCAGTAAGGGACTATCTGCCTTATTACCAGGGACCAAAGTGAGTAACTGAAGCAAGTACTGGAGCAGCATTCTCATTAGATGGGGATGGTGAAGAACCGGGAAGCTTTAGTGGGAATCAAGCCAGAGACCCAGCCAGTGGAGGTGACGCTTGCAGAGCAGCCTTGTGTGTCAAGCTAGGGACCAAGCAGGCCAGCATGGGTGAAGCTTGAGAGGTATCTAGAGTGCCAAGCTAGGGACCCAGCAGAGAAGCGGGGGTGACGCCTAAGGAAGATACCACCGTGAAGAATGGAGGAGCTTAAGGGATTCAGTGACAGTGAATCAGAGGGTCTAGTGAGAGACCCGGAGCTCAATGTATGGAAGAACTACAAGGAGAAGTTGTAGTGAAGCTGAAAGAACTGTTACGCTTTGTGTTAGGAATTGTTAAAGACTGTTGCCATAGGAGACAGCATTCCTGCACTTGCAGATGTGGCTTCTTGTTGGAGGCCTTTCCCTGCACGGCTGTCCTTCTATTGAAGTCTCAGAGTCTGCTAATTGAATTTGCAACTACCTAAGGGTGTCCTGGCCCTAACCCTCTTTTCCCCCAAAATACAAAAAGGACTGTTAAGAGAATTAAAACCTCTTTTACATGCAAGAAGTGTCTGGCGCCCAATGACTTTCACCATCTTTGCCCCCACTATGCCTCACAACCCACTACATACAGAAGGATGTCAGCTATCTCTGGCTCTGGAGGTTCTCATTAGACCGAAGGAGGCCTGGGACTTTGCTACAACTATATTTAAATATATGTATAAGGCATTTTTGAAGAATTATGAGACATGTCCATCAACGATGTATTCAGATGAAAAGATCCACATCAAATTGGAATGAAGGAAACCGAAAGGAATTCAATATTTTATTTACTTTTCCCAATTATAGACTTATTCCTGGAATTTATCATGGAGACCCTTTAGCCTAGTCCACTGTCTGCACTTTCTACACTTTCTCCGTCTCCAGTTACAATTGTAACTGCTCCTGATAACAGTATTTAGCATATGCATATTTAATGTATTCTTCAATAAAATGAACTTTGAAAAGTGATGTAGGGGTTAGTAAATAAGGCATTGTGTTCAGTGTAGAATTTCTCAGTAGATACACACCCCTCCATCACCTGAATAAATTTGAACACAGGGAGGGACAAAGCAGAAAGAGATGAGCTGACACTGGGGGTAATATTGAAAAACTGTGCTAACAGGAACAATTCTTGCTGCCCACAGCAACTAGTCAATATCATTTCATGTCAAGCAGTCTGTGTTACGAGCATTTGTTTCTGGACACATACGGCCTATGTGTTAGTACCACTTGGTACATCATCCAGCCCCATTCAGCTAGAGCAGCTTCCAGACTCTCATTGAGTTTTAAAGGCTGGATGGTGCACTCGTGCCTTCCGCCCGCACCTAAACGCCGGAGTGTTACGCACAGGGTCTAAACACCCTGTGTGCACAAGGCCTAAATAGTTTCCTCTCATTCCTAAAAGCAACATGGTTTTGTTTATTCAGGGTTTTATATTTCTATTGTGCTGAATGCAAAAATAGTACAATTTCCTTCAAAACTTTGTACAACAATTCTAAAAAATCATTCAATTGAGTCAACTAATTTCATTCAAAAGACCTTAAAACTTAATCCAGAACCGATACTTAAAGTATAACTAAAGGCAAAACATTTTTTTTACTTTTGGACAGAATGAAGAGGAATTAGAAAACCTGTCAGTTTTTATTGTTGTCTATGTCCCCGTTACGGAGATTCACCCTCTCTATTTGTCATGGTTACCATTATCATTGAAAGTGAAAGTAAAAGAATATCCCAAATTTTGGGTTGTCCCCAGACAAGTAGTAGAGAGGAAAACTTCCAATGGAGACACTAGTTCTGGTGACCTGGGGGTCCCCAAGGAATCCCCTAATTTTCAGGGATGTCCTCTCACTTCCTGTTAGCTATGGGAAATCTCCACAATGGGACGACACCAATGGCAAAAAAAAAATCTGCTCCTTTTAATGTTCTCATCACTACAGTTGAAAATGATCGTCAATTTGACCTCACTAACAATTAGAAAATCAAACAAACATTTCCAAAAGGAATATTTTTAAACTGAATTCTATTGGTGTATGGCCAGCTTTTAGTCTTATTTTATATCATCCATGTCAGATTGTTATGTTCCTGTTTTTTTAGAAAAACATTACATCTCTAGCTAGCAAAGTCAATCTGATACATTGTCCTTCCATTGCATCATAGCACAATATTTATGATTTATTAATAATTTTTTAATGCGTGTGTAATTACAATAATTAATGTTTCTATATCTGCCTGGAGTCCAAACTTAAAGTCAACCTTACCTTTCAGGTTTGGTCCTATCACCACATTATGATGTTACCTCGCAGGGTAGATTAACTATATTTAAATCAGTATTAAATTCAAAACCAAAAATGTAATATATTGCAGTTTACCAATCCTTGGATGTAGTGGCTGCATTAGTTTTCTTTTTTTTAGTTTTTTTAGTTTTTTTTTCCCTTTTTTTTACACACCTCCTGTATTAGTGAGACACAACTCTGGAGGAATGGAGACAGTGGAGACAGTTATAGCAAACTTTTTTTTCCTTTCGGGATAAAGGTTTTACATGAATACATAAAAACTGATCATTGTAAGCACCCCTGACAGTTTTAAATGGTTTGTCCCATCCATGTAGACTGATACATCTGGAAGACAGCTTGTTCTTTTGAAAAACAACAGACTTACTGGCTGGATGACCAGATAGAAATAAGAGAAAGAAAACCAAAAAAATAAAACTACTGCAGCTATCACATCTAAAAATTGGTAAGCTGCAATATAATAAATACTTGCTTTTGGGCATAGGTGTGCGCAGCCTAATGCATTAGGGTGTGCACCCTTAAGCTCAAACACACATGCATGTGTATATACCTATATATATATGACCTCGGCACATTGATCTCCCTGCTGGCACAGTGAAAGAGAAAAGGATAAACACTTCTCTTATGGCAGAGCCGGTAATAGGGAGATCTTTCCCATGATCCTGTTGCTACACAGAACGATAACACTAATGCGCATGGGGGGATTAGGGTGTGCCTGGGCACACCTGGCACACCCTGTGCGCACGCCTATGCTTTTGGGTTTACCGCTTTAATCTAAAAAGAAAAAACATGGCAACAGAACAGCACGAAACAACAACATTTAGTGATGCAGTAATCTTTATTTAAGATTACAGACTGACACATTAAAGAGACGTTATCAAGTTTTAAAATCATATAATGCGTCTCTTCTTGCCGTGCTTGTCAGCAGAAGAGGGTGACATCTGGTGAGCTTGCTTTGTTCTCCTTCAGCTACTGGCAGGGGCTGGAGCGGGGGCAGCAGCAGCTGCAGCCACGGGGGCAGGAGCAAAGCATCCACGCTTGTGCCACTGCATATCACGAATACGGCGAACGGACTGAATCTGAGGCTGGTTGGCTTCCCAGTCATTCCAGTGTCTGTATTCATTCTTCTCAAAGACATACTGACGACCTCTGTAGCCAGGGTATTCATAACCTACCCATCTGAAATAAAGAACACCCTGGATGAAAGGCAAATGTCAGCTTATGTTGTTTTCAAGCAATACACATTTGGCAAAATTACCACCTCGTTTTACATATGTTATGCATAGCTCCCAACTGTCCCTGATTTCGAGGGACTGTCCCTAATTTGGAGCAATGTCCCTCTGTCCCTCTTTCCTCCTCATTTGTCCCTCATTTTGGTCTGATCTATATAGTTGTATATAAAATGCACTATTTATCTTTCACAAAGTATTTCCCAGTGCTAAACCTTTCGCCCAATTTCTAAATTGCTACATTTATAAATTTTAAAAGCCAATATAAAGGAATAGTAGTGGTAAAAAAAAGCCCTTGTGGATTGAATTAACTTTTTTTTTGTTAATTCTCCTTTAAGGGGGTGTGTCCTATGCCTACATACGTTTGCTAGTAGGTGTTCCTCATTCCCATCTCAAAATGTTGGCAGGTATGTGTTACATGCACTAATATACGAGATGAATTACACAGTAACACCTACTTTGATTATTAGCCTTAAAACAAGACTGGATAGATTCTTTTTTTCTACATAACCTTTGTAGCATGTCTGGCAGCATCACATTTTTTAAATCTTTAGAAGTCACTCCTAGCCATAATACTGTCACGTCAGCTGCAGTAAAATGTGTCCCTGCTACCCTGCAGTTATCCAGGTTCTCGGGAAGATAATTACTTCACATTACAAGCAGCTAGAAACGTGAGTGGGGTCTTGTTTTTACCACTTGACCCCCAGAAGCTTTTACCCCCTTTATGACCAGGGCATTTTTTGCTTTTCAGCACTGTGCTACTTTAACTGGCAATTGTTTAGTCATGCAACACGGTATGCTAATTACATTTATATCATTTTTTTTCACACAAATAAAGCTTTCTTTTGGTGGTATTTGAAACGGAAAAAAAACCCCAAAATTTTGAAAGCCCCCCCCCCCCAATATTTTCTGTTATAAAACATGTCCAAATAAAATTAAATTTCTTCATAAATGTAGGGCAAAATGTATTCTGCTGTCTTTGGTAGCAGAAGTTGTGTTTTTGGGGACACTATTATGGTTCTGATCGTGAACAAGATACTGATCTGTACAGACACTATACTAGTCATGGCAGTGATCAGAGACTTATAGTGTGACTGTGATAGTGTGGCGGGCCAATCTGGCGCTAATTGCCACTGGCTGGTGTTGTAATATGTTCATCGATTTATGTGGGACATTATATTATTATATATATGTACACATACAGTACAATATTGACCTAGCAGAAACTCCCTCCCAGGGTACTAGTATATCAAAGGGGACTTGTTGATGTTAATATGCAAGAATACAGACTAGGAATGTAGGTGTTCAGGTGGTATATGTTAATCTAATTACACATATCAAAGGGGAATTGTTGATGTTGATATGCGGGAGTGCAGATTGGGGCGGTTTATGACTGCAGCTGTTCACGGCTGGGGGTTGTTGTCTGTTTGAAAGACTAAAGCATATCAAAGGCCTAAATGGAGACGGCCAATCAAATTGCTTAGCCATTCAGTGTCTAGTGAATATAACATGGCGTTCAGTCTATAGTTTAAGGATAGTCTTGTCTGTGTATGACTATGAAGGCGCAGACCTAGGAAAAATGGGACTCTAAATTATATTTCCTCTGTCGGATTTTTTGTCATCTGTGGACTTTTTTCTGTGTTGGAAGTCAATAAAGTGCATCTCTCTGGAAGAATTGGGTTGCTGCGGAAGAGTACTTACATCATCATTATAATAACTACTAAATTAATTATCATACCCACGATACTACTATATCACTACAGCTGGGAGGGACGCTAAATGACACTGATGTTGCTAGTGACACTAATACAGTGATCATTGATAATACTGTACACCAGGGCTTTTTTCAGTGGGAACGTGGGGGAATGCAGTGCCAGCACCTCCAGGACTTACTATATGTAATGGCAGGGGGTGCTGAGGTATGCTGCATGGGCTGCTGGGGGATTTGTTCTAGTTGGATGGGATCTGTTTTTGCAGGGGGTCTATTGTTGCTGCTGTGGGACCTACTGTTGCTGAGGGTGATTCTTATATTGCTGGGGGGTCAGTTGTTGCTATACTAGATCTACTGTTAAGGGAGAGGTCTATTATTACTATCTGTTGTTGCTGCCGAGAGTCTATTGTTGCTTGGGTGGGAAATTTTGTTGCGGGTGGTCCATTGTCGTTAGGGGGATTTATTGTTGCTGGCGGGAATCTATTGTTACTGGCCGAAGGGGATCTATTTTACTGCTTTTCTTGTTATCATTACCAAATTCCATACAAATTTACTTGAACCACACAAAATGATATGTGGTTCTGTATTCTCTAAAAGGGCAGTACTGGGAGGTGGGTAGGGGGTGGAGCCAAGGAATGGTGCTCAGAGGTAGGTAAGGGTGGAGAAAAGGGGTGACTTGGAAAGGGGGAGTTCCTGCACCTATTCTCTGAGAAAAAAAGCCCAGCTGTACACTGACACTACTAAAGACACTGCTGGGTAAGGGGTTATCATCAAGGTGTAATCAAGGGGTTACCTGTGTGCCTAACAAGTTTAATGTGTGCTTCCTTACTCACAAATCTGGCTACTATTTCTCCTTGAACTCAGAGTTAATTTCAGGGAGAAAAAACAGCCAGATCACTGTCTGTCTGTAAACACAGAACACTGTTCTGTGACTGGCTACAACCGATCAGCAGGTGTACAGCCATAATCATTGGCTGTAACCTGCTGACAAACTCGTGCTGTATCTAATCACAGCACAAGTCAGCAAGGGGGTGTGCACATGCACACCACAAATTCGGAGGTTCAACGGCAACGAACAGTTACATTACCTAGCCTGCACCCGCCGCCCGTTCGCACGAAATGTACTGTGGGTAGTAGGGTTGCGACCTGTTTGGCATTCACCCGGACAGTTTGGGTTTGGAATCATGCGTCCGGGTTTCAGACTGTCTGAGACCCAGACACATTATTCAGACCACACTATGGCTTCCCAGCAGGGTTGCTGGCTGCAGTTGTCTAAGCTGAGAGTGTCTGTTACACTCTCTTTCACACTGTGCAAAGCCAGCACTAACAGCCCCCCCCCCCCAAACACATGCACAGATGGGAAAGGAGAGAGGGCTCAATCTGCACCTCTTTCTCCCGCCCCTACCCCTCTTTGTCTGACCACACTCCAACCCCCAGCACTGTACCTCAGAAAAGGAAAGTGGGGAATGGAAATTTGAAGCCCAGAAGTCTCAGATACATCTGGATGAGAGGTGCTGACTGCTAAGGGGTGAGTGAGCTCACCATCCATCCCTGTCTGTGACTGAAGTCTCCCCCCTCCCCCCCTTCTCTCTCCTGCCTATAAGTGAGTATGCTAGGGTAAATTAGGGTTCTTAGAACTCATTACATTAGAGCTCCCCTTTACACCAGAGGCCTCAGTATTCCCCCTTACATCAGAGTCATCTCCGTACACCAGAGCATCCCTTATGTTAGAGTCCCCAGAGTTCTCCCTTACTTTGGAGTCTGCAGAACCCACCATGACAGTGTTCTGGTTTGACTTGAAGAAAAGGTGTCAACCCCAGTGGGTGGGTGGCAAGTGGTTAAAGCCCTTTTATTGCTTGTTAAGAATATGTAAACTGTTTAATGTTCATAATCTGGGCACAGGTGAACTTTATGTTTCTAAGTACAGAAGTATAGGTGTAAACATTTCATTTGTTTGCCTTGTGTAAGATAACACTTTTTTTCTATCCATTTATTCACAAACAAGTCTGAATAGATTTTAATAGGATGTTGCGCACAATAAGTTGTGTAATGTGTATTTTAATTTGTTACCCACAAAATGTAAGTGAATTATATTTTTAGTGAGTAACAGAATGCAAGAATTAAAATTGTCAATTAAATGTTCTTACGTTCCATTGAGAACTTTAATGCTGGCTACACGGTCCTGGAAGCCATGAGCCCACAGACTGGGTACATCGTCATCCACAATCTCCATTTTTCTTCCATTGTAGCCTGCATTCTCAAAAAGGTGGATTTTGTGGTCAGCACTATCCTGTATAAAAAATATATATATATATTAGTAAAGATTTTGGATTAGTAAGGTTATTAATAAATGTGATCATTTAAAACAAAAATAGCAGCCTAAAGGTGTCCATAAAAACTTGAAATGTGTGGACACTATCTGACTGCCTTTTCCCACACCTTTTACAAACATGGATGTTTATCTCACCTAAATTCTCCTGTTTCTGGGAGTAGAAGTATAAACAGAAAAGCAATGCGGGCAGATGCTCCCAGCACTGCTGGTATCACAAGGAACACAATATTACTTAAGATAAACTTCTTATCCATCTTATTGATTGGGACCTAACGCAGATGCTGTATGAAAGCTTCATGGAGGCCTCCAATAGATGTAAGATAGTTGCCTTCAAACAGTTGAATTGAGTGACCACCATTCCATGATTATTAGGGGTGCAACGGATCAAAAAACTCACGGTTCGGATCGTTCCTCGGATCAGGAGTCAAGGTTCGGATCATTTTCGGATCAACAAAAAAAAAAATCTCCCCCACTGTAATATCCACAATCTCCCTATTGGCAGGGTGTGGCAGAGTATTGCAGGGTATTGGCGGGAATATTGGCAGGGTATTGGCAGGGCATTGCAGAGTATTGACAGGGCATTGCAGAGTATTGGCACTGCTGCCATCCGATCTCTCCCCTCCACTGTACAGATCAGTACACAGAGGGGAGAGAGGAACCGGCGTCATGACATGACGCAGGTTTGTTACAAGTGATCGCTCTGTCATTTGACGGAGCGATCACGTGCTAAACGGCCGCCGGGTGTACCAAGATGGCCGCTGCTCCGGAGCTAGGCCGAGGCCGCGGCCTTTCCTATGGCCGAGGCCACAGAGCGCTCCACGGATCGCAGATGTCCCGTACGGATCAACCTCCGCGGATCGGATCACGGATCGATGACGATCCGTTGCACCCCTAATGATTATGTATCAGTATATGCCATGTTTGTACTGCTACATTTTTGTCATGTTTTTAAAGGATATATGTGATGTGCTATAAATGTTACTGTCATAAATAAAGATCAATAAACCCAGTGAATACCAAAAACTGTTTTTTATGTCAAATTTTCACACTAACCATGAAAATGAGAACAGAAATAGCATGAGCCTTTTTTATTTACATTGAGACCCTTGGCAGTTCCCTGTTATATGTTGTTTTACCCACACTTAATTAAATTAATATATTTCTCATTTTCCTTTGTGTGTTTCCATTATTCATAAACTAAACATATATCACAAACAGGGAATTAATTAACATGCACTCTTAACTTTATTACTTTGCCATTGGCACACTAAACCATTTTTAGGCCTCGTTTTCACTGCACGTAACAAGAACTCGAGTTCCCGCTCGCAAATTGTGTGTATGATTCTCATGCAATTCCTCATGTCGTGCATAAGGCAGCCCATTCACTTGAATGGGCTGCCCTATGCGCATTTGTCATGGCAAAGAAGCTCAGGAACCAAATTTTGGCCCTGACCAGTCACGATTTTACACGCATATTTTGGCATGATTCTTGCTTGTTTTGTTGTGCAACAGTCGCTGGAAAATTGCACCGTGTTTGGGGTGTCATTCAGGATGAATGCCACCCAAATGCACATCGTCTGTTTTGCCACAACTCCTAGTCGCTTAAGTATGAACTTAGTCTGTTTGTGGAGTTAGGAAATGTGAAATGCAGCAACCAATACAGCAACTGATGTCATGGCAAAACCATCTATTTTTCCTTAAGTTAGTGCTATGATTGTTAAAGTGGTTGTAAACCTCCATTTTCCATTTGTACCTATAGGTAAGCCTATAATAAGGCTTACCTATAGGTACAGTAAATATCTCCTAAATGTGCGCCGTTTAGGAGATATTTACTCTGTACTGCGCCGATGATGTCATCGGCGCATGTGCTGTAAAGAAATGGCGGGAGTGACGTCATGCGACTTCTGGCTAGTCACAGAGCTGGAGTCTGTAGCCCCGGAAGGAAGAGGGGCGAGGATGCATGTGGCCTCCAGCAGGGACAGCGCAGGCTTCGTTTGCAGATAAGTGCCACATGATGGGCTAGTATGCAATGCATACTAGCCCATTATGCTTTTACTTTGCAGGGAACAAAAAAGGAAGTGAAACCCATCAGGGTTTACTTCCTCTTTAAGTTATGCTTTTCTCTTCATTCCTTTTAATTAACATTTACTATATAAAGTTATTATGCACTTCTTTAACTATAGTACAAAAGAAAAAAGACAAAGCAGGAAGCACCACCTGAGTGTAGTATTAGAATGAACAGATTTAATTGCAAGGTTGCAGTGCCTGGGACTTTCCCCCTGGCCGAGCATTTTAAACTCCTATGCCAGTGCAAAACCTTCTTGATTTATTCCTTGGGTAGTGTACCCTCAAGCCCAGAGGGTTAAATGAAGGAATTGAGGTTCATTCATTCCTTGCTCTGAGTTATTCCACATATTACCCACTCCTGGCATTTGTTCATGTTTCTAACTTAACTGTGGTTCAAAATGCAAAAAGTTAATTACTGTCTAAACTGTTTTTATCCTCTAATTTTTTTTTTTTTTGCTATATTTTTTATATTTTTTTCATATGTGCTTTTTTAGATATATTATATATATATATATATATATATATATATATATATATATATATATATACAAACTTTTTTGTATATGCTTCTTAAAATGCTGTTTTATTTTGCCAAATTAGTATACTATTCCCTACCACTTGTTATCTTATGTTTCTGACTGTTATTTGCTGCCATGATATTGCTGCTTGCTATTTATGTACTTGCTGGCTATAGTAGTCCCACAGCCAGCACTCCATTATAAATAGATTGTTAAGCTATACAGCCCCAGGCCTTTAGAAGGAGCTGTAGCTCAGAGCGGGTAGCCTGTCCATTAGAGTGACTCTTCCTGCATTTTTCCTGGGCGCCTCAGTTGACGTCACATCCACCATGCGGTTCATGGCCGCTCTCCGGCTTCTCTGGACACCTTCCAGCTTCTTCACAGCACCAGTGTTCTCTGTGTGCAGCGCGATATCCGTGGGATGGATCGAAGTGCCCCCACCCCCCCCCATGCACCAGATGAGCCTGTTTTTTACTTTGTTACTGTGAGTGCTTTTAACCTTGCGATTAAATCTGTTCATTCTAATTCTACACTCAGGGGGCGCTTCCTGCTTTGTCTATTTTACTTGTTTTCATCAAGTTGGCTTATCTCTAAGGACAGCTGCCACCATTAGCCACCAATTGGACTCATGGACTTTTTATAGCCTGTTTAATTGAGTGTTTTCACTTCATGTTGCCCATGAATACATGAGATAACTCATAGGGCTTCAATTGTGCATAATCAAAGTGCGTTTTGCACTAGTTACCTCCATTTCTTGTTTTAACTACAGTACAGTGTTCCTTTAAACAGCACTTTATTACCAAACTCACAATGCTCAAGGGACGGATGGACATCACATAGTCACTTCTGTGGCTGTTAGACCAGGTGTCCCATCGTGGATAGTCGCCCTTCTCTAGGACAAACTGTTCCCCACCAAATGCTTGACGTTCAAAGCTGAGCCATCTACAGCCAGAGGAGAAACAAAATGATTATATATTCTAGGTTTATGTAAGTAGTGACACACAGCTCCTTGCTAAAGTCATACGCTATGCAGTGTTGTGCAAGTAAAGCACTACATTAGCTTATGCCTGTTATAGTATCTAACCCCAAGAACACACATTTTAATATAGTGCAGTTTATTGAACAGATATAATTAGAGATTCCAACTGTATACTTATAAGACCAAAAGTCAGCAATTCAGAGAAGTTCATTGCTAGCATTTGCATGCACTTTACTTTGGATGCCGATAATGTCCCACCACCCAATGTATTGCTTGGGTAAGGATTGAACTGTTTAGGGGTATGCCTAGTAGGTGGTAATGAGCAGAGATTCTGGAGATTTCCTATGTGACCTGGCCAAAGTTTCCCTCTTCTAAATGAGACAAGTGGAGTGAAATGTTAGCTGTTAATGTGTCACTGCAATCTATTAGGTGAGTTGCATGAGAATTTGCGTCAGTCCTAGCACTACAGAAAATGAGCAGATCAACAACAATCAACAACAATCAAAGGCAAAACATTTTTGTATAGGTATAAAAAGAAACATAATAAATACCTTTTTGCCTTTTTTAAAGGTGATCACATTCCCTCTGTTCTCAGCTGCATCAAAGCTGGGGGGGAGGAGGAGAAGCAGCAGCATACTGAGCTTTCCAGTGAATGGCTGTGCAGCGGGGGCGTGTCAGAACAAGTCTGATCATTGGAGGAGAGCACACTGAGTTCCCAGCATAGCTAGAGAACTGACCACAGTGTGTTCTCCTGCTTAGTGTGGTCAGTTTTTATTAGGAAAGCAGAGGGACTGGCAGAGACACCAGGGGTTTCACATAAAGGAAGCAATACAAAGAGAACAGGATACTTTCTCATACAAATACATGGTACAGCAGTCACATATCAGGAATATAAAGTGTTGTGGTAACAAATGCTTTAAGTCCAAAATCATTAGTTTTACCAATTTAGCTTTATCTATGTCCTGTTTACCCTACTCTTTATAAACATGTGCTATACAAATTAATTTATGCTCATGCTGTGAACACCACTGGCGTTTCACGAAACACCTTGCTATCTGTGGTGATTAGCAATATAACGAAAATGACAGATTACAATACTTTAAGACTGAGTAACATGACATATGGAAGAATGGTTATCTCATACTGCTTAGCAGTACCCTTTTTAATCAACTGATCTGGGTCTTTATTTATTTAAAAGATAGATATTAGGCTCCTCTATAGCAAAATGCAAATATGAGAATTTAAATTCAGAGTGCATTTTATGGGTGCCAGTAAATGATCCTGATCTTATCACAGTGTTCTTACCAAACTGTCTAATTAAAAAGAACAGACTCTTCTGTCCTATTAGTGTGAACACCCACTATGGCTTTAGGGCACACGTATGAGCTTAGGAGCACCGTTTTTTTTTTTTATTTCCATCAGAAATGGGGTACTTTTTATTCACAACAGTAATGTGATCTGGCAATGAGCTCGGCTGATGTATGTATGAATATTTATACTTTAAATGGCCTTGAATATACACAGCCATTAGTTCTACCAGTTTAGTTATTAATTATGTCCTGCCATAAACCCTTTTCCAGTAAACACAGATGACATAGATATTTACAACCAAAAGCAACACTAAGTTTATAAAAAGTCAAGACCCAGCACAGGGAGAAATATACGACTAATTTAACTGTCAAAACAATGACTTAATGCAGTGTGATTCGTGGTAACGCATACAGCTCTGTACTGATCTATTACTACCTAAGAACCAAAGACACATAGCTTCTGATTTACGCACTAGGGTCATAGAATTCATATTCCTGACAAATCTGTAAGAGGTCCTTGGATGGGTAATTGCTTTGTAATGCTATTAAATTACTGGGGTCTAAGGCTATTACAAGATACACTATTATCACAGAGTTTTCTATATTTCTTCTCTTCATAAGGATTGCCTCCTGGCATTTTTATTCCACCACCAAAAAATATACTAGTGGGGGCCAATCAACCCTTCATAAAATGCCACCAATGTCTTTGTGTGGCTTATTGATTATATCCAGATAAGGCAATGGTGTGAGTGGGTCATTGTACACAGTAAAGCACCTCAGAAAATCTTATATAAATGAGTAATGAGATGAGTGTTTGGAGTTCATAGCAAACAGACAGAGATGGTGACTTGAAAGGTCAGTAGCACTGTTACATGTACACCTCATATATCAGATTGGCTGTGGGGTGACATTAGGAAATGTAAGATGAATTCTTTCATGCTCTATTTACTAGATCAATGCTACAGTGTAATGTTTGGTTAACGTTTTCTGTGTCCGATTCATCACAGTATGACCCCTTATATTGTAAGCTCTCATGAGCAAAGCCCTCCTAATCCTCTTGTATTGATTCGTATTTTAATTGTATTGAATCCCTTTATTTTGTAAAGCACTGTGCAATCCTGTATGATAATAATCTACTCACGGTCCAGATTCCACCTGGATGGATCCAACTTTCTCAAGTCCTTTCTCTGATAAGTTCTGGCATTCCCCAGTGAGCTCACACTTCTTACCCTGGAAATTTTCAAACTCAAAGAGTGTGATCTGAAGGAAAATAAAACAGAAATAGCTGTTTTTGTCATCTTTCTTTCTTTTTTTTTATTTGCTTGGGTGAGATAGTGTGTGTAGTATTGGGATCTCTGCAACTGAGATGCCAGCTCTTACCATCTGCTACAGCTGTACAAGGATGCATCACTCCCTCTTTAGAAAATAAAGCAGGAGCAAAGATATTACCCTGCCTGTCTTCATAATGATTTTACTGAGGTCAGAATATACTGTCATGGGGAGATTCTACTACTGGATATATAAACCATCGGACTCCAAATATAATCAACATATCATGTCCTATATGTTCAAATAAAAGTAATATGTATATAAGTTTCAAAACATGTCATGCTTATTGATGTCAGTGACGTGCTTGCCCCTGGAAAATGAAAACACCTTTTCTTCTTGGCCAACACTGTATGGATATAAAGGATTTATGATCCAGATACCCAAGTAATATGTTTTGTTCCCTCCGGAGTTTACTCACAATACAATATGTGAACAACTTAATGGGAAGAGTGCAAACTTGTTCTGATCCAGTGGCAGGTTTTGACGTTCGGAGCATAGCTTCATTATCTTTATTTCTTAAAATTGAGGCTCGATGGCCCATTATGTATTTGTTGGTTTGTAAGGTAATGGTAACAACATTTTTCATTTGGCCCCAGCCCCAGCTTAAACTACACAAAACTGCCTGCTCCCAATCACAGTTTTTTCATTTCTATGCCCCATTCAGTCCCATCTGCTTGTAAAAAAAGATAAACATGCTTTGCACAATCTCTTGGAACTGACATTGCTTTTGATAGCTATTTAAGGACAATGTATGTTTTCTTAATAAGCATTCGGGGCTGAAGAGGACATAGATGTGAAAAAACAGTACATGGTAATGGGCAGTCCATGGGAAATAAAACCACTGTATTAAAATGCAGCTAAGGTCTGCATAGCATATTAACCTTTTATAAGGGGGAGCAACATTCAAATTTTATTTTGAAGATACACATATCCTATCAAATCAATTATTATCTGCCATGGACATATATGCAAACCTACTAGGGCTAGTAGGCAAGGATTAGAATATCTATCTTTTTTTTTTTTTTTTGCTGTCTTTGTCACTCTTTTTTAAGTCATGGAAAATCAAAACTTTTACAGTTGTCACTGAAACAGGAATAGAGGGGAAATCTTCCATTATTGCCACTTTTTTAAGTGGGGAATAGATCTCCTTTTGAAGAGTTTTTCTCCTACTTCCCGTGGTGTCCCTGAGCAGGGAAGTTAAGGAAAACATCATCAATTGAATACAGACAGCAACAAAAAACCTAGCAGGGGTTTAACCCATCTAATACTAAAACAACATAATATAGACCAAGAAAAAGCACTGATTAATGTAAAAAAAGTTTAAAGGTGCACAAATAATGTGAAAAAACAGTTCTCCAAAACTACAACCTTTTATCAACCATGGCCTCTTTAATAGATGTTTAAAGTTCTAAAGAAGGTAAGAAACTGTAGAAGTTGTGATTTTACCTAACAACTTTCTCCATTTTATTGCACATATTACTGAGAATCTCAAAAAGAAACATACTGTAACACAGTGGGGTTGATTTACTAAAACTGGAGAGTGCAAAATCTGGTGCAGCTCTGCGTGGTAACCAATCAGCTTCTAACTTCAGCTTGTTCAAATAAGCTTTGACAAAAAAAAATGGAAGTTGATCGGTTTCTATGCAAAGTGGCAGCTGATTTTGTACTCTTCAGTTTTAGTAAAACAACTCCATTTGGTCTATTTATAAACCTTTCACCCAATATCCACACTTTTTCCAATTGAATCCCCTTATGTGTGAACCTTGTGTGATTTTTTTTTTTTAATCTTGTGTGCTAACATTTATAAATAGAAGAAATATTATAAATGATTAAATGCAACCCATATTGAAAAAGAAAAATGCACATTAATTATTTTTTCCAATGGAGCCTGCAAATGCAAATGCAATCAGTGGATAACGGGTGCAATGCACAGGCTCCTGCAGATTATTCTTCCAGCCTCCAGTCCATACAGAGGTATGGTTTCTCGGCTATGCAGCTGGAGACGGTATCAATGGATTAGAAGACTACAAGTGCAGTGGCATAACCTCACTTGTGCTCTATCGATGAGTTCCTCTGCTATGGTGTAAGATGAAGTTTGTAGTCTTCCATTTACAGATCCATATGAATTGATCTGTGAATGGATGATGCTGCTGTGTATTTGACCACCTGCTAAAAATACTCATGAAGAAATTCAACACATTTTACAATACTAAAGAAAAAATAAAAAGTATCCAAAAAAAAAAATATATATATATATATATATATATATATATATATATATATATATATATAAAACTTCGCATGAATTCAGAAAATGCTTACTTCACATTGAAACTTCGTCTCTATAACTTACTGAGGGGAGTGAGAGATAACCACTCTCGACGGGTGTATGTATGTTTTTTGTGCATGGTGTAAGTTATTCACTTTTGGATCAACCGACAAATTTTCTTGCTTGTTACATTGTATTCATGTATGTGAAAAGCCTTCAGTCGTGCTTTGTTTTGGTTCCAGGCTTTTTTGGAGTTTACTTAATAAAGGCAAATAAGCAGATCACTTTGCAAAGGAATTTCCCCCAGCTTAAAGAAAGAGGTGAAGCTCTGCAAGACTTCCATCGTACAATCACATGCAATTAAAAAATGCATTTTTCCTTGTACCTGATTGGATATTCTTTGTAAAGTAAAATTTTACCACATTCGCTAAGCTCTGGGGATAATTACCTTGCAAAATGACACTTCCCTTCCAAAGTAAATAGCCTATTTGCTTTTAGTAAATCAATCCTGTTGCGTAGCATCCATAGGGTGTCCTGGGGTGAACTCTAGGTACATTTTCAGTTCAATGAAAGCTTGCATATGTTTGCGTGTTAATATTCTCACTTCTGTCTGGTAGCACTATGGCCATTGGTTTGACACCAATGCCTGCATAGAGCTTGCATGCTCTCCCTGTGCTTGTGTGTGTTTTCATCCAGGTACTTCAGTTTCCTCCCACACTTCAAAGACCTGCTGGTAGGTTAATTGGCTCCTGTCTAAATTGGCCCTAGTACATGTAAGTATGCATGTGAATTATGGACCTTAGATTGTAAGCTCCTTGAAGATAGGGATTTTTGTGACTGTACAGTTTGTAAAGCTCTGCATAAATTGTTGGAACAATGAAAATACCTATATTAATGAAATATTAGACATATTATCATCAAAACAGGCATCCCCTTTGGATAATGTAAAGCCTAATTCAAGCTTTCCCATCACTTTAAATAGACTGTTTAATCCAAGCTGGCTCAAACTAACCATTGTCTTCATTAACACGTGCACCTGCTGTCAGCGCTATATAAACTATAAGTAGCATCAGCTACATACAGAATACAGCGATGTGTTTCAGCAACAGTACAGACACTTCCCATCTCGTTCTTGGAACCAAATCAATTTGGTTTGAGCACTGCTCAGCCATTCACAGGAAGCCTTGTATTTTATCAATCAATGAATACAATATTATAAATACAAGTTTTCTTCTGAATGGCTGGAGAACACGATATTATCCGCCAGCTTCTCCACCTTAGCCAATCAGAGGAAAGCTTATATTCATTCATAAAAATACAAGGTCTCCTGTGAATGGCAAAACAGTGCTCAGCCCGATTCGATTTTGTTCCAGGAATGGGATAGGAAGTCCCTATACTGCTGTTGAAACACACCACTGTATACTGTATGTACCTGGTGATACATACAGTTTATACAGGGCTGATAACATTAACATGTATTGGTAAAGGAAATTGGTAAAGGCCAGCCAGCCTGGCCTAAACAAACTATTTAAAGTAATAGCAAATCTGGAGTTAGGCTTTAACTTCACCTCTTGCTCTGGTGACATCTAAAAATTTTGACTTCCCCTCAATTTATTTTTCAGGAGTAGTGGTCACAAATAGAAGGGTGGCTTACCCCATTGGGGACACATACAGCAATAAAAACTTGGCAGAGGTACTAACCTTTACCTACTCCTATCCAAACCAAAAAATGCTTTTTTTATATACTTTCAATTTGTACTCTACTTTGGTGTCCAGGTTATCTCCTCGTTACCACCAGTGTCTTTCATAGTTTACACCACCATCTCTAACAATTTGTTTCCTAATTCTATATAGAAAAGTAAATAATTTTCCTGCAGCTTGTTCTATTGATTGTGCAGAGGACAGCACAAACACAACAATGTTTTAGATATTCTACATCAGAGTTTCTCAACTAGGGTTCTGTGGAACCCTAGGTCTCCTCTCCAGAGGTTGTTTGACCTTTGAGTTTTTAGCTATCTGTAAGGGGGCAATTCTTCCCAGTGACCACAAGTGTAAGGAGCGTTCTTCCCACTGACATCACAAATATATCTTGATTTGTAGATATACAGTAGTTATTTTAAGCAGGGGTTCCCTGAGACTGGAAAGTTATTTTAGGGGTTCCTCTGTGTTGAAAAGGTTGAGAAAGGCTGTTCTACACCTATGCTACACAAGATACTTATAAGCGTGTGCCTAAGGACATCACAAGGTAACATTTTGCATTCAAGATGTTTTACTAAACCAGAAAACATAACAGTTTATCTAAATGTCTGAATACTCTTTTTGGTCAGGCTAGCAATTCCAGAGAAAATTAGGCATTACAAAAGTGTATCTAGAGAACAGGGAGGAAGCAATGCAGCAAAGTTTATATGACTACATCTGGACTCCAGTTTCCCAATCCCACTACTGTACTGTCCCTGGCTATCTCCTGTCCACAGTCCCCTGATTGTCCCTACTGGTAACCTCCAAGCCTGAATCAATGGGCATGTTACTTGTACCTAAATGCCAATATACTGGTTCTATGGTAGCTGACAACTACTGTAAACACGTTTATTTTCTCCAGTGGCTTTTTTTAATGATACATGTCTGCTCCTTGTACTAGCAATTATACCTAAGCTGCAGCTGCCATGTAAAAAATAGCCGCTTGCAATCTCTCAAGTTATGGTTTTCTGCTTTCTGTATCTCTTTTGAGCATAAACTCACTCATATACCAGTAGTACACCATAAGGGCTCTCACGCACCCAACTTTTTTTTTTCTTTGTGGCTGTCTGTAAATATTGTTTATTCCACTAAGCACACCATCAACACAGGGTTGCTATCATGTTTTTTACCTTCCTAATCACTTCCCTCTCCATCTTGCATTGACTAAAAGCATATTAGATCGAAAAGTATAGCAAAAATGCAGTAAAGGCTGGCTCACAGTGCATAACCTTCCACTATCAGTATGATTTACACTATAATTCAGATTGGACAAAGATAACATAAAAAAGATTTGAGGTGGATTAAATTGAAATACCTAGATTATACTTCTTGTTTGCATCTATAACTGGAATACAAATATTTGTAATATTTGTATGCTTGTTTAAAGTGGAACTTGACTTCAAAAATGGAGTTTGTTCCTTTCAATACTCTTCCCCTTCAAAATCACAAATGGGTTTTTATTTGGTATATATATTTTTTTTTTATTACTTTTGTCCTGGCCCTGCCGCCATTCTAGCCTAAGCCAGAATAATGTGTCCTAGTTCTGCAGCCTACTGAGATACTCGTGTCATATCTCCCATGTGGTTGCCGGACTAGGGATACAGAGCAGCTAGAGGGTGGGCCCAGTGTGCCATCCAGAGCTGGCTGCTGGAACCTATAAGAGGTACCGTAGCTAGCTGAAGAGGACCAAGATGGCAGAGCAGGGTCCGGGCTATATTACTGAAACAGTGGATCACAGTGGGACAATGCTGGATTCTCTGTGCAGGTGAGTATGCTATTTGAACATAACCTGGCAATGCAGCTAAGAGAGTTTAAAAAAAACACATGGGGGTGTTTATTATCACTTTAAAGCAGAACTACACTGCATCTGAGCACCCCAAACCAAAAATGTTTTATAATTCATTTTTAATATTCAAAGCAAACTCTCCTACCCAGCCATGTCTCCATGCTTTATTTTGTTGAGAAATCACTTTGAAACCCCCCCTAGCATTTCTGGCCGTGGCCATATTGAGTAAGGGCACATGATTCATGTAGCACTTACTTCCTGGAATCCATCTGCCCTTAGCTCAGGTACACAGGCAGGAGGGTGTGCTTAGCTAATGAAACCCCTCCTCCTCTACTAAAGACTTCTGGGATGATTGACATCATTTGCCTAGGCCTGGAAACCAGGAAGTAACTGAAGAAATGTAAAAAAAAAAGATTAACACAAGTAAATATGATATACTTTCCTAGCAGCATGAGGATTAAAAATAGTCAATGTTGACTGAGAGAGTGAAGTTTTGCTTTATGTTGTTCTTGGAGATGGGGATTAGGCATTCATTCAGAAGATTTTCTTTTTCCACACAATCCGAAAATCGGATGAAAAATACCGATTTCGACGCGATCGTACGATAATCGGATAATTAGTACACAGCTTTCGAGAGCCGATCACGACAATTTATCCGATATTATTCGATCGGACAAGCACGAAAATTTTCCTTGTATGATTTTGTTTAATCAGTACAGTTGTCATCCGAAAATACATTACAACACATGACATCACTTCCGATTTTTTTTTTCTTTCGTACAAGAATTTTCTTGACTTTAGTAACCTATTCAATTTCTACTTGCGACTATTAAGCTAAAAAAGTCGTACAACCTGTCGTACAATATTCGGATCGTGTGTACGGGCCATTACTCTGGACAATTCTGAAATTTTGGAATGGTTGAATTGCTCCTTGTGTTTACTTTAAACTACATATGAGTTGAATTATGTTGTAAAATCTAGCAACTCCAAACTGGCAGATAAACACAGTTGAGTTGTGACTTTGTCGACTTATTTTGTGATTGTATATATTTTCCATCTTGCACAGTCTCTTCATTAAAGAGAGAATCAGTATCATCACCTCTGTCCAATGAGTAGGGAAGTGACCTAGGAAGAGTTTCTTACTAACCAGAAAGGTGTGTGAATCAGGAGTATGGCTGTCAAAAATTAAACCTCTCTTGGCAGGTAAAACCGTAGATAAATATTTATGTCAACCATGTATTTATCTGTTTGACTGGAGTTCCAATTTATTAGGATGCCCTGACATTTATCATGTAAATACAATGTTTTACCATATTGAAGGAAACATTAACAGTGACTTGTCTTACCTTGTAGTTGCCACCAATTCCTCCATGGCTCTTGCCAGCTGCCATTTGTTCAGGGGTACTCTGTGGTTCAGTCATGTTTACCTATAAAGTTTTAAAAAAAGTCTAGTGTTACAAACTATCTATTATTTAAAAATAAAAGTGACATGGTATAGTGCACAGTGTAACTATGTTAATCAAGCTCAAAGGTAGCATTTTCTCAAAGCCAGAAAATATGTTTTTTTTTCCAGTGAACTAATGGTGTGTTGATGAGCTGACAACTAAAACTACAGAGGTTTTTGGTCAATTTTCTTGACATTCATACTATTCTTTGCAAAATCCCCTTTTCACAAATGGACATTTAATACTGGGTGTTTCCATGCTTTAGTGTGTGCAGTGCATGCTGGGCTGTCTTATAAGTAAGCCCAGCACTAGTTCTGCAATTGTTAACTGCTTCTAGAGACTAAGGAACCAGACTGCGAAGAATAAGGCCCCATTCACACCAGATGTGGTGGGACTGCACTTAGTGGTTATTCCAGCACAGTTCCACCTCATGACAAGGCAAAATGCCTTGTCTCCTGTGTGCCGGATACATATTATTGTGTTGTGGTGGTGTGCAGGCACAGTGCACTGAAAAAGAGTAGTGCCTGCACTACTTTTTTTTCAGCTCAGTGCAGCGTAAGGCCAGTTGAACCTTATAAAATGTTTGAGTGACATTTCAATAAAGTTTGTTTAAAAAATAAAAAAGAGTGGTGCGGTACACAGTGGTAATTCCCAATGGACCGCACCACACACCAACCGCTGTGCTGCGTTACAAAGCAGCGGCTGGTGTGAATGGATCCTAAAAGGCCATACGCATGGGCCAAATATTGGGTGGCAGAGTGTTTGGCAGCCGATCTGAAGAACGCCTTCTGTCAAAGGGGCATGACCGAAAATGGTCTGCCATTCAGCATCCGATCAGCGCTTTTAGCCAAAGGCTGAAACAACTAGGCTTGGGAAGGAGTGTACCCTCCTCTGTGTGTGTTTATCCTAAAATCCTCAGAACAAGTAGAGAAAATCTCACACCACCGCACACCATACAAGCCCAGCACGTGATAGGTGATAGTAACCCCTGCCTCGGTTTAGGTTCACAGTGGGTATATCCTAAAATCCTGTTATGGTGGTCCTTCATAGCACACCAGTAATGAGTTATCTGAAACCCTGGTGTACCAAATAAACACCATGGTTTGGCATAAATGCCATAAAGATAATAAAGGAACAGATAACTGACAATTTCTTGTGCTGTAGTATGGACAAGATACATAATATATACTGTATATAATGTAAATACATAGCATAAATAATGCTGGAAAACTGTTTCAAGAGGTTATCAGAAGATATTTACTATGTAGGTGATAGAGAAGCTAGGGAGATATTTTTTAAAGGTAAGCTCACTTGCTGTCTGGTAATCCTATACAGGCATACCCCACTTTTAAGTACACAACTGGGTTTTTTTACTACAGCTTGAAATTGCAAAATCAGGCTCACTTCTGCATAGAAACCAATGCGCTTCCATGTTTTATTACAAAAGCTTATTTGAACAAGCTGAGGTTAGAAGCTCTTTGGTTTCTATGCAGAATTGAGCCTGATTTGCATTTTCCAGCTTTAGTAAATAAACCCCATTGTGTACTTAAAAGTGGGGTATGCCTGTAGATGACTCTCCATTCCTTTCTTTGGGAGGTACATGTTCTGCCATCTCCCCCCCTTTGGTTAGTAAACTGAAGCCAGGGCGGGAAAGCTACGTAAACATACCGCATTGTAAATAAATGATCAAGACAAAGTTTATCTAGCTATGAGGTGTAGGGTAATTCTAAATCTAGCCACAAATATGTAATACTCTCATCATGCAATCACTAATCAATGCCCTTTACCATAACCATGTAGTAGAAGCCCTGTCTACAATTTCCATTCAAGTAGGTTCTTGTACCACATAGTTGTTGATACATCCTAAGATTGTAATGTGTAGGGCCAGGTTAAGTTTTTGGCTAGCTTGGTTAGGAAATAAATACAATGTAATATATAAAATCAAGAAAAAGGATTCTCTTTTTTTCCACCAAGGCACCTCTATACTTCTTCTTCACTATGCATTATGATACAGAATGTATCTCCACAAGTTAAAGCCTACCTAAAAAAAAATAAAAAAGTGTAATATTTTGCAGCTGCAGAATAGTGACAGTAGAAACAGCTCACGCGTTTCGGCAAATAGCCTATGATTAAGCCTATTTGCTGAAATGCACAAGTGTTTGAGGGTCACTATTCTGTAGCTAAAGAATTTAATATGATAGATATGCGAGATATTCATCTATCTATATCCTGTTTGGGTGTTTGGAGGACACTGGGAACCAGAGCACCGACTATTCAGATTCCTCGCATGACTATCCTGGCTTCTTGAAATGACTGCATCTGTTTCTCAATAATATTTTGCAGCTCATCATCATCTTTAGATGTAGTTGCAGGTGGTCCTGCCAGTAACACACTTCATGTCCTAGAGTGACAACACTCACCCTATTTTATCTATGGAGGAGCAGCATTGTCGCCCTAAGATAGGAAGTGTTTCCGAATGGTATATTTAAAACACTAAAAAATAAGCCAATAAGAGTTTATAATTAGAGTTACTTACACTTTTGAACTTTGTATTTAACCCCATTTTGTGTAATATTACTAAGTATATTGAGAATATTTGATATAGTTGCAGGTGCAGTATATTATACATCAGGCAGAAAACATTATTTGTACATATTTAAACCAAATTGTAGCCATCTTTTTCTCTTGTCATATGGTAATACATAAATATTTAGTAAATGAAATACCCCAGATGAATAGTGGCTATTAAAGCAATGGCTAAACGTTGAAATCTGTTTAAGAAATGTCTTGTAAGTGCATTTCAGATACTCTGAGAGGATGTGGGCGTAAATATGAGAACCATCTGTGAATATCAAGCTTATGACCTTTACATCAAACGAGGGGTTGCTACACATTAAACTGTTCAGTCCAGCAGGCTTTGTAGTTAGCCCAGGTAATGAGATTTTCAGACCAAAAGGTCTTCTCATAAGTAATGAAATATGTCTCCATGCTGGGTGACTCTGCCTCTCTTTGACCTATAGAAGGTGCATGTTATGTAAACCTGTTGTTATTCTAATAATTCAAGATACCATTTTGCATGCAGACAATATGTCTGTACCAATGTCAAACAGTAACACTGCCTTAGCTATCACCCTTGCAAAGTGCTTATTTGATAGATATTTTATATATATATATATATATATATATATATATATATATATATATATATATATATATATAAATATATATATATATATATATATATATATATATATATATATATATATATATATATATATATATATATATATATATACTGTGTATATATACAAAGACAGGTAAACAGCACCTGCAGGATATATACTGAATGCTAGCAACCAGAGCCCTGCCTCCAAAGGGCCAAGTAAAGGCCAATTTGTCAATATGGATTAAAGTGTTTGTTACCCCAATATTTCATATTCCTGATATGTGCCTCCCGTACCATGTACCTATATAACAAAGTCTCGTTCTTTGTATTGCTTCCTTTGAGTGAAATCCCTGGTGTTCCTGCCAGTCCCTCTGCTTTCCTATTAAAAACTGACCATACTAACCAGGAGAGCACACTGTGGTCAGTTTTCTAGCTTTGCCGGGAACTCAGCCTGCTCTCCATTGATCTGACTTGTCTTGACACGCCTCCCCTGTCTGTCACTGGGAAGCTCAGTGTACTGCTGCTTCTCTCCCCCCCCCCCCCCCCCAGCTTTTATATAGCTAAGAACAGAAGGGACAGAGGGAATGTATAAAGGTAGGTATAATGTGTTTTATCTATATATACAAATGTTTTGCTTCATTTCTATTTTAAACTAAATGGATAGTTTTACAAGGTGGTCGTTTACAATCACTTTAAATATAGATCACATTGTCTTTGAAATTATAATAAATCTCATTTATGCTGCAACCCCTTTGGACTTTCCTATAAATAAATCTACAACTGGATGAACACAGTTAAAGTTGAACTCCAGTAAAACTTTTTTCGTTTTTGATTAGAACTTCTGCCTAGATTATCTATGCCCACCTTAAATGCCTTAAAGGCATTTCATCTCACTTCCCGTGCAACAGATACAACAGAAAGTAAGGGAAAATCTCCACAGCAAGTGGGAAATTGCCATTTTTACTGGAACAGGGGTCTCCATTTGCAAATGAATCCTCATCTTCTGTTTCATTGTCAGCTCCAAAATGTTAGATTTTTGGAGACAGTAGTACCAGGAGAGAAAGTGAATGGAGTCACAGAAAAACAAATTACAGAGATTCTATAACTTCACCACTCTTTCAAAATCTAGAAAAAGTTACCATTTTAAATGTCAGAAATTACAAACATTTTTAGACCTCACATCACTTTGCACACGACACAAACTGTAAAATAATATATTCTCGAAAAAAGGAGGTTGAAAATGCAAATTCAACACAAAATTCCGGAAAATTATTTTAAAAAGGTACAAATCTACTATGTTTATTATATCCATAGTTGTGCACAGCCTATTGCATTAGGGTGTGCACCCCAAAGCTCAAATAGACATGTCTTTCTCTGCAGCCTCAGCTGCACTGAATAGTGAATGAATGGGAAGTGCTCTGTTCTGAGCAGCTACCTGTTCATTCACGAACTAAAGCATAGTAAACACAGTTTATTATGCTTCAGTTATGAATGGACACAGTGAGCGAGTGTGTTCACTGTGTTCATTTAGAAAAGGAAGGGGTCGGTAAATTACATATTTTACTAGCCCCTTCCCCCACTCTCCATCCTGAAACATCCCCCCGCAGCAGCTGGGGGGAAAGGAGAGGAGATAAGCCAGCAGCACTGCGGGGCGAGGGGGAAAACAGCAGTAGGGGGGAATCAGCACCACACATAGCACACCCCCTGCACATGCCTATGATTGTATCATTACTAAGCGTAAGATAACAAATTTAAAAAGGCCATTTTACCATTAAAGCAGTAGTAAAGGTAACTAAAATAAATAAATAAAATCTTCTCCCTGTAAGGTAAAGTCATAATGTGCTAGTATGCATCGCATACTAACACATTATGAAAAGCTAACCTTGAAACAAAGCCCTCTAGCGGTGCGCTGTCACCGCTGACAGGGCTTCTATATTCACCCGATCCTCCTTCTAGGTGTACAGGCTCCGGTCGTTTGAATGGCCGAGCCACTATGACGTTGTGGGAGTCACTGTTTACGGTACATACCCATACTATTCTTTCAGATTGCATGTGCTGGTGACTTCACCGGCTTCAGAGACACTGAATATCTCCTAAATCAGGGGTAGGCAACCCTGGCCCTCCAGCTGTGGTGAAACTACAAGTCCCATGAGACATTACAAGACCCTGACAATCACAGGCATGACTCCTAGAGGCAGAGGCATGATGGGATTTGTAGTTTCACCACAGTTGGAGTGCCGAGGTTGCCTACTCCTGTCCTAAATGGTGCAAGTTTAGTTGATATTCCTTGTATCTACAGGTAAGCTTTATTATAGGCTTATCTGTAGGTAGAAGTGTCCTATGGGACTTTACTACCACTTTAACAGCTGTTCAAGTAGGTCATAAAATGTTGACTATTCATTAACTATAATTCTCATCAGATTTTGTTGAAGATGATGTTCATTTTGATTTTGCACTAACCTCATAATTATTGTTTTTGTAAATCCATTTTCAGTAAAGAGCGGGAAGAAAAAAGTCAGTGTTCATTGTAATGGACACAAGTTTGTATTAAGTCTGACTCAATACAAATATGCCAACACAAAATTCTAGGAGTAATAGTGAGTCAACAATCCACTGCCATCATTAAAGTGTATGTCCAGGCTAAAAAAAATGTCATAGTTTTGGATAAAGTAAAGATGGATTACAACCGTTGTAAGGTTTTACTGCTATTCAGAGCACCATCAAAGAGATTTACCCTCACTCCTTTTCTTGCTGACACTGTTTTTTTTTCCAGACAGGAAGTGAGGGAACATCACAGACAGAAATAAAAATGCTTTTCTTCAGTAGAACCAGGGAGTGTTAGAACCCCTATAAGATTTTTATTTCTGTCTGTCTAGAGATTTTCCCTCTCTTCCTGTCTGGTGTTAGCAGGACAGGAAGTGAGGGTAATTTTTTTCTAAATATCCAACAAATATTCATCTTTTCCCATGTAAAACTAGAAAAAAAAAGTTTTGACTGACATACACTTTAAGTGATCATTACAATCACTGCCCATTTGCCTTTTTAAAATCATCCTAATACCAAATATTACATACACCATCTGTGATAACAATAATACCCACAACACATTTTCATTAACTAAGACCAGTATGTAATGAATGCAATCCGTACATATTAACATTGGTTCCTTGGTTCACACTCTAACACTTCCATAAAAACACTATTACGCATTTCTCATGTTTCATTTTTAGAACCTAAAAAAACCCCACAAAAACAAGTGAGTCAATTCCTTAAAAAGTGGTGCATGGAGCTCGTACATTGAGGGTCCCAATTATCATATACTGGCTGGTAGGAAACAACTGTGCTGGTCGCTTTACACTGAGTACCACTTCAGCTCCGTCAGCTTCGTCCTCCATGGAGGACAGCCACAGCAGAAGGTAAAAAACAGGCTTCAGCCAAAGCATAGAGAAAATTGAGAGCACAGATTAAAATCATCATCCCAGGGTCAAGAATAAATAGAAATCCAGAGATATGCCAACCCCACCGTCAGATGGAGGGAAAACACTGTACCTCTTCTGCTGACTGTTTTCCCAAATGTCCATGTCCTGCTCTAGTAGTGTACCTTATATATATATGATAGCAATGAATAGAGCTTTAGAGTACACAGGTGCTGAGGCAGCAAGTGTGTCTATCGCATTGTCTCCATCAGAGTTCACATGAATAGGGTGAGCTGGGCATCCACTGAGCCCATCAGACACTGGTCTGCCTTACAGCTCGACAGCTCATTTTCAGAAGATTAGTGATTAACTTTGGGTCAGCATGTTCAGATTGCCTCACTCCGCCACCTCATGCCAAATATGTCAGACCTACTGCAGCTCTCAGCATTTTCTAAAGTAACAATTTGAATCCCTACATCCAAATAAACAAGACAAACAGATTCAACTTCAATGTATATCTGCTCAATTTTTTTTCTTAAGGTAGTGTCTCTCAACTGTTTTTTATGTACAGCAAATGGTGTAGTGCTGTTTTCAAAAATACATTTTTTTTAGGTTGGCTTTCTCACATCTCTATATCGAGAATAAAAAATATTAAATTGTGCAAGGAGGAAACAGGAATACATGTGCAAATATTATCTATAACAGGAAGTGGTTTAAAAAACTTTTATTTTGTTATTTTTTTTTTACTTGTCAGGTTGCTTTAATTGACATCATAAGCAGATCGAAACTCGTCCATCTGATCTACAGATCACTAAAACAAAGTAGATACAAATGTGACAATGTAATGCCCTGTACACACGGGCGGACTTTTCGACCAGACTGGTCCGACGGGGCGAATCCGTCAGACAATCCGACCGTGTGTGGGCTTCATCGGACCTGCAGTGGACATTTTCGGTCGAAAATCCGACGGACTTTAGATTTGGAACATGTTTCAAATCTTTCCAACGGACTCGAGTCCGGTCCAAAAAACTGCTCGTCTGTATGCTAGTCCAACGGTTGAAACCCGACGCTAGAGCAGCTATTGGCTACTGGCTTTCAACTTCCTTATTTTAGTCCGGTCATACGTCATCACGTACGAATCCGTTGGACTTTGGTGTGATCGTGTGTAGGCAAGTCAGTTCGCTCGAAAGTCCGTCGGAAGTCCGTCAAAAGTCTGTTGAAAGTCCGTCGGAAAGACCGTCGGACCTTTGATGCCGAAAAGTCCACCCGTGTGTACACGGCATTACTCTGTATCTCTCTATTTAGCATCTGGACTGTCTAAAAACATTGTCAGATGGCCTGTTTTTGACAGCAGCAGCTATAAGGCCTCTTTTACATGGGCAGCTGTCCTGCCGCTGGTAAAAGCATGTTTCGATATTTTGAAAACCCAAGAGTCCAAGCACAGTGATCACTTGAGGTTGTAAATTTAGATTAACAGCGATCACTTGCGTTTACATGCGGCTGTGTTTAGCTGCAGTTGAACATTCTTTCCTTTTCCATAGCAACTATTTACTTTTATTTTTTTGGTCCCTTGACTACCCATAGAGCATTTCTGCCCACCCATTTCCTGTGTCTTTGTTCAGTGCCTGTTTCTTTGTTCAGTGAGAGGACTTCGACCTTTGTTGAAGTGTGATCATTAAATATGAATTATGGAAGCAATCTGATTACAATGCTCATTTTGCTGCTCATGAGGATGAAAAGAAGGAGACAGATTGATGTGATTTGGTGGAGATGTTGTCTTTACTGGGTACTTTACTTGACCTCCCAGCGTCCATCTAGTGCAGGGGTAGGCAACCCCCAGCACTGGTGCCACAAACGGCACTCAAAGCCTCTTTTGCTGGCACTCAGCTCCCTCCCCATCAGCACAGGGAGATGTCAGTGAGACACTAATGCATTCCATTTTCAGAATTCCCCACGCTGCACCTGCACTGAGGGGCAGGTACCGTGCCCCCACACATTATGAAAGATGGAAAACATTGTTTGGTTCTCTAACTTTGCTGTAGCTGCGATTGTCAGCTTTTGTGAAGGGGAAGAGATTGGGTTCTGCTGGGGGGGGGGGCGGTCCTTGTTTCCAGGAGGAGGAGGACTGTCATTGGCCACTGCTAAAGCCAATCACAGTCCCGCTAGCCCCACCCACCATCTGGAAGAAGATGACTCACTTGGTTGCCACTATCAATCTCAAAGAAAGAAAGGATTTCACTGTAATTGAGAAAACCACAATCAGGTGACAGTTTGTGGAATTACTGTTGAGCTTCTGGGAACTTTGTTGAAATTATTCCTGAACCTTGGTGTCACTTTCTACTGATCGCCTGCATTCTGTATCCCTTTAAGCCGCAGCCAGTATTCAGCGCAATGAAAATCACACCCAACCTTTGCTGCGGCACAGAGCACCGCACTTTTTCTCAGCTGCGGAGGCCCAAGTTATGATCCTGCACACAGGCCTACTGTTTCAGAAAATACCCTTGACCTGAGCTCATCATTGTGTATCCATTCCAGATGCTTGTATGTGACATCCCATACAGTTGCAATAAAAAGTATGTGAACCCTTTTGGAATAATATGGGTTTCTGCACAAATTGGTCATAAAATGTGATCTGATCTTCATCTAAGTCACAGCAATAGACAATCACAGTCTGCTTAAACTAATAACACACAAAGAATTAAATGTTACCATGTTTTTATTGAACACACCATGTAAACATTCACAGTGCAGGTGGAAAAAGTATGTGAACCCTTGGATTTATTAACTGGTTGAACCTCCTTTGGCAGCAATAACTTTAACCAAACGTTTCCTGTAGTTGCTGATCAGACGTGCACAACGGTTAGGAGTAATTCTTGACCATTTCTCTTTACAGAGCTGTTTCAGTTCAGCAATATTCTTGGAATGTCTGGTGTGAATCGCTTTCTTGAGGTCATGCCACAGCATCTCAATCGGGTTGAGGTCAGGACTCTGACTGGGACACTCCAGAAGGCGTATTTTCTTCTGTTTAAGCCATTCTGTTGTTGATTTACTTCTATGCTTCAGGTGGTGGACAGATGGCCTTAAGTTCTCCTGCAAAATGTCTTGATAAAGTTGGGAATTAATTTTTCCTTCGATGATAGCAATCTGTGCAGGCCCTGACGCAGCAAAGCAGCCCCAAACCATGATGCCCCCACCACCATATTTCATAGTTGGGATGAGGTTTTGATGTTAGTGTGCTTTGCCTCTTTTTCTCCACACATAGTGTTGCGTGTTTCTTCCAAACAACTCAATTTTGGTTTCATCTGTCCACAGAATATTTTGCCAGTACTGCTGCGGAACATCCAGGTGCTCTTGTACAAACTGTAAACGTGCAGCAATGTTTTTTTGGACAGCAGTGGCTTCCTCTGTGGTATCCTCCCATGAAATCCATTCTTGTTTAGTGTTTTACGTATCGTAGATTCGCTAACAGGGGATGTTAGCATATGCCAGAGACTTTTGTAAGTCTTTAGCTGACACTCTAGGATTCATCTTTACCTCATTGAGCAGTCTGCGCTGTGCTCCTGCAGTTATCTTTACAGGACGCCCAATCCTAGGGAGAGAAGAGCAGGGGGTACAGCAGTGGGGGCAGATGTGCAGGGAGGTACAGTGGTGGAAGAGATGAGAAGGGGCTTCAGTAGTGGGACAGTAGAGCAGGGGGGTACAATGATGGGGCAGATGAGAAGGGGGGTTCAGTGTTGGGCCAAATGAGAAGGGGGTTACAGTGGTGGGACAGATAAGCAGGGGGGTTCAGTGTTGGAGTGGGGCAGATGAGCAGGGGGTTACAGTGGTGGGACAGAAGAGCAGGGGGTACAGCGGTGGGGCAGAAGTGCAGGGAGGTACAGTGGTGGAAGGGATGAGAAGGGGTTTTCAGTAGTGGAACAGATGAGCAGGGGGAACAGAGGTGGGGCAGAAGAGCAGGGGGTACAGAGGTGAGACAGATGTGCAGGAGGTACATTGGTGGGGCAGATGAGAAAGCGGGTTACAGTGGTGGGGCAGATGAGCAGATGGGCTTAGTATTAGAACAGATGAGAAGGTGATTCAGTAGTGAGACAGAAGAGCATGGGGATATGTCGGTGGAGCAGATGTGCAGGGAGGTACAGTGGTGGGCCAGATGAGAAAAGGGGTACATTGATGGGGCAGATAAGCAGCAGGGTTACAGTGGTGGGAGAGAAGAGCAAGGGGGTTCAGCAGTGGGACAGAAAAGCAGGAGGGTACAGTGATGGGGCAGATGAGCAGGGGGTTACGGTGGTGGAACAGATGAGCGGGGGGTTCAGTGTTGGGGCAGATGAGAAGGGGGTTCAGTGGTGGGACAGATGAGCAGGGGGGTTCAGTGTTGGGCCATATGAGAAAGGAGTTACAGTGGTGGGAAAGATGAGCAGGGGGTTCAGCGGTTGGTCAGAGGAGCAGGGGGGCACAGTGGTGGGGCAGATGAGCAGGGGTTTACAGTGGTGGGGTAGAGGAGAAAGGAGGTACATTGGTGGGACAGATGAGCAGACGGAACAGAGGTGGGGCAGATGTGCAGGAGGTACATTGGTGGGGCAGATGAGAAAGTGGGTTACAGCAGTGGGGCAAATGAGCAGACAGAACAGAGGTGGGGCAGATGTGCAGGAGGTACATTGGTGGGGCAGATAAGAAAGGAGGTTACATTGGTGGGGCAGATGAGCAGACGGAACAGAGGTGGGGCAGATGTACAGGGGGGGTACAGTGAAGGGGTAGAGGAGAAAGGAGGTACATTGGTGGGACAGATGAGCAGACGGAACAGAGGTGGGGCAGATGTGCAGGAGGTACATTGGTGGGGCAGATGAGAAAGTGGGTTACAGCGGTGAGGCAGATGAGCAGACGGAACAGAGGTGGGGCAGATGTGCAGGAGGTACATTGGTGGGGCAGATGAGAAAGGGGGTTACAGTGGTGGGGCAGATGAGCAGATAAGTTCAGTGTTAGGACAGATGAGAAGATGGTTCAGTGGTGACACAGAAGAGCATGGGGGTATGGCGGTGGAGCAGATGTGCAGGGAGGTACAGTGGTGGGGCAGATGAGAAAGGGGGAACATTGGTGGGGCAGATGAGAAAGGGGGAACATTGGTGGGGCAGATGAGCAGGGGGTTACAATGGTGGGGCAGATGAGCAGGGGGTACAGAGGTAGGGCAGATGTGTAGGGGGTACAGTGGTGGGGAAGATGAGCAGGTGGGTACAAAGGTAGGGCAGATGTGCAGGGGGGTACAGTGGTGAATCCAATTTGCAGGGGGGACAGTGATCTGAGGGGTGAAGGTGCATGAATTGGGGCTGATCTGAGGCGTGACAGTGCAGAATGTTAATTACTCACTACTACTCGAGTAGTTTACAGCATTTACTTTATAAAAAATCCTTTTCGTGATTCAGAGTGTGAAGTTGACATTATTATAAAATCGTCACTCTCAATTCCTTTGAAAATATTTTTAGGCACACTGTGCTCAAAAGGTTGGCTACCCCTGATCTAGTGGCTACTTTGCCCTCTTGTTTGGAGAAATGTGTACTCACCAAGACAAGTTCTACAATTTTACTAGGATGTCGGTGGCAACCTTTGATCAGTTATTAGACCTTGTAAGAGGACGTCTAAGCGGAAGGCATACCAACATGAGGCAAAGCATCAGTGCGGAAGAACGTCTGTTAGAGACTTTAAGGTAGGTTTTCGATATGTTGAACAGATGCTTAAAAATATGTGAAATTATTTCTCTTCCGATTTTCATTGTTTCCCAATTTTTTTTCAGTTTTGTATTGCAGATACCTTGCCACTGGTGCCAGTTTCACCTCCCTACATCATCGATTTTTAATGGGAATCTCAACTGTGAGCAGTGGATGTTGGAGCCTATGGAAGTTCCGGAGATTCTAGAATATTTTGTGATGGGTCGGTGTCTCTAATATGGGGAGTTTGACGACCTGCAATCAAGGCCTTTGCCTGGTGCTGCTGGGCCAGATCTGCCTTTAGCAGTTTCAGCAGATGAGGCATTTTCTTTATTTACCTACCTCCTCAGGCCCTACATGAGGTATGGTTCTGATTCCAGGAAATGCATTTTTTGGCGTCTGTACATCAAAAAGGCATGTATTATTAACATCAATGCACCTGGATAGTGAGCATGCAGTCAATGTAGTTTTGGCGTGCTGTGCTCTACGTAACTTTTTAAGGATAAAGGAGAATGTGTCCAGTGAATCTGCAGAATGGATCTCAGATGAACCCCAAGGTCATCTAACTGGCACTCGTCCCAGTAATCGTGCCCTCCAAATACGTGCACATTTTGCGGACTACTTCCTTTCTGATGAAGGACAGGTTCCGTGGCAATATAACTTTATCTAATCTTTTATTAAGAGTTTTTCCATGTAGTAAACTTGTAATTACCACTGTTGTACCATTTTATAATTTTAAACATGTTTACTTTTTTGTTACATTTCTATAGATAATATACCAGTTTTACATTTTTTAATAACGTAAAAAAAAGTCAACACCTTTGTCCAATTACTGTATATTGAATTTATTTTTATGCTTGCTTTATATAAACAAGTAACAAACTTAGTAACCAAAGAAAGAAGACCTTAGGTTTTCAAAATACAAAACCTTGATGTTTGCATGTAAAAAAAAACATTTTTTTTTCCTTTGGAATGTTGAGAAAATTTTTTTTACTTTTAAGTATACAAGACTATTTTTGACTCAGTATTGCAGGTGTGATAACATGAGTCACAATAAATCCCTTGCATAAATCACAAAAAAATTTAAGTATTCCTCTGTCATGTAATGTAACAAAAACATAATAAACATAATAATAATTGCTATACACACCAAAAAAATGTATGCATGCATGACTTGTTCTGAATTACAGGGGTGCAGATAGTAACATCATTGTATATAATTATCAGAGATCTTCACAACTTTACTACCAACTACTGCGTAGTACTGCATGTACTGGATGGTACATGCTGGGCTTACAGTGGCCACATGTATTGCTTGAAAAAATATTTTTTAAATCGCTTGGATTCTGAAACGCACAAACTTTAACCACTTCAATACAGGGCACTTTCACCCCTTTCCTGCCCAGTTCAATTTTCAGCTTTCAGCGCTGTCGTATTTTGCATGACAATTGCGCGGTCATGCAACACTGTAGCCCAACAAAATTTTTAGCATTTGTTCCCCCACAAAATACAGCTTTCTTTCGGTGGTATTTGATCACCACTGGGGTTTTTATTTTTTGCGCTGCAAATAAAAAGATTTACATTTTTTTTTGTGTCATAAATTGCGTGTTGTGATTTTGTGTCGGTAACCTCTCCTTCATCTCCCCTACTTTATTTACAAAAAAATCAGGAATTGGTTTGGCTAGATTTAACAGGATTTGTGAAAAGTATACTGTCATACATCTTACCTGGACACATTCTGGTTTTGCAGGCTGTGTGCAGACAAGATGGCTGGAGCATAGGACACAAAGGGGGGGTTGAAATGGTAAGATTGAAGAAGTTTGACCATGCCATGATGAAAACATGTCTTTAGTGGGGATAGCATAATCAGCAGGAAGTTGGATATACCTGATTACAGCAAAGGTATCAGTCGGATTAAACCACAATATAAAAATAAATCAGGCGTATAAATAACAAATTAGAAGCAGTAAACAAAACTACAAGTTTTCATAAACCAGGCAAGGGGAATGCAGGGAAGAATGGCTTGTTTCCCTGCTGACATCTATGGGTGATTCAGGGAAGATAAAGATGAGGGTGGACGACATGGGTTTGGCTGCTCATGCATTCTTTGAAAACCCTGATGAGATGGGAAAGGCTTGTTACATTGGTGGGGGTCCTGTGTAAGGGCTAATGGCAGGTGTAGTGTCATGGTAATGATGGCCAGGCCGTGATTTAGTAAAAGAGCCACTAGGTGTATTAAAACCCAAACCCCAGGGCTAACATCTAGGAGATGGGTGTTGCTCTTTGCAAGCAGGAAACTAGTGCCTTGAAAAGTATTCACACCCCTTGAAATTTTCCACATTTTGGCATGTCACAACCTTAAACATAAATGTATTTTATTGAGATTTTATGTGATAGACCAACACAAAGTGGCACATAATTGTAAAGTGGGAGGTAAATGATAAATAAATTGTGGTGTGCATTTGTATTCAGCCCCTTTACTCCAATACCCCTTACTAAAATCTAATGGGACCAATTGCCTTTAAAAGTCACCTAATTAGTAAATCGAGACCACCTGTGTGTAATTTAATCTCAGTATAAATACAGCTTTTCTGTGAAGCCCTCAGAGGTTTGTTAGAGAACCTTAGTGAACAAACATCATCATGAAGGCTTAGGAACACACCAGACAGGTCAAAGATAAAGTTGTGGAGAAGTTTAAAGCAGGGTTAGGTTATAAAAAAATATCCCAAGCTTTGAACATCTCACAAAGCACTGTTCAATCCATCATCCGAAAATGGAAAGAGTATGGCACAACTGCAAACCTACCAAGACATGGCCGTCTACCTAAACTGACAGGCCGGGCAAGGAGAGCATTAATCAGAGAAGCAGCCAAGAGGCTCATGGTAACTCTGGAGGAGCTGCAGAGATCCACAGATCAGGTGGGAGAATCTGTCCACCGGACAACTATTAGTCCTGCACTCCACAAATCTGGCCTTTTTTTTGAAGAGTGGCAAAAAGAAAGCCATTGTTGAAAGAAAGCCATAAGAAGTCCCGTTTGCAGTTTGCAAAGGGCAAATTTTTCCTCTTATGGGACTTTAAAAGGCAGAAGTCTTCAAACAATAATTAATTCAAAAGTATAAATTTATTACAAAAGGTTAAAACATGACAGTGATAAAAGAGATGGATGCAAATGGGGTTTGAAGTTAGCAAACAAAGGTATGTATATAAATCTGATACAACGATACCAAAAAAGCACCACACACAACTGTACAAGCAGTGGGCTGGGACAGAAAGGCCCGATGCGTTTCAAGGTTGTAAGTAGTTAAACCTCTTCTTCAGGGGCTGATGGTGAGGTGTATGTTTATCTGAAAGTATTTTACAGAAAATACAGAGTAAGTAGACATAACTAATACAGAACAATTTTATGGTCATATGCATTAAACATGCAAAAAACCTAGTTAGCACATTTGAAATATTCTGACCGCGTCACTTTTGAGCCAACATCAAAATATTTTATTTTGATGTTGGCTCAAAAGTGACAAGGTTCGCTCAAAAGTGACACGGTCAGAATATTACTACAACCTACAAATATACTTACAACCTACAAATATACTTACAGCCTTGAAACGCGTTGGACCTTTCTGTCCCAGCCCCCTGCTTGGACAGTTGTGTGTGGTGCTTTTTTAGTATTGTTGTATCAGATTTATATACATACCTTTGTTTGCTAACTTCCAACCCCATTTGCACCCATCTCTTTTATCACTGTCATGTTTTAACCTTTTGTAATAAATTCATACTTTTGAATTAATTATTGTTTGAAGACTCCTGCCTTTTAAAGTCCCATAAGAGGAAAAACATTTGCAGTTTGCAAGAAGTCATGTGGGGGACACAGCAAACATGTGGAAGAATGTGCTCTGGTCAGTTGAGACCGAAATTGAACTTTTTGGCCTAAAAGCAAAACACTATGTGTGGCGGAAAACTAACACTGCACATCACCCTGAACACACCATCCCCACTGTGAAACATGGTGAAGGCAGCATCATGTTGTGGGGATGCTTTTCTTCAGCAGGGACAGGGAAACTGGTCAAAGTTGATGGGAAGACTGATGGAGCCAAATACAGGACAATCTTAGAAGAAACCCTGTTAGAGTCTGCAAAAGACTTAAGACTGGGGCAGAGGTTCACCTTCCAGCAGGACAATGACCCTAAACATACAGCCAGAACTACAATGGAATGGTTTAGATCAAAGCATATTCATGTGTTAGAATGGCCCAGTCAAAGCCCAGACCTAAATCCAATTGAGAATCTGTGGCAAGACTTGAAAATTGCTGTTCACAGACGCTCTCTATCCAATCTGACAGCGCTTGAGCTATTTTGCAAAGAAGAATGGGCAAAAATGTCACTCTCTAGATGTGCAAAGCTGGTAGAGACATAGCCAAAAAGACTTGCAGCTGTAATTGCAGCAAAAGGTGGTTCTACAAAGTATTGATGAATACAAATGTAGGCCACACTTTTCACAAATTTATTTGTAAAAAATTCTTAAAACCGTTTATCATTTTCCTTTCACTTCACAATTATGTGCCACTTTATGTTGGTCTATCACATAAAATCCCAATAAAATACATTTACGTTTTTGGTTGTAACATGACAAAATGTGGAAAATTTCAAGGGGTATGAATACTTTTTCAAGGCACTGTATATGCATATATATCACCCTTGACCTCAGTACGCTCATTTTTTGAGAGGGTTTGAGAATGTTTTTTCATTTTGGGAAATAAGCGATCAAAATATTTTTCAAAAGGGGGCTCTTGCTGAGTACGGTGTGTTTGACGGGTGGTGGAACTAGACTGGACTCTCCTATCAAAATTTGCCTGTAAATAGAATGAAAATACAGATTATGCTTTTCTACAAATATGTCACTGCACCAACACCAGCTGCCATTTTTGAAGGTGTCAGCAATAAGTGGTTTGTAGATGGAAGCTGTGACATGACAATTGTGACATTTTGAAAGAAACATACCACAGGTGCTTGAGTGGGTGGTTGATTTTCATCAGGAGAAACTCGCTCTGCATTTGTTTCTTGGTTTGCTTCAGCTCCGATTCCATTGTCTGTTGGCATTCTTGAATGCATTGCTCTTGCAGGAACACTTGAGACAGTTCTAGGTAAAAATAAAAGCGTACAACTTTTAGGATAAAGATTCATTGATAATGTCTCAAAAAATATAGTTGTTTCAGTGTTTCATTATTTATTAGAATCAAGTGTACACTACAGGATTGCCCTCTAGCATAAGGTGACCAGATTTTTAAAATGAAATCTGGGGACATTTATTTTTTTATTGCCAAATGGTAAACTATTTGATACGCATTTTTTCCTCAAATTATATAAGCAGTCAGTGGCGCAGCATGGGTTGTCAGCGCCCCGGACAAGGCAAGAAATTTGCGCCCCCCCCCCCCAACCCACAGACCTTTAGCACTCCCCGAGTCTCTTCCACTAGTACAGTAGTACTGACCAACCTCATCCCTACACTGATCTACCTGACCACTACACTAACCTACCTGATCCCTACACTGTCCACTACACTAACCCACCTGATTCCTACACTAACCTACCTGATTCCTACACTGACCTACCTGACCACTACACTAACCTACCTGATTCCTACACTGACTTACCTGATTCCTACACTGACCTACTTGATTCTTACACTGACCACTACACTAACCTACCTGATCCCTACACTGTCCACTACACTGACCTACCTGATTCCTACACTGACCTACCTGACCACTGCACTAACCTACCTGATCCCTACGCTGTCCACTACACTGACCTACCTGACCTACCTGTCCACTACACTGACCTACCTGTGCAGCGGTTTTGCACAGAGCAGCCCAGATCCTCCTCTTCTCAGGTCCCCCACCAGCACTCCTTGCCCCTCTCTCCTACCAAGCAGCTTGCTCTGGGGGCACCCAAGCAGGCTGGCTCTTGAGCCGCTGCTCTGTGTGTCTGTTCACACACCATTGCTCATCTCTGCTCTCTCTCCTCATTGGCCCGCTGACTGTGATTGACAGCAGTGAGAGCCAATTGCTCCCACTGCTGTCTCAGTCAGTGAGGAGGGAGAGTCCCCAGAGAGCCGAGGCTCTCGTGCACATCGCTGGATCACAATAGGTCTCAGGTAAGTGTTAGGGGGGCTGCTGCACAGAGAAGGTGTTTTACCTTCAGCCTTTAGAACCACTTTTGACAGTTTACCTGGAAGATTGGACAAAAGAGCACATAGTGTGTCTAAGACAAAGTCATGTAAATCTCCTAGTACCATACACCATTGCCCAATGTGTGGTTCCATTATGTAACATTAAATTATGAATTTCAAGCACATCACAAATAAATACATTTAAAAGAGCTAATAAAAGTCCTGGGTGGCTTAACTCCATCGTAAAAAAGCATATAAAAGTAAAGGAGAAGGCCTTCAAAAAATACAAGGCTGAGGGATCATCATCAGCATTCCAACTTTACAAAGAATGCAACAAGAAATGTAAGGGTGCAATCAGGGCGGCTAAGATAGAACACGAAAGGCACATAGCGGAGGAGAGTAAAACAAAACCCCAAGAAATTCTTTAAGTACATAAATAGTAAGAAAGGGAGGTCAGATCATATTGGTCCCATAAAGAATGATGAAGGGAATCTGGTTACTAAGGATGGAGAGATGGCGAAGGTATTGAATTTATTCTTCTCCTCAGTCTTCACAAAGGAATCGGGGGCCTTCAGTAACCAAAACTGCAATGTTTATCCTCATGACATGTCACAGGAAGCACAGAGGACAGAATTAGAATTAGACTTGAAAAACGTAACATTAATAAGTCACCAGGACCAGATGGCTTGCACCTGAGGGTCCTTAAGGAACTCAGTCAAGTAATTGCCAGACCATTGTTCCTCATTTTACAAACAGTCTACTGACTAGAATGGTACCAGCTGATTGGAGAAAAGCTAATATAGCACCGATATTTAAAAAAAGGTCAAGTTACATCCCTGGGAATTACAGACCAGTTAGCCTAACATCAATTGTATACAAGCACTTGGAGGGGATGATAAGGGACTATATTCAAGATTTTAGTAATGACAACGGTATCATTAGCAGTAATCGGCATGGATTCATGAAGAATCGTTCTTGCCAAACCAATCTATTAACCTTCTATGAGGAGGTGAGCTGCCATCTAGATAAAGGAAGGCCCGTAGACGTGGTGTATCTGGATTTTGCAAAAGAATTTGATACTAGGCATGTGCAATTAGTTTCATTCCGAATTTGTTTTTTAACGAATTTCGACAAATACGTTAATTCGGGAATATCCGAATTAACGAAAACCCGTTTAACGAATTTTTTTCGAATATTCTGAAATTCGATAAAATTGGACATTCGTAAATTTGGGCATTCGTACATTCGTACATTCGCAATTTACGAATGTACATTCGTACATTCGTAAATTAGTGAATTTGTAAATTTGTAAATTCAAAAATTCGGAAATCTGAAATAATAGTTAACTAATAATAACTTAACTATTAGTAATTACTAGTAACTTTTAAATTATAGGTATTGTAATTTCCTTTCAAATTTGGCTGTTAGTTAACGTAACACATACAAATTTATCCAAAGTTATGAATGATCCGAAAAAACGGAATAGAACGTAATGAATTAATAATAATAAATAACAATAATAATAATAACAACGTTTTATTATTATCATTTATTATTAATTTGTTCCGTTCCATTTGTTTAGATGCAGCATTCGTTTTGGATAATTCGTAACTTCGGATAAATTCGTATTTGTTACGTTCACTGACAGTCAAATTTGAAAGGAAATTACAATACCTATAATTTAATACTTAGTTACTATTTCAGATTTTTGAATTTTCGGGTTTTTGGATTTTCAAACTTCGAATTTACAAATTTCCGAATTTTCTAATTTACAAATGTACGATTTTACGAATTTACGAATGTACGAATTTACAAATGTAAAAATGAACGAATGAACGAATGAACAAATGTTCGAATTTACGAATGTACGAATGAACGCATTTACGAATTTACAAATGAACGAATTTACGAATCGCGATCATAACGAATGACCCGAAAAACGAAAAAAATTATAAACCAATGAAACGAAAACGACAATGAACAAATTTTTTGGCTGTGCACATGTCTATTTGATACAGTTCCCCATAAACATTTACATTTACTGTAAAAAGTAAGGTCCATTGGCATGGACCATAGAGTGAGTACATGGATTGAAAACTGGCTACAGGGGCAAGTTCAGAGGGTAGTGATAAATGGGGAGTACTCGGAATGGTCAGGGGTGGAAAGTGGGGTCCCCCAGGGTTCTGTACTGGGACGAATCCTATTTAATGTATTCATTACCGACCTGGAGGATGGGATAAACAGCTCAATCTCTGTATTTGCGGACGATCCTAAGAAGGACAAGAACTTCTCTGCAGGATGTGGAAACCTTGCAAGAAGATCTGAACAAATTAATGGGGTGGGCAACTACATGGCAAATGAGGTTAAATGTAGAAAAATGTAAAATAATGCATTTGGGTTGCAAAAATATGAATGCAATCTATTCACTAGGGGGAGAACCTCTGGGGGAATCTAGGATGGAAAAGGACCTGGCGGTCCTAGTAGATGACAGGCTCAGCAATGGCATGCAATGCCAAGCTGCTGCAAGCAAAGCAAATAGAATATTGGCATGCATTAAAAAGGGGATTCACTCCAGGGATAGAACGATAATTCTCCCACCCTAAAAGACTCTGGTCCAGCCGCACTTGGAGTATGCTGTCCAGTTCTGGGCACCAGTCCTCAGGAAGGATGTGCTAGAACTGGAGAGTTCAGAGAAGGGCAACAAAACTAATAAAGGGACTGGAGGACCTTAGTTATGAGGAAAGGTTACGAGCACTGAACTTATTCTCTTTGGAGAAGAGACACTTGAGAGGGGATGTGATTTCAATGTACAAATACCGTACTGGTGGCCCCACAATAGGGATAAAACTTTTCAGCGAAAGGGAATTTAATAAGACATGCGGCCATTCACTAACACTAGAAGAAAAGCAGTTTAAACTTAAATTGCGTAGAGGGTTCAATACTGTAAAAGCGTTTAGGATGTGGAATTCTTTTCCACAGGCAGTGGTTTCAGAGAGGAGCATAGATAATTTTAAAAAACTATTTGATAAGCACTTGAACGACCATAAAATACAAGGATATACAATGTAATACTGACATAAAATGACACACATAGGTTGGACTTGATGGACTTGTGTCTTTTTTCAACCTCGCCTACTATGTAACTATGTAACAAACTATGTTTCTTCACTCCCCCAGCGCCTCTCGTTATTATCATCATGATCTACATCCTTGTAAATTATACCCATAGTTAAGAGTGCTAGGACCATAGTTTGTTGTTCCCTCTCTCCCTTTTTTTAAATAAATTACTATTGATAATTAATTTAATTTACAACCCATTATAGGTACCCCTTATGTATAGCTGCTCCTGATGAGTGGAGACAACCCACGAAACGCGTCAAGCTTTATATTTGATGCTATGCCACAACAATCATGTGAATACCATGGGTCTGATTTGTTTGAATCATCAATCAATTATGTACATTACCTATCATGTTTTTACACATTTTTGAGTATACTGCTGATTTACCATTTACTGTGTGCAAAAATGTCTACTATTTTACTATATGATGCATCAATCATGTTTATCTTTATTCTGTATCATCTATTTTTCTACCAATCATGTTACCTATTGCACTATGCTCAATTGTGTTATTAATACATGTTTTAATTACTGTCTTTGAGTGATTCAATCTACCCAAGTGTTGTGTTTCATATAAAGTCCCATTTTCCCTATTCCCCCTTCTCCCCTCCTTTACAAACCTGTAGGGATGGAGATCTGTCTACTGGATAGTCATGGTCTCATATAAAGTCCCAATTTCTCATCTTTCCTTTATAATATGTAACAAACTAGTTTGATTGCAGAAACAAAGAATATAACACAAATGACAGGTATTGTGCTGAATAAACAGGCTGACACTAGAAGTATTTCAGCTACCACATTCAGAACTGTATTATTTAGCATTACAGCACATCTCCAAAATTTTCAAATCTATCTTCTATGTTCAGCCTTTAAAACACACTGTGGTGCGCTACAATGGAGAGATCTGTTTATGCACAAGGGTGAGCACCATAATCTTATGTATTGTTCTCGGTCACTGTACCATGGGTGGATCTTGATATCAGTCGGTTGCTGGCAGCTGCCAAGAGACACTGAACCTCTTGTAGTTCCTGTAGTTGTTGCAGTCAACAGATGACATATTATCACAAAACCTCAGACAGGAAATTGGCTTTACTCTAAACAGAACACTCACTCATAAAAATAAGATCTACTGCAGCTCTAACACTCTGTTTTAGCAAATATTTTCTATTCTGCTGGCTTTAAATTACTATCTTACCATCTACTGTATGTTGTGGATCACACAAAGAGATTCAATAAAGGTTACTGCATGCGATATGGGGGTCACATGACTAATTTTTTGGAAATATTGCATGAGATAATAAAAGAGTCAATTCATCAAAGTAAAATATTGAATGTGAGGTAAATATCGCACATTTGTTAAAATAGTAAGGTAAATACCGTAAAAAGAAAAGTGATAAATCATTAAAGTCAATGCACTAAAAAACACACAGATTCGTTATTTATCACCTGGTGTTGGCTGGCGGAATTTTAGAAAAGTACAAAATAACAATTAGAGGGACTCTGCACTGGCCAGGAAGTGAAAAATGTACAATGTATCGGTGTGAAAATGTTCTTCTCTGAGCTCAGGATTGAAAATAAATGGTAACTCACCAAAAATTAAGGCTGCTAAATTGTAAGCAGTAAACAGGCCAAATAAAATCTCCTGAAATAGTGCTGAAAGCCTTTCTCGAATATTGTGAATGTGCACTCACCAAAATTCAAGCTGCCAAGTTATAAGCAGCATGACACATATAAATCGACTCTCTGAATGGTTCCTCAATCCTCCTATCTTCCATTGGGGGGGGGGGGGGACAGTGGTCCTCAGCATTCAATCCTTATTGGGCACCTCCTTAGCGATCCTCTGCTGTACCCAGGACACACAGGTGATCTGACAGCTCATGGTGTACCCAGGACAGCCATAACACACTTCCTCCTAACAATGGCATCTCTCTTGCACAGCAAAAATTATCTCCTCTGTTTCATTCCGAGTGAAAGGGGCCACAACGTAACTGCATGCAACGTACACAGTTGTGGCACAGCAATGCAGACTTTTAGGGGTTAAAACAGGCGGTGGTTAGTCAGAACAACACGGAATGCTTTTTAAGGGGAAAGCTAGTGTAAACTAGCCCTTTAACTGCAATCCACAAATTATCCATTAAAATAAAAATATCTGCTTTGCAAAAACCATCATCTGATTTTTGGGTTATAATGCCTTCTTTATTCTTCATTCTTTGAGATGACAATTCTCACCAGACTCCAAAACTGTCTCTTTTTTAGTGTAGTATTTGTGTTGGCATTCCTGCCTTTTACTTCCATCTCATGGGGCGTTTGTAGTACGGCTCTCTTCTTCTCTGTTTGCTTTAACGTCACGGTTTATTGATGGCTGTAAGGACAATGTGAAATCCCATGTAGTATTTATTTCCAACTAGTGTTTGGCAACAGAGTTTAGCTGTTGGTGTCAAAACCACATTTTCATAACCTTGATATTTCTGTCGTAGTTGTCCCAATTAAAGTGTTACTAAACCCAGGACCCTGCATTCACTGTATCTGGTCTCCCACAGTACACAGAACATGAAAATGCAATTATTTTACTAAATATAAACTGCTAAATACCTTTTCAGCAATATGCATGTGACAGGTAATCTTTATAGAGGAATATGGGATTTATAATACCCCAAATAAGACCCCAGATCCCTCCTCTGCCCTTAAAAGCATTTGACCGCAGGCAGCTAAATAACCGCAGGCAGCTAAATAAGCTACAAGTTAGTGTAGTGCGAGCTCTGCACAGTGTTCACCTAAAGCTACCTGTAGAAGGTTGGTGTTGTTTTCCTGATCCTATCACTACCGCAGGCAGCTAAATAAGCTACAAGTTATTTTTTGGTGAGCTCTGCACAGTGTTCACCTAAAGCTACCTGTAGAAGGTTGGTGGTGTTTTCCTGATCCTATTACTACCGCAGGCAGCTAAATAAGCTACAAGTTAGCGTAGTGCAAGCTCTGCACAGTGTTCAGCTAAAGCTACCTGTAGAAGGTTGGTGGTGTTTTCCTGATCCTATCACTACCGCAGGCAGCTAAATAAGCTACAAGTTAGTTTTTTGCGAGCTCTGCACAGTGTTCAGCTAAAGCTACCTGTAGAAGGTTGGTGATGTTCTCCTACTACAGGCAGGCAGTTGATTTTGCTAGCTGCAGTATCAGGACATATATATATATATATATATATATATATATATATATATATATATATATATATATATATATATATATATATATATATCCCATCTTAGTGCAGCTACAGGCCATTAGTATGTCTGGAAGGCCAACAAGGAGAGGCAGACAGCCACAAGCCAATAAAAGAGGGAAACAGGCTCTGTGTCTAGAGGCAACAGTGCTGGTCATGGAGACAATGCATCCTCATCAGCACGTGGCCGTGGGACACACTTGGCCTTTTTTTCGGCAGCTGGCCTTGTTGAGTCGCAAAATGCGGAAGACTTGGTCGAGTGGATGACCAAGCTGTCCTCATCCTCCTCATCCTCTCTCACCCATGCTCAGGGTACTTTGTCTGGCAAAGCAGCGGCCTCTTCCCTCGGCTCAATGTCATCAGTGACTCCTTCCCTAGCCCCACCATGTCCTCCTGAGGAGTCCCTCGAACTGTTTGATCACAGTGTTGGGTACATGCTCCAGGAGGATCCCCAGCGTTTGGAAGGCTCTGATGATGATACTGAGCTAGATGAAGGCAGTAACGTGAGCACGGACAGAGGGGGTGCCCAAGAAGGACAGCAATCTGGCAGTCATGCTCCCCCTGCTGCAGCATACTGCCAGGTTTGCTCCAGTGATGAGGAGGGAGGGGATGATGAGGTCACTGACTCAACGTGGGTGCCTGATAGAAGGGAGGAGGAGGAGAGGGGGCACATCACCAACGAGGCAGGATGCCCTCCAGGGGCCAGCCTAAGGCAGCACACTGACTGCATCACACCCCAAAGCTCCGCATGTGCAGGGCGCTGCAGTCTCTGTGCGTTATTCAAAAAGTTCTTTGGTGTGGGCCTTTTTTGAGACGAGTGCATCAGATCGCACCGCTGCTATTTGCAACATATGTCTCAAGCGTATCTCGCATGGCCAAAACATCTCCCGCTTGGGCACCACATGCTTGACCAGACATATGTTTACCTGCCATGCAGTTCATTGGCAAGCGTATCTAAAAGACCTATACCAAAGAACAAAGAGGACCTCTCCTTGCTCCTCAGCAGCTAAGATCTCCAACCCCACTATACCTTCAGTCCTCTCTGAGACCTGCACTGAGAGGAATGAAGGTGTAGAATTAGGTGTGTCACAACCAAGTACTTGTCGGCAATCTGCTTTCGGTACACTGACGTCAGATTGTACCAGGCAAATTTCCCTGCCCCAGCTGCTGCACCGCCGAAAGAAGTTTGCTCCCAGCCATCCACATGCCCAGCGGTTGAATGCTAGCTTGGCAAAATTGCTAGCACTTCAACTGCTGCCTTTTCAGTTGGTAGACTCTGCCCCCTTCTGTGAGTTTGTGGAATGTGCGGTTCCTCAGTGGCAGGTACCCAAACGCAACTTTTTCTCACGGAAGGCGATTCCGGCTCTCTACCGGCATGTGAAAGGCAATGTCCATGCCTCGCTGGACAGGGCGGTCAGCGGTAAGGTGCATATTACCGCTGACTCATGGTCCAGCAGGCATGGACAGGGACATTACCTAAGTTTCACCGCGCATTGGGTGACTCTGCTGGCAGCTGGGAAGGATGCAGGACAAGGTGCAGTTGTGTTGGAGGTTGTTCCGCCACCACGCCTCCAAAATGCCACTACTAATGATTGTGACACACCTCTCTCCTCCACCCCCTCCTCTTCTTCTTCCTCCATGGCCTCTTCCTGTGCTTTTTCCTCGGAACCAGCGGTCCTCCGTAGGCGTTCAAGGGGCTACGCAAGTACGCAGGCCAAAAGATGCCATGCGGTGCTTGAGCTGGTGTGCTTGGGGGACAGGAGCCACACTGGGGCAGAGGTTCTGTCAGCTCAGCAGGGGCAGGTTCAGAGGTGGTTGACGCCACGCCAACTTAAGGCAGGAATGGTGGTTTGTGACAATGGCATCAACCTCCTCTCTGCCCTCTGACAGGGACAAATGACCCACGTGCCCTGTTTGGCTCACGTCCTTAACTTGGTGGTGCAGCGGTTCTTGGGCAGGTACCCGGGCTTGCAGGATGTCCTGAGGCAGGCCAGGAAAGTCTGTGTGCTTTTCCGCCGGTCATATAATGCCAGTGCTCCGCTGGCGGGCCTCCAAAAGGAGTTTAACCTGCCCAAGAACCGCCTAATCTGTGACATGCCCACCAGGTGGAACTCAACGTTGGCCATGCTGCAGCGGCTGCACACGCAGCAGAGGGCCATCAATGAGTACCTGTGCGACTATGGCACCAGGACAGGGTCAGGGGAGCTTGTTTTTTTTTCCCCACGCCAGTGGGCCATGATCAGGGATGCATGCACTGTCCTGTCACCATTTGAGGAGGCCACGAGGATGGTGAGCAGTGACAGTGCATGCATCAGTGACACTGTCCCCCTTGTCCACCTGTTGGAGCACACGCTGCGTGGAATAATGGACAGGGCACTTGAGGCAGAACAGAGGCAGGAAGAGGAGGACTTCCTTAGCTCTCAAGGCCCCCTTTATCCAGACAGTGTTCCTGCGTGCCCGCTGATCACACAGGAAGAGGAGGAGGAGGATTGTGTCAGTATGGAGGTGGAGCCTGGCACTCAGCATCAGCAGCAGTCATTAAGGGATCAGTCCCAAGAAACACATGGACTTGTACGTGGCTGGGAGGAGGTGGCTGCGGACCATGTCGTTCTTAGTGACCCAGAGGACTCCGGACCGAATGCCTCAGCAAACCTACGCTGCATGGCCTCACTGATCCTGCAAAGCCTGCGTAAGGATCCTCGTATTCGTGGTATCAAGGAGAAGGACCAATACTGACTGGCAACCCTCCTTGATCCACGTTACAAGGGTAAGGTTGCGGACCTTATCTTGCCGTTGCAGAGGGAGCAGAGGATGAAACATCTTCGGGAGGCCTTGCAGAAAGACCTGTGCAACACGTTCCCAGAGACTGGGAGGTTACAAACTCCTGTTTCTGGACAACATGTTGCTGAGGCTTCGGTCAGTCAAAGAAGGAGCGGTGGAGAAGGTGGCCGTCTGACCGATGCGTTCAGACAATTTTTTAGTCCGCAGCCCCAAGGTATGATCGGTTCCAGCAACCATCGCCAGCATCTGTTTTACATGGTGCAGGAATACCTAGGGGCAAGATCTGACTTGGACACCTTTCCCACCGAAAATCCTCTGGGTTACTGGGTCTTGACGATGGATTACTGGCCAGAGCTTGCACAGTATGCAATTGAGCTACTGGCCTGTCCTGCATCCAGCGTTCTTTCCGAACGCACATTCAGTGCTGCTGGAGGCTTTGTAACCGATCACAGGGTGCGTCTGTCCACCGACTCGGTCGATCGACTGACCTTTATAAAAATGAATCAGTCTTGGATTACCACCAGCTACCAAGCACCTGATGCTGATGTAACCGAATAATTTTTTTTGAAATCTCAAATCCCTTCAAAGACTGCCTATGCTGATGCTGAGTGACTATCCTGAGTAATTATCCTCTTCCTCCTCAATGATCACGCTGATAGCTTGTAAGAACATTTTTGGTTCTGGGCGCCGCCACCAGTGCCTAAGGCCCAATTTTTCAGTCCCTGTTTAACAGGGGTGTGTAATTACAATTTTTGTTGCAATACTTTGTAGCAGGGCTCGTTCCTGCGTTCCAACTAGAGTTTCTGTGAGGGGTTGCAGTGTTGTGGCACCAGTGCCTAAGGCCCAATTTTTCAGCCCCTGTTCAACAGGGGCATGTAATTACAATTCTTGATCTAATATTTAGCAGGGCCCGTTTCTGCGCCCACCAAGAGCGAGTGAGGACTTACAGTGTTGTGGCACCAGCAGCACCACCACCAAAGGCCCAATTTTTCAGCCCCTGTTCAACAGGGGCATGTAATTACAATTCTTGATCTAATATTTCACAGCAGGGCCCATTTCTGCGCCCACCAAGAGCGAGTGAGGACTTGTAATTACAATTCTTGATCTAATATTTCACAGCAGGGCCCGTTTCTGCGCCCACCAAGAGCGAGTAAGGACTTACAGTGTTGTGGCACCAGCACCACCACCAAAGGCCCAATTTTTCTGCCCCTGTTCAACAGGGGCATGTAATTACAATTCTTGATCTAATATTTCACAGCAGGGCCCTGTGAGGGCTTACAGTGTTGAATGCAGCAGAGAGGTCTAAGAGTATGAGTATGGAGTATTGGCCATTAGTGTTAGCAGTTAGTAGGTCATTGGAGAGTTTTAGTAGGGCAGTTTCAGTGGAATGTTGTGGGCGGAAGCTGGACTGCAGGGGGTCGAGAAGGTTGTTGTTAGTGAGGTAGCAACTCATTTGGTCATGGACAAGGCATACGGCTTGGAGGCAAACGGGACCAGGGAGATGGGTCTTAAGTTATTCAAACAGGTGGGGTCTAGTGAGGGTTTTTTTAAGTATGGGGGTAACCAGTGCATGTTTGAGCGGGGAAGGAAAGATGTCGGCAGAGAGGGAGAGGTTGAAGATGTGGGTTAGGATAGAGCGGGAAGTTGGTCGCAGTAATTGTGAGGGTACAGGGTCCAGGGGACAGGTGGTGAGGTGAGCCATGTAGAGGAGTTTATCAGCTTCATCTGTGGTAACTGGGCAGAAGGAGGAGAGTATTGAGTGTGGTGTTGAACCTGATGTGTTGGGTAGGGGAGGAAGTTGAATGCTGGATATCTCCTTGTGAATTGTGTTGATTTTGCTTTTGAAATGGTTGGCAAGCACTTGAGTGGTAAGCAGGTTGGTGGGTGGGGGCAGTGGGGGGGTGAAGTAAGGAATTAAAGGTAGAAAAGAGTTGACGAGGTTTGGATGAGAGGGTTTTGATGAGAGTGTTGTAGTAAGTTTGTTTAGCAGTGTGGAGGCAGGAGTTCTATTTGAGAAGGGCAGATTTGTAGAGGGTAAAGTCTTGCAGGGATTTAGATTAACGCCACGCTCGCTCAAGAGCACGGCTGCGTCTCTTAAGACTTCTGGTGTCGTCTGTTTGCCAGGGTTGTGGCAGATAAGGCCTGGTTCTACGTGTAAAAAGAGGAGCAAGTGCATCTAGGGAGGGTGACAGCGTGTTGTTGTAGATGGAAGTGGTTAGGTCTGGGCAGGACAGGGGTGTGATTTTGTCATAAATATTATCAGTAGCAGAATGAAGAAGAGAAGGGTTGAGGTTGCAAAGGTCTCTGTGGGTAGTGGTTGGCAGGTTGACAGCATGGGAGGTAGGAGACAGGGAGAGCGTGAAACGGATAAGGTTAAGATCAGAGAGAGCAAAGGGGGTGTTAGAGAGGTTGCAGGGAGAGCAGCAATGGAAGCATGTCACTTGCCCCTGCTGCCTGCCACCAGATGCAGCATGTCACTTGCCACTGTTGCCTGCCACCAGATTCAGCGTGTCACTTGCCACTGTCTCCTGACACTAGATGCAGCTTGATACTTGCCACCAGATGCAGCGTGTCACCATCACCTTCGGCCAGATGCAAGCATGCCATTTGCCACCTCCGCTTGTCGCCAGATGCAGCGTGTCACATTCTACCTTCGCCTGCCACCAGATGCTGCATGTCACTTGCCAACGTCACTTGCCACGAAATGCAGCATGTCACTTGCCACCGTCGCTTGCCACCAGATGCAGTGTGTCACTTTCCACTGTCAACTGCCACCAGATGCAGCATGTCACTTGCCACTGTCACCTGCCACCCAGATGCAGCAAGTCATTTGTCACCATCGCCTACTGCCAGAGAGAGGGAAGGGAGAGAGAGAGGGAAGCAGAAAGAGGGGGGACAGGGAGAAAGAGAGGGGGAAGGGGGCAGAGAGAGGGGCCAGGGTCTGGTCAGTGACAGTGCTCAGCTTACTCACTTGGATGGTCCAGGGAGAGGGGCTCACAGTCAGCGGCTTTAATGTGGCTGTCAGCTGCTTGTTTATTCCTTCCGCCCCCCCTTTCCTCTTCATAGATGCAGCACAGAGAGAGAGGGGCGGGAGAAGCAGTGTGTCACAAGCTGGCTCAGGCATGCTGGATGGAGCAGTGTGTGTATCTCCTCCTCTAGGGCAGCTGCATCAAGTCGGCTGTCACCCGCTGCCCACACACTGACACCAGGGATGATCCAGAGGATGGAACGGCAGCAGTCGGAGGAGGACTTCTGTCCCCGCCCACCAGCATGACCTTTCAGACACCCATCGCAGCGGAAGAGCCAAAGGAAGTGCTCTAAAAGCCTGTCGGCTCTGTGCTACAGGTGGTGGGCGGGCCAGCAATGATAAGAAGCACTGAAGCTCCCAGCACACTCCCACCATCCTGGCCCAGCCCACCCCTGAATTGCCACCTGGGTCCTATGGTAGGGCCGGCCCTGGGCAGTACAGTGGTGCTCAAGCCGCGCAGCCATTACTTTGACAGGCTGACTGTCACTGAAACTGGCCCACTGAGCCATCGACCCACCGGGAAATTCCCAGTAGTCCCGATGGCCAGTACATGCCTGCAAGGTAATACATATATTGTTTTAAAGACAAAAATGCTTTCTTTTCATGATATGAAAGCGAGAATGGACTTTTAAGGCACTGTATTATTTTAAAAGATTTTAGTAAAATGTATTGATAATTTCAAGAATTTTAATTAGCAAATATGTAGACAAAAAAACAATATTCATGTATAAAAACGAGGAATGTTTGAGCATATCTGTAAATGTATACACTGCTACACATATAGAAAATGTATATACAATACAGTTTATAATCTCTCGCGCCCAACGCGTTTCATAGTGCTAAGTTGCCTCCTTCTTCAGGGGTGTAAGCGAGAGGAAACCATAATTCTAAAATAGAGTAATAAAGAATGAACCTTGTACTAATGATATACTGTATATACTACCTTGTCAATATAAAACCATAAAAATAAACCTCTCACGGTTTTCTCAGTACCATGGGCTACATGGTTTAGGAGATATTTGCAAAAGGACAGGCACCGCTGTCTACCTGTAGGTAGAAGGTGGTCTGTAAGGGTTTACAACCACTTTAAGTTCTGTCAGGTTGGGTGGAGAGCATCTGTGAACAGCAATTTTCAAGTCTTGCTACAGATTCTCAATTGGATTTAGGTCTGGAATTTGACTGGGCCATTCTAACAAATGAATATGCTTTGATCCAAACCATTCCATTATAGCTCTGGCTGTATGTTTAGGGTCGTTGTCCTGCTGGAAGGTGAACCTCTGCCCCAGTCTCAAGTTTTTTGCAGACTCTAACAGGTTTTCTTCTAAGAGTGCCCTGTATTTGGCTCCATTCATCTTCCCATCAACTCTGACCAGCTTCCCTGTCCCTGCTGAAGAAAAGCATCCCCTACAACATGATGCATCCACCACCATGTTTCACGGTGGGGATGATGTGTTCAGGGTGATGTGCAGTGTTAGTTTTCCGCCACACATAGCGTTTTGCTTTTAGGCCAAAAAGTTCAATTTTGGTCTCATCTGACCAGAGCACCTTCTTCCACGTGTTTGCTGTGTCCCCCACATGGCTTCTCACAAATTGCAAACGGGACTTATGGCTTTCTCTCAACAATGGCTTTCTTCTTGCCACTCTTCCATAAAGGCCAGATTTGTGGAGTGCATGACTAATAGATGTCCTGTGGACAGATTCTCTCACCTGAGCTGTGGATCTCTGCAGCTCCTCCAGAGTTACCATGGGCCTCTTGGCTGCTTCTCTGATTAATGCGCTCCTTGCCCAGCCTCTCAGTTTAGGTGGACGGCCATGTCTTGGTAGGTTTGCAGTTGTGCCATACTCTTTACATTTTCAAATGATGGATTGCACAGTTCTCCGTGAGATGTTCAAAGCTTGGGATATATTTTTATAACCTAACCCTGCTTTAAACTTTTCCACAACTTTATCCCTGACCTGTCTGGTGTGTTCCTTTGGCCTTCATGATGCTGTTTGTTCACTAAGGTTCTCTAAAAAAAAACTATGAGGGCTTCACAGAACAGCTGTATTTATACAGAGATTCAATTACACACAGGTGGACTCTTTCTACTATCTAGATGACTTCTGAAGGCAACTGGTTCCACTAGACTTTAGTTAGGGGTATCGGAGTAAAGGGGGCTGAATACAAATGCACGCCACACTTTTTCAGATATTTATTTGTAAAAAAATTTGAAAACCATTTATCACTTTCCTTCCACTTCACAAGTATGGTACTTATGCTACACTTTGTGTTGGTCTATCACATAAAATCCCAGTAAAATACATTTTTGGTTGTAACATGACAAAATGTGGAAAATTTCAAGGGGTGTGAATACTTTTTCAAGGCACTGTAGGTGGTACTATTCTGGTCCTTTTGGGGTTCATTTATGTTTCAGACCCACATGTGGAGCTCTGGGGACTGTATCTTTTTAAATATATGTGTATGCATCACAGTTTTTTTATGAATTGTGAATAAAGACTTTGGTTTTTTTAATGCACCGGTGTGCTTGTCTCATGCGGATGCCAAAAAAGTCCAAAATTGCGGCAGGATACATTCCTGCAATCGTTTTTTTTTATGCCATCCTGGATGTGGCACAGTGGAGGGCCTAGTATTTTTTTGTCCATTTAATCATTTACCCTTGTTCAGTCTTTTTAGAAAAAGATGACAAGTTGGGAAATCATATGGTTTATAGTAATGACGATTAATTTCTAGAGACAGAGTTAGCAGAGGAACTAGCTTGGTTAAAGCTTAAAAAAACAATGGGTCCTGATGGTATTTATCTTAGAGTTCTAAGAGAACTTCAATATATAGTTTTTGGACCATTAAACTAACAAGAGAAGTTCTGGCAGACAGCTAATATTGTACCTATCCACAAGAAGGGCAGCAAGGTAAAAGGTGGCAATTACAGGCCAGTGAGTTTAACATCTGTTGTAGTATGGTTAATGGAATCACTCTTAAAAAGAAGGGTAATTGATTGAAAAACACACAATTTGCTGGATCCAAAGCAGCATGGCTTTACTGAGGGCAGATCATGTCAGACTAATCTGATTGAATTTTTTGACTATATTATCAATGTTTTGGACCGGGGTGGTGCTGATACTGAATTCAGTAAAGCATTTGATTAAGTTCCACATAATTTAATATAAAAAGCTGTACAAGCTAGGACTTAGCCCATGAGTAGGTTTCTGGATATGCAGTTGGTGAAAGGATAGATGCCAGATTATGATTGTAAATGGAGGTTCATTCAGAACAAAGACCAGTCACTAGTGATATACCACAAGGCTCTGTATTAGGTCCTGTTCTATTTAATCAATTTATAAGCAATATAACTAAAAGTTTGTTGGGCAAGGTATGTCTTTTTGCTGATGACATAGGCGGACTGACAACTCATGGGGCCTCCGAGCAATAGGAGATGATGGGGCCCCCTGTGTCCCTGCCTATACTCAAAGCATACCCACACAAAGCCCCACCTTCATATTGCATTCTCCACATTACATGCATTTATCAGAGAATTTCTCTACACTATGTTCAAAATAAATGTTTAAGAAAAAAAAAGTTAAGAAAATAAAGAAAAAAAAAACTTGCATTACAGAAAGTGCAACTATAGTACTTTTCCAAAATGTACCAAAAATAAAACATTTCCAGTGATCCGTAGGATACAGTATTAAAAATCTGAACACAATTTAGAGCAAATAAGGAACAAAAATAAATGTTTGAGAAAAATTAAATTGCCAATTTTAAAAGAGCAAAAAAAAACCACTGCTAGGTCTTTTCAATCTGACAAACTATATTTAACCACTTCAACCCCGGAAGATTAGGCTGCTCAATGACCAGAGCACTTTTTACAATTTGGCACTGCGCTGCTTTAACTGGTAATTGCTCGGTCATGCAATGTTGTACCCAAACTAAATTTGCGCCCTTTTTTTTCACAGAAATAGAGCTTTCTTTTGATGGAATTGGATTGCTTCTGTGATTTAAATTTTTTGGGATATAAAAATGGAAAAAGACCAAAACTTTAAAAAAATTATATTTTCTACTTTTTGTAGAAAAATCAAAAAACTCAATTTTAGCCATACATGTATTCTGCCACATGTCTTTGGTAAAAAAAAATGTCAATAACCATATATTTATTGGTTTGCGCAAAAGTTATAGCGTCTACAAACTAAGGTACATTTTCTGGAATTTATGCAGCTTTTAGTTTATGACTGCCTATCTCATTTATTGAGGTGCTAAAATGGCAGGGCAGTACAACCCCCCCCAAATGACCCAATTTTGGAAAGTAGACACCCCAAGGAAATTGCTGAGAGACATGTTGAGCCCATTGAACATTGTTGTCACTAAATGATATAACATGCCATGGTTATATGTGGGATTACACCCCAAAATACATTCTGCTGCTTCTCCTGAGTATGGAGATACCACATGTGTGAGATTTTTTGGGAGCCTAGCCGCGTACAGGACCCCGAAAACCAAGCACCGCCTTTAGGATTTCTAAGGGTGTCAATTTTTGATTTCACTCCTCATTACCCATCACAGTTTCAAAGGCCATACAATGCCCAGATAGCACAAATCCCCCCCCAAATGACCCCATTTTGGAAAATAGACACTCAAAACTATTTGCTGAGAGGCATGTTGAGTCCATGGAATATTTTATATTTTGCCACAAGTTGCGGGAAAATTACAAACTTTTGTTTTTTTTTACACAAAGTTGTCACTAAATGATATATTGCTCAAACATGTCATGGGCATATGTGGAATTACTCCCCAAAATACATTCTGCTGCTTCTCCTGAGTATAGGGATATCACATGTGTGAGACTTTTTGGCAGCCTAGCCTTTTTGGGAGTCTAGCCGTGTACAGGACCCCGAAAACCAATCATTGCATTTAGGCTTTCTAAGGGCGTAAAATGGTGATTTTACTCCTCACTTCCTATCACAGTTACGGAGGTCCTGAAATGTCCAGATAGCACAAACCCCCCAAATGACCCCATTTTGGAAAGTAGACACCCCAAGGTATTTGCTAAGAGGCATGGTGAGTATTTTGCAGCTCTCTTTTTTTGAAAATGAAGAAAGAAAAGAAAAATGTATTTTTTTTTCTTTTGTCAATTTTCAAAACTTTGTGACAAAAAGTGAGATCTGCAAAATACTCAACAGGCCTCTCAGCACATAGCTTGGGGTGTCTACTTTCCAAAATGGGGTCATTTGAGGGGGGGTTTGTGCTATCTAGGTATTTCATGGCCTCCGAAACTGTGATAGGCACTGAGGAATGAAATCAAAAATTTACGCCCTTAGAAAGCCTGAAGGCGGTGATTGGATTTCGGGGTCCTGTACACGGTTAGGCTCCCAAAAAGTCTCACATATGTGGTATCCCCGTACTCAGGAGAAGCAACAGAATGTATTTTGGGGTGCAATTTCACATATGCCCATGGCATGTTTGAGCAATATATCATTTAGTGACAACTTTCTGTAAAAAAAAAAAAATAATAATTTTCCTGAAACTCGTGGCAAAATATAAAATATTCCATGGACTCAACATGCCTCTCAGCAAATAGCGTGAAGTGTCTTCTTTCCAAAATGGGGTCATTTGGGGGGGTTTGTGCTATCTTGACATTTCATGGCCTCCAAAACTGTGATAGGTAGTGAGGAAGTGAAATCACCATTTTACGCCCTTGGAAAGAATGAAGGCCGTGCTTGGTTTTTGGGGTCCTGTACACGGCTAGGCTCCCAAAAAGTCTCACGCATGTGGCATCTCCGTACCCAGGGGAAGCAGCAGAATGTATTTTGGGGTGTAATTTCACATATACCCATGGCATGTTTGGTATTTAGTGACGAGTTTGTGCAAAAAAAAAAAAAATTGTCATATTCCCGCAACTTGTTGCAAAATATTAAATATTCCATGGACTCAACATGCCTATCAGAAAATAGCTTGGGGTGTCTACTTTCCAAAAAGGTGTCATTTGGGGGGGGTTGAACTGTTCTGGCATTTTATGCACAACATTTAGAAGCTTATGTCACACATAACCCACTTGAAGCCAAAGCCCTTTCTGACACTTTTTGTTTACATGAAAAGATTTTTTTTTTGCTAGAAAGTTACTTTGAACCCCCAAACATTAAATACATTTTTAAAGCAAAGGCCCTACAGATTAAAATGGTAGGTGTTGCAATTTTTTTTTTTACACAGTACTTGCGCAGCGATTTTTCAAACATAATTTTTTAAAAATAAACACACTTTTTTTAACTTTAATGCACTAAAACACACTATATTGCCCAAATGTTTGATGGAATAAAAAAGATGATCTTATGCTAAGTACATGGATACCAAACACGACATGCTTTAAAATTGTGCACAAACGTGCAGCAACAACACACTACATACATTTTTAAAAGCCTTTACAGGTTACCACTTTAGATTTTGCAGAGGAGGTATACTGCTAAAATTACTGCCCTCGATCTGTCCTTCGTGGTGATACCTCACATGCATGGTGCAATTGCTGTTTACATATGACACCAGTCCGACGCTTGCATTCGCCTTTGCGCATAAGCACGGGGAAACAGGTGTGCTTTTTTTTTTTTTTTAATTATGTATTTTGCTGTTTTATTTTATTTTTAAACTGTTCATTTCATTTTTTTAATCATTTTTATTGTTATTTTAGGGAATGTGAATATCCCCTATGATAGCAATAGTTAGTGATAGGTACTCTTTATTGAAAAAATTGGGGTCTCTCCTCTGCCCTCAAAGCATCTGACCACACCAAGATCGGTGTGATAAAATGCTTTGCCAATTTCCCAATGGCGCTGTTTTTATCCGGCAAAACCTTAATCATGAAATGCTCGTAGCTTCCGGTTTCCTAGGCCATAGAGATGATTGGAGCCATTCTGGTCTCTGATCAGCTCTATGGTCAGCTGGGGGACCACCGGCTGCATTCTCGGGTTCCCTGTTGGGACAGGAGAGCCTGAGAAAACCATGGAAGATGGTGGGAGAGGGGGGGCGTTCCCTCCCACTGCTTGTAAAAGCAGTCTAGAGGCTAATTAGCTGCTAGGATTGCCTTTACATGAAAGCCAACCGCTGGCTGAAAAGAATGATACCAAAATGATACTTAAACCTGCAGGCATCATTCTGGTATAACCACTCAAAGTCCAGCAACATACCAGTACGTCGCTGGTCCTGGTTGTGAATACATTGTAATGTTCTTTTTTTCATGCAGCCTGTGGGCTGAACGAAAAAAAGAGACTGATCGGTGGGCATGCCCACCATTAGAATACCGCCCTTCATCCACCCACTTCTAATAATGGGCATACATGGAGTCGCTGATTTACGTATTGTGGGAGCAAATGCCTTGCTGTCAAGATAAATAAATCAGTGCTGCAGCTGAATGACATACCTGCTAAGCATTAGCCGCACAGTCTCTGAGCATCTCTTGTATCATGTCCGCACAGTACCTGACCATTTCTTTTATTAAGGCCGCACAGTCTCTGACCATCTCTTGTATCATGTCTGCAAAGGCTCTGACCATCTCCTGTATCATGTCCGCACAGTCTCTGACCCTCTCCTGTATTATAGCCGCTCAGTCTCTAACTATCTCCTGTATTATGTCCATACAGTCTCTGACCATCTCTTGTATCATGTCTTCACAGTCTCTGACCATTTCCTGTATCATGTCCACACTGTCTCTGACCATCTCCTGTATCAAACAGTACAGTCTCTGACCATCTCTTGAATCATGTCCACACAGTCCCTGACCATCTCCTGTTTATAAGGCCGCACAGACTCGGAGCATCTTTTGTAACATGTCCACACAGTACCCGACCATCTCTTGTATTAAGGCCGCACAGTCTCTGACCGTCTCTTGTATCATGTCTGCCCAGGCTCTGACCATCTCCTGTATCATGTCTGCCCAGGCTCTGACCATCTCCTGTATCATGTCTGCCCAGGCTCCGACCATCTCCTGTATCATGTCGGCACAGTTTCTGACCCTCTCCTGTATTATAGCTGCACAGTCTCTAACCATCTCTTGCATCATGTCTTCACAGTCTCTGATCATCTCCTATATTATGGCCGCACAGTCTCTGACCATCTCCTGTACCATGTCCACACAGTCTCTGACCATGTCTTGTACCATGTCCACACAGTCTTTGACCATCTCTTGCAACATGTCCACACAGTCCCTGACCGTCTCCTGTTTATAAGGCCGCACAGTCTCTGACCGTCTTTTGTATCATGTCTGCCCAGGCTCTGACCATCTCCTGTATCATGTCCGCACAGTTTCTGACCCTCTCCTGTTTTATAGCTGCACAGTCTCTAACCATCTCTTGTATCATGTCTTCACAGTCTCTGATCATCTCCTATATTATGGCCGCACAGTCTCTGACCATCTCCTGTACCATGTCCACACAGTCTCTGACCACCTCCTGTATCATGTCTACACAGTCTCTGACCATCTCCTGTATAATGGCTGCACAGTCTCTGACCATTTCCTGTATCAAACCGCATAGTCTCTGAACATTTCTTGTATCATGTCCACACAGTACCTGACCATCTCTTGTATTAAGGCTGCACAGTCTCTGACCATCTCTTGTATCATGTCTGCACAGGCTCTGACCCTCTCCTGTATTATAGCCGCACAGTCTCTAACCATCTCCTGTATTATGTCCACACAGTCTCTGACCATCTCCTATACTATGTCCATACAGTCCCTGACCATCTCCTGTTTATAAGGCCTCACAGTCTCTGACCATTGCTTGAATCATGTCTGCATAGTCTCTGACCATCTCTTGTATCATGTCCACACAGTCCCTGACCATCTCCTGTTTATAAGGCCGCACAGTCTCTGAGCATCTCTTGTATCATGTCTGCACAGGCTCTGACCATCTCCTGTATCATGTCCACACAGTCTCTGACCATCTTCTGTATCATGTCTGCACAGTCTATCACCCTCTCCTGTATTATAGCTGCACAGTCTCTAACCATCGCCTGTATTATGTCCATATAGTCTCTCACCATCTCTTGTATCAGGTCTTCATAGTCTCTGACAATCTCCATGCCATGTCCGCACAGTCTCTGACCATGTCTTGTACCATGTCCACACAGTCCCTGACCATCTCCAGTATTAAGACCGCACAGTCTCTGACCATCTCTTGTATTATGTCTGCATAGTCTCTGACAATCTCCTGTATCATGTCCGCACAGTCTCTGATCATGTCTTGTACCATGTCCACACATTCCCTGATCATCTCCTGTATTAAGACCACACAGTCTCTGACCATCGCTTGTATCATGTCTGCATAGTCTCTGACCATCTCTTGTACTATAGCCACACAGTCTCTAACCATCTCCTGTATTATGGCTGCACAGTCGCTGACCATCTCCTGTATCATGTTCACACAGTCTCTGACCATGTCTTGTATCATGTCCACACAGCTTCTGACCATCTCTTGTATCATGTCTGCACAGGCTCTGACCATCTCCTGTATTATAGCTGCACAGTCTCTAACCATCGCCTGTATTATGTCCACACCATCTCTGACCATGTCTTGTATTATGTCTGCACAGTCTCTGACCATCACCTGTATCATAGTCGCACAGTCTCTGACCATCTCCTGTATCATCTCCATACAGTCTCTGACCATGTCTTGTATCATGTCCACAGTCTCTGACCATCTCCTGTATCATGTCCACACAGTCTCTGACCCTGTCTTGTATCATGTTCACACAGTCTCTGACCATCTCTTGTATTATGTCTGCATAGTCTCTGACCATCTCCTATATCATGTCCGCACAGTCTCTGACCATCTCCTGTATTATAGTCGCACAGTCTCTGACCATCTCCTGTATTATGGCCGCACAGTCTCTGACCATCTCCTGTATTATGGCCACACAGTCTCTGACCATCTCTTGTATCATGTCCACAGTGTCTCCGACCATCTGCTGTATCATGTCTGCAGACTCTGGGGGGGAGCCTACAGAGGAGTCAAGAGTGGGAGCTCTGCCAAGACAGGGGTCACAGGAGGAGTCAGATGTGTGTGGACTGTGAAAAGGAGAATATAGGATGAAACCAGAGCTGCCAAGCTGTAGCCCAGAGAGGACCGTCTAACTGAGCTCTGCACAGTGCACCTGAAAGAAGGTCAGTGACAGTGTAGCAAGGCCAGTCTGGGGGGGCACTGATGTAAGGGGGCGTGAATACAATAAGGTAAGGGAGCAGTGATCTATAGGTTCATCCTTATATTAGTAACCCCCCCTTACCTTAGTACACTAACTCACAGTCTCTGACCATCTCCCTTATAATGGCTGCACCATCTCTTGTATCATGTCTTCACAGTCTCTGACCATCTCCTGTATCATGTCCGCACTGTCCCTGACCATCTCCTGTATCAAACAGTACAATCTCTGACCATCTCTTGAATCATGTCCACACAGTTCCTGACCATCTCCTGTATCAAACCGCACAGTCTCTGAGCATCTCTTGTATCATGTCCACACAGTACCTTACCATCTCTTGTATTAAGGCCGCACAGTCTCTGACCATTTCTTGTATTGTGTCTGCACAAGCTCTGACCATCTCCTGTATCATGTCTGCACAGTCTCTAACCATCTCCTGTATTATCTCCATACAGTCTCTGACCATCTCTTCTATCATGTCTTCACAGTCTCTGACCATCTCCTGTATCATGTCTGCACAGTCTCTGACCATCTCCTACAGTGCCTTGCAAAAGTATACACCCCCTTGGCATTTTTTGTGTTTTGTTGCCTCACAACCTGGAATTAATATGGATTGTTTGAGGATTTGCGTCATTTAATTTACAGAACATGCCCACAACTTTGAAGATGTTTTTATTTTATATTGTGAAGCAGACAAATAGGACAAAATAACAGAAAAAGTCAATGTGCAAAACTGTTCACTCCCCTAAAGTCAATACTTTGTAGAGCCACCTTTTGCTGCTATTACAGCTCCATGTCGCTTTGGATAGGTCTTGCTACAGCTTACCACTGGTATTTTTGCCCATTCCTCCTTGCAAAACTGCTCCATCTCCTTTAAGTTGGATGGTTTGCGCTTGTGAACAGCAATATTTAAGTCTGACCACAGATTTTCTATTGGATTGAGGTCTGGGCTTTGACTAGGCCATTCCAACACATTTACAGGATTCCCCTTAAACCACTCAAGTGTTGCTTTAGCAGTGTTTTTGGGGTCATTGTCCTGCTGGAAGGTGAACCTCCGTCCTAGCCTGTAATAACACACAGAGTGGTACAGGTTTTGCTCAAGAATATCCCAGTATTTAGCACCATCCATCTTTCCCTCAACTCTGACCAGTTTCCCAGTCCCGACTGCTGAAAAACATCCCCACAGCATGATGCTGCCACCACCATGTTTCACTGTGGGGATGCTGTTCCTTGGGTGATGTGATGTGTTGGGTTTGCGCCAGACAGAGTTTTCTTTGATGGCCAAAACATTCAATTTCAGTCTCATCAGACCAGAGCATCTTCCTCCATACCTTTTGGGAGTCTCCCACGTGCCTTTTCGCAAACTCAAAGTGTGCCATTTTGTTTTTTTGCTGAAAGTAATGGCTTTCTTCTGGCCACTCTGCCATAAATCACAACTCTATGGAGCATACGGCTTATTGTCGTCCTATGTACAGATACTCCAGTCTCTGCTGTGGAACTCTGCAGCTCCTCCGGGGGTACCTTAGGTCTCTGTGCTGCCTCTCTGATTAATGCCCTCCTTGCCCGGTCCATGAGTTTTGGTGTGCGGCCGTCTCTTGGCAGGTTTGCTGTTGTGCCATGTTCTTTCCCTTTGGTTATGATAGATTTGATGGTGCTCCTAGGGATCATCAAAGATTTGGTTACTTTTTATAACCTAACCCTGACTTGTACTTCTCAACAACATTGTCCCTGACTTCTGAAGGTAATTGGTTGCACCAGAGCTTGTTATGGGCTTCATAACAAAGGGGGTGAATACATACGCACATGCCAATTATCATTTTTTTATTTCTGAAAAATAGTTTTATGTATATATTTTTCTAATTTTACTTCACCAACTTAGACTATTGTGTTCTGATCCATCACATATAATTCAGATTAAAAAAACATTGAACTAAAGGCTGTAATGTAACAAAATAGGTAAAAAGCCAAGGGGGGTGAATACTTTTGCAAGGCATTGTATATTATGGCCGCACAGTCTCTGACCATCTCTTGTATCATGTCCACACAGTCTCTGACCATGTCTTGTACCATGTCCACACAGTCCCTGACCATCTCCTGTATTAAGACCGCACAGTCTCTGACCATCACTTGTATCATGTCTGCATAGTCTCTGACCATCTCTTGTATCATGTTTGCACAGTCTCTGACCATCTCTTGTATCATGTCCGCATAGCCCCTGACCATCTCCTGTTTATAAGGCCGCACAGTCTCTGAGCATCTCTTGTATCATGTCTGCACAGGCTCAGCATCTTCTGTACCATGTCCGCACAGTCTCTGGCCATCTTCTGTATCATGTCCGCACAGTCTCTGACCATCTCCTGTATCATGTCCGCACAGTCTCTGACCCTCTCCTGTATTATAGCCGCACAGTCTCTAACCATCGCTTGTATTATGTCCATACAGTCTCTGACCATCTCTTGTATCATGTCTTCACAGTTTCTGACCATCTCCTGTATCATGTCCACACAATCACTGACCATCTCCTATATCATGTCCACACAGTCGCTGACCATCTCCTGTATCAAGACCGCACAGTCTCTGACCATCTCCTGCATCATGTCCACACAGTCTCTGACCATCTCCTATGTTATGGCTGCACAGTCTCTGACCATCTCCTGTATCATGTCCACACAGTCTCTGACCATGTCTTGTACCATGTCCACACAGTCCCTGACCATCTCCTGTATTAAGACCACACAGTCTCTGACCCTCTCCTGTATTATAGCCGCACAGTCTGTAACCATCTCCTGTATTATGTTCATACAGTCTCTGACCATCTCTTGTATCATGTCTTCACAGTCTCTGACCATCTCTTGTATTATGTCTGCACAGGCTCTGACCATCTCTTGTATCATATCCACACAGTCTCTCACCCTCTCCTGTATTATGTCCGCACAGTCTCTGACCATCTCCTGTATCATATCTGCACAGTCTCTGACCATCTCCTGTGTTATGGCCGCACAGTTTCTGACCATCTCCTGTATCATGTCCACACAGTCTCTGACCATGTCTTGTATCATGTCCACACAGTCCCTGAATATCTCCTGTATTAAGGCCGCACAGTCTCTGACCATCTCCTGTATCATGTCCACACAGTCTCTGACCATCTATTGTATCATGTCTGCATAGTCTCTGACCATCTCCTATATCATGTCTGCACAGTCTCTGACGATCTCCTGTGTTATGGCCACACAGTCTCTGACGATCTCTTGTATCATGTCCACAGTGTCTCCGACCATCTGCTGTATCATGTCTACAGTCTCTGGGGGGGAACCTACAGAGGAGTCAAGAGTGGGAGTGCTTCCAAGACAGGAGTCACAGGAGGAGTCAGATGTGTGTGGACTGTGAAAAGGAGAATATAGGATGAAACCAGCGCTGCCAAGCTGTAACCCAGAGAGGACCGTCTGACTGAGCTCTGCACAGTGCACCTGAAAGGAGGTCAGTGACAGTGTAGCAAGACCAGTCTGGGGGGGCACTGATGTAAGGGGGAGTGAATACAATAAGGTAAGGGAGCACTGATCTAAAGGTTCATCCTTCTATCAGTAACCCCCCCCCTTACCTTAATACACTAATTCACAGTCTCTGACCATCTCCTATATAATGGCTGCATTGTATCTGACCATTTCCTGTATCAAATTGCACAGTCTCTGAGCATCTCTTGTATCATGTCCACACAGTACCTGACCATCTCTTGTATTAAGGCCACACAGTCTCTGACCATCTCTTGTATGATGTTTGCACAGGCTCTGACCATCTCCTGTATCATGTCCGCACAGTCTCTAACCCTCTCCTGTATTATAGCCACACAGTCTCTAACCATCTCCTGTATTATTTCTATACAGTCTCTGACCATCTCTTGTATTATGTCTTCACAGTCTCTGACCATCTCCTGTATCATGTCCGCACAGTCTTTGACCATCTCCTGTATCATGTCCGCACAGTCTCTGACCATCTCCTGTAACATGTCCGCACAGTCTCTGACCATCTCCTGTATCAAACCGCACAGTCTCTGAGCATCTCTTGTATCAAACCGCACAGTACCTGACCATCTCTTGTATTAAGGCCGCACAGTCTCTGACCATCTCTTGTATCATGTCTGCACAGTCTCTGACCCTCTCCTGTATTATAGCCATACAGTCTCTAACCATCTCCTGTATTATGTCCATACAGTCTCTGACCATCTCTTCTATCATGTCTTCACGGTCTCTGACAATCTCCTGTATCATGTCCGCACAGTCTTTGACCATCTCCTATATTATGGCTGCACAGTCTCTGACCATCTCCTGTATCATGTCCACACAATCTCTGACCATGTCTTGCACCATGTCCACACAGTCCCTGACCATCTCCTGTATCATGCCCACACAGTCTCTGACCATCTCCTGTATCCTGTTCCCAAAGTCTCTGACCCTCTCCTGTATTATAGCCGCACAGTCTGTAACCATCTCCTGTATTATGTTCATACAGTCTCTGACCATCTCTTGTATCATGTCTTCACAGTCTCTGACCATCTCTTGTATTATGTCTGCACAGGCTCTGACCATCTCTTGTATCATATCCACACAGTCTCTCACCCTCTCCTGTATTATAGCCACACAGTCTCTAACCATTGCCTGTATTATGTCCGCACAGTCTCTGACCATCTCCTGTATCATATCTGCACAGTCTCTGACCATCTCCTGTGTTATGGCCGCACAGTTTCTGACCATCTTCTCTATCATGTCCACACAGTCTCTGACCATGTCTTGTATCATGTCCACACAGTCCCTGAATATCTCCTGTATTAAGGCCGCACAGTCTCTGACCATCTCCTGTATCATGTCCACACACTCTCTGACCATCTGCTGTATCATGTCTACAGTCTCTGGGGGGGAACCTACAGAGGAGTCAAGAGTGGGAGCACTTCCAAGACAGGAGTCACAGGAGGAGTCAGATGTGTGTGGACTGTGAAAAGGAGAATATAGGATGAAACCAGCGCTGCCAAGCTGTAGCCCAGAGAGGACCGTCTGACTGAGCTCTGCACAGTGCACCTGAAAGGAGGTCAGTGACAGTGTAGCAAGACCAGTCTGGGGGGGCACTGATGTAAGGGGGAGTGAATATAATAAGGTAAGGGAGCACTGATCTAAAGGTTCATCCTTCTATCAGTAACCCCCCCTTACCTTAATACACTAACTCACAGCCTCTGACCATCTCCTATATAATGGCTGCACAATATCTGACCATTTCCTGTATCAAATTGCACAGTCTCTGAGCATCTCTTGTATCATGTCCACACAGTACCTGACCATCTCTTGTATTAAGGCCACACAGTCTCTGACCATCTCTTGTATGATGTTTGCACAGGCTCTGATCATCTCCTGTATCATGTCCGCACAGTCTCTAACCATCTCCTGTATTATTTCTATACAGTCTCTGACCATCTCTTGTATCATGTCTTCACAGTCTCTGACCATCTCCTGTATCATGTCCGCACAGTCTCTGACCATCTCCTGTATCATGTCCACACAGTCTCTGACCATCTCCTGTAACATGTCCGCACAGTCTCTGACCATCTCCTGTATCAAACCACACAGTCTCTGAGCATCTCTTGTATCAAACCGCACAGTACCTGACCATCTCTTGTATTAAGGCCGCACAGTCTCTGACCATCTCTTGTATCATGTCTGCACAGTCTCTGACCCTCTCCTGTATTATAGCCATACAGTCTCTAACCATCTCCTGTATTATGTCCATACAGTCTCTGACCATCTCTTCTATCATGTCTTCACGGTCTCTGACAATCTCCTGTATCATGTCCGCACAGTCTTTGACCATCTCTTGTATGATGTTTGCACAGGCTCTGACCATCTCCTGTATCATGTCCGCACAGTCTCTAACCCTCTCCTGTATTATAGCCACACAGTCTCTAACCATCTCCTGTATTATTTCTATACAGTCTCTGACCATCTCTTGTATCATGTCTTCACAGTCTCTGACCATCTCCTGTATCATGTCCGCACAGTCTTTGACCATCTCCTGTATCATGTCCGCACAGTCTCTGACCATCTCCTGTAACATGTCCGCACAGTCTCTGACCATCTCCTGTATCAAACCACACAGTCTCTGAGCATCTCTTGTATCAAACCGCACAGTACCTGACCATCTCTTGTATTAAGGCCGCACAGTCTCTGACCATCTCTTGTATCATGTCTGCACAGTCTCTGACCCTCTCCTGTATTATAGCCATACAGTCTCTAACCATCTCCTGTATTATGTCCATACAGTCTCTGACCATCTCTTCTATCATGTCTTCACGGTCTCTGACAATCTCCTGTATCATGTCCGCACAGTCTTTGACCATCTCCTATATTATGGCTGCACAGTCTCTGACCATCTCCTGTATCATGTCCACACAATCTCTGACCATGTCTTGCACCATGTCCACACAGTCCCTGACCATCTCCTGTATCATGTCCACACAGACTCTGACCATCTCCTGTATCCTGTTCCCACAGTCTCTGACCCTCTCCTGTATTATAGCCGCACAGTCTTTAACCATCTCCTGTATTATGTCCATACAGTCTCTGACCATCCCCTGTATCATGTCCGCATAGACTCTGACCATCTCCTAAGGTGGAACTCTGTGCTGGGTTATTTTAACCTGACCTTGTAAATTAAGAAATATGTTTTTTGACTTTTGTTGCTAGTAGCAGCTGCACAAATGTTATCTATATTTGTGTGCGTATAATATCTTTGAAGATCTTTGATTAAATAATAAATGGTTAAAGAAAATTCTAGAAACTGAATTCATAGTTCAAAGGATTTAAGGCTCTTAATATATGCAATTTATACAGTTAACTTTTATCACTTGAATTATTTTTTACCATTATGGGCGTGATTGGAGCCTCATGTCTAAGGTTTGGCTAAGGCCTTACAAAGCCTAGAGCTGCCTCCGCCTCATTGAATAGCCTGTGCAGCAGCACTCAAACCTGATAGTGAGCTTCAGTTCTCTGTGCCAGCCTAGTGTTCTGCATAAGCATGTGCTTACAAAGAACATTTTGACAGGAGGAGAGATTACCTCATCATTCTGTTTCAGGCTCTCTACTGTCCAGTCAAAGGCATGGAGGCCGGGAGGTGACCTAACCATGTTTAACCGCAGCATAGAATAGTCAGTTCTTGAGCCTGGCTTTGTTGCATGGTGAGGCTATGTAAACCCCATAACTGGATGGTTACAACTGCTCCCTTATATGTATTCCAGCTGTGTATTTAGCAGTTTGTCTGGATTTCAGCTTTAGACTTAAAATTTGCAACATCATAGGCCCTACACTGTGAATTGGCTTTAAGGTTTGTTGGAATCCTACATTATCTTCCATACAATCATCGTTGTTCCCCATTCTAGGGAACCCTAGTTTTCTTCCAGGCATAGAACCGAGTGCATTTAACAGACTTTTGTTGAAGGGCTGCTTTAAGGCCTCACACTTTTTGACTTCTGAAACTTGGCCCACGGTGGCTTTAATGACACAATAAACTTCTGGTAGGTGTTGAAGTTACGCCATTTTTTTCGGATCTTTAGGACCACCGACAAACTATCGACGTCAACAAACAACATTTGAATCATACTGTAATGAAAAGGAATCTCTTTTTCGTACTATTTCTATGATGTATGCCTTGTTAATTGCTCCTTCAGATGACTTTTTGATCCCGGGTCTTAGTAAATGGGAAAGAGATCTTAATAAGACCTTTACACCAGCCCAGCGTCAGAACATTATCCACCTCTCGTTGAACTTAACTATTTGTACATGAATTCAGGAATCTAATTATAAATTATTGACGTGCTGGTATTATACCTTGTCAACTCTTTGCAAATTTTCTCTAGAGGCCTCGGATCGCTGTTGGCGATGCAGAGAGGAACAAGGGACTTTACTTCACATCTTTTGGTCTTGCTCAAAGATTAGACAGTATTGATTGGAGGTACAGAGGATATCTCAAAAATGTACAGATTACCCTATACCAGAGGATGCCACTTTTTTTTTTTTGCTCCACTGTTCACAAATTCCACTTCGGAAATATAAAATATCTGTGCTATGTCACTTGGTCAATGCCGCCAAAGCCTGTGTTACATTTGTTGGAGGGACTCTAAACCTCCCTCCATCTGTGGCAGGGTCCGAAGTATTGGTGGTATGGAGGACCTAGTTCTTTCCTCTCAAGACAGAAAAGAACAATTTGCTAAAAGGTGGTCATCTTGGGATCTGTTTGTATATTCAGAAGAGGGAAGGAGGTTACTAGAGAGCTGTTCGGAGGAGTGAGTCTGCCCCCCCTGTGTTTCTATCAATACCCGCAGGTAATCCGCCCCCTCTGGGAATGGTTTTTGTGTCCCTTACCCCTTTTTTCTTTTTGTTTTGTTTATTTAATTAGTTTTGTTTTTTTTTTATATTTATTTTTTTATTTATTTGAAATAATGTGGGAGGGAAAAAAAGGGAAAAAAGGATAAAGAGCGAATTGAAAAGTCCATGTGGATAAATCATTATGCATTAGTGGTAGTTGCCTTCTAAAAGAGGAAGACAAGATGGAGCTTTATTGAGGCTGGAACATTATGTTTTTTCATGTGGAATATTAAGCTATCCTGAAATGTATTGGAATTATAAGGGATTGTACATGTATTTTTTGGAACTTTATGTCTGAATGGATTCTCAGCCCTTTTGTATAAATAAAGAAATTTAAAATTTGCAACATCAGAAAAAAATTGCAAAGAAATCAGACTTTTCTTGGCTACTTTTATTCACTGGGAAAATAAAATAAGGAAATATAAAGTTCCATTACTAAACTCTGCTGCATGTAAGCTTGCCTAAAGCGAAGTTCCACCCAAAAGTGGGACCTCAGTTTATATGCTTACCCCCTCCAGTGGCAAATTTGGCACCTTACAGGGGGTAGGGGAACGGGTACCTGTTTTTGACAGGTACCCTTCCCCACTTCCGGAAGACAGTGCCGCGGTGCCATCCCTCGGAAATTTTGGGCCCCCCTCCTCCTTCCTCTGCCACCGGGTCAGTAAGAAATCGCAGCGAGCTTCGCCCATGCGCAGTAAGGAACCGATTGTGATGCCAAAAGGCTTCACTGCCGGTTTCCCTTATCATGAATGGCAGCGGCAGCACCCGAGAGCTGATCTGAAAATCGGCTGGGGTGCCATCATCGGGGGGACCCCTGGACAGGTATAATATTAAATGTCAGCAGCTACAGTATTTGTAGTTGCTGACTTTTACAGTTTTCGTGAGGGGGCGAAACTCCTCTTTAACCACTTGCCGACCAGCCTATGTATATATACGGCGTCAGGTCGGCTCTCCTGCGCAAACCGATGGACCCGTACGTCGGTCCATGCATGTTAAACTGCGGCCGCGTGTGCCCGCTGCACGCCGCGGGTCCTCCGGACTCAATGTCCGCCGGCGACTCGCGATACACAGAGGCAGAATGGGGTTCTGCCTGTGTAAACAAGGCGGATCCCTGTTCTGACAGGAGACATGCAAATCTACTGTTCCTGATGATCGGGAACAGCGATCTCTGTGGTGTTCCAGTGAGCCCAGCCCCCACACAGTTAGAGCACCTCCCAGGGAACACAGTTAACCCCTTCCCTGCCAGTGTCATTTATACATTGATCAGTGCATTATTTTAGCACTGATCACTGTAATAATGTCACTTAGCGTCAGATTTGTAAAAATATATAGAAATATATGAACTCCCGCGCTTATGGAGATAACCAAACGAGGAGAACTGCAGCCTCTACCAATAAATCCACCGAAGGTGGAAATAGAAGGACATGGAAAATGGGACGGTAGAAGTGGAGCTGTTCTGATGTGAAGTATTTTAAACCCCTGACTTATGAAGTGAATTCCTGGTATAGTAACTGTACAGATAATGCAAAATAAATGTGCAAATATGCAAATGATCTGAGTGATTATTACAACAACCTGGTGTACTGTTACTAGAAAACAGATTGGTACCAATCCAACCCGTGATTATGATATATTCCTCCTGTGCAAAAACCACAATGCTAAAAACAATTATCTGTTGTGATAATAAATCATGTATAACAACAAGCATAAAACACATATGATGTCCTCTGATAAAAAAGTGCCGGTGCACTGGAAAGTCCAAATATCATAAAAATGTGATTTAAAAATAAATTGACAGGTGCTCTTCACAAACGCTATTCTGTGCTTCTTAAAAGGTGCCCCATAAGAAATGCACTCACCGGAATCATTCACTCCACAAGGAGGTATTACGCCTTCACAGTATTTGCCACTGTGTAGCACACAGGAAAAACCTTTTGGTCCTATTTCAGAACAGTGCCACTTCTACCCTCCCATTTTCCATTAGGGTCAGATTTGTCCGCTGCAATGTCACAGTCCTGCTAAAAATCGCAGACTGCCAGTACCATGTAGAAAAATATAATTGAGGCTGGAACCGCTGCAGCATCTATTGAGAGGTCATCCGCTCTATGTGAGTCCTGTAATGGGAGTCATGTAATTCTGGTGAGTAGGCTGTGTGACAGGTGTTGGTGGAAGAAGACTTATAGTTGCTTTCTGCTGGATAAGGCAACTCATGCACCATTGGAAGTCCTTTTGATGGAAGTTTATGGATATTACACAACTTTATGTTTGATTTTTTGGACACTTATTTTTGGACACTTTATATTTGTTTTTTGGACACTTTATCTATTCCCATTCATAACCACTGAAGATATCTGGTGGTAGTCACACATACAGGAGTTTATTTACCAAAGCTTGAAGGTGCACAATCAGTCTCACTTCTGCATAAAAACAATCAGCTTCCAGATTTTATTGCCAAAGCTTAATTAAACAAACTGAGGTTAGAACCGGATTGGCTACTATGCAGAAATTAGCCTGATTTTGCACTCTCCAGCTTTAGTAAATAAACCCCAATGTGTTTGCACTTATGCACTTTAGAGTGAATATTGCCTAAAGATTTCATATGCCAATCAAGCTATGTCATCCACTTTACCACCATCTAGTGGTTGTTCACGATTCTGCATTTATAGTTGATGTGTATATAGGGTGTGCGGTTTATCACCATTTTTTTTTCAAAATTGTCGGTCTTTTTTTGTTTATAGCACAAACAATAAAAACTGCAGAGGTGATAAAATACCACCAAAAAGAAAGTTCTATTTGTGGGGAAAAAAGACATCAATTTTGTTTGGGTACAACGTTGCACGACCGTGCAACTGTCAGTTAAAGCGACACAGTGCCGTATCACAAAAAATGGCCTGGTCATTAAGGGGGTAAAATCTTCCAGGCTGAAGTGGTTAAGTTCTGCATTTGATACTTCTAGCATCATCCTCTGCATTCTGTGATTCTGCTGACCCCTATGTCACTACAGGATACACAGTGTAGTGGGGGACAGGCATCCCGAAGTGTGCTGGATGGTAAAGATCTTTCAGAAGAGTTCAGGAACAGGACAGGTGTATATATAAACTTTGCTTTGTAGGAAGCTGCCAGTTTCAGGTTTCAAAGATTTCGACAGGGTTGCTTTAAGTGTTAAATACATCATGCAGAACAATTAGGCCCTGCACAACCTGAAGTCATTTGGCAGCTTCGACCCTCGCCTTTGTGACAGAGGCACTGGTCTGCACTGATAAACAAAACCAGAGCAATTTCCAAGCTCAATATTCTGAGCAGACTGCGACCAACCGAATTGACCTGTCTAACAGTATGCGTAAAAAACAGAGGTTTAGTCTGCATTTGCAAATACATGCGTATGCTACAGGCCCCGTCAAGGCACCCCATTTTCTGTAGTCCCTAACTCTAACTTTTAAGAGTCACCATTTGTTTGTATTGCACTGATAACAAACATGACTAAATGATGTAACAAACCCAATGTTCTCTCCATTACTCGTCACTGTACTGTGTCTATTGTGTATTTTTCTCTCCGTTCTGCTAATACTCCTTAGACGAAGACAAGATGATAGATGACCTGCAAACCTGCTAACCTTTACTTCATCATACATTGTGGGTGATTTATGAAAGCCATGCGCCATCAGTAGAGGCGCACGGCGAGGCGCAACGCACATTTCCATATTTACCAAATGGTGCGCCAGTAACAGAGCTCGAATCCCCCATTTACTATAGCGATCTCGGGGCACAGGAGAATGCAATCTGTGTGCCACTATGGACATGGCGCACGGCATCTCCAATTCAATATTGATAGAAGATGGAGGTGTCAATATTATGGGGTGATGTGAGGAAGTTTATTAACAACTGTCCAAGTATCAAATATGCCCAAAATAGAATGAGAAGGTAACTTTTTCAGAGAAAGCCTGCTGTGTCTGCAAGTTCGTTTAGAACTGCGTGAGATCAATGTTAGCAGTGCGCATGCGCAAGCGGCTCTCGAGCTCGTTCACATGAGTTTGTTCACTGCGCGGCCAAAATCTTAGTAAATGTTAAGCAACGCACATGCAATTGCACCTCTAAACTTGACTTTTTTTTTTTTTTTTTTTTACGCTGGTTCACCCTTATGTATTTTTTTTAAGGATATTTGCACACAGGTCATGTTAGCATGGTATGTTGCCAGCCTGTGACATGCACCTTGTTAAAACTATGTAAAAAGACTCCCGCTCCTCCTAAAAGGGCATTTAACCTTCCCCCTCTAATGCGTATGATTTCTTTGGGCTAACTTTTGCTTTTAAAGGGGAACTCCACACTCCATTCTTCAATGCTCTGGTCTCCCCCCTCTAATCCTTTGGATTTCCATGGGCTAGCTTTTGCTTTTAAAGGGGAACTCCACACGCCACTCCATTCTCAAAAGGCTGTGAGCTGCCCTCACCAAACCACATCCTCTTTCAGAGCATACAACAGGGCCAGCTAGGAAAGGGGTGAGAAGAGCGATTGCACAACCCCCTCCTGAACCATACAAGGCCACCTGCATTCAACATAGCTGGCTGCCTTTGGGGCATGTTGGGCTCAGCCCAATACCAACCACAAAGCACCTTATACCCAATATTTTAAAGGGGCATTCCACATTTCATAAAGCCCCATCTGCAGCCCCCCATAACCCCAGCCTAGGGTTGTGTGGAAGAGGCCCTTGTCCCCCTGAATATGGGAACAAGGTGGTTGACTTTTGGGGTGCTTGAGCCCCTCCTGCCCCCAAGCATCCACCCCCTTTTCTTGGGCTGGCTTGCTGTGTGTTTAGCTAGGGGTTTGTTAGTGTGTGGGAGGGGCACAAGGGACACAATATTTTTTCATTTTGGGGTTGTATTTTTCATGTGGGGGTTCTCATTTTAAGCCTTAAAAGACTCAAATGGCTTTGTATGTATTGGGGGGGGGGGGGCAGGATATTTTTTGTTTTGGGTTAAAATCTTTCAGCTGCAATGTAGATTTGTAAGTTTTCTCTAAAGCCATACATCTTTGAAGCAGCATTTTAGGTACATGCTACAGATGCACTACTTTACAGGCAGAGTAAGCCCCCCAAGTTACTAGCTTTTAAGCAATTTTGCATTTTTAAAGGCACTTCTCCTTGTTTTGTTTTGGGGGTTGTCCAAATTGGTGACATTGATATGTGTCCCTCAGGGTGGGACCTGGGCCCCAAACCCATTTTAAGGTGAATAACTAGAATATAAGCCTGCCAAGTGGGGACTAGCAAAATCAAAAAGTCAGTTCCCATAGACTGCAATGGTATTTGTTGTATAACGTTTTCCCATGTTAGGCTCTTTGTTTGCCCCCCTGGACTGGAGGGTGTTTGTCCCATCTGTAATTTTGTTAACAGGTGTACCCACTGGCTCTACACTGTGTCAACTTGGATTTTATGTGTTTCATGGACTGTGCATGTGTTTTCAATTTCCTCGTTAGCACACAAACCTATGTTATATAAAGCTTGCAGATAACATTCTTTACCTTGCCCTAAAAGTGTGTGTGTTCTGTAGGTTGTTAATTTCACTTTGATTTAATTGTCCGTGCTGCATTATTTTGCAAAATCTTCCTCAAGATGTTGTGACTAATAAGTGTTTAAATCCTTAAGAGACTGTCCATTTATGGGCGCAGTCCTTTTAACTCCTGTTAATTTCCTCTGCAAAATGGTTAGACCTCAAAACCATATTCTGTTAGTATCTCAAATTAACATACATGTGTTTTTTGCTTTCCTTGCTCTTTTCCAAGTCCTGTTTTGTTGACCACTAAAATTTGTAGCATGATCAATCCAAGTAATGCATTTTACACTTCATGCAACAGATTTCCCAGCTGCAGTTTAACTAGGCTTGTTTTGTTTAGCATGGCAAAACAAAAAAAGGTGCAATTTGTCTAAAACCTACTTTCCTGGTGCCTTCATGGTAGCATATGCATTGATTGTGCGTATGCTGCCATGGATAGGCACCAGGTAAGGAAAATTACTGGGAGGTCAGTATTCACTTTTCCATTTTAGCGCAGTGGTCCTCAGTCTCAGTCCTCAAGTATCCCTGAAATTGCACTCTAGCACTTTGTTGTGTACATCCCAAATTATTAGGTATTTTGGGGTTTATTAAAGGCAAATCCATTCTGCAATACAAGTGTACTCGCTGTAAATCCGAGGGGAAGCTCTGCTGATTTTATCATTCAATCATGTAGAAGCAAAGATGCTGTTTTTTACCTAATGGTAAAACTATTTAGATTGACCTGTGCCCCCCCCCCCCGCCCCCCCCCCCCCCAGGGAAGACATTGGTAGGGTTTTACCCTCACTTCCTGTTTGGCTTTGTGACAGGAAGTGAATAAATTTGAAGGAGAAACTGGTAAAATTTGGGAGGTGTCTTCACCCTATTAGGGGTGCAGACATCCCCAAAAACTGACAAGACTTCTAATCCCTCTGCACTCTATCACCAAGCAAAAATAAGAAAGGATTTTATTTAGTTTAACTTTGCAAATACACATTCCTAAGTTCAACTGTGATGCATGTCAATGGCCCAATGGTTCCCGGACGTGGTGGCCAGCACACCGGAATGACATTATGCCCCTCCAGAAAGTTGCTTGTACTGCTGCTAATTTCTTCCCACCACCATGCCCCGCTCACTGTTCTCTGAGGAATAGATGATCCTTATTTGCAAATTAAGATGATTTTTAAATTATTTTTACATGGGGTGGTGTTTGTGTGGGTCATGTGTGTATGTCTATTGGCCTCAAAACACACACTTACTTCCTGTGTACAGATTCACTTCCAGGCCAATGTATATTGCTTCCTGCTTCAGTGTGTGTGTATCTATCTATCTATCTATCTATCTATCTATCTATCTATCTATATATGTAGGTTTGTGTGTCCACCAACAGAAAGAAGTTGAGTAGATGCCACACTCCCAATTCTGGAGGCATAATAATGGTCTAAGCACAGGGGTCTTCAAACTACGCCCCTCCAGTTGTTCAGGAACTACAATTCCCATCATGCCTAGTTAGTTCTGTGAATGTCAGAGTTTTACAATGCCTCATGGGATGTGTAGTTCCGCAATAGCTGGAGAGTCGTAGTTTGAGGATTCCTAATCACTCTAGCATGTCTTGAAATAAGGTGGTTTCTCAAGTGGGTCATGGCACATGTACATTCCAAATTTGGCACTTAAGATGGTCATGCACTATGCAATCTGATTGGCCAATCTCTGTACAACTTGATATTTAGGCAAAATAGGTAATAGAAAGACACACTTGAACAATTAATTCAAATTATAGGAAATCAACAAGGCTCTTGCACTAAATCTAATCGGTTTAAGATCTAACTAATTGCAGTGTATGGTCACCTTTAAAGATCAAGATCTGAAAATATACATTTATTGGGTTTAGAAACACTTCTCTGTTCTTTGTAATGTATTGAAAGATTTGGGTAAAAAAAGAAAACAAACACATTTCAAAGATATATTAGAAGTGATAGGAATGAGATTAGCATCAAAAGGGTTAATTAACTGAGAACACTTACTAATTGTCTAACAAGACACATCCAATGAGATGAAATTAGCCAATTGTATTGGGCATGCGGTATTATCAATGAGAAAATCGCAGTTACCCTAGCGACAGTTGCAGTTTACATATGCGGGTATTTATTATCACTATTTGCAATTCAAAGTGCGCTGGTTCGCACGTTCGATTAATGATTTTCCGGCGCACCAATTAATGTATGAACTGGTGCACTGCTTTCTTCTTAGTAAATCGCCCCATTGTCATAAGACACCATACTAATATTAACCACTTGCTTACTGGGCACTTAAACCCCCCTCCTGTCCAGACCAATTTTCAGCTTTCAGTGCTCTCACACTTTGAATGAAAATTACTCAGTCATGCAACACTGTACCCAAATAATTTTTTTTTTTTTAATTTCTGTGATAAAATTTTGCAAATTAGTAATTTTTCTTCATAAATTTTGGCCGCAATTTTTACTGCTACATATGTTTGGTAAAAATAACCCAAAATTAGTGGAAAATATTTGGTCTGTGTGAAAGTTTTAGAGTCTACAAGCTATGATGCAAATCATAAAAAAAAATCACATCTGATGTACTGATGTACTGGAGCACCAGGACAATGGAAACACCCACAAAATGACCCCATTTTGGAAAGCTAACACCCCAACGTATAATCTATTAGGCATAATGAGTCTTTTTAATCGTTCATTTTTTCCAGAAGTTTTTGGAAAATGTGGAAAAAAAATGAAAACGCATTTTTTTTTTACACAAAGTCGTCCCTTTAAAAGATATTTCCAACACATAGCATTTAGATAGCAAAAATGACACCCCAAAATACATTCTGCTACTCCTCGTGAGTATAACGATACAATGTGTGAGACTTCTACACAGCCTGGCCACATACAGAGGCCCAACATTGAAGTAGCACCTTCAGGCGTTCTAGGAGCATAACTTGCACATCTCATTTCTCAATCACCTATTACACTTGTGAAGGCCCTGGAGCACCAGGACAATGGAAGCACCCACAAAATGACCCTATTTTGGAAAGCTAACACCCCAACGTATAATCTATGAGGCATAATGAGTCTTTTGAACAGTTCATTTTTTCCAGAAGTTTTTGGAAAATTTGGAAAAAAAATTAAAAGCATTTTTTTTACACAAAGTTGTCCGTTTATAAGATATCTCTAACACATAGCATTTAGATGGCAAAAATGACACCCCAAAATACATTCTGCTACTCCTCCTGAGTATGGTGATACCACATGTGTGAGACTTCTACACAGCCTGTCCGCTTACAGAGATCCAACATGCATCGTCAGGTGTTCCAGGGACACATAGCATGCACATACCAAGAATTAGACCCCAAAATACATTATACTGAGCAAAGTGTAAACAAAAGATTACCTGTGGTTTTAGTAGCGCAGTTATACAAAGGAGGATAGCACTGGTCCAGGCAGCAGGCAGGGACTTGGTCAGCAACGGCGAACACAATAGTCCAGGCAGCAGGCAGGGATACTGTCCATATACAGTCCAGGGTCAATGCAGGCAGAGATATTGTCAGCAGTGCCAAAAATATCGTCCTGGTAGTATGCAGGAACATGTGGTGTGGTCAGTGCGACAGGCAGAGACATAATGGCAGTAAGTCCTACAGGCAGCAGGCAGAAGTTGGGCCTCATTCAGGACAGAATGGGGACAGGGGTAGAGGCTTCTCCCACCCAAATCTCTTTGAAGCCTCTGAGTCTCCAGACCCTAATCTAGGAATGAGAAAACAAAAAAAATTGTTTTCTTAATCCAGAAAATCAATTCTGGAGCCCATCACATATGTGAGACCCCTGTGTTGAATCCCACTAGTCCAGTAGCAGGGTAGAAGATCAGTCCATGAGGCAGGCAAAAAACATGGTCAAACAGTCCGTCAGTTCCAGATCAGGCAGAGGTATGTTCAGAATCGTTAGGCAGAAGCATGGTCGAATAACAGTCTAGGGTCAGTTCCAGATCAGGCAGAGGGATGTACAGAATTGGTAGACAGAAGCATGGTCGGATAACAGTCCAGGGTCAGTTCCAGATCAGGCAGAGGTATGTACAGAATCAGCAGACAGAAGCGTGGTCAAATAAAAAGCCAGGGTCGGTTACAGAGCAGGCAGTGGCATAAGGGGTGTGAAGGTATGTGATGGCAGGAACTGAGGATTACGTTTACCATACTTCACTAATAATTTATTGAAGTATGGTAACGGCAAAAACAGTCACCTATGCAGAGGCCTGGTTGGGAAGGACATTGGGCACAATAATAAGATGTGTCTCTTCTGACTCCTGCTCTGGTACACACCTTACATTTTTTTTTACATCGTTGGCCTGTTGGTCTGGGAGGGATTTTATCGGGAAAGTGGCATTCGGAGAGTCAACTAAGAACATCTGATTGGATGTTTTCTGGTGGGCTGTTTGGGAAAATAAGGGCAGTGAAAACTTCCTCCTGGTAGCCAAGGAAGCGTTTGGGGTTTTGGGTGGAGTTGCGGTAAATGATGTATGAGTTGTATATGGCCAATTGAAAAAAGTAAATTGTGACTTTTTTTATACCAATGGTATGTCTGTTATGTGTCAAGGTAGACTTCGAGCATTTCCTCATTGAAGTTGACTCCCCCCATGAACAAATTATATTCATAGATGCATTTTGGTTTTTAGATGGGGCCATTCCTTCTGGGTATTTCCACAAAGGTATTATTGTGGATCGAAGACAACATGTAGACATCCCTTCTGTCCCTCCACTTCACTGCCAAAATCTCCTTGTTTCGCAGACTTGCCATTTCTCCTTTTCTCAACTTCTTATTGACAAGACTTTGAAGAAAGCCCTTCCGGTTGTTTTTTATGATGCCACATGCTGGTGTCTTCTTCTGATGAAGGTTGTGGAACAGGGACAGAGATGTGTAGAAGTTGTCTACGTACAAATGGTAGCCTTTCTCCAGTAGGGGGTATATGAGGTCCCAAACAATTTTCCCGCTTGATCCCAAGTAGTCTGGGCAATTTGGGGGATGCAGCTGGGTGTCCTTCCCTTCGTAGACTTTGAAGGCATATATGTACCCTGTGACTCAGTCAAATAATTTGTATACCTTCACCCCATAGCGGCCCTTTTGCTGGGAATAAATTGTTTAAATTTTAAGCCTGCCACTAAATTTAACAAGGGACTCATCCACACATATGTGTTGATCCCGGGTAAACAGCTGGGGGAATATTTCTGAAAAATAATTAGTAGTGGCCGAATTTTGAAAAGCCTGTCATAATTTGGGTCATTTCGGGGAGGGCACTGGGTAGTATCATTGAAATGGAGGAACCTCATGATCATGAGGTATCTGGTTCTGGGCATTACCTTGGAGAAGATTGGCATGTGGTGGATGGGGTGGATTGACCAATAGGAATTCAAAGTGTTTTTTTTGGTGAGTCCCATACAAAATGTGAGGCCTAACAAAACCTTTAACCTTTCCACCGTTAGGTCTCTCCACTCGTAGGGACGGGCATAATAGGATGTTGGATTATTTAAAATAAATTGCTGTGCATACAGGTTGCACTGGGCCACAATGGCTGATAGCATGTCCCCTGTAAAAATTAAATAAAAAAAATTGATTGGGGAATGTTGGCTTCTCCTGAATTAGGAGGAAGCCACAAGGGGTTCTGAAGGGCATAGGGAAGGCTGGCATGGGTCCTTGGCCTTTCTTGCCGAGGTACTGCGGTGCTGGTGGATGGCACTGCGGTGCTGGTGGATGCCACTGCCTTCTCACCAGAATGCCTTCGTTTGGCAGGCAGAATATTTTCCTCCTCTGAGTCACTCAGAGACTCCGAGTTGTGCGCCTTCTCATCTAAAGAACCATATTGTTTGGTGCTCCCAGACAAGATAGTCCTTAGGCCGATACCGAGCTTTCTCCCTAAGGTGGCCACATAATTTCCTATGAACTGGGAGGTCATTCTCCCAGCCTTTCCGGTGGATACAGCTGATGATGAGTGGAGTAGGTTAAACCTGGTCTCTGCGGTTTCAACCTACCTGAAATGGACTAAAAGCTTTGGCAAACAAGATCAGCTGTAGGTTTTCCCAATGGGGTCTAAAAAGGGTATGCCAGCAACATCCAGAGTTGGGTCTTCCTGGTTTGTCAAGACCATGCATATTGCATACAAAGCGCTGGGCCTTCCTCCTCCTTCAGAGATCAAAGCACATTCGACGAGGGGTATTGCAGCATCCTGGGCATACGCGAAGGTCGCCCCTGAGGTAGTTTGCAGAGCAGCAAGCTGGAGAGTGCCCAACAGCTTTTTATTAGGCATTACAAGCTCAATATGGCTTGTCCGCCTGAGGAAACATTTGGCTCTACAGTATTACGGCGGCTGTTGCCCATTAAAAATTTTGAGTAGCATTGCATTGAGGGTTTGGCTTATTTTTTATCCTCCCTCCCTTCTTAATATTGCTTGGTAAATCCCATAGTAGGCTGATATGGGGAGGTCCAGGAATAAGGAAAATTGTTGTCCATACTTACAATATTTTCCTTTCCTGGATCCTCCCCATATCAGCCGGAGGATTCCCACCCAGTTTATCCGCCGCGAGGTGGGGTTTTTTTGAGCACTGGTGTGGGCAGACAGCCGCCCTTTTATGGGCTAGAAAAGAGGTGGTCCTGGATGGGTCAGAGGGGGCAGAGCTGACCCATAGTAGGCTGACATGGGGAGGATCCAGGAAAGGAAAATTACGGTAAGTATGGACAACAATTTTCCTTATTCTCTCCTTCCAGGTCCATATGATTCTAATCCTAGTCCTTTGTTTTTACATGCTCAAGGTATCTTTTGTTGGCGTTTATCCTCGGGTAGAAATAAATACTCATGATATTGACACCAGCATTTATGCTTATGAAGGAGTCAGCATAAAACCCTTCACAAGCTTTATTTAAATCATCTAGCCAATGTATGGTGACAGTTTGCAAAAACAAATTTGTATGTAGTTACATTTGCAAGAAAAAGTTTATGAACTCTTAAAATGTAATTTTTATTTCTGAATGAATAGCTCCTAAAATGCAGTGCGATCCTAATTTAAGTCATAACAAATTAAGTTCAATGGGTTCACAGACCTTATTGCAACTGTATAAATGCATTTTGCATTTACTTGTTATGTATGTATGTTACGATATATTCATTATCGCAATATATTTTAATTATTTCTATCCTACTCCTACTGGGAATGTGACACATTCACTGTCCTGTGAATAAACGCTGCTGTTTCACACAGTTCAGAGCCTGCATTCTGAACTAAAGAGGTGCTAAGAGGAGGAGATTCAGGAAGCGGAGTCAGTACAGGAATCGCAGCTTGCAGGAAAGGTACCATTAGACATGTAGTCCTTACAAATTGAAAGAAAACAGCAGAGGAGAAGCTGCAAAGCATTCAGGGAATCCAGTGGGTTGTGGAAAGATGGGCAGTAGACAGCAGAAGTCACAACATGAAAGGAGATATTTTTTTTTTAATTAAGTTTATATTGGATTTGTCAAAAATAACTATTATTTGTATTGCAATGCTGATGTTACACAAGGAAAGCGTATTTTGTGAGCACAGATTTTCTTTAAAGAAAAGTTTGCTTTGGAGAATATGCACACTGCCATAGTTATTCTGTCTTTGTGAAATTGCAAGTTGTCATGCTAATGCAGTTTTTTTTCATAGTTAGAAACTGTAGTGCTAGAGAATGGTTTAACTCAGATTATTTACTGTGGTCTTATTGAAATGGCCACTTACATAAATACAAGCTGTAATTATGGATATCTTTAAAAGTCAAACCTCTTTACCTTATTTAACTCCATAAAGCAGGAGTTCGGCGACCAATCTTTTTTTTTAAATTTTTTAGGTCATTGAGACACTTTGCTAACCCCAAAATAATACTCACAGTTTGGGTGTAATATTTCCGCCTCTGTCTGTTTTCTTACTGAAGAATAACTTAAAAAATGTGATGCTGGCTGTTTCCATCTTGCTTGTGGGCATGTGAAGCCCACAAGCATTGATTTCCTGGATGCGGTGAATGCTGTTCATTCACGGCTTGTTCACGCGCATGATCATTGTTTCCACACTGAATCTTGGGAAGCCTGACACTAAGCTCCCAGGAGACAGTGCGGCGCCGGGGAAAGGCAATAAACACGCCTTCTCTCATGGGAGGAGAGACAGGAAGTGCCACAATAAAGCACAATATAAAGGTAATTACAGCGATAAAAAATTTTTTCGTGTGGAATTTGAACATCTATGCAATTAACTGAAGGGGGTAAGAGTAAGTTAAAAATTTGAGTGGAACCCCGCTTTAAAGTGTTACTAAACCCGCAACAGTAAAATCAGTCAGTATATGAAGTAAAACATGCTTGTTGGACTGTTTGATCCGGTCTTCTCTGATCCCCTTCTTACACTGCCCCCAATTCATCTGATGATAGTACAGAGCCCTAGGAGGCTCTCTGCACATGCTCAGTTTGGTGTGTATTGCAAGAGTTTTATTTTTTTCTTGGGAAAAGGTCCTGCAGCCTCATAGGACAGTCAAAGGAGAAGGAAAACTCCTCCTACAAGCAGACATTGATAGAAGTCACAAGACTACTATATACTGAGGAGAAAAGGTATTTAGCAGTTTATATTTACGAAAATAATTGAATTTCTATGTTCTGTGGAAGACCAGATACAGTGAATGCAGGGTCCTAGATTTAGTAACACTTTAATGGAAGCCGTTGAATTTTTCAATCATGTGATACAAACAATACAGGCATAGTCACACGGTGACCCCAAGCAAGTATGATGATCAAAAGTTCATTTTTTTTTGCTCCATGTTTGGCTCCAGCACTATGATTTAAAAGGTGTAGGCAGCCAAAAGGCTAACATTTTCAGAAGAAGGCCAGTACAGGCAGCCATCTCTCAGGACAGGCATTTTTTTTAATTACATCGATTATTTAGCATTTTTTTCATAAACTCTCATTGATTGCAACATTGGAAGACATTAATAAAAAACAAACAACAAAGCAGAGGCATATTTTAAATATATATTCTGTGTATTCAAAACCAGTTTTTATTGCAACCATATTTGTATAATGTGTGCTTGTGTGTATACATATATGTGTATATATATTACACACCGTATACAGATAATTTGTACATAGTGGAATAAAACTTTATTCTGTGACTGATTGGAGCGACAACAATAAAATCTGCAGCAGTTAATTGAGATGCAAAGAACATTGAAAGGCCTCTTCGCAAGCATCTCCTGCTGGTACAGTAGTACGACAGTAAGTGCAAAGTATTCTGAAAGTATATACAAGTTTCACTTTGTGCAAGAGAGTTTACAGTGGGAGTGCTACTGACATTTCAGATATACACAACGCATTTCTACCCCCTTCTCATTACCTGTCGTGTCCCAACATTGTTTTGCATGCTCCCTCAGTAGGTAATGAAGAAAGACATCTTCACTTCTCCCAGGTTGTGAACACCTGGGTTGACAATAATTTGGTTTTGGCTCACAAACACTTTTCTCATAATTTTATAAAAGGTAATTACAGCAATGTGTTTATTAAATGTTTAAAGACACTAAAATTTACACTAATATACAATCTATTTCAGGTTGACGTCCTGTAGTCAAAAATAAATGTTTATCCCATGAATTTATTTTCTACAGTGTTTTTCTTTTCTGCCAGAGATAGGATTAAAGGAACTATAAGCGATGTCCAGTCTATTGATTTTAAAGTGTACATGTTAATGAGAACATAAGGAAGCACCTATTTTTAAAAAACATGGACATCAGTGGGCTTTATGCCACAGTAATGTCACCTGTTCCTACCAACCTGATTGGAGTGAAGTCCTCCATGCAAACGGACTTATAGCTGTTGGAGGCAGATCAGATGGAAATATCCACCTTAAAGATTCTGAGCCATTTACGTTCCCTCAATACACAAACCATCTATTGGCTTCACTGACATTTATTAGGAAAACCTCAGACACCCAAGGCAGTACAAGCTGCGAGGGGAGAAAATCACATTTTGAAGTCCTCGGGGTGGGGCAAGTCCAAGCAAATAGACTCACACTGCTTTACAGGAAATCTACTATGGGGAGCAATTGAGCCTACCATTGCTTGAACTCTCCTTCTGAAAAGCTAGTTGCCTGGCTGTCATGCAAACTTTCTAACTTTGATACTTTAGGTCACTGACATGGAATTATGCCCTTTGTTTTTTGAACTGTATACTTGCTAGGGGTCAGTGACTCCAAAATTCACCACCAGGGGGTCAGCTTGAGAGCTTGGAACTTTTATCTTCAAAGGAGTTAAAGGATAAGTTCACCTTTTGTAACACGATACACCCATATTCAGGATGCAACATGTGGCTGTCGGATTGTAGCTCTCAATGAACTATCAGGGTGCAGGTGAACGCTCTAGGTAGTTCACTGAGCTTCCTGTCAGAGTGTAGCCAATTGCCCATATCAGAGGTACAGTCTGAAGGTCTGTGCCCTTACACCCACGATCTGCTGATTGTGGGTGTATTGCCTTACAGATTCCTAACAAAAAAAATAATAAATGCAATTTTTTATTTGCAGGTAAAAAAAATATGCATTTATTATTTTTTGTACAGGTGAACTCATCCTTTAGGCAATGGCAACTTATGCACTGCAGGCAGCTTTACTTGAAAAAAGTGCAGGATTTAACAACAAAAAAAAACATACATACTTGCCTAGGTGGATACAGCATCAATTCAATGCAGTTGTCCACCACTGAATCTACATCGAGAATTACACCGAGCTCAACGACAGCTGATCGCTCAGTTTTTGGGTCCGATCTAAGCACACAGCAGTGACCATCAGACACTGCTCTGCCCCTCCAGCACTCACTGGAGCGCCGGGCTGGGGAGAGGGTAGGTGCGGCTGGCTCAGGCTCTTAGCAGGGCACTGAGAGCCTGAGCCAGCTGCTGATCAGGCACCTGGGGGGATCCTAACATTATTGTCAGGATCCCTGTAGAGGCTCTGTGACAACAGCTGGCAGCTGAATCTGGGTCACAGGAGTGCAGAACCAAGGTGGGGGTTTGGGCAAATTCCATAATGGTTAGACAGCAGTGTCTACAAAGTTTGGCCTTGAGGTGTTTACACATCTTAGTTTTATTTCCTTATGGGCAGCTCCTGAACATTTGGGAACCCAGGCAATTTGCATGTAAATCTGAAACTGCAGTCTACGGCAAAACTTATGACACACCCCTTAAAGAGGCTGAAAGGTTTACACAATGCATTGGGGATGGGGTAATGGGGTGACAAATCTAGACTTAGACTGCAAGTCAGGATTTGCATGCAATCAATGGAAACCGCCTCTCTGTAAAGCCATTATTGATACACTCATTTGAAAATTAGTTATCCTTACTGCAAACTTTAGCTGGAACGCATTTAAAATACAATGCTTATTAACCATTTCTCTACCAGAAATTGTAACACTGTAGATTTATACCATTCATAATGTTTTCTACATCCCCACACAAGAAATAGACTCTCTGTACAACATATTTGTAGGAACCCCATTTGAATTAGAAAGACTGGTCTGCAAAGGCATTTTTGTGATGAATAATATAACTCTGCAACAAATGGACTGATCAACTGGTCAATAAATCAAGGCATCACTAAAATAGATAGTTTATCTTGTGAGTAACAAAAAAAAAGCCATTTATAAAAAATTGATGTTCTGCAACACAACTGTAATCATGTCAACATACTTTAGTTTACTGCAGGTGTTTCATTTTAAATACATGTAAAATAGAATGTAAAATTATTGCTGTTTCCCTGTCTCACTATATGGCACAGAAAATGACCCAGTAGTTTCCAGTATTTTTCCTTCTAATGTGATTTGCCAGAATATTTAATATAGTTCATTTACCTGAACTAACTAGTATTAAAGGGCAAATAAACCTAAAGCACAGGTTGGCTTCTTAAAAAAAAAGTAAAAACTTTAAAGAACAGAATATATCATTGATTATCGATTCATAATGATGAGAAGAAAATGTTCACAGATCCACCAAAGTGCACTGTAATTAGCTTTTCCCAAAACTGACCTGGCTGAACCCATAACACTAAACACCTAGCTGATCAGTGAACACTCTATTGACAAAGGTTAAAAAAAAACAAAGATGAAAGAACGTAAATTATTGCTACTTTATAAAAATGTCATATGCAAAGTCTTGATCGCCATTTTTCACATAGCAGTTGTGTGAACACTACTAATCAATGAGTGAACCAATGTCAAGGACAGTGTAGGCATAGACCAAGATCACTTTTGACATGAAATTTAAAGTGGTTCCCCTCAAAATGGGTAAAATGACTTCACTTATCCTAAGCACACAAGCAAGTCATGCAGCATCTTCACCTCTAATAACTCACAGGGACAGTTGAAGACCGTGTGAGGTTTAAAGGATAAATTCACCTTTTGTAACAAATTTTAGGCTGTAATAGGTTACATATGCACCGGTTCCTGCCTCCAACCTTCCAGGAAAATGACAATGTCCGATAGCCTTTGCAGCTGTCAGCTTGTAGTTCTCATTGAACTACCATGGCGCTGTTGAGCGCTGTGGTAGTTCATTGAGCTTCCTTTCACAGTGTAACTGCCTGCCCATATAGGAGGTACAGGCAGACACACACACAGACAGTCTGAAGGACTGTGTCATTACACCCACCATTTGCTGATCCCTAACAAAAAAAATGCATATTTTTTTACCTGCAAAAAAAAATGTGCGTTTATTTTTTGTAAAGATGAAAATATCCTTTAAAATTAACTTGGTAATTAATGCTATTAAGAAAGGTTGTTTGGTAGCAAAAGTCCTGATCACATACCTAAAAAAACAATTAAGCATCTATATTTTAGGATCTTTATAGCAACAGGTCCTACTCAAAATTGCTTTGAATTGATCAGAACCAAACCTCATACAGCTTTTCCTAAAAGTCAGATTTAAGGGTGCTGCAATACCAAATGCATTACAGATATAATTTTACACTTATTCGACTTGTCCTGCAATTTGGGACTGCAAAGCCGCATGACAAGTCGTACCCCATGATTTCTAATGAGTACCATTCATATCTGTGCAACTTCAAGTCACACCGACTTCAAAGTCGTCTCTGTACTACTTTTGGTCTGACTTTGATGCGAGTTGATTCCCTGAACTCGAGGCAAAATCGCTGTCGTGAAATCATGGCAAAATCGTACAACTTTCAAGTCGCAGCAGTGTGAAAGGGGCCTGAGTTATTGAAACAAACTGATAGTCAATTCCTCTATACCATATAAACATGAGGACTTAAAAATGGAACAGCAGAGTATGCACATTATGCTTGATGCATACATCTCTGATACTGGCCTTATCTCTGGGTTACCCTGGAAATCATCCAGGGATATTAAATCCTTCCCCTGAGGTCACTAGGCATGTATACAAAGGTTGGGGATGGCCCGCTGACATTCTATCACTCCCTAATCTGACGGTTTTTGCCAAAATTAGACAATTGACTCTATGAGAGCCTTAAGCCAACTTGTGTTTACATATTTCAGACCTTTAAGTTCCACATTTTCAGGAGCATCTTTTCTGTGTTCCACACAATGTACTGATTCATGCTGCACAGTAAACACAGACTTGTACATAACAGAGGGAAAGCCAAGAACTTGGGAAGAAGGCTGTGTTTCTAACATGCACATACATTGTGTAAAAAAATAATGCTATGTGGGGACAGACAGAGTTTTACACAGGGAACAAAACGATACTGGATTGGGAAACTTTAGTGTGTTACAACAGGTTAGGCAGAACAATGATAACTGCCAGAGAGATGGAGTAATTGTCATACAATGAATAATGATAAAATTAAAAATGAATGTATATCTCTGTGTGTGTACATAGATCAACAGCAAAATTACTTAAAAAATATTCACTAATAAAAACAGTATTGTGCAGAACCCAAAATAAAAGCGCAGAAACATAAAATACAATGTGTTCATTCTGAAATTCTCTCTAAGCAAGAAGTTTAAAAATTATTTTTACAAAAAGTGGTCAAGCTTTTGTTATTATTGGCAGTAAACATTTTGTTCTCTTTCTCTCTCTCTATATATCTATCTCTCTCTATATATATATCTATATATAGATATATAGATATATAGATGTAGAGATATATATCTATATATAGATATATTTATACTCTGGAACAAATAAATCATCTGGATAGTGAATTACAATATTCTAAGCAACAAAAGATAAACTCTTGTGAAATTAATTTTTTTTTCCATAAACAAATATAAAAGTCAGTCTTTATTTCCCACACTCGTTCTGTACTGGGCTATCCATGCACAACATCAGGTTCTTCACATTCACTCCACTGACAGACATTAGTGGCCACTGTCCTGAATCACTCTGTGTCAAAAGGTCATCAGGAGGCATGACCTTTGGCTTTTGTACATCTCTGTTTCATCTCTGTTTCAAGTAGATATCTTTTTTTAAAGTGACTTTTCTCTCCTCCACAATAAAATACATTTTTTTTTGTATCTGTGTAAGTACTAAGCAGCTTTTTTCCTCTGCAAAAATGGGAAGGCACAGAACACGTCGCAGCTGAGATGAAGCAAGACAGTAGAAGGGTGTGCATCTGTACGGCTGGCTGGATTAAGGCTTATGTTAAACTGCTATGTTCACTCTTGTTGAGTGTTGATCTAGGGTGAAGAAAAAGAAAATGAGGTAAATACACAGTTAACAGTGTACTTCTACAAATCAATTTAAGTTAAAGTGATACCAAACACACACTGTTTAATTTACATTGCCCCTTTTATTTCAGTATGTGGCTGATGGCACTGTAATTATTTTATTTAAAAAAACCTTTAAGTATCCTTTCCTAATAAATATACAGCTGTCACATGATCCAGCTCTCTCCCAGCCTGTCTGCAGGGAAACATAAGCAGGGGGAGCTTATAGTCCTTTACTGCTGGTCACATGGTAAAATGTAAAAAAAAAAAAAAAAAACAGCCTTTGGGATACAGCATAAAAATAAATAATATCATATGTTTTAAATTGTCATAAAAATATATATTTGAAATCAAATATTTATGATTTTTGGCAATACGATGGTGTGAGCGGATATCTGCCAGTCACGGCCTATGTCATACCCCTCCAGCCTGTATCTTAGTATAACAAGGACGTGAAGCCACCCACCATTGTGTTTAGCTGGTTAGTGGGTATGGAGGAGGGAGGGAGGGAGTGGGCTGTAATTTATCACAGTGTATGTGTCCACATGTGTGACTCTATAGCCCCATGGGCTGCTCAGATTTGATAGGGAGGAAATGCTCAGCATACAAACTCACTGAAAACTGAGTATGTGCACAGCTGCCAACACTGCTGAGCAAAATCCCCAAATGCATTGGGGACATGGACAGAAGGGGGCGATAGAGAGCAGCAGCATAAACCAGTTTTTTTTGCAAAATGCAGAAAATTAATCTCATAGTGACTGAGGGAGTATGAACAGCATGTAATACACCATTTATTGATAGTTTGTTATGATCTGGGGTTAGTGACACCTTATTGAATCCATGGTACAGGCATCTACATATTATTCTTAAAAGGACTCACTGGGTTAAAAGAAACATATCAAAATGCACCGCTTGCAATACAGGAGGGTTTATACTCACATGTCCACCCCCAGTACTCCAATCATTGCACTCCTACAGAGTAAAAGTTTTGTCACGTTTGACACATTTCTGGGTTTGTTGGAGGGTCAGTGGAAGGAACCATAACATAAGATAAAAAGATATTCCCACGCTAACCAAATATGTGCGTTTAAAATAAAGTTGCAACACTGAAGGAAATATCAGAAGGAAGGAACCATAACATGCAGCTGGGAATGCAGGCATGCAATACTCTTGGAAGTGTCAACGGTGAAGATTGTTCTGGCCCTCATAGCTCTTATACAAGGTGAAAAATTGGGTGGTAGCGTGTCCTTTTTATTTTATTATTTTTTTTTTTTCAAACACCAATAGAGTCATTTGGGTGAGAACAGCAAGCAAAACCCAAATTCCGTAATAAATTAGTAAAGTGAAGACTTGTCTGTACTGCTGTTGATTTGTAGGAACTTGGCTTGTAAGAATTAAAACAGTTTTTGTCCATCCCGTCTATGTAATGACTTTAATTGAACAAATGTAATGCAACAGCTGGGTACTGCAGAGGTTGCTTAGTTTAATGGTTAACATTGGGGTAAAAAACCTTTTACCACTCCCCACTGGTTAGGGGAAGTTGGTACCCTAAGCCGATTGTTGACCCCGTTGGGTCAGGCAGAAGGGAGAAAGGGGAGAGGGAAGGGGAACAATAAAAAAGTAAATGAAAAATGACCAATAGAGGATATGTAGGACAAGCAGCGACCTGTAGAAGTCACAAACATAACGAATGTATTGCACAAGTATATCTAATTCGACGATTGTGATTGATAATTGCCTCATGCGGAATGTGTTTGTTCGTTAAGTCATGTAACATTAACGCTAAATGTCCTCATGTAATATGGAATTGAACTTGATATGTATGCTGGAATGTAACCATCTGCCTTTTTGTGTTCAATGAAGTTATTTTCAATAAAAAAGATCTGATTTAAAAAAAAAAAAACAGTTTTTGTCTGTGGCAGGAAATTAAAGCTCATCTCCAACCAAAATGTTTTTGTTCTTTTTAGTTTAGTACAAATGAGGTCAGAATATATGTCAGCGTATTATTGCTGTCTGTTTCCCAATTGAAATTTTTCACTTTCTGTTCTGTAACACAAAACCAGACAGTGATTGGGATAGCTCTGACATGTTGCCAAAGATAAGAACAAATGTACATGAATTTAGTAGGGGTTAGAGCATCTGTCAGGATTTTATTGCTCTCCATTTCTTTATGTTCAAGTAATTCTTGAATCCCCTGCATTCATGTATTGGTATCACTAGGACAGGAAAGTGTCAGGAAATATTCACATTGAGGACACAAACAGTAAGAAAAACCTCACAAAAATTCTGACTCTTATATGCTATATTGAACAAAAAATAAGGTTTTGATGTAATGTAAACCAATCTGAAAAAAACTGCTATTTTCGGAATGTTTTGACTTCAATTCAGCAGTTACCGCACATCAGCAGTTTACCTAGTGGTCCTTTTAAATGACCGATATAATGTATATAATGCAACAGTATACAATCAACAAGAAACACACAAAGCTCTCGGGCAACAAAGGTAAGTGGTCACTGCAGAATGGATGTAGGCAGCTTTTGCGGATTCAATTTATTTTGTTAAGGGGTGACACAAAGCTAAGTAATGGCTTCACCAAGTCTTAATGGAGCCAGTCAACTAAATGCAGTCCTTGTCCACCTATTGCCAATGAGAAGTTGGAGTTTGCTATTTATTGCTTTAAAGGAGAAGTGAGGGAAACAGCTACGCTATGATCAGTCATCACTGATCACTCAGTTGTCGGGTCCACCCAGAGCAGACAGCAGTGACCGTCAGTCACCAATATGTGCTCTGCCCTTCCTGCGCTCATTGAAGTACCAGGCAGGAGCAGCTGGCTCAGCCTCTCAGCGGTGCACCGAGAGGCTGAGCCAGCTGCCTGTGAAGCATCTGTGTGGATCCCAACATAATTTTTGGGATCTCACCAGTCTGCAGCGGCTTAATGATGTCAGCAGCTTTAGCCCACTGACAGCCGATTATGGGTCACAGCAGTGTAAAAGTAAGTGCACTCTTGTGACCCACAAAAGAAGCATGGCCAAAAAAAGCTTTGTTCATACTTCACTTTTAAACAAGGCAGTAGCAAAAACTGATACTCAGCTAACTTATCATATATACTCACTGCAGGAAAAAAAAGCTGCAGTAATTAGAAATATACCTGTTAACTGTGATTTTCATATTGGCTCTGTCTCTTCTTTGACTTCAACTCTTTCAACCACTGCGGAGATTCTCCTGTAGCTCTGAAACAGAGAAGAAACAAATCAAAAAACTCTCTAGAAAAACGGTTAAAAGAAAAAGATAAACCTAGGGAATAAACAGCCTTGATTTACCTCTTGTGAACCAACCATTGTACTTAAATGGCCTTTTCATTTCCCTACTGTTCTTGTTTAGCCACATTCATCAAATGTAGTCTTGCCATTTCAGATGTGCAGACAAGTGTAACTGTATTCTAGCACTGCATTTAAAAAGCTTTGCAGATGTACACAGAAAAAAAAATGTTCTGTTACATATTATTCATATCTCTGTGTTGTCAGAAGCTCCATGTAAGGAAAGACTTGCTCAGAAAGCCATTTGCCTACATAAGTGTCACTGTTAATACAACCATGTCAATATACAAAATTTTAATAATTAAATATTACCTGTTTAAGGGGAGTATAAATTCCCCATCTTTCCTGCTGCCCATGCCGCTGAACACCAATCCGACCCTGAAAAATCTGTGAAGTCCACAGTCCACAAGGGTACCTCCTGTGACACCTGCGGCTCTCAATGGTCCCTTTTGCTGAATTTCATTTATTACAGGCTACTGTGGTTCACAAAGGTGACCTGCGCAGGGTTGGTAAAACTTTAGATTTCTGTACAGCAGAGACAGAGACCACAGGAACATATGTGATCACTGGATTTGGGGCAGGTATTTTTTGCACTTATCAAAGAGATATTACAAAATGCTTTAAACTATACAATTATGATTCGCAAGGATGCAAATAAGTGGAGTTGAGGCAGAACTAATGGGGTTAATATGCACCTTTCCAATGGTGCCACGTCAGCATCTTCTCCTTTGTGACAGTTTTCGGCTGTCTTCCTTGGCCGGCATGGGGTGATGTCACGCCTGAGCACGCACAGGAGGCCATCATTCTGGTACACAGAGACCAGCCTGGTTCTGTAAGCGGAGCTGTGCATGTGCAGGTCACTTTTCACAGCCAAAGAGAACAGTGAGCAGGCAGGCATTTCACTGCAGAAGAGAGATCCTCTGCAATAAAAGCCTGCCTGATAATTATTTGTTACAGCTGAACTTCAGTTCTGCTTTATTTGTTAGGGTTTTCAAACTCTTTAAGGTGTGTACCAGGCAAATGCTTTAAAGAAACAGGAATGCTGGGGTGGTTAGGTTTAAAAAGTGGATTTGTGCTTTAGGTGTAACTGGTATATGATGTATATACAAAATGTCAGTACTGCACAATTAGAGGTAATCAATGTAACAATCAGGCTATGACTGCACTAAAGAATAATATTCTCAGTCAACTAACTTGTCTAGCTTGTCTGCAGAGGTTGGCAGAAGTTTGACGCCCAGTGTTCCATGTGGTAGAGGCGATTTTGGCGACTTAGTAACTTGGGGTAAAGATTCACTACTGCTTTCGGCATCTTGCCTTTTCCGAAGTTGTGCCTATCGAAAAAAAGCAATTAAATATAAAAGGCAATCACTCACATTAAGGAAAACAGATTTAAGTTCATAGTGTGCTCATTGCTCAATTTAGTATTCCAGTTGTACTACACTAGCCATATTTGAAATAGAATGTAAGTAATTACTTCATCTTTTTGCAGCATTTACACCAATAGTCTCTTGCTAGATCACCATCACTATTGGTGCACATTTTGTCACAGCCCCAAGATAGGCAATCTAATTTTTTTATAGCAGTCTATGTTCTTCTCCTTATATTTACAATTAAAAGTGTTTATTGGCTTAAAAATGCAAACAAGGTGTCACAAACGCATATCATTATAGTAAATGAACAATGGGAACTGCTATTCAGCAGCTGTTTACATCTGTCTAACTGTTCAGATATAACAACACACACAAAGCAATAAAATAATTTTAATGGATTGCTGGCAGGGGACCCCAGAAGAGGAGGATCAAGGTCACTCAGTCCAATATCCTTGCACAGAGTGCTTTAATTTAGACTATTAGTGCTTTAATTCAGCCTAAATTGCTCTAGTAAGCCTATTCCAAGCCATAGGCTCTTGTCCACCTCTTATATAGGACATAGATTTAGTTATTTAATTTATAATAGAGATGTCCAAGGTTATGCACAACAATCAATCAAAGGAATTCATTGCTTACCATCAAAGTTGAATGGTCCATTCCTGGGAACATTGGCATTCGTGGTGAATGAACAGAGGACCGCTTGGGTTTTTCCTCCTCTTCTTCAACCTCTTCCTTTTTTTCTGGCTTCTCTTCTAAAATACAAGAGAAAAATGCATACCGTACCACTCTGGTTATTAATCGAATTTGAAATGGATTAGGGTGGCTTTGCACTTAAGTGCTTAAGCTGCTGGGTGGTGTACCCACAGTTTTGGTGCAAATTAGCTACGCTTTGCTTCAAACTTCTATTATGTCCCCCAGTTTTGATGAGTTTTTGCACCAAAAGTCCTGCATGCAAGACTTTTGGTGCACTTTCAGAAAACCAAAAAAGCAGGACATAACAGAAGTCTATAGCAAAGCGCAGCTAATCCGCATCAAAACCATGGATACACTGCGCTGCACATACACTGTGGCCAAAAGTGCACCAGGGTAGTGTGAAGTCGCCATTATAGTCTACAGCAATGTCCCACTCAACACTCCAACAAAGACTGACCAATAATGTTGCATTGGCACTAATTTAAAGTCACAAAAGTATATTGTTTACCAACAAAATCTTCACTGACCAACTAAATTGTAATGAAAAGGTTGTACGTTATTGAGAAACCCTTCTGTACAAGTACACTTTAGGGGAGCCTTCCTTTCTCTAGAGGCTGCTAGCGGTTCACTGAGCAGTGAGAAATTTTTGCTCATGGATAAGCTACCAACGATCTTTTCAGGTATCTGTATGGGTGTGATTCTTCCCACTGACCAGCAGTGTAATGCCTGGTACACACAAGCAGTTTTTTTTTTCGTTCAACTCAGGGGGCTGAACAGAAAAAAAAACTAGGGGCTCACTGTACTAACATTGCATCTCCTCGCTGAGCTATTGTGTTCTAACGAAGGAACTGCCCCCCCACCCCCGCCCCCGGCTGCCAGTGCTGATTGGATGCCGATCGGCTGCTGGTTTTCCAGCGTGGCCGTTTGACAGAAGGTGGATGTTAGGCCGGCTTCTGTCAGACAGGCTGCTGTACACACTGGCTGAATGTCGGATGGTTTCTGTTGACCCAGCTGATATTTCCCCACTGTCCACTAATGTAAGCGGCCAGTGTTTCCAATAACCATTCTTTTCACTGAGCACCAGCATAAGGGAGTATTCTTCCAACTGATCACCAATGTAGGGAAGTGCTACAATTTTTACTGTGTTTATTATTTATAATATTATTTTGAGTTTCGTGTCATTATTATTTCTGAAAATAATATAGCTGTAAAGAGCAGCCAATGGTGTCTAATATGCCAAATTCCTTTTTCTTTTAAGCTTGCCAGTGTCTGAGCTGTAGTTATAATAAATCTTGGCAGAGGTTCGCAGAGACCTGAAAGCTATTTCCGGGGCAAGGGTTCCCCCGTGTTAAAAAGGATGCACTTTATATGGTAAAAACCTTTTTTTGTGGGAAAGTAGAGTGTGTGTGTATATATTTCCTCAAGTGCCCTTTAGCTTACAGAGCACTAAGCCATTTTTTTAAATTGTACTTTATAAAAAATTCAATACCTGTAGTATCACTATACATCCAAAGGTTGTCTGTGTCCTCAATCACAGCTAGTTGGCTACTTGATTGCAACAATCGACTTCTGCGCTGTAACTGACTTGGTGCACGGCGCTGACTCCTCCGACTTAACTGGACTCTGTTCTTCAGGGCTGTTGAGTCCAACACTGATGTTTGCTGTGGAAGAAACAAGAGAGATTAACTTCCTGTTTAGCTGCAATGAATTAAACGACATAAAAATTTCCCCTTACTTCCTCTGTTAGGACTGCAGTGATGGGAAACACTCTCCAACACTGACACAGACAAAAACACAGTTTAGTAGAGCAGGAAAGACCTTCCTGCCCTGATGAAAATTATACAGACAGGGAGTGACAGAAAATCAAATCTCCTCAATGGACATACTGTACAGGCCTAAATAGAAAACTGACATTTTACCTTTTCCCCCACGCTATTCAGAAGTAAAAGAAATATTTTTGAGTGGAGTAAGGTCTCATTCCCACAAGAGCGTGGTCCATACAACATGAAGGAGCGCCTAGTTTATACAGCTGAAGCTGCATACAGTTAGATCATATTTCTTTACGTGGACGCAACAGCTGTACAGATACAGCTAGTCACTCGCAGGGTGCATGCAGCACCAGCCACATATACAAGGTGCTCATTTACGCAATATGGGCACATAAGCCCCAAGTTTAAAAAACTGAAGAACATCTATGTCTGAAAAGAGACATCCTAAAAAGTCATTGACTATTGTTAGGGAATGGCTATGGCAATACGAATATAAAGTTGTCTGTTCCGCATGCACCTCTTCAATGTATTTTGCACAGAACTCTCACCCAAGAGCAAATAAACCAGAAATAGAACATGACTTTTCGTATTTCATTCCATGCCCACCCTGAATGTTGTGCTGAGGCACAATATGAACCGATGTTCATATATTTTCTTAATTCCAATCAAGAAAGCTTCTTTTATCTGCAGAATTTGCATATCGGCACTGACCCAGGTGAATCAGGCAAATCCATGGAAGTTAGGGTGTCCAGTTCAGAACCCCTATGAATAAGTTGTTAAAAATGAGCAACCCCAGGAATTAGGCCATCTTTGGAAAAACCATTTGCCTCCAATGCATGTTGTGTTGCACAAACTAGAATTGGAAGGTAATGCAAAAAAACATGAGTTTTGGAAAGTGGCCGAGATGGTAATCTAGGATCCCTATGGATTTTCTGCTAAAAACAGTTGATCTGCAGACATACAGGCAGCAGTGGGGAAATGTAAAGCCTTTTAGGACAAGTCAGTAAAAATATATATATTTTTTTAAAGAAAGCATGTGATGTTTCAGATGTTATATTTGCATTATATAAATACATTAAAAAAAAAATGTTAGATATAGATATTATTTGCACTATATAGATGTTAAGAATACTGAAGATGATTGGAGTTTCAAGCTTACATCAATGAATGAGAAGTCAGCTGATCTGACTTCAGAAGGTGTGCTTTCAGTGCCTTCAATGGAATCCAAATCCATGCTACAACGGTCCAGACTGCCGTCCCGGGCTTCAGTGATAGAGTCATGCTGGTCTGTTTCAGTATGGGACAGTGAGGACAGGCGACTGTGTGAATGCTGCTTACGGCTGCTGTTATCATACGATGGCGAGTCAGTAACACAGCTGAAAGAAAGTATAATTAAATCAACATACATACGAACAATCAACAAAGAGTTTAAAGTGCAATGGTAAACAATTTTACGTTTGACATATTTAATTGTTCTATGATCTGTCATTTAAAATGTCTAACTTCTAAAGATTGATGTAACCACTTCTTATAGATTGTGCCCTACTACATACAGAGACATAGACATCAATATAAAAAAACCTCTCCTGGCAAAATGAGTATAAATAAATAAATATATGTCTAGGTCACGTTGTCATCATCATGTCACATCTTGTAACACAGAAATTGGGTTCTTTCTGTCAATTACCACTTATGTTATGAAAAAGAATTACCGCAAGTTGAACAGTAGAGGGCATCCAAGTCCTTCAAACACAGCTATAATTGTAAGGTGCTAGTTAAATAGCACAGACCCAGCCAATAGGCAGAAACAATCAGACTTGCAACTTGTCTTTTTTCTGACTCATTCCATACTTATAAACTATGTAGGCTGATTTCATTATCTTTTCTGAAAATGCTAGTTCCTGGCTGTCGTCATAATGATCCAATGTCCTCAATACTGTTGCGCTAAATGGGAATTACACATGCACAACCAGAGTTCTGCCTTTCCTTTTTTTTTCATGCTTGTTTCAGCTTAGTGATTCGACCTAATGAAATCAGACAGCCAGGCGACTAGCATTTTCAGTTCACCCATGGCAGCCTCGATATTTCTCCCAATATATGTTTGCTTTAAGGAAGAGCGTTTTATAATGATGTAATACAAAATACCCTGTGAGACATTCCGACAATGTACTGGGTGCAATCATTCCCACCATCTAACAGACATCAGTATGACGCATGCATGTTGGGAGCACACAATGGTTTACAGCCTTATGGGTAACATGTTCCACAATGTTAACTTGAAATATCACTATACAGATTGGCCAGGTTGGATTTTTGCAGCTGGTAATGCTGCCACGAAAGATGAATCAATTCACCCTGCATAGTCATGCCAACTCAGATAACACAGACAGCACTTGGCAGTCAGATTATGCATAGCTGTCATATTTGATTAACATACAGTATGTCTATAACCAGCGCTATACAGTATCTCACAAAAGTGAGTACACTGCTCACATTTTTGTAAATATTTTATTATATCTTTTCATGTGACAACACTGAAGAATCGACACTTTGCTACAATGTAAAGTAGTGAGTGTACAGCTTGTATAACAGTGTAAATTTGCTGTCCCCTCAAAATAACTCAACGCACAGCCATTAATGTCTAAACCGCTGGCAACAAAAGTGTGTACACCCTAAGTGAAAATGTCCAAATTGTGCCCAATTAGCCATTTTTCCTCCCCGGTGTCATATGACTCGTTAGTGTACAAGATCTCAGGTGTGAATGGGGAGCAGGTGTGTTAAATTTGGTGTTATCGCGCTCTCATTCTGGTCACCGGAAGTTCAATACGGCACCTCATGGCAAAGAACTCTCTGAGAATCTGACAAAAAAAAGAAAAGAATTGTGGCTCTATATAAAGATGGCCTAGGCTATAAGAAGATTGCCAAGACCCTGAAACCAAGCTGCAGCGGTTTAACAGGACAGATTCCACTCAGAACAGGCCTCGCCATGGTCGACTAAAGGAGTTGAGTGCACATGCTCAATGTCATATCCAGAAGTTGTCTTTGGGATATGGACATATAAGTGCTGCCAGCATTGCTGCAGAAGTTGAAGGGGTGGTGAGTCAGCCTGATAGTGCTCAGACCATATGCCGCACACTGCATCAAATTGGTCTGCATGACTGTCATCCCAGAAGGAAGCCTCTTCGAAAGATGATGCACAAGAAAACCCACAAACAGTTTGCTGAAGACAAGCAGACTAAGGACATGGATTACTGGAGCCATGTCCTGTGGTCTGATGAGACCAATATAAACTTATTTGGTTCAGATGGTGTCAAGCATGTGTAGCGGCAACCAGGTGAGGAGTACAAAGACAAGGGTGTCTTGCCTACATTCAAGCATGGTGGTGAGAGTGTCATGGTCTGGGGCTGCATGAGTGCTGCCGGCACTGGGGAGCTACAGTTCATTGAGCCGTTCGTTGCCAGCGGTCTAGACATTAATGGCTGTGTATTGAGTTATTTTGAGGGGACAGCAAATTTACATCGTTATACAAGCTGCACACTCACTACTTTACATTGTAGCAAAGTGTCATTTCTTCAGTGTTGTCACTTGAAAGGATATAATAAAATATTTACAAAAATCTGAGGGGTGTACTCACTTTTGTGAGATACTGTATGTAAAACAGATTGAGAACAAAATGCTTCTATCATCTGTGTTTGTCTATTGTCATCTCCCCCGAACATTTCTGTTATTTGTCACTTAGAAACTGACTATAATGATCTGGAAATTACCATTATTAATGCAATATATTGTTATACTTGAATACACTTATTTCTTACAGTTATTCGTAGTTATCTGTCCTTGTGTTTTGTGAAATGTTCAGAAAAATCTAGGCTAAAAGTATATTTGAGAAAATGTGATCCCATGTATAGAGCCACAATAAATGAATAGTGTAGGTACCAGGTTTGCGCCAGAAACTAGGCTAGTTTCTAAAAGACCCTTATTGCCTTGTCACTGTTACCCTAATACAGAGATTTGTGAATGGATGTGCTGAATGGCTGCACAGGAATGATACAAGCTGGGGGTGCAGGGGCGCTTAACCATTAGCACTCTGTATTTGGACACATGTGACAATAGATCACATGACAAAGCTCTGGAGTCATGGGAAAACATCTATGAACAGCTCTGCCATTCATGCTCTGCATTATGGTGAGTTTGTGGCTTATAAAGTGAATATATGTGATGAGGGTGATTGTGTAAGAAAAGGGGCCTTTCATCTTCAATGTAGAACTGTGTAACCACTATGCTACCATGTGTTAGGGCAATACTACCCTGTTGACTGCTAAAGAACAATTCATTTAATTTGCTTTTTTGATTACTAGTATTCTGTGCAGCATTTTGTATTTCAATTGCTGTATTACAACAACTGGTGCTATGCTCAGATCTAAATTATTGCACAATGTGGAACAGGCATTTAGATAGGGTTAAAGCCTTAGAACACCGCAATATAAACATACCGACGCCAAGAATGGAAGCAAACCCACAAAACAAACAGAACACATATACTCCATCGCTCTAGGGCTTTGTATTGGGATTAGGTGAAAGTACGATCATTAGTTCAGCATAGAAATCTAGGAGGGGCCATAACTGTTCACTGATAGTTCTCCAGGGCAAGAAGAGGTAGCCAAGCCTAACAGCATTGCTCAATAACAGTGCTCGGCAAAAGCATAACAATTACTTCAGGTAATGTTGGAAAGAAATCTGGCCAATACACTGCAAATGTTCTTGAAATACTAAAAAGGGCCATCAATGGCGATGTTATAATGTCTTCACGTAAGGTTGAAATGCCCATAGACAATTCTGAAATATTCATGTACTGACCCTATGCACTGTTATATCTGGATGAGTTGTCTTCATTCTATTAAGTACTATATGTAGAGGTTTTAGAGGATATTGAGGTCTTACTAAAAACATGATTTAACTCCAGCAATTACTCTAATGTAAGCTCTAATGTACTAAAGAGCATTACATATCAAAATCATTAAGAGGATCAAGTTTCCAGAACACGTACAATGCAGTCAGCAACTGTAAACTTACTTCTACATCCCCCTTTTTTTTATATGCAAGATTTTCATTTAAACGTATTAAATACAAATGAAATGCAGCATATGGTGCACAATAATGGAAGTAAGAATTCATATCCCATTAGCAAAAACAAGTTGGATGCAGATAGCAAGATGCTTTACATACTGTATACGCACATTAGACCAGTAACATAATCAACAGGACAGTTTTTTCATACCTTTGCACCCAGCTCAACAGATTTTGCAGGGATTGGAGGAGGGAGAGATCAAATATGGGATAGAATGGGATGGGGAGTGGTTCCCAAGGGTTCTGGGTAAGCGATGATGGGTCTCCGGACCCAAGTAACAATGGATGGTACTTTGGGGTTCAATAAGTGTAAGATCAAATCCTAAACGGGAGAAAGTTGTCCATTCAGGGCTGCCATATTTTAGCATATTAAGGGACGCTGTCTTGTAGAGTAGCTTCAATTTTGACATCAATCGGGCATGGGTGATCTGATTCTTAGCTTCAATGAGGGCAAGGATCGATGTTCTTCGGGCATTAGCCATTGTTTGTTGTGCTGCAGTTGTGAGTTACAGGAAAAGTTTAAATTGTGTGTTAGTGGTGTCTTGGGGAAGGGAGAGCGATTGTTGGGTCCAGGGTGATGGTCCTGTTAAGCCCCTTGGAAAGGATAAAGATCTCCAACCAGAATTTACTAACTATTGAGCATGTCCACAATACATGCAAATGGACTCTCATTTCTTTGCAGCCCCATGAACAATATAGAAGAATAATTCATGCAGGGACCAAATACCATTGGGAGAGGACTTTGGGCCATTTCTCAGGTTCTATGGTGACACTGAGGTCAGTCTCCCAGTTACTAACATAAAATGGGGGTGTGGGTAAAGTTTAGAACGCATCAAAAGGTGTTAGGATAAGGCCTGGAAAGCGGGGGTCTCTATCGCACATATGCTTGAAAGCAGTGAACTGGTCCATGGTGAACAAAAGGCTGTGCTAGAGTGAAAAACATTTATAATTTGTACATAAAGATCTCAGCAGCTGGGAGTTTGAAGCACTGACATAGTGTTTGAAAGGTGAGAATCCTGTTGGGACCTGCTGAGTGGTGCAAGCTGGTTAGTTTTAGGTCTTCACTAGGTTCAAAAAGAGGCGGGAGAGATATAAGCTGAATAAAATAAGGGGTTCTGCATAAAAGAAAGCATTGGAGCATGTGGGGAGAGAAGTCTGAAGCACAGTTTAATATTGTTCCATAGAGCGAGGAAGTGTAAGGTGAAGGGGTTTAAGGGGAATTTGCGATCCTTTGGGACTATCAAATGAAGGTTTTTGATTGTTAATATTTTGCAATGCTAGTATTTTATAAGGTGCCCCAGGACGCCATGTGTCTACACCCCCCTTTTTTAATGTGGATGCCAACCAGATGACACAAACAGAACCATACACATGTAGGGTATGTCAGAACTTCAGACTACGCAAAGTGGACTAGTATTAGCACACATAACCAGCTTGAATCAAATGGTTTGCTCATAGCAGTAACACTGGGTAACTGCAAACTGGTATTTGGATTGTATTTGTGTTACATTTACCTTAGGTAAAGTTAAAGATTATTAAAGCTAAGCTCCAGGTGAACAGCTAAATTACACAGGTGAAATAGATATAAGAGTCTGGTTTACCCTGTCAAATAATTCAAATGTGTCAATCCAGTCCAGGGATCTGCACAGTTTTGCCACACAGAACAGGCACAGGTAGGGGACGGAACCTGATCTTTCTCTGCTGCACTTTCACTTTCACATACAGGCCTCCTGCTTACCACTGGACAGCAAAAGAGAAAACCAGCTGACTAATGAGCTTATCTCTCTGTCACTCTGCTCCTTCCTTCTATCAGCATTCTCCTTGCACTGCAGCACACCTGATTGGCTTATTTTGCTGAATCCCTGACTCCTCCTGTGAGCTCTACTGTACTACGAGATGCTGATACCAAGCCCAACTAGGATACATTTACTTTTCTATACCACCTTGTTTCCTTGCCCACCATGAACCACAAAACTCTGCCCTGGGACCCTTTCTTTGCTATCTATATCTAAAGTTATAGCCAACAGATTCACGTCACCAATATCGCTTATATAGAGATGAAACTTCAATAAATCTGAAGGCTGGGTTCACACCAGTGCGAATTAGATGCGGGTTTTCCCGCATCCAATTCGCATGTCAGGAGATTGTGACCGGAGCCGCTCCGGAGATGTGTAAACCGGCTCCGGTACGAGTTGCACAGCAGTCCTGTGAGTCTTCTGGTCCATTTCAGGTACAAATTCAGCCAAAAATTTGGGCTGAAATCGGACCTGAAAAACGGTGAATGGAGACGCACTGGACCCTCTGCTGTGAGCCGCTCCGTTCCTCAGTGTGAACCCAGCCTTAAGCTCCAGATCCTTTCTTTTAAGAAGATTTGTTTTTTTTACATCCATATTTCAGGCGCTCAAGCTTCCTTAGATTCTATTCACACCCCTGCACATGCAATGGCTGCACAAATGTTTTTGCTCATCCTGGTGCATCGCGTGTAGGGATGTCCATTAAAGAAGTGCAAGCACCTTTTTTTAAATTGTAACACACCAAAACCCATGGCACTTTGTGTTTTGGCTCACAATTTTGCACGAACGTTAGCAAGGTGCTTTGGGGTACAATTAAGAATTAATGACACTTCCATACATCTGCAGAAGACCTGCGCTTTTTTGTGTGTTGCAGGAATACATGAAATTTTGCATTTGTTTCTGTATCGCATGGGTGTGAACCTAACCTTAATTCTTGTATAGACAAAACAAAACCTGCATTTTTTTTTTTCATTCTTTGCTTGCTTCTCTGCCCAAAACAATAACTACAAGAGCGGCAGAAACATTTACATGAGTTTGCTCACATAGGAAGAATTTATTGCAGTCTGTTCAGAATTCAGGGTACAAAAACGTTCTGCTTACCAAGGGATCTGTAATTATCCTTTCAGCCCTGATTACACAGCTCTGCCCTACAGCACAGTCCTGTATAGCAAGGAAGAGGACCTGTTCTTTCTCTGCCACAATTTTGCTTAATCATCCCCTCCTCACCATACTGCAACCCTGTGACTGGACAGTGAAAGGAGAAGCAGCAGACTGATGAGCTCATCTATCTGTTCTGTCCTATCACAATGCTCCTTGTATTGCAGCACACCTGACTGGCTCTCTGGGCTGCATCTCCCCCCTCTCTGAGCATTGCTGTAGAGACTGTACAGTGGACTGCAGGAAAGTGATACCAAGTCAAATTCAGGTACTTACACTGCTTGCATTAATCATACATGTATTTACACAAGAATGATTATGAGGCTGCATTCCTTTGTGTCTTTTATATCTGCTTGGAGTTCAGCTTTTACAGGTTGCAGAATCTTTGTGTTTGATAAAATGCTTCAGACATTACAGCACTATTTCAATCTACATTGACTATTTTTAATCCTCATGCTGCTAGCATTAGTAAATAGATAGGAAAGTATCATATTTACTTGTTTTCATTTTTTTTTTTTTACATTTCTTCAGTTATTTGCTGCTTTCTGGCAAATGATGTCATACATCTCAGGAGTCTTTGGGAGGGGAGGAGGGGTTTTTGCAAGTAAAGCAGGGCTCCATCCAAAAGAGGAAGCTCCACTTGTCTGCCTTCCACCCCCCTCTGCTGCCACATTTGGCACCTTTTTTTTTTGTGGGGGGGTGGGGGGGTTTGTGCGGGTTTCTGGTTTTGACAGGTACCTGCTCCCACTTCTAGCTGAGTTTGCAGTGGCGAACTTAGCTGGAGGTTCGGCCCCCTCCTCTTTCCCTTGCAGATGGACCATTAACAAAGTGCAGTGTGCATGCGCAGTAGGGAACCGGCTGTGAAGCTCAAAGCTTCACTGCTGGTTTCCCTCAGCCGATATGGTGAGGGACACCACTGGGTTTGTGGACAGGTAAGTGTGCTAATATTAAAAGTCAGCAGCTACAGTATTTGTATCTTTTTTCTGAAGGAACCTAGAGCTCCGCTTTATAGCACACTCTCCTGCCTGCGTGCCAGAGCTAAGGGAAGATGGATTCCAGGAGGAAAATGCTACATTAATCATCTGCCCTTACTCAAGATGGCCACGGTCAGAAATGCTAGAGGGTGTTTTTCTCAGCAAACTAAAGCATAGGGACAGGGATGGATGGAGGAGTTTGCTTTGAATATTAAAAATGAATTAAATAGCATTTTTGGTTTGTGGTGCTCAGACGCAGTGCAGTTCCGCTTTAAAGTAAATCTATATTCAATCTGCTAAATACACAGTATATATTCTTATCATTGTGTATACCTGACTTAATGAGCTTGATTCTGTGTAAATATACTGTATATGTAGACGCTGGCCATATTTATTCACGTATATGCAGAGTGTGCTTTCTATTTTTAGGTGCAGCACAGTAACTGTATTGCTTTTCTTGTTAATGCGTATGCAGAAAGGACTAAAAGCAACATAGTTCGTCAATACCTGCTTATCTCAGAAGGTATTTAATAGGTTTTCAGACTGATTACCACTAAACCAGTGAAATACAATCATGAAAATCTGCAACGAGTAGAAATGTAATAGCCAAACCAAAAATGAAAATAAGATAAAACATTTGTAGCAATGACTAAGAATGTAAACCCTGTTGGTATGAACACCCGCCTCCTATTCCTGTCACCGGCTTCCCCATGCAATACATGATTTGCAGACTCCAAGCACAAATGTTCTTTCCAGCAAAGGTGTCTGCGATTCTGCCATGACTTATCCTATAAACAAGGATAATGAGATAAGCTGGGCTCTTTTAGGAATGGCTCTTCCCCTTTATCACTGCCCTACTAGGGAAGTAGATACCAGAGGCTGTCCTCCCATATCTGTAAATATTTGGATTTAGCCGTGTACGGAGGCTCACGTCAGCCGCTGCTGATTCCCTGCTGTACGAGTGTCATGCGTCTATTTATAGGCATGCAGTCACATCACAATGACAACACCAATGTGCCATTAACCAATGCAGACAGGGAGAGCAGGCCTCAATGGGCTGTGCAGCAAGTGAAACACAAACCACTTCCACCTACTGACTAAGCTGCATGTTACTTTATTACTGAATTAATGCAGACTAATGTACGATAGACACTGGACTGCCAGAATCTAAAGCAAAATGCTCTTTGGCAGTGCATGAGCAGGGATGTGCCTGAGGCAGCAACTAAAATGGGGCCTTGCATTGCTTTGGCAAGCAGATACAATTGTGTTAAGGTGAATAAACCAGGAATGGAGTCATTCTGACAAAACAATTGTACAAAAACACCTTTACATTAAGCTGCAGTTCAGTTTTCCATCTCATCAGCTTACGTGCTTCTATTTCAATGCAAATGTGGCAGTATTTTTTTTTTTACCATTTTTCTTGTTACAATACATTCAGAAGAATGTGCCTGAAACTGCTGAACATTTCTAAAGCATATCTAAACCTAAAAACAGAAATATTCTATATTACAGCTTACCAGTCCATAGGTCTAGTGGCTGCATTAGTTTCCTTTCTTCAGGCTTTTTCACCCTTTATTTTCACCCGGCGATACTGCGATTACCACACCTCCTGTACTAGGGTGACAACTTTCACTAACTGTACTGTATCTATAGAAGTCATATTATTGTCACACCCACGTTGCATTCCTGATCTGGACTAAAACACGTCTTTCATGTTCTCCATTACATAGGGAGGAAGGGCTCTGTAGATTATACAGGGCTGATAAGACAGTCCAAGATTTGCCCAGGAAGGCTGGTTTCACACAGGCTGTCCAATCAGGTCCACCTGTCAGTTCTTCCGACAGACCTGATCAGACCATCCATAGCTCTCTATGGAGAGGCGGATGTCGGTGGACATGTGTCCGCTGGCATTTGATTTGATCCTGTCTGCCAAAAACAGGAAATCAGATCTGATGACAGTCAGATGGAAACGGATAGGTGGTCCGTTTCCATCTGACAGCCCCAAAGAGATCAGTGGGGCTGTGTACGCGTTCGCTCTGCATAGCGGAGCGGACACGGACCTGTCATCCGCCTGCTCAGCGGGGAGGTCCCCTTTGGAGAACGCCCGTGTGAAATGAGCCTAAGTTAGAAGCTCACTTAGAAGCCTTTTTTTTTTTGCAGGATGAACAAGTATTTTTTTGCAGTTACTAAAAAGGTGTAAAAATACATTTTAATCATTCATTTAACCAACCAAAAGGTTGATTGTTAGGGTTTACACACAATTTAAAAATGTTTTAGACCATATTTACTAAAAATACAACAAGTTTTAATCTTATAATATGCTTGCATAACTAGTTAAACCAGTTTGGACAATGAGCACAGTGTTACCATTGTTAGTTGCCATAAATTTTGCACAGTACTGTCCAAAAAAGCAGCACATCCCAGACAATGTAACAAGTACAATTCACTGCAACCACAACAATGGATCTACAAGTTAATATAGATTGAATAAGGCTTAGTTCGTTCGAAGAACGTATAACCTATTTGGGACAGGGAGGAAGCAGAACGTCAAGGAGACTTCTAAGGTATCACACATACAGTATATGTATGCATTGTAGATGTAAATGTGGACCGTTGGAAGAAAGTAATGGTACACAGATAAAGTGAGACGCTATGACCGCTAACCAAACCTTCATCTGAAAATGAATCAATGAATACAATAAATTATAAGAGACTGCTTAAAGCAGGGGTGCTTAACCTTTTGAAGAGCGAAGGCCACTAAGTGATTTAGTTAACCTATCGCGGGCCACAATGATGAGGGTTTTACCACCCACCACACTGCAAATCTAAATGAGCCCTTACTGTCCTGAGCCCCCTAGAGAGCTGGTTTCACACTGATGTGCTGGGGTTTACCAGCACCATGAACTCTGATGCTGTGGGATGGTGGGTTGAAAACCTGTTCATCGCGATCTGGGCTTGCCGACCCACCGTCTCAGAGCATGGGCATGCACTTCCCTGGTTCGAGGTTGCAAGCCACATCAGAGGGCCTGCAGGCCATGGGTTGAGCACCCCTAGTTTAAAGTCTTGGTTATGATATCAATGCTTTGTTTCGAAAGCGAATGCATTTTACAGAAAGGGTAAAGTGTGTTAAAAATCCTAGATTTGTAAAGCAAGACGAGGTGATAAGAGGAACAATTCCCGTGAACAACTAAGCTTTCATAGGAAAAGGGCCAGCTGTACAAAGAGAAATCTCACATCACGATATTGGTCTGCTGGTTTTTGTCTTACAACATGTATCTAAATAGTGGAATGCACTTCACTGAGGAAGAGATGATTTATCCATTAGAACAGTCTTGGGAAGTTTAGCTTTATTTATGGTGACTGCATCCTGGGGTGGTGGGAAACATCATGCAGTGAGAAATAAGTAATGAAGATGACAGAGTGCTATAAAGAAGGTAGTGGGCTGCTTTGTGGCCGAATAGTACAGATTAAAATTAATATTTAAAGCGAGACAAATCCATACTTCTGGGTAAGGTTTTGGGACTTTAAGATCAGCTCTGACACCATTCCATTTAGCATGTCTCCTTTTTTCAACATCAATTAAAATTCAGTGGTGCACAATCTTTTTTAAAGTGGGATTTCAGCTGTTAATGTGTCACTCTTATTGTATTTAATCTACAGGCAGTGTATTCCTGCTTATATAATACACTAAAGTCTATATGTAGCTTAAGAATGCATAAGATTAATAAAAGTACCCTGATTCTACTAGCTTTATTGTTACAGATATGTTATGGCCTTCATGACTCATGACTTTGGTATTTGAATGACCATTATTCAAGGTAAACAACCTGATTATCAAAGTGGCTAACTGCCACTGTCTATTCCACACAATTTGCTTTTTCTGCGTAGGAGTGTTTTCTGGATCTATCATCTCTACATACTTTGAGACTGCATAGATTAAAGAGATTAAGATTACGTTCAGATTCCCATTTTCCTGAAAGCCTCTAAATTCTCATGAGACGTTCATTAAAAATCAATTAAAGCAAAAAGAAAACAAAAAAAACCCACCTTTATAGAAGGGTTGACAAACTGTCCCAAAGTCTGAACAAAACCCTGCATTTCCAATATGGGGTAAAAGTCTACACTTTACCTTACTTCGATCACTGCATTATGATTCACCAAGACCACACAATCTCAGGTGAGAAGTGGGAGGTATACATAGCCCTAGTTATAAATTCAGTTTCAGAAAGTTCGTATTTGCTTATGTGGGGTGTCTGTCTGTAGCAGTGCAGTTTGGGGTGGGGGGGGGAGTACTAACAAGGTAGGTGACACCTACCCAAATGCTTCTTACTTTTTGCACAAAAAATATTCACTAAGTATTTTCGGCCTCCACATTTTGATCAGCAGCATACCCCTAAAATCTGCAACATATCACACAGTTGGAAACATTCTCCAGAATTATATAGGACATCTTAACAGTAGGGTAGAAAAAAAAAAAAAGAGTGCGCTACAGCAAATTATAGGCATTCGCAAATGTGGGTGTGAATTTAAGGCTTGTAATTTCCCTACAACTAACAATATAATATCTGTCACAGTAGCGGATGGCATTGCACTCACAGCGCAAATATAATCTAAAAATACGATTACCATTCTTATTATCAATACATTGCCAGGTATTGGAAGTTAGTCATCACTAACAGAGCAGAAAATCTGTGTTTCATATTCACAATCTTTAAAGCTGGTATATTATTTCCCCCCTAATGTTACTCGGTACACAATACACGCAACAGCAATAGCATAAAGGATTCCAAAACGTTCCAAACCAGAAGCCTTGGAATGCCCAGTGTTAACCACTTGCCTAGTGGGCACTTTCATCCCCTTCCTGTCTAGGCCAATTTTCAGCTTTCAGTGCTCTCACACTTTGAATGACAATTGTGAGGTCATGCAACACTGTACCCAAATTATTATCATACAGGATTTATATAGCGCCGACAGTTTACGCAACGCTTTACAACATTAGGGCAGACAGTACAATTACAATACAATTCAATACAGGAGGAATCAGAGAGCCCTGCTCATTAGAGCTTACAATCTAGGAGGGAGGGTCAAGTTTTACAAAAGGGTAATAGCTGTGGGGGACAAGCTAATGTTGAAAATAGTGCAGTTGTTAGATGGAGGCAGGGTAGGCTTCTCTGAAGAGGAAAGTTTTCAGGGATCGCCTAAAAGTGGATACATTTGGAGACAGTCTGACAGATTGGGGTAGAAGTCCTGGAGGCGGATATGGGAGGAGGTGATGAGGGAGCTAGAGAGCAGGATGTCTTGGGAGGAACGGAGAGGGCGATTAGGTTCGTATTTTGAGACTAGGCTAGTGATGTAGCTTGGGGCAGAGTTGTGGATGGCTTTGTAACTTATTGTTAGTATTTTGGATTTAATTAGTTGGGCGAGTGGCAACCAATGGAGGGATTGGCAGAGAGGGGTAGCAGACACTGAGCGGTTTGTAAGGTGGATGAGTCTGGCAGCAGCATTCATGATGGACTGAAGGGGGGATAGTCTATTTAAAGGTAAGCCAATGAGGAGGGAGTTGCCGTAGTCGAGGCAAGAGATAACCAGGGAGTGAATCAGGAGCTTTGTGGTTTCATTGGTTAGAAGGGGACGTTGTTTAGAGATGTTGCGGAGGTTGAGGCGGCAAGCGTTGGAAAGTGATGGGATGTGGGGCCGGAAGGAGAGTTCAGAGTCCAGGATAACACCTAGCACGCTGACATGTGGGGATGGGTGGATGGTTGTGCCATTGCTCTTGACAGACAAGTAAGGGGAAGAGGCACGTAGGGGAGGAAATATTATAAGCTCGGTTTTGGACAAGTTGAGTTTGAGGAAATGGTGTGACATCCATACAGATATGTCGGTTAGTAAGTTAGTGATGCGTGAGGAGACTGATGGAGTGAGTTGAGGGGTGTAGAGATAGATTTGTGTGTCGTCAGCGTAGAAATCATATTGAAAGCAGTGAGAGGCTATCAGCTGACCCAAGGAAAAGGCGTAGATTGAAAATAAGGTCCAAGAACAGAACCTTGGGGAACCCCGATGGAGAAGGGAAGAGGAGTGAAGGAAGTAGAATTGTGACACTGAAGGTGTGTTGGGATAGGTAGGATGAGAGCCACTGAAGAGCACAGTCACGGAGACCGAGGGAGTAAAGTTTTTTGAGGAGGAGGGGGAGGTCAACCGTGTCAAAGGCAGCTGAAAGATCCAGAAGTAGGAGTACAGAATAGTGTCCGTTAGTTTTTGCAGTTAGTAGGTCATTTGTGAGTTTTAAAAGAGCAGTTTCTGTGGAGTGTTGAGAGCGAAATCCAGATTGAAGGGGATCAAGAAGGTTGTTCTTAATGAGGTGGTCACTCGGTTGTAAATCAGGCGTTCAAAGACTTTAGAGGAAAAGGGGAGCAAGGATCTAGGGAGTAGGTTGTTAAGATTGGTAGGGTCCAAGGACGGCTTTTTAAGTATGGGGGTGACCAGTGCATGTTTTAGAGCATTGGGGAAAATGCCAGAGGTGAGGGAGAGATTGAAGATGTGGGTTAGAGAGTGTAGGATAGAGTCAGAGGGCGACCGTAGCATTTGAGAGGGAAAAGGGTCCAGGGGACAGGTGGTTAGGTGAGCGATAGAAAGGAGTTTAGCAACCTTGTCTGTAGTAGCCGATTTGAAAAGGGCAGTGTCAGTTGTACCTGTTGACATGGGGTCTTAACTGGGGGAGATACCTGTAGAGTGGAGATTTCATCATGGATTGTACCAATCTTGTTTTTGAAGTTAATAGCGATCTCCTGGGCAGTGAGTGAGTCAGTGGGCGGAGGCGATGGAGGACGAAGTAGAGAATTGAAGGTAGAGAAGAGTTTACGGGGACTGGATGAGAAGGTGTTAATAAGAGTTGTAAAATAGGTTTGCTTGGCAGTGTGGTGGAAAGAATAGTATTTTTGGAGGGCAGATTTGTATTGGTTGAAGTCTTTGAGAGACTTAGTAATTTTTTATCATTCATTTTCACATAAATAGAGATTTCTTTTGGTGGTATTTAATCACTGCTGGTTTTTTTTTTTTTTTTTTTTTTAGTAAAAAATAAAGATCGAACATTTTGAAAAAAAAAAGTTTTTCTTAGTTTCTGTCAGTAAATTTTGTGAATAAGAAATTTTTCTCCCTCATTGATGAGCACTGATGAAGTGGCACTTATGGGCACTGATGAGACGCCCCTGAAGGGCACTGATTAGGTGGCACTGATGAGGAGGCACTAATATGCCACACTAATGAGTACTGACAGGTGGCACTGGTGGGCAGAGATAGGTGGCACTGAAAGGTAGCACTAACTGGCATCACTAATGGGCACTGCTTGGTGTCACTGAGGGGCATTGCTGGGGCTTTACTGTAATCAGGGCACTGATGATCATTGCCCCGATTACCTGTCCTGGTCTCCCCTGCGAGGAGATGCTGCTGATCAGTACTCCTTGCCACAAACTCTGCCAGTGTGAGGGGAGGGGAGCCGATAAAGGGCACTTTCGCATTTACATGTGACCGGGTGTGATTGGACACAGCTGATCACATGGTTAAAGAGCTGCGTCATCGGCTCTTTAGGGAGATTGGGGTCGTGCAGAGTCCTAGGAATGCGGCACGGGCGCTCAAGAGCGGCCGTTCTGGGGCGCCATCATATGTTGTTGTCCCAGAACGAGAGCTGCACCGCTACTCTGTCAATTGATGGTGGGCGGGCGGCAAGTGGTTAAAGTATTACAAGCCACTTTTTTCCCTAAAGCCTGGTACACACGATCAGATTATCAGATGAATAGTCATCTGTTTTTTGTTGCATACTAGTCTTATGTCAAAAGTGAAGAGGTTACTCAACTTATGAAAATTCTCGTACAGAATACAACTTGTAAAGTGATGTAATGTGTTGAATTGTTTTGTAATGTATTCTTTCGTTTCCGAGCATGCATAGTCTTTTTACAATGTTTTTTACAATTTTGTTCGGCCGAAAACTGTACTTATTTAAAACAAAAATTGGACGTTGTGTTCACATACAATAAAAATTTTATAGCATGCACCTTCAGGTTTAGTCGTCCGAAAAGTTGGAATCGGCTGTCGAAAGCACTAGCAGTTAATTGGCCGATCGTTCGTCGTATGAAATTTTACTTCTGATTTCCTTATCGTGTATGGGTCTTTAGAAAGGGTGGAGAAAATACAAACCATCAGGATTTATCACCTTCTGGGACTCCATTAATTCAATGGTTTCTTTAGACAGGAAGCGAGAGAAAAAACCTAGAACACGGGCACAGCAATGAAAACCTTACTAGAGTTCTAGGTTTCCTATACATTACAAAATATAAAGTATTTATACTTCTGTCTGTGTTGCAGTTGGAGATTCTTCCTCATTTCCTGTCTGAGAAAATGGTTGTCACTGGGACAATTAGTCAGAGGTAACCTCCGTAATGGAACCCAGTATAGCAGTAAAACCAGGGAAGGATTTTAATCCTTGTTCACTATCTAAAAATAGAAAAAATAGTTTTAGCTGCACATACACTTTAAAGTGGTTTTAAAGGCAGAAGGTTCTTTATCTTAATGCATTCTATGCATTTAGATAAAAATCCTTCTGTGTGCAGCAGCCCCCCTAATACTTACCTGAGCCCCATCTCGATCCAGCAATGTTGCACAAGAGACTCGGCTATCAGGGACTCTCCCTTCTCACTGGCTGAGACAGCAGCGAAGCGCCATTGGCTTCCGCTGCCGTCAATCAAAATCAGTAAGCAAATAAGGAGAGAGGGGGTGGGACTGAGCCACAGCTCCATGTCTGAAATTACACAGGGAGCTGCAGCTCGGCTCGGGTGCTCCCATAGCAGGCTGCTTGCTGTGGGGGAACTCAACAGGAGGGAGGGGCTAGGAGCATAGAAGAAGGACCCGGGAAGGGAAAACCACTGCGCAGAGCAGGGAAGTATAACATGTTTGTTATTTTGAAACAAAAAAATTAGACTTTAGTATCACTTTTACAAGCCATCTGTATTTTGGGCTTCTATGTGTGCTGTGCTTACGGACATCTGTGCAGCAGACTGCAGAGCTGTGCAACACCAGTGAGGGATTCCCAGTGCTATTTTCTTGAGGCCTAGACGCACCAACTCTCTAAAAATTTCAGAGGTGGGGCTCCATCAGGAATTGGTGGGATTAGGGGGAGGCTGTATTGTTATTGTACATTATGACTGTCACTTCTTCCTCAGACTTGGCTGACTCTGAAAACTGCACATGTACGGTTTTACTTTGCAGGCAAACTGCCCTTATTCTCCATTCACTGGCAGTATGAACGGGAGTACGTTTTTTTTGTTTTTTTTACTTAACGTCTGTAAAGATATAGATGATTGGCAATACCTTTCATTAAACAACTAGCAAGGTAATTACAAATATTTTTGTATTATATGACCAGCAGACCATCAAGTCTTCCCTGTCTCAATATATTGCCATAAAGATTTGCTGAACTGTAAATAGCATTATGTAGTGGAAGGGGCCAGGGTCTTAACAGAATCAATATTTTTATACTTTAGCTTCTTTACTTTGGAAAAGGAAGTAATGTATATTGTACTGTTGGAATGTCATTTTGTCCCAAGCAAAGTCCATTTAGGGACATTTTTGAATAGCAATCTATTCGATGAAATATAAAGGACTAAAAGAAAGGAGACACAATAGTTTGGCGGTTAACACTTTTTCTTTGCAGCACTGAAGTCCTTAGTTCCGATCTTGTCCAGTTTGCTATCTGTATGTAGTTTCCATGTTCTCCCTGTGCTCTAGGTACTCCAGCTTCCTCCCACACTCCAAAAAACTTACAGGTAGGTTAGGTGGTTTCTTTCAAAATTGGCTCTAGTATGTGAGCCTATGTATGTCAGCATTTGAGATAGAGACATGGGATTGTTAGTTCTTTGGGACTGATATGAATGTACAGTATGTAAAGCACTGGGTACATTTTTTGCCGCTATATACAGTTGTGTTTATAAGTTTATATACCCTGGCAGAATTCATAATTTCTTGGCCATTTTTCAGAGAATATGAATGCTAACACAAAAACTTTTCTTTCACTCATGGTTAGTGTTTGGCTGAAGCCATTTATTATCAATCCACCGTGTCTACTCTTTTTAAATTATAATGGCAACAGAAACTACCCAAATGACCCTGATCAAAAGTTTACATACCCCAGTTCTTAATATGGTATATTTCCCCCTTTAACATCAATGACACCTTGAAGTATTTTTTGGTATTTGTGGATGAGGCTCTTTATCTTCTCAGATGGTAAAGCTGCCCATTCCTCTTGGCAAAAAGCCTTCAGCTCCTGTAAATTCTTGGCCTGTCTTGCATTAACTACACGTTTGAGATCTCCCCAGAGTGGCTCAAAGATATTGAGGTCAGGAGACTGAGATGGCCACTCCAGAACCTCCACTTCATTCTGCTGTAAACAATGAGAGAGGACGATTGGGCCTTGTGTTGTGGATCATTGTCATGCTGGAATGTCCAAGTACGTCCCATGCGCAGCTTCCTGGCTGATGAATGCAAATGTTTCTCCAGTATTTGTTGATAACATACTGCATTTATCTTGCCATCAATTTTGATCAATTTTCCTGTGCTTTTGCAGCTCACACATCCCCAAAACATCAGCGATCCACCTCCGTGTTACACAGTAGGAATGGTGTACCTTTCACCATAGGCCTAGTTGACTCTCCAAATGCAGAGATTATGTTTGTGGCGAAAAGGCTCAATTTTGGTCTCGTCACTTCAAATGACTTTGCCAGAAGGTTTGAGGCTTGTCTCTGTGCTGTTTGGCTTATTGTAAGCGGGATACTTTGTGGCATTTGCATAGTAATGGCTTTCTTCTGGTGACCTGACCATGCAGTCCATCTTTCTTCAAGTGCCTCCTTATTGTGCATCTTGAAACAGCAACACGTTTTCAGAGAGTCCTGTATTTCATCTGAAGTTAATTGTGGGTTTTTCTTTGCATCCTGAACAATTTTCCTGGCAGTTATGGCTCAAATCTTAGTTGGTCTACCTGACCGTGGTTTGGTTTAAACAGAACCCCTCATTTTCCACTTCTTTGTTAGAGTTTAAAAACTGCAGATTGGCATTCTCAATTCCTTGGATATCTTTTTATATCCCTTTCCTATTTTATACAGTTCAACTACTTTTTCCTGCAGATTCTTTGACAATTCTTTTGCTTTCCCCATGACTCAGAATCCAGAAACGTTAGTGCAGCACTGGATGAAAGATTCAAGGGGTCTGACAGGAGTCCAGAAACTCATTGACCTTTTATATACACACGCCAATTACAAGCAAACAGATCGCAGGTGAGGATGGTTACCTTTAATAGCCATTCAAACCCCTTTGTGTCAACTTGTGTGCATGTTATCAGGCCAAAATCACCAGGGTATGTAAACTTTTGATCAGGGTCATTTTGGTAGTTTCTGTTGTGATTATGATTTTAAAAGAGTAAACACAGTTGAATGATAATAAATGGCTTCAGCCAAACACTAACCATGAGTGAAAGAAATGTTTTTGTCATATCATGCATAGTCTCTGAAAAATGGCCAAGAAATCATAAATTCTGCCAGGGTATGTAAACTGTAAATGTTTTGCATTAATTGAGAAAAATTCAACATGCTCAGCAATGACACCCATGCTGAGCAAGCGACCCCTTGAGTTCTCTATGCAGAAGGGCAGCTGCTTGGCATGGGACCTAAAATAGAGCCACGATCACTGGAGTAGCAGTGACTATCCACTTCCAAGGGGACCCCACAGGGATGGCATTAGTTCAATCTGGACCAATGTAAATATGCAAAAAAAAAGCCGTACCTGGATTTCAATATTAACTGATTGTTTTATGTAGGGGATGATAAGAAAAAGGTGATATACTTACCTTATTCCTCTCTCCCCAGCAGTAGGCACTCTCCTTCGCTGTCTGTTTTGGAATGTGGGCAGGCCCTCTGCATCCTACTGTACAATGCAGGACAGCTGGTCCTGTATTGTAAGGAATTGATGTCAGGGAGCTGTCATCTGTCGGGCAGCTCTAGGGGACCAGTCACAGGAAGAGGAGGCAGCCTGCAGACTCGAAGAAAAGGGAAGGTATATCACCTTTTTAATCATCCCCTAGGAACTAGAAGGAGTTAACTCTTGCATTGGGGGAGAGGGGACTTAAGGGAAAATGTTTTTCATCCCAAGAGTTTAGCTTAAAAGATCTGTATACTCATAAAAATGCATAAAAGCATGCTGAAGAGCAAAACAAACATGCATTACATGTGTTAACATTTTTTATATAACTCACCATTGAGCCCATTGAAGAACACAGGGAGTCTTCCATACTTTCGGGTTACACTGCTGCCTATAGGAGAAGTGGACACTGACAAACAAAATACTATAGGCCAGTCGAAGATAAACCCTCCTACTACCAGCATGTCTCATTTTAGTAGCAAAGAATTATCGCGAGCGTGCTCATAAACACAGTGGGATCAGTGTCCCCTGATTCCAAGAAAGCAATTTATGGCGAGTACAAAAGTCTTATATTCTTTCTCATCCATTAAAAGACACAGGAAGGTTTCAAACTTCGAGACATACAAAAGCAGTTCAACTGAGGAAAGGGTCAAACAACAAAACAAACAAAAATAGGCTCAAGAAAAGCAAAGGAAAACTGGGGACTGTGTGCTGGTCAATGAGCTGTCTGAAGGACCTTACACCCGAAGATGGCATCAGATGAGGACCAAACATCCGCTGTTAGAATTTCGAGAACAAGTGAACATTGCCCAAAAAACAATCACAAATCTAGTAGTGTGCTGCAGCAGGAAAGGGTGCAACCCCATCCTTGGGAGCATAGACTTGGATAATGGTCTGCCAGAAGTCTTAGCACGTCAATTTACCACATCCTGCAAAGCAAGGAGTTTTGAGGAAGGAAATGCATAGTTTAGGGTACACTGATCCCATGGAGCCACCAGAGTGTCCACTGCACTGCTTCCACTAGAGGGTCCTTGTAACTGGAGACAAACTTGTCCAGTTAGTTGTTGACCATGGAGGCCAGATGGTCCAAATCCAGCATCCCCCACCTGCAACTAAGGCCCTGGAATACCTTAGACCCCTTTTAAACATAGGTGCTTTTACGCTAAAAAAAAGTGCCTGAAAAGCTCACGAAAACCTATTTCCTTTAAAATCAATGAATGCTTTCACACTGGGGCAGTGCGCTGGCAGGGCGGTAAAAAAATGCCACTCTCCATTGAAATGAATAGAAAGTTCTTCAAAAGCGCCTGAAAAGCTCTTCAAAAGCGTTCAGTGTTTTACTGGCAGTTTATATGTGCCCTAGTGTGAAAGGGGCTTTTAAATGAAGGAACCACCTGGGTTCTGTAGCACCTCTAGGTAAAGGGACTAGTCCCCTGGGTCCAGGTGCTGCCAGTTGAAGACATTTGCCTGCCTGCCGTCTACATCTGAAATGTACTCAGCTGAAAAGGCTGGGAGGTTAAGTTCTGCCCAGGACAGGGTGCACTCTACCTCTCTTTTTGCGGCAAGACTCTGAGCTACTTTGTCTAGATTGATTAACACCCCTGTGCAAACAGGGTGCCTTTTCTGATCGATGGGCTGGCATATTTTGTGAGGATCCTCAAAAGACATAAAGGAAGGACTTACCAGACTCAAGAACTGGATTGCTAAGGCACCAAGCAAGGGACAACCTAGTCCTCAGTGACAAATGAACTGGTCTGTCCAGAGACCAGATTGACTTGCCCCATGATAACAGAATGTTGCTTTGTAGTGGTTTGAAACTGGGCAAATGCAATTGAAGGAGGTGACCATCAGGACTCTCATGCAAATGCAGTGATTAGTCTCCTGGACTGGAGAGTTCAAATCTGAGACTGTAGTGTCTACATTTTCTCCTGTAGAAGAAACATTCTGATCTCAGCCGTGTCCAGAACTAGACCTAGATACTCCAAACCATGAGTCAGTTCAAGTGACAATTTCTGAAGGCTCAGGATCCATCTGAACTGCTGTAATATCTTGACAGTCAAAGCCATGTTGTTGGTCTCTAAGTATCTCACAACGGGGATGCCATAAGAGCACAGCAGGGCTAAAATTCAGGCCGGCAGCTTGGTGAATACCAAAGGTACAGATGAAAAGCTGAACAGCAGGGCCACAACCTGGTAGTGCAGTGGCCCCACAGCAAATAGGTAAGCATCACTGATGTCCACAGAACCAGGTGGTTTCCTTACTAAAGGGAGGAGAGGGCAGATTTAGTAAATTCCATGTGAAACTTCCAGACCCCAATGAAGACATTCAATGCTTTGAGTTCCAAAATGTGGAGAATGCCCCTTTTTTTTCCAAATAACGTTTTTATTTTTCAATCGCATGTGTAATACATTGTTTAAAAGAGAATAATAAATGCAATGGCATTACATAAACTTAAGTTATCATATGAGTTGCTGATGCTAAACATCTATACACTAAAGCTAGAACATTGCTAGATGCCTTTGGTGATCCAATGTCTGTCTTTTAGTGATTCAATTGGCATACATGCTATACTATTGCAAAGAGAATGCCCCTTTTAAGCTTGGGAATAATGAACAGATTGGACTAAGCCCCTGGAAATATTTTGTCATAGGAACTGGGGCAAATACACATTGATCAGAAAGACCTGAGATGACCCAATGGTGATCTGCTAGTTCGTGAAGTGACACAGGAAGGTTGGAGATGAGAACTTGAGGAGGGGGCAGGTAAAATTGGGTGCAGGAGCCTGGGGATTCCACCTCCTGCACCCAAGTATTGGGCACACAAACTGTGCAAAGGTCCACAAGGGTTATCAAACATCCCCCCCACTCTGAAAAGTGCGTGCAGAGGAAAGTTTGTTGGAGGAAAGTCTGTTGGAGAATATGGCAGACAATGGGTGCCAGACCTTGTGGGTGGATGGGGAGCTAAGCTTGGAAAGTTCAGACGAGTAGGTCAAGGGAGTGGAGAAATGAAAGGAGTGTTTCTCAACATCCAGAGATTAACAAAAATCCGCAGTCTTAGGCAACCTCTAATAAGCAATATGGGTATTCTTTCCACCAGCAGCAACCCTGATATTGTCAGGAGCTAGTGTGAAGAAACGTTGTCCCTCAAAGGTCATGTGTTTAAAACGCTTTTTACACAAGGGTTCTGCTGTCCAGTACTTTAGCCAAAGTAGCTTACACAAATGTACTGACATGAAAAATCTGAGAGATGAGATGGAAGGTTTCCAACAGGGATCAACTGCACCAGGCACCTTGTGGTTTGACAAAGTACAGTAGCAGCCAGAAGTAAAAACCACCAGTAAAAACAGAGCTCTAAAAAGTGCTCCCAAACATTTATCGTGTAAAGCACCTTGTAAAGGAGAAACACTACCAGACCGACAGTCGGAATAGACCACTTCTGTACAAAATTCTCACCAAACCAAGACAAGACTAAGCACTTAGGGAAAGCAAAGTGCCTCGGATGCCTCCAATCTCCATAGAGACATGACTAAAAATATGAGTGTACAGGGAAAGTCTTTGTGACCTTTGAAGTTTTATGACCCAATGATGAAAACAGTATTAGTGGAAGCAACACTAAGATTTTTTTTCAGAGTGGTGACCACTTCCTCAATAAGACCCAAAACAGTCTACTTTAATTTGGAAGTAACAGCTGTAGGCTGCTACTCATCATGGGTATGCTTATAAGTCAAGGAATGGAAATAGAATTAGAGTATCTGGTGGTCAATGTCTCAGAAGCTGCAGGAAAATCATTTACAGAATCTGCAAGAGAGAGTAATGGAGTGCACCAGTAGCCTCTGCAATTAGAGACAGCAAATAACTGGGTGATATGGATCAGTCTTGCGTGACTGTAGTAAAAACCTCAGCCAAAAGGTAAGGGGATGCAGCCACTCCTGACAGAGTTAAAGAGGACTGCAAGGATGAGATAGACTCAAAGAGCAGAGGACAACATGACTTCAGGCTGCAAACCCCCACCCCCAGTGTGTGGAATCAGACGTGTTGCAACCACATGGTGGTACAGCAACATAGGTTCAAGGCAATACTTACGAAACCTGGAAGTGAGGGTCAGATAGTCATAGGTGACCAAAGTCACCTTCTGGGCAGCAGGACTGGATCAAAGTTCCAGATGGCTCTTGCGAGGAGCCTCAGTGGGGGAGACGTTTCCTTGTCGCTGTATGGCAGCAAAGAGCACAGAGAGGGCGCTCACAACACTCTTACCAGCAGATGAAGTCAGCGCTCAGTTCCACAGCGTTAACCTTATTTGCCACAGAATTGTCAGAAACGAGGAACAATGGCACCTGGTATCCAATGTAAATGAGGTAGCTCCTGCTTGAAGGAAAAAAAAATCAAGTCTTTACAAAGCAAAAAAGCTAGAAATAAAGGTTAAGTCCTTAAAACAGCAGAACTGAAGAAAAGATATCCATCCTCTTGGGACACTAACAAAAATTGAAGGCATGCTGGTAGTTGGGGGGGGGGGGATCCTGGGCTGGTCTATGGTTTTATTGTTCATCAGTGTCCAATCCTTCTGTATGTGGCAGTATAACCCAAAGATTAAAGATTTCCTGTGCCCTTCAATGAACGAGAAAGCAACTAATTTTGTATAAACTGATGTTTTTGCACAGCCAGCCATTGAGTGACACTGTTGAATGTTAGCCCAGCTCCCGCAGGTTTTTATTGATGAGGAAGCTAGATCAAACACTGCATATGTACCAAAGCCCCTGTGTTTCTAGTTACAGATCACTGGCAAATCTAGTGACAAAACTGCCTCCTGGGGAATTCAGGGTTTAGCTGTGCCAGACTAATGTCCTATTTATTTTTGGATGCTTGAAGATCATCAAATCCAAAATGTTACTGATGGCTCCAAGTCATTTTTGTTATCTACTAATTGTATACTGTACCTGGTATTCATATTGTACATATAAAATGCATTCATCTATTTTTTTTAAAACATAATAAATTGTGCAAATGACAATGCAAAGGTAGTTTCCCACAGAAAGCGAGGCAACCACTCTTCCTGGTTCAAGATAATCACTTTAAATTATGAAACACTCTCTACTGCAGTCACAATTTCACAGCCACAAAGAAAGCCAAATGCAATGAATGGCCTCTGTAGCCATTTGATAGCTTAGATTGTGCTAAATAGTTTGTCACTGTCTCACAAACTAGGTGGGTAAGCTCAATACACACACAGCAACTTGTGTGTTTTACACTGCCGATCTCAAACTCTCAAGAAAGTTGAACTTGCAGTGTGGCTCCCATGCACTGCAAAGATGAAATACCAGTTTTTGTATAGGGAAGCAATAACAAAAAAGTTTTAATCACCTTATTATCCCTTGTTCTCCTGGCAGCTGGTGCTTGCCTCTTCTCTCTGTTGCGCTGACTTTGTGAACAGGCCCTTAGCTCCCTTACTAACAATGCAGGACTGCTGGTCCTACTCTGCATGTGATTGCATCAGAATGCTTGTGATTACACTGGTAACCCCACTGCAAGGGTAACTTTACATTTTCCCTGGAGATTAGTTTTAAGCAAATCCAAACCCAAAAACAAAGATGCAACGTATATTGCAGCTTACCAGTCACTAGAGTGGTGACTACATTGGTTTGCTTTTTACCAATTTCGTTTTTTTTTTCATCTGGGGATCCTACAAGTTTTACATTTCCTATCTTGGGATGAAAAAGCTCACTCGCAGTATTGTAGATATGGATTTTATTTTAGCTTATTACTGCTGACTATAGCCAAAGCTTTTATAGTTTTGCATAGAGTATAAAATGATTAGAACAGGATCCTGTCAAGTTTTGAGGCGGGTCTGTTGGAGAGATTCCCTTACTCCCTGTAGAGCTGCACAATTCTGGCTAAAATGAGAATCACGATTTTTTTGCTTAGAAGATAGATCACAATTCTCTCACGATCCTCGCGGCGTAACATCATCTTTCACATTAAAACAAAAAAATTGGGCTAACTTTACTGTTTCTTTTTTTTTTTTACTCATTGAAGTGTATTTTATCCCATTGCATTTGAAAGACCGCTGGGCAAATACAGTGTGACATAAAATATTGCAGCAATTGCCATTTTATTCCCTAGGGTCTCTGCTAAAATATATATAATGTTTGGGGGTTCCAAGTAATTGTCTAGCAATAAATATTGATTTTAACTTAAGAAAGAAGTGTCAGAAAAAAGATTAATGCCGCGTACACACGGTCAGACTTTTCTCCTACAAAAGTCCGACAGACTTTCGATGGACTTTTTTTCTTTTTAATACCAAAAACCGTAGTAAAATTTTTCCCCAACCTACACCCCCCACCTGCTACCCTCCATCTCTAATTCCACCCCCCCCCTTTACCTTACCCCCTAATCCTTCCCTCTTTCCCCTAATGTTATTTCCACTTACTATCTATGCCTTCTAACCTCTTCTGCCAATAACTGTCCAAGGTTTTATATCTTTCCCATCCGTTCCAGACAGAGTTACATTTATCTAATTGCCCTTTGTCCTTACAACAAAGTAATTCCATTTTGTGGTAGTACTCCACTTGTCTAAACCAATCTCTTAAAGCTGGACCTTCGCTCTTTAACCAATTTTTTGGAATCATACCCTTTGCTGAATTTAATAGTTTTGGCGTTATTTTTTCCATGTATTTCTTTCTAGAAGAATTGGTATCATGGAACAGGCAGGTCAGTCTATTTTTTTCTATCTTCTCATCCGTAATTTCCTTTATGCTTATGATTACTTCTTGCCAGAATGCACTAATTTTCGGGCAATCCCACCATATATGTATCATTGTGGCTTTTTGTCCGCAATTACTCCAACATAATGATGATCCCGTTTGGTTGATTTTGTGGAGTCTCTCCGGGGTCATATACCACCTAGTCAGGAATTTATAGTTCATCTCAATGGTATTTATATCCCATGATTGATTGTAGCCTCCTGCAATCATTCTCTCGATTTGTTGTTCTTCCAGCTTTATTTCTCTTTTTCCCACTTTTCTATGAAGGAAGGTCTTTCTTGTCCTTCGAGATCAGTCAGGAACTCGTAGACTTTCGAAATGCCTCCCTTCAGTGGCATTGGGGTCATACAGAGCTTTTCCAGCCGATTTAATCTTTCTCCATCTCTAAACGGGTGCAGGGATGTATTTATTAAGTGATTTAATTGAAAATATTCCCATTCACGTAGTTTCCCACCAAATTTGATCTCCAATTCTTGTGCGGATTCCAACTTTCCTCTTCTAATAAGATCTTTAATTTGTGGATTTTTTATTTTAAGTCTTCGAAAAATATCCTCACCTGGTGTAAAAAAATGTGTTCCCGTAAGGGGCGTTAACGGTGAATTATGTGCCCATTTTTGTTTCCGATATAATGCATTCCAAATTCTAAATACGTTTTTTGTCAAATCATGTGCGTTAGGATCTAGTATTCTATATTTATTTAAAATCCAAATATTTTTGTGAAGCGTGGTTTTGCTTAAACTGTTTTCTATCTCAATCCATTTTTTTTCTTCGTTTTCTTTTGTCCATTCAATCATGCGTGCTAAGATTACTGCTTTATAGTACCTCGAGATATCAGGTGCTGCTAAGCCCCCGTGCTGTCTTTTCCTGGAAATTAGTGCGAATTTTAGCCTTGGTTTTTTATTTTGCCATATATATTTTGTTAGTATTTTTTGTATGATTTTGAAGAAGCTCTGTAGAATCTTTATTGGTAACATTTGAAATTTGTACAGTATTTTTGGCAATATTGCCATTTTAACCATGTTGACACTTCAAATCCATGATATTGATTGTATGTTTAACTTCTTGACTTCTGCCTTTATCTCATTCAATAGTGGGATGTAGTTTGCTGGAAAGATTTTATCGGGTGATGCAGTTAGCTTAATTCCTAAATATTCTATTCCTCGGTTGTTTCGCAGAGTCGCGAGGAAAGGCTCCAATGATAGTACATATAGAAGACGCGAGAGCGGACAACCTTGCCGCGTTTCATTTAGCATTTCAAACACTGGCGACTTCTTACCATTTACCTTTACACTAGCTATAGGCCCTTTATAGAGGTTCTTGATCCATTTAATTATTTTAGGCCCTAGGCCCAGATGTTGTATTGTGGTCATCATAAATCCCCAGTCTACCCTGTGAAATGCTTTTTCGACTGACTTTTGGCGGACTTTCATCAGACTTTCTAACGTCCGGACTTGCCTACACACGATCACACCAAAGTCCGACGGATTCGTACGTGATGAAGTACACCGGACTAAAATAAGGAAGTTGATAGCCAGTAGCCAATAGCTGCCCTAGCGTGGGTTTTTGTCCGTCGGACTAGCATACAGGCGAGCGGATTTCTGGGTCCGGTGGAGTTACGACGTAAAGATTTGAAGCATGTTCCAAATCTAAAGTCCGTCAGATTTGCGACTGGAAAAGTCCACTGAAGGTCTGGTGAAGGCCAAACGATCGGATTGTCCGCCGGATTTGGTCCGTCGGCGTCCGGTCGAAAAGTCCGACCGTGTATACGCGGCATTAGACTTTAAGTGGTTAAACTTCTTGCATTTACACGTTGTTGAAAACTTGGCAGACTGCCTGGATTATTTATTTACACAGAAGTTCTATCCCTTTGATCTAAGAAGGAAGCTTATGCAGCGTACACACGGCAAAAATCCAGGTAAGTAGACAGGAAAAAAGGAGATGCAGCTCACAAACACTCTTGCTCTGGAATGACACCGCCCTAGTAAGAACTGGTTCCAGGTGCTGGCTTTGCTGGTTTGCAGAGAGGTAGAAAGAAATCCTGGATAGCCGCACTCTGGGATAAGGACATCTTTATTTCAATAAAATCCAAACATACAGTCAATAGCAGAGACGTACAGGGTGGTAGACTGCTAACGCGTTTCATATCATTTGGATGCTTATTCATAGCAGTAGCTACGAATAAGCATCCAAATGATATGAAACGCGTTAGCAGTCTACCACCCTGTACGTCTCTGCTATTAACTGTATGTTTGGATTTTATTGAAATAAAGATGTCCTTATCCCAGAGTGCGGCTATCCAGGATTTCTTTCTACCTCTCTGCAGCGTACACACGGTCGGACTTTTTGACCGGACTGGTCCGACGGACCGAGTCCGGTGGACAATCCGATCATGTGTCGGCTTCATCGGACCTTCAGTGGACTTTTCCAGTCGAAAATATAAAAAAAACTTTAGATTTGGAACATGCTTCAAATCTTTACGTAGTAACTACGCCGTAACCAGAAATCCACTCGTCTGTATGCTAGTCCAACGGACAAAACCGACGCTAGGGCAGCTATTGGCTACTGGCTATCAACTTTCTTATTTTAGTCCGGTGTACGTCATCATGTACGAATCCGGACTTTGGTGTGATCGTGTGTAGGAAAGTTCGTTCATTAAAAAGTCAGTCGGAAGTCCGTCAAAAGTTCGTTGAAAGTCCGTCGGAAAGTCTGGTCGAAACGTCCGCCCGTGTGAACGCGGCTTTAGTTACAATGTTTCAAGTTAAAGACTTGGCAGGCTGCCCGGATGCTTTCTTTTGAGAGCTGAGTGAGCAGATAAAGTCGCTCCACATGTTATTTGAAAGAATTGGCAAAATTTGCAGGAGAGATCGTCAGAGGGGTTAAATGGAGATCACAGTTTTTTAACGATTTTTTAACGATTAATTGTGCAGCTCTAACTCCTTGTCTGAGAAAAGGTTGAAAATTTTGTCTGATTCCAGAGGAATCAGTTGAAATTTGAGTTGCTGGTGGCCCTGTCAGCACCACCTTGCTTGATCAATCCTGACAGAAAATCAAAGAAGCCAAGTGGGAAACCACCCAAACAGTAACTTTATTCTATCGGATGCAGTCAGCAGTGCAGAATCTTCCATCTATGCTGCTTAGTGTGGAAGGAGAATTCTATTGATTTTCTTTTGATTAGCCCACAGAGAAATCTAGCTATGTATGGCTAGCCTGAAAACCACCCAGGCAGTAGTAAAAACACCTTTTTAAATTTGAGTAGGGGAGCCCTAGAACTTCTGTCAGCGTTTTATTGCTGTCTGTTTCCCTGTACAGGTTTTGCCTCACTTTCTAAATTAGTTAGTTTAACATAGATTTAAAGAAGGCATGTACACGATTAGAAATGTTGCATTGCAGTTGAAGCTTAAAGTGGAGTTCCACCCACTTTTCTATCTCCACATCATCTGCTTCAGACCTGACCATACTCACTGCAATGGGCAATTTTTTATTTTTTCCCTGTGCTTACCTCGTTTACAAGACATTCTTTAGCACTTCCTGTCTCTCTCCTCCACGATGTACACAATATCCTACTGCGCACTGGTTCCTGGGAGATGTGTATCATAATTCCCAGGAGTCAGTGGGCATCGCCGCCTCTCATCATCGCAAGATCCCAAAGATGTTTCCTGCGCTGCAAGGTGTGTATAATGCGCAAGATTGGGCTGTGCGTGCTGGTTAGTCAGCAGCACCGTGTCCCGGAAGAGTATCCTGGTGGGCTTCGCATGCCCACAAGCAAGATAGAAGAACCACGCAACACAAAGAAAAAAAGGCTAGTTTAAAAAAAAAAAGAAGAATATAGCGGCGGTATTAGTAACAATAGTGATTGTAGCATTAGATTAAGATCATCATAAGAGATGGCTTTTGAAAAAAATGGATTTTTGACTTACTGCAAAATCCATTTCTCTAAGTTCATTGACAGACACAGCGCACCATTATTCAGAACCATAGGGTTATATCACTCCCTACAGGAGTAGGACACTAGGCAGAAAAAAAACTCGGCTACGCCTATGGGCAGTCCTAGGTGATATACCCCCTCTCTGCTATAGGCCTTCAATTTAGTAACAAGCAGTGTCAAAACTCCTTAGAGAGGGTGGGTGCTGTGTCTGTCAATGAACTCAGAGAAATGGATTTTACGGTAAGTCAAAATTCCCATTTTCTCTTTCGTTCATTGACAGACACAACGCTCCATTATTCAGAACCATAGGGACGTCCCAAAGCAGTGCCAAACATGAGGGGTGGGACAACGAAAGAACCCAGGGCTAACACAAGAGCCAACCAGGTAACAGGAGCTCAACGCAGAAGAACTGGAGCCCAATCTGAACATTACCCCTTCAAGAGGGAATAGACCCTCTAAACAGCAGCCTGCAACACCTTGCGGCCAAAAGAAGCATCCACAGATTCTAGCACAGCCACGTTGTAGAGTTTTGTGAAAGTGTTCACCGACGACCAAGTGGCTGCCTTGCAAACCAGAGCAGCCGACGCCTGATCATGGAAGGCCCAAGAAGCAATAAGCAGCCAAGTAGAATGCGTCGTAACAGGGAAAGGAGGAACCCAATCCCTGATAGAATAGACCAGAGTCATCGTCTGTCTGAGCCATCTACAAAGGTCGCAGAAGAAGCAGACAGCCCCCTTGGCTCGTCCGTTATAACAGTGAGTCTGATCTCCAAAAAGGCCCTGTGACTGCCAAATATGCCTGAATCACCCGAACACATCCAGGGCATGTAAGATAAATGCCTAAGGACATTTTGACCTGGGACACAGGGAAAGCAATTCAATCAAAAGGAATCAGAGGAGGTAACCCAGGACAAGGGCGAAGAACCACTTCATCTTTGTGGATCACCAGGTAAGGAGTATGACATGGTAACGCCCACAGTTCCGACACTCTGTGAGCAGAGGTGATATCAACCAAAAACGCCACCTTCTGGGACAGAGCAAGCAGAAGAACCTCCTGAATATTTTCAAAGGGAGGGTCCTGTAGAACCGAATGCACCAGGGGTAGATCCCACGGCGGTAGAAGCGACCGCACCAGTGGAGGGAGATGTTGAACCCCTATATTACGAGTACGCACCAGGGAGTGCGAGACCAGGGGACGCCGAAGGAAACGGCAAAGGCCAACACCTGGCCCTTGATGGTACTCAAGGCCAAGTTCTGCTCAACCCCCTTGTGAAGGAAGGTCGAACTCCGAGCCACCAAGAAAAAACGAAGGTAAATGGCAAGTGCCCTCACCAGGATATGTATGCTATCCGTGTCCGGTGGTAAATCTTCCCAGAGGAAGGCTTCCTAGCCTTCAGAAGCGTCGTAACTTAAGCACCTGGCTCATAACAGCCAGGCCTTCAAAAACCAGAGACTGAAGCAGGATGGAAGATCGGCCCTTGGGACTGTAATACCTCCCTGAGAGGCAGTCACCAAGAGACGTCAGCGACCAAGCCCACCAGGTCGGCATACCAAGACTGACAAGACCATCCGGGCCCACTAGAATGACCGGAATCCCTTTGGCCTCGAACCTGCGCAAAAGCCAGAGAGGCGTAGATCCAAGGGCCCACCAGAGTCTTCAGTGTCCACCAGAGGAGCCTGTGACCTTTCCAGAAACCTCAGTACCGTCCTGTTAAGCCGGGGCGTCAACAGGTCTACCTCGGGAGTGCCCCATTGGAGACATATCTGATGAAACATGTCCTGGTGAAGGGACCACCCAGTGGACCAAAACTAGCCGACTGAGGCAACCATCTGCCATTTTTCCACTCCTAGAATGCATACGGCGGAGAGGGCCGTAACAAGGCGTTCTGCCCACCGGAGGATGCTGGCTGCTGTCAGGGCTGCCAACACACTCTTCATTCCGCCCTGGTGATTGACATAGACCCCCACTGTGGCATCGTCCAACTGGATCCATACCCCGAGCCCCCGAAGTCGACCTCCATGATCCATACATAGTCTGATCGCTCGAAGTCCCAGTATATCGACCGGCAGTCCGGATTTCTCCAGCGTTTAATGACCCTGAGCAGAACCCAGTCCCAGGACACCTCCCCACCCGGACAGACTGGCATTGGTGGTAATCACTGTCCAAAACAAGGGGAAAAAGGATGTGCCCTGCCAAAATCCCGGAGAGCGAAGCCACCAGACCAGGGACCCCTGGTTTTCTGGCTCAGCCAAATCTGATAGCCCAAAGACCTCAAGCACTTTACGGCAGGATCTCACTTGAAAGGAGCTTGTATAGAACTGCGCAAATGGAACCACCTTGAAGGTAGATACCATCAGGCCCAACACCCACCTGCAGGACCGCAGAGAGGCCCACCTGCGAGACAACAGCAGCTGAAATGCAGCATGCAACTTCTGGAGTTTGTCCAGAGGAAGAAACACTCTGGCCAGAGATGAAATCAGAGTCAGGCCCAGATAATCCAATTTTCTGGAAGGAGCCGGAGCAGACTTCAGGTAGTATAGAAGACAACTGAATACTGAGGTCTGTATAGCGAGCTACGTCGCCCCTCAGGGTAGCCGAGGACTCTGCTTGCAGAAAAAGATCATTCAAGCAGCCCAGGACAGCAATCCCTCGGTCACGTAACCACACCAGAACTGGGGCCAACACCTCTGTGAGTATGCGAGGGGTGGAGGTGAGACCAAAAGTCAACACTGCAAGCTGAAAATGCTCTTTTCAAACAGTAAAATGGAGGAAGTGTTGGTGTTGCGCACATATTGGAGTGCGTAAATAAGCATCTGTGATGGCGACAGAAGCCCGAAAGTTTCCATGATGAAGGGATGCGGATGGACTCCATTCTGTACCCACTGGAACCGCGACAAGCACACCCTGAAGCAACAGGGCTTGCAGAGTCCCAAGAAGAACTGCCAACAGTCCAGTGACAGACGCCAATTGGAAGGAAAAAACCCTTTTCGGGGTTCAAGGCCGGAACACTAGGACATAAGTGAGGGCGCACCTTCATGCTGAAGGGGCCTTGTCCATGGGTCTAGGGAGCCCTGCTCTCGGCTCGCCAGACCAGGTCCATTGCGTGCCGATAAGAAGGACCGCTTCTGCTACAAGGCCCTTTTCCCCCATTTCAGACTGTGGAAGACATTTACACTTCCCTCCTTTGAGACTCATAACGATGTCATCCAGGGTAGCCCCAAACAGACAATTGCCTTGAAATGGTAACCCAGTAAGAGCTTTTTTAGAAGCCCAGTCCGCAGACCAACACTTAAGCCCAAGGGAACTGTGTCCAAGAGGCATTGCATACAAACTGCAGCCCCCAGACCAACTGGTCCGCCAACTCAGCGAAAGCAAAGGGAATCTGCTCCCCCTCCAGGTATGTCAGCCAGATCCTTAAAAGCCAGAGACTCCTCTACCAGAATCATGGTTGCCTTGCGCAACCTAAAGACATTACTGGTGGAATAGTCCACACTTTAAGGAGAACAAAGGGGTACCTCACAGTGAAGCGTCTTTGGAACCACAAAGGGATGCTTTGGACACTCCCAGTATTTACGAATAAACATTCCAAAATAGGAGGGAGAACGAAACGCTTTTGCCGTGGAAGACAGTTTATGGGTGCCAAGGGGATCGACACCTCCGCCGCAGTCACAACTGCATCCTCCATCTTTACCGTTTCCCACACAGATGTAATAAAGGGAGACAACCAGCACCTTCTTGTGCGCCACTGCAGTTGTGGAGGAACAAGATATTCCACATCCACGACTGCAGAGCCAGACATAGGATCAGTAGAGACCGATTAGGCAGGGGAGGGTGCCATTTACTAGCCTATATGCCCAAACGCCACCTGTGAAAATGCAAAGAACACAGGGGGGGCACCGACTGAGACCTCCGCCGCCTTAGGCCCCACACAGGGGCGTCACCGAGGTCCCACGCGGGAGACGTCGACCGAGGCCCCGCACAGGGGGTGCTGACCCAGGCTCCTCACAAAAAGCACCAGCCGAGACCCCCGCACTGGGGTGTCTACTGATACCACGCACAAGGGGCACCACAGGACCACTCATAGGGGGCACTGGCTGAGACCCTGCACAGGGGGGCGCTTACGGATGCCCCGCAGAGGGGACACCACTGGGCCCTTCACAGAGGGCACTGGCTGAGGCCCCTCACAAGTGGCATCCACTAAGGCCCTTACGGGAGGCATCCACTAAGGCCCCTCACAGGGGGCATCTACTAAGGCCCCTCACAGGGGGCCCCTCACAGGGGTTTAAATAACCCCCCCAAAAGGGGTTTGTCCTCAGAGCCCCCACAGCGCCATCCCTCTGGAAGAAGGCGTCCGACGTGGCTGTGCAGACTAGCAGGCCGCGGGCCTAAATTTTCGAGTGCACAGGTCCGCGGGGGGACCGGACCAGGCTAGAGCTGAGGAAGGAGGGCAGATGCCTGCAATGGAAAGCAGCAACCTCCACAGCCCGCTCTAGGGTTGCCCCACTCATCGCCCAGTCGGTAGGCCACAAAAGCTGCGGCCTCAATTTTTTGGCGCCCGCTGTGAGTGCTCGGTAGGCTGCAAAGCCACGGCCTAAATTAGTGGAGGGCCGCCACAGGGGGTGCGGATCTGCGGATGCCTGGTCACCCACCCAACCATCAGGTGCCAAGGTGTACCCCCCATAGTGACAACCCTAGAGGGGAGGGGGGGTGGACAGAGTGTCTGAAGCACCTAAGTCAGAGGCCTGGGCTTCACCTGGGGAAGGGAGGGGATGTGGAGGAGAACCCCAGAGGGACCGACCACCCCAAGGAGTACCCAAACCACTTCAGGGAATAAGAGGAGGGAGCCCCTTACTTACCGCTCCAACGAGTCCGCGGGTAATGCTCCCAGACAGATCCTCCTCGACACTGAAGTGGGGGGGCTGTCGGCCATGAGGAACGCTGTGACACAGGCTGAGACCCGGTCGTATGCGACCTCGCGAGACGTTTAACTTGCAGGGCCAGCCCCTGTCCAGTGGGACTATGTCGCGGCCGACATAACGCATAGCTGCGGTCTGCACGCGCTTGCTGGCCAGACTGGGGAGACCACTGGATCTTAGTGTCCAGCCTGTCGCCCAGTCTGGCAGTTGATTGTAGATCTCACAGGAAAAAATCCAAGAGAAAAAAAGTAGCTTAAAAAGCAAAAACAAAAAATTGCCAGGACCAGAGATCCCAGCAGGGAACTAGGCCCTTACTTCTGAAGGCCTATAGCAGAGAGGGGGTGTATATCACCTAGGACTTCCCATAGCCAAGTCTTTTTTCTGCCTACTCTTGTAGGGGGCAATATAACGCTATGGTTCTGAATAATGGAGCTCTGTGTCTGTCAATGAACGAAAGAGAAAAAAAACTAAAAATGAATAAGTCGGTGGAACTTCACTTTAATACGTCCACTATCAAATATTGAGGGCTTTATTTGGAAGCTGTAGCATACTTCCACAATATAAACAAATGCTGAGGCGCAAATATCATAGCTGTCACTGCTGACTTATTTTAAAAGGTGCATGCTTCAGGCCTTACGTCCTGATCCTGTATTCACAGCATATTGAGAAATTGGCCATATTAGGTGCCTCACACTTCTGGATCTAAGCTTCTTCTAGGCCAGTGACGTACTAAGCTGTAAAGCAAGGATAATAATCAAAGTCCTGGAGTGTGCAATGTCAAAAACAAGACAGCAGCAGTATTTCTATTCTTATCCTGGCAGGTTCCTTTAAAACCAAAGCTATTAGACTCCCAAGGACATGGGTGGCAGACAAGGCAATGCTTAATTTTAAAATAGGACAAGTAGTAAAAATGGATGTAATAAATGACTCACCTGTCCTCAGGCTGCTGTTTATCCTGGCTCCATGTTCCATACTGTCGGTCAGGATCTTGCACTAGTGAGTCTGTGTCCTTGTTACTTGTAGAGGATCTTGAGAAACACTGTTTTACATGGTCCTGAAGATAAAAATGAAAAAAGGTCAGCAAATTGCACACTTCCAACTTCTATTTCAGATATAAACTTAATACATTTACACACCAGGGGTTGTGTAGAGGCTCTCAGGGACCAATATGGCCATTTTCCCATCAATGAATGGCACTTTAGACAGCTCTGACATTTCATTAGCAGTTTGCTTCAGCCCATCCAATCCCCCTCTTCTGCTACCCCCTTTGAGAAGCTCTGTACTTCCACCTCTGTGATACCACACTCTATTTACGTGTTATATGGGATGCTGCAGTCACTTGAGCCAAGGGGGAAACCCCGATAGAATAGAGAGCGGGAGAGAGACCTGCAACACGAATTCACCGAGCTACAACTTGACCATCTTTACTGCTTTACACATTCCAGCTCTGTAGATACGAAAATGCAAGAGAGTGGGTTCAAATTACTGATTCTTTGGTGTAGGGTCCCCTCTAGGATTTACCCAACACTAAATTATGCTTGCTGGAGGAGTTGTGGGCAGCGGGGCACATTTCTGCATGTTTGGAAGGAATGGCCCGAGCTTAGACCCTATTGGCAAGATATCAGAACCCAGGTCAAAGTGATCGTAGATCGTGAACTACCCAACTCCCCGTTGGAGCTTTGTTGCATGTCCCCCCCCCCCCATCCATTACCGTAAATCAGTACTACCCCATCTTCTGAATTCGGCTAGAGGATTAATTCCAGTTCACTGGAAATCAGCTGAAATTCCTAGTAGGGAGGATTGGATACACTTAGTAAACAATATTATGACCGTGGAGGAATGGATGGTGACATGCAAAGGTAGACATGACAAGTTTTACAGTATTTGGGCTATGTGGATCCACTGTACTAATACGCTTCCACGGAATTCTCAACCAACAACTTTTTGAACGATGGACTTTGTTGATGATTGACAGTTTAAGTTTCAATGGCTCAGATCCAAGGAGTATTCTATTGTATACTTACAAGTATTTATACTAGAGTGCTGTTCTCTGTTACCTTCTTTGTTTCCCCTTCTCCCCCTCCTTCCCCCTTTTTTTTGTCATGCACTTATTGACCCTCTCTGTTGGATTGTTTATCCCTGATATTACGAATATATATTGATGGGTGCTAATCGATACTGGGATTAGTCGATAGGAATATGGCAATTCAAAGTGTGTGGGTTTATCTGTATTAACCACTTGCCGATCGGCTCACGCCGATATATGCCGGCAAAGTCCCTTTAAGACCCACCAGAGGGCACGATCGCGTGCACGAGCGCCAGCATGGGAATTTGTGTGAGTAAACACACAAATCCCTGTGCCGTCAGGGGAGAGGAGACATGTCATTTGTTCCTAGTAAATAGGAACAACGATATGTCCTCTCTTACTCAGTCCAATCCCCATTCAGTTAGAACACACTGAGGGAACACACATTTAACCCCTTGATCGCCCCCTGTTAACCCCTTCCCTACCAGTGACATTTACACAGTAATCAGTGCATTTTTATAGCACTGATCACTGTATAAATGTCGATGGTCCCAAAAATGTGTCAAAAGTGTTCGATTTTTATCGGGATTGCGGCAGACACATCGCAGATCGCCGCCATTACCAGTAAAAAAAAAATAAAAAGGCCATAAAATCTTTCCCATAGTTTGCAGATGCTATAACTTTTTCGCAAACCAAACAATATACGCTTATTGCGATTCTTTTTACCAAGAATACGTAGAAGAATATATATTGGTCTAAACTGGTGAAGAAATTTTTTTAAAAAACATTTTTGGGGATATTTATTATAGCAAAAAGTAAAAAATATTGTTTTTTCAAAATTGGCGCTGTTTTTTTGTTTATAGCGCAAAAATAAAAACCACAGAGGTGATCAAATAGCTCTATTTGTGGGAAAAAAAAGGCCGCAAATTTAGTTTTGGGTACAGGATGGCATGACCGCGCAATTACCAGTTAAAGTAACGCAATGCCAAATTCTAAAAAGTGCTCTGGTCAAGAAGGGGGTAAAATCTTCCAGGGCTAAAGTGGTTAATACTACGCATGCAGATGTCCCTATGTTCCTTATGTCGGATGGTCAATCGGGCCCCTTTACATATATCAAGTTGGGTTCCTGCTGAGCCTGTTGACAAATGGGTTACTTTCTTTTGCCTTTTTATGGTTTCCTGTCTATACATCTTATGTTTTGTTTTTATACATTGAATAAATAAAGATTTACTTAAATTGAAATTCTAGGTATGGTATGTTTTTACAGTTACATTGGTCCAGCTTGGACAACTTGTGTAATGCATTAGGTTCCTCAAAAATGTGTTTATATTGTAAAAGTGTCATTGCCTAACATTTAAGGTCAAATATACTCCTTACAAAGTGATCAAGAAACATCCTTTATCCAAAATATTTTATATTGAAAGAGCAAAGCACAAAGAAAGTAGGAAAACTATCAGCACTCCACCCCAATAGATTTACTATTCATAAAAATAAGTTGCTTAAAAGGTGAGAGAAGAGGAATGTCTCTTACATATACTGCCAGCACCACTTATAAGAGGAGGATATAATGGTGATTGGGAACGGTCTTCTAACCTTAGTTTTGGACTTCAACCATGTCAGCCTTTATTTCCATTATATATGGAATAGAGAAATAGTAGTTTTAAGAAAAAAATGTTTTATATTTCTAGTTCAGCGCACAGGAAGTGACAAGTACAATGCACTTCTTGCAAGAGTAATGCCCCGTACATATGGTCGGATTTTCCGACGGAAAATGTGCGATCGGAGCGTGTTGTCGGAAATTCCGATTGTGTGTGGGCTCCATCGGACTTTTTCCATTGGATTTTCCGACACACAAAGTTTGAGAGCAGGCTATAAAATCCGTTGTCGGAAATTCCGATCGTGTGTACACAAATCCGACGCACAAAGTGCCACGCATGCTCACGCATGCTCAGAATAAATAAAGAGATGAAAGCTATTGGCTACTGCCCCGTTTATAGTCCCAACGTACGTGTTTTACGTCACCGCGTTTAGAATGATCGGATTTTCCGACAACTTTGTGTGACCATGTGTATGCAAGACAAGTTTGAGCCAACATCCGTCGGAAAAAATTTTGTTGTCAGAATGTCCGATCAATGTCCGACCGTGTTTACGGGGCATAACAGGTATTTTCTGTACTTGCTTAAAATGATCTTACCCTGAAAAAAGAAAGCCAATGCAGCCACCACATCTAAGAACTCATAAGCTTCATTACATTACAGCTTTGCTCTTGAGTTTATTTATTCTTTAAGTTGAATTTTCTCTAAAGGTCAATGAAACCTGACATCATCAGAGCCACAGGGGAAAATATCTGCAGGACACAATCTAGTGTCAGACTTTATTCACAAGACCAGAAACTGCAGCGACATGGAAATTCATCAGCTCATAACTGAAAGCGGAGTTCTGCTTAAAAAAAAAAAAAATCTAAAAGTCAGCAGCTACAAATACTGCAGCTGCTGACTTTTAATAATCGGACACTTACCTGTCCTGGAGTCCAGCGATGTGAGGGAACTAAGCCCCCCTCGTCTCCCCCTCCTCTCTGCGGCGCTGGCATAGTCACTGTGGGCGCCCAGCCGGGCACTCGCCGCGCAGCACACCGTAACTGGCCAGGCAATCTGAGACCTGTGACGTTTCCCAGATGGTTGCCGAGAGGGAGGGGGAAGAGGTGATCTCCCTTCCGATGCCGCGGTGTGCCGGGAGGAAGTGGGAGCTGGAACCCTCTAAAAAGAGGATATCCACTCCCCCCCCCCCCAAAAATGACATGCCAAATGAGGCATGTCAGGGGGTCACCTTCCCTTTTTTACGTGGAACTCCGCTTGAAGTACCTAAACAATATAGTGTAATTCTATTTGCCAGCAACAGCCAAGAAGTGAAATATTGGTTAAGGGTGTATAGTGGGGAAAATGATTTGATCCCCTGCAGATTTTGTAAACTTGCTCATTTACCAGTGTGTGGTACCCCCCGCCCCAAAACACTCACCCATGTTGAGGGCATGTGGCCTGATATGATTCAGGAGGGGAGGGGGCCCCTAAAATCCATACCAGACCCGAAGGGCCTGGTATGGACTGGGGGGGGGGGGGCATATTGTCCTTTATTTTTTCAATAGGCGGGTACTGGCAATTGTAACCGCAAGTTGTTTTAAACGGGATTTGACTGTTTGTTTTTTTTCTCTTTAGAAATGTCATTTTTGCTGTTGCATGTTTTATGCATGCTACAGATGCGCCACTTTACAGGCACATTAAAAGGAACCCCCCCAGGCACTATATTTAAGGACATTTTTCATTTTTATTTTTGCACTTTAAGCATAATTAAAATCACTGCTCCTGAAAAAAAAAAAAAGGTCTTTTTTTTTAACCAGACCCCTATACCCAATTTTGGTCAAATACTTGTATAGAAGCCTTCAAAATGGCCACTTTTGATTTTTCCTGTTTGGCTCCCATAGACTTCAATGGGTTTCGCAGTTTGGGTTAGAACATTCCCCGTTTGGGAGTTCTGCTGCGAACCGAACAGGGGGGTGTTCGGCCCATCCCTAATTACAAGTTATCAAATCGACTGATTCACACAAAAAAACACTAGCGGCAGTCTTCGTTGTCATAAGGCAATTTAAACCTCAAAAAAAAATGTAAATTTCCAATAACGGTTTGCATGTTGTACGTGTTGCGATGCCATACGACTTTTAACAAGAGAACTCTTCTGCTTTTTACAGTATATACCCGTATTTATCGGCGTATAACACGCACAGGCGTATAACACGCACATTCATTTTGAGAGGGAAGTTTCAGGGAAAAAACTTAAATTTTAAATAAGGAACTTTAAAGCAAAATAAGGGTCAGTGCCCATCTGCAGCCTCACCATTGCCATCAATGCAGCCTGATCAATGCCCATCTGCAGCCTCACCATTGCCATCAATGCAGTAGCCTCACCATTGCCATCAATGCAGCAGCCTCACCATTGCCATCAATGCAGAAGCCCCCCCATTGCCATCAATGCAGAAGCCCCCCCATTGCCATCAATGCAGCAGCCTCACCATTGCCATCAATGCAGCCTGATCGATGCCCATCCGCAGCCTAGAGGGGACAGGGAGGGGGCGGGACGAGTGCCGACAGATTACATACAGTGAGAACCTCCTATGATAGACAGAACAGTGGTCCAATGGCGGCCCAGTAGATGGGACTTCCTATGACATAGGCTGCCAAGTAAACAGGAGATTCTCACTGCATGTAATCTGACGGCGCCCGTCCCGCCGCCCTCCCTGTCTTCTCTAAAGCAGCTAAAATTGAAGTATTGGCGTATAACACGCACACACTATTTGCACTAGATTTTCAGGGTGAAAAAGTGAGTGTTATACGCCAATAAATACAGTATATATGTAAGAGGAAAAAAAATTCTATGTAACATCTTAACAGTCCACATGCTGCGATCCAAAAGAAAGCTATGATTTATGTTTTCAGGCATATAATTCTAAAGTAAGCACTTCTAGCAGCGTATGTTAATATGTTCTATTTGGAAATAGGCTTGCATACACTGGATTATTGGTCTTAGCTTTGTTGCTCGTTCATGTAATTGAGATACAAACTAGACACGAAATCAGTATTATTGATTCCCACTCTGAAGTAGACCTAAAATCAGCCAAGCATGGTGGGGATACCATGGCCTGATTGGGTCCACCTGCATGCAAACAACTGTTTTGCTAAAAAATTCAGGCTACTAAAGAAGTTATGCATAAGTGCAACTTCTTTTGATTCTAAATGGCTACCTGCAGAGATTAGATGATCAGTGGGAACCCTATGATCGATAATTATAAACTCAAAAAACCTGCTGACAGTTTGCTCTTGAGAGGTCGAGGTCGAGGTCATCTGGCTTGGTACAGGAAAAAAGAAGGTTGTTTGAGGCTGGGTTATGAGCATGTGAACATATTCACCAGCACACCATGGATCAACACTTCCATTCAAAAGTTTCTTTTATTGAGAGAGATCACATCACAGAGATAAGTGCAATGTTTCGGAGCTGCGCAGGGCCCCTTCATTAGGCATGTGACGAAGTGTTGATCCATGGTGTTCTGGCGAATATATTTACGTGCTTGATGTTTCCAGGACCCAACTGGTAATCGCTACAGCACCCACTATTTTAAGAGCCGTACTTTCCAGGAACGTGTACAATAGGAATATTGACAAGTGGGTTATGAGCATGTCTGAGTATTTTATTTTAAAAGCCATATTCAGTATTCTAACAGTACATAAAATTCAAGCACGTAGCATTCAGACATAGAAGAATAATTGAGCGGTTACAACGGACTTCACTAATGAGTTTTCATAAGTCACCTTCCCATCACTGCAGGTGCAGAGGACACATAGAGGTGACCCCCCTTCTCACATAAAGAACCCTTTTTATTATGAGTTCTTCAATAGCTTGGAGGTACAAATGACAGTGGCTTTCATTTAGCGTTACAGTTTTAGTGGATGAACCAATGACATTTAAATTACTATTTTTGCCTGAGCAGGAATTGTTGGAGGAAGGGGAAAAATATTTAATTTTTTTCTACTGCATCCTGTCAAATATTTAAGGTAAATGTAATGGCCCAAGAGGAAAACACTGACATATGGGAAAGTATTATATTTTCAGAAATCAATGGAAAACTGAAGGGAAGGTTAGATGTAGAAGCATAAACACTTATTAGGCCTCATGTACACTGCTGCTGGTAAACGGACATTCAGAGGCAGTTAGCTGCTTTTTTCAGCTGCCCCTGAACTCATCCAATGTTATCTTATCAGTACATGTACACAGGACCGTTTAATGTCGTTTTTAGGCAATTGAGTTTAGAGGCCTTTTTTGGAAAGCAAAAAAGAGTTCAGACGCTGAGTTTAGAGGCATTTCAAGAGCTAAACGCGGCAACTCGCGTTTAGCCGCGTTTCTTATACAGGCATTTTTCATTTTTGACTATTGTGGAAAAAAAAATATTTTTTTTTTCAAACACTTCTAAATACAAACGCGGCTAAACGAGGCGTGTAAACGTGGCAAAACGGTCGTTTTAAACGTGGGTTACTATCTGTCAAGTTAAATTGTTCAGGAGAGGTGGTAAAAACGTCCCGTGTACATTAAACCTAAAGAATCCCAAAAGTCTTTTTTTTTCTCCAAAGCTATGATTTGTGCAAAATCCCCTGCAAGCATTTCCTGAACTCTGACAACATCCGGGAATTATTCAGAATTTCATTTCTATACCAATGCTAGAAAATGTATATATCTTTTATTTTATTTGCTAAACATATAAATTTATCTTTCAAGGACAGATAAAATATATAAGCCATTTATTATCAATCAACTGTGTTTACTCTTTTTAAATCATAATCACAGCAGAAACTACCCAAATGACCCTGATCAAAAGTTTACATACCCTGGTGATTTTGGCCTGATAACATGCACACAAGTTGACACAAAGGGGTTTGAATGCCTATTAAAAGGTAACCATCCTCAGTGTTGATCTGTTTGCTTGTAATTAGTGTGTGTGTATGTATAAAAGGTCAATGTGTTTCTGGACTCCTGATAGAGCCTTGCATCTTTCATCCAGTGCTGCATTGACGTTTCTGAATTCTGAGTCATGGGGAAAGCAAAAGAATTGTCAAAGGATCTGCGGGAAAAGGTAGTTGAACTGGATAAAACAGGAAAAGGATATAAAAAGATATCCAAGGAATTGAGAATGCCAATCAGCAGTGTTCAAACTCTAATTAAGAAGTGAAAAATTAGAGGTTCTGTTGAAACCACACCACGGTCAGGTAGACCAACTAAAAAATCAGCCAGGAAAATTGTTCAGGATGAAAAAAAAAAAAACACACAAATAACTTCAGGTGAAATACAGGACTTTCTGAAAACAGGTGGTGTGGCTGTTTCAAGATGCACAATAAGTAGGCACTTGAAGAAAGATGGGCTGCATGGTCGAGTCGCCAGAAGAAATCCATTACTACGCAAATGCCTCAAAATATCCCGCTTACAATATGCCAAACAGCACAGAGACATTTCTCAAACCTTCTGGCACAAAGTCATTTGGAGTGATGCGACCAAAATTGAGCTTTTTGGCCACAACCATAAATTGTGGCCAAATATAAATATATATATATATATATATATATATATATATATATATATATAAATCTAAATATGTGAAGCGATTGTGTTTTGCCATTTTATTAGCGCAGCACCTACTAGTTTTATTAAGGTTCCTCTACACAGCTCTTAATGAATTTCCTGTTATTATCGTCTACCTAAAATCACAACACACTGGTCTATTGCATAGTCAATGAATTTCACATGATTGGTGAGGCTCTCATTCTCCACCAGTTCCAAACACTAGGAGCACTGCACAATGCCTGGCTTGTCAATAGGCCCCAACCCCATTTCTGCCATGCAAAGTGATTACAAAAGAATACCAGTTATTCTAAACCGCATATATATACACTTTTAAGGATTTTTAGGTAATACATAACTGGAATAAAGAGGGATTTTTAGCTAGAGTCCTAACACAAACACTGAAAGCAGTGTTCACATTGAAAATAAAATACCTGTCTCAAAAGCCTTCTAAAAAAAAATAAACTAGCTATTCAAGATCTATTCTAGTTTTCGTGAAAAAAGAAAGTGTAAACCCACATCCACATAACTAGTATGTAGCCTTGGGGTCATAGAACAGCTAATTGTACCAGAGGCTTTAAAGATGTGTATTTTTCTTTCTGACCTATCCCCAAAGAGGACTGTGACACCTTCTTAAGCAATCCTTTTTCCCTCTAGAGAGTAACATTTTTTCATTTTACAAACCATAGCACTTTATGATTTGCTTCAGTTGAGTTTCCTATGACAACAGTATCTAAAAATGATGCCAGACTAATATTCTTGAGAGTAATGCCAAATTCACACAGGAAGTACCTAACCAAATCGGTAGTCTCATTGCTGTCATCCTGGATGCGTTCTGGGCCGCGCCCTCGCATTGATGTCACATTGGGAGCAGTGAGTGTGTCCGTGCAGCTGCTGCATCCCAATTGATAGCATTGGGACTGCCTGCATGGGGATGCATGAAACATCTGTTCATCCCTGTGTAGGTAAACATGACCCTCCATAGGTATACAGTTATGTACATCTCCTATGATCAAGGCCTTAGACTCAATAGTTTCAGTAATCGGTACCTAGTAGCAGACCTCTAACAAACAACCCCCTCTCTTCCTTCTATTTAACATGTGATGAGGGGTGTTGCTGCTACTCAGATTAACCAACAAAGAACACTATAGTGTGAAGACCGGAAGCAGCATTTTCACTAGGTAAAAAAAGTATTTTAAGACATTTCCAAATAAAAAATTAATTATATACTATACAGGGATAAAAGGACTATAAAAAATATAAATGAAACTTGAGCCCTGGTTCACATTGGTGCAAACTGGCATGTGATCTGACATGTTAAATCGCATGCCAAATCAGCACGGAGCCGCACCGATTTCCAAAAGTAGTTTCTGTACTACTTTTGGCAATTTCAGGGTATGATTTCCATTGACATCTGTGCAGAAACCCACACAGATATCTCTAAAATCATCCCCAAAATCAGAACTGACATGCGGGAATGAAATTTGCATGATTGCATACTATACAAATTTGGACACTTTCTGTAAATGTAGAATTTTGCTCTACCCACTTTGACCTTCAAAGCCTCCCTTTTGGTCAATGAGGCCACATGAGGCTGGATGGAGGTAGCAGGAGGCAGGACAAAGCTCGACTTCACAAGAAATGGAGATTTGCATATAACACCAGATGATTACATATCTGACTCTACTAATATTTTCGTGATTTTTTCACTCAAATATTTATACTTTTTTTTATCAAACGCTAGGTGCCATGTATTTCATGCTCATATTCAGGTTGTCTTTACGTTTTCTCTTTCAGAATCACAAACCTGTCTATTCAGGTTAGTAAAATTACAAAGCAAATGCAAAATTTCAGTACAGGCTACTAATGTATATATGTGTCAACCCGATATCTCTACTAAAGCAGAAGTACACCTTTAAAGCGGACAGTCACACCCTTGTTCCACATCATTCTGTTACTGAGCAACAAACATACTGCACAAACAGCCCCAGGCTACATTGTTCTGTCCCCAGGTATCTCAGCTATGCCTGCCTGCATTGACTTCAAACAGTCAGCCTTTAGAATTCATATTAGCATAAAGATTTTTAAAGCATGTTTTAAGGTGGCCCATAGATGAGATTGAAATTCGACCAGTTTAGCAGGGACTATTCAATCGAAGCCGATCATTAGATTGACTTCTGTCAAATGAACAAGTTGGAAAACTTTTGCTGATCACGAGTATAACACCTTGGGGGGCGACTTCATCCACCTCGTTTATGTGGAAGGAGGAATCTGTTTTTTTTTTCCTTTTTCATTCAGCCCACTGGTTGAACGAAAAAAAAAAGTTGATCTATGGCCAGCTTTATTCTCTGTACTAACCTTGATGTATTATCAAAGATCAATAAAAACAGCACAGTTATGCTAATTTACTTTGCTCTTAAGCCTAGTACACACTAATTGTTTTTTTATCGTTCAACCCAGCAGCCGCTGTACTAATGATCCAACATTAGTACAGTGATCTTCCCCACTGAGCTGTATGGAGGTGGGAGGCAGGACAAAGCTTGACTTCACAGGAAATGGAGATTTGCATATAACAGCAGATGATTACATATCTGAATCTACTAATTCTTTTGTGATTTTTCACTCAAATAGCTTTATACTTTTTTATCATATGCTATAGGTGCCTGAGAGCACTAATCAGGAGCATGCTTGTCCGACAGATTCCGACCAAACAGCAGGTTTCTGTTAGACTGGCTGCAATGCACACATGCGGAATGTCACTATGAAAAAGAAATAAAAAAGGTGCTATTCCTGATAAATTCTTCTTCTAATAAGCAAAGCTGCTACTGTAAGGCTCGGTTCACACTGAGGCAACCTGTCAGCTGACTTAGATGCCCGACAAGTTGTGCTCCATTCAGTGCAATGGAACCATTCTATTCGGCGACTCAAGTTGCTCTGACTTAGAAAAAGGCTCCTGTATTTCTTGGAGGCGACAATGGAGTGGCTTGCATTGACTTCAATTAAAGAAGTCCTTTGCAAGCCATGCTGAAGTCACGCTGTGCTGGAAGGCTTCAGAGTCGGACGACTTTGAAGCCACCCCAATGTGTACCGAGACTAAAAACTTTAAAGAGGTCTAGTTATTCATTCTTTAAGGTGGCCACGCCCCCAGCCTTTGGACCTTCTGTGCTGGTAATCACAATTACTAACTTTGTTGGGTATATGAACATGCACAAGCATAGGTTATGGTCAGTGAAAAGCAGCTGTCAAGACCCTCAGTAAATCCAGAGATACAGTCATCTGGGTATATACATATACCAGAAAAGTTGAGCTTGGAACCAACCATTTGCACAGTCCTAAACTGACTATATACATTAGAAGAAGTTTGTTCTAAATGATTTCATTTTAAGAGCATCATTTCGATTTTCTAATCGTTAGGGGGCCAAAAATCGTTTTCAACTGCAGTGAAAAGAACATTTGAAGAAGTAGGATTTTAATTTTTTTGATCAAACATATTTCTGACAGTGTATGCGGTTTTTGAGAAGGAAAGTCTATTTGTTCCAAATTCAAGCCATAAAAGAAAAAACATTTTTGAAGTACTTTTGAACAACATTTGTCTCGTCTGTGTGTATGTACTGAGAACGTTTGTAAGAAAATTTACCAGTGTAGGTCAGATAAAGTGGAACTTCACTCTCTCAATCAACATTGACCATTTTAGCATTAGTAAATCGATAGGAAAGTATATCATATTTACTTGTTTTAAACTCGATTTTACATTTCTTTAGTTACTTCCTGGTTTCTTTGCTCAGGCAAATGATGTCATACATCCCAGGAGTCTTCATGAGGGGAGGAAGGATATTCTCAGCTAAGCACACCCTCCTGCCTGAATGCCTGAGCGATCGATTCCAGGAAGTAAATTCTACCTGAATCAGTTGCCCTTACTCAAGATGGTCACGGCCAGAAATGCTAGTGGGGTGTTTTTTAAAGTGATTTCTCAGCATAATAAAGCATGAAGACATGGATGGATGAGTTTGCTTTGATATTAAAAATTAAATAGCACTTTGGTTTGTGGTGCTCAGATGCAGTGCAGTTCCGCTTTAAATGGTTAGCAAGATTGCACATCGCTAATGTGGACCAACAGGAGGCAGGGAATGCAGACATGAGTGGGAAACAGCTTTCCTTTTTAAAGACAAAATGAGATTTAGCCTGGCTCTGGTAATTGTTTTTTTTTTTTTCATGCAATTTTCCATTCTTTTTTTTATCACATGCTCGATTTGACCTGCCCAACTCAGGATGGGTTTTTGCTGGCTGTATCTGGATAGTTTCTGTGGTCCATTATGAAACAATCGTAAAAATGAAAGACCCTTTGTGACATACAGTACACACAGACTTATAGTCTTTGTATATAGTTCATGTGATACTTCCCCTATGAAACCATGTGAACATTCGTAACCTGGCCATTCAACATTCTATACATATTTATTTTGCCAGAGTTATACATAAACTATCAAATTTTGAACAAGTGATCTTTCACATGCTGATATTCCTCACCCAAGCCAAATATCTGGCTTTTGCAGAAACAATAAAATGTGGCTGTAAGATGACCTAAGTGTTTACAGAGCTATCTGGGTACAGTCCACGGAGCTGCCAGTAGTCTACAAAGGGCAGCAACACTGAACCCAATGAGACTTGGACTACACGCGCAGTCAAATTGTAACTATAGCTCTTGAGTTATAAAAGGATCATTCCATTCCTAGAGGAGAAAGTGAAAATATTGTTAGGTTGTCATTTGGAAACTACCTGATTATAGTAGGTAAGACCTGAATCTATAACATAGTTACATACATAGTACGTGAGGTTAAAAAAAAAAAAAAAGACACAAATCCATCAAGTCCAACCTATGTGTGTGATTATATTTCAGTATTACATTGTATATCCCTGTATGTTTTGGTCGTTCGGGTGCTTATCCAATAGTTTTTTTAAACTATTGATGCCCCCCCCCCCGCTGAGACCACCGCCTGTGGAAGGGAATTCCACATCCTTGCCGCTCTTACAGTAAAGAACCCTCTACGTAGTTTAAGGTTAAACCTCTTTTCTTCTAATTTTAAAGAGTGGCCACGTGTCTTGTTAAACTTCCTTGCACAAAAAAGTTTTATCCCTATTATGGGGTCACCAGTACGGTACTTATAAATTGAAATCATATCCCCTCTCAAGCATCTCTTCTCCAGAGAGAATAAGTTCAGTGCTCGCAACCTCTCCTCATAACTAATATCCTCCAGACCCTTTATTATTGCCCTTCTTTGTACTCGCTCCATTTCCAGTACATCTTTCCTGGGGACTGGTGCCCAGAACTGGACAGCATACTCTAGGTGCGGCCAGAACAGAGTCTTGTAGAGGGGGAGAATTATCATTTTATCACTGGAGTTGATGGCCTTTTTAATGCATGCCAATATTCTGTTTGCTTTGTTAGCAGCAGCTTGGCATTGCATGCCATTGCTGAGCCTATCATCTACTAAGACCCCCAGGTCCTTTTCCATCCTAGATTCCCCCAGAGGTTCTCCCCCCAGTGTAAAGATTGCATTCATATTTTTGCCACCCAAATGCATTATTTTACATTTTTCTACATTAAACCTCATCTGTCATGTAGTTGCCCACCCCAATAATTTGTTCAGATCCTTTTGCAGGGTTTCCACATCCTGCAAGGAAGTTATTGCCCTGCTTAGCATCGTCAGTAAATACAGAGGTTGAACTGTTTACCCCATCCTCCAGGTCGTTTATGAACAAAATAAATAGGACTGGTCCCAGCACAGAACCCAGGGGGACCCCACTACCCACCCCTGACCATTCTGAGTACTCCCTATTTATCACCACCCTCTGAACTTGCCCTTGTAGCCAGTTTTCAATCCATGTACTCACCCCTACGGTCCATGCCAACGGACCCAATTTTGTACAATAAACGTTTATGGGGAACTGTGTCAAATGCTTTTGCAAAACCAGATACACCACGTCTACGGGCCTTCCTTTATCTAGAAGGCAACTCACCTCCTCATAGAAGGTTAATAGAATGATTCTTCATGAATCCATGCCTATTACTGCTAACGATACCATGCTCATTACTAAAATCTTGTATATTGTATATTGGTGCTACATTTGCTATTCTCCAATCAGCTGGTACCATTCCAGTCAGCAGACTGTCAGTAAAAATTAGGAACAATGGTCTGGCAATTACTTGACTGAGTTCCCTAAGTACCCTTGTATGCAAGCCATCTGGTCCCGGGGATTTATTAATGTTAAGTTTCCAAAGTCTAATTTTAATTCTGTCCTCTGTTAACCATGGAGGTGCTTCCTGGGATGTGTCATAAGAATAAACACTGCAGTTTTGGTTACTGAAGCCCTCCGATTCCCTCGTGAAGATTGAGGAGAAGAATAAATTCAATACCTTTGCCATCTCCCCATCTTTTGTAACCATATGTCCTTCCTCATTTTTTTAAGGGGCCAATATGGTCTGTCCGCCCTTTTTTACTGTTTACATACTTAAAGAATTTCTTGGAATTTTTTTTGCTCTCCTCCGCTATGTGTCTTTCGTGTTCTTTCTTAGCCGCCCTAATTGCATCCTTACATTTCTTGTTGCATTCTTTATAAAGTCTGAATGCTGATGATGATCCCTCAACCTTGTATTTTTTGAAGGCCTTCTCCTTTGCTTTTATATGCATTTTTACATTGGAGTTAAGTCATCCAGGACTTTTGTTCGCTCTTTTAAATTTATTACCCGATGGGATGCATTGGCTAATGCCCTTATTTAATATGCTCCTAAAGCAAACCCATCTCTCCTCCGTGTTCTTTGTTCCTAAGATTTTATCCCAATTCGTGCCTTCAAATAAGGTTCGTAGTTTAGGGAAGTTGGCTCTTTTGAAATTCAGTGTCTTTGTATTCCCCTTATGTTTCCTATTTGTGTGATTTATACTGAAACCAATTGACCTGTGATCGCTGTTTCGTAAATTGCCCGTATTTCCACATTCGTGATCAGGTCTGTATTGTTGGTAATCAGTAGATCCAGTAACGCTTTATTTCTAGTTGGTGTGTCTACCATCTGAACCATGAAATTGTCCTGCAAAACATTTAGGAACTGGCGAGCCTTAGACGAATGCGTGGTTTCCTCCAGCCAGTCTATGTCTGGATAATTAAAATCCCCATTATGATAACACTTTCCATCCTTGCTGCTAATCCAACTTGTGGTAGGAGATCCGTCTCCCCCTCCTCCCTCAGGTTAGGGGGCCTATAGCATACTCCCAGTATTATTTTCCCCACCTCCTCCCTAGCTCCCTTAGTGATGTCATTTCTCACATTCACTTGTACATTATTCTTGATATATAGGCATACCCCTCCCACTTTTTTACCCTCTCTATCCCTGTGATAAAGGGTATACCCTTGAATAGTTGCCAGCCAATCATGAGAGCTGTTGAACCAGGTCTCTGAAATTCCCACAAAATCCAAATCCTCCTCGTACAACAGTATCTCTAGTTCACCCATCTTGTCCGCCAGGCTCCTGGCATTGGTGAACATGCCACAAAGTTTAGACCGGTCGCATACTAGCCTCTAATTGGGTATTCCGAGATTGCAACTAGGACTTGTTACCATACTTACCTTGGGTTTATGGGCTTTAGTCAACCTACCACTAATCCCACCAATACTACCCTCTGGAATATGTTCCGCGCTGACTATCTCTACCTCTGGTCCCTCCCCCTTGTCGCCTAGTTTAAAAACCCCTCTAACTTTTTGGCCATCTTTACTCCCAGCTGATCTGCACCCTCCTCATTTAGGTGCAGTTCATCCCTTCTATAGTACTGGTGATCGAATGAGAAGTCGGCCCAGTCCTCCAGGAACCCAAACCCCTCCTTACTACACCAGCTCTTCAGCCTTTCCCTTCGCTTACCCCCCACTCCTGGTGGAGTTATTCCCCCAGCAGCTAGGAGAGTGCCTCAGCTCCAGTAGTGCTGGTCCCTGACTAGTTTCACCAATGTCACTCAATGGAGCGTACTTATTGGGATGCTCCAGCCCTAGATCGGCCTCCCTGGCACTTCCCCTGCTACCCTTCCTGTCACTCATCTACTCTTTCCTCTTTGTCTCCACCTGCTTCTGTGCTGGCCCCTGCCGTTTACGTTTTTGGCTCTCCTTTAGAATGGAGGGACTTCTCAGCGCTGACAGTTGCCAACCCAGATTCAGAACCTGGGCTTCCAGGGAAACAATGTGCTTATATTTTGCACAGCAGTATTCGCCCTCGATCAGATGATCAAGGGATGCATACATGCCGCAAGATGTACACTGAGTTGCATCTCCACGCCCACCGGGCACCGTACCTACTAATTTAATGAGGATTGGGGATTATACCCTGTCCAAATTACACAACAACTAGCTTCCTGACACTAATACTCAACAAGACAATACACAGGTACTTGCTGACCAACGTGCACTCACTGACCAACGTGCACTCACACGCACAATACACAAGTACTAATGATCCACACACACTACTCAGACAACACTCAGGTACTCACAATACACAGGTACTACCTGATATTAATACTCAATACAGCCCACTTGCACTTGCAGCACTCATGTACTGCACATATTGGTCGCTGAGTAACAATATAAAAGTACTGGTAGAAGAAAGGGAAAAATAGAGCAGTATGTGAAGGCCACCTATCTAAGTGACCTCATTTTACAAATATGCTATACACCTAGGGGTGCATTAATAAATAAAAATAAAGAAGAGCTCTTGTGACACTGCATGTGTATTCGTTCTGTGGAAATGAGGGCAAAGTTGAATGTTGTTAGGCTATTTTCCCTCTAGGTAGAATGTTATGCTTTCACACAAAATAGAATGAATTTGGTAAATGCTGCGTTATAGTCACTAGATGGAGCTGATGGTCACAGTAAATAGGAATAGCCTAATAACACTTGATTTTGCCCCCATTGGCCAAGAATGAATGCAGTTTTATAGGACGAGTAGCTCTGCAATTTTTTTTTTTTATCTAAATACAACCTCAAGTATCAGGGTTAAAAATCTAGGCACAATCTGACACCTGGCCAGGAAAGAAAACAAAAAGCCATAGAATGGAAGTCAGATGTATGTATCATATACATAATCACAGTGGTGATTGTTCACTGTGCTCCTCACTGCACCTTTAATTCACAGTTTATGGAAAATAAGAAAACAATTTGCAGAAAACAATTTTCACATCTGTGTTTTTATGTCTGTGCTGCTCTTTTAGTCAACATGTTCAGGTATATACAATGAGCTTGACAAGAAATGTTAATGGGAGTAATTATGACACTTTTTTGCTGCCGGGATACAAAAATTAAAAAGATTATGAAGCATGAGTCACAGCTGACAATAAAAGGTTTGTATAGTTCATGGGGACAAACGTGGGTTGGACAATATAAGAGCTCCTGTGGTCTCACAGCCAGTAAGGTGCACTGACATGAAAGTGAAGACTTGTCTATAAGGTGGGAGTACAGTAAGGAAAATTACATGGTAGAAAATATAAGAGCGCTTTTTATACTATGTTCCTCTCTCTACCACTTTATATGCTTAAATACTTTCATTTGTGGGTGGAGGATTTGGGAAGACTGATTTAGAGGCGGAAAAAATTTAAAGAGGATTTCTGGCCAACGTATTTCAAACAGTTGAGCTTCCAAGTTGTATTGTTGGTGCTAATAATCCAATTTGTTGAGGCGCAATTAAAGCTAAAACTGCAGGCAGCTAGAGAAAAAAAATTGTAATCCAGTTAAGTCTACGCAAAAAATGATTTTGACATACAACTAGCAGATATAACTGGAATCTGTCAGTCTCCTGTAATTCTGGGGATGGAAGCATGCTGGAAGCATAGAGCGCTAACCATTTTCTCCCATAGATATTGGTATTGGTTTGCACAAGCATGTTTACAGCAGAAGAGAGCGAAGGCATGACCATAGCAAAGTACTGTTATCTGCTTTACAGTCTGGGGCAGGTCCGAGACCAGGATGTATTACTTAATATGTATGCAAAGCACTCCCCCCCCACCAAAAAAAATAATTTTTTATGCACTGCAGCCTACCAGTCCTAAGGCTGGCCATAGACCGAGCAAATTTCTTTCCTTCAACTACGGGACAGTGTTGATAGGGCAATCACTCATGCAGAGATATTAAGTTCTCCTGGCAGGGGAAGCAGCGATTATTGCTAGTGGCTATGACAGCTGCTAGCAATAATCATATGTAAAATCCGGCAGGCTGGTTGTACCCAAGTTGATTGATCAACTTAGGTACATTCAGCCTGCCCATACTTTGTACGAATCTCGGTCAGTTCCAGCTGAAATGGACAAAATTTGAACTGTCTATGCATGGCTTTAGATGTGTTAGCTACGTTTGTTTTTGCTTTTCAGGTGTTTTATCTTATTTTCACCTGATAATGCAGCATATAACGCACTCACTGTGCTTTTGTGTCCACAATTACTTCTCAATCATATCTATAATGGTGGTCACTCATGCTGGACTTCAAACGTGTCTGTCTTTGTTCATCTCTATTACATGGTGGATTGATGGGACTATTTCTGCTGTTTTTTCAGCTCACAGGAAAAAGTGTCTAGAACACTGCATTTCTGACAAGAACAACGGGTATTTTCTGTATTCGTTAAAATGTGCAGGAGCCACATCTAAGAACCGGTGAACTGTAATGAATTAAGTATTTGTTTTTGGGCTTAAAGTAGGTTACTGTAGGTTACTCATCAGGAAGGACTGGGATCTGCCTAGCTTTCTGGCCTGGAATAAGAAAATTATTTATACACATACATGTATTTTAACTAACTGGGCATTTAGATGTAACAATATGTTTTTACCTTTCAAAAACGAGTTCCTTCCACATGGTTTATAGTAAAGTATACTTTCTGAAATTCACATGGGCCAGTTATACTTGTTCATACAAATGTAGACTCTAATGCTCTTCTCTAGTGATGCAAGTCTATGGGTCAGGTCTGATTTGACTGAAAACAGCCTTTCTATATAATTAACCAAGTTTATTCAAACACTTGTAAAGCAAGGAATGTCTAACATACAGATGATCGCTTGGAGCAACATTTTGCATGAAATCTAAAATAAATATATATGATGTGGCCTTGAAGTAAAAGAAAATGTATGTCACATAAAATATCACTTTTGAGCGAAATATTAAATATTATCCAAAACTGGGTACTATTAATGACACATTAAAAATTCCCTTTTAAAATGACCGATGTGAATACACAAATAGGTGTCTGTGAGAATCCACAGAAACTTTATCAGGCTTCTAATTGTACACTACAATGAGTTTGGGAGGAGGAAGTTAGGAATCCTTTATTGCAGAAGAGACATGGTATGTCTCTTCTGCAGTTAAAAACCTTCCTGATTGCAAATCATTTTTGTCTTAAGTTCCTCTTTAATGCAAACCTGTGCTTTGCTTATGCAAGTCGGGTTTGCTTTATTCCTCTCCTCCCAGCAGCATATACTCACCTTTCCTTTAAACCTCCAATGCTCTCCGTTCAAAGGTCAATAGCGTTGAAAATCCCTGTACTTTTGGGTACAGTGGAGCTTGTGACCGATTCCAAGTTGGGCAAGTCACTAACATTCTGGCATGGGGGAGTCCATAGCCCTGTGTAAACTGCAATCTGAGCAACTCATAGCACACAAAGGGCAGATTCCCATGTTCCCAGCAGCTGAATGGAGCAGTATGGAAGTTAAGGTAAGCTGAATGTGTGCTGCTGAGAGGTGGGAATTCAAGTGAACATATGGCTTGCCCTTCATGACCAAATGACAGGTTCACTGTATATAAACATATATTACATGACACAAAAGAAAAAGAAACCGAGGAAAATTAATTATTGATTTCACAGAAATGCCATTAGATGAGGTGGCAGGAAGGTGTCAGCAGAAACGCAGTCTTCATTAAAATCCATGTATTCCCTAATCAATGCTAGACAAAGAAGCAGAGGAAGCATCATGTCTGCACTATTCCATTTCTGATAAACCTGACATTTTGCCAAGCTCAGAAAAGCTTAATGGGAGATTATAAAATCAGTCATTAATGCAAAGAAATCTGGATTTTACAAAAAAAAAAACTTCTGTTATCTAATGTAAACAGAATGATTGGAGCAGCATACATAGATTGTGCAGGATTGTTAAAGTTTACACATAACCAAAAATCTCATTGAATGTATAACATTTTGTTACAAACAGATGGTGAAAATAACTATCAAAGGACCATTGCAGCTTTTAGGCATTTGGTGAACAGCTTTTAAGTGCTCAGTGTCATCCAGGATGTATGAAAACAATGAGCCAACAAACTAGAGAAAGGGACCTCATGTCCCTGACATCACCAAAGGGACACATGTATTCAGTACTGTACACAGAGACGGTTAAAGACCAGACAAATGTTACGTGAGACTGCTAAAGATCACGGTCATTGCAACTCTCTTACAAATTAATGCACCACAATTTTGCCCCTTACCTACAGGCCCCTAAAAATGACTTTTGCCACATTTCAGATTTCCCACAGCAAGATCTAGTATAAAAATAAGAGGGTCATTAAAGGTCATAGGCTGATCCATTCGTAGGCAGTTAAAAAAAAAACACCAACTGGTCAATGAGGTCTGTGGGACATACAAACAAGCTCATTTATATGGCAGTTCAGCATATTTCTGCAGTGGGGACAGTCAGATGTTTGCAATCAGCTGAGAACAGAAAGCCTGTCTGAATCCACACTGTCTGCGGCTCTTCACATATAATCGGAATGATTACATGTGGTTAGGGACACATGAGCAGCCCTGTACGCAGACACTTTGAATCCAAGGCTGACCATATGTCTCTAACCACATATAATCATTCCTTGTGCTATCACACATGAACAGCCATGGACAGTGTCAGCCTGTTATTGATTTGTACAAGCTGAGCAGCTATGGATGATTGCAAACACCTGGACATACCTGCCACAAAGATATGCTAATCTGGGAGGTGTTTGGCCCGGATTTGCCATGTGAATCAGCCAAGAAGCCACTTACAGCCATCAGACCACAGGTTTGAAATCAAGACTTTAGGAGGATTTTGGGTTACAGAGCTTGGTTGTGTGTAGTATGACTATTTTGCTATTGTACAGTCTTTGAACATACTGAAAGTGCTGCTGGACAGAGGGAGACATTGGACATAAATGTATTTTATTGGGATTTTATGTGATAGACCAACACAAAGTGGCACATAATTGTGAATTGGAAAAAAAATGATAATTGATTTTCTACATTTTTTACAAATAAGGGTCTGAAAAGTGTGGCGTACATTTGTATTCAGCCCCCCTCAGTCAATACTTTGTAGAACGACCTTTCACTGCAATTACAGCTGCAAGTCTTTTTGGGTATGTCTCTACCAGTTTGTCACATCTAGAGTGAAATGTTTGCCCATTCTTCTTTGCAAATTAGCTCAAGCTCTGTCAGATTGGATGGAGAGCGTCTGTGAACAGAAATTTTCAAGTCTTGCCACGGATTCTCAATTGGATTTAGGTCTGCACTTTGACTGGGCCATTCTAACACATGAATATGCTTTGATCTAAAACCTTTCCATTGTAGCTCTGGCTGTATGTTTAGGGTCGTTGTCCTGCTGGAAAGTGAACCCCCGTCCTAGTCTCAAGTCTTTTGCAGACTCTAACAGGTTTTCTTCTAAGATTGCCCTGTATTTGGCTGCATCCATCATCCCATCAGCTCTGATGAGCTTCCCTGTCCCTGCTGAAGAAAAGCATCCCCACACATGATGCTGCCACCACAATGTTTCACGGTGGGGATGGTTTGTTCAGGGTTATGTGCAGTGTTAGTTTTCCGCCACACAGCATTTTGGTTTTAGGCCAAAAAGTTCAATTTTGGTCTCATCTGACCAGAGCACCTTCTTTCACACGTTTTCTGTGTCCCCCACATGGCTTCTCACAAACGGACTTCTTATGGCTTTCTTTCAACAATGGCTTTTTTCTTGCCACTTTTCCATAAAGACCAGATTTGTGGAGTGCACACCTAATAGTTGTCCTGTGGACAGATTCTCCCACCTGAGTTGTGGATCTCTGCAGCTCCTCCAGAGTTACCATGGGCCTCATGGCTGCTTCTCTGATTAATGCTCTACTTGCCCGGCCTGTCAGTTTAGGTGGACGGACGTGTCTTGGTAGGTTTGCAGTTGTGTCATACTCTTTCCAATGTTTTGGATATTTTTTTTTATAACCTAACCCTGCTTTAAAACTTCTCCACAACTTTATCCCTGACCTGTCTGGTGTATTCCTTGGCCTTTGTGATGCTTTTTATTCACTAAGGTTCTCTAACAAACCTCTGAGGGCTTCACAGAACAGCTGTATTTATACTGAGATTAAATTACACACAGGTGGACCCCATTTACTTATTAGGTGACTTCTAAAGGGAATTGGTTCCACTAGATTTTAGTTAAGGGTATCAGAGTAAAGGCGGCTGAATACAAATGCATGCCACACTTTTCACATATTTATTTGTAAATCATTTTGAAAATTTATCATTTTACTTCCACTTCACAATTATGTGCCACTTTGCGTTGGTCTATCACAAAAAATCCCAATAAAATATATTTATGTTTTTGGTTTTAACATGACAAAATGTGGAAAATTTCAAGCGGACTGAATACTTTTTTCAAGGCACTGTAAGAAAGTGTCTAAAGCCCTACAATGCACATTCTGACTATACTCTGTGTACCTGGGTTTTAGCTGTGGTCTGGGTTTTGGATTTCCTCAAGCCAGTACACAGAGAAGTCTTATTACTAGCACACCACTTGAAAAGTGCTAAAAAATTATTAAACACCAGATGCGCTTTTTGCGAGTTAAAAGTGTTTACGATTAGCTGCTTGAAATCATACACTTATTTGTAAAAAAAAAAAAAAAAAAAAATATAATGATGTAGCGTCCAGAAGCATAATCATCTAGGAGTACTCGCTCATTTAAGAGTATCCTACAAATGTTAAATCCATTAAGATCTTTTAGCTAGGTAAAGGACCACTACCATGAAAAATCTGGTATGCAGAAAACTATAGGTGGTTAGCATGTCTAATAACACGCTGGTATTTCAGTTTCTGTTTTCTCTATTGCCACCATGTATGTGGGCATACTGTTTTACAGGTTTTTAAGAGAAGATTCATCACCACCATAGTAAAGATATATCCTGCTCCATTTATCCATATAAACACCACCAATCAAAGAAGCATGTATGACCTGGCTTAGGGAAAACATGCAAAATGACCAAGAAGAACTAGTGTAGTTATTTACTAACTGTAATTGAGGACACCAGCTTATTAGGCAGCTTTTGCAGAAGCTTAACCCTTTCATGACTAAGCCTATTTTTGAAATTTGGTGTTTACAAGTTAAAATCCGTATTTTTTGCTAGAAAATTACTTAGAACCCCCAAACATTATATATATTTTTTTAGAAGAGAATCTAGAGAATAAAATGGCGATTGTTGCAATATTTTTTAGCACACGGTATTTGTGCAGCGGTGTTTTAAACGCACATTTTTGGAAAAGTGACACTTTCATGAATTTTAAAAAATCCAAACAGTAAAGTTACCCCAATTTTTTTGTATAATGTGAAAGATGATGTTACGCCGAGTAAATAGATACCAAACATGTCACCCTTTATAATTGCACGCACTCGTGGAATGGCGACGAACTACGGTACCTATGAATTTCCATAGGCGACGCTTTAAAATTTTTTTACGGTTACCAGGTTTGAGCTACAGAGGAGGTCTAGGGCTAGAATTATTGCTCTCGCTCTGACGATCGCGGCGATACCTCACATGTGTGGTTTGAACACCGTTTACATATGCGGGCGCGACTTCCGTATGCGTTTTCTTCGCTGCGCGAGCTCGCGGGGACAGGGGCACTTTAAAAATTTTTTTTTTTTTATTTATTTTATTTATTTTTGTACTTTTATAAATTGTGTTTTAAAATTTTTTAATTTTTTTTTACTTTTATTGCTGTCACAAGCAATGTAAACATCCCTTGTGACAGTAATAGGTGGTGACAGGTACTCTTTATGGAGAGATCGGGGGTCTAAAAGACCCCCCATCCCTCCTTTACACTTCAAAGTATTCAGATCGCCGAAAACGGCGATTCTGAATACTGTGTACTTTTTTAAATTCGGCGCCATTGGCAGCCGAGTAAACGGGAAGTGACGTCATGACGTCGCTTCCGCGTTTTCAACAAGAAGGCTGGAACGAAGCCGCTCGCAGCTTCGTTCCAGTCCGCCCCCAGCCGCCGATGGCAGCCGAACGGACACCGGGACTCCCGATTGCACGGGAGGCCCGGTAACAGCGGCGTAGCCGATCGCCCGCTGAAAACAACGGTACCGGGATGATGCCTGCAGCTGCGGGCATCATCCCGGTATAACCCCGGAAAGCCGAGTACGCATATGTGCGTACGGTCGGCGGGAAGGGGTTAAAACCCAAAAAGAGCTTTTCTTGTGTTCCTATGTAACATTTTCTGCATACATAACTTTTTGTTGGGTTGTCTTTAACTACCACAATACCTGGCCAATTCTGACACTTATACATGTAAAAACCTACTTTTCTTTTTTTTTACTAGAAAATTACCCCCAAAACATTATATAATATATTTTAAGACCCTGGAGAATAAAATGGCAGTTGTTGCAATATTTTATGTCACACGGTATTTGCGCAGCGGTCTTTCAAACACATTTTTGGAAAAAATACATTTTAAGGAATTAATAAAACACAAAGCAGTAAAGTTAGCCCAATTTTTTTTGTATAATATGAAAGATAATGTTATGCCGAGTAAATAGATAATTAACATGTCACGCTTTAAAATTGCACGGGTGCTCATGGAATGCAACAATCTACGGTACCTTAAATTACCCATTAGTGATGCTTTAAAAGCCTTTGCAGGTTACCAGTTTAGATTTAAAGAGGAGGTCGGGTGCTAGAATTATTGCTCTCACTTTGACAATCGTGGTGATACCTCACATGTGTGGTGCGATCACTGCTTACATATGCATCTGGGACAGACGTGTGTGTCCGTCACTGCATGTGAGCAAGGGGTGACCCGCCTTTTTTAAAAAATCTTTTATTACCCAGCCATTCGGGAATACTTTTACATGAAGCAGAATCGCCGGCTGAAAAAAAAAAAAAAATGACACTAGGACCATGGTTGTAGTCTTAACCATGATCCCAGTATAACCACCTCCCTACCAGGACGTATATATACAGAGGCCGACGGGGAGGTGGTTAATGATGCAGAGAGTGGCGCTGACATTAGTGCTTATTCGCTTATTCCTCAACCATTGTACTGTGAGAGCAGGGCCTCTTGATGAAGAACTCCCAAGGAGGTGGGTCTAACACTCTAGGCCAGTAATGGCGAACTTTTTGCACCCCAGATGTTTTGGAACTACATTTCCCATGTTGCTCACCTACACTGCAGAGTGCATGAGCATTATGGCAAATGTATTTCCAAAACCTCTGGGGTGCCAAGGTTCGCCATCAAAGTGGCTTGAATCATTTAGGGCGTCATTCAAACCAGAAGAAGACCAGCACTGGACCACAGAGTGGTGTGTCTTCAGAGGAGACTGGTAGGGAGAAGATCAGTTTTGAAGCAAAACCTTACTTATTCTTTACAAATGCTGAGCCACTTTTCTGTTTTTAAAGGAAACTAAAACAAGGCTTTAATTCTCTATACAGGGCTACCCTTACTTGGTTGTTCAATAGTTGGGCACAGGTGCACTTTAAGTGTGCACAGGACTTGGCAAACTGCCAGGTTTATCAGTGACAGAATGGTGCAATTCTGGGCAAACAACATAATTGAACAGCTGATTGACAGCCACTTGACTAGCACTTCAGCATACCCATTACACATTAAAACTCTGCGTCATTTATTCTGGGGCAGAAAATGCCTGATGTCTAAATGTTTAAATGATTACCATGGTTCTTCTTCCCGTGCATAATAACAGCTCTAATTTTAGCGCACGCTATCTGTGCTGTGTTTAGTGAGAAATATGCCTATTAAGGTGAATGCTGTGATGGAAGCCTGAAGGATGTAAATGTTCTTTTACTGAAAGAAAGAAATAAGCAGAAATGAATCATGTACAAATGAATTCTGGTTCAATGGGCAACTTCCACCACAAAGCTCTATAGAATTTATTTTATATGACCACTCCTTGTCCTTAAACCAGACTGGTATCTTACTGACAGATCACTCAGTATCCACTTCACTTCCTGGCACTGTATAAAAGGTCAGATGAATCTCAGATCTTTCTCCCGATATATATTACCAAGCTGGCAACTGCTGCAACAATGTTCCTCCTGCAAGTCTATTTCCTACTTTGCTAAAAGGTTGTGCGTACAGGCATACATGGCTTTTGAGAGGATTTTGCATTCAAATTATAAAGGTATCCCCCCCAAAAGAAAAAAAAAAAAAAAAAAGGGGAGGCAAACAAATGCCCATGTACAAAACTCCTCCAAAATATAGAGACTACACCCTTATGGTGGGACTTTAAGGGATACAAAAATACTTCGTAATAGATTCCATAAAATTACAATGTTTTAAAATAACGAGGAACAAAATGACATCAAACAATTGATATCCACGACTAAATATTCAGTGGATGAACCCTGATTTGGTGCAATTGTGTGTCCTCTTCATCCTTGTTTCAGACACAATAAGGTCTTTCATCAAGGGTAGGTAGAGGAGAGATGGTGGACATTGTTTTTAGACCTAATAACGGCTATACTTGGTGTTATTCATTGTTTGATAAATAATCAGTATCTCTCCTCTACCAACCCCTGATGAAAGAAATTATTGTGTCTGAAACGTGTTGTGTCGAGGACTGTATAAACGAGAAGTGCAGGGTTTTTACATCCTTCTACTTACCTAGGTGAATGCAGCATTGATCCAATGCTGCATCTATCCCCCCCGCCACCTCTGCAGTGAACAGCTCTGATTGCTCAGTTCTCTCCTCCACTCTTAGCAGAGAGCCAGGACTGTCAGTCAACGGCTCTCTGTTTTCCCCTCCAGCGCTCACTGGAGCAATTGGCTGTGGAGAGGGCGGAAGTGGTTGGCTCAGGCTATCAGTACAGAGGCTGAGCCAGGTGACGGTTCAGGCAGTCGGGATCCTTCCCCAGCCTGGACAGCCTGAGTGACTGTCGGCTGAAAACGAGTCAAAAGGAGTGCAGCACGAACTGCACTCTAATGATCCGTAGCAGAAGTATGGCCAAAAAAGCTTTTGTCATACTTCTCCTTTAAGAAAGTGTCATTATAAAACACTCTTATATAATATAAAACAGGGCGATTGCGAGCAAAATGTATATATATATTACTGATAAAACTGCAAAGATTGTAAACAATGACCAATCACCCTAATATCCTACTACAGATTTTAAGCTGCTATGGGTTGTTCACTTACTATGATTAATCAAGAATAATCGTTGACCTTTTCCTGAAGCTTTATTGAATCTTCTAAAAACTAAACCGGTGTTTTTCCAGCTCCATGTGCAGCAGGAATTTAGGTCTGTTGGAAGCTTAAGTATTAAAGGAAATTGTGTTCTATTCATTTTTTTTATCTCCCCCAGCCTCTTTGGTGCTACGTCCGGTCTATATATAATATTTTGCAAAAAAAAAAAAAGTTTTATCTACTTGTGAAACAATGCTGTAATATTTAAAAATATTTAAAAATGCTGTTATATTTAAAAATGTGTTATCAATAACAACTTTCAAAGTGCATAAACAGAAAAAAAATACATAAGTCAAATAAATATTTATTGTTCCCACCCAGGTAAATAACATGTAGGTTAAAATACAATAAATAAATCTAACAGAATCAACGGTGCAGGGGGAATAAAACTGGGTGAGGAAAAAGCCATGTTCTAACAAGTTAAGTTCACTGAACACTGAAATCCTACACAAAGGCACAGCAACCAGACACATGGTGGTCTTACTGCATTAACAAGGTCTCCCACAGGCAGAAACTTCAAGTCAGTCATGCATTTTTAGAGACTGCTCCTCTGTTGAAGCACAAGTCCATCTAACACTCTCATTCCCCCAGATAAACAATGCTGCTGTCCAAAGGCTTTCTTGTGCTCCTTTATACAGAGTGGGGCATTTGAATACTGTAGGTGCTTTACTGGTTAGATCACCAGGTGAAAACAGAGGGGCAAAAAGCCTAAAAGAGAAAAACTAACACAACTACCACAATAATGATCGGTTAGCTGCAATATAAAACATTTTGGGGTTTAACACCGCTTTAACCACTTGCCGACTACGCTATAGCCGATTGACGGCTACAGCGCGGCCGGCTAGTTCTGGGAGGCCATCATATGATGACAGTGTTGATCACAGACTGAGGTAAAGCCAAATCAGCAGCTCTTTACCACGTGATCAGCTGTGTCCAATCACAGCTGATCATGGATGTAGATAGAAGCTGGTTATCGGCACTCCTTTCCTCATGCTGACAGCATGAACCGGCTTCTCTACTGTGTTTTGCACAGTGCAGCCTGGATCCTCCTTTTCTCTTCTCTAAAAGGGACATGTACACTGATAATCAGGGCACTGATCATCAGTGTCCCGATTATCAGTGCAGTCCCAATAGTGCCCACCAGTGCTGCCAATCTGTGCCCATCAGTGCCTCCTCATCATTGCCGCCTACCAGTGGACTTCATGGAAGGCTTGTCACTAAAAATAAAATAGCTTGTACAAGAAAATAAGACCAAGTGACTAATCTATGCACAACAACAAAAGAACTGAACTGGTGTGCAGAAAAATGACAGCAGATGCTCTGGACTGGCAAGTCCAATTTTTTTAATATCTGGCTGAAATAGAATGCAGCTTGTTTGCTGAAGGCCTGGACAGTGACACAAGGATGAGTGTCTGCAGGCAAAAGTGAAGAATGGTGCATTTCTGCACTTGGATTTGGGGATTGCTGAAAATTACAGGCCGAAAATCATTCAGTAGCATCCTAAACCTCTTATACTGAATTATATTGTTACTGCACGGTCTCTCTTTATATTGTAAAGTGCTGCATAAACTGTTGGCAATATATAAATCATGTATAATAATAATAATAATAATAAGAAAAGGTGTCTGATTGGTTCCAAGAAAATTCAACAGCAGGAGAATGACCTCAAATAGCAAAAGATCTATCCTCAGTAAAAAGATCAAGGAGTCTTGGAAGAGATAGTATGGCCCACACAGAACCCTGATTCCAACAATATTGAGTATGTTTGGGATTAAAAGCAGGTGTCGCAAGCAACAACCCAAGAGCCACAGAAGAACTGTGATTAGTTTTCCTAGATATTTGGCAAAACCTAACTGCAGAGTTCCCAACAAACCTTTACTGTTGTAAAGACAAAAGTGAGACCCAATGAATATTAAATATTTGTTTTTGTTTGGGCATTTTGTAGGTTGCTGATAAAAACGATTTATCGTTTTTTAAAATCATTTTGTTACAAGTGCCTAATGCTTTTGCACTGTACTATTTATGTGCTTAGGCAGAAGCTACAGATCATTGCTTAGGGTAGCTTTTCCTGATGGTAACAACTGTAGACCATGCCAACTCCAGCTCTTGGGCAGGCCATAGATAGTGTGATTTTCTTTCCTGCAACCAAAGTTAGTGTTGATAGGAGAATCCCTCCCATGGAGCTACTTAGTTCTCCCGGCAGGGGGGGGGGGGTTTGCGGGGAGCTGTAATGACAGGAGAACAGTTATATTGCATTCTGAAAATCAGACATGCCAGCATCCACATCATCAGAATGGGATTTGGGTGCTGGCTATCACAGGACTGCTGATAAGGGGGAAGTGTAACTATAACTCATGCAAAGAGACAGCTGAAACTCTCCATAAGGGAAATCACAATTATGGAAGTATGATTTTATTTCTTCATTATGTTCTATTTCACTGCATCCAGTCTTCATGTAAACAACCACTTGAATTTTGCTAATCAGCACATTTATTTTTTGGGTGGAATAATAGTGACAACACCTTCAATAGTATAGAATGTACTTAATTATTTTGCAGTCTAATCTTGCTTGATGCCAGCGGCATAATGACATGTTCTAGCATCTGTGCCCATTTTAATGAGAAAAAGGTGTATACTTGTTAAAGCCATGCTACGCTAACCTGAGCCTATAAAGGCAAAGTTCTGCAAATCTGAACTTTAGGGAAAAAAGTATAGCCTTGGCTGCAGCTTCATGTAATTCAACCTCCAATATTTCAAGGGTATCTTTATTGTGTGACCAAAAGGAACCCATCCTGTTAAACCCCTGTATGGTCTTGGACACCATGCTGCAGCTCAGTTTCAGGGTCTAGGCAAACTTCTTATAGCCTAGGCCATCTTTATGTACAGCTACAATTACTTTTTTCAGATCCTCAGAGAGTTCTTTGCCATGTTGAACTTCCAGTGAACAGTAAGATAGTGAGAACGATAACACCAAATTTAACACACCTGCTCCCCATTCACACCTGAGACCTTGTAACACTAATGAGTCACATGACACCGGGGAGGGAAAATGTCTAATTGGGCCCAATTTGGACATTTTCAATAAGGGGTGTACTCCCTTTTGTTGCCAGCGGTTTAGACATTAATGGCTGTGTGTTGAGTTATTTGGAGGGGACAGCAAATGTACACTGTTATACAAGCTCTACACTAACTACTTTACATTGTAGCAAACGGTCATTCCTTCAGTGTTGTCACATGAAATATTTATAAAGAAAAATATTTACAAAAATGTGAGGGGGTGTACTCACTTTTGTGAGATACTGTATATTTAGTACTACTGGATAGAATACTCAAACTCAAATGAATATAATCAACTCAGATTCACACCACACTCTGAAGTCTTCAGAGCAGTCATGTTTTTTTCTTCTTTCCTATTTCCTGTCTAACTGCCATGCTTTACTTCCGGTTGACTCATTTTTTTCCCCCATATATTTGATACCTCCACTATACACTGTGATAGGGCTGGAGCTTGAAAAGTATTCTGTTTAATCATATTTTACGTACCTAGCCACCCCACAGTATCTTAAAATGATAGTAAAGTCTCATTTAAAAAATAAAAACACGTTATACTTACCTCCTCTGTTGCAGTGGTTTTGCACAGTGCAGCCTGGATCCTCCTTTTCTCAGGTCCCTCTTCACTGCTCCTGGCCCCTCCCTCCTGTTGTGTGCCCCCACAGCAAGCAGCTTGCTATGGGGGCACCCAAGCCGAGTCACAGCTCTGTGTGTCCATTCAGGCACGGAGTTTGGCCCCACTCCCTCTCTGCTGATTGGCTAACTGACTTGGATTGACAGCCACGGGAGACAATGGCGCCGCTGCTATGTCTCAGCTAATCAGGAGGGAGAGTTCCAGACATCCGAGGGACTCATGGACATCACTGGACAGAGATGGAACTCAGGTAAGTATTAAGGGGTGCTGGGGAGGCTGCTGCACACAGTCTTTTTATCTTTGAGAAGCCACCTTTAATGGCACTATATAAAATAAAGTTTATTATTATCTTAATGCATAGAATGCATAAAGATAAAAAGCTTCTGCCTTTACAACTCCTTTAAGGGTTCACACACCTTAAGTAATCTGTTAGCAGGTTTCGATTGTCTTTTTTTTTTAACTTGACCCATGTCAATAATACTTTTGTGCTACATTGTCTGCTTGTATTCTGGTAAATCATTTATTAAAATGCAATAAAAACCATCTGAACACCACAGTAAAACATGCATCAAAAACACCTTTCTATAAAATAGAGTTTGTACAGCCAACCTTATTAAAATGGCAAGCTGAAATGTAACTCCCATAATTTTTCTTGCTTACATTTGCCATCCATTCTCAGCCTCGTGAATGAACATGTCTTAAAGAAAAGAAGAATTCTGTATTGCTTTCAGCAGTTATCAAATGCTCTGCACTGTTTTAGAACCATAAGCATAAAAGTTCCTCGTTCTCTTTTCTAGGTCTCTTCCTGATATCATCACACATCACAAGAGGTAAAGAAAAAACACTATATAAAACACACAGAAATTGGTTTTAGGAAACTCAAATGTATGTTTTTGTTATTTTTTTTTAAGTACAAAATGTAAATGGCTACCAATACTTAAAAGACGCTGAGAATGTTCATCTAATAGGTTATCTGATTGTTTTGTTTTTTTTAAATTTTATTTGTTTCAAAAATAAAATAAAAGCAGACTATATAGAGAGGAAGAGTATCTCTTGCTGCTGGCATTCAATTCCATTTGATGAGAAATAGGAACAATGGTTTTGCTGCACATTCATGGCACGAAATGTTGAACAAATCAAGGCTGAAAATGACCCTGGTACCAGGGTCTTGGCATTGGTTTGAGAGTATGGGCAAATCTTTTTGCAGTACTTAGCTGTCCTGTCATTACACAAACTGGCCCTGCACACAAAGCCCTTTTAAACAACTGGATTACCTTTCATTTCAAAATACAGTGCTAAAACTTTTGGTGCAAAAACAATCATCACAGACATAAATAGAAAGGATTTGTTGAAGTGATTTTCCAACTCTCCAGACAAGGTTTTAAAAAATAATATTATATATACACATCATAAATACATTTGTAGAAAAAGATCAATTCCAATGTAGATTTTGTCTACTGCTCCACAGGAATAGAAACAATGTAGAAAAAGAAAGTGACCAAGAAGTGTACAAAAAAAAAAAAAAAAAAAAAATATATGATCTGCAAAGTTAATACCGTTTGTCCACTTACGATCATTCTGATAACATGGGAAGGTTTAAAGTCTTCATCAAATCCTACATAAAATCATCTTGATTACGGGCAGCCTTAATGATAATGGGTTATGAACATATTGCACGTTCAACACTCATTACCTGACATACGATTTCAGGGCACATTAAAAATGTACTGCCTTCCATTATCAGGCTGCTAATATCAAATATTTGCCAGTTCAACTGTGGACTTGCCTTGTTAGCAAACACTGAAGAGAAAACAGGAAAAAAAAAATGAAAGGACAGATAGTAGTAAGGACAGCCCATATAGCATACACATATACTGAAAAACTGTTCCATCTATGGCTGCTATAAAAAAACTATTTGTGCATCAGTTCTTGAGAAAGATGAAATTTAAAAGGACAGCAGGAAATCATCCCAAGTAGAATTGCATGCGTAGTGTATCACCCATTACTACTGTTATGCATTAAACTGTATCGAATCAAAAGCAGAAGATAAGAAGTTGCTTCTTTTCAGGGCTTTATAAATAGCAACCAGATCTAACCGACAAGAACACAACTCCTTCCACAGTTGTGCTGTCACATTCTCTAACATGTAGTCACTGAGATGTGTGTGCCTGCATTCTATTAACGCACAGCAGACTACAATAATAGAGCTATAAACAAAGTGACTGCTAAGAAAATGAAATACTTTAACCAGGGATATTTTACAGAAAGATTGATGTATCCTCCTGTAAACTCAATGGCCAGGTAAACAGGTAAGTAATACAAAGAAAAGAAGTAGCCCACAACAATCTATTTAGGGTTAATCTCTCCATCAAGTAATTGCTGTGGGTTACTAAACTTTGCTAATTATCACTGCAGGCCCTAAGGCCCCATGAGTGCACGGCGCCGCTTTATGTCCTCAGCTCAGCTATGCGTTAATACGTTTTTGGAAGCAGGAGTACTGAACAAATGCTTAGGTAGAAGTTTCCAGAGCTGCTAACCTTGAGGGGGAGGGAGTACAATAGTCATTAGGTTCTCCAACCTATTTGCTCAGGGTTCCCCCTGAAAGTACTTGGCTACCAGGCAACTGCCTGCCCCCATAGACATGAGATCAATGGACAGCTTATTGAATAAGCTTTCTAATCTAATCATCTCCAAACACTCAGGCACAGCAGTGACCATGCTATTTCCAACAATGGATCAGATATTTCTATATAAACCCAACAACACAAGCCAGCTTTTTTTTTCCCCCGATATGTGTATGTAGAGCAATAACGAAAGGTTGCCTTTGATTGCCTTTATATTTAACCGACAGAGCTAACAATCACAATATCCACTACTTAGCAGTGATTTCAAGGTTCAAAAGCTTCAGTAATACTGTACTGTAGGCTGTAGACAAAAAACAGTGAAATGTTCTAGTACATAAAGTGAAGTCAAATTGGGGTTTATTTACTAAAACTGGAGAGTACAAAATCTGGTGCAGCTGTGCATGGTAGTCAATCAGCTTCTAACTTCAGATTGTTCAATTAAAGCGGAGTTCCGCCATAGCTCACTAATGTCTAACACACTAGTTTATGTTTGGTATTATAACCTCTGGAGTTTAACAACTGCTTTAGGCTTGGTTCACACTTGTGCGATGAGGGAACCCTGAGAATGCACTGTGGGTTCCCGCATTGCACCCGATTCGCACGGCAGTTTACACTGCCATATACGAACTGCCGGGAGTGTCAATACATTGTTAATGACACCCCCATTTCAGCTCGCATATCGCAGTGCGAACGGTCAGTTCGGACAGGAATCGGATCACATCCACGTGATCCGATTCTGGTACGGACCAAAAAAAGGGTCCTGTGCGAGTTTGGTCTGAATGTGATGCGATATTAGTCATACTATCTGTATAGCTAAAATCACATCGCAGGGGCATTGCATGTGATTTGCACATAGAGCGCAGAAGTGTGAACCAGCACCAAGTCTAGGATCTCATTGGATCGATTTGTAATGCGATTTGAGCTCTCAGTCAAGTCGCAGCCTATTAGAGGCAATGGCACTGTTCCAATCGGTGCCACACCCGTTTTGTGGCGCTGCACCAATTTGCAAAAGTAGTTCCTGCACTACTTTTGCCGATTTCAGGTGCAACTTCAATACAGGCATACCCCACTTTTAAGTACACAGTGGGGTTTATTTACTAAAGCTGGAAAGTGCAAAATCAGGCTCACTTCTGCATAGAAACCAATGAGCTTCTAACCTCGGCTTGTTCAATTAAGCTTTGGTAATAAAACCTGGAAGCTAATTGGTTTCTATGCAGAAGTGAGCCCGATTTTGCACTTTCCAGCTTTAGTAAATAACCCCCATTGTGTACTTAACAGTGGGGTATGCGCTGACCTTGCTACTTTGAAATTGCGCTACTTCAAGTGAAGTGGGCGTGATTTCAAAGTAGCATGAATGTGAACCAGGGCTTAAACTGATATTTTATATACTTTTTATTATTTATACATCTTCACCTTTTTTTAAATACTCTTTTACAGAAAACTTGCAATCCTCACATACTAGACAAAACAGGATCATAGGCACCATAAACTGGACCTTTCCAGCACTCTCAGAAACACTGCGCATTTTGCAGGGTAGTATATGTAACGTAGGTACAACACTTATGGCACTGGTATTGCAGGGCATATTGGGTTTTGTAAAGGGACAACCCAGCAGTAACGGCTTCCTTGATTCCGTGATTTTTTTCTTGTGCAATTGGAGCTCTATATAGCCCCACAGCAAGCAGGGAAAGATGCTCTTTCTCATTCAGTGGTATATAAAGTTAAAGTGACTGTGAGCCTAGGTTCACATTGGAGCGAGTCAGAAATTGTGCGGGTTCAGCTGAACTCACACGATTTCTAAACAGGCAATGCAGTCCGACTTCAGCAGCGATTTGACAGACATCTGTGTGGGTTCATGCACAGATGTCTATGCAAATCGCCCCCGAAGTCGCCAAAAGTAGTAAAGGAACTACTTTTGGGAATCAGTGCAGCGCCACAAATTCGTGCCGCACCGATTCGAACGGTGCCATTGCCGCCGATTTGGCATGCGATTCTACATGTCAAATTGCATGCCAAATCGCATCAATGTGAACCTAAGCTAAAACGACTTTTTTTTAAAAAAAAGTAACAAACATGGTACAGTAACAAACATGGTATACTTACCTGCTCTCTGGATTGGTATTGCATAGAGCACCCCTGAACCATAGCTATGGGGGCACACCTGCAGGCTCGATTCCAAGCCGCGGCTTTTGTGTGTCTATTGACCCACACAGTGTGGCTCAGCCTCATCCCCTGCTCTCTTTTCACAGGATTTGATTGACAGCAGTAGGGGTCAATGGCCTCTTGCTGTTGCTGAGCCTCCTGTGACAAGAAGGTAGACAAGAGCATTGCTGCTGCAGAGGGGCACATCACTGGATTAAGATCAGGCTCAGGTAAGTATTTAAGGGTGGAGCGAACATTAAAAGTTTTTTTTACCCTAATGTAGAGAATGCATTAAGATAAAAAAAAGTTGGCCTTTGCAACCACTTTAAGCTTCAGCTATTCACGAACAGGTATTTTTTCAGCATAGCCCTTAGACCTGTGGTCCCAGAAAAATTGTAAACTTCCAAGGAATAAAAAGATCAGACATGTCTGAACACTAAAAGAGTACCCTGGTCACTTGGTAATGCAAACAGCTTCTATGGTAAAGACTCTGGCCTGCCTCCTCCTACCAACTGCTTTTCATGTTGGCTGGTGAGACTGTCCATCAAAGCGATGGATCAATAGTAAAACACAAGAGTCCATGGGAGGGTCACATTACAGAACAAAACAAAAAAAAGCAAAAGCATGTCAGTCTTTTGTGTGAAGTGTACTAATTATGGAATTTGGACTTATTTCAAGTTATCTGAACATATTAGGCCTTCACACAAGAGCCATTTTTGCTCTTTTTAGTCTCTTTTGCTTGTATGTAGGCACCTGGAGATGCCTTCTTTGTTACATGAGCGTAAGTTTACTGCAGGTTGTGGGGAGATAACATTTTTAATACTGTTACGTATTCTGGCTGATTTGGAAAGCACATTGAAGACATTTTACTCTTAGATTTTTTTTTAACAATATCAAAAACATGTATTTTTTTTTTTAAATAAAAAGTAGAGGATAGCCTCCTAATAGATATCCTATTATGTAGCTCTGAGCTTTTTCTTCTTGCCAATCTACTAAAGCATACTTATGTTAGTACTCCATTCCTGCTGCTTCTCTTCTGTGAATATGTGTGTAATTTCAGTGACACTTGAAGGTTGGTAAAGTCACATAATCTCCATATTACTCCAGTAACAGGAAAATGCAGGGAAACCAACAATACAAGTAAAGTAGCACAGGAGGAATTCATTCTACGGTATAATTATTTCAATTTGTTCTTTGCTAAGCTTTCACTTGCACCACTGTGCAAAAAAGACTCGCTATGACAAAAAATAAGTATTTGTTTTGCTGACCTTAAGAAAATGTTAGCTGCCTGGCTTTCTACAATTAAGGAATACATTGGTGTCATCTCTCCAAATCCAGCCTAGTGATTGGACATTGATGGAGCAGCAGCAGACCAGGGAGGGCATCTCTACTCCCTCATATTTGCATCTAGCACACCCAATTACCCCAGTACCATCCTCATCGTTTCCTGAATGTGCACTGCTGTATAGGGAACAGGAAGAAACCGACACCAAGGCAAATGTACCTACTTTCACTATTTCACTAACTCAGTAAATATAGTCCATTATATCTACATGAGATTCAGCTTTAATTAAAAACATATACCTACAAAGTTCACCTTGTGGTTTTTCAGTGTAGAAGTACCACCTAAGTATGACATTGTCAGAACCCTTTAAATGGGCAAAAGAATACTGACTGGAAGAGTGACAGAGACGTGAGCTTTTTAGTCTGCTGCTTCTCCTTTCACTGCCCAGTTACAGGGAGGGGTGGGAAGGGGACTAATTAAAAGTTAAACTGCGAGAGAGAAAGCTAAAATCCCCTCCCCTTCTAGACAAGGCTGTACTTTTGGGCAGAGCTGTGTAAATCTCAGGGCAGAATGAACAGAAATATTTCTGGCAGGCAAAACAGCTTGCACATATGTATTTATTCTGTATATTGTGCAGTTTACCTTGGGTGTAACCTTTCCAATATTTCTAACCTAAAATATTAGGTTTCATTTATATCCGACATTCCTCACTGGTTGCCATGGCTTAAATCACATCACTGCTGTTTGATTTTTAAAGGGCAACTTTTCCTCTGCAGTTTACTAGTCAGTTCAGCAATGTTGCAGGCCCTTTCTCTTGAACCTTGACATGGGGCAGTCCTTCCTTCTGAACTGAGATCAGGTAAGGAAGTGTGAGTACTGCTCAAAGTGGAAGTGTCACCTGGCCCCCAAGGGGTATGTCATTAACAGCCTGGGCAACCAGGAAGTGGGTAAATGATGCTCACTGGCATTCAACCTGAACAGGACTGGCAATTCTGAAAAGAGAAAGAAGCTGGTAACAGTGCTGGAGCATGGAGATGGTAAGTAGAGCTTGGCCACATATTATTTATATGGAAAGGGGCTAGGGGGAGCTAATGCTGTAAATACTGGAGTTCTAGTTTAAGCATCTGAGGACAATCATTTGCCCCTGAGCATAAATCGCTTAGGGTCCATTCACACCAGATGCAGGAGGACAGCATTGGGCGGCGTCCAGCACAGTCCCACTGCAAGACAATGCAAAATGCCTCATCTCCTGTGTGCCTGGTTCACACAACTGCACTGCGGTGGTGTATGGGTGGTGTTTGGTGAAAAAAAGTAATACAGGCTTTGCTTTTTTTTCAGCGCAGCACAGTGCGAGGCAATCTCCCAGTTTGCGGCAGCCAATTGAACTTAATGAAATGTCACACAGTAACATTTCAATAAATGTTGTTAAAAAAAGGAAAAAAAAAAAAAGAAAGAAGTGAACATTGAGATGCACCAAGACCGCCACATTAGCACAGCAATGCTCCCTCTGGACTGCACCACCAGACGCTGCACAGTAACACAGCGGTTGCTGTGAATTTGCCCTTAGATTAGGCAAGCTCACACAACACACATGGCTGGACACAGACATTTGAGTGTACCTGGATTATGCTTGTATTTCACAGTGCTGCAGAAAACTGTATTTTTTCTAAGGTAAGAAAAGAGTAAGTAGAGAGTTTGGCATGGATTCAAGCACAGTGTGTAACCGTAAGATGCAAAAGATTGCTGATATCATTGTGAAATGATAAAAGAAAAAAAAAAAGAAGGTGTTGCCAGCACAATGTACTGTACACTTTACCTGTCAAAAAATGAGAGCAACATTTTGTCCACCAACAGACCCATTAGTACATGCAAAGCAACCAACCTATACAGTATATAGTGAATACCAGCAAATAACCAGGGATCCCATTCCCAAATGTCCCACCTCATACAGAGTAAACAGTTAGGGTTCTTTCACACTGGGGCGGTTTGCAGGCGCTATTGCGCTAATAATAGCGCCTGCAAACCGACCGTAAGTGCCGCTGCCCTCGGGGCTTTCACACTTGAGCGATGCGCTGGCAGGACGGTAAAAAAAAGTCCTGCCAGCAGCATCTTCGGAGCAGTGAAGGAGCGGAGTGTTTACCGCCCCTTTACTGCTCCTGCCCATTGAAATCAATGGGATGGCGCGGCTATACCGCCGGCAAAGCGCCTCTGCAGATGCGCTTTGCGGTGGTTTTAACCCTTTCTCGGCCGCTAGCAGGGGGGTAAAACCGCCCCGCTAGCGGCCGCATACCGACGGTAAAGCGCCGTTTACAATAGCGGCGCTTTACCGCCGACAACGCCCCCGCCCCAGTGTGAAAGGACTCTTATACTTAGTGGGTGATAAGCATAAACAAAGTAGCCAATGGAGTGATTAGAGATAGTTTGGCCTTTGCAACCTGTATGGGATATAACCACTCAGAGCAAGCAAAAAACAATAACAGAAAGAAAGTAATGGGCTGCTTCATGCACAAAGACCCATCCCCGAATGAATACCTCAGAGCACTAAAACTCTAGCCCCCCAAACCCAGTTTAGGTTTTCTAAACTGTCCCTTTGATGCGGATTGGCGATTGTCTATCAGCTATCGTAGGCAAGAGATTGGTACTAAATCCATCCAAAAACAGACAGACATAATGGGCAACAGTCATCTCATGTCAATGCACTTCATAAGTAATTTTTAATATTATTCTATTGAGACATAAGAAATTGTTATGTAAAGTTATACTTTCAAAAGTAACTCCTTTGTAAAACTGATAGGAAGAGCAGCTCTACTCAGTTGGCTTGACATGGTTGGATACCAAAAAAAAAGTCACAGTTTTTACGTTTAAAATGCTCTTTGCAGCACAAGTTATACCCCCCCCCCCCCCAAAACGATGGTGTTCTGAAGTATCACTTGAGTTCCCAATGTCAAATTTCACGGGCTAGAGAATTGCTGACAAATATAATCATTCTCATCCAGCATTGACCTGGTCCTGCGTAGCAGAGCCACTGAACTGAACAGCTATGCTCACAAATAGAGAATCATTTATTTCACAGCTATCAGGATCCAGTGACCCCAAACAAAGTTATGGAAACCGCAATTGTGTCTAGAAGATAAACATTTTCACCAATATGATAAAATGAGATATACAGCGCTAGCAAATAAATACAAACATTGTGCATAGAAACATATATTGCTATTGATGTCCCAAAAAAAGTGCTGATTAAACTCCAAACTTCATAAAAGTGCTGCATGCTCAAATCTTCAATGTGCTTAAATCTTCATGAAAGTGCTAAAAATGCTCCAACTTCTCAGTGATGTGACACACACCCCTCCTGTGTCTCTACTCACCAGAGATAATGGACTCCCAGCTCTTCAGTCTGGGGGTCAATCAAGCTTTGTATCTGGTTGAGAGTGGTAGATCATACAGGTCCGGTGGGGATCCCCCCCCCGAGGTTCTCAGCAGATGTAAACCAAAAAACAGAAACGAGAACAGGGAGCCAATAGTGAAGTACTATAACGCTGGTGATTTATTGAGCATATAAAAGGACAGGACAGCAGTAAAAACGGGGGGCATCAATCAAGCATGTAATTTCCTGAAATGCCGTAGCCAGTGTGCGTTCCACCGCAACAGGAAGTGACGACATTGGAACTCAAGACCGGAAATTACATCAATGCGTTTCACATTTCAAAATATAGTAGCTGATAGTGTGCTTGTGACAAATTTGTAAGACTAAAAAAATAATGAACATGTAGGAAGGCCTGTATGGTGGCCTGAATTTATGGGAAGAGCCCAGGGGGTATTTAAGCAGCCCACTCGCCTGTGGTCTTTGACGGTTTCCTGTGCTCGTTACTACGTCGCTAGACCGACTACTCAACTCGCTAGCATTCGTGAGTTGCGTGTTCAATCTTTCAGAGGCTTTTGTACAACGTGTCTGGCTCGGCTGTCGCAGGTAAACCCCTTTCACACAGGGGCTCTTTGCAGGCGCTACAGCGCTAAAAATAGCACCTGCAGAGTGCCCTGAAAGAGCCACTGCTGTGCCTCCAATGTGAAAGCCCCGAGGGCTTTCACACTGGAGCGGTGCGTTAGTAGGACACTAAAAAAAAGTCCCGCTAGAAGCATCTTTGGAGTGGTGTATACACCACTCCTGCCCATTGAAATCAATGGGGCAGCGCGGCTATACCGCCAGCATAGCGCAAACCGCATCAGGTCAGTCCTCCAAGACTTCACCCATACATGGGGGTGTACTAAGAAGCAGCTTCAATCTCTCTTGGGAATGCTCAATTTTGCAATGAAGATCATTCCCCAGGGTCGATCTTTTGGGTCACGCCTCCTAGTGTTCCTCTCCCAGACACAGGACCATGGTCAGATTTTTAACTTAGACACTGCGGCAGTAGCAGACCTATCAATGTGGGAGGAGTTTCTTACTACGTGGAATGGTATATCAAGGTTTATACCGTCGATATCGCCCCTATCACCGCAGGTAGTGACAGATGCCGCAGCCTCCAGAGGCTTCGCTGCAGTTTTGGCCACCATTGGTTTGCAGGACCATGGCCTCCAGAGATACTCCTAATCCCTGGTTTTACCCAGTTTTCCTCCCTGTTCGAACTATACCCGGTGGTGGCAGCCGCTCAACTCTGGGGTCATATCTGGACAGGATTAACCGTGGCCTTCACCACCGACAACCAGGCCACAGCCGATATTATTAATAAAGGCAGGTCCAAGTCGCTCTCAATTATGTCCTTCCTACGCAGGCTGGTATAATTATCTCTACAGCAGTTTAATGTCCACTGTATGTTCATTCTGGGCAAGTGCAACCTCGCAGCAGACGCACTGTCCAGGTTTAATTAGACTTGCTTTTTTCCAGCAGAAACCCCGAGCCGACCCAATACCAGCCCTTATCCCTCCTTGGTCTCAGCTGACTCTGGACTAGAACAGCATCTGCACGGAGCGACACAGTTCATCAACCAGTCTCTGTCCCACAACACGCTCAAAGCCTACCACACAGCTTGGAACGTGTTCAGCAAATTCCTAGCATCGCTTTTATCGCATATTGCCATAATCAGTTGGCCCTATCCCATAACACTATTCGTCTATACTTAGCCGGCATCCAGCACTTTCTGGCCTTACGAGATCCCGCAAAACCATCTTTATTCGCATCCCATGCGATCCGAGCCATCCTATGCGGCATCCAAAAATGACAACCCATGATCAGTGCCAAACGTCTGCCTATAACAAGTGCTATCTTCCGGGATATGTCTATCCTTGCTAGCTCTCCATTTGGCCTTCTCCCCAGCCTGGTCATACAAGCAGCCATTTACTTAGGCTACTACGGGTTCTTGCGGCCTAGCGAGTTCACCTGCAGCAAGCCCGCAGGCCAAGTTCTGCATAGACTTCACTTGGCTCGGCACCAAGACCATTTCATCCTCCACTTTGCAGTGTTTAAAACCCAGAAATCAGGCTCTGGGGTAGACATCCATCTCTATAAAACCAACAATGTCTGCTGTCCAGTAACTATACTCGACCGCCTGCTGTCACTCCTACCAGAACAGTCAAACTCTAGTCCCCTACTACTTTTTCCGGTCAAACCCTTGAGTGCCTGCCAGTTCATCAAACACATGAGGATTCTTCTACGCAATCTACACCTCAACCCCAGTCAGTACTCCGGTCACTCTTTCCTTATTGGAGCAGCCTCGGCGGCCTCCCAGCATGGGGTCCCAGATCAAGTTATTAAGAGACTAGGCAGGTGGAAGTCTGCCTGCTTCGCTCAGTACATCCCCAATCCTCGGGTGAAAATGGCACAAGCATTCACCAAACTCGCTCAATGAACAAAGCTAAAACTAATAAAACTACATCCCTACCTGAATGTTTTTGCCCCCTAATTTTGGTATACCGACCATCAGACCAGGGAACACTTCAGGTCCATTTCATGTTGTAAGTCTTATGATAAGTCTATTTTGTTCATATCTGTATCGGCCATAGGGCTTCGACCATAAGTAGGAAGGCCAGTATGGTGGCCTGAATTTATGGGAGGAGCCCGGGGGGGTATTTAAGCAGCCCGCTCGCCTGTGGTCTTTGTCGGTTTCCTGTGCGCGATACCCACCCTCCCATCCCCTTTTCAGGGCATTTCTCAAACTCATTTCTCTCCACAAAATATTAATTACTAATCTTGGGTATGACCCCTTATTTTGGTACACCCACCATCAGACCAGGGCACACTTCAGGTCCAATTCATGTTGTAAGTCTTATGGTAAGTCTATTTTGTTCATATCCGTATCGGCCATAGGGCTTCGACCATAAATAATATGTCTAGAGGAAATATTAATGACATGACATTCAGATTATTATAGGGCTGCCAGAAAAAAAAAAAATTTAAACGAGACTCAGATGGAACAGTTATGAGTAGGAGATTCATATTATTGTTTATAGAAAATAGTATTCCAGAACTTAAACACAGGCCACAAATGCTATTTGTAAAGCCAACTGAAATATTGATCCATGGAGGTCAGCGTACAAGATAAAAGCAGGACACTTTAAAAAGAGAAGTGATCTCAGTGGTCAAGGTTAGACCTTAGAAGAGATGAAATTACTGTAAAAAATTCACTCTAAAGCAGCAGTGGTATATTACAAATAAGAGGTGTTGGGGGAGATTTTAAAAATGTAGTTCTGTGACCATTAAATACTAACCTAATTTCTCAATACAGTTTAATGTAATACTTAAAGTGATACTAAAGTCTTGTTTTTTTTTAGTTAGAAATAATAAACATTTCATACTTACCTGTCCTGTGCAGTGATTTGCACAGAGCAGCCTGGATCCTCCTCTTCTCGGGTCCCTCCCTCCTGTTGAGTGCCCCCACAGCAAGCAGCTTGCTATGGGGGCACCCGAGATGAGCCACAGCGCCCTGTGTCCATTCAGACACGGAGCTGTGGTCCGGCCCCGCCCCCTTTCTCTCTTCATTGGCTGACTGACTTTGATTGACAGCAGTGGGAGCCAATGGCGCCATCTATAGATAGAGATAGATATGGTAATAATAGTGAAGTAATATCTACAGTGAAATAGTAAGGATCGTGAAAGAAAGGTTTCATTATTGTTGCTGGAAATTTGACCTCTGATGAAAGAAATTCTCTGCTGGTAATTACCATATTTTGGAAGCTCATGTCAGATCATGTTTTCTCTAGCACATTCCACAAAAAAGGTTTGCACAGTCCAATGAGGTACAAAACAAAAGCAGCTGTTAAATTCTCTTATGGTTACCTAAATTTCCACCAGCTTCATTAGTCCATGGGTGAACCATAGAGGTGGCCATGAACATGAGATAATCTTCATCTGATCTAGCCATGATTCTCATGTCTGTGGGCACAAGGTCAGACTCCTCCAAGTCATACTGAGGTTGGTAATATCACTAAAAACTTATAAAATCAGATTAGTCCATAGTTATTTGAAGCTAGCTAAGCTGCCTCAAACGACTAACTATAGTCGTTGGGATGTAAAGGGGTTGTTATTAGACTTTCAACAGTGAGCTTGTTAAATACATGCTTCTATTTAAAACTGAACTTTCAGGGTTTCATAAAAGGTTTTAAGTGGCCATGTATATTGATATGAATATGCAATAAACTATTTGAACAGGAAAGGAACCTTGCTTCTCTGCAGGAAGGAAGATAAAAGACTTTTAACCAGGTGTGTCACGTGACCACAGATTCAGGAGTGCCTGGAGCTCAGCTTTAAAAATTGCTGAGATATCAGCCACATAGGGAATACATGCATTTCAAAAGTCAATCAACTCAGACTTGCACTGTAAAGAAAAGAGCAAATAGCCCAAAAATTGCACTGCGAAACAAGAAGCAGAGCCATTGCACATAAATATCGCTGCTGCCAGTACCTATAGAATGACAAAAGTATAGAGAGAAAATAACTAAAGTACTAAGGTCATATACATCAATACAATTTCTAAGTATATCTTAAAAAAAAAAAAAAGAATGGAGAAGTATGGGAATAAAGAACACACATACTCACTTCAATCTGCAGCTGCCCCCCCCCCCCCTCACAATCTCCGAGCGATCACATGATCACTTTGTTCTCAGTCAGCTCTCTGCTCTGCCCTTCTACTGCTCACTGGAGCACCGTGCTAGGAAGGGGGCAGGTGTATCTGCCTTCTGCTCAGCAGCACGCTGAAAGCTGGAGCCAGATGTAAAATCAGGCAGCTGGGTGGATTCCGACAATACGACAATATAGTCCTGGAGCAGCTCTGTGACGTCAGCTGACAGAGCTTTACCAACTAGCATAAAGCATTTTTCTTAAAAGTAAAGTTGTGATACATAAACATGGTCAAGCAGCTAAGAAGATGAGAAAACGGTTTCATCGGTTACTCATAATAATCTAGAAATTAGCTGGGAATTCTGATGCCAATAGAGTTGGTTATGCTTTCAGAAATTGTATATGTCAAGTGGAATCAATTACTGAAAATGCTATCAAAAGTTAAACAGTGCACATGATTCTCATCTAGGGTACTCTGAAGCACTACTCTCAAACTAGTACAATTCATCTACAGAAGATCACATGCACATGCCTACAGAGCCCGAGGCTTAGGCTGCTTTCACACTGAGGCCCTTTACAGGCACCATAGTGCTAAAAATAGCGCCTGCAAAGCGCCTCTCCTGTCACTCCAGTGTGAAAGCCCAAGGGTTTTCACACTGGAGCGGTGCGCTTTTGGGACGTTAAAAAAAGTCCTATAAGCAGCATCTTTGCAGCGCTTTAGGAGTGCTGTAGACGCCCCGCCCCTAAAGCGCCCCTGCCCATTGAAATCAATGGGCAGCGCATTAAAATCAATGGGCAGTGCGCCAAAGCTTTTAACCCTTTATCCGCCCTCTAGCGAGGTTAAAGCGCCCCGTTACCGGCCGAAAAGTGCCTCTGAAAAGATAGTAAAGCACCGCTAAAACTAGCCGACGCCCCCGCACCTTAGTGTGAAAGTGCCCTTATAAATATAGCGTCAATGAATAAGAAAGTGGAGGTTAATATTATTGTGTACTAAACTTTTCTTTTGTAACAAGTTTTTGTTAAAGTGATTGTAAAGTCCCGTGTTTTTTTTTTTTAAATATAAAACCTGTTAGGTCCCTGTCACACGATAAGCCCGCTTGGATCCACCTGTCCGTTTTTCAGGTAGATCCAAGCGGGCCATCCATTGACTCCAATGGGCAGGCAGGTGTCAGCGGAGATGTGTCTGCCGACACCCACCTGCCATTCGATCAAGACAGACGTATGACGATACATTCAGCCATCCGTCTGGCGGATCGGATTAGATTAGATGAAATGCTGTCCGTTTTTGTCCAATATCCCCATAGAAATCAGCGGGGCTCCGACAGGTCCCTCCCTGCTCAGTAAGCAGAGACAGACCTGTCATCTGCCAACTCAACGGAGATCAACGGAGCAATCTCCCGCTGAGCTGGCAGACTCTGCTGAGCAGATCCGCCCCGTGTGAAAGGGACCCTATACTTACCTGCTCTGTGCAGTGGTTTTGTACAGGGCAGCCTGGATCCTCCTCTTCTTGGGTCCCTTTTCGCTGCTCCTGGCCCCTTCCTCCTGTCGAGTGCCCCCACAGCCAGACGCTTGCTATGGGGGCACCCGAGACAAGCTGCAGCTCCGTTGCAGTTCGGCTCTGTCCCCTCTCTCCCGATTGGCTAACTGACTTTGTGTGACAGCAGTGGGAGCCATTGGCGCCGCTGCTGTGTCCCAGCCAATCAGGACAGCCGAGGGACCCGTGGACATTGCTGGATAAAGATGGGGCCCAGGTAAGTATTAGAGGGTGCTGGGGGGGCTGCTATACACAGAATGCCTTAAGATAAAAAAAAAAAAACCTTCTGCCTTTACAACCCCTTTAAAGCTTTAAAGACTTGTAGTTTCAAGGGAACCTCCAGTAAGATCCAATACACAATTTAATACCTAAAAAATCACTAATTCCATTAAAAAAAAAATAACTAATAAAGTACATTTGTTTGTTTTTGCACAGAGCTGCCAGTCTAAAACAAGAAAAATACTGCCCAGCTATTAGACTGAGGAAAAAGGGCAACAACACCGCACTTCTTAATTATAGTAGTAACAGAATGTCATCCTCCTGACTATGCAGTATGGCAGAGCTGCATGAATCCCAAAGGTGAATAAACTGAAAGACAAATAATCAGACAGATCTACACCAATTAGCCATAACTTTATGACCACTGACAGGTTAGGTGAATAAAATGGATTATCTCATGGCATCTGAAAGCCGGTGGGATATATTAGGCAGCAAGTAAACATGTTATCCATGAAGTTGATGTGTTGAAAGCAGAAAAAATGAGCATCACAGTTTGTTATGAATGGGGTTGCATAGCTGCAGATCAATCAGGGTGCCCAAGCTGACCCGTGTTCACAGCCAAAAGTGTCTAGATTAGGCGCATGAGCATCAGAACTGGACCACGAAGCAATAGAAGAAGGTGGCTAGCTTCAATGAATCATGTTTTCTTTTACTTCATGTGGATGGCAGGGTGCATGTGCGTTGCTTACCTGGGAGGAAATGACAACAGCATGAAGTATGGGAAAAAGGCAAACTGGCAAAGGCAGTGCGATGCTTTGGGTAATGAGTTGCTGGGAAACCTTGGTCTTGCCATTCATGTGGATGGTACATTGACACGTACTACTTACTTAAATATTGCTGCAGAAGAAGTACATGGAAACAGTATTCCCTGATTGCTGTGGCCATTTGCAACAGGATATTGCACCCTGCCACACTGCAAAAATGGTTCAAGAATGTTTGAGGAACAAAACGAGTTCAAGGCCTCCAAATTCTCCAGGTTTCAATCCAATTAGACATCTGTAGGATATGCTGGAAAAACAAGTCCTATCCATGAAGGCCCCATCCCGTAATTTACAAGACTTAAAGGATCTGCTACTCACAGCTTGGTGCCAGATTACCACAGCATACTTTCAGAGGCCTAGTATCATCCATGCCTTCATGTGTCAGGGCTGTTTTAGCAGCAAAAAGGAGACCTGTTCAATATGGAGTGGGTCTGATAGGTGTACAGTTCAAATAGGAGTTATATCAACTGTATGAATAGCTTTTTTGGCCTAATCTCAGCTTTGTATTTAAAGGTTTAGTAGTCAACATCCTTCACAAACATGTTATGCATTTAATGAATATGTCCATGCATTTTCTGAATAATAGGCATGATAGGTGGAGCAAACCTAATCCCTTAAGATCCCACACTATATTTGGGGTGAGAGCGGCTTCCGGAATGTCTATCCCAGTAGACATGTGTATAGAAATTGACAATGCTGTTTACTGATTCCATTAATGTGGACATCATGTGACTGCAATTACTGTCCTTTACACAATACAGCATTTTAATGCAGAATACATGCAGCTATAGCTTTCAGATTTGTCCATGCAGACGCTTGGCCAAATCTTTCAACCAATATTCTATGGTGAATAGGCAGTTTTACCTAATGGAATCCATATGATTTATGTGTACCTGATTTTTTTTTTTTTTTTAATTGGCTATAAAACAGGAGGCTTGCAATTCGATTGCATTTATTACAGAGATACGCAGCCCACATAAAAACTAATTTCACAAGCAAGTGTGTGTGCACAATACAATCTACATGGATATAGGGTATCGATTAAATGTGGTCACACTTGCCAGTAATTTAGGATTTCTTCCCCCAGGGAACAAGTGACAGCATATTTTATGCAGAAGCCAATCAATTAGCAAGCACAGATAAAAGCTTTCCTTTGAGCCATCTCTTATTCCTAAGAACCAGCATAGCATGAAGCCTGGCTAGAACTCCCTAAAGGCAGAATCAAGAAACAATCTAACTCTTCAATCCATGTGCCTTTTGTAACAAAATTACTGGATGTGCTGGCTGAAATGAAGATAACCAGGAGAGTACAAAGCCTGGAATCATGTTGTAAATGCACTGTTGAGTTGTTCCTATGGTGGCACAAGAGTGGCTTTTAGGCCCCATGCCCACTGGCTTAAAAAATGTTGCCTCTACAGGAGTTCTGTGTTCTCCCTGTAGAAGCAGCTCAATGTTTTCCTATGTGTCCATGTACATTAGGCCGCCAAGAGGCATATTTTGAGTTTAAGGTTTAGAGGCATAAAAAAAACCCTTCTGGTTCACGTTTCTGATTGGAACTTGGAAGCAGAATTTACAAAAAAAAAAAAAAAAAACTCTTAAACTCTGTACAAAAAATGCTCTACATGAACGTTTTTTTACTCCCGAGAGAACAGACTTTTTTTTAAAGCCCAGTGTTCTTGGAGCCTTAGAATGTACCCTATGGACATAAATTGTGTCTAATAGTTCATTAAACTCTATGTGTCCCTGCAGAACCAATTTGTTTTCAGGAATCATGAGTTTTTTACTTGCAAATTTGCATGCAGAGGCTATTATGGGGTCTGTTTTTTTGAATGTATGTGTTTATCTACAAGTAAATTCCTTGACTAGTTTAAAATCGCTCACAAAAACAAGCCACAGCAGACAACAGCAGAGATATATCAAGAAATGTTCATGTAGCAAGGCCTAGCGTAGAAGCAGGCGCTTACTTCCAAAGATGGCCAAACATGGTATACCACCCAGCCTACATACTAGCGAGTTTGTTGTATCACTGACAGGGCGGACTGATAACTCATGGGGCCCCCGGGCAATAGGAGATTATGGGGCCCGCAGGCAATCAGAGATTATGGGGCCACACAGTATACACACACACAGTATACAATCACACAGTATACACATACATGTACACATAGTATACACAGACAGATGTAAAAAAAAAAAACACAGATTTATACATACTATCCTTGGTTTTACTGAGGCTAGCAACCCTGATGGGGCCCCCTAGTGGCCCAGGGCCCTCGGGCAGTGCCCTAGTGGCTCAATGGTCAGTCCGCCCCTGATCACTGACTATTTACATGGGTAACAAACTACACGATTCCCAACTTCACTACGTCAATAAAACCAATAGTTCACATAACCTCAATAAAATGACTAATATTCTTCATTATATATTGCCATGGATTTTAAATACGGCATTTACAACTGGAAACAGAACAGAGATCAAAGTATTAACAAAGCACTTTCACTTGTATGCAGGTTGCTACAGTCACCATGCAATATGTTACTTGCAGGTATTGGCATGTTCATGTGCGCTTATGTGTTTAAGTGCACTTTTAACATGTTTATTCAAATTCTTGTTGGTGTGCTATAAAATACTATATATGAATATAGATTTGCTATGGTGTAGATGCAATAATTAATAGAAACACAATACATTTCAATAGCCCTACTCAATGTATGCTAATCTACAAAAAAATGCTTCCTGTCCTGTTTTTCAAAGACATGCTGTGCTGTAATGCATTAAAGTACACTAGCCATATGAAATTAAAAAAGATTTTTTACAAGAAGTGCATACTATGCGGTAAAAAACAGACAAGTGTGAATGGGCTTTATTTACTAAACCTGGAGTGCAAAATATGGTGCAGTTCTACACAGAAACCAATCAAATCACCTTTCAGGTTTTTTTTTTTTTTGTCAAATTGAACAAGCTATAATTAGAAGCTGATTGGCTACCATGCACAGCTGAACCTGATTTTGCACTCTCCGATTTTAGTAAATCAACCACTATATGTCCGGTGTAGGCATGATGTAAGTAAATTTCATAGCTGAGCAGTTTGATTCTTCATAAAGATCTCCAAACCCTATAGTCACTCAACTGGCTGCAGATGCTGCTATTCAATGCCAAAATTCCAAATGCACCAGGGAATTATGGTGTACAGAACATAAAACCAAAGCCGATTTGAAGTCACCATGAATTTATCATGAAGACTTTACTAAATAAAACCTACATTTTCTTAATATGTAATCGCCACAAACATATTTTTGAAAATACTCTACAACCCACTCTCAGATGCATGAACGTAAAAGGGGAAAAAAATCTATAGAAGATAGGATATTATAAAATCATTTTTATGCAAAAAAAAATAAGGTTTGTTAAAAAGTAATATTATTCAACATACAAAACCAACAGTAAGCTGCTTACAGGGTCGGCTTGTTCTGGAACGGGGTGTCTTTTCCTCAAAGAAGAAAACCTCTGCTGGCTTCGGACTGAAAACCTGCGGAAGGACTCTCGGCTCCGGGAAGCAAAGTGTCGGAAGGATGATGTGCGTTTAAAAGGGTTTCTGCTGCCAGCTTCTATGCTAGTTCTCTCGTTTGTCACAGCAGTCGTAACTAAACTGAAAGCGTCCTGCAAGGACCTCCTCATCGTCCCCATCCACTGGTTCATATGCGTATGTGCCACTGTCAACTTATCTCCAAGGTACTCCATTCTCCAGTATTGCAAAAGTAAAAACTACTATAAAGCAAATGAAATACTGACGCAGAAAAATATGCTGAGTATCTGTTTTGTCATCCAGGTGAAAAGAGGTACAAAATCATTAAACAGCTTTAAAAAAAGAAAGACACTCTCCTTAAATGCTTTGGTGTGAATCAGATTGAAGCCTGTGTCCTCATTGTTGCTGGCAATTGTTGGTACACACATACTTCCTTCTAACCTGAGTAAGTTCCCATCTTCCATACATTCAGCCTACACAGACACGGAGAGCTGCAGCTGTTCATTTTCCTGGTTTTGTATGATGCTCCTTTGCTTCAAATTGTGCTGGAAACATCTATTCATACAGCTCTTATGCTGAATTCTCTAGGTTGATAAAGTGAGATAGCTTTGTAAACTGTGGTTATATGGAGGCTTAAATAAAAAGAATAAGCTGTGATTTCCTTGCACAAACCATGGCTCTTGAGCAAACTGAGGAACAGACGTGCCTGTGTAAATCCACGGATGGGTTAGCCAGTACACAGCCTGAAAGGAACGGTTCTGCTCTCTTCAAGACCGTGCTTGCAAGCACACTCTTTCCATTTGGCAGGAGATTTTTCTGAATGACATCAAGCCTTTGCAAAAGAGCTGCATAACTGAGGAATGCAGCTGGGACAGATAAACCTAAAGGCTGAGAGCCAAACGAAAAAAAAAAAAAAAAAAGAAGAAAATCCCCTACCACTTACACACTTCCTCCATCCACGCCTATTTCAAAGTCCCCCAGATCTCCTTTTCGCTGCAGTCATTTCCAAGAATGGCTAGATGTTGCCTTGCAGCTGCTGTGTTAAACGTATGGAAGGATTTTCTGTGCTTCCTTGCAAATACTGGAGGAGGCAGGAAGGAAGGGTGCCACTGCTGCCTTCCATATGCCTTATTCTGCTATTGCCTTTTTCTCTTTAATCCATAGCAGTCAAACAATGGGCTAGGTGAGGCAGCCGCAGAGGTCTGCCAAAGGAAAACGATTTGGGCTGGGCTTTTTTTTTTTTTTCTTTACGCTACAGGCAACCATTGTCATAGCAACCAGGGGACATCATCTGCTTAGGAAGGCTGGGGTTGTGAGATCTATGGGAATGATTTGTGCATAGCTTATGGTCACATGACACAGTGACACTTTAACCCTTTTCGTAAGATGGAGAACTGTAGATGATAAACAATGTGTGTTTATACACACAATATCAGTTTAAACATATGAATCATATTTTATTCCACCACCACATAGCTAGAGCTTTAAAGGAAAAATACTTTTGTTTAAATAATAGTCACAGAACCAGCAACACGCCATTAAAAAATATATTAAAAAAAAACAAAGATGGGTATATTAAATACCAATATAACTCAGGTTCACACTTGTGCAGTGCAGGAATGCACACAAAATTCACACATCCCCTCAATTGTAGGTGTGCGGTGGTGTCATTAATGCTTACACCTTGCTAATGTGCAAACAAAATCATGCTAAAACATGGTAACAAAAAGTATATATATACATACATACATACATACATACATACACACACACACATACATTGAATACATCTTTTCATGTGACAACACTGGAGAAATGACACTTTGCTACAATGTAAAGTAGTAAGTGTGCAGCTTGCTCAATAGGGTTTAGGTCTGGAGACATGCTTGACCAGTCCATCACCTTTACTCTCAGCTTCATAAGCAAGGCAGTGGTCGTCTTGGAGGTGTGTTTGGGGTCCTTACGTTGGAATACTGCCACGCGGCCCAGTCTCCGAAGGGAGGGGATCATGCTCTGCTTCAGTATGTCACAGTACATGTTGGCATTCATGGTTCCCTCAATGAACTGTAGCTCCCCAGTGCCAGCAGCACTCATGCAGCCCCAGACCATGACACTCCCACCACCATGCTTGACTGTAGGCAAGACACACTTGTCTTTGTACTCCTCACCTGGTTGCCGCCACACACGATTGACACCATCTGAACCAAATAAATTTATCTTGGTCTCATCAGACCACAGGACGTGGTTCCAGTAATCCATGTCCTTAGTCTGCTTGTCTTCAGCAAACTGTTTGCGAGCTTTCTTGTGCATCTTTAGAAGAGGCTTCCTTCTGGGACAGCCATGCAGACTAATTTGATGCAATGTGCGGCATATGGTCTGAGCACTGACAGGCTGATCCTCCACCCCTTCAACCTCTGAATCAATGCTGGCAGCACTCATACGTCTATTTCCCAAAGACAACCTCTGGATATGACGCTGAGCATGTGCACTCAACTTCTCTGGTCGACCATGACGAGGTCTGTTCTAAGTGGAACTTGTCCTGTTAAATTGCTGTATGGTCTTGGCCACCATGCTGCAGCTCAGTTTCAGGGTCTTGGCAGTCTTCTAGCCTAGGCCAGTGATGGCGAACACGTGGCACGCGTGCCGCTGCTGGCACGTCGAGCCGTCTCTGTGGGCACGCCGTGACAGTTTAGAATTACACTGTGAAATCGTCTACAACTCTACACCGCGCCCGAGAACTACATCTCCCATAGTTCTCTGGGGCTAACGGTGATGTGTCCGAATGGGCGTGACGCACGCGCGCCAAACGAGAGCGCTGAAGCCACGCCCCCCGTTCTTTTTATCTGACGTCTCTTCATCTGACGTTCCCTGCCGACGCACCTCTTCATCGGACACACCAGAGCGCCCGGGAACTGACCCCACACTGCAGCCCAGTGAGTTATTATCCACTTTCCGACCCGCCATAGCCGAAAGACGGCTACAGCGTAGTCGGCTTATTCTGGGAGGGCGTCCATGGACGTCCTCCCAGAATCTTGCACCTGCACGCCCTACAGTGTGAGGGGAGAGGGGGAGGGAGAGAGATCGTTTGCAGAGTATGGTTACTGAGCAGCGATGTGGGCACTACAGATCCAGCCCACAGCACTGCTCAGTGCCCATACTCTGCCCATACTCTGCCCATACTCTGCAGTACTCTGCCCATACTCTGCAGCACTTTGAACCTGTGTCCTGGCCTATGGACAACAATGACAAATAATGTTTTTTATTCCAGGCCTTTGTATCTACAGCGGACCCAGCAGAGCGGTGTCAGCAGTTTCACAGGACATTGGACAAAATCGTGAGTTGCTCTTCTACAAATCTTTGTTTATTATGTACCTTTTTTTGTGAAATGCCCATACTCTGCCCATACTCTGCCCAAACTAAAACCTCGGTATTCAGGTTTAATTGCAGTGTTGGCACTTTGAAAAAAAATAAGTCGGTTTGTGTTGCAGTTTGGGCACTCGGGCTCAAAAAGGTTCGCCATCACTGGCCTAGGCCATCTTTATGTAGAGCAACAATTCTTTTTTTCAGATCCGCAGAGAGTTCTTTGCCATGCTGAACTTCCAGTGACCAGAGTGAGAGCGATAACACCAAATTTAACACACCTGCTCCTTATTCACACCTGAGACCTTGTAACGAGTCATATGACACCGGGGAGGGAAAATGGCTAATTGGACCCAACATGGACATTTTCACTTAGGGGTGTTCTCACTTTTGTTGCCAGCGGTTTAGACATTAATGGCTGTGTGATGAGTTATTTTGAGGGGACAGCAAATTTACACTGTTATACAAGCTGTGCACTCACTACTTTACATTGTAGCAAAGTGTCATTTCTTCAGTGTTGTCACATGAAAAGGTATAATAAAATATTTACAAAAATGTGAGGGGTATACTCACTTTTGTGAGATACTGTACAACATATTCATGTAACAGGATTATAAGCATCTTTGGCCAGATATTTAGGTTATAACAACTGCGGGTTCTATTTCCATATGCGTTTGTTTTCTATCATAATAAAGCAGTAGTTGTAGCCAAAGCATGGAAAAGAATGAGTTACAGAATGCAGTGTTCCCCAACAGAAATCTATTTCCAATGCACCAGTATGTACTGTACCAATCGCCTCCTCACTAGGAAAGGTGTTTGTTCATTTATATTCAGCTCCTGGAAGCCAAGCTATGTTCACAAAGGACTCCCACACACTTCGCTGCATAGATTCAAACCTCTAGATATGGCCCTTTATCCTATTATTAAAAATAAAATAAAGTAGCTTAGTTTTGAAGGGTAATTTCTTGGACATTGATAAAGAATTAATAAGGATTGTCAGAATAATTTGATTGCTTTGGCAAGAGATGGCCAAACACTAGAAGTTTTTTTCATTCATTCAACCCAGGGGGCTGAATGAAATAAGAACTGAAGCTCTTGAGAGGAGCCGCCGCTGCACTAACTATACAATGTTAGTACAGAAGTCTCCCTCGCTGTGCTTTTGTGTTCTAACAAGGAGACACGATTGGCTGAGAGCACTGATTGGATGCCGACTGGCAGACCTCTTTCTGTCATGCCCCCTTTACTGTTGGACCGGATGCTGTACACATGGGCTGAATGTCGGTCAGTTTCTGTTGAGCTGGCTAATGCTGCAATATATTCGACCCGTGTGTATGGAGCTTAAAGCAGAGTTCCACCCAAAAATGAAACTTCCGCTCTAGGTACTGGTGACACCCTGACATGCCACATTTGACATGTCATCTTTTTTTGGGGGGGGGGGGGGGAGCGGGTACCCAGTTTTGACAGGCACCCAGCTTCCACTGCCTCCCATGGCTCTGCAGCGTCGAGCGGAAGTTCACCTCCCCCCCCCCCCCCATATTATATTTTTTTGATTTTTTTAAAACAATAAGTGTACAAGAGAATTACAGAATGTATTGGCAGCCTAAAGTATTGTGAATGAAATATGAATAACACTGGCATTCTAGGCATTCTATACAATTCTCTATAAACATCTATACAAAGTTTATTTGAATCCATTCTCTGGGGACCCAACTCCTCCAGCTACACAGCATTTAAAGAAAAAAAAAGAAGAGAAAAAATCTCACAGCCATAGTTGACCGGAGCAATAACTGAACACCAAAGTAAAGAATTAGCCTTAGAATTTGCAACTTTTGAGTCTACAGTTGCGTGGATTACAAAAAACAACTAGGGATTGCTCTCAAAGCACAGGACCATTTGAACGTCAGGGTCATTTGTTACAAAATATCCTTAACATCACACAGAAAGACAGTGCCGATAAACAGAAAAAGATTGGGTTTAGGGGCCACCACACATTACCTCACCACGAACCACAGAGGTGCAACTTCCACTGTACATAATGAACATGATGTATTGCCCACTGTGCCATGTAATCATGTATTCTAAATGTGCATGCAGCCACTAAAATATACAGCCAATTCATTCTACTGCTATTTGTGAGATTGAGAAGTATGTCTGTGACCTCTTCTGTAACAGACACAGTTAGGCCTCATGCACACTGGACACTTTGGCCATGTCTCCTAGATACCTTTTCTTCTGGTATCAGCGTTTTGGCAGAAAAAACCCTTGACGCCTGTAAACATGTGTATCGAGTTTAGGCCCATCAAGCGCTTGGGCCTGAATTCATTTTTTAATTGGCCAGAATAATAATAATAACTGGTGTGAACTATGCCATTGGAAACCATATAACTGTCCATGCGTTTTTGATGCAGAACAAAAATGCACTGGACTGCATGTGGTGTGAACTGGCCCTAAAAGAGTGCGCTAATTACTGTTGCTAAAGAAAATGAAAATTTTACAATCCACATTTTCTAGTGTAGTAGTTTGTAATGTGACTCGTCTTGGCAATCAACAGAAATGATAAAAGTAGCTGTACAGCAACATTAAAGACATAATAACTAGAACTTGGATTTACCATGTCCCATGTGACTGCCAGTATGATCTCACCTTATATTTATTAGTGGGAAGTTATTTTCTAAAACACAGAATTGCAACTCAATTTTGCTTCCTAAAATTCACTAACGTTTATTATATCTCATAAGACTGTTTATTGTTTCAGTACAAATTTTGTTATGCAAGACCTCTATGACAGTATACAACTTCCCTAACACCTGCTGAATTCCAAGTAAGAAAGTCTTCGTTAAAACCAGTTGGCGTAAAGAGACAGGCAGAGTGCCTGTCCAAATATGCGTGTTTGCTGCCTCCATCCCCTTCCCTGTCACTGGTTAAGGATGCTGTTAGCTTCACAACCGACAACAGCTTCCAAGCAAACAGTTATGCTGAAGTGGGCAGAGTCTGATGGGAAAGCTAAGACACTATTTCCCCATCAGGCCCGCTCCTCTTGTAATTAATAGCAATCAGTGGGCTTATTCTATAACCAATAGCAGTCTGTCTATTGCAGTGGGGCTCAACTCCTGTCCTCAGGACCCACTAACAAGCCAGGTTTTATGTATTACCTTGGGGAGATGCAGACTAGAATACTACAATCACTGAGCAGCAAATTATATCACCTGTGAAGTATTTCAGTTATCTTGCAAACCTGGCCTGTTAGTGGGTCCTGAGGACAGGAGTTGGGAACCACTGGTCTATTGGCTAAGAATGCGCCCACTGATTCCTATCGATCACAAAGGGTGCCGACCTGATGAGAAACTAACGTCTGCAAAATCCCCATCTCAGATACAAAGCTTCCCCAATGCTGCCCTGTCAGTGTGACAGCTGCACCGGCAAGAGGAAGCAAAGTTGAACCGAGGGCAGAGTGTTCATATGGACACTCTGGTTTTAGGACTCCTCCACACGCGGTGTGTGCCCCCCCCCCCCCCGATTCATTACCCCATTTACCAGTCTATTGCTCGCATTTACATTTGTTGTCTGGAGGCACGTCAGACTTCTAAAGCATGTCATAGGTACTCTAAATAAATTCCCCAGTATGGATTGTGCCAACTTAGTGTATTGTACTACACTAGTATTAAACCATAAAATGGTGGTCACAGCCTGGCATATCAAGGTTGTAATGACATCTGCCTGTCCTCAATTCACCGAGGGCCTAAAAAACTCTTCCTCTCAACTGAGGTGACATCCTTTTAACATATGCACTGTGAAAATACTACTCCTCTGTGTCTAGAATGATATTTCAAATTAACAAGTCTGTAAATGTCACTTTCTACATGTTTGCTATGGGTTGTTATCCATTCCCTTTACTACACCATCTTTTGTAACAACATTATGAAAAATTCAATAGGATAAGGTATAGCTTAACGATTTAATAATATGCCTAATTGAACAGGGCTTTTACATATATGAATAGATCATTGCAAACAGAAAATTGGATGACATTGAAGTTAACCTCTAGGAATTGCCCAAAATCTGATTCTTGACCTACCCCCACTGCAAGAGTTAACAGCATATTAGGTCTAGGGGTGCATGGTTAAAAGGTATAATACTTACCTTTTTACCTACTCTTTCGATCCATGTGACCAGTCTAGCTGCCGCCTCTCACATTCCAGTGTTCTTCATGTATAATGCAAGAAAAGGTCTAAGCTGTGGGAGAAAGCAGAGTGCCAGAGCTGGCCGAAGCGGAGGTAAGGTAAGTAATATATCATCTTCATCTCCCCTCTAAATTTAAAGGAGAAGTACAGCCAAAGCTTGTTTGGCTGTACTTCTCCTGTAGATCACATGAGTGCAGTTCGTTCTGCACTCCTGTGACCCGTTTTAAGCAGACAGGGGGCTAAAGCCCGTTGTTGGTTGCGTTACAGAGCAGGTCCAAGCTCGGGAAAGATTGCGACCATATGGTCGGGATCCGTCCACATGCCTGGACCGGCACCCGGAACGGCCTCTCTGCGAGTCGCTGAGCCGGCCCTCCCACACCCTCCATAGCCCAGTGCTCCAGTGACTGCAGGGGGGCTGAGCAGAGAGCCGGTGACTGACAGTCACCGACTCTCTGCTCAGGGAGGTATGAGAGCTGAGCAATCGGCTTGTTCGATTGCGCAGTTCACAATCTTAGAGCCGGCTGGGGGACAGATGCAGCGTCGGAGCAATGCATCCACATAGAACGTATGATTAAAGAAAAAAACGATTCCCATACTTCTCTTTTAATGAGCATTTAAACTTTGCAGTGCAGGGGAAAAGTGGGGTACATTTTCGCTCATTTCCAGAGATCAGCTTTAACGAAGACTGGGTAGATAACATACAGTGATCCTGAGTATATCACACGGTTTCCAGGCCAGGAATAGATCCTGCTATATATTGCTAATGAAGTCACAATCCACAGACAGCAGGGATGGGTTCAGGGTGGTATTACTGATAAGTGACATGACAGAGAGTACGTTGAACAGATGCTCAGTGTGCATTTAAATGCGACAGTGAATTATTGCCGAACTTAACCAAAGCATTTCAGAACTTTTCTCTCAGTTTTTGAACTTAATGTGAAATATTCCTGACTATCCTTACACTTCTGTGCAACAGGACAACACTGGTGAAAATGAAATCCAATACAAAATGAAATCCAATCCAATGCAGTATAATCTGGACAGAAAAGAACACTTCTCCTAGAAATGAAAGTACTCTATTCAGCTGAGCAGCCGTTTATCCACAGCAAACATGCCAATGAACTGCCACAAGAACATACCCATTTACTCTACTGATCTGTAAGGTTCATGTTTTAATAAAACTTTCCAGCACAGGTTAAAACAAATATACTTTGTTTAATATTTATTCAATGAGACATTATAACCAAGGTTATGGTGAGAAGGGGCTAAGGCAATCAGTGTAGCAGAGTAAAGCCTTTCTAAAACAGAATGTTTCATTCCATCATATATCCCCAGGGCTTTTTTTCATAGAGAATAGGTGCAGGTTTTCCCTCTATTCGAGTGACCCCTTGGTCTCTCCACTACCCACCTCTGAGCACCCTCCCTGATCCCCAGCAGCTAGCAACAATAGATTCCCCATCAACAATAGATCTCCCAGCAGCTTGCATCAATAGACCCTTCAGCAGCCTGCAACAACAGACCCCTCCCTCAACAGTAGACCCCTCCCAGCAACAGAAGACCTCATTAGCAACAATAGATCCCCAATAGCCAGCAACAATACAACCTCCAGAACACCCCACCTCCTCTTGCTATTACATATATTCAGTGCTGACGGTGACGGAAATGCATTCCCCCACGTTCCCGCTAAAAAAAAGCCATGCATATCCCAAAAGAAAAGACAATTCCTCATTTCCAAACAGTCATGGGTGGAGCTAGGCAAATCATACCTTTGCGCCCCAAACAGCCAAATGAAAAGCCAGAGTTGCTGGTGCATAGTGCAAATATAGCCCAACATTAAAAAAAACATTTATTCCAAACTGCATACAGTGGTTTCAGGCTAGTTGGCCATCATGAGTACCAGTGTATGGATACCATGGCTCCTATTGAGCAGGGCTTGGGATCCAACAAGATAGTATAACAGTAGGGTGGGAAGGGACTAACGCAATCAAGAAGCCCTGACTCTAATCAGTGTGCAGCACAGTAAATTCAAAAATGTCTTGTTGGGTCCCAAGTCCTACTCCATAGAAGCTGTGGTTTTCCTACACTGTACGGTGGATGGTCAAAAAGCATGAATCGTCACATGTAGTTTGGAATAAATAACTCTACTGTGTTAGGGCAGATTTACACCAGCGGTTCTGGATGTGCATTTGGCTCTTTGGGGCATAAAATAATGATTGGCTCCACCCACTAGTCTGAAAAAATAAATAATCGTCTTTTTTTGGGATATGTGATCAAATGAGACATGTGGATACCTTCTGTATTAAGAATTCTTTACTGTGCTGTATTTGTTCTATGCTATCACATTTCTTTAAAGAATAAGTTCACTTTTCATAAAAAATAATATATGCACTTTTTTTGCAGATAAAAAAAATGTGCATTTATTATTTTTCTTTTCCAGGGAGCCTCATACGGGTAGGCAGTTACTTGAGAGCAGGATAAATCAAGGAACCACGAAGGCGCTCATCAGCAGCGTCGCAGTTTGAGAACTGCAAGCCATCAGCAATGGCTTACAGTAGTTTTAGTCAATTAATTTACAGGAAACTAGAGCTGCACAATTCTGGCTAAAATGAGAATCAAGATTTTTTTGCTTCGAATAAAGATCACGATTCTTGCGGCGCAACATCATCTTTCACATTAAACCAAAAAATTGGGCTAACTTTACAGTTTAGTTTTGTAATTCATTAAAGTTCATTTTTTCACAATTTTTTGCGTTTGAAAGGCCGCTGCGCAATTTTAGTGCGACATAAAATATTGCAATAACTGCCGTTTTATCCTCTAGGGCAGTGGTGTCCAAACTATGGCCCTTCAGTTGTTAAGGAACTACAACTCCCATCATGCCTAGTCATGTCTGTGAATGTCAGAGTTTTACAATGCCTCATGAGAAGTGTAGTTCCACAACAGCTGGAGGGCCGTAGTTTGGACACCCCTGCTCTAGGGTCTCTGATAAATATATTATATATATATATATATATATATATATATATATATATATATATATATATATATACATATATACATATATACATATATACACACACATATATATATATATATATAAATAAATAAAAGGAATGAAGTGGCCATTTTAGATCAAAGGAATTAACTTTGGTCTGTAACCACTTAAAGACTAAACCTTTTTTTCTGACACTTATCGCTTACAAGTTAAAATCAGTATTTTTTGCTAGAAAATTACTTGGAATCTCTAAACGCCACGGACCTTGCTATATATATATATATAAATAAATAAAATGTTTGGGGGTTCCAAGTAATTTTCGAGCAAAAAATACTGATTTTAACTTGTAAGCAATAAGTGTCAGAAAAAAGTTTTTTTCAAAAAGTGACAGCGGGTGTGGGATCCCCGGCCCGCTATCACAGAGCAGGGGAGATTGGCGGCAGGTGGTGGAACATGTTACATGTTCCACCCTAAATACAGATAAAACTTGTAACATGTTCCCAAAAGTGAACATATCCTTTAAAAAATACATTACCCAGAGGCTTAACTAGAACCTTCAGGGCCCTGGTGCAAGAAACCATGAAAGGCCCCTCGACTTCTGACCTGGGCCAGTCCCTCCGAGCCCAAAGTCCTTCCCACTGATTCGACTCATGTTGTGCAGTCCTTCAATCTTGGGCCCCTCCATGGTGACGGAAGTCCAGGGCCCAGTCGCAGGCCTTTGCAACCCTGGTAGTTCCGCCAGGGGTGTCAGTGTGGACTGTGAATTGCGTCAGTCAGTAGAGCAGTGGACATGGTCAGGAAGGCAGTGGGCATTACCAGGAGGGCAGTGGACGGGGGTCAGTAGGGCAGTGGATGGGGTCAGAAGTTTTTATTTTTTGTTTTTTTATTTATCCCAATTTTTGATGGGAGGGAGGCAGTGAAGGGCAGTATGGGGGGACAACATGATGGGAGGGCGGTAGTGGAGGGCAGTATGGGGGGACAGCATGATGGGAGGGGGGTAGTTGAGGGCAGTATGGGGGGGGGACAGCATGACTGGAGGGAGGGGGTAGTTGAGGGCAGTAAGGGGGCCAGCATGATGGGAAGGGGGTAGTGGAGGGGAGTATGGGGGGACAGCATGATGGGGGGTAATGGAGGGCAGTATGGGGGGGACAGCATGATCGGAGGGGGCAAATGGGAGGGAGCACAGTCAGTAGGACACCTGGAACAGTACATTCGCTGGGCAGTGTATGCTTTTACACTCTGCTGTGACAGAGAATTTGCTTACCAGGAGCAGCCTCGGGGCAGGGAGCATTTCTCCTACCATTCCGGGTGCAGGAACAGCCTCGAGACAGGAAGCATGAGCCAGTCGGGGGGGCGGATGACTGCTTGCTTCTTGGCTGGATAGGAGGGCCAGGGGGGAACCGATCCCGCAGCTGCTGAAAGACCTGCAGGAGACAGGAGTAGAATAGAGATCTGTTCTCCAATATGCGGCCCCGTTGGCCTTCCTATCCAGCCTGGTACTAGCTGCATCCAGAGTGTAGAGTCAAGAGACAAGTAGTCTTCCGTACCTAGGACCGCCAGCTCTGCCTCCCTGCCCCAACTCCGGCTCACAGAAGTGTAGACAAACTTGACAGTGGAGCCGCACGGGCCCCCTGCAGCCTGGGGCTGGGACGCAATTGCGATTCTTGCACCCCCTATAGCTATGCCCCTGATGTTACCCTGTTTCATATTTCTGATTAACGTCTGTGGTACCATGTACTTGTGTTAAAAAGTATCCTGTTCTCTTTGCATTTCTTCCTTTGTGTGAAATATCTGGTGTTCCTGCTAGTATCACTGCATTCCTATTTCAAACTGACCACACTAGGCTTGAGAGCACATCCATCCCAGCCTGGTCAGTTTTCTGACTGTGCTGTTAGCACACAGCCTGCCTGTTCTCCAATGGTCTGACTTGTGCTGACCTGCCACCCCAGAAAGCCAATCACTAGGAAGATCAGTGTATTGCAGCTTCTTCACCTCCACCTTTCTAAGACCCTTATGCAGCTGAGAACAGGGATTATGTGAATATATATATATATATATATATATATATATATATATATATATATATATATATATATTTATTATTTATTTATAATATAGATATACACAAAATGATTTTAAACTGAATGGGTTGATTTACAAGGTAAGAGCTCACATATACTTTGGGAAATGCTTGAGAACAAGAATAGGAATGATCAGCAGTTGAAACTTCCTCCCAGGTCATATTATCTAGTATATCTCAAATAGATATACTAGAAATCATTTTGTATATGAGCATAGTGTACACATCTTAAATAAATTTAATACAATCCGTCATACGCAGCTGACAGACATGTATTTTTGGAGGGATAAACCACTTTTGCAATATATTGAGTTTGGACCAATAAAACCACTGATTTAACAGGCATTATTTAGATCACATAAAATGGGTAGTTTTTTTTCTTGCAAAGGTATCTACAGAGGAAAGGCTGTGACTTGTCTTAAATAAAATGAATAAATTACCGTGCTCGCAGTAATGCAAATAATGTATCAATAAATACAGTGAAACCAATTCATAAGTAGGTGAATGTCCATATATTGGTGAATGATGTGCTCCAATTTATAAAGTGCGATCGTGCTCCAAAACTCGAAGTGCGCCACACTCCCTCCTGTGTCCCCACTCACGAGATGGAATGGATCCCAGCTTTTCAGCCTAGGGGTCGTTCAGGCTTAGAGTGTTGGCCAGGGATCCAGGGATAGCAACCTCACATCAGGATACGAGGAAAATCTCCAATGCTCATGACAATCAAGCGTGGCTCATAGTGCCCAAAACGACATAAAGGAAAGGAACTATAGTGAAGTACTGCTTGGTAAAGGTATTTATTGCGCAGATAAAAAAGGTACTTACAAAATGTAGGTTAAAACAAGCATGGGTTTAGCAAAGGATTGCAATGGGAAGTGCTGCTGCTGGCGTGCGTTCAACCGAAAAGCGGAAGTGACGTTGTGTGGACTTGAAACCGGAAGCTGCGTCAAATAAAATTCCAGTTTCAAGTCCACACAACGTCACTTCCGGTTTTCGGTCCTGTCCCAATTTTTTTTGAAATGTGTTACAGTCATCAATTTCAAAATTACCTTATTTGTTTCCTAAAATGGTAGTTTCTCAGTTTAAAATTTTAATATGTTTTCTAGTTTCTATTGTAAATAAAATATGGATTTAGGAGTCTAAACTGAAGAAACATATGTGCATGGCCAGGCTTTGATTTTCAATTAATGGTGCAGATATATTACAAATGTTTGTTTGTAGGTATGCAAGGTTAGCCAATGACAGCAACAGTGACAATGTTGTGTATAGGGGACCTTTCACCATCACCAACCCAGTGACAGAGTGACTCACATTTGTGTCAGGCTTGGGGAGACCTGATTCTGTACTGTCAGCTGAAGTGTGTTGTATTTATATCTAAATGAATCAATGCATTCCAGCAAGGCATCAGCACTGTTGACATCAGTTAGCACAATAATAGTAACATAGAAATTAATAGGTGGTCACAATGTTTCCGAAGTTCTACTCTGCCTACCGTCATCACCTACAGCTGTTCAAACAGAGTTCATTTTGCCTACTTACTATTACAGTAAAACCTTGGATTGTGAGCATAATTCATTCCAGAAACATGCTTGTAATCCAAAGCACTTGTATAACAAAAAGCGAATTTCCCCATAAAAAAATAATGGAAACTCAAATGATTAGTTCCACAACCATTTATTCAGTTTAAAATCCATATAAAAAGATTATAGAAATGTGATAGGTTGTGTAACCATAAAATGTCCATCTACAAATGGCAGCCTCCACAAGGGGATTAGAAGCAAACTCCAGCAGAAGCTACAGAGTACAGTGGAACCTTGGATTACGAGCATAATCCATTCCAGGAGAATGCTTGTAATCCAAAGCACTCTCATATCAAAACGAATTTCCCCATAGAAGTCAATGGAAACTAAGATTATTTGTTCTGCATTGACTTCTATTGCATGCAATACCGCATGTGGCCAGAGGTGGGAGGGCGCCGAAGAGCCTCGGAAATACTTGGGGACAGCTCGGCTGAACTTGGAAACCCTCGGAAAGGCTCGGAAACACTTGGGAACGGAGTATTTTCGAATGGTTCAGAGTATTTCCGAATGGCTTTGAACAGCTCCGAGTGTCATCGGCGCCCCCGCACCTCTGGCCAAATGCGGTACTGCACACCCCATTGGCTTGAATCCTGCTAGTTTTACGAGACAACACTCACAAACCGAGTCAGGATTTTAAAAAACTGTATAAAAGAGTAGAGAGGCGCCTGTGTAGCAATATGGTTATATTTAATGAAGGTACAACATTTAGCAACTCACATGGTTGATAATTAAAAGATGCACATCTAAGTATGCAGGCATCTGGGGTAAAGCTGTTCACATAGACCATCCCCCACACCGCCGACTCTCACCGCTGTCAGTCTGCAATAGTCACTGGGAAGACTTCCCTGCAGTCAAGCAATTGAACCGCTCGTGGAGCGCAGAGCAGAAGGGAGGACATCGATGGTGGTGTGGAGGATGGTCTATGTGGACAGCTGTACCCTGCATACTTAGATGTGCCTGTTTTATTCATCAACCATATGAATTACTAAATGTTGTACCTTCATTAAATGTAACCATATTGCTACACTTAGAGGCGCCTCTCTTCTCTTTTATACTCAGTTGTGACATAATGCTACTTGTATATCAAGACATTGCTTGTATATCAAGTCAAAATTTATGAAAAAATATTTCTGGTCTTGCAAAACGCTCTTAAAACCAAGTTATTCTTAAACCAAGGTTTTACTGCTCTTACTTTGATTAAAAACTATTCACTTGTGAGAGATTTTCAGCCTGATAAAAACTAGAGCATTAAAAGAGGAGTGTGGCCTTTGGCACTGCCAACTGACTAACTTTACCTAAGAATTTACCCAGGTACATTGATTCATCAGTCCACGTACAGCAAAGTCTTTGTTTTATAAGCACAGTGGTGTAGTGGTAGCACTCTCGCCTAGCAGTAAGAAGGGTTGCTGGTTTGAATCCCAATCACGACACTACCTGCCTGGAGTTTGCATGTTCTCCCTGTGCCTGCGTGGGTTTACTCCGGGTACTACGGTTTCCTCCCACACTCCAAAGACATGCTGGTAGGTTAATTGGATCCTGTCTAAATTGTCCCTAGTATGTATGAATGTGAGTTAGGGACCTTAGATTGTAAGCTCCTTGAGGGTAGGGAATGATGTGAATGTACAATGTATATGTAAAGCGCTGCGTAAATTGACAGCGCTATATAAGTACCTGAAATAAATAAATAAATAAATAAGGAATAACATAGCCCCCCAGTCATAATCAAGGAAATATGGATTCACCTTGGTTGACGTTCATAACTATAACTTGATTATATAACTATGATATGAATCCAAACATTCTTAGAATTTTTACCCAATTAGTTAAAGCGAAGCTCCAACCAAAATGGGAAGCTCCGCTTATTTGCCTCCTCCCTGGTCCCTTCACTGCCACATTTGGCACCATTCAGGGGGAGGGAGTACCCGGTTTTGACAGGTACCCGCTCTCACTTCCAGCTGATCTTGGTGCGGCAAACTCATCAGGAAGTTTGGCCTCCCTTCTCCTTCCCCCGATGCTGAGCCATTCACAAAGCACAGCAGGGAATAGCAAGGCTTCACTGCCAATTTCCTATAGTGGAGATGGCGGCAGCAGCACCCGAGAGCCGATCGAAAAATCAGCTGGGGTGAAGACACTGCTGTATTCCTGGACAGGTAAGTGTCCTAATATTAAAAGTCAGCAGCTACAGTACTTGTAGCTGCTGAATTTTATTTTCTTTCTGAAGGAACCTGGAGCTCGGCTTTAATGACGCAGTAAACCTGGTTTTGATAATGATGATGCGTGTATTTATCACAATATAACCGAATTTTGCTTGGGGTCTAGTACTGTATTTATTTTTTGTTACTGTACAGTTCTGAATGGGGAGACATTACACACAATGGTGCTAATCTACAGAATTGTGGCTGCTTTGATGAGCTTTATTTTTGTTAAACACACAGCAGTATATAGTGACCCTCATATGAATCCTTACAGGATTGGAGTCCTTGGTATGAAACGGTCCTATCTCTCCTTCATTGGAACCTGCCTTGACTTGTCCTTTACTTGATACATTACAAATTCCATTCAAGCATACACACAGGCAAGGCGTTCCCTCAGTACAGACAGATTCCTCTCCTCTGAGCTACATCTCTCAGAGGTAGAAATACATGAAGGTAATAACCGCATGTAACCCCTGCATTGCCACATGGCTTCAAGTCCCATTTACTATTGTGTCCCTGAATAAAACTATATCACTGATCCATAAGAATGGAAAAAAAAATGTAAAAAGAAATAGATGTTTGCTTGCAGCAAATATTTTACATTCTTTATTTTACATAAGACTGCCCTGTACAGGCTTTATCTTACGTACTCTAAATAAAGAATGTGCATTAGCACAAAAATAAGTTGCCTATATCCTAACTAGGACTAAGAACTAAGAATGTACCAACTGACAAACACATTTCAATTTGGAAACAATTATATAGGTCACATCTTTCTCAAGGAGGTTAGTTCAATGATTTTCATAAATACACTCTACCTGTGTCCTGTTGTTCATCTCAAATGCAATCCATCAATGGTTATGGAGCATATCATTTATACATTATCCCTATACTGTATATGCACTATTATTTATACTACTTATTTTTTCTTCTTTTTATAGGTAGCACTTTTATGTTTGAACCTTCTGCTCCTTCGCTTTATGGGAATGGGTGGTGGATCCCTTTATAATTTATACTTATGAGTTTGATTGCCAGTCTTTAGTAACTGTATTGTGATAAAATATCTGGGCTACCACCCTAATCGACACGGTGCAGGATCCTACCTTGCTTTCATTTTAAATTGTTTTAAGATTTTATTGTGCATTGATAAAGTTTGTATTTTATATATAACAAGTCATTTTTTCTGAAAAGGTGAACTTACATTTTAAAGTGGTACTCAACTACCCCAACCTATGGTTTTTTTTTCCCCCACTTAGAAGTGATCCAAGTATCCCAGGAGGCTGCAGGACCAGGTACACATCATTCTGACCTAGGCTGGAAAAGTGGCGGGAGCAGTGACCAAAAATCAGATTTTAAAAAATGACTATAAAAGTGGAAATACACCCTATTTGTACAATGCAGCCTAGTTCTCAGGATATATACCACAAATGTGGACCTGTTTAGTCATACTATTGTTAGGCAAATAATCAAATGGTTTGATTTGTGTACCTTGATCAGTACTCTGTTAAACTTAATAGTCATGCTTGTGTTTATTGTTCTTGGCATGAAAACCCTCAAAGGACCAGATAAAAATTAATAAATAAATAAAATAAAAGCACACATGAAAGGGAAATGGCTGTAACTTTTCCACTAAATGTTTCCCGGGCATGGAAAAAATACATGACATCTTTCACAACTAATACAGGCACAAGCCTAAACCAGAAAACTTTGAGTACTTTCTCCCACAAGGGCATTTTATTATGTATATAACGTAAGAGGATTGACAAGTATAATGATTTTTGATATCAATGTTATACCCTTTATGTGGATGAGAAAAAGATTTCCCTTTTATCATACTAATAAAATGCCCTTGTGGGTTATTATATGTGGGAGAAACTACTCAGAAAGTCAAAGATAGAATTGCCAGACACAAGTATTCCATTAGAGACAAATTAGATAAACTACCCTAGGCAGGCATTTTCTGGAGAAGGGACATACTGTTTCTCAAGTAAACTTTATGGTTATAGATGGCATATCTAAGAATAGACATGGAGGGAATAGAGAATTAACCCTTAAGAAATGGCAGTTTCAATGGATACATCGTTTGAATACATTATTGCCCAATGGATTGAATTCAGATTTTGATTTATATTTTATTCTTTGATTTGTTTATTTTTTCCTTTTCCTCTCTTTTCCTTCACAATGTGTGTTTGTTCTTCTTTAAAGCGGTGTTCCACCCAAATTTTGAACATTATCTCTATGCATTCTCTTCCTTGCCTAGATGCTGACATGCTGTGTAAAAAAATTTAAATCGCCGTAATTACCTTTTTTTTTCTAATCTTCTTAGCACTTCCTGGTTTTCCTCCCATGGGAGTAGGCGTGTTTCTAGCCTCTCCCAGACCTCCCACAGTCCCCTGGGAGCTAGTCTCAGGCTTCCCAGCATGCATTGTGCAACAGCGTCATCACAACATCTCAGTGAATGCTGGGAGCACAGCATTCACCGCATCCAGGAAATACATGCTTGTGGGCTTCAAATGCCCACAATGAAGATGGAAACCGCCTTCAGTGAATTTTATAAGTTATTCTTTACAACGAAATCGGACACAGGCGGACTTATTACACAGAACATGTGAGTAGATAATCATGAGAAGAAAAGTTTGTGAATGAACTCCAAAAAAAAACAAAAAAATAAAACGATGGATAGGTGGACCCCCGCTTTAATGCATATCGAATGTAATGAGAAAAGTAATCGCACCTGATGACCCATGATTCAACATAGGTCTAAATGCATTTTTCTATTTTGTTAATTAGCTTTATTGGCATTGAATGATTAATTGATCCCATATGAGACAAAAAAAATATATATAGATAATATATAATATAATAAACATAAATATATATAAACTTGTAAAAATCACCATTATTGTATGTGTCTTGTTCTGAAGAAGGGCGCTATCTGTACAGCCCAAAACTGTAGTGCATTTGACACCGAATGGAATGTGAATTGATGTCTTTTTCAAATAAGTGCAGCAATCCCATTTGTACTTTTTCTATATATGGCCTGTGGAAGGGCCTGATTGCTCAGCACTGCTATGTTGGATCATGTGCACTCCACCCTTAATACATATACATACATATATATATATACATATATATATATATATATATATATATATATATATATATACATACATACATACATACACATATATACATATATACATATATATATATGTAACATTTTATGTTTGGGGGTTCTGAGTAATTTGCTAGAAAAAAAAATGATGATTTTTACACGTAGGAGAGAAGTGTCAGAATTTACTTGGGTGGCAAGGGATTAAGATTTCCTGTTGTAGGGTGGGTGCGCTAGCTTACTCTAATGTATCTATGGAGAGAACCATGGTCATCACCCCTTTTAGACTTTATATATGTTTTCTGCTCTACAACTCCATTACAAGGGCATTCTGGGGATAGGTAGTTTAAAAACGAAAGATAAAATTGTTTGTGCTTTTAGTTTAACAGGAAGTAACAAAGACACAGATGCACAGATTTGCCTTTACTTCCTATTCCAAAATGGCTTCCTTGTATGGGGGAGTTGTGTACACGATTGTTGTACAGAAATGCAAAGAGCTCTTCATGCTATTTTCTCAATCTGCTCCCATCTCTCTTGTTAAAGGGGTTGTAAACCCCCCCTTTTTTTTTTTCTTTTTAAATAACAAACATGTTATACCTACCTCCACTGTGCAGTTTGTTTTGCACAGAGTGGCCCTGAACCTGCTCTTCTGGGGTTCCACCCTGCATTGAGTGTCCACGTCAGAGAAGCGCTCTCCTTGGTGGACACCCCTGCAGGCACGCTCCCGAGTCCCACATCTGTGTCCATTCACACAGAATTTAGGACTCGGCCCCGCCCCCTGGCGCCGCATCATTGGATTTGATTGACAGCAGCGGGAGCCAATGGCTGCGCTGCTATCAATCTATCCAATCGGGACACGAGAAACCAGCTACAGATGGTGTGCTCGTTCCCGGACAGAGGATGACAGTGTCCAGGTAAGTAAAATGGGGGGGGGGGGGGGCGCTGGGGGGCTGCAGCACTAATAAAAAGGTTTTTCACCTTTATGCATAGAATGCATAAAGGTGAAAAACCATGAGGGTTTAGAAACCCCTTTAAGCCTCGTACACACAATCAGATTTGTGGACGACCATTTTTTGTTGCATGCTAGTCTCTTGTCGAAAGTGAAGAGGTTACTCACTATACAAAAATTCTCGTATGACAGAATACAACTTTAGAAGTGGCATAATGTGTTGAATGGCTTTGTATGTATTCTTTCGTTTCTGAGCATGCTCTTATGATTTTTTTTGTACGAAAACTAATTATACTAATTAATTTTATTAATTAGTTATATTAATTATACTAATTTATAATTAAACTAATACTAATTATACGAAAATCAGACGTTGTGTTTACATCCGACAAAAACTTTATAGTCTGCACATCCAGCTTTTGTCAGACGAGAAACCGGAATTGGCTGTTGAAAGCACCGTACTAACAATCCGAAAATCGTCAGATCGTTCGGAAGAAATTTAACTTCAGATTTTCACATCGTGTGTACAGGTATTTATGGCTCTGGGACCATTCCAACTAGGCATCCAGAAGGGAGAAAATTGAGATTCAATTGCAAGGGATACCGTACAGGACATGTTTTAAGCCTATTCTGTTAATAAACGGTACAGGATAGGTAGCGGTCTGGCAGCCGTTTTGCCCAGTAAGCACCTCGTAAACAGACACTGTACTAAGCCATCCGAGGGGCTGGGTACCATGGAATCGTTCTGATTGGTCATCACAGCGATCACATGCTATTGTTTACAGTATTGATCCCTCCCCTTCTACTTACAACAGAGGAAAGAAAGATTTTAGTACTTGTGCATGGAAAAATAATGAAGATATCAGCAGCGGCAGATTCATTCTGCTTCAGTGACACAGGGATATTTTTAAATCTCCCCCCCCCCACCTCTCCTCTAGAGACTTGTATTTTAAACACCTCCCCGCCCTTATTCTGCACATTTGAACATTAACCCCTTCATCTCCCTCTTGCCATTATATGTAACCTGTACATTAACCCTCACTTCCTCCTACCCCTGTGTATGATCGGTTTATTTAATCATGTTTATTTAAATATCTAGTGCACAATTCCAGAGCTCCACTACCTCAATAACAGTATACTTCTCAATTTTTAAAAAGTGAGGCAAAACTGAATTCATCTTGAGGTATCTACTTTCCAAAAGAAGGCTATATTAGAGATTTTGGCACAGTATTATTATTTTTTTTTATTATTGTTAGGTCTTTTTTCTTTTTATAGTAAAAAATAAAAACATATTAAAATGCCCACCAAAAGAAAGCTATTACTGTCTCTAAAAATTATACAAAATTCATTTGGTTCCAATGCTGTATCAAAAAGCAATTGTCGGTAAAACTATCACAGCACTGAAAACATTCATTCTCGTAATGAACGGATATTACAGGCTGGCACTCAAGTGGTTAAAGACATTTGCTAAGACCCTTGTAATTTAGGAACAGGGGAAAATTGTTTAGTTCTCAGCAAAAGTGAAGTTACACTTTATTGCCTGGTGCACACTAGGTTTTTTTTTTTGTTTAGCCCAGCGGGCTGAATGAAGAGAAACTGAGATGCTCGGGAGGAGGTTGCTGTACTAATGATGCGACTGTAGTACAGCAATCTCCCCACTGCGCTATTGTGTTTTGACAGGGGGGCTGCCCTCTCCTCCAGAACACACCACCATTGGCTGCAAACACTGATCGGATGTCAATCGGCGGGGCAGGGAAAGCCATCCTCGCCGGGAGAACACTGATATTATTGCCAGCAGCTATAACTGCTGCAAGCAATAAGTTGCATGTGAAATCTGGCAGGCTGGTTGTACCCAAGTTGATTGATCGTCAACTTGGGTACACTCAGCCTGTCCATACATGGTTTAAATCTCGTCCGGTTCCTGCTGAACCGAGATTTAAAGTGATTGTAAACCCTTTAAAACCACTTTAACCTACAGGTAAGCCTAGATTAACCTGCACGGTCTTGCAGATATTTGCAAATCGCCATAGGGCGATTTCTTCTGCGCATGTGCCGGAGTTAGAAAAGGCACGCTGTGCTGTTTCTAGCTCGGGTCATGCCGTTAAAGGCGGCTCCTGCGCGTATGCGTGGGATTGACGTCAGGCGACTCCGGCCAGTCACAGAGCCGGAGTTCGCAGCCCCGGAAGGAAGAGGGGTGAAGAATGGACGCAATGCATAGTAGCCCATTATGCTTTACCTTTGCAGGGAAACAAAGAGGAAGTAACACCCATCAGGGTATACATCCTCTTTAAACCATCTATGGCCACCTTAAAAGGTGCATTCAATAGTGTTAGTTTATACCAGTAGTTCAGTTTAAATAAGGACTTTAAAACTACAACAAAGCATAACAAATGACGTTACTGTGCTTTACACAAATTTGTGGTCACATGGCTGGTATAGCAAACCTGCCAGTGTAGCTGAGCTCTATCGTCTAATAGTTACAAGATACAAAACAGAACATTTTGGATAGCTCTGTACTTTAGTTATAACAAGCCAAACAGCACAACAAAATGTCTTCCTGAAAAAAAAAACAATTTACTCTACTTATATTCAAAGCAGAACTGCAGACAAAAACAACAAGATAAAAACATACAGCCCTTTAAAACCCCACTCCGGGCACCAGCAACAAAAAAACCCCTTAGCAGTGGGACCTCCCCGCACTCCAAGGGTTAAATGCTTGCTAAGTCTAGGGTTAGAGAAATAAGCTGTAATAATTACCTTATACCGTCACTGTCACTCCGGAAGACTTCCTTTACGCTGTGTGAGCAGACCCCCCAAAGCCTCTTCTCTTGGGTGCTCTGGCCAGCAGTCACACTTTGATGTTATCATGTACAATGCAGGACCAACAGTCCTTTATTGTATGTGGGAATGGCACAATCCCTTTCCTAACTTGGAGTATCAGAGAAAAGACATAAATGTAAGCCCTCAGTCACACTAGTACGACTTCAAGTACGTCATGTGACTCGCAAATCGTACTTGAAAGTAGCATCTAATGTGTTTCTATGGCAGTGTCTTAATAGGTTCATGTATTACTTTTTTAGGACTTCAGCACAATTTCACTGCCATAGACTATAATGTAAAGTGTGCTGTGTCTATATCAGCACTACTTGAGCCTAAAAGTAGTTAAATATTAATCCTTTGCTAGTTAAACTTTTGTTCATAACATCAATGTTCCTCCCTGTGACATGGACAGCCCCTCTCATTGAAGTAGCACTGAAGTCATATCAAATGATTAAAAATCTCACAGAAGTAGTGGTTGAAGTCGGGCTTTAAATCGCACTACTTTAAATCGTACCCGGTGTGACCGCAGGCTAAGAAGCCTGCCAGAGCAAGGAATAAGAGGAGTACTACATTATTACATTTTATTCCCCTACCCCTACACTTAAAAAGCAGTTCATTTTGCAATGGGGGGATGGGGGTTGGGGGGTGTTAGGTTTACTCACAGCAAAAGTATTTTTTTCTATCCCAAAGTTCAGATATAACAAAACAAAAAAAAAAAAGCAGCTTTTTACTTTCCGCTCTTTCCAACTGGCTCCTTCTGCTGTTTTTTTCCTCTCATATCCAGCCCTTCTAAACATGGACTGCAATACGCCCATAGCATGTCACAGTTAGGTATTTACACTGCTTGCATTGAAAAAAAAATAATGTATTAATTATTGCAGATCTGCATTAAAGGATAAGTTTACTTTTACAAAAAAAAATAATAATAATAAATGTAAATTTTTTTGCAGGAAAAACAAAACAAAACATGCATTATATATATATATATATATATATATATATATATATATATATATATATATATATATATATATATATATATATATATATATATATATATATATATATATATATATTTTATTTGGGACCTGTAAAGCATTGATCCCATGATCCGCATACCATGTAATCATGTAATGCCACAGTCCTGCAGAATGTCTGTGTAGCTGTCTGCCCATATCTCTAATACAGACAGATCGTTACACACTGACAGGCCAGCTTAATTACCTAGAGCGATCTGCAGCGGGTGTCAAGATTAAGCCTAGGTTCACACTAATGCGGAGCAGGAAACCCCATGATACATGCGCGTTTCCCGCATTATTGCCCTTGCAATTTACAGTGGGTGTCAGTTCCAATCTTAATGACACCCCAAACATAGGTCGCAAACACAGTGCGTTTGTCCGCACCAGATCGCATAGTACTTTGGTTGCAGTGCGTTTCCAAAATTGGTGCATGCACAACTTTGATCTTGTGTGGTGCAAATTAAGCCCATTTGCAATGAAAGCGCACGGCACTGAATAACATAAATTGAACAGGAATACGGTGCGGTCCGGTGCTATTCACATGCAGTTCATAGTGTGAACCAAGCATGAGTTAACGACACCCCAGATGCAGATTGCAAACGCAGTGCGCTTGCGGCACCTGATCGCATGGTACAGAAATACCATGCGATGTGCTTGCAGTGAGTTTCCAAAAGCAGTGCATGCAGTACTTTTGGCGCGGTGCAATTTGAAAATTAATGGACTGAAATCGCACCGCACAGAACTGCATGTAAATCGCACAGGAATGCACAACACGTTGGGCCTTAAAAGTCAATCTAATTTTGCCATGCAGTGCTGTTTAGGGAAGCCATGCTGATCTTCATAACATTTAGGTAAATATAAAAATCAGTAATTTTTCAGATCTGTCTGCTCACTCCATTAAACTAGTGCTTCTTCTAAGACACATTCACCAAAGCCCGTATTCCCCCCTTTTGGTTCACATTTCTGTACTGATTGGTGCTGCAAAAACAAACATTATTGCTGCTCCTGTCTTTGAAAGCTTTGGATACATGCCCAAATGTAGTTTCTTGTGCATTATATTCCAAAGTGCCTTTAATTTCATGAGCACTGTCTATTATTTCAAATATAGTCACTTAACTACCTACAAAAGGGGAAAGAAATGACATATATTCCTGGTTGTGACAGCTAAAGCAGAGACAAGAAAGCAAATTACAAACTTTGAAGCCACTTATGACCTTCAGCTATCTCCAGAAGCTGCACAAACTGTTAAATGTAATTTGGCTTGATGGCAACGTTATAACGAAGCGAGACAGAAAGAAGACAACATGTTCCTGTAAGTTAATAGCTGCAAAATGTGATACCTTTCCAGCCACAGAGCTAGCAGCAGAGTGAAGCTTGCTAAACAATCAGAGTAAGCTGCTGTTCTGGTTTCTACCTTGGGAAAGGGATTCCAGGCTGAAGCTCTGAGGGTCATTTTTTATTTTTTTTCTCATGAGTCAGCAGCATGCTCCGTTTTATTTATGCTCTGCTTAATATATTTCGTATGTATACTTGTTCTGAAATACTGGTTGTACTACATTCATGGAAATATGTACAGTATGACTGTGATTTATTGCAGTTTACATAGCTCTTAAACCGTACCCATGGACAACCTTATGCTGACCTTCACCAGGCTCCTCCAAAAGTCTGTTGCTCCATCAGAGTCATCATAAAATCCCTGGTGCTTTCAGGTATGAAGCAGCATAAGACCCATTCTCATGATGCACAGCTTGGACCATAGCGGCCAATTACAAGGTCACATTCTATTGCTTTCTATTGGTTGAACCGGATGGACCTGTGTCTTTTTTCAACCAGACTAACCATGTAACATGAGAGGGAGGGTGACATCATGAAACCTTTATAAAGTCTAACACAATAAGACATGGGGCTTACAAAGGGTTAGGACTCTGCCACAAATAGACAATATTACAAAGTCTTTTAAAGGGTTTGCTCACAACGGCAGACAAGAGACTGTAAGAGCAGACGGTTGAGCCACTGTGTTACCGCTACCCTGGCCACCCACCTAAAGACAAATGCAGCTGCTCTGGGACAGCCGACACATGCTGTGGGTGCAGCAAAAATTAAACAGCATGTCACATTCGGTGGGCAATATCACTGCCGAACGCAACTTATTCAACTGAATGTACTGTACCGTAACCCCAGTTCAGCCGCATGCAACGCAAGTGGTTGTAGCACAGGGTGTGTGTGTGTGGTGGGGAGGTTTGACATATTAGGGTCAAAGCAGGCAGTAAGAAGGCGACAAATCACCTCCTCCCCCACTATCAACTGCCCTCTGAAAAGCCATTATCCACAAACCCTTCACTTTTCAGAGGGGCAGTAATAAGCTGCTTGTGTGAATGAGCCCTAAAGGTTTTATATAGTCATTTTAATGTTTTGGGATTATTTTTAGATTTACATACAAAATAAAACAATTGATGTTAAAAATCTTAGTAACATATGTGTTTCTCTATGTATTTTCTAATTATACAGCGCATCAGGGCAGCCATACGTGTAAATTACATGAGAAAGCTCTACATTGCTTTGCCGTACCATACAAGATTGCACGTTACTGCTCCTTGTCACAATGTACATCTCTCAGTTTGCTAAGCCTATATAAACAATGCAATCCCTATATGGAGAACTAACCTCAACAGTTGTTAATAAGAAGGCAAAGCCCCCCCCCCACCACCACCACCACCCCTTTTTTCTTATTAAAATAATTTAAAAATACAACAAACCTGTAAAAGTCTCATTAATTGTTAATTTCATGTAAGAGCTGCAATAATAAGCCAAAAACTGAAAGCAGACCATCTTCTCTTTTAATGACACACTACACAGTGTAGCTTTTGCTACAAGCAGATATCTTATGTTTAATTCATGGAATCTCCATACTGCCTTTTGCTTCAGCTGCATAAACCAAACTGCCAGTGGTTGTCTTGCATATATGGTGTAGACTTCTGCCAACCATTATTATTGTGCACATCTTATATCTTATTTCATTGATTCAACGTATTGCAGCATGAATATTTAAATATTTGTATAATTGTCACATGAATATAATAAAAGACTCTGTTAGAATACATTTGGTGTGTTCTAGCCACTAATTTTGTAGAAATGGATATGAATGTTTGCAGCTCTTTAGAAACTGAAGAGCCGAGCATTGGTCCTGCAAGCTGTTTAATAAAGCACTGTTTCCCAACAATGTTGTGCCACCTAGTGGTCTTTCATATGGTTACCATTCAAATCAAAAAACTACCTTATGTATACTTACACTATAAGATTGGTCTTTACGTGGGAAACATCAGCAGGGGTGCGCTATACCCATGCACCAAACTATGACCTAAATCTTCACTTTTATTCATATCTGTCTAAAAATCTATAATGAAGAAAATGAAAGGAAGTCATAAGAATGCTAGGTCTATAGTCTGAAAAGGCAATGCAGGATTAGTGCAAAAATACAAAATGATGGAACAGGTATACAACTGCTCTCATTATAGGGAGATAACCAGAAAGCAAGCATGTCTCTAGCTGTCGTTGGTCAATCTGTTTGTCTGAGTAGAGATGTGTATAGGGTGGGGTCAGTATCCTGGCCACATACCACAACCCAAAGGCATAGATTGATATTAAGGGTTAATATGGGAAAATAATGCACTGCTATCAACCCACTATCTTGACTGGTCCACAAAACTCTTCCTTTTCCTCCTACAACTAAATCCACATTGCCCCAATAGATTGAAGTGCCCATAATGGAAAAAAATATATATTAAAAACCACAAAACATCCCTTAACCCAACATGTTTTGCCTAAAATGCAAGGCTTCATCAGGTGTGTACAGTGCATAAAGTGTTTAAAAAAAACACATGGCAAATGGTGGCTGCTTGGATTGCAGATCTATTTGTAATATGGTTTGGGGGCATGGCTGCTACATTTCCTGCCCGCGTGTGGCGCCATACATGCATCATGAAATAAATACAAGTTATATATGGTGTAGAGAGGCGAGCCCATGCCACTCTTTTGGCAGTTTGGGCCAGGTTTTGCATTAAACAAGCACACTAATGATAAAGGCGTGTGCTGGGCATATGTTAGAGCCAGAATTAGAGGTGAGTGGCCCCACCCTCCCGAGGGGGTCAGTCTGTGAAAGGGAGATATGAGGAGCATGTTGCTGCATACTGCCCACGTTGGGGCAGTGAAAGGCGGAGACTGTTAGGATGTAGTAGTAAGGAGTTGCAGGAAAAATAGTCAGAGCTGAGGAAGGTTCCACGTTTTGTGCACAAGCACTGGGATTGTATGTTTGAAGGTCTGGAGGACCAAGGCAAGAGGCCTATGCAGTAAAACTGCAAAGAAGAGCCTAGAGCAGTGGTTCTCAACTGGGGTTCCGCGTCGATCTGAATATCAGTCACAGGAAGCTGACAGGAGGATCGCAGACACAGGCAGAGGTAGGCAGGGAAGCGGCTGGCACCCTATTGGCTGTAGCGCGCTGTTCCCCGCAGGCCCCTCCTGTCCTTCCCGATATGACATCATCTGGGGTGGACAGGATAGGAGGAGGAGGGGCTGAGGGGGAACAGCGCGCCACTGGAAGAGATATGAAATGAGCTCTGAAACCAGAAGAAGAAAGCAAGTACTGAAGTGTGCCCCACTGCCCCCCCACACACACACACACACACACAATGTGCCCAACAGTCTGTCCCATGTAATGTGCTATGCCCCATGTTATGTCCCCTGTCATGAGCTCTGCCCCATGTAATTTCCCTATGTAATGTGCTCTGCCCCATGTAATGTCCCCTGTCATGTGCTCTGCCCCATGTAATGTCCCCTGTCATGTGGCCTGTCCCATGTAATGTGCTCTGCCCCATGTAATGTGCGCTGTCATGTGGCCTGTCCCATGTAATTTGCTCTGCCCCATGTAATTTCCCCTGTCATGTGCTCTGCCCCATGTAATGTGCTCTGCCCCATGTAATGTCCCCTGTCATGTGGTCTGTCCCATGTAATATGCTCTGCCCCATGTAATGTCCCCTGTCATGTGCTCTGCCCCATGTAATGTCCCCTGTCATGTGGCTTGTCCCATGTAATGTCCCCTGTCATGTGCTCTGCCCCAAGTAATGTCCCATGTAATTTGCTCTGCTCCATGTAATGTCCCCTTTCATTTGCTCTGCCCCATGTAATGTCCCCTGTCATGTGCTATGCCCCATGTAATGTCCCCTGTCATGTGCTCTGCCCCATGTAATGTCCCCTGTCATGTGCGCTGCCCCATGTAATGTCCCCTGTCATGTGGCCTGTCCCATGTAATGTGCTCTGCCCCATGTAATGTCCCCGGTCATGTGCTCTGCCCCATGTAATGTGTGCTGTCATGTGGCCTGTCCCATGTAATGTGCTCTGCCCCATGTAATTTCCCCTGTCATGTGCTCTGCCCCATGTAATGTCCCCTGTCATGTGCTCTGCCCCATGTAATGTCCCGTCATGTGCTCTGTCCCATGTAATGTGCTCTGCCCCATGTAATGTTGCCTGTCATGTGCTCTGCCCCATGTAATGTCCCATGTAATGTGCTCTGCCCCATGTAATGTCCCATGTAATTTGCTCTGCCCCATGTAATGTCCCCTGTCATGTGGCCTGTCCCATGTAATGTCCCCTGTCATGTGCTTTGCCCCATGTAATGTGCTCTGCCCCATGTAATGTCCCATGTAATGTGCTCTGCCCCATGTAATGTCCCATGTAATGTGCTCTGCCCCATGTAATGTCCCCTGTCATGTGCCCTGTTCCATGTAATTTGCTCTGCCCCATGTAATGTCCCCTGTCATGTGACCTGTTCCATGTAATTTGCTCTGCCCCATGTAATGTCCCCTGTCATGTGCCCTGTCCCATGTAATTTCCCCTGTCATGTGCTCTGCCCCATGTAATGTCCCCTGTCATGTGGCCTGTCCCATGTAATGTGCGCTGTCATGTGGCCTGTCCCATGTAATGTGCTCTGCCCCATGTAATGTGCGCTGTCATGTGGCCTGTCCCATGTAATGTGCTCTGCCCCATGTAATTTCCCCTGTCATGTGCTCTGCCCCATGTAATGTCTCCTGTCATGTGCTCTGCCCCATGTAATATCCCCTGTCATGTGGCCTGTCCCATGTAATATGCTCTGCCCCATGTAATGTCCCCTGTCATGTCCCCTGTCATGTGCTCTGCCCCATGTAATGTCCCATGCCCCATGTAACGTCCCTTGTCATGTGCTCTGCCCCATGTAATGTCCCCTGTCATGTGCTCTGCCCCATGTAATGTCCCATGTAATTTGCTCTGCTCCATGTAATGTCCCCTTTCATTTGCTCTGCCCCATGTAATGTCCCCTGTCATGTGCTATGCCCCATGTAATGTCCCCTGTCATGTGCTCTGCCCCATGTAATGTGCTCTGCCCCATGTAATGTCTCCTGTCATGTGCTCTGCCCCATGTAATGTCCCCTGTCATGTGCTCTGCCCCATGTAATGTCCCCTGTCATGTGCTCTGCCCCATGTAATGTTGCCTGTCATGTGCTCTGCCCCATGTAATGTCCCCTGTCATGTGCTCTGCCCCATGTAATGTCCCCTGTCATGTGCTCTGCCCCATGTAATGTCCCCTGTCATGTGCTCTGCCCCATGTAATGTCCCCTGTCATGTGCTCTGCCCCATGTAATGTCCCCTGTCATGTGCTCTGCCCCATGTAATGTCCCCGGTCATGTGCTCTGCCCCATGTAATGTCCCCGGTCATGTGCTCTGCCCCATGTAATGTGTGCTGTCATGTGGCCTGTCCCATGTAATGTGCTCTGCCCCATGTAATTTCCCCTGTCATGTGCTCTGCCCCATGTAATGTCCCCTGTCATGTGCTCTGCCCCATGTAATGTCCCGTCATGTGCTCTGTCCCATGTAATGTGCTCTGCCCCATGTAATGTTGCCTGTCATGTGCTCTGCCCCATGTAATGTCCCATGTAATGTGCTCTGCCCCATGTAATGTCCCATGTAATTTGCTCTGCCCCATGTAATGTCCCCTGTCATGTGACCTGTTCCATGTAATTTGCTCTGCCCCATGTAATGTCCCCTGTCATGTGCCCTGTCCCATGTAATTTCCCCTGTCATGTGCTCTGCCCCATGTAATGTCCCATGTAATTTGCTCTGCTCCATGTAATGTCCCCTTTCATTTGCTCTGCCCCATGTAATGTCCCCTGTCATGTGCTATGCCCCATGTAATGTCCCCTGTCATGTGCTCTGCCCCATGTAATGTCTCCTGTCATGTGCTCTGCCCCATGTAATGTCCCCTGTCATGTGCTCTGCCCCATGTAATGTTGCCTGTCATGTGCTCTGCCCCATGTAATGTCCCCTGTCATGTGCTCTGCCCCATGTAATGTCCCCTGTCATGTGCTCTGCCCCATGTAATGTCCCCTGTCATGTGCTCTGCCCCATGTAATGTCCCCGGTCATGTGCTCTGCCCCATGTAATGTGTGCTGTCATGTGGCCTGTCCCATGTAATGTGCTCTGCCCCATGTAATTTCCCCTGTCATGTGCTCTGCCCCATGTAATGTCCCCTGTCATGTGCTCTGCCCCATGTAATGTCCCCTGTCATGTGCTCTGTCCCATGTAATGTGCTCTGCCCCATGTAATGTTGCCTGTCATGTGCTCTGCCCCATGTAATGTCCCATGTAATGTGCTCTGCCCCATGTAATATCCCATGTAATTTGCTCTGCCCCATGTAATGTCCCCTGTCATGTGCCCTGTCCCATGTAATTTCCCCTGTCATGTGCTCTGCCCCATGTAATGTCCCCTGTCATGTGGCCTGTCCCATGTAATGTGCGCTGTCATGTGGCCTGTCCCATGTAATGTGCTCTGCCCCATGTAATGTGCGCTTTCATGTGGCCTGTCCCATGTAATGTGCTCTGCCCCATGTAATTTCCCCTGTCATGTGCTCTGCCCCATGTAATGTCTCCTGTCATGTGCTCTGCCCCATGTAATATCCCCTGTCATGTGGCCTGTCCCATGTAATATGCTCTGCCCCATGTAATGTCCCCTGTCATGTCCCCTGTCATGTGCTCTGCCCCATGTAATGTCCCATGCCCCATGTAACGTCCCTTGTCATGTGCTCTGCCCCATGTAATGTCCCCTGTCATGTGCTCTGCCCCATGTAATGTCCCATGTAATTTGCTCTGCTCCATGTAATGTCCCCTTTCATTTGCTCTGCCCCATGTAATGTCCCCTGTCATGTGCTATGCCCCATGTAATGTCCCCTGTCATGTGCTCTGCCCCATGTAATGTGCTCTGCCCCATGTAATGTCTCCTGTCATGTGCTCTGCCCCATGTAATGTCCCCTGTCATGTGCTCTGCCCCATGTAATGTTGCCTGTCATGTGCTCTGCCCCATGTAATGTCCCCTGTCATGTGCTCTGCCCCATGTAATGTCCCCTGTCATGTGCTCTGCCCCATGTAATGTCCCCTGTCATGTGCTCTGCCCCATGTAATGTCCCCTGTCATGTGCTCTGCCCCATGTAATGTCCCCTGTCATGTGCTCTACCCCATGTAATGTCCCCTGTCATATGGCCTGTCCCGTGTAATTCCCCCTGTCATGTGCCCTGTTGCATGTAATTTGCTCTGCCCCATGTAATGTCCCCTGTCATGTGGCCTGTCCCATTTAATGTGCTCTGCCCCATGTAATGTCCCCTGTCATGTCCCATGTAATGTGCTCTGCCCCATGTAATGTCCCATGTAATGTGCTCTGCCCCATGTAATGCCCCCTGTCATGTGCCCTGTTCTATGTAATTTGCTCTGCCCCATGTAATGTGTCCTGTCATGTCGTGTCCCCCGTCCCATGTAATGTGCCCTGTTCCATGTAATTTTATAATTTTATTTATTTCAGTTACTTATATAGCGCCGTCAATTTATGCAGCGCTTTACATATACATTGTACATTCACGTCAGTCCCTACCCTCAAGGAGCTTACAATCTAAGGTCCCTAACTCACATTTATACATACTAGGGACAATTTAGACAGGATCCATGTAACCTATCAGCATGTCTTTGGAATGTGGGAGGAAACCGGATTACCCGGAGGAAACCCACACAGACACAGGGAGAACATGCAAACTCCAGGCAGGTAGTGTCGTGGTTGGGATTCAAACCAGCGACCTATTTTAATGCTATTTCAAAGTGCTATCCACTGCACCACTGTGCCGCCCCATGTAATGTCCCCTGTCATGTGCCCTGTCCCATGTAATGTCCCCTGTCATGTGCTCTGCCCCATGTAATGTCCCCTGAATGGATCAGCTTTGATCAACATTGATGGTGAAAACCCCTGCAAAGGAAACCATTCTAATGTGAACTTTCACTTTGCTTTCAGTTAAAGTGGGCAGAAAAAAAGCCCTAAAACAAGCTTTTGAAGTGGAGTAAACTCACTGTTTGGCACTAACAATGAGTTGAAATACCCCAAATCATCACAATGGTTAACATCACATGTCTTGCATTTTAAATGCAGTCAACTACGTATTATGCAATTATTTTAAATCAAATTATAAAATAGCTCCAAATGCTGTTTATTCAACATAAGTCTGCCATTATCGTCAATCTGTACAAGTTCTGAATAGGTAACAATACATAGTTTATGTATCCATGAATGTGTTTACATTTTTGACCAAATGAACTGCAGAATGGGAAGAAAAACTGCATAACTACAAAAGTGTTTATTTAAAATGACCTCTTCGAACTGACCTCTTGAGAAGTATTTTGTGAATGTTAATTAGCAAGGATATGTAAAACAAATGGTATTATACTTCCAGAATAGTTTCAGGGGGTGGAGATAGTCCAAGTTCCGTAATATTGCGACTCAAATCAAGATCTAGGAAGGGAACAGGATGCTTGTACTTGTCCTAAGGAATGTGATGGCTAAAACATGACCTAGTGAGAGAGCCCTTATCAGAAGCAGCAGAGGGAACACCACCCTGTTAATCTCTCAGCCCACCCTTGTTTTCGAGGCATATGAGCCCGGTCACATTGTACGCATTTCTTTTACTTAACTTGAGTTAGAGATATTTAGGAGATACAGTACAATTAAACCAGGAAATATATTCTGCAGGGGAAAAGCTGCAAGAGCTATTTTGAAGGATTACAGCTAGTTAAAACAAACTGGCTTTACGTTAACAGTAAGATGCATGACGTGCCAGAGATGATAGCTGTCAGCATTGTAGCTTCAATTACATATTTGAAGTTCCAGTACAAACACAACCGCACAGGAGTGGTAGTAGCAACCTACGTCAGACAGTGAACACCATTAAAATAGGAGGTATTACCGAGTTACTGCAGTTTAGAATCAAATCGATTTACATCATAATTCTTAAAGAGCAACTGTCATCTCTGTCCTGCAGCAGCTCCTCCTCTGACCTGCTGTTGACTCCACAACAGTCCTATTCACATTAATGGGACGGCTGGTGATGTAGCAGTGACACAACAAGGTGAGGGACGTAGCGGCAGCAGGTGAGTGGATGCCCGCTAACAGGCACTGCCATGATGGATCTGAAATGACAGGTGCTCTTTAAATGTAAGGACTCATTCTTGCTGGTAGTTAGAATCTTTAATATCTGCAAACAAAATGAAGGTCTCCTATTTAGAATAATAAACTGTCAGGTTAGTAAAACAGCAATATCAGAACTGATTCAATCTTACAGTTTGTAGTGTACATAGATTTGCAAAACAACGGGATAAAATGTTATCTCAGTTTGCAGAGCTTGGATTCATTGAATGAGTTTACCAAAAATTTAAATATTACAGGATATACAGCCTCATGCTACATAACTAAGCTCCATTTCAAGCTGAATAAACTAAATTATGAATGTATCTTAACTAGAAAACCATCTTTAGATTTTTACTCCAAAAAGGTATTTTATTAAAATGAATTTGATCAAAATCAAATAAATCCGATTGTTTTTTTTTTAAATCATTGATTTTTATCCACCCTGGGTATGCTTACAACGATCAGCTTTGATTTATGCAAAACCTTTATCCTAAAAAGAGAAAACAGCTTGCTGTAACTGCTTACAAAGTTGACAAAGATGCTGTCCAGGGTGCCCCCTGTGCTCCTTTATACTGAGTGGGGGCACTCTAATACAGGAGGTGTGTATATGGAGAGAGAGAGAGAGAGAGAGAGAGATCTATCTCTGTATATGTATATATATATATGTGTGTGTGTATATATATACACACACACACACACACACACACACACACACACATATATATATATATATATATATATACACACACACACATATATATATATATATATATATATATATATATATATATATATATATATATACACACACACACACACACACACACACACAGTACACCCCTCACATTTTTGTAAATATTTTATTCTCTCTTTTCATGTGACAACACTGAAGAAATGACACTTTGTTATACAAGCTGTACACTCACTACTTTACATTGTAGAAAAGTGGCATTTCTTCAGTGTTCTATATATATTTCATGAATTTTTAGTATTGAACGCATTCACTTTAAGCAAAAGCCGTTCATTGCAAAATAATTTGTTTCCTTGACAACAACTATCACAATTCTTTAGAAGCACCATAACAATAACCTACAATACATTAACAATGCAGTTCCTAGAAAAAGTCACATATGTTATATCACATTAATGTTGATTACAAATTTATAATCCAATAAGAGCAAATTAAGAGAGCAAAAGGATAAAAAATCGGAGTACTTTGTTAAGCCATCTTACCCAGGAGGCCTGGAGGCACTTGAAAACTTGCGGAAGGTAGTAATAGTCCATGATCTTAACACTTTAGACAGGGCAGGTCATTGTTCTACAAGCTTCAGAACTTCTCGATGTAACATCTATAATTTAAAGGTTCTCCAGCACAGCACAGACACTTCCTCTTTCAGCAGCACAGCATCGTGCTGGAGACAAGCGGGTCATGTGACACACACCTCGCTATCTATCAGATCACTGACCTAAGAAATTGTATCTGTAATGTGCATAAGAATCTGCTCACTTTATGTATTACTGATAAAGCAAAACCATTATGTGGGATGAGTAAACCATAGTCAGCCTGCTGCCTTCACAGAAATTGCCAAATGCCTGGCATGCTTAACTGTTACAATTACTGGAAAAGCATGACAGTGTAGAAAAAGATTATTAATAGTTTTATATATGATTTGCTGTAAAGAAAGACATCAAAGGCCAGTTCAAGTAAAGCAGACAGACCTGGCAGCTTCTATTATACAGTACACACAAACACAAAGTATCATTTACAGAAGAATATGCCATTCAATACAGGCTGGTTGTTTGTGGACAAGTCACGGGCCCCTTTAAACTCCCCCTCGATGGTCTAATTGTTTTAGTAGAACGCAGGCACAGTGAGAAAACACACAGCTTCTAGTCTGTATTATTGAGCCAGGAAGGAAGTGCAAAGGAGAAGAGCAAAGTATTTAGTCACACTAGTCGGTGATTGATCAGCAGATACCCCAGAGATAGCATAAAGAAGCCATCCTGCTTTAATAATGGCTTTCATCCAAGTCTTAGACAATTTTAATCCCAGGAAGAAATCGTGTTTCTATCAGCTATATTTCTTCTAGACCCAAAGGTATTAGGATCTTAGGAGCTAAAGGAAATATTACAATATGCTTATGATGAGTGTATAAAGGGATGTTGCTAATTCTCTTGCATGCATGATGCTCAAGATGCTATCTCACTTTTCTCTAGACGAGGAAGGACATATACTACCAGATTCTCACCCCCATTCTGCAACTGAACTGTATGCATAGGCATGCGCAAGGGGTGTGCCAGGTGTGCCTGGGCACACCCTAATCCTGGAGTTGGCAACTCTTCAATTGTGGGCAGGTGACAGGTAAGCCGCGATCCTTACTTGCCGACCCCAGAACCTGGACAGGTGGCTGGAGTGGAACATAAGGAACCGATCTGTATTTTCTTCTGCAGCAGCTGAAAGTAGGCTTCTCCTCCTCTTCCTCTGGCCGATATTTAGCTGCTACGGGAGGAAAATACAGGGGATTGGTACCAATGTATGCCACCCCTCTTGTCCCAGTTCCTTTTCTTTCTGCTGCCCAGGCCCCCCTGTGTGCTCACCTGCTCCCCCCATTGTTTTAGCATGACGAGTGGGGAAGAGGCCAGTTAATATGTCACAAAGGCATATATGTTGGAGCTTTGAGGTGCACACCCTAATACAATAGGCTGCGCACACCTATGACTGTATGGGTTACCAAAGTATTAATAGGAGCCCTTAAAGTATAACTAAAAAGGCAAAACCTTTTTTTTTTTTTTTTTTCAGATAGAAACACCTGTAATTTTTTCTTGCAGTTTGTCCCGTTTACCATGATCACTGAAAGTAGAAGAAAATCCCAAATTTTGTGTTGTCCCCTGAAAAAGGGGAAATCTTCTAAATGGGGACACTAGTTCTGGTGACCAAGAGATTTCCTTAATTTGCAGGGATTTCCTCTCACTTCCTGTTATGGGACAGGAAGTGAAGGTAAATCTCCTCAATGGGACAAAGATGGCAAAAATAAACCTTACAGGGTTTATAACCCTCTCACACTCAATCCAAAATGAAAAAAAAATAAAGTTTTTCCTATAGTTCTATATTAAAGTAGAACTAGAAGCAAAACCTATTTTCCCATTTTACAACCCATGTCAGGCTTATTTTTTTCTTTTTGATATGTGCGTCCAATTAGAAAAATTGCCCCTCACTTTCTGTCCATAGACAAAACAGGAATTCTAAGGAAATTCTTTCAAAGTGAGAGAATCCCTAGCTGTCACCAGAGCTAATGTCCCCATTGGAAGATTTCCCCTCTATTTCTTTTTCTTTCACTCTCTGTGATAATGGTAAACAGGACAAAAAGACAGGGTATATATAGGCAATAAATACCTGACAAGAGTTCTAATCCCTCTCCAAAACTAAAACAAATAGATTTGCCTTTAGCTATACTTAAAGCGGAGTTCCAACGTATAAAACTTTTTTTTTTTTTGCTAAATGACAAAGATGATGTAATCACAATTTAATACTCACGTTTGTTGTTTAAAATAAATCATGATGCCCGTTTTATTAAAAAAAAAGAAACTTATAAATTGTCATCCTGAACATTCTCATCTTTCCTGTGGGCATGTGAAGCCCACAGGCATCCTCCTCCGGGATACGGTGCTGCTGATCGGCCAGCATGTACCGGCCATCCCATCCCCGTTGTGATGGCAATGAAGCCCTCGGCGCTGCCCACTGACTCCTGGGAAATGATGACACACATCTCCCAGGAGCAGTAGAGAGCGGAGGCGCTGAGGGAAGTGACGGTTCGCATTGCGATATGATGATCTGGGGGTGTCATTAACTTTGTATTGAAATCCGCAGCGGTTCACATAGGGCAGTGTGAACTGCCTGCCTCCTATGCGACGTGGGATCCTGCATCCCGCTAGTGTAAACCACCACTGAGAAATAATAATTCTATATATGCAGGCTCTGTAATACCAACTGTCACTTTTCCAAATGGATTCACAGCTTCCTAAAAAGGTTTCTGCAACAATCCTGACCATAAATATATTTGTTGCTGCTAGATTACTACCTAGAACAGCCTTTCTCAACCAGTGTGCCATCAGAGGTTCTCAGGTGTGCCGCGGGATCAGGGGAGAGAAGGGCTGTCAGATGAGCCCGATCTCCCGATCCCCTGCCGAACTGTACATTGGCACTGTGAGAAACTCCGTCAACCTCAGCAAAGTGAAAGTAAAGTGCAGGGAAGTGTGCTATGCTCTCTGCTTCCCCCTACAGTGCAGTACCTGGCTGAATGACGAAACTGGAAAGGTACTGTGCTACAAGCTAGATTTGTTTTAAAAGGGCTTTATACGTGTGTGTGTGTGTGTGTGTGTGTATGTGAGTGTCTGTATGTGTGTGTGTTTACGTCAGTTGTGTGTTTGTACATGTGTGTGTGCATGTGAGTGTCTGTCTGTATGTGTGTGTGTCTGTATGTGTGTTTGTACATATGTGTGTGTATGCATGTGTCTGTATGTGTGCGTGTCTGTCTGTGTGTGTGCATGTGTCTGTCTGTCTATGTGTCTGTCTGTGTGTGTGTGTGTGTGTGTGTGTACGTGTCTGCATGTGTGTGTGCACGTGTCTGCATGTGTGTGTGCACGTGTCTGCATGTGTGTGCACGTGTCTGCATGTGTGTGTGCACGTGTGTGTGCACGTGTCCGCATGTGTGTGTGCACGTGTCCGCATGTGTGTGTGCACGTGTCTGCATGTGTGTGCACGTGTCTGCATGTGTGTGTGCACGTGTGTGTGCACGTGTCCGCATGTGTGTGTGCACGTGTCCGCATGTGCACAAGTGCCTGTATGTGTCTGTATGCATGTGCACATGTATGTGTCTGTATATGTGTGTGTATATATCTTACTTTTTAATCCTGACACCCCCCCCCCCCCCTCCATTCCTGTACCATCAGAACTGCTTTTGTAGGTCTTGTTTGTGATAGCAGCAAGGACTTCTTCTCCTCTGAAAAGCAACCCATGCACAGATCGCTTTTCAGAGGCATTTGACAGGCAGTAAAGAGGCATTATGTTGCCTCCTCCCAACCTGTTTTAATGCAGCATCATCAGCATACACCGCAACCGGCTGCAGGGTAGTTGCAGTGCAGCCCCATTCACCCTGGGTATACCTCCAGCTGCAGCCACAGTATGGGTATACCTCCAGCTGCAGCCACAGCATAGGTATACCTCCAGCTGCAGCCACAGCATGTGTACACCCCCAGCTGCTGTCTCTGCAGCTAAAGGGGAAGAAGTTGGGGGTGGTAAAAACAGCTTAAACCATGTGCTTTTACCACCCCTCCAACCTGACATGTGAACAAGCCCTTGGTTTACATCTGTGTGGCTGCGTGCTGCGTGTAGGGCAACCCATTCATTTCAATGGGCTTCCCTAACCACAAAAATTCAGGGAAGGAGTCCCCGGCCTTTTTTTTTTAAAATTGCACGGCACCAAAAGCACATTTTCCAATGTGTGAGGTACCATTAAGAATTAATGGCACCCCTAAAGAGCAGAGCATTTGTCTGTGTGTCAGGAACGAGTGCGATTTTGCGCATGTTCCGCGACACACAGTAACGTGAACTAAGCTTTGGACTGGGGTGCCTCAAGACTGAAAATACTTTTGAAGGCTGCCCCGACTGGAAAAAGGTTGAGAAACACTGACCTAGAAAACTCCATTACCTTAGGCAATCAACATATTTTTCATATGCCCTGCACTTCTTTCACCATTGTTGTAGCCTAACGTATTGTTACCGGTCTGCTCTACAATGTCTCCACCACAGTGTGGTGTTGGCTTACAACACATCCTAAATCACTGTAAATTGATATGAAGAAGGTTTCCAGCAATACATCATAGCTCTGTAAAGCGAAGATAAACCTATACACAGGATGCAGGAAATGACCTAATTCTACTGTAAAGCGATTTCCATACACTAGGTAAATAATGGGAAGTTACTGAAATCCTACTGTGAATTGGAGTCTGGGTTATTCATCTGGTTTGCAAATCAAAAGGTGTTAAACTAAGTTGTTGCGTAACAGGTTTAAGACCCCTTTCACACTGGGGTGTTTTTCATGCGCTTTAGCGCTAAAAATAGCACCTGTAAAGCCCCTGAAAAATGCCTCATCTGCAGTCCCAGTGTGAAAGCCAAGTGCTTTCACACAGGGGTGGTGCGCTTGCAGGACGTTACAAAAAGTCCTGCAAGCAGCATTTTTGGGGCAGTTTGCGAGCAGTGTATACACCACTCCTGCCCATTGGAATGCATTGGCAGCAGGCGCTTCTGCAGTGGTGCTACACGGGCATTTTTAACCCCTTCTAGGGGGTTAAAAGTGGCCCGCTCCTGCCCGAATAGCCAAAGTGCCGCTATAACAGCGGTAAAGCGGCACTAAAACTAGCGGCGCTTTACCGCTACCACCCAGTGTGAAAGGGCTCTAAAGCAAAGGCAGCCAGTTTTACTGTTTATTGTGCATACATGTATATTTTTTGTGTTCTTTTTATGTTCAGGAATGATACAATGTAAACAATTTTAATCCAGTAAAAGTAAATATAAAATATATACAACAAACTGCAACCAGCACGAGGAGTGTGAGTTTCAGAAAGAGTTCAGAAAACGAAAGAAACGTTAAAAAAAAAAAAAAAATTTAAAATAAAAGTAAAACATGATATACTTTCCTCTCTATTTAATAGTGCTAGGATTAAAAATAGTCAATGTTGACTGACAGAGTGAATTTTCACTTTAATTTAACAGGAGGATGACATTTTTAATATTTTCCGTATGCAGGAGCAGTTATCAAGTGCAGAACTAGGTTGGGCTTTCTTATGAAAGAGCCCAGCATTATATTTTTGTTAAGAGGCTCTCCAAGGCTCATCCTCATCTGAAGGGATGTAGATTGTAATCTCTCTGATATCAACACTGAGCTTGCAATAATAGTTTATAATGTTTCCCCTATATATCATGTCAGGATCCTATTCACATTCACCTAGTCCTATTCAAGTAAATTAAATAGTTTCTTCCCCCTTCAACTTCTTCTTTTCTCCCACAGCCAAGTCATAGTAATACCAATGTAACAAAGAACTATCGTTTCTACTGCAGCCATAGTTTTGCCACTGAAAGGTAACGTTATATTTATTGTATACTGCGGGGCTGCCATTTATTCTTAATGGCACCCCCACACATCTACAAATGCAGCACATTTTCAGGTGGGGGAACCATTGGAAAATTACATGGTGTAAAATCGCCATGCGATTTCCCTGCCACTGCATTTCAAAAACGGTGCAGGAACCTTTTCCCTGCATGAAATGCAGGCACAGCAGCCCATTCAAACGAATGGGCTGCCGTGCCCATGCAAACATGGCTCGCCAAGCTACAATAATGTGAACCAGGCCTTAAACAGTTGTCGCTATAAGAAGATTTACCTTAACCTCTTGACCTAGTTACAGAAAATTTTGGATTACACATAGCTTTGTCTTTTGGACAGGGGTCACTAGGACCAATAAAAATGAAGGATGTACCTAATGGGACCATAGACACCAATTAAAACATGACAGGGGCTCCAATTCTTTCCTATTCTATCTATTCTTACATTTTCAAGGCAGGTACTGCTATCATCTGCTTATTTCTCCCATATACTTTATTAGCAAGATAATAGTTAATTCCTACTTGCTACCCATTGCCATTTCTTAAACCTTACTTCAACATGCTGAATAAAGATTCTACAGGCATAGCTGAAGAAGGTGGCTAGGGCAGATCAATTTCTAGTTATGTGTTTTTAGTGGCTATGCAAGTCAGTTCTGAACAGTCGACATCATTTCTGGTAATATATCAGTATTTAAAGCCAAGTATTACAATTTCACTGAGAGATGGCTAATTGCATTTCACAGTGCCATCATAGCTCTGCAAACTCCTAAAAATGAACATGTTAAATGAAATAACGAAATAAAAGTGCTAAAGTGATTAAAATACCAATGGCATAATATGGTTCACCACAAGAACTCAAATATCAACAGTTGTACAGTAAGGGGGAAAAAAGTATTTGATACCCTGCTGATTTTGTGCGTTTGCCCACTGACAAAGAAATGATCAGTCTATAAATTTTAATGGTAGGTTTATTTTAACAGTGAGAGACAGAACAATTATTCGCAAATGGAAAAAACACAAAATAACAGTCAATCTACTTCGATCTGGAGCTCCATGCAAGATCTCATCTTGTGGAGTTTCAATGATCAGGAGAACGGTGAGGAATCAGCCCAGAACTACACAGGAGAATTCGGTCAATGATCTCAAGGTATCTGGGACCATAGTCACCAAGAGAACAATAGGTAACACACTACGTCATGAAGGACTGAAATCCTGCAGCGCCCGCAAGGTCCCCCTGGCTCAAGAAAGCACATGTACAGGCCCGTCTGAAGTTTGCTAATGATTATCTGAATGATTCAGAGGAGAACTGGGTGGAAGTGTTGTGGGCAGAGGATTACAAAATCAAGCTCTTTGGCATCAACTCAACTCGCCCTGTTTGGTAGAAAAGAATGCTGCCTATGACCCCAAGAACAACATCCCCACCGTCAAACATGGAGGTGGAAACATTATGCTTTGGGGGTGTTTTTCTGCTAAGGGGACAGGACAACTTCACTGCATCAAAGGGATGATGGAAGGGGCCATGTACTGTCAAATCTTGTGTGAGAACCTCCTTCCCTCAGCCAGGGCATTGAAAATGGGTTGTGGATAGGTATTCCAGCATGACAGAGACCCAAAACACACGGCCAAGGCAACAAAGGAGTGGCTCAGGAAGAAGCACATCGGAGGTCCTGGAGTGGCCTAGCCAGTCTCCAGACCTTAATCTCATGTGGAAGGAGCTGAAGGTTCAAGTTACCAAACGACAACCTTGAAACCTTAATGACTTGGAGAGGATCTTCAAAGAGGAGTGGGACAAAATCCCTCCTGAGATGTGTGCAAACCTGGTGGCCCACTACAAAAACTGTCTTACCTCTGTGATTGCCAACAAGGGTTTTACCACCAAGTACTAAGTCATGTTTTGCAAAGGGGTCAAATGCTAATTTCACTCATTAAAATGCAAATCAATTTATAACTTTCTTGAAATGCGTTTTTCTGGATTTTTTTGCTATTGGGTCTCTCACTATTAAAATAAACCTACCATTAAAATTATAGACTGAACATTTCTTTGTCAGTGGGTAAACATACAAAATTAGCATGGGATCAAATACTTTTTTCCCCTCACTGTAGCTTTTTTTTTTTTAAACTGGCAGCAGTTTGAGACGAGTAGGAGTTCCCACAAGGAAAACACTACAACTGCCCAGTTTTGCTCTCTGAAGCTGTAGCACTGGATGATGCTAATTGTACACAACCAACATAAATCCTTATCACTATCAATGTTTGGCAAGCTTTCATGCCAGACTGTCATAGCAAGCAGAAAATCTGACCTGATGCTCAGATCTTCAACATATGTCATATTCTTTCTTCTAAAATGGAAGGAAGGAATTCTTAACAGGTCCTTTAAATAAATCTTTACATATTTTTTATATTCTTTAGGGTTTGTGTTGAAGGGCTTTGAGCTTGTGTTGATGACATCAGTTTGTGACGCTTCTGGGAATATTCAGAATTCGTTGACTTTGCTTTTCAAAGTCAAATTTTCAAGCCACCGTTTGAATTTTCCAACCACTTTGCTGTTAATATTGATAACTCAGAATTCCTAGATGTACAGTATATAGTTTTCTTTAAAGTGGTTGTAAACTCTGTTTCACCACTTGTACTTACAGGTAAGCCTGTAATAAGGCTTAACTGTAGGTACTGTAAATATCTCTTAAACTTGCACAGTTTAGGAGATATTCACTATTTGCACATGCTGCCGACGTCATTGGAAGAAACGGGCTGTTTGCGCCGTTCTTGCACAGTTTAGGAGATATTCACTACATGCACATGCTGCCGACATCATTGGAAGAAACGGGCCGTTTTCACCATTCTTCAGTACCCGTGCCGCGACTGGCAGCACCCGCCGCATGTGCGGGAGTGACGTCATCGTGGCTCCAGCCAATCACAGAGTCGGAGCCCAAGAACCCGGAAGTAACTCCAGCGAAAGATGACGGGTGTGGGAGCGGAGTGCAGGGCATCGTTCTAAAGGTAAGTATCTTGCAATGAGCTAGTATGCGATGCTCATTATGGATTTGTCTTGCAGGTTTCTTTTTTGGGGGGGGGGGGCTGTTTCAGAGATTTACAACCTCTTTAACAGAAATCAATTTAATATTATCTCACAGTGAACTCTGCAAAGCCCTCAAATCATATATTCCAGGGCTTGACGAATTTGCTTTGACTCTAGGAGCCTGTTAAGAAAGTTAGGAGCCAGTTTTTTCTTAATCAACAAATCTTATCCCCTTCGCGCAGAGCGTACGCATATATGCAGCCTTGGCTTTCGGGGGTTATACCGGGATGATGCCCACAGCTGCAGGCATCATTCCGGTACCTTTTTTTGTGCGGGCGATCGGCTTTCCAGGGATAACAACCGATGCAGCTAAAAGCCGCTTGATTGTTGTCCCGGAGGAGCGGGAGGGGATATCCCCCCCGTCCCGCTGCTTTGACCAGGCCTCCTGTCCCATTGGGAGACCCGATCCACGATCCCGCACTTCCGGTGTCTAGCCGCAGACTGGAACGAAGCTGTAAACGGTTTCGTCCCAGTCTCCTGAATGTATACACGGAAGCGACGTCACAACGTCACTTCCGGTTTACTCGATGCCAATGGCACCGGATTTTAAAAAATATACAGTATCGCCGTTTTCGGCGATCTGAATACTTTGAAGTGCAAAGGAGGGATTGGAGGTCATTTAGACCCCCAATCCCTCCATAAAGAGTACCTTTTTTTTTTAAACACAATTTAATAATATAAAAATAAATAAAATAAGATTTTTTTTTTTTAAAGCGCCCCCGTCCCTGCGAGCTCGTGCAGCAAAGAAAACGCATACGGAAGTCGTGCCTGCATATGTAAACGGTGTTCAAATCACACATGTGAGGTATCACCGCGATCATCAGAGCGAGAGCAATAATTCTAGCACTGGACCTCCTCTGTAACTCTAACCTGGTAACCGTAAAAAAAATTGAAAGCGTATGGAGATTTTTAGGTACCGTTGTTTGTCGCCATTCCATGAGTGCGTGCAATTATAAAGCGTGACATGTTTGTTATCTATTTACTCGGCGTAATATCTTTCACATTATACAAAAAAATTGGGCTAACTTTACAGTTTCGTTTTTTTTAAATTCATGAAAGTGTCCCTTTTCCCAAAAAGTTGCTTTTAAAACACCGCTGCACAAATACCGTGTGACATAAAATATTGTAACAATCGCCATTTTATTCTCTAGATTCTCTTCTAAAAAATATATATATATAATTTTTGGGGGTTTCAAGTCATTTTCCAGCAAAAAATACGGATTTTAACCTGTAAACACCAAATGTCAGAAATTGGCTTAGGCATGAAAAGGTTATGGATTTAACATGTTCCAAACGTGAACTTATCCTTTAACCCTTTCACAGCTAAGTTTTTGCACGTTTAAAAAAAATTTTAGGCCTGAAGATGACCTAAAACCCCCAAACGTTTATTATTTTCTTAAAGCAGACACTAGAACAGAGATGTCAAACTGGTGGCCCTCCAGCTGTTATGGAAATACAAGTCCCATAATGCCTCTGTCTTTCGTAGACATGCTTGTAACTGCTAGCCTTGCAATGCCTCATGGGAGTAGTTCCTCAACAGCTGGATGGCCGCCAGTTTGACACCCTTGCCCTAGAGAATAAAATAGCAGTAGTTCCAATTGTTTGTCACACGATATTACCGAAAGGTCTAGGAAACACAGAATTTCAGTAAAAGAAGAGAAAAAACATTAAAAGTTAACTTTAGGGGGCACAAAAATGCAAGAATTTACCCAATTTTTCTGGAAAATATAAAAGCTGAGTTTGCACCGAGTAATTGGATACCCAAAATGTCAAACCCTAAACATGTCAGTACCCTATATTTTCCATAGGTGAAGCTTTAAAAGCCCTCTATAAGTCATCAGTTTAGTAATACAAAGGAGGTCTGGTGCTAGAATTATTGCTCTCGTTCTGGTGGGCTCGGTGATATGTAACATGTGTATCGCAGTAGACGTTTTCAAGCATAGGCGCCCTGCCACGTGTGTTTATGTTTGTACGTGCCTATATGTGGGGGGCCTCAATTTTTTTGGGGGGGGATTTTGTGTGATTGGATGCAACTTTAATTTTTTACAATTAGAAAACACTTTTTTTTTTCTTTATTTTATTTTCCCCATCACATACGGGTCAAAAAGTCCCCTATGTGATGATTATTTTTTGGTGACCGGTTCTATTTAATAAAACATCCAGGGTCTAAAAGACTGCACTGCATTTTTCCCCGGCCTTGACCAAGGAAACGTTCATGTCATGCGTGTTTGCTCTCCTCCCCTCCCCCCTGCTTCTCTACCCAGTGACACCAGCCATGCCGACCCCGGGCCCGCAGATGGGCAAGTGGAGCCCAGGATGCATAGCGCGGGGGGTGCAGCATTCGAGCGGCAGCCGGGGTGACGACCTGGCGCCTGGGGCTTGTCGAGCTCTGGTATAATCTATACTATTGCTAATATGGTATATCTATACTTGTATGAAGCCTTCTGTAGGATTCTGTAAACTTCCTGTACAATCACTTCATATTTCTGAACAACACACTACATTGATATAATATAGTGATAACTATGATTTTTCTTCCCATCTTTTTTTCCTATGGTCTGCGTTTTGTCACTTACCTAATAATTATATTTAGTTGTTCTTTTAAAAACAATAAAAATTCAATAAAGAAAAAAAAAACAACTAAATGTATGGAAAGAGAAGACACACTCACACTAAAGCCAACTTTTTTTAAAATAGAGTGATAAAATAAAAAACTAATTATTTATGGGTTAAAACTGAAATGTCAAGCTTTGGTAGAATATTCCAAAACAGAGTAAGAGGGGATTATTTTAGTTTGTTTCTCTGTGTAGCTGCTGAAGGACAGAATACAAGTGTTAGGTTTCTCTGCAGTTGTGCACATTACTTATTATGGGCTTGTGGAATGACTGGCAAATTATAAGTTCCTAAAAGCGTCTATTGTAAAGTAGTACAGTTTGTGTTACAACACTGCGCTGTAGACAGTGCCACCATGTGGACACTTATTTTTCATTCCAAAACTAACAAAGTACATCTATTTTGTGAATCAGGTTTTATTTGTAGGGACATTTAAAATATAAGCATAAACAAAAGTTATAGATGTCCTTCCCAGAAAAGCTTTCTCTTATCAGTTATCTTGAATTTTCTAACAATCTTATTATTTTCTCCCCCTTTGCTGTTTTGGTTATGCATATGCCATATTGGATGAACACAAGATAAATTATCTTTTTAAAAGGCTAATGCATTGGAACAGTGTTTTTAGCTGTGGATGCAAAGAACCCTTTTGGAGGAGGAAAGCCCACCATGTAAAATGGTAACAGAGTAATATATATATATATATATATATATATATATATATATATATACATATATACACACACACACATATATATATATATATAAAATATATAGTTTTTTTGTAGGACAAAACAAGTCTTCCTTTAGGTGATATGGTCTTGCAAAAAAAAAAAAATTTTTGTGCAAGCCATTAAAATAAAAAAAGATGCAAAAAACAACAAACACACAAATAAAATAAAAAAAGTTGCAAAAAACAACAAACACACAAATAAGTGTTTCCGTAGATAAGTATACAATTTATAAAATTTGTACTATTCATCATGACACTAAAAATAGAATTATTCAATAGATATATTATTTAGTTACTTATGTTTTACTTGTCAGGTTGCTCTAACGAACAGCATATGAGAATGGAAGCTCAACCCTTTGATCTGCAGATGAATGAGTAATCATGGTAATCACACAGCAAATGGGGGGGGGGAGGTTTGGCCTTACAGAGCAGCAGAAAAACAGGACATACAACACATGAACTTTTTTTTAGAGGTCCACAACTGGCTAAAAGCCCAACCCCCTCAACCCAGCTATATTCACCTTTACTATGCTTCCCCCCCCCCCCCCCCACCTCCTTACTCAGCTGTTGCAAAATACCTGGCGCTTCCTGGCAATGGAGAACATGTAACATCCTCCTATGATGAAGCGCTTGAGCCCTGCAGCCAGTTTCTAGGAGTTGTACACATCACATAATAGAGGAGGTTAACGTCAATGTTCCCTGTAAGCACAGGCACCACTAACAATACTTTGCAGTGTCTGTGATAGAGGTTGGAGCATCTGCAAATGCTGTGAATTTGAGCAGAACGGAGTAAGGGTAAGTAGGCTTTATGCAGACTCTAACTTTTCCCTTGAATGAGCAAGGTGATGGAGTCTCTTTAAAGCAAATCTTTAAAGTAAACCTTTAGCTTGCTAAAGCACAAAGTATCAAATAATGCCATGATTTGCATTAAAGTAGAACTATAGGCACATTTTTTTTTTCCATTTTGGATAGATCGAGTAAGGAAAGGGTTATAACTTCTGTCAGATTTTTTTTTTCCACCATCTGTGTCCCATTTCAGAGATTTTCTTTCACTTCCTGTCCCATATCCAAAGAGGAAGTGAGAGGAAATCCCTGCAAATTAAGGGAATTCCTTGGAGACCCCTAGCTCACCAGAACTAGTGCCCCCATTGGAAGATTTCCCCAATATTACATTTCTGGGGAAAACCCCAAATTTGCGATTTTCAGGACAAATAGAGAGGGTGAATCTCCTAAACGGGAGGTACGGACAGCTAATAAAACAGACAAGCATGTTAATCCCGCTGCACGCTATCTAAAGCTAAAAAAAAGTTTTGCTTTTAGTTAACACTGTTATTTCCTTTTTTCATCCTTTTTTTTTTTTTTAATCGAAGATCATCCAGTCTCTTTGAGCCACTTCCTGTAGACATGCAATCACTCCAGTCTAAGCTGCACATCATCACTTAGGGCCAGGTTCCTGAAAGTCACAGAACAATGGCTGTTCAACGTGTGTCATCAACACCTCCTGCAGTCTCTACCAGGGGCACATGTGAGAAGATGACAATGCAGGAACACATCTGGGAGAAACGTGTAACCCCAAATAAGATGTGCTTGAACAAGAACCTTGATAGGAAGGGTCAGATGGGATTCTCTTAGGGCCAGTTCACACCACATGCAGTGCAGTGTGTTTTTTTTCTGCATCAAAAAACGCATGGAAAGTAGGTTATATGGTTTTCAATGGCATAGTTTACACCAGTGCTTGCAGTTCCAGTGCGTTCCAGAAAAAAAAGTAGAACATGCTGCATTTTTTCTGCACTGGACTGTAACGCTGTAGAACGCATCAAAAACGCACTGGAACACACCTAAATGCACCAAAAACGCACTGCAACACACTTGTACTTATTTAAGGTTAAGAAAAAAGAGGGGGGAAAGCACTGGACTGCATCAAAAACGCGCATGCAGAAAAGAACCTGGAACGCATCCGAATTGCGTTTCTATGGTGTGAACTGGCCCTTAATGAAAGCTGCAAATTAAAATGTTTAAAATAAATAAATAAATATTGAAGTGAAGTTAAGCATATAGGGATTTTAAGAGATTGAATTTCCATCTATTGTGTCTTAAGACATAAGAAAGTATTTGCCCAATCTGGATGGCTGCAGTCAGCTAGACAGTGATATTATATCTTTTTTGTGATGAAATGATCAGCTAGGATGGATTTTTGTGGCCAAGTCCCATTGTTTTAAATTTATTTCTTATGCTTTCGTTTACAAACAGGAGAAACATGTGTTAACATCTGATAACTTGCAGAACTAGTTTAAACAGAATTAAAAGAGAATTACAAATTACTACTTTTTCTACTCCTATACATTACCTGAAAGTCCTTCTAAAGACAGTGGAAATCAAAATATAAATGACAAAGGGAAAACTTCTTTGTACTCTTATTTTATCTTTGTGAAAAACTTTTTATATGGCTGCATTTAAAAAAGGGAAACAAAGCGTAACAAAATTCTAACATTTACGCAAGAATGTGAATAGACCTGATCCAAGTCACTAAGGGTGAGTTATCAAAGTACACAAAATACACATTTGATATAAGGACAGCCATACTTGGAATTAAATTCCGCCTTCAGAGGCACAACAAATGGGCTAAAGAAAAAGACTGAACTTATTAAACAATAATCCATGATCTGTAAATTAAAAAAAAAAAAAGCTGTACTTGTAAGGTCTTTGAAGGCATTTCTTACTACCAGCAACTCAATTAGACACCTTAACAAATATTATCAAACTCATAGCAGGAACAACAACTAATTTATTACTGACTGGGAAAGAGAAAATAACATTAACTGTAGTAGTTCCCATTATCGACCAGCAGAGGGTACTAATACCATTTTCATATGGAAAAAAAAAAAAGTACACAAACTGTCAACACCAAAACATCCCTCTGATATTGAATCTGAACCTGAATTCTATTTTTTTTTTTTCACTTTGCTGTGTGTGTGATTTAAATTAAAATTTGTGCCCAGTGCAAACTGATCACATGCACTGCAAATTCTGTAAACCAGAGGCAATAAGGTGCCTGGTCTCACCCTGACAGTGTCTTGTTAACTGAATGACCTATCATCAGTCTGTGTATACAAAGGAATTTACAGGGTGCTTCACTGGTAGATCAGGAAAGGTGGGTTGAGCTGTCAAGCTAAAAGTGTGTTACTTAGCCTGTTAATACAATATCTGTATATGACCCTGGTAAAGCTTTACCACCTGTTCTTCATTGATAACTTGTGTTCTGCTCTGAGTTGAAGATCTTGGTTCCACTTGCTATCTGTATATTCTTGATATATTTGTACTGCACAAGAATCCATAAAGACTACACTCCAAAGAAACAAATCATTGAATAGAGCAGTAAATGTCCAGCAGGAAAAATCTGGCCTACAAAAATTTAGTGTAAATGCAAAAGGCATGCATTTTTTTTAATTTAAAGTATATCTAAAGGCAACACTTTTTCTTTTAGTTTTGGATAGAGTTGAGAAGGATTAGATTGCTTGCCAGTTTTTATTGCTGTCTGTGCCCCCATTAAAGAGATTCGCCCTCTATATATGTCCTGTTTACCATTTTCATTTAAAGTGAAAGTAAAAGAAAATCCCAAATTTTGGATTGTCCCCAGAAAAGTAATAGAGGGGAAAATGTCCAATGGGGACACTAGTTCTGGTGACCTGGGGGGCCCCAAAGAATTTTCTTAAAGTGTTACTAAACCCACAACAGAAAAATCTGTCTGTATATACAGTAAAGCATGCTTGTTATACTCACTGTGGAACCTAAGGGGTAATTCTCTGAATTGTGTAAAAAGGCTGTTTGATTCTGTCTTCTCTGATGCTCCCCTTTTATTGTCCCTAATCCACCTCCTGATAGAATAGAGCTTTGGGGGAACACTGTGCATGCTCAGTTTGGTGTGTATTGCTAGAGTTTTTTTTTTTTTTTCTTGGGAGGGTGCATGTGATCAGCACAGGGCCAATCAGCACTGTCCAGACAGAGGGCTAGGACTCATGCAGTCTCATAGGACAGTCAGAGGAGAATGAATCTCCTCCTACAAGCTTTAACTAGACACTGATAGACGTCACAAGACTGCTATATACTGCTGATGCAAAAACATACTTAGCAGTTTATATTTACTAAAATAATTGCATTTCCATGTTCTGTGTACTGTGGGAGACCAGATATATTGAATGCAGGGTCCGGGGGTTTAGTAACACTAATTTGTAGGGATTTCATCTTACTTCCTGTTTGGCTATGGGACAGGAAGTGAAAGAAAATCTCTGCAACAGGACATAGATGTTGAAAAAAAAAAATTGGCAGGGGTTATAATCCTCCATTGCTTTATCCAAAAAGGAAAAAAAAAGTTTTGCCTATAGTTCTACTTTAAATATTGGTGTCCTTTTGGTATTGCTTGTAGATGGTTGCAGTAAAGCAGCCTGAAAGAACAAGAGCTTCTGTAATAAGGTCAATGATGCTCTGCTGCAATAGCTGCCCCTTGTAGTTTTCTGCAGGCAGTCTGATGCATATGGGCCCTCTATGTGGATCCCCTGGTCAGCCCCGACTTATGAACTCTGATAGGCAACACGGGCAAATCGGTCAGAATGATCCTGGCACTGATGCACCTATGCCCAACCCAAACTCTGCCTAAAAACACTAATCAAGGCAGTAGTGGAAATCTTTGAAATGTCACTAGGAAAGGACCAAAGCCGCAGACTGGACCCAGCCACAGCTCTACGTTGTGAACAGGCTGTGCAGCTCAGTGATGATGTTATTGCTACTTTTACAACGTAACAGCTTGCTTTGGAAAGACAATTGATTTACCCGCATTTTCAGTCCCAATGACCATGATAACATAACATTTGGATTTAGCTATCCTTTAAAAAAAAACAAAAAAAAAAAAAAAAAACACGAGGTTCTTATTAAAATGGAGTTCTACCCAAGGTTTTTAAAAAAAAGATGATATGCTAAAAAAACTTAAATCAGAAGAATACAATGTAAAAATTGTATCGTGGGTATCTAGCAAGCCAAAGGGAAGGATGTGTAAACTCAAAAGGATTCAGCATGTATAGTGCAATTCCTCACTTTAACAACAAAGCTATCCGCCACTGCTTATACAGCCTAGTTCGGAACTGTAAAAACATTAAACAATATAGCGACTGTACACTGTAAAATGTACCCCCAATTTACAGTTTGGGATTCGTGCCAGGCATACCAACTCCCATTTACACCTTTTCTTTGTTCGGCTTCTTTAGTCAGATGCCACCTGACGTCCAAACCCTAGTTGCAACAAAAGAATGTGTGCTCAGTGTGCTTTTTAAAAGTGGTTAATGAAATCTGTGTAGAGCCCCTTTCACACTTCTGCGACTTCATAGTCGCGCAAATTTACCGTGATTTTGCGCCCCCGATTTTACCACAATTTGGGAGCAGTACTACTTTATACGACTTTGCCACAACTTTGGCATTAACCATTCTCAGCTTGTGCTTACAAAGTCGTACTGAAATCGTGTCTATATTATTCAGGTACGATTTGCATGCTACTGGAGGGTTTAACATTGAGGTCTATGGACATCAACTCGCATGGAAGTTGGACCAAAGTAGTGCAGGGACTACTGTGAAGTCGGCATGACTCAAAGTCGTGCCAATATGAATGGTAGTCATTGAAAATCATGGAGAATAACTTGTCATATGATTTTGCAGTACTAAATCGTGGGACAAGGCGTATAAGTGTGAAAGGGGCCTAAAGGGGGAAGATTGGTGCACTATTGGTGGACTATTACAAATCTGAATCACATAAGGAAGTTCTGCAAACCATCTTTAGAGAAGCAGAAAACATAATTAGATCTGTATTCAAATATACTGTATTTTATACACTGTAATTAGAATCAATTACAAAAGCGATTGGTAGCACAACATAGTTCCTGTGCATCTCATAACAGACCTAGAATTGTTGCACATTTTAGCCTGTGCATTTAACCTATTCATTCATATTTTTATGCAGCAGTGTTCATTTTAATGTCACCCAGTCTTTTTTCATTATACTTTCTATTTCTATAGACGGGTAGGTACTAACTTTCAAACAAAACCACATACATAGAGGGCAATTTACAAAGACCGCAGCAGCCAGAATCTGGAGCAGATGTACATGACAACCAAACAGATTACATATACTTTAAGTTTTGAAAACGAAAGAAACAATCACCTTGTAAAACAACCCATTCAGTTTAGGGGCCAGTTCGCACTGCTGGGTATTGCGAGATCGCATGTGATTCGCCTTGCACTGCAGATCACATGCGATGTCCGTGCGATGCAAATTCAGCCATACAGATAGAATGGCTTAATTCGCATCGCATTCAGACCAAACTGGCACAGGACCATTTTTTTGGTCCGCAGCAGAATCGGATCGCATGGGTGTGAACACTTATGCGATCAGATTCCTGTCAGAGTTTGCAGATCACACTGCGATATGCAAACTGATTTGGGGGTGTCATTAACTTTTACCTGTCACTCCCAGCAGTTCGCATAGAGCAGTGTGAACTGCCGCTGGGAGACATGTGATGCAGGAACCCGCAGTGGATTCGCAGGGTTCCCGCATCACAGCAGTGTGAACCGCCCCTCAAGTAGTAATGAAGGGAAAAACATTTGTGTATAGATATAAAAAAAAAAAAAAATTATAAATACCCGTTTCCCCCTTTTTTTTTATAAGTGATCACTTACCCTCTGCTCTCAGCTGTAGCAGGAACTGGGGGAGGAGAAAATGCAGCACATAGATCTTCCCAGAAAAGATCTTCCGAGTCTATGCAGGAGGGGGAGGGTTTTAGGACAAAGTCTAATCACTGGAAGAGAGCACTCTGAGTTCCCAGCACAGCTAGAGAACTGACCATGCTGTGCTCTCATGCCTAGTGTGTCAGTATTTAATGGAAAACTGGCAGGGACTGGCAGAAAAACCAGGGATTTCACACAAAGGAAGCAATACAAAGAGAACAGGACACATTTCATATAAGTACATAGTACAGTAGGCACATATCAGGAATATGAAATGTTGGGTTTAAATACTCTTTATGTGAACAAGACAAAGAAGCGGATTGGCTGCTATGCACAACAGCTTCATGTTCTATTGCAATTTTAGTAAATCCCCTATACTAGTGTGTTAAACTGTCGTTTTTTTCCCCATAAGTAATTTTTAATGAGGCTTTTTTATTGTTTTTCTGCTCTCCCATATTTGCATGATGACATTTCTCATGGAGCCTCCTCTGGTCATTGCTAGTATGATACAAAGCAACTAGCACCTTTGCTTTTAAAAAAAAAAAAAAAAAAAAAAAAATAGATATATATAGAAAATGATTTTAGGCCACTTTATGCACACACACGTGTAGACTTAGGCCTGTGTGCGCTAATGTAATGGTGCGCTGAACCTGCCTTGGTGTGAGAGATTTCTAGTTCAGTTCCCCAAAGAAAGGCTTTGATGGGTTTCTATGACCAATAAAGCAGTGTTTCTAAATATTTTCTACCCTCATACACTTTGATAAAAAAAAAGTACATACTTACACACTGTAATAGAGCTTAAATTTGTTTTTGCATGCTTTAGAATGGAAGCAAAAAACAAACATTCTTCAATTTCGTTTTCAACATAATGTGTAAAGATTTAAATTTCTGTGAATATCTGTCCTACTCTATTGGGTCATTATTTTCTCATTTCCTGTCACCACTAAGCCTAAACAATATATGGGGGGGGGGGGGGGGGTTGCATGTCACCAGGTTAGAAAAGCAAGGGGAAGCAAAACATACCAACAATGTGTTTTGTGTCTGGTTTGTGACAGCAATAGACATGGCACAGGTACTCTTTACAGAGGGATCTGAGGTCTAATAAACCCCACATCCCTTCTTTGCCCTTAAAACCAAGATCGGTGTGATCAAATGCTTTTCATTTTTAAAAGACGTGCAGTTTACATCCAGGTAAACCAAAAGTGATGTAAGCTCATCACTTCCAGTTCCTTATATCATAGAGGCGAACAGATCAGTGCTGGTCTTTGTTCGCCTCTATGATCAGCTGGCGGAGGCTCTGGCTGGTCGATCGGGTGTCCCAGTGGGACAGGGGACATCTCCTGCCGCTGCTTGTAAAAAATGGCACTAGTATAACCACTTGAAGTCCGGCTATGTACTGGTGCGTCGCTGGTCGTCAAGTGGTTATATAACTCTGCATTTGGTCTGCAGGTCAGCCAAGATTTAAATAGACCCAATTATAAAATATTTGAACACTGTCCCAATACATATGCTTCATTCAGAATGCAATGTGTACAAAACAATGTTTTCAGAATACATCTTTACTAGTAGCAAATGCGTTAAACACAACTCCAGTGTCTACAAATGGGCTTGGTTATGGACTTTAAAATCTTTAGCTAGATAATGCCTGAAGGCAAAATGCATGTGATCAGCAGTTCACTGTGCCTGAGACTTAATGACTGCTGATTTATGACCTGGTTTTATAACTGTAATTCAAATGATGATCTCCTAATGTGAACAGGCTCTAGTGCCTTGCAGCAAGTATGTAACTAGAACATAAACGGTCAACCAGAACAGCTTCACAACAAAGGGTTAGGGCCTGTGGTCACTTATCTATTTGACCATGGAATGTGTCTGAGAGATCAACTCCGCTTGATTCACCTAACAGTAATTTTTACTAAGATTTCCTTTTTGTAAGAATTGCAACAGATGGCAAAGACCTTCGCAAAAGTAAAAGAACCAATTGCATCCTTGGTTGGTTCAGGCATTTGGCTATCATCTTCCCACAGAACACCCATCACACGCTCCATGGTTCAATTAAGGTAATCCTCTTTCACATAGCTTGCTGTCCCCTTATGCACCCATCCCTTTACCCTCTTGTTTATATTGGTGGCTGCTTATTGGATGTGTTTTTTGTGTGCCTTATTGATCACGTTTAGTTTTATGTCACTTGCCCTTTCTTCCCACTCATTCCCTCACTACTCTCACACATTTAGTGTAACACACCCTCAGTTTAAAACCTCACTATTTTACAGCCACTACCGTCCATTGACCTTATGTCTACACATCAATTTCTGCTTGATGCCTGTCCACCCTGGGTGCGTCCTGTTTTGGCTACCCGCCGTGAAGTACCCCATCTCAGTCCCCGTGGGGGGAGCGGTTCTCGCGATTGGGGGCGTGTGGGGCCCGACCTCCGGGCCGACAGTACATAGATATCCCGTAAGTACCATCTGGGACTCTGATTCCTGCTCGCAGTTTTTTGTGTGTGTGGATGCATTGGATCAATTTGAAATGTATCTATGTCTTTGCAGAGACACAATAAACGTATGTTCCTGATGAGCGATAAGAAGACGCGAAACGCGTAGAGCCAACAGATAACATTTTTCAATTATGTGTCCTAACAGCATTTACCATATTGCACCAACTGTTTTCTGCCTGCGTACTGTAATTTTTGTTATTTTTTCCTTATGTTTATTAATTGGATGGACTGCTCTGAAACGTACATTATTTTTATTCTATACAACAAAGCTGTTAAATTTTAATTGGAATAACTTTAACCAAGCTGGTATTTATGTGTATATTTATGAATTTCTCTGAAGAATACAAAATAGTCATTTATGAATTAATTATGCGTATATAATAAAATGTACTATAGATATGTCCACTACCAAAGTAATCAGACCCCTATCCCGCACATACTTCATTTAAAGTCCCGCCCCTTTCTGTTCTCTCTTTTTTATATACAAATACCGGGATGGAGGTAAATGATTGCATCATTGCCTCATTTAAATGCCCCACCCAATCCTCTTTTAAATATGGAAAAAATACTATTTAACGTCCCCAAGTTCAATTATGTATATAGCGAAATGTAAGCGTCTATATAGATGCACCTTTGCCTCTATTTCCCAATTTTCATCAGTATAGCACAAACCAGCCTGCCTGGGGGTTTATTTTTGGATACGAGTACCAGTTCATAAATTAGTCAGAACAGACTGGTATTAATCTGAAAAGAAAACACACTTACCCTAAAGTGGCTCTGTAGTCAGAAAAGTATGTAGCTTGTCACTAATGAACTCATGAATGTTCTTTAAATATGTTAATATCCTGGCTGCCATGTTTTTGCTTTGGAGTCAGTGTTTTCAAAGTCACTAACATGAATAAAGCATTGACATTCTGGCAGTTTTCTGACGCTCATTTACAGCATACTTGTTGACACAGCCAGGCAAGCACCATTTTCAAAAGGTGGCAACCCCCAGCCCAGAGGCAGTATCTATAATTTTCTCAAGACAGCGTCACTAAAAATGGACACTCAGCAGACTGAAATAAAATGTGACAAAAAAAAAAAAAAAAAAACTTTGGTGAAGTTCTTTAATAGGGAGACTGCAGTTCACCTATTTTTCCTAAGCGCGGATACCTGTTATTTTACAATGAAACCAACAGCCTACCTCATCTGATCTTAAGTCCCGCTCTCGAGGTCTATTTAAGCTTTTTCTTCGTGGTAAGTCCATGACACTTTCTGGTATCTGGTATAGTTTTGCATTTTGTCTGGAGCTTTCTCTTTCTGAATAGTCCTAAAACACAGATAAAATGTGAACTTAAATACAGTGCTTGAGAAGTGACTCAATTATGCCATTTTGGTTTGTTTAGAAGGTTTGTAATTACAAGCCTACTTACATGTATTTTAAAGTGTCTAGTACAGTAAATCCTAAATATTTTGCATACCATACATTTACAAAGACTGGTAGTGCCTTCATTGTAAGTAGCATTAATCTACTGTCTTGCCAGCTATCACAATATATTTCAGGGGACTGGAGGGGCAGTGTAAAGCATCAAAAAGCAGTGGCCGAATACATGGAGAACAATAGCACACTGATGCTCATTTGTTAGCAGACTGAACAAGGGGAGCTACCAAAGGCACCATGGCCAGGCAAGAAAATCTGAACAGTATTACAAATATTTTGGCAGGTAAAAACATGAACAGTAGGTATATGCATATTTAGCCATTCAGCTGCCTGTTCGCCCTAATTAAATTTTGGTGATTGCACACAAATACCAACCAATAATTCATACCTTGCTCTCATTATATTGCCATTCTGTTTGGCTTTTTAATCTGTGTGTTGACTCAAATTGGTGCTCCCCTGGAATGCTCTGACGCACGCGATGCTGTTCCATTCGTTTTTCATTATTTTCTAGCATTAGGGAAATTAAATCACTAGCTTTTGCTGGCCGTCTTCCTTCAGAAGGTGGTTGCCTTTCTCCAGTTACAATGGATTTCCTATCAGTTTTCCCAGAAACCCTATGGTGAAGGTTTGCTACAGAGTCTTCTTTATCAACACTAATTTCCACAATTGTTGTTTTAGCTAAAGTACGTGAAGTTGACCAGTCCGCAATTGCAGTAGGTGATTCTGGGACCCGTATTGACTGAGATTTAGAGTTCTCAAAATTTCTGGTTAATGACCCTTGTGGGAAATCAAAACTTGCTATATTCTGACTTCCTTCTGAACGGGCTTGGAATCCTTGATCTCTTTCTTTTGCTTGATATTGCTCATATTTTGCATCTTTAGGAGATTTCACGTGATCTGCAGTATTTGAAATTTTGTGTGCATCTTTTTTAGTGTTTTCTGTTGTTGAGGTAGTTGTTTGAGAAGAATACCATGAAGCAACTGTTTCAAACGGGTAGCTTTCATTGGTGTTAACATGCTTTACAGAGGGATCTCTCCATTTGCTGCCAGAACTTTTTGAAGTGCTCTCAATTAAAGATTTAGAGCTTTCCCACTTGGGTAGATTATGATCTTCATCTCTTGATATGCTTTCTTTTGAAGTATTTGCATTATAGTCTGCCATTAGGGAATCAATATCAACAACTTTAGATTTATAAGATCTGTCAAGCTTCAGAGGGGAACTTTCTGTAGCGTTTAAGTCTGGTGATATTTTCAGCTCAGGTTTAGGATCTCTTGATGAGGAAACTTTATCATCTAGGCTTGTTTTTTGCTTTTGCTTCCTGATTAAAGCATCAATATCAACCTTTTTTTCCAAAATTTTCTCTGGCTTACCAACAAAATCATCCTCAAGAACTCTCTGGTTTCTGTGTGTTTTTAGTTCTTTATAGGCACTTGAGGTTTCAAAGTCTCCTTGTGTATTTATTGCTTCTGACCTGTAAGAAATGCTGTCAGTGCCAGACCCTGAAATAGTGGTACTCATTTTCACATCTCGCTTAAAAAATTCTTCTGTTGTCCAGCTGCTGGGAGCAAAGTTCTGGCTTTCAAAATTACTATCATTTTTTTCTTTTTTGTTGTCTATTGCAGTTACTGCAAAATATGTTGCTTTTGATTCTGTGGGAGATATTGTAGACATATTCTGTTTTCTCTTTGTTTCCTCATACTCAAAACTGTATAGATCTGACATGTTTCCTTTGCCACTGCTGCTTGGGTTCTTGTCCTGAAATGGTGTTTGCTTTCTCTCCCACTTAGATTGTTCTACATATTCTTCCTTGAATTGCTTCCCTCTTAAGAAACTGTTAGTATCTTTTGTGATATGAGTAGTCAAGTCATTTTTGAATTTTTCAACCTCATTGCTTAACATTTCACTAATCAAATAATTTGATTCATCTTTATTAACTTTTTTGGTTACAGGTGACTCTTTGTCAGAAAGAAACCTACTTCGTTGGTATGATTGCTTTTTATCCTCTTCAATGTGTGATGATTTTTTCGTATCCTCCCTAATATTCAAGTTAAATCCCGCTGGCTCAACTTTAACGGTTCTTATTCCTGTTTCAAACCCTTTCTCTACCAAGTCGCTGGATGGTCTATGGACATGCCAATTGAAATCATTCGAAGATTTTGTCATTTCTTTGCCATCTGTTGCACCAATTCCAAATAGAGACTGTTCAGTGGAATATTGTTCAGAAGCATTTTCTTTTTTCGGTTTGTAGTCCAGTTTATAGGACTTTGGTTGAAAATCAGAGACTGTTTTGTCTACAATGCTTTTGTTCCCACCAGTTACATAGTTCCTATCTTCTGGTGCTTTCACTGTGTCAATTTTTGCTGCCCTTAAACTATTTCTAGCAAATGAAGAATCAAGGTCTCTAGACACATACTTATTAGTTGAGTTTTCTTGTAAACTTGTATCTCTCCTCCTGTATTCACTCTTACTTCTCTGGAGGCTGCTTACTGGACGACGCAAGATACTTTCATCCACTTCCAAATTCTTCAATTCCCTTTCTTTCCTGTGGAAAGATCTTTGAGATCGAAGAGTCACAGCTTTGTCTTCAGGTGCCATTTGAATGGATTCACTTAAAACCCTTTCGCCAACTGCCTGGATGACTTCGAACCTTGGCTCTATACGCGTTTTTTCATCAACTTTGAGGTTTTGAAGTATGTCGTGGCCTGCAGGTGATTCAGCCTTTCCAACTCTGCTATTGCTGAACCTTATGTCTGAATTATCATTGCCTTTGTGGAGCTGTGTGACTGAATGCACACTATCGTCACTCAGCCACTTTGACCAGCTTCCTGCATCTTTTTTACCTTCTGTATTTTCAGACAAAATATCACTTCTAGCAAGCTGGCTGGATGTAGGATTTCTGTCACTCAGCAGTTCAGGGGGGCTATGCCATTCTACATTATGTTCAAACATTGTGGCTTTCACAGTCCTAAATGTGTCATCTGATCTGACAGGTTGTTTGTACTTGTCTTCAGCTTCCTCCGTTGTATTGCCAAACTGCTTATCTTTATAAAGATGGCTTTTTCTCTCAATAAAAACATCTTCATTTTGCTGTGGTGGTAAAGTTTCTTCCTTTTTTCTAAATGACCTCCTTGGTTTCTGTAGTTTGTCTTCTGAAAATTCACTGGTTCTCCAATCTTTTTTTTCCTGAAAATAAAAAAGATGCACATAAGTATGTAAATGGGATAATGTTATACAGATATCTTTCAATAACATTAGTATCCAAATCCAGACATCTGTCAAAATAAGATGTGCAAATAATGAATAAAATTACAGATTTAAAGCGGAACTAAACGCATCAATTTAACAGTTTAAAAAAAACTGTTACATTCCCATTGGGTGATGGGAATATAACTGTCATATTGGTTGTGCTCTTAACCCAGTGGTTCTCAACTCCAGTCCTCAGGACCCACCAACAGGCCAGGTTTTCAAGATAGCTGAAATACATCACAGGTGATATCACTTGCTGCTCAGTGATTGCAGTATTCTAGTCTGCAACTCCCCAAGGTAATACTTAAAATCTGGCCTGTTGGTGGGTCCCGAGGACTGGAGTTGAGAACCACTGTCTTAACCAAACTGTCAAACCATCAAAGAGCTGGTGTCATAACTAATCACATGTGCAGCAATCATGACAGTTGAAGATCAAACAGAGGCCAAGAAGGCAGCTTCCTTGGCTGAAAATGATACAAGGGTTTAGTTCCGCTTTAAGCCACAGAAAGCAGAAAAAGAACACATGAAAACAATATCCACACCGTGGTTACAGTGAACTTTCTTGCCACCACATTATTGAATTAGTACCCTACTACACAACTTTTAGCTTGAGTTTTTTTTTTTTTTGTGAAAAGTTAAAGTCATTGCGAACAAATAATCTTTAAGTAAACCTAATAACACAGTACATGATGTAATCTTAATGTGCCAAGTGTGATACTCTACATGTGTATGACTGAGAAGGAGTACTCAGCCTATATTTAAATAAATATTATATAAACATATGATAAATGTGGCAAACTGAATACTAGGTTGGGAGATTGATCCCACTTCCCCTTAAAGGAAAAATATTCAATAGCAAATCAAATTCGTACATAAAAACCGTGAAGTATTGCAGTATGTAAAAAAAAGGAATATATCTTAATTAAGAGAAAATATAAAAAAAGGGGGAAAGTCCATATACAAAAAACACCTTACAAGTGCTGTGGTAATGCAAAAAACTTCCAATTTAAATGAAATCCCAGCTGTGTGGGACCACCACCATAAATGAAGTGCCTGGCCGCTTACCGGAACCCCATGACATCCCGTTACAGAGGGTCTAAATGGGCATTGTAGTCCTGCTGCTTGGGACAGGGGCACCTGGAAGACGCAACTCTTTTGCGAAACGCAGCGTAGGGCTGAGCGGTGTCATCGCGTCACCTTCCTCTATCGTTGTACTCCCGTAGGACGGGCGGCCTGTGAACATCCGGCCGGTGTCACAGACTGCCTCACATCAGAGGATAATTGCTTTTTACATGTGAGTGTTTACTATGTGTTTTTAATAAATACCAATTGATTTTATACTATGGGAGCCTTCTTCTGTTTCCCCCATATGATGTCCACACTCCATTGAGGGCTGAGTTTCGCCTTTTCCTGTGGATCCATCCGCAATACAGCCTTTACAGCACTACAGTTTCAGAGGTTCCAATCCGGTCATCATTCTGGTTCCTGAGCTGTCCCAAGCAGCAGGACTACAATGCCCATTTAGACCCTCTGTAACGGGGGGTCATGGGGTTCCGGTAAGCGGCCAGGCACTTCATTTATGGTGGTGGACCCACACATCTGGGATTTCATTTAAATTGGACTTTTTTTGCATTACCACAGCACTTGTAGGGTGTTTTTTGTATATGGACTTTCCCCCTTTTTTATATTTTCTCTTAATTAAGATATATTCCTTTTTTTATATACTGCAATCCTTCACGGTTTTTATGTACGAATTTGATTTGCTATTGAATATATTTCCTTTAGGGGAAGTGGGATCAATCTCCCAACCTAGTATTCAGTTTGCCACATTTATCATATGTTTATATAATATTTATTTAAATATAGGCTGAGTACTCCTTCTTAGTCATACACGTTCGTTTTTGTTTTGAGCGCGAGTCAATATTTTTCTCACTTGATTTCTGTGCGTTTGTGTCACATATAGGACTCTGCAGCATAGATGGTTAACATTATTTATTTTTGATGCTCAGTTATTTATTTATTTTTTCTTGATACTCTACATCCCTTGTGCCCCCACCTGAGTTTTTTTGTATGGCCCTCTGGGCCCCTGCAAACAATATTCTGGGTTTGCCTATTGTCCTTTTAAAGCAGTGATCTCCAGCAGCCTTATGCAATAATGTCTCCTTAACCATGTAACCATGTGCCCATGTGCCTGACCATCTTCTGTAGCATGTCTGTGCACTCTAAACATCTCTTGTATTAAGCCTATAGTCTCTGACCATCTCTTGTGTCATGCCTGTAGTCTCTGACATCTCCTGCAGTCTTTGGCCATCTCTTATATCATGTCCCCAGTCTCAGACAATCTCCTGTAGGATGTCCACAGTCTCTAACCATCTCATGTATTATGTCTGCAATCTCAAACCATCTCTTAAAGTGCCTTGCAAAAGTATTCAGCCCCCTTTACTTTTTACCTATTTTGTTACATTACAGCCTTTAGTTCAATGCTTTTTTAATCTGAATTATATGTGATGGATCAGAACACAATAGTCTAAGTTGGTGAAGTAAAATTAGAAAAATATATACATAAAACAATTTTTCAGAAATAAAAAACTGATAATTGGCATGTGCGTATGTATTCACTCCCTTTGTTATGAAGCCCATAAAAAGCTCCAGTGCAACCAATTACCTTCAGAAGTCACATAATTAGTGAAATGATAAGTGTCACATGATCAGTCATTACATATACACACACCTTTTTGAAAGGCCCCAGAGGCTGTAACAACTAAGCAAGAGGCACCACTAACCAAACACTGCCATGAAGACCAAGGAACTCTCCAAACAAGTAAGGGACAATGTTGTTGAGAAGTACAAGTCAGGGTTAGGTTATTAAAAAAATCCAAATCTTTGATGATCCCTAGGAGCACCATCAAATCTATCATAACCAAATGGAAAGAACATGGCACAAAAGCAAACCTGCCAAGAGACGGCCCGCAGACAAACTCACGGACCGGGCAAGGAGGGCATTAATCAGAGAGGCAGCACAGAGACCTAAGGTAACCACGGAGGAGCTACAGAGTTCCATAGCAGAGACTGGAGTATCTGTACATAGGATGACAATAAGCCCTACGCTCCACAGAGTTGGACTTTATGGTAGAGTGGTCACAAGAAAGCCATTACTTTCAGCAAAAAACAAAATGGCACGTTTTGAGTTTGCGAAAAGGCACGTGGGAGACTCCCAAAATGGCCATCAAAGAAAACGCTGTCCGGCGCAAACCCAACACATCACATCACCCATAGAACACCATCCCCACAGTGAAACATGGCGGTGGCAGCATCATGCTGTGGGGGTGTTTTTCAGCAGTCAGGACTGGGAAACTGGTCAGAGTTGAGGGAAAGATGGATGGTGCTAAATACAGGGATATTTTTGAGGAAAACCTGTACCACTCTGTGTGTGATTTAAGGCTATACACACTACTAAAGCAACACTTGAGTGGTGTAAGGGTAAACATGTAAATGTGTTGGAATGGCCTAGTCAAAGCCCAGACCTCAATCCAATAGAAAATCTGTGGTCAGACTTAAAGATTGCTGGTCACAAGCACAAACCATCCAACCTGAAGCAGCTGGAGCAGTTTTGCAAGGAGGAATGGGCAAAAATCCCAGTGGTAAGATGTGGCAAGCTCATAGAGACTTATCCAAAGCGGCTTGGAGCGGTGATAGCCGCAAAAGATGGCTCTACAAAGTATTGACTTAAGGGTTATAGTTATGCACATTGACTTTTTCTGTTATTTTGTCCTATTTGTTTGCTTCACAATAAAAAAAAAAAAAAAAAAAAAAAAAAAAACCATCTTCAAAGTTGTGGGCATGCTCTGTAAATTAAATTATGCAAATCCTCAAACAATCCATGTTGGATTCCAGGTTGTGAGGCAACAAAACACGAAAAATGCCAGTGTGTGTGTGAGTGAGTGAGAGAGAGAGAGAGAGAGAGAGAATATTATGTGGGTCCCTTGGCAATGTCAGGGATCGGATCGCACTTGAGACTACCCATATCAAGAAAGTTGAGCACCGATGCTCTATACCAACAAGATTTTTGGTTTGCCACAGTGAAATCCATAAGGCCCCTTTCACACTGGGGCGGCTGTAAAGCACCGCTATTTTTAGCAGCGCTTTACCGTCGAATTTGTGGGGGTATTTGGTTAAAAGCGCCCCGCTAGTGGCCGAAAAAGGGTTAAAACCACCCGCAAAGCGCTATGCCAGGGGTATAGCCACACTGCCGATTGATTTCAATGGGCAGGAGCGGTGGAGGAGCAGTATACACACCGCTCCAAAGATGCTGCTAGCAGGACTTTTTTTACCATCCTGCCAGCGCACCACTCCAGTGTAAAAGCACTCGGGGCTTTCACATTGGAGAGACAGCATCGACTCTTTCAGGGCACATTGCAGGTGCTACTTTCAGCACTTTATCGCCTGCAAAGCGCCCCAGTGTGAAAGGAGTCTAAGAGTTCTATTAAAACTGGCTACTATGTCATCGCTGCAATTGCAATCACTTCTTGCATCTGCAAGCAGCTTTTATGATGAGGTGAGTTGAAAAGATTTTTACAGCAAGCTGTACCTTTTAAAGGGAAAAGTTGTGGTCAAGAGCAGTTACAGAATTGGATTGTCTTTAGTTGCTATTGCAACATGGCCAATTCTTAAGCCCCGTACACACAGGCAGAATGCCAGGCAACATTGGCCGTGTCAATAAAACCGGCTGACAATCGGCCGTGTGTATGGCAGCTGTTTGGCCGGCTTCCGTAAGACCAGCATGCTGGAAAACCAGCAGCTGATCGGAGTGTTCTGGCAGGGGGGGGGGGGGGCATCCCCCTGTCAGAACACAACAGCTCAGCGGGGGGAGATTGCTGTACCAACGTTGGATCGTTAGTACAGCGGTTCTGACCGGAGCTGACAGTTTATTTTCAATTAACCTGCTGGGTTGAATGGAAAAAACTCATTGTGTGTACCAAGCTGTAATGTAGTAGCTATATCAGTTACTAGTAATTTACACCATACTAAAATATACTGCAACTTCAAAGTGAACCTATGCTTTGCCAAAGCAACAGATTCACTTTAATAGTTGGTCCATCGGCAGTCTTTTCTTGCCTTCCTCTCATATAGTGGCACTGCTATATAGGGGAATATTCAACTTTTGTTACTCCTGCTACTCAAACACAGGGGCAAGGAAGCGAAGGGAAGGCAAGTATAGGTTCACGTTAAGCTGCAGTTTAATTGAGTATGATGGAAACAAAAGTAAATGATTAAGCTACTACATGACTGAGAATTGGCCATGCTACAATATTAACTAATGACAATACAGTTCTGTAGCTGCAAATGACCATTTTTCTAATAATTTTTCCTGAGAAGGTTTCAGTGCTGCATGTCATAAAAATCTTTTCAACTGACCTCATCATAAGCGCTTCTTGCAGATGCATCTGTACACAGCCGGTCTTTCGCTAGCAATACAGGAAATGGCAACATATTTTGGCGTCAGAAACTTCGGCATCTGAACTAATTTTTTTGCCTTTAAAGAAAAGCCTCTAAACGCAACTGCCTAAAAATGACATTAAAACGAACCTGTGTACATGTACAGATAAGATAACATTGGATGAGTTCAGGGGCAGCTGAAAAAAGCATCCAACTGCCTCTGAACTTCCGTTTACCAGCAGCGGTGTACATGAGGCCTTACTGTAAATTGGCTAGATACGTGCAGCCTAAGGTCCACGTGCAAAAAAAAAAAATCACCCCTGGTATCTTTATCCTTATCATGCATTTTTGTAAGAGCCTTGTTGCTAGTAACAATCACACAGAACAGTTATTGGTAGTAACTATGCCCGATTCCTGCAACCAGTGTAGCAAGCTAGATATAAATTTGTTTGTTTTAAAAAATTTGATTGTCAGAAAAAAAAATATTTGGTATTCTAAAACTCAACTTCTTCAAAATTTGGCAATGTTATGGCAACGTTACAAGTTTTCCATCAGTTATGAATCTCCTAGTGACTAAATTTATATAAGATACAAAAAACGTAAAGCTGGTCAAATGTTTTTTTTATCATTTCTACCACAATCTTAACCATTTGGAGACAAAGGAAACCATCTAAACTATGGGGGTCAAAATACTGTGTACAGTTCAAGTCCACTAAATTGTGCTGACTTGGGGGCGTGACCAAGATGGCGGCGGTGTAGGACGCTTAGTTGAGGAGCTCTGCCACCACCGCGGGGAATTTAACCTGTTTTTCTACCCTGGGACTCTCCTAGGCTCTGTATTTCTCCCTAAATCATCCCGGCGGGGAATGGCATGGACCCGGAACGGTACTAAGACGCAAAAGCAGGGAAACACCCCTAAATCACCCAAGTCTCCTGGCGGAGCGGCTGTACACGTGGCCAGTAAGAGCAACATGGCGTCCCAGACAGAGGTCCCAGAGCCCACACTACCGGAGCAGAGTAACTTTGCTACCCTAATGCAGGTGATTACAGGCTGCCAATCCACGCCGTCAACTCTCACTACCACGATTGAGACCGTTCATCTGGAGATTGGCCTCATCTGGCAGGACTTCGATAAGATCCGCCAGAGGGCTACAGAGACCGAGCGCTGGCTGGGTGATACGAAAGACACGTTCCGCGACCACTCAGCCTCCATGCACACCCTGCAGGTGAGAGTGCGTTCCCTCGAGTCGAGAGCTGAGGATGCGGAGAACCGCAACCGACAGAACAATCTTAGGATCATAGGTCCGCCTGAGGGATCGGAAAGCTCGGATCCCCCTGCATACATGGAGCGGCTGTTCCACACACTTTTCCCTCAGGTGGCCTTCTTGACCTTCTTTGCGGTGGAGAGAGTGCACAGGATGCCACTGCATTTCGGGCCGGGTGGCTCCCCACTATGTACCTTCATCTTCAGGCTGCTTAATTTCCGAGACCGTGACCTGATCCTGTGAGAGGCTCGTAAGCTGCATGTACATAGCTGACCAAGGTTCTTTTTTCATTGGATGCGGTGGTGTGTGATGTGGGAGGGGTCTGGAACTGACCTCTTCCCAGGGTACGGATGCTTTTATACACTTGGTCCTACCGCACTGTCCATTTCTACCCTCAGCCATGGCTCCTTTAACTATGATCTTGTGGAACATCAGGGGCCTAAACTCCCGGATTAAGCGCTCCTTGGTGTTTTATTTCCTTAAAACATACCGCCCTGATATATGTATTTTTCAGGAAACCTATTTAAATGGGCAGTAAAGTCCTTAGCCTTAAAAAACCCTGGGTGGGTCACTATTATCACACCACTTACTCCTCCTACGCCGGGGGGGGGGGGGGGGAATGTGCTTATTCACAAGTCCCTCTCTTTCACTCTGGTGGATTTGCATCTGGACCCTGGGGGAAATTTGTCATTCTCCATGCGGTAATTGCAAATGTACCTATAGCGGTGGTGGGACTATACACACCCCCCCCCCCACCCCACTGGTATCTTTGCCAGTCTTGAATAAGATTGCCCAGTACCTAGCAAATGTTTTGGTTGATAATGTGGTTCTGGCAGGGAATTTTAACATGCCTCCCTGTCCCGATCTTGACAAGCTGACACCAGGTGGGGCCGTGGACTCCCCGCTTTCTCGCTGGGCCTCCAAATTTGACCTTACTGACATCTGGCGATGGAAAAATCCCCTCCAGAGAAGTTTTAGCTGTCAGTCTGCCACTTAAGCAGCCATGTCCAGAATTGATCTTGTGCATGTCAGCGGCCCTGTCCTTGCCAAGGTACAAGATATATCTATTCTGCCTAGGGGAATATCTGATCATACGCCTATCCTGCTACGTCTAAATGTCTGTCCTGCTCCCACTGACTGCCTGTGGCGCCTGTCACGGTTCTGGGTCTCAGGTGACAGGGTTGCCCCCGGTGCTGAATCAGATGTACAAAGGTGTTTGGGAAGCTAAGCACCTGCCAATGACCCAGCCTCTAGCTGGGATGCTTTTAAAGCCCATGGACGGGGATACCATCAGATGAAAATCAGTCAGGTCTGACGCCAATCTGGACTGGAGCTGGCCCAGGCTGAGCAGAGAGCCAGTGCACTAGAACAACAATATGTTACTGCTAGAGATGAGGTTACACGCTGAGACCTACAGTGTGCTCTGCATGAGGCGATGTTGCTAAGGGTTGCATCGGCCAAAAAACTACTGTTGCATCAGTCGCAGTGTATTTTCGAACAGGGTGAGCAGACTGGTCATCTCTTGGCATGGCTATCCAAAGGGCAGTCAGTCATGACAGGTATTGCAGATGTTAAAAGATGCTGATGGACAGCTGGTATCTGACCCTGGAGGTATTAATGACTCCTTTGCCTCCTTTTACAGAGACCTCTACTCTTCTAGGGCGAGATACTCTGGACCTGAGCTCCAGGCTCTTCTGTAGGACATCCAGCTTTCCACTTTGTCTGAGGAGGCTCGGAGGGTTGACGCTCCACTCACCTTAAAGGAAATTCAGCAGGCTATTGGTTCCATGCAGGCAGGGAAAACGCTGGGAGATGATGGTCTCTCGGTGGAATTTTACAAAGCACATATGGAGGCACTGGCTATTAGGCTGTTGGAAGTACTGTCGGCCTCCTTTGAGGCCTCTTCTCTCCCTCCCTCGATGTCTACGGCTATTATTGTTGAGCTACCCAAACCCGGCAAGGACCCTGAGCTACGCTCCTCGTATATGCCCATTTCACTGTTTAACAACGATGCAAAGATCCTTGCGCAGGTGCTGGCAACTCGCCTTAACAAGGTCATCCTATCCTTGGTCCACAGGGACCAAACTGGGTTTATGCCGGGGCAGGTTACTGACATCAACTTGAGAAGGCTACACACAGTCATAACCAGTGTTTCGGCTGGGGGGGGGGCTCCAGGGTGGTGGCTTCGCTGGATGCCGAGAATGCCCTTGACTCGGTGGAGTGGGAATATATGTGGCTCGCCCTTCAGAAGTTTGGTCTAGGGCCTAACTTTATCTCCTGGCTGCGGATGCTTTATTCGGCCCCTTCAGCCAGAGTTTGGACAAATGGTATGCTTTCGGCCCCCTACCCTCTCCACCGAGGCACCAGGCAGGGCAGTACCCTCCGCCCGGCTGATTTCGCATTGGCAATTGAGCCATTGACGGAGCTCTTGAGGACCTCCGGGAAGGTATAGGGCATCTTATTCCACCCCCCCCCCCCAGTTGAAAAGAAGGTGTCTCTGTATGCAGATATGTTACTGTACCTGCATGATCCCCGACAGTCACTACGGACGGCCTTGGCTATTATTGACCAGTTTGGGTTCTTTTCAGGAGTTAAGGTGAATTGGGACAAATTGCTTCTGTTTCCATTGACAGAGGGGGAATCAGTGGGTAGACCCACAGATCCCTCTATATCCCATTTAAATATTTAGGCATCCACCTTCAAAAGGAAACCCCTACGATATTTGGATGACAACTTCAACTACCCTGTACTCCAACTATTTATCCACCAATGTAATATATGGAAGAACCTCCACACCTTCCGGTGGGAGGAGTAAATCTGATAAAAAATATCCTACCTACCTAAATTGCTCTACATCTCCCACCAATCCCCAGTCCCTATCCCGGCTGCTTTCTTCGCTAAACTTGATGGAGCCATCCCCTCATTTCTCTGGGTGGGCTCGACCCCCCCGAGAGGCCAAAAACACACTGACTGAGGGTGGTTTGTCTCTGCCAAACTTCAGAAAATACTATTGGGCTGCACAATTGGCTGACTGAGGGTGGTTTGTCCCTGCCAAACTTCAGAAAATACTATTGGGCTGCACAATTGGTCACTGTGAAGTGGTGGTTTGCTCAAGACATTTCCAACCCGGCGGTGAAACTGGAGGCGGCCATTCTGGGGTCCTACTCTGAACTTAGCAATCTTGTATATTGAGGGCCCAAATATAGTTCCCAAGTAACCACTCCTATAAAAACAACGCTTATGGCCTGGAAGCAGGTTACCCAGCATCTTAGCGAGGCGGGCACCATATCTCCACACACCCCATTATGGGGAAATCCCTCTCTACCTCATCTCAGATCTTTACCGGATCCCCAGATCTGGGCTAGATATACTATTACAAAACTGAGTCATATCATGTCAGGAGGGCACATCTTTCCCCTAGAGCAGTGGTTCTCAACCTGGGGGTCGGGACCCCCTCGGGGGTCAAATGACAATTTGCCAGGGGTCACCGAATCCTGGGCTGTTCCTGAAGCCCTCACTGCTCTCCCAGCCTCTTCGCAGCTGCCCATTAGGTTCATGGCATGGCAGGGGGGCAGAGACTAGAGGTCAGCTGCCTGGTGAGGAATGTGAAGTGGGAGGGGCTGGAGCAGACCCTATCTCTTGATTTCGGCATTGGTGTCACTCAGAATTTTGCCACTCATCCCAACTCCCCGCAGGTGCTGCCACTCATATCATCCCACCCCCCACCACCACCACCAAGGAGTAAAAGAAGGGATAAAAATATACAATACATGGAATGGAGATGAAAAGAGGGGGAGGAACAAAGAAAAAGGGAGAGAAAGAATAAGAGAAAAAACAACAAAGATGGCTAGAGAGGGGAATGGGGAAAAAATTAGGATGGAGCGGGATAAAAGGGAAAGAAAGGAGAACAAAGAGAGAGTGGTACATCCCAAAATGTACCATAAGGGGTTTTAATACTGTACGAGTGGAAGGGAATCAGGGAGCGCTAAATGTCTGTGGGTTAGGGGTGCAAATAACTTGTCTTGCCTTGGGTGCTGACAACTCACGCTACGAAAATAATTTTACTGTTAGGGGTCCCCACAACTTGGGAAATTTTATCAGGGGGTCACGGCACTAGAGAGGTTGAGAACCACTGCCCTAGAAGAACTCAGGCGTCAATTTAAACTACCTCCATGGATGTACTTTAGATATATGCAACTCAGACATGCCGTACGGGCCCAATTCCCTGATGGGGTTGTTCTTGCTGTACACTCAGTTGGATACCTCTTTGCTACTGCTGGAATCAGCTGCATACTGTCCTCCATATACCTGAGACTTACCTGCAAAGATACATTGAACACGCTTCGGTTGTTTGGAGTGTGGCGGGAGGACATTCCTGCTCTGACAGAGGAGAATTGGACTGAGGGTCTGGTGTGCAACAATGCATCCCATTTATGATCTCAGCCAAGGACCGCTTTGTACAATTACAATTTTTGCATCGAGTGCACTACACTCCCCTCAGGCTCTCCAGGATTTACCCGGGTGTGGATGACATCTGTCCCAAATGCAGGCAGTCGGTGGGAACTTTCATTCATATGGTGTGGGACTGCCCCCATATTCAAACCTTCTGGCAGGCAGTGGTCGCTGACGTAAATGGGGTTACATGCAGCCCGGCAGGCCAGGAAAGGGAGGGGACGAGCGAGCACCCCCCCTGAACCATACCAGGCCACATGCCCTGTGTTGGGGAGGTGCTTTGAGGCAGGGAGCTCTGCCCTCTTCTCCACAACCCTGGGCTGTGGTTTTGGGGGTCTGCTAGTGGGGGGGCTTATCAGAATCTCCCCATGTTGAGGGCATGTGGCCGTCTATGGTTCAGGAATGGGGGGGGGCATATATGCCAGGCTGCATGCTCGGATAAGGGTCTGGTATGGATTTGGGGGGGGGGACCCCACGCTGACAGCTCATGACACAAGACTAAGGACACTGCAGCTAGCTACCTGGCCCACTCTTTAACAACCAGCACTGTTTGTTAAAGAGAAAAAAAACGCAACATGCAAAACGCATCAAAAACGCAACAATTTTTTGTCTATTACACGCAAAACGCAATCTGCTGCGGGGGAAAAAAAAAAAAGAGTCTCCGACCCTTTCCAAAAACGCATAGATGTGAACGTGTATCATAGGAAACCATGTTAAATGGAGTGCATTTTTGCAAACTCCAAAACGCACTAAAAAATGCAATGGTCTGAACCTAGCCTTAGAGAAGTAATCAAGATACAATGCATCAGTCTCAAAGCATTCAGTGCTGTCGAACTGAATAATGTTCGCATTATAAATCCAGTGTATATTACGGTTATCTGGTATTTTCTATTCATTACTAGGATATCTAGAAGTTACATCTGTAAATGTGGCATGATGGGCAGCAATTTTAATGCGACATACCAAGCTTCACAGGCAGCCTTGCCTGTCAAAATCTCCCATGTAAGTGGATGGAACTGCACCGCAAGTCAAACTTGGCTTGCAGTTGCGCTGCAGTCCTGCAATACAAAACTGGCATTTGGCAGGAGAAAAAGCCCTAAAAAACAGTCATCAGGAGGCAGCTGTATGCACCTGCAAACCTTTTTTCACTAGTCTATGTAAAAGTTTTCAAGGGGGTGGTAAACACTACTGCTAGTGTGAAAGGAGCCTTATGAAATGAGGTTTAGTCATCAAATTAAATTGTATCTAAATTTAAAAACAAAAATGTATTGCAGCTTAGCATTAAATTAAGTACCTGCAATAGTTTTCTTTTTACAGGCTTCATTTTCACTTGGTGATTCAGCAAGTAACATGTTTCATGTCCCAGGGTGACAATATTCAATGCACTGCATCTATGGAGCAGCTGTGTTGTCAGTCTAGGCTGCTCTTCTGATTTGAACTACAAACATTTTACTCTCTCCTCATCTACATCACATAAGCGGTGTTGCTTTTGTAGCTCACGGAAGATAGGTGAGAATACTTAAAAGGGGGCGCACCATTAGAGCCCCCTTTTTTGGGACGGCGGTCACCCAGCCCTGGTGATAGTTTAGGTTAGCAGGTATTTAGTGTGCTGTGCCTTTAAATGCATACCTGAGTTGCAGGTGGCCCAATCAGATCCCAGGGAAGGTTCTGGTATTCCTGGGAGAAGTGATAAAAGGGGCTGCTGAGGGTCTGTACTTCCTCTTGCAGCAGCTGGACCTGGAAGAGAAGAAACTGCAGCCTGACCTGGAGAGCAAAGAGTTACTGACTTGCCTTTTAAACGGTTCTCTTTCCTGTCATTGTGAGCGGTGCGGATGGAAGACCTTGTGAGGGCTTTTGTGGCGAGAGCAGAGAGCCAGGGCGGAGAGGAATGGATGCGACGCTGCCTGGCGCTGTCTGTCACAGAGGACAGTCAGCAGAACGCAGAGGTGAAAGAGGCTCAGCCAGTCCAGGCCTCACCTCTGGAGCGTCTGGTGGCCGGAGGAGAAGAACAAGCCGCCGGGCGGGCGCGTGCAGAAGAGAGGGGAAGCATGGCGGAGGTGCCTGGGAGACGGTCGGGACAGAAGAGGCGGACCTGCACTCAGTCACCAGCCAGGAGGAGGGGAAGAGGACACTAGGCGCCACAAGAAGAGCGACAGGAGAGGACGGAGCTGCCTGTGTCTGCTGCAGGCTCTCAAGCAACAGCCACTCCTCAGCGGTCGGCTCCTCAGAGTGACCTGGTCCCAGGTGCATTGTTTCACAGCCTACAGACAAGCATGAGTGTCCCAGCGGCGGAGATGTCATCAGCTGGGCAGGGTGAGTTACAAAAATCCACTGTGAATGATATCTTGGGTTACCTGTCAGCTGTCTCTCACGCACTCTCTGCTGCTGGTATTGCCTCTCCTATTCTTCCTCCTTCTCTGGCTGTCTCCCCCTCTGGGTCTGACTCTGCTAGCTTTAAAATCTCTGCACCTGTAAATGTCCCTGCTCCTGTGTCATTTAGTCAGGCAGTACACACATTGGGGATGCACACATGCACACTCCTGTTAGGGATATCTTGTCAGTCCCTGAGGCATGTTTAAAAGGGGTTATGCCTTGTGAAATTTCTCCTTTGGGGTTACCATCTCCCTTCGGCGGTTAAAGAAAAAAATCTGGCAGGGAGATTTTGTGGATGTTTTTTCTCTTCTTCCCACTGCAAAAGAATTTAATTTGAAATCAGATAAAAAAGGGGAGCAGGAGGAAGATAGGTGCAGAACGGTACCACGATCGTTTAATAATTGGTTACAGGCATTTTTTGTTTTTGCAAGCGTTCTGGTCGAGAAGCACCCGGAATTAAGCGGGGGTTTGTTCCAGCACTTGGACCAAGTCTTGGAGGCTTACAAGAATTTTGGAGGTCTGGGCTGGTACGCTTATGACGAGTCTTTTCGCCAGAAGCTAGCTGTCCACCCATCTTTAAGATGGGGAATGAAAGACGTGGGCCTATGGCTTAATTTAATCTTGCCTCAGAGAGCGCCTAGTATGCGGCAGTTCCCTGCTAATCCGGGTACTCAGGTTTCGCCAGGGTATCGCAGGGGTCGGTGTTTTTCATTCAATGAGAGTCAGTGTCGTTTTAATACTTCTTGTAAGTATAGACATGAGTGCTCTTTTTGCGCGGGGCCCCATCCTGTGGTGAAATGTTTTAGGAAAGCAGCGGTGGGGGTCCAGTCTAAGCGCGATATTTTTCCCAAGAGCCTGCACGCCAGTGAGGCTGGAAAACATGCGCCCCTGGCTGGATCTATACCCAAGCAGGGAGAAAGCGCTTTTACAAATTGAAGGGTTTTCTTTTTGTTCTCCTCTCCCTTCTTTTACTGGCTCTGGTTGTACTATTGTGGATAATCTGAAGTCAGTTAGGCAGTTTCCTGAAGTAGTGAGGGAAAAAGTTTCCAAAGAAATTGCAGAAGGTCGCATGGCTGGCCCGTTTAAATTTCCCCCTTTTAGCGATTTTCGCATCTCACCGCTAGGTGTGGTCCCCAAGAGGGAACCAAATTCATTTCGTTTAATACAGCATCTTTCTTTCCCGAAAGGGGGCTCGTTGAATGATGAGATTGACGATTCGCTGTGTTCAGTCACTTATGCGACTTTTGATGAAGCAGTGGGCAAAATTTAAGCATGCAGCCAGGGGGCATTGTTGGCAAAAGCCGATGTGAAGTCGGCTTTCAGGCTCTTACCCATTGCCCCGGCATCTTTCAGTTCTTTGGGTTTTATTTTGACGGGTTTTATTTTTTTGACAAATGTCTTCCTATGGGATGTTCTTTGTCTTGTACATGTTTTGAAACTTTTTCTACTTTCATTCATTGGGTTATGTGTTTTGAGTCTGGTCAGGATTCGATTGCACACTACCTAGATGATTTTTTATTTATCGGCTCGGCAAATTCTGACATCTGTTCTTGTCTTCTGCAGTTATTTGTGGTTGTTACAGAACATTTTGGGGTTCCTCTGGCTGCTGAGAAAACTTGTTATCCTGCAACTTCCATGGAGTTTTTAGGTATATTGATCGATACCGAGGTGGAAGAATTTAGTTTGCCGCAGGCTAAGGTAGACAAGATGAGGAACCTTATTGCAGTATTTTTGCGGAGACGTAAGGTGTTATTGAAGGAGATGCAGTCATTACTAGGTCTCCTGGCTTTTGCTGGAAAAATCATGCCAGTTGGGAGGATTTTTTCTAGGAGGTTGTACATGGCAACTGCAGGTTTGAAATCTCCTTTTGCTCACATCCGTTTAACGGCTTCCCTCAAAGATGATTTGGTAGTGTGGGCTGATTTTTTGGCGACTTTTAACAGGCGTTCCTTTTTTCAATCAGATTTTATCTTTGCTCCTGATTTTCGTCTGTTCACTGACGCGGCAGGCTCAAAGGGTTTTGCGGCAATTTGGGGATCGCATTGGAGCTGTGGGGCTTGGCCGGAGGCATGGATTCGAATGAAGGCTACTAGGAACGTCGTGCTGTTAGAGCTTTTTCCAGTTTTAGTGGCCGTGGCGCTTTGGGGAGAGTTTTTTGCCAACCGGCGGATTCTGGTAGAAACGGACAATAAGGGGGTCCTCTTCGCTGTCAACTGTCTTTCTTCCAGCTCTCTCTGGGTGGTTAAGATTTTGCGGCATTTGGTCTTTTTATGTTTAAAATTTAACATTTGGATCAAGGCAAAGTACACGCCGGGGGTTTTGAATAATCTGGCTGACTCTCTTTCCCGTTTCCAGATGCAGCGTTTTCGGGAGCTGCTCCCAGGGGCGGACGCGGAAGGAACGCAATGCCCGGCGTACTTGTGGGAGCTAATTTAGCGAGAGTGATGGATGCCGTTAAATGCTCAGTTTCTTCCCGTACGTGGGCAGACTACTCCGTGGCTTGGAGGAAGTGGATGCTATTCGCTGGAAATGCGGGTTTTGATTGGGAGTCTCCCGAGGAGCAGGTTGTTTTGGCCTTTCTGGCTTTTCTAATGGAAGGCCAGCCCTCCTCTGGTTCTCTGGCTAAGACCCTGGCAGGAGTATCATTTTTCTTCAGGATGAGGGGTCTCCCGTCCGGCTCTAGTTTTTTTCCTAGTAAAGCAGGCCTTGAAAGGCTATCGAAGATCAACTTTTGTCCCGGATAACAGACGTCCTATTGGTTTATCTCTGCTTAGGCGCTTGTGCGATGCCACGTTGGGGGTATGTTTTAGCGGCTATGAGGCTTTGCTGTTTAAAGTAACTTTTGTGTTGTTTTATTTTGGTGCCTTTCGGGTTTCTGACCTGCTTCCTGGATCCAAGCTGAGCTCCTTGGGTTTGTGGTCGGAGCATGTGCTAGTTGACCACGGTCGCGTACAGGTTTTTCTGAGACGGTCGAAAACGGACCAGCTGGGGCGGGGGGAATGGGTGACAGTGTCGGCATGGAGTGACGCCTCAGTTTGTCCGGTGGCGCTAGTTACCGGTTTCCTCGCCGCACGTCCTGCGGGGGCGACTCATTTTCTCAGTCATTGGGACCAGTCTCCTTTAACTAGGTACCAATTTGCTTATGTTCTGAAACGCTGTCTTGGGAAATTGGGTCTACAAGATTTCAAGTTTTCCTCACATTCATTCAGAATAGGAGCAGCTGAAAAGGGGTTGCCAGCCAAAACCATAATGGGTTTGGGAAGGTGGAGGTCAAACTGTTTTAAGAGATATATTAGACCTAACTTGTCACTTTAATTTTCCAGGTTTTCAGCATTGTGTTTGGATTCTGGGCCACTCATACATATATTGGGCTCGGAAACGTGCGGCCCAACGCAGGTATTCTGTCAACCTATCGTTACTGCCGGAATCCTTCAATCTGTATTGGAAAGGCATAAGAGGTTTGCGGTGGCAACATTTATTTTTTCATTTGTCTCAGTTACATCAGGTTTGGCCACCGCCTTCAATTTTGATAGTCCATCTGGGAGGCAATGATTTGGGTTCAGTTCGTACTTTAGACCTTTTATTTATGATTAAACAGGATTTGTATAGGTTCCATTTGACTTCCCCGGGTACGATCATTGTATATTCAGAAATTGTTCCCCATTTCGCTTGGCTGTCTTCCCCGTTTTCCAAAGTAATGGAGAAGATGAGGAAGAGGGTCAATCGGCCGTTGGCAAAATTTATGCCACTTTTGGGGGGATTTTCTTATAGGCACGTGGATCAGGAAGGGGGCATTCCAGGTCTTTATAGGCAGGATGGGGTCCACCTTTCAGATGTAGGTACAGATATCTTTAATCTTGGCTTGCAAAACAGCATTGACAGGGCCGCGTATTTGGGGTAGGCCGGCCTGGTTGCACAAGTCCGGCTGGTGGGGACGTATTTCTTTGTAAATAAAGGTTGAGTAGCCCGTGTTCTGAAAACTGGGCAAAGGTTTTGCTGTTAAATATTTAATTTAATTTGGAAAATTGGAATTATTATGTTTATTTATATGAATTTTTTGTAACCAATAAAATTACCGCAGCCATTTTTTGCCATATATGATGTATGTGTGTTTTTTCCTATTAATAAGTTTTTATGGTGGTACCTGGGGAACTAAGGTTAGGGGCAAGGTGTGGCCTGCTGTCCCAAACTAATAATGAAGTCTCCACATCTTACAAGATTTTAGTACTGAAAACGGTATCATTAGCAGTAATCAGCATGGATTCATGAAGAATCGTTCTTGCCAAATCCATCTATTAACCTTCTATGAGGAGGTGAGTTGTCATCTAGATAAAGGAAGGCCCGTAGACGTGGTGTATCTGGATTTTGCAAAAGCATTTGACACAGTTCCCCATAAACATTTACTGTACAAAATAAGGTCCGTTGGCATGGACCATAGGGTGAGTACATGGATTGAAAACTGGCTACAGGGGCGAGTTCAGAGGGTGGTGATAAATGGGGAGAACTCGGATTGGTCCGGTGTGGAAAGTGGGATCCCCAGGGTTCTGTCCTGGGACCAATCATATTTAATATATTCATAAAGGACCCAGGGAACGGGATAAACAGCTAAATCTCTGTATTTGCGGACGGTACAAAGCTAAGCAGGGCAATAATTTCTCTGCAGGATGTGGAAACCTTGCAAGAAGATCTGAACAAAATAATGGGGTGGGCAACTACATGGCAAACGAGGTTCAGTGTGCAAAAATGTAAAATAATGCATATGGCTGGCAAAAATATGAATGCAATCTACTCACTAGGGGGAAAACCTCTGGGGGAATCTAGGATGGAAAAGGATCTGGCGGTCCTAGTAGATGATAGGCTCAGCAATGGCATGCAATGCTAAACTGCTGCAAGCAAAGCCAACAGAATATTGGCATGCATTAAAAAGGGGATTAACTCCAGAGATAAAACGATAATGCTCTACAAGACTCTGGTCTGGCCGCAGCTGGGGTTATCCGTCCAGTTCTGGGCACCAGTCTTTAGGAAGGATGTGCTGGAACTGGAGAGAGTCCAGAGAAGAGGAACAAAACTAATTAAGAGACTGGAGGATCACAGCTGTGGGGAAAGACTGCAAGCACTGAACTTATTCTCTCTGAAGAGACGCTTGAGAGGGGATATGATTTCAATGTAGAAATACCGTACTGGTGACCCCACAATAGGGATAAAACCTACGTGGCCATTCACTAAAATTAGAAGAGAAGCGATTTAACCTTAAACTATGTAGAGGGTTCTTTACTGTAAGAGCGGTAAGAATGTGGAATTCTCTTCCACTGGTGGTGATTTCAGCAGGGAGCATAGATAATTAAAAAAAACTATTAGATAAGCACCTGAACGACCACAACATACAGGGATATACAATATAACACTGATATAAAAGCACACACACAGGTTGGACTTGATGGACTTGTGTCTTTTTTTTCTCATCAACTATGTAATCTTCAAACTTGTAAGCTGAAATATGGTTTAGATATACTTCAAAACAGACCGCCATACTTCCCCACCCACTTTCCGTCACTTCACTCTTAGGTGAGAATGATATATTCGGCTTCCTGCAGATCCTAGGGATACTCAAATCAGGCATCCCAAGGGGTCACGGGTACTTTACAGAGCACATGCCGTGCATCACAAGGGGGTTGGCTGCAAGGACCTGAAAGTGACAGCCTTCTCCTGATGAAGTTAGGGGGAAGTATGGTGACATGGGACTGAGTGTACAGCAGCGGATCCTTACAGAGCACTGCTGGATTCGCTGGATGTGCAAGTATGTTTCTGCGGATAACCTGACACAAAAGGTAAGACGAGAGGGAGTGGAGTGAATTTTCTCTTTACATACTCTAATATGTGAATTGTATGCAATAATTAAAAGGTCAATAGGTGTGCAGGGATAAAATTATAACTGAACATGGTCAGGTTTGTGCACGAGATGTGTGTAGAATGTCACTTTTAAACCAAGTACAGAGATTTACTAAAACTGGTGCAGCTGTGCATAGTAACAAATCAATTGCTAACTTCAGCTTGTTCGATTATTTGCCAATAAAACCTAGAAGCTGATTGCTATGCACGGCGGTGCCAGATTCTGAGTGCCCCAGTTTTAGTAACTCTCCTCCAATATCTGCAACCAAAAATAAGACACCAGAGCAGGTCACCGCACAATACTAAACCATTACTGCATTTGTAAGAGCTGTAAATTCAAGTATGATGGTAAAGTAAATAATTCAAATGATGGCTGCAAGATCGACACAAAGTCCGGACCATAAAAGCTTATCAGGGTGCCAAGGGACAGTAACCTGCTTCTTGAAAAACATGACCGTAGGAAATACATTTCTACACACGTGACAGTCAAAGTACAGGGGGGTAATATTTCAGGCCAATATTTCAAGGTAAAAGCCAAGGCTACTGAACGCAGTGTTAACATACAGTTACAGTATGTAAAAGCAAGAGAACAAAAGAAACTTTGATATGATTGCAACTCAGTATAGAGGATGTGAATATACAGGCAAAATTGTGGTGACACCACCAGAATATGAGAGATCAGGGGCGGACTGACAACTGTGCCCGTGTGCCCGAATGGTCAGTCCACCCCTGTGAGAGATCAATCAAAAAAACCTGTAAAACAGAAAAGATTAAAAAAAAAACCCTAGTTAATTTTGTAAACTGCAATACATTTTACTGTGGGGAAGAATCTGGGCGATGTTTGGCCCCATTTCATCTTTTCTAGCTTGTCAATGAAGCAGTGTAAATGAACCCACTTGGTAAGCATCCAATGACTTGCCATTGTATTAGTGCAGCTTGGAGTGGCTTGTTGAGCAACTTTATCTACCTCTGCATCAAACCACTGAGCCTGCTACAAATTCTTTTCCTTTTGCTCTGCATTTTAGCGAACTGATTTTCGCCCTCTGCAATGATATTCTGAGAAATGCACTCCCACACTACTCAAGTATACCAGACCAGTAATAAAGGGAGGGGGGGGGCTGTAGTAGGGAAAATCCTATGTAGCAATAGATATCTGCATCTATGAAAAGTAAAGACATATTAAATCTCTAGCTAGAAAATTTTAATCGCCTTTTTTACAGTCAGTCCATGCCTACCTTTAACAAATATGGTTTGTAATCATCATAGATTGTAAGCTCTATTGAGCAGGGCTCTCCGATTCCTCCTGTATTGAATTGTATTGTAATTGTACTGTCTGCCCTCATGTTGTAAAGCGATGCCTAAACTGTTGGCGCTATATAAATCCTGTATAATAATAATAATAATAATAATAATAATAATAAACATAGCAGCAGCTAGCCAATTTTTTATTAAAGGGGTTGTAAAGGTATTTTTTTTATTTTTTAAAAATAACAAACATGTTATACTTACCTTCACTGTGCAGCTCGTTCTGCACAGAGTGGCCCCGAACCTGCTCTTCTGGGGTCCCTCGGCGGCTGTCTCAGCTCCTCCCCGCAATAATTAACCACCTTCTTGCGAGCTCCCTCGCATGGTGGTTAGTTATTGCGGGCGCGCTCCCGTGATACAGCCGGCGGCTATAGCTGCTCGCTGTATCACTCGGCCCCGCCCCCCAGCGCGCCGCGTCATTGGATGTGATTGACAGCAGCGCGAGCCAATGGCTGCGCTGCTTCCAATCCATCCACTGTAGCCAATCAGCGGCCAGGCTGAGCAGCGGAATCGAGGACGTGAACGAGCAGCCGAATTTCGAGGGGTCAGGTAAGTAAAACCGGGGGGCTGGGAGCGGCGGTATTTTCAAAAGCTTTTTCACCTTAATGCATAGAATGCATTAAGGTGAAAAAATTCATACCTTTACAACCCCTTTTAAATGCAGCATTTTCAGGGCTCAGAGTAGCTAATATCTAGTAAGTAAGACCAGTAGCCACTGTGCCCGCTCTTCCCTGAGCCACCAGCAGTGTAACTTCCCCATTCTAGTCTATTTCTTATGTCCTGTACACACGGTCAGATTTTCCGACGGAAAGTGTGCGATCGGAGCTTGTTGTCGGAAATTCCGATCGTTTGTGGGCTCGATCGGAATTTCTGACACACAAAGTTTGAGAGCAGGCTATAAAATTGTTGTCGGAATGTCCGATCAATGTCCGATCGTGTGTACAGGGCATAACGTTATGATGTCATTACATTGCCGCTCGCTGTAGTGGGAGGACCCTGGCATCTCCGACTCCAGGGTTGCCCCATCCTCCATGACGTTATATCTTGACTGACAGACCAGGAAATAGTCTCTGATCACCTACTCACACCCTTTAAATGCACTAATTTCCACTGCATGATGGGAATTGTATTTTGATACATTTGCATCAAACAGAGAATGGAATTGGCATCAGTGCTTAACTCAACCCTCCTCTTGGATGGTGCCTGGACAGAACTGTTCTCTCCCTTGTAAAGGGATGACCTTGTGCGCAAAAAAAAAAAAAAAAAGAAGAAAAAAAAAAAAAAAGGTACTTATTTAAAAAAACTAAGTTGAAAAAAAAAAAAAAACGGACAAGGAGAAGAAGTAGTAATGGGAAGATTTAGAAACTATTCTGAAGTTAATCTTCAAATTAAATGCACAGATGTGCAAAAGCAAGCGTAATGCTAGTGTGTGCAAATTCAAAACATTAAATTCTTTCCATTTTTTTTTTTTTTTAAGTAAACCTTTAACTTAGAGTGTACATTCCTCAGCATTCTAACTCTGAACCCTAAACAATCTTGGGAAAGAAAGCAGGAAATGCTTTCTCTAGTCCATGTGAAATAACAAACCAAGCTTTTCAGACAGCATTTTATTAACTACAGCCAAAAATACCCCACAGGCCCTGCAGCCAACAAGTCTCTCATTCCCGTGACCTCTATTATGTATGAAAATGAAACTGCAAGCAGCAGTAATCGAACCAAAACACATCATTTGGTTCAATGTTTTGCTATACAAATAAACTCTTAGTATTAAAGCTGCAAGTAACCCATTAATTTGTCTCCCACCCCACCCACAATATAACACAGCTGAATTTGGTATTTTCATATTAGAGCACCCCAAAGGTATAGTGCTCCCAGAGAATTCTAAAAGACAACCTGGGGGTATCTACTATACCAGGATTAAAAATTTCAAGTCCTGAGCTACTAGCCAGGCCTTAAGGGTTACTCGCCACCAGTTGCCCCGCCCAACCCTTACCATGCCCCGCCCCTAAACACGACCTCATAAATTATCCTGTGAAATTACACTTAACTATTTTATGCAGAATTAAGTTACAAAAATAAATATTAACAACAACTTTATCAGTGCCCATAGGTGTGGTCTCACCAGTGCCCAACAATGCAGCCTCACCAGTGCCCGTCAATGCAGCCTGACCTGTGCCCGTCAATGCAGCCTGACCTGTGGCCGAATCATCAGAGAGAGGGGAGTGCCCGCTGTATCAGCTTTCTTTTGAATTGCCCAGTGTTCCCGTCACTCACTGTCACACAGTCCTGCCTCCTGGCCGGCGCCTTTGTTGATGTCACATGTCCTGGCATTGGACCTGTGTTCTGTCTATCATATGCACCGGGCCAGGAGGCGGGACTGTGGGATGGTGAGTGGTGGGAACACCCGGCAATTCAAAATAAAGCTGTTACAGGGGGCAATCCCCGCTCTCTGATGATCCAGCCACCTCGCCTCTTCCTCTACTCTCTCTTGCCCTGGCTGGGAGAACGGCTCCCATTCAACCCTAACCCCCCCATACTATACCCTCTCAGAGGGTGCTGTTCTACCACAGATACAGCTTAAAGTGGTTCTAAAGTCAAAAAGTTTTTGTATTCTAATGCATTCATGCATTATGCAGTAAGATAAAAACCTTCTGTGTGCAGCAGCCCCCCTCATACTTACCTGAGCCCCATCTCGATCCAGCGATGTTGCACGAGAGTCTCGGCTGTCCAGGACTCTCCCTCATTGGCTGAGATAGCAGCGAGGCACATTGGCTCCCGCTGCTGTCAAAGTCAGTGAGCCAATGAGAAGAGAGAGGGGGCGGGGCTGAGTCGCGGCTCCGTGTCTCAATGTAAAGCAGCTGAGCAGCGGCTCAGCTCGGGCACCCCCATAGCAAGCTGCTTGCTGTGGGGGCTCTCGGCAGGAGAGAGGGGCTAGGAGTGCCTGCGAGGGATCCAAGAAAAGAGGAATATCTGGGCTGCTCTGTGCAAAACTACTGCAAAGACCAGGTAAGTATAACATGTTTGTTATTTTTCCATAAAAGAAAACGAGACTTTAGTATCACTTCAAGTGATATAGCACAACTTACAATGTAAAACAAGAAATTCTGATGTTGACATATAGGCGCCTCAAAAGCGGTTCTAAAAATCCATAATAGGCAAATTACTGTTCCATCACCAAAGACGTGATTGGACACATACTTGAAGCCAGGTGGGCAATACATTTAAGAAACCATAGCTGGGGGGCGTGGTCTGGAGCCGCATGGAATAGGGACGTGCAGTGTGAGAGCTCCGCTCGAGCAACATCCTAATACCTGATCCTGGGGGTCACTTTCCCCGCACACACATGCAAGAACACCTCAGGCTACCTGCCCGATCCAGTGCCATCATGTCTCCACCGAAAAAAATCGAGTGCCACTGCCAAATTTGGCAAATATCGTCACGGAGAGGAGGACCCTGGAGGAGGAAGATGGCGCCCCCCCCCCCCCCCCGCTCCTGGAGGAAGATGATCAGGCCTCCGGAGACACTGCCAGGGTAGTGGAAGCCATCGCCCTTTGCCAATCCACGCTCACCTCCAGGATTGAGGAGGTAAGGGTAGATATCTCCCTGATCAGGCAGGATATCCACAAGCTACGGGAGCGTGTATCCGAGCCTTAGCGCCGCTTCGGCCAAGTAAAGGATGGCATACACCTGCTCCAGGTCACTACCGAACAGCTGCAATACCAGCTTACTGCGGTTCTCTCCAAACAAGAGGACATGGAGAATCGTCTTCGCAGGTGTAATTTACGCTTCGTGGGCCTCCCTGAGCGTTCTGAAGGTGCAGACCCCCCCCACCTACCTAGAGAATCTGCTAATTAAGACATATGGCAGAGAGGCCTTCTCCTCAACATTCGTGGTGGAGCGCGCCCATCGCCTAGCAGCGAAGCGTCCCGCCACGCACTTTCATCGCCAAGTTTTTAAACTACTGCAACCGGGACACCATCTCCGGCTTACCCGGGAGCGCGGAAACATCCCCCTCGGCAATGTAACAGTGGCGGTGTTTCCGGACTTCTCGGCCGAGGTCCAGAAGAAAAGAGCGAGGTTCACCAAGGCGAAACGACAGCTGCGAATACATCATCTACCATATGCAATGCTCTTCCCAGCTCGGCTCTGGGTGGTGAGCGACGGCAAAGCACAGTTTTTGAGGAACCAGAGGCTGTCATTTCCTGACTGGAGGAACGTGGCCCGGCCTGCACATAAGCCCACATCCACCTCATATCGCCACCGCTGCCTGCCTGCCGCTGGATGGCCCTCTGGCTCTTTCCCCACATCTCTATGAAACCGTGAATTGATAGTTTTCTTGCCTTTTGATGCAGGCTGCTCCCTGGGGGTCCGGTTGCTCACTATAACTCCCTTCCCTACTCCATGGCTTCCCTCAAACTTGGAATGTCCAGGGCCTTGGTGACAGGGCTAAACGATTAGCGATCCCCTCGCATCTTAAATCCCAAAGGGCAGATATCTCAGTCCTGGTGGAAACCCATCTTGCAGGTCAGAAGCAGATGAGCCTTAACCACTTCAATACCAAGCACTTAGACACCTTCCCGCCCAGGCCAATTTTCAGCTTTCAGCGCTGTCGCAATTTGAATGACAATTGTGCGGTCATGCTACACTGTACCCAAACAAATTTTTTATCATTTTGCTCCCACAAATAGAGCTTTCTTTTGGTGGTATTTGATCACCTCTGCGGTTTTTATTTTTTGCGCTACAAATAAAAAAAGACCGAAAATTTTGAAAAAAAAACAAGTTTTCTTTGTTTCTTTTAAAAACTTTTTGTAAATAAGTACGTTTTCTTCTTCAATGACGGGCACTGATACGGCTGCACTGACGGGCACTGATACGGCGGCACTGATGGGCACCGATGAGGTGGCACTGATGGGCACTGATAGGTGGCACTGGTATGCGGCACTGATGGGCACTCATAGGTGGCACCGATGGGCACTTATAGGCGGCACTGATGGGCACTCGTAGGTGGAATTGATGGTTACTTATGGGTGACACTGATAGTTGGCACGGATGGGCACTGATAGATGGGCATGGATGGGCACTGACAGGTGGCACGAATGGACACTGATGGGTGGCACGAATGGACACTGCTTGTTTGCAGTGATGCCCCTAAGTGTGGCATTGCTGGGCATCACTGCAACATAATGGTGCCAATCAGTGCCCATTTGTGGGCACTGATTGGCACAAATTTGGCACACTGGGCACATGTGGATGGCCATGGGGTACATACCTGGCCATCCACATGTTGCCCCTTCCCTGGTGGTCCTAGTGGCGATCCCTGGTGGTCCAGTGTGGTGATCTGCGGGGGGGCTGCGCTGATAAACAATCAGCGCAGACCCCCCTGCTAGGAGAGCCACCAATCGGCTCTCCTCTACTCGCGTCTGTCAGACGCGAGTGAGGAAGAGCCGATCAACGGCTCTTCCTATTGACAGCGTGATCAGCCGTGATTGGACACGGCTGATCACGTGGTAAAGAGCCTCCGCCGGAGGCTCTTTACCAAGATCGGTGTAGCGGTGTGTCAGACTGACACACCGCTCCACCAATCGCCGCGATGCGCGCCCCCGGCGGCATGTTATCCTGCTGGACATCATATGACGCCCAGTCAGAATAACAGAACCACTTCCCGGACGTCAATCCGCTATAGGGCGGGCGGGAAGTGGTTAAAAAACCATGGGTGGGATGGCTGTACCAGGTGAACTCCCTGCCTGCCTGGGCAGTCCCTCACAGAAAAGTGTCCAGGCAGCGCACAGAGCCAAGACAGAAAGGTTCCGGGCGAGGGATACGTGTGCGCAGTGTGGAGTTGTCGATCCTAATAGGATGGTATTACGATTGTGAGCCTGGTTATTTACAAGCTGTTTCATAGCTTGCCGCTGGTAAGCATTCAATTTATCTGGTGGTGGATTTTTTTCACGTGGTGTTACTGGAAAGAATTACTACTTCATTGCACTTTATTTGACATTTTTTTGAATTCACGGATTTGGACTCTATTATTTCACTGATGTGATATTTCTTATTTTCACATGCATATGTTTGTGTTTTTCCTTTTTTTTCCTATAATATTTATGTGATCCCTCAGTGATTCATTTATATTTTCTTTGTTTGCAGCGCGGTTCCTACCTACCCACTATCCAAATTGATTGTGTATATCCCACAATTTTAGAACTGCTGCTATTTTTATTTTGTTTTTTCATTTTTTTCTTTTCTATATTCCTTTAATGCCCCTTACCCCCAGGAGGAGCTACTGGCTTTCCCACAAGATATAGATTTTCCCACACTTACCCCTTTGCAAATTGCATCACTAGATGCCCCCATTACCACGGACTGTATAGCGGAGGTTCTAGCCCAACTTCCCACGTCCAAGGCACCAGGCTCAGACGGACTCCCCCTAGAATTCTACAACCAATTTGGAGAGATCCTTATCCCTAAATTATGTAAGTTATATACTCATATCTTTGACACAGACACACTCCCCACCTCTATGGGTAAAGCCCTCATTGTCCTGATACCCAAACCTGGCAAAGACCCCTTGTTCCCTGAATCATACCGGCCCATTTCCCTCCTCCAGTTCGATGTTAAAATACTTGCCAAAATCCTAGCACTACGCCTCAACAAGGTCATCCTCAGCCTCATCCACCCTGACCAGACTGGATTCATGCCAAACAAAATTACAGCCTTAGGCGGCTCCATATGAACCTCCAATCCCAACACGACAACGTAGGCTCCAGAGTAGTGGTCAGTCTTGATGCCGCTAAGGCATTTGACTCTGTGGAGTGGAGGTATTTTTGGGAATGCCTCCATAAATTCGGTTTTGGTCTGAAATGTATTGAATGGCTCCAACTTCTATACCAAGCCCCCACAGCACGCATTCAGGTTAACGGTAGAATCTCCTCCTCCTTCCCACTCTCCCATGGTACACGCCAGGGCTGCCCTATCTCACCCCTGGCTGTAGAGCCCCTGGCCATTGCAATTAGGAATCACCCCGGCATTAACGGCCTCAGACGAGGACAGATAGTTAGTCTTTATGCAGATGACATGCTCCTATACCTTGCTGATGCTGGCCCCTCACTCCAGACAGCCCTACAGCTTATCACAGACTTTGGAGCATTTTCCGGCTTGCAAATCAACTGGGCCAAGTCCCAAATTCTCCCTCTAGACTTGGATGCTCCCACCGCCGACCAAGCTGCACTCCCTTTAGTTAGAGCAAGCAATATTAAATACCTGGGTGTTCGTGTTTCTCGATCCCTCCAAGATTACATCACCCTCAATATTGAACCCCTATAAGCTATCCTCAAAATCAAAACACAAACATGGTCCCGTTTCCCACTCGGTGATACTACTTCCCAAGCTGCTCTATGTCTTCTGGCAGGCTCCGCTCTACATTCCCCCAAGAATATTTAAATCCATGGAATCAATTCTAAACACGTTCATTTGGGGCCCCTCCCACCACAAGTTGCCATGGAGGGTCCTCAAGTGCCCGATTGACTTCGGCGGCACCGCGTTACCTGACCTCTCCACATACTATATAGCATCTCAACTCTTCTACATCAACCAAATTGACAGGGAAAGGTATTCCACCCTAGTTTGCTCCCAAGCTCCCGGCTCAATGGCTCATCCCTTCCAGATTTTGTTCTGCGGCCCCCGCAGTTTGCCCCCCTACCATTGACAGGAAGCATATACTCTTTCACCACTGTAAAATTTGGCCATGCATCTCAGCGAGGCACCCGCCCCCCCCCCCCCCCACTCACACACACACCCTTATGGAACAACCCACATACGCCCGAACTAACATCTATCCCCGACTAGTCTGTGGATTGCTAGGGGGGTCCTTTACCTATCGCAAGTAGTAGCCAACGGGACGGTTAAGTCCTTCCTAACTCTCAAGGACAACTTCTACCCAATCACATGTTTTTTCGATACCTTCAACTCCGCCATGCACTCAACACCCAATTCAGGGACTCTATCACAGTTCTTAAATCTACATTATTAGTGGACATAATCTCAGGGAAAGACCCCAAAAAACTCATCTCCCAAATCTATAGCTACCTCATGCTACCCATGGCACATACCACAGCCCTTCAACTGAAATCCTGTTGGGAACCCGACCTCGGCACCATCTCAGATGAGGACTGGGAGGAGGCACTCGCCACCTGCAGGTCCGTGTCCCCTAAACTGTCTGACCGCCTCACCCATCTTTACATCTTGCACAGGTCCTAACACCCCACCGCACTTTTTTTGTTTCTTTCTTTTCTTCTTGACCCGAATGTTATTATACTTTACATGCTCAATAAACTTAACTTTTGATTAAAAAAAATAAACCATAGCTGAGGTATAACTTTAAAGCCCTTTCTAGATTTGTCACATTCTCAGTCTCCCTAAAGTGGTTCTGAAGGCTAAAGGTTTTTTACCCTAATGCATTCTCTGCATTAGGGTAAAAAACCTGGGTACAGCATTATACCCCTGCAGACTTACATGTGATTTAGATTTCCCATGAATATAGTTAAATTGTCAGGCTGAAAAAAGTAAGGGCTGTGTCAATGGGCTTCAGTCTGAGATGTTTCTGAGATCATTTAGAATTCATTGCAGGTTCAGTTGACTTGCATTTGGCCTACTTCAGCTGCTTTAACAACCCTAGACTTGTATGGGCTGAGAAGCAATTCTGAAGTGAAGAAAAGCCCTTTAAGACCCCTTTCACATGAGTGGACTGATTGGGTCCACCTATCAGTTTTTCAGGCGGACTCGATCGGACCCTCCATTGTCTTCTATGGCGCAGCGGGTGTAAATGGAGATGTGTCCATTTACACCCACCGACACCCAATCCGTTCCTCGTTTGTCTAGCAGATCAAATTGGATAGCAGTCGAGTGTAAACAGACAGGAGGTCTGTTTACATCCAACCGCCCATACAGGAGAGGCTGCTGTGTCTGTGTCCGCTCTGCATAAGCGGACCAGACATGGACCAGCCATCTGCCTGCAAACCAGGGGCGGCCTGTCCATATCCTCACCACCCCCTATATGCAGTGGATAGATTCATGCATAGCATGGCATTAATCTAGCCACGGCCGCCCCCTATTCATGTGTCCCTTTCGGGTCACCAGGCATATGAGTTAGAGCAGCAAGGGTGTTTTTTGAAGAACCTGATTAGAGCCATAGGATGTCGTCCCCCTCCCCCCCAAAAAAAAACCCCACCAGCCGCAACTGCTGCAGACAGATTCCTTGCAGAGTCCGCCCTATGTGGAAGGGGCCTAAGACAAGCCCCAAAGTTTAAGAGGTTTAATGGTATAAAACAGGTTACATTCTCAGCATGCCAGGAATGCTCACATTGGGTTGCACTCTTAACCGCTTCAGCCCTGGAAGAATTTACCCCCTTCCTGACCAGAGCACTTTTTGCGATTCGGCACTTCGTCGCTTTAACTGACAATTGCGCCGTCGTGCGACATGGCTCCCAGACAAAATTGAAGTCCTTTTTTTCCCACAAATAGTGCTTTCTTTTGATGGTATTTGATCACCTCTGCGGTTTTTAGTTTTTTGCGCTATAAACAAAAAAATAGCGACAATTTTGAAAAAAACGCATTATTTTTTACTTTTTGCTATAATAAATATCCCCAAAAAATTATTAAAACAACATTTTTTTTCCTCAGTTTAGGCCGATATGTATTCTTCTACATATTTTTGGTAAAAAAAAAAAAAAAAAAAAAAAAATCGCAATAAGCGATTATTGATTGGTTAGAACAAAAGTTATAGCGTTTACAAAATAGGGGATAGTTTGATGGCATTTTTATTTATTTTTTTTATTTTTTTTTACTAGTAATGGCGGCGATCAGCGATTTTTTTATTGTGACTGCAACATTGACACATTTTTGGGACCATTGTCATTTATACAGCAATCAGTGCTATAAAAATGCACTGATTCCTGTGTAAATGACACTGGCAGTGAAGGGGTTAACCACTAGGGGGCAGGGAGGGGTTACGTCAGTACTAGGGAGTGTTTTCTAACTGTAGGGGGGATGGGCTAGCTGTGACATGTCGCTGATCTCTCCTCCCGATGACAGGGAACAGAGATCAGTGACTCCGTCACTAGGCAGAACGGGGAGATGCTTGTTTACATCAGCATCTCCCCGTTCATCCTCTCCGTGAGGCAGTCGCGGGTATCCCCACGGTGATCGAGTCTGCGGGACCCGCGACCCGACTCACGGAGCTCCCGGCCGCGGTGGCGCGGCGGGGAATTCAAATGGGACTTACAGGTACGCCCATTTGCCCAGCCGTGCCATTCTGCCGACGTACATCGGCGTGCGCCGGTCGGGAAGTGGTTAAACAAAGTGTCAAACCATCACATAGCTGGTGTCATAACCAATCACATGTGCAGCATCATGGCAGGTGCAGAACAAAAAAGGCTAAGGTGGCAGCTTCCTTGGCTGAAAAGAACAGGATGGCTTAGCTCCACTTTAGTTAGGAGTTTAGAAGCCACCTGAAGTTTCACATTTGCAGCTTGATAACTGCCTCACTTCACACTCTAAGGCCATATTTACACCATACGCGCAGAAAAACGGATGGTAAAAAACACAGATTTCACTTGCAGAGGCATCAGTTTACATTAGTTTTTATGCACATTTCAGTGAATTTTATACAGGTTGCAGATTCCAGAGCAGAAAAAAATCTGCATGTGAGATCAGTGCTGTGGTGTGAATAGGGCACATAGAGAACATGTTTTCTTTGTACCCTTGCAGAACGCATGCAGAAAAACGCTTGTCTCTGCACATGATGTGAACGAGGCCTTGCTTTGTATATAAAGTTAGGCAGTTGACACGCAGCAACTGTCAAGGCTTCAGTTGACTTTCGACAAAGTTCTTTTCAAAACTGTCCCTTGGCTACTAGTTTGACCATGAACACCCTTTTAGTTGCTTAAGAGGTTATCCAACACAATCTAACCTTTTGAACTCCAACATCTTGTGAGGTCAGGGCATTCCTCTCTTCATCTGTTTTCTCTGATCTTGGCTCCACATTTGAAGAGGGTGTTGAGAACCTGTAGAAAAAAAAGTCATAATAAAACATATGTATGATGCCAAACTAGATACCATTAGTGATAATGTCAATCCCTATTTCTTTCACTTATTTATATAGTACCGAGTATTCAGCATTAAACTAACTTCCCCCACTGTAAGCATACATATATGAAGACACTATTGAGGATAAATAAAAAGTGCCTGAGACAAGTTCTACCTCAACTGGTGCTCTTGCTCACAGCAACCCATTTGCTTCTATCTTTTTTTTTTTCCCCACAAAGCTTTGAAAATGAAACTGATCCAAGTTGAGACAAAGTTTCAGCAATGTCCGGTTTCTGTGATGTAAAAAAAAAGGAGACACAGATAAATCATTTCAGAACTTTTTCTACCTTTAATATGACCTATAAACTGGGGAGTAAAAATGAGGTTGCATGAGTGTGCACACCCTTTTATAACTGGGGATGCAGCTGTGTTCAGAATGAGGCAATTACATTCAAACTTATGTTAAATAGGAGTCAGTAAACACCTACCATCATTTAAAGTGCCTCTGATTAACCCCAAATAAAGTTCAGCTGTTCTAGTAGGTCTTTCCTGACATTTTCTTAGTCACATCCTACAGCAAAAGCCATGGTCCACAGAGAGCTTCCAAAGCATCAGAGGGATCTCAATGTTAAAAGGTATCAGTCAGGAGAAGGGTACAAAAGAATTTCCAAGGCATTAGATATACCATGGAACACAGAGAAGACAGCCATCATCAAGTGGAGAAAATATGGCACAACAGTGACATTACCAAGGACTGGACATCCCTCCAAAATTGATGACAAGATGAGAAGAAAACTGGTCAGGGAGGCTGCCAAGATGCCTACAGCAACATTAAAGGAGCTGCAGGAATATTGTCAAGTACTGGCTGTGTAGTGCATGTGACAACAATCTCCCATATTCTTTATATGTCTGGGCTATGGGGTAGAGTGGCAAGATGGAAGCCTTTTCTTACGAAGAAAAGCATCCAAGCCTGGCTAAATTTTGCAAAAACACATCTGAAGACTCCCAAAAGCATGTGGGAAAATGTGTTATGGTCTGATGAAACCAAGGTTGAACTTTTTTGGCCATAATTCCAAAAGATACGTTTGTCACAAAAACAACACTGCACATCACCAAAAGAACACCATACCTACAGTGAAGCATGGTGGTGGCAGCATCATGCTTTGGGGCCGTTTTTCTTCAGTTGGAACCCCTAGGGGCCTTAGTCAAAGTAGAGGGAATTATGAACAGTTCCAAATACCATTCAATATTGGCACAAAACCTTCAGTCTTCTGCTAGAAAGCTGAACATGAAGAGGAAAGTCATCTTTCAGCATGTCAACGACCCAAAGCATACATCCAAATCAACAAAGGAATAGCTTCAACAGAAGATTCAAGTTTTGGAATGGCCAAGCCAGAGCCCAGACCTGAATCCGGTTGAAAATCTGTGGGGTGATCTGAAGAGGTCTGTGCACAAGAGATGCCCACGCAATCTGACAGATTTGAAGTCATTTTGCAAAGAAGAGTGTGCAAATATTGCCAAGTCAAGATGTGCCATGCTGATAGACTCATACCCAAAAAGACTGATGGCTGTAATAAAATCAAAAGGTGCTTCAACAAAGTATTAGTTTAAGGGTGTGCACACTTATGCAACCATATTTTTTTTTATTTTTACTTCCCTCCATCTAAAAGATTTCAGTTTGTTGTACAGTTTAAAAGGTGGAAAAAGGTCTGAAATTTATCTTTGTCTCATTTTTTTACTTCACAGAAACCTGACATTTGAACAGGGGTGTGTAGACTTTTTATATTTACTGTAGATAAGAAGTCGGCCCGTGAACTCAACCCAGGATTACAAACTGCAAATCATCAGTACTATATGCTGTATACCAACAATGAAGAGTACAAAAACTGACCCAATGTTGATTGTGTACAGTCATGTAAAAAATGAAGTATACCTCATGGAAATTGTTGTCTTTTTCGGCAAACATTAGATCATAATTAAGATGGTGTCTACAGATAATGATAATACCGGAATAGAACAAGAAAATAATGCCATTTCATTATTTAACAAAAATATTAATACATGTAATGGTGTACTGCAGAAAATATAGGTACACCCGTGGCATTAAAAGCTGGTATATCCCCCTGTAGTAGAAATTACTTTTTAGGCATTTTGTATAATTACCTACCAATCTCTGAAACTTTGAACACTTCTCCATGCAAAACTTAAGTGATATTAAATCCTCAGTATTTTTAAGCATTTTCAGCAGCTGATTTAATCACTTAGGGCTTATTTACACACTTTGAAGAGGGCATTTGGCGGCATTTCAGAGGGCATTTAGATGGTGAGGAGGTGGCGTTATATTGCCTCCTCACTGTCTTTTTTAACCGCCTAAACCCTTCACCAGCACATTGAATAGGTCACATATGGTGGGCAGTATGCTGAACTAAACCACAGGGATAATTTTTGCAGCACTGAGATCCAAAGCATTGTGGCAATTGTACACCCCCCTCCTATACCTTTGCAGCATAGGAGGAGCGGTAAAAATGTGACTCGAATGCACATTTTTACTGCCTTCCCCACAACCATAAGTGTAAACAAGGCCTCAAATGGTGTGCAGTTTTTTTTTTTATCTTTTAACCCTTGCCTATGTTCCAGGTTAAGCTGGTGCCATTACCACAAGTTTAGGTTTCCTGTTTTAGGGTGGCTCCTTTCTCTTGCAGCATCCCATGGAGCCACCCTTGCATGTAGTGACTAGAGTTGTATCTCCCTACACTGAGCACATCAATAGAAGCACAACCCAGTAGCCTAGGATGGCAAGGCACACTCCTGTGCCCTCCTCCTCCCCTTCCCCTTTCCCTTTCCTTCACACCAAGCTAGGAGACTGGCTGGAGACACCACTGTTCACTATTAACTCTTTCCTGTGAAAACCAGAAGTTCAGGGATGCAGCACTGAGAGCAGGAGGTAGCAGCATTGAAAGTTATAAACTGCAAGTGCTGGGGTAAGAATCTTAAAAAATAGTTTACAGAGAAATGTTTAGTTTATTGTGCTCAACTTGTTAGACTTCATGTACACCGGGACGTTTTTACAACCTCTGCTGAACGATTTAACTTGGCAGTAACCCACGTTTAAAACAGTAGTTTTGACGCGTTTACATGCCGTGTTTAGCAGGGTTTTGCTACGTTTGCGTTTAGAAGCGTTTAAAAAAAAATAAAAAATGTTATTACCGTATTTATCTGCGTATAACACGCACTTTTTTCCCTTTAAAATCAGTCGCAGGTGCGTGTTATACGCCGATCCCATGCGATCCCGAGCTGCACAACTTCAAAATCGCCGACCGCGATTTGAAAATGGCGCCGCCGGCGCCGAAATACACAGAGCCGGTCTTCGGCTCTTTCCGGCGGCTCTCGTTCACTTTCGGCTCCACTCGTAGTCCCGAGCGGAGCTATCCGAACCTACTCAGCTAGGTTCGGATAGCTCCGCTCGGGACTACGAGTGGAGCCGAAAGTGAACGAGAGCCGCCTCTGTGTATTTCGGTACCGGCGGCGCCATTTTCAAATCGCGGTCGGCGATTTTGAAGACAGGGGATCGAAGGCTGCACTGGGCAAGGCTGCACTGGGCAAGGCTGCACTGGACATGGCTGCACTGACATGGCTGCACTGACATGGCTGCACTGACATGGCTGCACTGACATGGCTGCACTGACATGGCTGCACTGACATGGCTGCACTGAGAAGGCTGCAATGATGGGCATTTAAATGTAAGTTTTTTTCCCTTCAACTTCCCTCCTAAAAGTTTTTTTTCCTTAAAATTCCCTCCTAAATTGGGGTGCATGTTATACGCCGATAAATACGGTATTTTTTTACAAAATAGCCAAAAATGAAAAACACCTGTAAATGAAACGCGGCTAAACGAGAGTTCCCGTGTTTAGAAGCTTCTGGCGCTTGAAATGTCTCTAAACTCAACTGCCTAAGCTTCTGAACCCATTTTTTTGCGTTCCAAAAAAAGCCTCTAAACTCAACTGCCTAGAAACAACTGTAAAGGACCCTGTGTACATGTACTGATAAGATAACAGAGGAGAGTTCAGGAGCAGCTGAAAAAAATGCCCAACTGCTTCTAAACGTCCGTTTACCAGCAGCAGTGTACATGAAGCCTTAAACTTGTCAAATACTTTAGCTGCTGACTTAATATAAAGGACACTTACCTGTCCAGGGATCCAGCGATGTCCTCACCCGAACCGATTCTTTGGCTTGCGGCTTCACAGCCAGTTTCCTACTGTGCATACGCTAGCCACGCTGCGCCTTGTGAATGGTCCTGTAGTCTTCTGGGACCTGTGATGTGTCCCAAAAGGCTGCAGGGAAAGGAGGGGGAGTTGAACTTTCGGCTCATACCGCCGCAGCAAACTGAGTTGGAAGTGGGAATGGGAACCTGTTGAGCTTTGACTATGGCAGTCCATAACCCTATATTTATTCTTTATGAGCTACTCCTGTGTTGATTTTAAGGTGCTTGAGACCATTATTGTGTTGTCTTATTTTAGGCTCGACCCAAACAACCATGTCATTCATTTTGTACAAAAAAAAAAAAAAATACATGCACCTTTTTATTTGCAAAATTATGTGCATTTTTTATTTATTTTTTCACTGAACTTAGCCTTTAATATCACTTTATGCTATATCACTAGAACATAAACAGTAAACTTGTTAAAAGTAAAATGAGTGCAGAACATGTTGTTATATATATGTATATACACATACATACACATATACACACATTATTATTTTTTAAAGAGGAAGTAAAGCCTCTTTAAAAAAAAAAAAAAAAATACCCTGCAAGGCAAAGGCATAATGAGCTAGTATGCATAGCATACTAGCTCATTATGAATTACTTACCTGAGATCGAAGCCCCGGCATTGGCCCTCGTTCGCCACCTCCGACGCCGCCATCTATCCCAGAGTGACTTCCGGGTATCGCGGCTCCGGTGCTGTGACTGGCTAGAGTCGTGATGACGTCATTCCTGCGCATGCGCACTGGTGCCGCCACTAATGGCATGATCACCGTTAGAAACGGTATGCTCAATGACATTGGTGCCACTATTCCTGCAAATATCTCCTAAACCTTTTAGGTTTGGGAGATATTTCTTGCACCTACAGGTAAGCCTTAATCTAGGCTTACCTGTAGGTTAAAGTGGTTGTAATGGGTTTACAACCACTTTAAAAAGGTACTTATATAAGGCCGTCAATTTACGCAGCGCTTTATATATACATTGTACATTCACATTGGTCCCTACTCTCAAGGAGCTTACAATCTGAAGTCCCCAAACACATTCATATACTAGGGCCAATTTAGACAGAAGCCAATTAACCTACCAGCATGTCTTTGGAGTGCACACCAGGGCCGGTACAAGGGGTGGGTGGAAGGGGCGGATGCCCTGGGCTGGACCATTTATTGGAGGAAGGGGTGCGCAGCAGAAGTGCTGGTGTACCGGCCGCACTACATAAATAACAATAGTATGTCCTGAATGCGCTCCTGCACTGAGCCTGAGACCAGTCCCGCCCTGCCCCTTACTTCTCACAAGTGAGAGAACGCCTGTCAGCTCCTGCAGTGATTTCTTCCCCCCTCCCTCTCCTCAGTGACTCCAATGTTAATGCGAGTAGCGCTCGCACAGCCAGGCCGCCCATCTGCTCCCCCAATTGAATCGCAGATCGGGTCTCCTGCTTGTCATAATGACTGCAGCAGACCCAACTACTGAAGCCAGCGAGCAGTGTTCCCGACCCCCAGCCCGCCCCTATTTGTATGCTCAGAAAGCTAAAACTCACAGCAAGGAGATGCAGGATGATCTGTGCAGTCACACGCCAATTCTTATCCAATCATGCTACTCCAGCCCCTCCCCTTTCCACTGCCGACAGATTTGGACAACTTTAAAGCGCAGGTCCACCTATCTATCGTTTTTGTTTTTTTTTTAGTTCATTCACAAACTTTTCTTCTCAGCATTACATACTCACATATTGTGTGTAATATGTCCACCTGTGTCAGATTTCGTCGTATTATTCACTGCAGGCGGTTTCCATCTTCATTGTGGGCATTTGAAGCCCACAAGCATTTATTTCCTGGATGTGGTGAATGCTGTGCTCCCAGCATTCACCGCTCGTTCCCGCACATGCTCAGTGGCATCCTGGGAAGCCAGAGACTAGCTCCCAGGAGTCTGGGAGAGGCTAGAAACACGCCTACTCCCACGGGAGGAGAACCAGGAAGTGCAAAGAAGAAAATAAAAATAAAAGGTAATTACGGCGATTTAAATTTTTTTAAATGGCATGTCAGCATCTAGGCAAGGAAGAGAATACATACAGATATTGTTCAAAATTTGGATGGAACCCCACTTTAAGCAGCAGTTCCAGAGGAGGAGGAAGTGGCTAAATAACCCCTCTGCTCCTCTGAGTCACAGTGAGTTTTTTCTCCTTTGCTCCAGGAATAGAAAGCAGCAGCATGGACAGTGATAGGGAGAGGGGCAGCAACAGCATGGATAGTGATAGGGAGAGGGACAGCAGCATGGATAGCGATAGGGACAGCAGCATGGATAGTGATAGGGAGAGGGACAGCAGCATGGATAGTGATAGGGAGAGGGACAGCAGCATGGATAGTGATAGGGAGAGGGACAGCAGCATGGATAGTGATAGGGAGAGGGACAGCAGCATGGATAGTGATAGGGAGAGGGACAGCAGCATGGATAGTGATAGGGAGAGGGGCAGCAGCATGGATAGTGATAGGGAGAGGGGCAGCAGCATGGATAGTGATAGGGAGAGGGACAGCAGCATGGATAGTGATAGGGAGAGGGGCAGCAGCATGGATAGTGATAGGGAGAGGGACAGCAGCATGGATAGTGATAGGGAGAGGGACAGCAGCATGGATAGTGATAGGGAGAGGGGCAGCAGCATGGTAGGTTGGTTGTTTAGTGCAGGCAGCAGAGAGAGAGGGGAACAGGATCCGAGGAAGACATGCTCTTACAGTCTGTTCGTGTTTGTTCATCCTGACTCCAGGCTGTGAAAGATCTTCATCAGAGGGACAAAACACAGACTTGCATTCCTAGCAGAAATCCTGTTTCTTACATTAGATCTCTACCTGGGAGAAAAGAATGCAAGGTCTGTGTGTTCTGTCTCTCTGCTTCACCTTAAAGCCTTAGGGCTCATTCACACTCATTTTGCTTTCTGAAGAGCAATCCACATGCAGATAATCCTTTAGAAAGCACTAGACACCCACAGCTTTTATGCAGCTAACAGGAGTAGCAGTGAGGGGGGGGGGGGTAAAAACTTGGTAAAAACTTGGCTCAACTGCAGGGTTTAACAGCCCCCCTCACCACTTGTGTTAATGAGTACTAACATTGCTGGTGTGGTTCCACAATAAAAATACCACATTACTCTCAACTTTTGTGTGTGTGTGTGTGTGTGTGTGTGTGTGTGTGTGTGTGTGTGTACACACACACACACACACACACACTTATTTAGTTTATTGTAAAAATGATTGGTGCCCCCCAAGTTTTGACTGTGGCATCTTATGTACCCCCCCCCTATATATTGTTCCTAGAGTCACCGCTGCGCCCAACAGGCGATTTCTAGTCCCGGCTGGCGGGACTTCACCGAGAGGCTGGCCGGAAGCAGGATGGAAAACGAGCATGGAGTGCTGCCACCCGCCGGAGCTATTAAAATGGGGAAGAAAAACGTCTAGCCGTTTACAATCACTTTAAGATTTCAGTTCAATGCACAGGGCAATGGATTTCTGGTGGAATTAAAGGGCATTTTTTTGTATATGCAGAAATGCACTTACTCTGACAAAAGAAAATAAATGCAACATCTACACCCATGATTGGCTAACGGCAATATGTTTTTTGTTTTTTTTTTGCGTTTTAGATGAATTTTAAGGTATAAATTAGGCATTTTTTTTTAGTTTTAGATAGAATGGAGAGATTAAAAAACAGTTTTCAGTTTTCTATTGTGGTCTAAAGCTGGTCATACACCATAAAATTTTCTTATTCAATTTTCTTTAGGATTTACCTTCAACTATGTAGTGCAAGGGCTTGCCTGATTGCATAAAAATTGAAAGTGTTTAGGTTTGACCTCCTATTATATGGTTTCTGTAAATCTAAAGGAAAGTTGTATAAGAAAATTGTATAATGTATGGTCAGCCTAAGTCCCCGTTATGGAGATTCCTAATGCCCCGTACACGCGGTCAGACTTTGTTCGGACATTCCGACAACAAAATCCTAGGATTTTTTCCAACAGATGTTGGCTCAAACTTGTCTTGCATACACACGGTCACACAAAGTTGTCGGAAAATCCGATCATTCTGAACGCGGTGACGTAAAACACGTACATCGGGACTATAAACGGGGCAGTGGCCAATAGCTTTCATCTCTTTATTTATTCTGAGCATGCGTGGCACTTTGTCCGTCGGATTTGTGTACACACGATCGGAATTTCCGACAACGGATTTTGTTGTCGGAAACTTTTATATCCTGCTCTCAAACTTTGTGTGTCGGAAAATCCGATTGAAAATGTCCGATGGAGCTCACACACGGTCGGAATTTCCAACAACGCGCTCCGATCGGACATTTTCCATCAGAAAATCCGACCGTGTGTACGGGGCATAACTGTTATCACCAAAAGTTAAAGAAAATCCCAAATTATGAGTGGTTGCCAAAACAGGAATAGAGGTTAATAGGGACACTAATTGTAGTGGCCCCGGTGACTACCTGGGATTTCCCTTACTTTGGAGGGATTTCTTACTGCTTCCTATTGTGACTATGGGACAGGGATGTTAGGGGAAATCTCCTCAATGTGGCACACATAACGAAACAAAATTTAGCAGGGGTTATAACCCGCAACCTTACTCTATTCAAAATGACAAAAAAAAAAAAAAAGTTCTGCCTTCAGTTCTGCTTTAAAATTAACCTGTGGCCACCATGAACAGATGCACTTTACAATCCAACAGCACATATTCTTTTACTCTCCTCCCTTTCAAAAAACCATAACAAAATTGGCATGTGGGTAGAGTAGGAAAAATATAATTTTCTTATCTTTCTTTCTATCTTTCTTTTCTTTTCTTAGTACTGTCACAACGCATCGATACACTTTCTTGCATATCTAGTTGTCTTTCAGCTTTAGAAATAGTAAGGCACACCTTGTCTTTTGAATGAAGGTCATTAGTTTACTCCCCACCTAACAACTATAAGTTTAGAAATGTGTATTAACCCATACATACTTCTTAGTCACGTCTGCAGTTTGATATTGTGATGCCGTTTGTGGTCTTCCCAAATCAATATCTTTATCAGAACCGATTGCTCTAGTCATTCTCTCAACTGTAAAAGTAAGTTTATCTTTACTTGTAGGCGAATCAGGTAAATCCAGTGAAGAGCTCGTATTGGCAAGATAGCGACCGATTCGTCTTTTTGTGATCCCAGGAGCAATGCCACTGCCATCTGCGTTCTTTACCTCACTGCTTGAGTCATCAGTGGAATCAGGAAGAGCTTTAGAATCTTGGTTCTTATTTTCTGATCTCTTCCTTAGAGAGTCAACCTCAGTAGCAGTGGTTTTTAACTGCTCCGTATTGGGTCTGGTTTCTGTAATAGTATCTTTTGGCAACCTTTCAGGTAACAAATTTCTTGAAGAAATCCTATTTCTACCTGTTCTTGTTTCATTGCTGGCATTTTTAGCATTACTAAAATCTCCCACTTTGGATGCCAAATCAGACTGGTCCTCTGTGATGCTACTGTTTAAGGAACTTTTGTTTAAAGGTCTATTTTCCTTAGTTTCTTCAGAGGGACTCTCTTTTTGGTTCCCAAGAACTCCACTTTCAAATAATGAGGTAAGGTCCTCTGAAAGTGGCCTTCTATTCCAAGGTCTCTTGTCTGTTATTTTACTGTCAGATGTTTGGTCACTTACAGAGTCTAGAAACATAGCAGATACTGGACGACGCTTTGGCCTTAACTGAGCTCTAACAGTTAAGCTGTCCATTGAATCAGACAGGAATGGCTTTTCTTTTGCTTTTTCCACAGCCTCCATTTGTTCATCTGTAGCATCTGCTGAGGGTCTTCTGGAGGAGCTAGCATGGATTTTTTCCTGCTGTTGTAAAACATCAGTTTTTTTGGACATCAGTGGAGGTTTTGATGTCACTTTCGGTTCATCAGCCTGTGACAGCAATTTAGATTCTCCGATGTCTGTGGGTGTCCAGCTAGAGCTTGTCTGTTTTCTACTAAAAGCGGAAGAAGAAAATACATCCGACTTATATAATTGGTCCTCTTCAGTGTCTGGTTGATAAGTGGAGGTAAAAATTCTACGACCTCTTTTTTCATGGTCTTCAGTTTTTGTATCAGACAAGGAAATGCTGGTAGAAGTTTGAAATGGCACATCACTTTCTGACTTCATATCTGCAGACATTCCCACAATCCTTCGGGTTTCAGGAGGTTTTTCCCTTGTAAATGGCTTTGGTGAAAGTCTTGGCTTCAATCCTACGTTGAACATGTTCACTGATTTGGAGGTAACTCTTGCAGTCTCTTCAAAAATAAGAGAACTAGAAATGGACTCACTGGACTTATTGCTTGCGTCTGATAGAGGACTAACATATGACCTGGTAGATTTCCCCTCATTTACAATATCACTCCTTGCATTCCTCGTTGTTAGCTCTACCCGTGTAGCCATGACATTCGTTAGTTATGATGCCATTTGTAAGGTTTTCTAAGCAATGGAGTGACCCAGTCCGTAGCTCTAAAAACAAAAAAACAAAAACAGAAATAAATTAACCGGCTGTACACTTATTATTGTTAGCGTAACTCCAAACTGGAGATGTTAAATATAGTTTTTACACTCATGGATAGGATTATTTACATTAAAAATGAATCCCAGAGAGATACCTAGACACACCATTAAATACATAAACAGGAGTCATTTTACCTGCCAAATGATTTGTCATTTTGTCCAACCAGTGCTGTTAAAGCAACATTAAACCCAAATGCAATGATTTATTATATTGTAGCTTAACAATTCATAGAAGGTAGAAGCATTTGTTTCTTTTTTAGGCTTTTTTGCCTTTATTTTCATCTGGTGATCTGGCCATGAAAGTCTGTTTTTCAAAAGAACATCCTCTTTTGCAATGATCAACTTTTAGTTATTCATATAAAATCTTTAGTGCAAAAGGGAAACAAATGGTCGCTGTAACTGCTTGTGTAACTGGCAGTGTGAGCTGAAGTTTGGCTTCAATTTGTTAGTGTATCTAAATCTGCTAGTACATCTAACACTACCCTCCCCCAGGCTGACAATGCTGCTCTCAGAAAATCCCCCTGTGCTCCTTCGTTCAGAATGGGGGGCACTCTAATACAGTAGGTGTTTTACTGGCCACATCACCAGGTGAAGACAGAGGGGAAAACCCCCAAGAAAGTAAACAAATGCAGCCACTACATCTAATGATTGGTAAGCTGTAATATATTACATGTTCAGTTTTCAGTTAAATACTGCTTTAAGCAATACAACTTGGTCACCTCTTATGCTCTCAGTGATGGGACAGAGAAAGAGCGGCAGCAGACTGTTAGGTCGTGTCACTTGTCTCTGTCAGATTGTTCATTGAAAGCACATGGGCATGCAACAGAACCTGACTGGCTCAGAGTGCTGCCTCTCCCTCTACCAGCAAAATATTTAAATACTTAACTATCCTGCTACCCATTTTTTGGATCTTTGCGCTATTCAGGAGCTACTACCTCTGGCAGAATCTTAACATTTAACACTCGCTGTATATACAGTAGTGGAAATAATTATTTGATCCCCTACAGATTTTGTAAGGTTGTCCAAATTACAAAGAATTGAAGGGTCTAGAATTTTTATCATAAGTGTATTATAAATGATAGAGACATAATATCAACCAAAAATCCAGAACAAACATGATACAAATGTCATAAATCAAGTTGCATTTCAGTGAGTAAAATATTGATAAAAATTTGATCCCCTACCAACCAACAAGAACTCTCTCTCTTACAGACTGGCTACAGTAGGAAGGTTAAGAAGGTTAAGAAGGTGCTCCTAAGGACAACTTGTTATTAGAGGGTGACCGATATGGGTTTTTCTTTTGCAAGTCGCGCTGAAGTTATATCGGCTTTTTTTATCAGCACAATCGGCCGATGCCGACTAAGTAAAAAACACCAAATATCGGCCGATATATCGGTCGACCTCTACTTGTTATGTGTATAAAAGACACCTTTCCACAATCTTTCTTCCATGCAAACCTCACCATCAATGGCAAGACCAAAGAAATGTCAAATGACGTCAGATTGTAGACCTGCACAAGATTGGAATGGGCTACAAGACCATCAGGAAGAAGCTTGGTGAGAAGCAGACAACTGTTGGGAGAGACTATTCGCAAATGGAAGAAATAAAAAAAAAAAACTATCTATCGCCCTCGGTCTGGAGCTACATGCAAAATTTCGCCTCATGGGGTAAGGAAGCTCATGAGAAAAGTGAGGGATCAGCCCAGAACTACATGGGAGAAGCTTGTGAATATTCTCAAGGCAGTTGGGACCATAGTCACCAAACCATTGGTGACACAATACTCTGCCAGGATTGACCCGCAAGGTCCCCCTCCTCAAGAAGGTACATGTACAGGCATGTCTGAAGTTTGCCAATAAACATCTAAATGATTCAGCGAAGGATTGGTAGAAAGTGACGTGATCAAAAGAGACCAACATTTAGCTCTTTGGCATTAACTCGACTTGCCGTGTTTGGAGGAAAACAAATGCTGACTATGATCCGAAGAACGCTATGCCTACAGTCAAGCATAGAAGTGTAAACATTATGCTTTGGAATGGTTTCTCTGCTAATGGTACAGGCAGACTTTGCCGAATTGAGGGGCCAATGGACAGGACCACGTATTGTAAAACATTGGATGAGAACCTTATTCCTTCAGCCATAGCAGTAAAGATGGGTCGTGGGTGGGTCTTCCAGCATGACAATAACCCAAAACATACCACCAAGGCAACAAAAGAGTGGCTCAAGAAGAAGCACATTAAGGCCATGGAGTAGCCTAGCCAGCCTCCAGACCTTAATCCTATAGTAAATGTATGGAGGGATGTGAAACTTCAAGTTGCCAAGAGATAGCCAAGAAACCTTAGAGATTTAGAGAAGATCTGTAAAAGGAGAGTGGACCAAAATGCGCTACTGAGATGTGCGCAAACCTGGTAACCAACTACAGGAAACGTCTTATCTGCAGGGGATCAAATAATTAATTTTCCCCACTGTGTATACATACATATATACTTTAGTTTAAGGGGCAGTACTTTTTTTTACCAGCCTTTACATAATTCCCCACATTGCCAAACTAGAATGATTCTATGGCAATAGGTAGTTTTCTTCCTGTCCATAACAAGCAACAGTTATTAGTATCCAGAAACAGAACTGTTTGGAGACAAGTCACTGCATATATGTACTGTATGTATAGGAAAACGACATACTAAACAGCAAGTTTGCATTTTCCCAGCTGGGTACAACACATTTTTAAACACAATCTCCATTTTGGAAAATGTGGGAAAGACTTAGAGCCTTTATTAGATTTTCATTACTTTCTGTGTCCTGTTGTGGAGAACTCCCCTCACATCAGGACAGGAAGGACACACTTTTTTTTTAGTACAGTGAGGAAGGGTCAGGATGTCTGAAAGTGTTTTAATTGCTGTCTATGCTTTCTTGTCCTGGTGACAACCACATTCACCATTTCTTATACAGGCATCACAGGGACAAGAATTGAAGGCACAATTTCCCTAATTGGGCAACCTGACAGAAATGTTAACGCTTTTGCATTCCATCCCAAAAAGTGGCAGGAGTTAGGCCATAAAGATTCATAGAAGTATATGTAAATTTTGAGATTTAAACCTTTGTATTTGGCTTTACATCAAAGAAGCAACTGCACAAAAACCAAGAAAACTAGGATTACCACACACAGTTACATTATAATATTATAATACCCCGGGCATTTAATATCTACTTTTATTAAGGATATTTTCTTGGCAGCCATTTTAACAAGTTATCCATGTAAATGTTACAACAAACTATTAAGCTAGTTAATAGAAGATAAATACCATGCAATTCGTGCAGGAATAACTTGGCCAACGAGAAATAATGTCTATGTAATAGTATAATAAACATGGGTAGCTACTAAAATCAAGGTGTGACCTCTGTCATGAGGAGTGGTTTGCAAGTGGCACGGTCTGGTCTCTTAGACACTGGTGCCTTGCTCACACTTGTCAGCATCCTGTTACGCAGCAGGATGCCAAACAGTGGAGCAGGGGCCAGAGATGGAAAGGTGAAATCTAGGTTGGGAGATGCAGATAGCATCACTGGTATCACAGCCTAGCTTCTGTTGATGATGTCATGACGACGTCACCACTGCCCCGACAGAACAACAGAGAGGTGGTGAGGTAACCTGTCATCCAACACATAAGATGAGTCTGAGGTGTCTGCTCCCAAATGCAGGAAATAGGTGCCTCCATGATTATAAAAGGCAACCTATTTTGACAAAACAAGGGTTTATGAAGAGTAATAAAGTAAAGGGCAAAAAGGCATTCAGCTAATACACTTTTCAGAAAAACCTGTGCCTGTATATGACCTTTAAATACCTTGAACTGGACTGACCGATTCATGAGTTCTACATTAACCGCTCGCCCCATGTAGGAGTAAGGCGGCAGAGCGGTCCTCCTGCGCTAGATCTAGTACGTGATCCAGCACTTCAGGGTATGGGGAGCGCACGCTGGCTGTGCTGTGACAGCACAAGCCGATTAGCAGGTGTCGGCCAATAATTGACTGATGGTACCTGCTGATCGGCGAAGAGGATGACAGGACAGGGCTCTGTGAATGTAATCCATACAGAGCTCTGTCCTGTCAGTGGGAATGTGTCGGTTTTGTTTCCCTGCAAAGCAGGTAATACCCCGTTTCCCCGAAAATAAGACCTAGCGTGAATGTCAGTGATGGCTGCAATATAAGCCCTACCCTCCTTGTAGGTCTTATTTTCAGGGTAGGGTTTATTTTCGGGGAAACAGGGTAGGGCTTATTTGGGGGGTAGGGCTTATATTGCAGCCATCACCGACAATCGCGCTAGGTCTTATTTTCGGGGAAACGGGGTAAAAACCTGCACATCCCTTAGTAAAAAAACAGCACACAGTGAATGCACCAAGCACTGTTAGGCACATATTTAGATGTGAACTAGATGTTAACCTCTTCCCAGCCAGTATATTTTTAGCACTGATCACTGTATTAGTGTTACCGATTGTCAGTTGGTGCCAGATTGCCCATGATTCTATCGAAGTCCCGCTATAAGTCGCTGATCGCTGCCATTAGTAGTATGGAAAAAAAAATGCTTATTGGGATTTTTTTTACCAAAAATATATAGCAGAATACATATTGGCTTAAATTTATGAAGAAATTAGATTTAATCTTTTTTTATTATTGGATACGTTTACAGCTGAAAATAAAAAAAAAATAGGTTTTTCAAAATTTGTTATCTTTTTTCATTTATATTGTAAAAAAATAAAAACCCAGTGGTGATTAAATACCACCAAAAGAAAGCTCTATTTGTGTTAGAAAAATATAAAAAGGTAATTTGTGTACAGCGTTGCATTTCCATGCAATTGTCAGTTAAAGTAACGTAGTGCCAAAAAGGAAAAAATGGCCTGGTCATGAAGGGGGTAAATCTTCCGGAGGTCAAGTGGTTAAGGGCCCATGCACATTAGAATGCCGTGCAGGAAACCAACATTTCTGCCTGCACGAATTATATGGAACAAAAGTATCATGTGATCTGGTTGCAGTGCGTTTCCAAAAGTAGTCAAAGTGAATGGGCTGAAATCGTACTGCACATAACTGCATGCGAACTGCACAGGAAAACGCAGCTGTTCCTATGCGATGCACATGCAGTTCCTAGTGTAAATGGTCCCTAAAAACAGACAAAGGGCTTAAAAGCAAGTTTTTTTTTGTTCATGTCTCTGAACAATCTCTGATCAGAGGTAGTAGAACATGTGTGTACTACAAGATAATGCATTGCCAGTCACCAAGGTCCAGCTTTCCTCTAATCAATACACAGCATTTTGTAGCCATGATCTCATGGACCAAAAGAGGAAAAAGAAGCTAGAATATTTCACATGCACATAATAAGGGTGATTGATTTTCTCTAAAACAAGGAAGAAAATCAATCAATCAATCAATCATACGTAATATAGCCCTAATGTCGAAAGTCAAACTAAAGGAAGTGGATATTCCTATGGTAAAAAGGATTCATCAAGGAGGATATGAACATTTCTCACGTAACATAAGCCAATTACACAGAAAAAAAAACAAACAAAAAAAAAACAAAACAACAAAGGTCATTTTGTCAGCTGCATACAATTTGCATTCCTGATAATAGAGGTTACTCCTAGAACACCTGGAAATATGCAATGATGTGTGCATACTTTGGAAAATATATTTGTCAAGTCAGATTCACATTTATGCATGGGGTCAATGCACAGTGCAGCCACCAAATCTAAGAACTGCTAAACTGCAATACAGGCAGTCCCCGAGTTACGAACAACTCCTACTTAAGAACGGTCTCAAATGTGCTCCACGCTGGTCCTGGATACCTCCGGACACATCCCATACTGCAGTACTACATGTACTGCATGGCCAGAAGAGCCCCAGATAACATAACCAGCGCCCGGACCATCCCACATCCATGCACAGGCGGACGTTACACTTACGAACGCAGTGTTCCAACCGGAAGTTACACTTACAAATGCAGTGTTGCGAGTTACGAACAAACCTACTGTCCCTATTGTGTTCGTAACTCGGGGACTTCCTGTACAGCATATCATATTTTTGTGTTTAGACACTAAAGCTGGCCATATATGGATAAAAATGTGGCCGTTCCCTGCTGATCCTTTTCACATTTTCCCCACTTGATCGGTGCGGCAGGCTTTAGTCTGCAGTGCTGATCAGTGTATTCTGCAGTGCTGATCAGTGTATCCAGTTGGTGGGGAAGTCTCCCCGCTGTCAGAATACAATAACTCTGCTGGTTGAAGCAAAAAAACTGACTAACGTTTGGGCTGCTTAAAGTGGTTGTAAAGCCTAAACATTTTTGCATCCATTCCTTGCATTAAAAGCAATACTCCGGGCAAAAAAAATTTCCATGTTCTCGTTGCTGATCTCCTACCTTCACCAACTATGTCAGCCATGTTCTTCTAAGCTCTGTAGTTCCTCTGCAATACCCTGCTAAAAACAGTTATTGCCTGGTGATTCCCCGTTTATAAGACCGCTGGCTGCTATCCCTCCAGTAACTTCAGCCAGCGGTCTGACACGCCCCCTTGTAGTTCTTTGAAAGCGAGCAGGAAGTTCTATTTCAGCGTGGTTCGCTGTAGTGGGCGGAGGGGTCTCACAGCCCCTGATCTGTGCCACCCATAGAGGTGGTGTCCTCCTCCTCTCTGCCAGCACTGCCCGCCATCTGTCTCCAGTGTGGGGAGAGTTACAGATCATTGGGGTGACAGAGCGCATTTCAGGCTGACAGGTCTGTAAGTGAGAACACCGCTCCTGGTACAGCCCTGCCTCCCCGCACAATGGAATAGTGTGATCTGCGCTGTCCATCACAATTCCGGTGCAGGGAGGTGGGGCTGTATGAGGAGCGATGTTCTCACATATTGACCTATCAGCCCGAGATGCTCTCGGTCATCACGATGATCTGTAATTATCCCCGCTCTACAATGATGGGCACTGATAAGGCACTGGTGACACCGCATTGGTGTCACCGCACTGTTGGGCACTGATAAGGCACTGGTGTCACCGCACTGTTGGGCACTGATAAGGCACTGGTGTCACCGCACTGTTGGGCACTGATAAGGCACTGGTGTCACCACACTGATAATCGGCAATGGGGGTGGTCCCCGACATGCGGCACCGGGGGTGGACATTGACACATTGCACTGGTTTGCATTTATATTAAAATGCTCTCTATTTATAAGGCTGTAACCTATCATACTGTGTGTTATGTATGGCTTGCTGGCTGCAGAATGAGGGGTGTGATTTATGTTGAAGTGGGTGAGTTCCTGTGTTTCCTCTCTCTTGTGGTGGCTAATTTTGGCTTAAATGCCGATACAAGGATCACTCCTTCCTCCGGATTAAAGTGCAGATCAAAAGCCACTGCTTCCTCCTGTCTATCAGCAGGCTCCTTGTATATAACACATGTAGAAGACAATAGAAGCTTGCAATAGTGTGATGATGTTTAAAACAGGTTTATTGCAACTTAAAATCCACATAGATTTACACTCACATTTTACATAATAAAAACACGCCTTGGTATGCTTATAGACAAAGGGGTGATAACATCACCTGGAGACGGAATCTGCAGCCCCGGATCCCAGTGTTCACCCCGTCCTAAGTCTGTGCTGCTTACTTCCTCGTCAGCCGATTAAGCGCCTCCAGCAGTTTACCCTTGTATCACAGGATACTACATTATTAAGGAGCTTTGTGCAATACATGGAGCACAAGCACTTTTTTATTATTATTGTTTTTGGACATTTTATTAATTACCGGTCTTTTCTTTTAAACAGTCGATCAGCGATTTTTTAAAAAAAAAATGTGTTCCCTATGTGTGCTTTCTAACTGTATGGGGGATGTTGACACTAGACAAAAAGAGAGAGATCGCTGTTCCTAAATAGTAGGAATCGCAGATATCTCTCTTCCTCTGTGAGGCACGCGCTGCCATGTACAGGTACGATGTTTCGCGCAGCCGGGCTGCCCATTAACTGTGGCAGGGCGGCCCTGCTGCGTGAAACAACGTACCGGTACATGGCAGCGCGTGCCTCACAGAGAAAGAGAGAGATCTGTGATTCCTACTATTTAGGAACAGCGATCTCTTTCTTTATCTAGTGTCAGCATCCCCCACACAGTTAGAAAGCACACATAGGGAACACATTTGAAAAAAACAAAAAATAGTTGATCGACTGTTTAAAAAAAAAAAAAGATTGGTAATTAATAAAATGTCCAAAAACAATAATAATAATAATAATAATAATAATAATAAAAAGTGCTTGTGGTATGCGCTCCCATTAGACGAAGTCATTACAGATCCACACCAATGTACCAGGAGAAAACCCTTGCGACATCCCATGCTCGAGGGGACATACCACACCCTCTCACTAACCCTCTTCCTTCATCTCTCTCTCCCCCCCACCCCTCTCGACCCCCTCTAGCTCACACCCCCATTACTTTTCCTACATTCCAACCCTGACTGCTCTCTTCACCCTTTCCTACTCTTCCTACTATTCGGGAACCCCCCTTTTTACTAATAAGAGAAAATGAAGGGACGGGATACACATCTTGATATAAATAAACACAGAAGACAACTTCACTACCAAATACCAAACCCTTCTGATAATGGTTTATAATGTGACATCAGGCGGAAGTAATCTAGGAGTTGTACCCAATATGTCAGAAGTTGCTATAAGTAATATTGATCTATATTCTGTATTATGTGTTATCTTGTAAAATGTAGGCCCGTGTGGCCCTGTTCCGGTTATAAATAAAAAATTAAAAAAAAAAAAAAAGTGCTTGTGCTCCATGTATTGCACAAAGCTCCTTAATAATGTAGTATCCTGTGATACAAGGGTAAAGTGCTGGAGGCGCTTGATCGGCTGACGAGGAAGTAAGCAAGGACTCTTGCAGCACAGACTTAGGACGGGGTGAACACTGAGATCCGGGGCTGCAGATTCCGCCTCCAGGTGATATTATCACCCCTTTGTCTATAAGCATAGAGAAAATTGAGTACTGTCCGTAATACTTTTTTTATTTGCACTAACATACAATTTTTCAGGACAAGCTTTCAGGGTATGTCCCCTTCTTCAAGGTCCAAGCAGTAATGATTCACATTTTTAAAGCAGAATGTTAAAGAAGAAGAAAAAAAAAAAAGAAAAACAAACACATACAAATCAATGGTAATAAAGATAGCAATCTATAAGCATACCAAGGCGTGTTTTTATTATGTAAAATGTGAGTGTAAATCTATGTGGATTTTAAGTTGCAATAAACCTGTTTTAAACGTCATCACACTATTGCAAGCTTCTATTGTCTTCTACATGTGTTATATACAAGGAGCCTGCTGATAGACAGGAGGAAGCAGTGGCTTTTGATCTGCACTTTAATCAGGAGGAAGGAGTGATCCTTGTATCGGCATTTAAGCCAAAATAAGCCACCACAAGAGAGAGGAAACACAGGAGGGTCTTTTCAAATTGATAATATTTATCACAGGCTTTTATATAAAGCCCTTAAGGTGAGGGTACATCTGGTGGAGGGTGTGTGCAAACTGCATGAAGATATCATCACGTTTTATGGTTTCATAATGGATTTTTGAAACGTTATCTTTAAGGATTTTTGTGGAATACACGGAGTACGTGCACTTTATTTATATATATATATTTTTGGACACTTTACCCTTTTATCACAGGATACTGTATCACTAAGGATCTTTGTGCAATACACGGAGCATGAGCACTTTATTATATTATATTATTGTTTTTGGACATTTATTAATTACCTTTGTATTACAGGATATATTTTCTGGTTATTTATGGCATTTGTGCTACACATGTATATTAGTTGTATAGCTATTTAAGCGCCGCGCATTTGATAGATCAGTTTGCATTGTCACATCTGGGGAAGTATGGGAAGTGTTGGCAGCTGTTTTTTAGTTTATTTTTATTATTTATTTTATTTTTATGTATATTTTTAATTTTTGATTTTCACTTTAGGGGAGTAGTTTGGCAGTTCACTAGGTTTTACCCACTAGTAAAAAAAGTCCCTAAATCTATCTCCTAGTTTGTAGACGCAATAAAACTTTTGCGAAAACCAATCAATATACGCCAATTGGGATATTTTTTATCAACAATATGTAGCAGAATACAAATTGGCCTAAATTGATGAAGAAATTTGATTTTTTTTTACATATTTTTATTGGATAGGTTTCATAGCAGAAAGTAAAAAATATTGGAGTTTTTTTTTTTTTTCAAAATTGTTGCTCTTTTTTTGTTTAAAGCGCAAATAAACAGGAGGTGATCAAATACCACCAAAAGAAAGCTCTATTTGTGGGAAAAAAAAAAACATCAATTTTATTTGGGTACAGCGCCGCACAACCGCGCAAATGTCAGTTAAAGTAACGCAGTGCCATATCGCAAAAAAATGGCCTGGTCATTAAGGGGTTAAATCCTTCCGGGGCTGAAGTGGTTAAAATCCTAAAACAACTCTGGTATTGCAGTACATCACATCCTGATGCGACATCATTCCCTGAAAGTCAATGTTCACCACCCAGGGAGGAGGGAAAGTTTTCTGGAGGGTTAGCAGCCTTGTGATTACAGCTAACAAATGAATAAAAAAGGGTATTATACAGCAATTCTTTTGGATATTGTCTCAAGAAACTGACAAAGCAATACTAGCAATGTTATTGGGAAGTTTGCTGCCCTTATATCTACTTTAACAATTCTAAATGTTCCCTACAACATAGCAAATCTTCATTTCTTGAGTTCAGCCAGAAAATATTTTGAACTCCCATTAGTACTGCCCAGATGGAGCTTAGAACCTAAGGCAGACCATACACAGAGTAAATTTCTTTCCTGCAACTACAGGTTGCAGGAAAGGAGTTCAAACGATTCCCCCATTAAAGTGGTTGTACACCCTGTACGGTCGACCACTTTTACCTACAGGTAAACCTATATTAAGGCTTACCTGTAGGTGCTTGAAATATCTCCTAAACCTCCACGGTTTAGGAGATATTTACATAAAAGGCGATTGCCGATGACTACGGTGCATGCGCACTAATAGGGGTCATGCCGTGACTGGCGGCTCCCGCGCGCAAGCGCGAGAGTGTTGTCACCCGACTCCGGCCAGTCACAGAGCCGGAGTTTGTGGCTCCGGAAGGAAGAGGGGTTGATGATGGTCGCTCGCTGCTAGTGGGCACAGCAGTGACATCGCAAGCTTCGGTTTCAGGTAAGTGACACATAATGGGTTACTATGCGATGCATAGTAGCCCATTATGCTTTACCTTTGCAGGGTTTACTTCCTCTTTAAGCAGTGTTGACAGGGGAATCAGTAATTATCTTCTCCCGCCAGGGGAGCGGGGGAATCCATTTCCGCCAGGAGAAGACAGGGATTATCGCTAGCGGCTATAGCAGCTGCTAGCAATAATTGCAAGAGAATCTGGCAGGCTGGTTATACCCAAGGTGATTGATCGACCAACTTGGTACATTCAGCCTGGCGAGCCTGCCCATTAACGGTTTGAATCTCAGCTGGTTCCTGCTGAACCGGCCGAGATTCGAACTGTGTATGGCTGGCCTCAGTCATGCAAATACACAGCACATTTTGGGGAACAATTTGGTTGTCAATTTACTTACCTAAAAGCTTTTCTGCTGCTAAAAAAAAACAAAGATCTAAAACAAGAACACGAAGAGAACATGCAAGATCTCTAAAGATAAAACTTAATGTCAATCATACATTAGCATAAGCATTCTGCATTGCCCTATCTTTACAACTTTTTAAGCAAGGTATGCCGTGAGAACATCAACCTGAGTGTCTATAAAGATTTGTGGAAGTGATCACAGCAGGTGAACTTTAGATTCTGACACTAGGTGTGGGTGTGTGGGGCTGAGGCTTAATTACTTACTGAAGGCACAATTCTGCTGAATAGTTTACATATAAAGCAAGCTATGAGCCTCAACTGGTTAGATAAGATGTTTCTTCTTCATGAGGCATAAGAGTGCACCATACACACCCAAAGAACAGTAGTGTCAATGAAGGATTTTTTTTTTAAACGCACAATATATATATACGCATATAGAACCGGGGTGTGACAATAGTCTCCTGCATGGCCTAGTAGTAGAGACATTCAGCATTCCAAGTGATCAATATATAGAAAATAAATCATAGAAGTACTGGTAAATGAGGATGCTTGATGGATAAATTGCTGGTATATACAGTGGGGACGGAAAGTATTCAGACCCCCTTAAATTTTTCACTCTTTGTTATATTGCAGCCATTTGCTAAAATCATTTAAGTTCATTTTTTTCCTCATTAATGTACACACAGCACCCCATATTGACAGAAAAACACAGAAATATTGACATTTTTGCAGATTTATTTAAAAAGAAAAACTGAAATATCACATGGTCCTAAGTATTCAGACCCTTTGCACAGTATTTAGTAGAAGCACCCTTTTGATCTAATACAGCCATGAGTCTTTTTGGGAAAGATGCAACAAGTTTTTCACACCTGGATTTGGGGATCCTCTGCCATTCCTCCTTGCGGATCCTCTCCAGTTCTGTCAGGTTGGATGGTAAACGTTGGTGGACAGCCATTTTTAGGTCTCTCCAGAGATGCTCAATTGGGTTTAAGTCAGGGCTCTGGCTGGGCCATTCAAGAACAGTCACAGAGTTGTTGTGAAGCCACTCCTTCGTTATTTAAGCTGTGTGCTTAGGGTCATTGTCTTGTTGGAAGGTAAACCTTCAGCCCAGTCAAAGGTTCTGAGTAGAGGTCGACCGATATATCGGCCGATATTTGGCTCTTTTTACTTAATCGGCATCGGCCGATTGTGCTGATAAAAAAAGCCGATTATACCTTCAGCAGGACTTGCAAATGACTTCTGTAATAGTCAATGCAAGTTGTCTGAAGTTTTCTTCTCTCCTCCTCTGGGCAGCCTGCCAAGTCTGATAAGAAGATACATTTGTATCTCTTTCAGGTTCTTTTATCAATAGACTAAACTCTGTGGAGAAGTTCTCAGTTTAACCATTTAAAGACTAAATCTTTTCTGACACTTGTTGCTTACAAGTAAAAATCCTGTATTTTCTGCTAGAAAATCACTTGGAACCCCCAAACATTATATATATTTTTTCTAGCAGAGACCCTAGGGAATAAAATAGCGGTTGTTGCAATATTTTATGTCACACGGTATTTGCGCAGCGGTCTTTCAAACGCAATTAAAAAAAAAAAAATACACTAATGAAATAAAAAATAAAAAAAGCAGTAAAGTTAGCCGATTTTTTTTCGTCCAAAAGTATTGATTACCTGTTTTTGTGTATTAAATATTTAAGATATAGTTATTTTTTTTTAATTTAAATTATACATACAAGTGAAATGATTGGAGGTTTGTTTTGTTAAATGTTTAAATATAAACAATTTTCTGTATCACTTATTACTTAAGGCTGCTTTCACACTGGAGCGGGCAGGCGTTGACGGTAAAACGCTGTTAGTTTTAGCGGCGATTTACCGTCATTTTAGCGGCGCTATTCGGCTGCTAGCGGGGTGCTTATAACCCAGCTAGGGGCCGAAGAAGGGATTAAATGCGCCCCTGAAGCGCTGCTGCCAAAACGCTTTGCAGGCGCTTCGGCAGCGGTGCGCATTCATTTCAATGGGCAGGAGTGGTGGAGCAGCGGTATACACCGCTCCAAAGATGCTGCTTGCAGGACTTTTTTTTAACATCCTGCCAGCGCATCGCCCCAGTGTAAAAGGGGTCTAACTGTTAGATTTTATGAGATGAAGGAAAAAAAAAAAAAAAAGAAATCGGCCTAATATATCGGCCCAAAAAAAAAAAAATCGGCATCATATATCGGCCATCGGCCACCGCGATTTCTAAATATCGGCTTTGGCATCGGCCAGAGAAAAACCCATATCGGTCGACCTCTAGTTCTGAGCACTCTGGAGAAGGTTTTCATCCAGGATATCCCTGTACTTGGCCGCATTCATCTTACCCTCGATTGCAACCAGTCGCCCTGTTCCTGCAGCTGAAAAACACCACCACAGCATGATGCTGCCACCACCATGCTTCACTGTTGGGACTGTATTGGACAGGTGATGAGCAGTGCCTGGTTTTCAGACCAGAGAATCTTATTTATCACCATCTTGGAGTCCTTCAGGTGTTTTTTAGCAAACTCCATGCGGGCTTTCATGTGTCTTGCACTGAGGAGAGGCTTCCGTCAGGCCACTCTGCCATAAAGCCCCGACTGGTGGAGGGCTGCAGTGATGGTTGACTTTCTACAACTTTCTCCCATCTCCCGACTGCATCTCTGGAGCTCAGCCACAGTGATCTTTGGGTTCTTCTTTACCTCTCTCACCAAGGATCTTCTCCCCTGATAGCTCAGTTTGGCCGGACGGCCAGCTCTAGGAAGGGTTCTGGTCATCCCAAACGTCTTCCATTTAAAGGATTATGGAGGCCACTGTGCTCTTAGGAACCTTAAGTGCAGCAGAATTTTTTTTGTAACCTAAGCCAGATCTGTGCCTTGCCACAATTCTGTCTCTGAGCTCTTCAGGCAGTTCCTTTGTCCTCATGATTCTCATTTGCTCTGACATGCACTGTGAGCTGTAAGGTCTTATATAGACAGGTGTGTGGCTTTCCTAATCAAGCCCAATCAGTATAATCAAACACAGCTGGACTCAAATGAAGGTGTAGAACCATCTCAAGGATGATCAGAAGAAATGGACAGCACCTGAGTTAAATATATGAGTGTAACAGCAAAGGGTCTGAATACTTAGGACCATATGATATTTCAGTTTTTCTTTTTTAATAAATCTGCAAAAGTGTCAACAATTCTGTGTTTTTCTGTCAATATGGGGTGCTGTGTGTATATTAATGAGGAAAAAAAATGATTTTAGCAAATGGCTGCAATAATGAAAAATGTAAGGGGGTCTGAATACTTTCCGTCCCCACAAGTCTGAATCAGATTTCAAAAATTGTGTACACACAATACAAAAATCAAATGATTATGCCTTGTATGCAATTTTTCTTCCCATTTTCTCATAGTTTGTAACCAGCTTTACTCTGGTGTTTTGTACATAGGTTAACCACTTAGCAACCGCACTATAGCAGTTTTACTGATCTTGAGCTTCCAGGTAGGGGGCAGGAATGCATGCCGGCGGTGGCTCTCTCCTGCTGCGATTGCACAAAGCAGGAGCCAATCGGCGGGTACCGTGGACCCAATATCTGCCGGCACCCGACGATCATCAGAGAGGCAAAACTGCAATCTGCTTATGTAAACAAGGCAGATTGCTGTTCTGACAAGAGGGAAAGCGTGGATCCTGTGTCTCTGTAAAAGCAAGGACCAGGATCCATGTCTTCCCCTAGTAAAAGCATCTCCCACAGTTTAGTAAAACACTGGCTAGGCACATCGTTAACCATTTGATCGCCACTGATGTTAACCTCTTCCAGCCAGGGTCATTAGTACAGTGGCCATGCATATTTTTTAGCACTGATCACTGTATTAGTGTCACTGGTTCCCAGAAAGTGATAGTGTCAGAATGTCAGCTGCAATATCGCAGTCCCGCTATAAGTCGCTGATCGCTGCCATTACTAATAAAAAAAAAAAATTATATCCCATAGTTATAGTTATAGTTATCCCAAACCAATCAATTTGCACTTATTGTTTTTTTTTTACCAAAAATATGTAACAGAATACATATTGACCTAAAGCCTGAGGGCTTTCACACTGGAGCGATGTGCTGGCAGGGTGTCAGAAAAAGTCCTGCCAACAGCTTCTTTGAACTCACCGCTCCTCCACCGCTGCGCCCCATTAAAATCAATGGGGCAGCGCTGCGATACCAATGGCAAAATGCCGTTTCGGTGGCGCTTTGCGGGCGGATTTAACCCCTTTTCAGCCGCTAGTGGGGGGTTAAAACCTCCCCACTAGTGGCCGAATAGTGCCACTAAAACGACGGTAAGAGCCCTTTCACACCGAGCCTCCCCGGGCGTCAGCAGTAAAGCGGTGCTATTTGTAGTGCCGTCTTAGCGGCGCTATCTGCCCACTAGCGGGGCGGTTTTAACCCTGCTGCTAATGGCCAAAAAGGGGTTAAATCCACCCGCAAAACAGCGCCGGAGCAGCATTTTGCCGGCGGTATCGCAGCGCTGCCCCCATTGATTTCAATGGGGAGCAGCGGTGGAGGAGCAGTGAGTTCACCGCTCCAAAGAAGCTGCTGGCAGGACTTTTTCTGATGCCCTGCCAGCGCACCGCTCCAGTGTGAAAGCCCTCGGGCTTTCACACTGGAGTGCATGGAGCAGCTGTTTTAGGGCGTTTTGCAGGCGCTATTTTTAACGCTATAGCACCCGCAAAATGCTCCAGTATGAAAGGGGTCTAAAGCGATGCTAAAAATAGCGCCGCGTTACCGCTGACGCCCAGGCGTCAGCAGTGTGAAAGGGGTGTTAAAGTAAAGAAGTGCCTTATCTCAAAAAAATGGCCTGGTCATGAAGGGGGGTAAATCTCCTGGAGGTCAAATGGTTAATAAAGCTTAACAACTTTTGGAATAGGGTTAAGATTGTAACCTACATTACTGACAGTGGAATAGAGAGGTTCTCCAATAAAGTATAATAAAAGGCTAATGCTAATACGCATGGTGAAGGCATCTTACGCAGTCAGAGTTTACACTTTACCGCTTTGATTGATCTAGTTGCTATGATTTTTACTTATTCATGATAGACATTTATTTTCCCCACGTGTACAATGTTTTACCAAGGTCAAATCAGAAGAAGAAGAAAAAAAAAAAACCTACAACATTAACTAAATTTATGAAAAGCACATCTATCATAAAATTATATATATAGTGACCATCATTTCTAAACTCTCCTGCCTGAAAATGCCAGCTTAGGGTGAATTGAAGACCAAGCTGTTTTTCTTAACTAGAAAATAAGAAAAGAGAGGTCACTGACCACGCTATGCTCTCCGGCTGGATAGCCCTAGATCACTAGAGTAAACAGAATTATTAAGCTTTGTTAGGTTTATCAGTTTTGGAATACTATATGTATTCTGCAGTTTGATTACAGTTCAACATTTAGGATTTCCTAATAGGCAAATTCATTAACACTGCCAATACAGAAATCATATCTATGTTTCATCTGAAACACAAAGGGCATGAAAGGTGTGGTGAAGAATGCAGTGCTCCTATATGACTCACTGACTTTGACAACAAAGACACCTTGCACATGCTGTCAAGTAAAACAAGAGACAAACATCTAGGTGAAAAATACAAGAGTCCCATTCATAGCATACTTCTACTTATTTTTAGAGAAAACAAGTGAATCTGGTTGAGGCTTCAAAAGAACACAAAGAAAAATATAAAAAACATGCCACAATCATTTCCTATAAAACAAAAATTAAATAAATTAATTAACTAACTAGATAGGATAAACTAGCAAATCTTATGAAACAAATACATATCCTCAAAACCCAGCATAACAGGTTAGCCCAATCCATTGCAACACAATTGTACTTAAAAAAGGAAGCCATTAAATATATCATTTGCTACTTTACATAGTGATGGCAAAACAGCTTAGAATCTGCCAAACGTAAGCCTCGTAAACACTACTAGCTGGGTTGAAAAAAAAACAAAAAAAAAACCTGACAGCACAGGTCAGAGCCATTGTACTAGCATTCCAATGTTAGTACAGCAATCTCCACTGCTGTGCTATTGTGTTCTGACAGCAGGACGGTCCCCCCCACCAGACCACTTCAGTCAGCGCTCTCAGCCATTAGCTGAGAACGCTGTTCGGGAGTCGGTCGGCAGACCTTTTTCGGTTATATGACCCTTCAACAGAAGCCGGACGAACGTCAGACCGGCTGCCATACACACGGGATGTCCAACATTCGGCCCATGTGTATTAGGCTTTACCATGAGTTTATTAATAAGTCCAGCAGATCTATTCCAGGCTCTCCCAATAAAAATCTTCAACTCTTTTCCTAAGAGAAGTGGGGATAGTGTCTCATATAGCCTACTAGATAAACAAGGCTCTGCTTTCTCTGCCCAAACAAAAGGGAAGATCATAGGTTTTCAAGACCCTATCCGGTACCATAAAACTACTCACTTTGTGCGAGTATTTGAATCTTGCGGTCTTAAATAAGAAAAGTGCTGGATCCAATTAGAACAAGGAGCACTAGATCTCCATCAGAAGCATTCTATGACCACTGGCACAAAGCAAAGAGATGATCTCCACCACATTAGGCCTCTCTGAAAAAGACTCTTGTCATAAGCCATCCACTCTTCCAATCAAGCACCTCAGATGGGTCCTTCAAACAGTTACTTTTAATGGCTTTAGACTAAAAACACTTATGGATTGAAGCAAAAGTCTTTATCAGATCCATGAACAATGATATCCCTGCCCATTTGGCAGGCTGTGCAGCTATGACATTTTCTTACCCCTCTCACCAGATGCTCACCTACCCTTCAGCAGTCCACCTGCTTCAAAGTCACTAATCGAGATGGTCCCCATATATCGCATCAACTATTTTTCAACCCATTCATGTAATCTATACCTGAATTTCTCAAGAACTGGGAAAAAAATTTAGTAACCACTCTGACCTCAGTCAAATCATGCCTTATTCTTTGCCCGTCGGGCTTCAATTTTACAGTAAATCCAGAAAACAAGATAAAAAAATCCAGTCTAGATGATATTTGAAGTCAGTTGCCCTCAATGTGTTCACCAAGGCCCCATTCACACCTGAGCGTAGCATTTTGAGGCAGAAAGTTGCGCGATTTTACTGCGTCAAAAGGTCACCAATGAAAAAAGCAGAAAATTGCCTGTAATCTGCCTGAAAAAAAATTTCCAGAACTTGTTTGAGCTTCAGGTGTTTTGGAGCGGAGATGTGAACCATCTCCATAGAGAATAATTGATTTGTTTCCCCTCCAGCATTTTGTAGCTTCAGGCTTCCAGCTACAAAACGCCCAGGTGTGAATGGGGCTTAACTGTTTACCTTCAAATGAGTAAAGCAAGATATATTAGCACACACTGAAAATAATTAAAATTAAAAAACCATACTCCATCCATAACCATGGCCATTTTTAAAATTACCACTGAATTATGCAACTCCCTCATCTCCTATACTGTTCTACAACATTATACAAATAAGGGTAATACAGAGAAGCAATATCCAGAAGCAAGTATATATAGTCCTAAAGAGAATTCAAATAAAGCAACAGATAGATGCAATTGATGAAAGAGAGCCTGTCCATTTCTAAACCCAGGGTTCCGCAACAATTCACTATAGTGGGGGATGTATATCTGCCCAATGGTGGTTCCAGGGCACATGGACACCCGATACCCCCACCTATAGTCCTGGCTCCTGAGATGTCACTGCAGAGGGCGGCACAGGATTAGAGTGCGTGCAGCGTGGGAGAATCCTGTTCCCCTCATTTATTGAGGTTGATGTGATGCCAGCTGGGGAATATACTGTAGCCAGGAGAGCACATTTTTTTTAGGTGAATCTGTACTGTGTATCTGCAGAGCAGCACAGGGAACAATACTTAATTGTACTGTGCTGATCCCCTCAGGCCCTCCTCTTCTGTCCATCCCAGGCTCTTGTATGTGACTTCATCTGCAATGGACAAGAGGCGGGCTGGCTGGGATCAGCACTAGAACAGACAGCAGCTTCCCTGCACCACTCTGCATGTGGAGGAAACTAAAACACTACTACAGATTTTCTGTGCTGTGCCCTGGTGTTCCCCCTTGGGCTGTACCCCGGTGACAACCCTGTCTAATTTCAGTTGAAGATGAAATCCATGTATGCTTAAGTTTGACTCATAAGCAAGCCCAAATTTCACATTAGGGAAGGAAGTTTAAATATTTTTTCTATTTAAAGCCATTTCTAAAAATAATTGTTGTTCTATCAACAGATTACTGATCACACCGACGTTCCATAAGCTGTAGCTCTAAAAGTTATTTCAGGGGTTCCCTGAGATCTCAAACTTTTTGTCAAGTGCTCCTCCAAGGTAAAAAGGTCGAGAAGCCCTTGTCTAAAGAGATAAGGGCTATAAAAAGGAGAGGTAATGGATCGATTAGGTTGTAAGGTGATAGTGTCAATGTCAAAGGATCAGCATAACAGCCAGGCAAAGAGCATTTACCAAATGAGAGTCCTGTAATGGCAATGACCACTTTACTGAGGAAATGTTTTCCTTATCAAAGTGGAACTTCACTCTCTCAAGCAACATTGGATATTTTTTACTTGTTTTAAACTTTTTCTGTATTTCTTCAGTTACTTCCTGGTTTCCTTGCCTAGGGAACTGATTTCATACATCCCAGGACTCCTCAGGAGGGGAAGTGGAGAGGAGGGGTTTTCACCCCACCTGTAAAGCAACCCATAGGATTTTCTTAAAAAAAAAAAAAAAGTGTGAAAGGGGCCCTTAAAGTGGTTGTTAAGCCACTGCCATATTTATATAATCCTGTGCGTTTCATAATGCTGTGTGCCCATGTCTCTGTTTTCTAAAAAAAAAAAAAAATTCAGTCTATGCATAATTTCAGAGCGCTGCTCAAGTGACTGGCCGGCTCTCCTGATCTGACAGCTAGAGCAGGTGGGGCCAAAAATCCCCCGCTGACATCAGTCAGGAGAAGGAAAGGAGGAGAGAGACGGTCGGTCACGTAAGCGCAGAGCGGCGCTCTGAAATCAGGTATAGACGCCATTTTTTTTTTATAAAGCACAGAGACAGGGGCAAACAGGATTAGGAAACACCCAGGATTATATAAAGCATTTAAAATTATTTCAGCAGCAGGAGGGGAAGGGGTAGGCACGGTCACGAGCTGACAGGCAAGGAGGGGAGAGGGGGCAGAGCAGAGAGAAGAGCTGCGGATGACTGAGGCACTATTTCAGGTGGCCAAATTACACAGCATATGCACTGTGCTGTAATAACATGCTTTAAAGGAAGAGGATAGTTTTTTTATATTTTTAGGGTAAAAAAAACACTTTAAAGTGAACATTCATAGTTATCCTAGGACAGAAACCACTGGTAGTGTAACTAGGTAAAAATAAAGGGGGGGCTGACAAAATATAATAAAGCAGCTACCGCATATAAGGCCTAGAAAGCTGGAATATATTGCATGTTTGTTCATTGATACGCTTTAACCACTTCAGCCCCGGAAGGTTTTACCCCCTTATTGACCACGCCATTTTTTGCGATAGGGCACTGCGTTACTTTAACTGACAATTGCGCGGTCATGCGACACTGTACCCAAATAAAATTGATCTCTTTTTTCCCACAAATAGAGTTTTCTTTTGGTGGCATTTGATTACCTGTGGTTTTTATTTTTTGTGGTATAAAACAAAAACAAAACAAAAAAAAGGAGCGACAATTTTGAAAAAAAAACAAAAAAAAAAAAAAAAACACAAATATTTTTTACTTTCTGCTATAAAACATATCCAATAGCAAAAAAAAAAATCTAAATTTCTTCATCAATTTAGGCCAATATGTAATCAGCTACATATATTTTCGATTGGTTTGCGCAAAAGTTATTTTTATTTATTTTTTATACTAGTAATGGCGGCAATCAGTGATTTTTAGCAGGACTGTGACATTGCAGTGGACAATTTGGGCTCCGACACTTTTTTGGGGACCAGTGACACTAATACAGTGATTAGTGCTAAAAAAATATGCACTGTTACTGTACTAAATGACACTGGCATGGAAGGGGTTAACATCAGGGGCAATCAAAGGGTTAAGTGTACTCCTAGGGAGTGATTTCTAACTGTGTGGGCGTTGCTCTGATTGAATTTAGACAGACAGAAAGACAGAAACAGAGATCTATGTTCCAGCAAGAACACAAGATCTCCATCTTCTTCCCTGTCAGAACGGCGATCTGTTTACATAGGCAGATCGCCGTTCTGCCTCTCTGGGTAACGATCGTGGGTGGCTGGCAGTCATCGGGTCTGCCGGACCCACTGATTGGCGTTCCCAGTGTCCAATCAGCACACGATCGCGCCTCAGTGGCTATTGCACGAAATGATGTACAGGTCAGCAATTTTGCGCAATAGAGCCGACCTGCCGCAGTAAATATGCGGTAGGCGGTCGGCAAGTAATTAAAATGACTCTTCTATAGAGATATCCTAACAAACCATACACATTCACTACTTAACGGCCCTGTAACCCATTTATCATGAATTCATTGCTTACTATATTTTTCTGCCTTCATGTAGTCTTCCTTCCTGCCCCTGAACCTCTATTCCCCCCAACTTCCCTTGGTTTTTAGTGCATGTCACTTGCAGTCACTTTTACTGCTCTATGCACACTACAAATCCATAGTCCATCTTGGAAAACTATGGAGGGTGAATTCATTCCTATACATATAGTGGGACCATGGAGAACAAAAATTAGCTACCCCTCAGGAAGTTAAATCACAGCAACAAAAAAAAAAAAAAAAAAAAAAAGAGATTTGGGGGAGGCCAAGAGCAACAGAAGGCACTCCTCTTTTCTTTTTTTTTTTTTTTAAACCAGAGTTTAGTGTCACTTTAATAAACACCTAAAATCTTTCACATAAACACATTTTTGCTGTCTTTGCATGAAGTATGAGATTTGCAAAATAATACTTCCAGTGTTCACAAAGTGCACCCTGCCTTCTGGTCTTTGAAGCTTATCCTGCTTAGGTCATGAGTTCAGCTGAAACAACTATGCTACCAGATCTGTTTGGACAGTGACAAGCCTGGTTGACAACATTTTACACCTGCAGATTTCATTATCCTCCTACATCGAATCACCAACCAGTATTTCAAACAGTATTAGAGCCAAGTTTAACCACTTCGCATCCAGGCCATTTCTGACACTTCGCTCCTACATGTCAAAAATCATCATTTCTTTGCTATAAAATTACATAGAACCCCCAAACATTATATATGTTTTTTTAGCAGAGACCCTAGAGAATACAATGGCGGTCATTGCAACTTTTTATCTTGCACGGTATTTGCGTAGCAATTTTTCAAATGCGTTTTTTTTTTTTTTAAAAAAACAGTTTCATTCTTAAAAAAAAAAAACACAACAGCAAAGTTAGCCAAATTTTTTTGCATTGCGTGAAAGATGAAGTTACACTGAGTAAATAGATACCTAACATGTCACGCTTCAAAATTGCACACACTCGTGGAATGGCGCCAAACTTTGGTACTTAAAAATCCCCATAGGCGACGCTTTAAATTTTTTTACTGGTTACATGTTTTGAGTTACAGAGGAGGTCTAGGGCCAAAATTATTGCTCTCGCTCTAACGTTCGCGGCGATACCTCACATGTGTGGTTTGAACACCGTTTTCATATGTGGGCGGGACTTACGTATGCGTTCGCTTCTGCGTGCGAGCTCACGGGGACAGGGGCGCTTTAAATTTTTTTTTTATTATTGTTAATTTTACTTAAAAATTTTTATTTTGACACTTTTTAAAAAAAAAATTTTTTTTGATCACTTTTATTCCTATTACAAGGAATGTAAACATCCCATTTAATAGGAATATGACATGACAGGTGCTCTTAATAGTGAAATATGGGGTCAATAAGACCCCACATCTCACCACTAGGCTGGGAAGCCTAAAATCAAAAAAAAAAAAAAAAAAAAAAAGATCACCGCTTCCCAGCCGAAGCGGCGCCGTTTCTTTGAATGCAGAGGCCGGGCGTGACGTCATAACATCGCGCCCGGCCTCCGAACGATCATAGAGACTCCGGCGACCATCTGGTCCGCCGGAAATATCTATGCTCTACATCCGGTGCCGGCGGATCCGCTATCCGACTCACCGATCGCTAAGGTGAGTCTGTAGAAGCACCGGAGGGCGGCGGGAGGGGGGGGTCCCCTCTCACCGCCCGTAAGAACGATCAAGCTGCGGAACAGCCGCTATGATCATTCTTGTTGTGTACGGAATCGCCGGCTGAAAATGCCTGTATCTGAATGATATCTGTAGCCTGAGGCATCATTCAGATATAACCCCCGGATGTCAAGCGGTAATAAATAATAAAAAAAAAAAAAAAAAAGGGTAAGCTGATAAGTATTATAGAATATGCACAGAGCCATGAACCACACTGCAATACTGTGTATGTGATACCTTACAACACGAAGCTGCTACGGCAGGGATATGCAATTAGCAGACCTCCAGCTGTTACAGAACTACAAGTCCCATCATGCCTCTGCCTCTGGGTGTCATGCTTGTGGCTGTCAGAGTCTCGCTATACCTCATGGGACTTGTAGTTCTGCAACAGCTGGAGGTCCGCTAATTGCATATCCCTGTTCTACGGCATTATCAGGCAACACAACACTGCCAATAGCTTGTGATATGTGGACAAAGCCCTGTGCTGGCAAGCTAAGTAGTATTAATGCTTGTTTAGGCTTGGTTCAAATCCATGCGGGTGGCTGCGTGTGTGGGACTCGCTGCCATTTCCACACCCGCAGTGAAAACGCTACGCTGCGAGAAAAATGTGCGGGTCTGCCATTCGTTCTGAATGGTACCCTCTAGCATGTAAAAACACGAGTGCTGGAAATGCAGGGAAATCACCAGGGGGAAAAAATAAATAAATAAATAATCGCAGGATTTCCCTGCAGGCCGTGTTTAGCAAAAGGTGCATGCACCTTTTTCTGCTGGAAACGCAAGCACAGCAGCCCATTAAAATGAATGGACTGCCTTGTCTGAGTAAATGCGGTCCGCAAAAGCGCATGTGTGAACCGAGCCTAAGTGTGTTTGTGGGCCAGTGCCAGAGAAGGGCCCTACCAGCTCCTATACACTGTTAACTGTCATCTAAATCCAAGTACCCAAATTATAATAGAATGCAGCTTACAAGTTCTTCAGATGTGATCGCTGCATTCGTTTTCATTTTTCAAGCTAAGAAAACTTCCTGCAAGTACAGAAAATACCTGTTGATCTTGCCAGAAATGCAAGGTCAATGTAACTTTATGTGAACTGAAGGCACAACTATTTAATTAACTTTAGAGCGATCTTCTGTATACAAAGGATTTCAAAGCCCCCTGCGTAATAAGGATGTGGTTGTAAACCTCTTAAATGAAAAATGAACAAAGTATATCTTTCTGTAGTGTGTACTAGCCTCAATCCAAAGCACCAAGTGTGGTTCCTAGCTGATCTCTTCCCCCCTCTGATATCTGCATGAGTCACTTCTGACAGTCTATGCTGACACAGACAATCCTGGGGGATAGCCCTGTCCCAGCACACAGCAGGCGATTGACTACATCAGCTGTGCACGTTTCCCTATGAGACTGTGTAGAGGGGGTTTGGTCTTTCCCTCCATTCAGGTCTCAGAATACACTCAGCTTTGTGCTCTAAGCTGTGCAGTGTGTAATGTCAGATCCTTGCCCCTTGCTTTCTGAAGCTCAGAAATGTGGTCTAAATTCTGTACCTTGAATGGCTTTAGAAGAGAGAGAAGGCTGCAGGTAAACAGGTAAAAAACTTATGTGGGGGGGATTTGTTACACCTCTGTGTACCACCTAAGGATAGTAATTTCACTTGGTATATATAAGGGTTTACAATCACTTTGTAGCCACAAGGAGTCACAGGGAGCTGTGACTCGGCTCAAGTGCCCCCATAGCAAGCTGCATATGCTGTGGGGGCACTGAACAGGAGGGAGGGGCCAGGATCACAGAAAAGGGACCCAAGAAGAGGAGGATCTGGGCTGCTCTGTGCAAAACCACCGCATAGAGCAGGTAAGTATAACATGTTTGTTATTTTTATAGGGGGGGGGGGGGAATGAGACTTTAGTACCTCTTTAAAGGAAAATCTCTCTGGTGGGAGATACACAATAAAAACACACACACACACACACACACACACACACACACACACACACACACACACACACTATTGAGCCACTTGGAAAGACTTAAAAAATGAATTTATTACAAAAATGTGGATAGGATCTAGCTGTGTCCATATATGTCATTGAAACCATTTGGTCAGTATGTACACTGGGGAAATTTTGGGGTGACAGCCAAATTTTCCCAGACTGTCAGGATAATAAGGGAAAGTTTTTCGTCTATCTAAAAAAGCTGATCCCTCTGAGAATCCTACACAGAGTATTTAATTTGAACATTAACAGTACAGAAGTCCTCCACAACAAGAAAGCTAGCAAAAAAAAAAAAAGAAGATCAATGTTAGAAAACAAAATAATCACACGGGAAATAAGGGGGAAAAAAGATTGAGGCACAAACTGAAAAGACGATCACAGTGGACAGCGAAGGTAAAAAGGAAAACCGTGGCAGTGAAGTGACTATCAAATCATGATTCACTTTAGAAAGCAGAGGAGTCAAGTTTCAGACATTTGTACAGACCATGGACCTGAATATGTAAATACAAAAGCTAGGTGCAGCATTCCAGGGTAGGGGCCAGGACTGCTAACACAGGAGTACAGTATGAGCCTTGGTCTCCAGTCATATTCATATGCCAATATAGGTCAGTGAAGACAAGCCTTGGTTTACCGCAAGGGTAAAAGATATTACCTATGTTCTTACTTCATTACTGAGCAAGTATGTGATGCTCCTCAATCCTTATGGGCACTATTTGTAAAGAAGTCCTTAGACATGAGAGAGTAGTGTCCTGATCCTATGCTATGATACCCATAGAGGTTGGTTTTTCTACTAGAAGATATCTTTACAAAACCTTTTGTGAAAAAAAAAAAAAAAAAAAAAAAAAAAAAAAGAAGAAGAAGAAGATATCAAAAGAGATTTCCCTTCATTTTAGAATGTTTATGTAGCGAACTCTAGCCAAATATTTGGTTTCTTAAATTGTGTACAACCTGATCATGAGCAAAGGACACCTAAATATCTGTGCTATGTGAGAAAATCACATATAAAGGAAGCATTAAAGAGGAAGTAAACCTGATGAGTTTTACCCCTCTTTTTTCACCTGCAAATAAAAAGCATAATGGGCTAGCATGCATCGCATACTAGCCCATTATGTGGCACTTACCTGCAAACGAAGCCCGCTCTGTCCCCGCATGCATCTTCACCCCTCTTCCCTCCGGGGCCACGGACCTGGGCTCTGTGATTGGCCAGTCGCGGGAGCTGCCAGTAACGGCACTTGCTAGTGAAGTAACGGCACGGAGGGCTGTTTCTTCACAGCGCATGCGCCAATGACGTCAGCGCAAGTGTATATGGTAAATATCTCCTAAACCGTGCAGGTTTAGGAAATATTTACAGTACCTACAGGTAAGCCTTATTATAGGCTTACCTGTAGGTACAAGTGGTGTAATTAGGTTTACAATCACTTTAAAGTGTATGTATAACTAAAACTTTACAGTAGGGAAGGGTCAAAACCAAAAGGTTATTTTTAATTTACCAAAGATGTCACAGGAAGTAAATGGAATTTCCTTCTTAAACTGAACACTATACAATCTCATTGTACAATCTGCTTTGACTTTACCAAAACTATGGGGTCCATTTACTAAAGGCAAATCCACTTTGCACTGCAAGTGCACTTAGAAGTGCAGTCACTGTAGATCTGCTGGGGAGATCGAAATGAGGGGGGGGGGAGATTGAAATGAGAGGGAAGATCAAAATGAGGGGAAGCTCTGCTGATTGAATCATTGAATCCCCTTCAATCATATGCAAGCTAAAATGCTGTTTTTTATTTTCCTTGCATGTCCCCCTCAGATCTACAGTGACTGAATTTCCAAGTGCACTTGTGGTGCAAAGTGGATTTACCTTTAGTAAATAACCCCCAATGTAACAGAATAAAAAGCCTAGGCAATCCTTTTATTTAGCATAAAATCAGACAGGTCCTTGCACTACTTAGGACACTTTCACACCGATGTGGTGCAATTTTTCTGCATGCAGGGCTTTTGGTGGGCTTTCGGAAAATGCACTAAAAACCACCTGATGCAATAGAAGTCTTTGGTAAACTGTAGGGAGCCCGCGGGTACACTGCGCTGCACATGCAGTGTGGGAAAACTGCACCCAATCAGTGTGAAGAGGGCCTTAAAGTGTTACCAAACCCTCAGACCCTCAAATCAGTCTGTATATGCAGTAAAGCATGCTTGTTATACTCACTGTGGAACCTAAGTAGTTAATCCTCTGCAGTTTGTAAAAAAGGCTGTTTGATCCGGTCTTCTCTGATCCTCCCCTTCTTTTACGGTCTAAAATCCATCTGCTGATAAAACAGAGCCTTGGGGGCACTCCATTCATGCTCAGTTTGGTGTGTATTGCCAGGGAGTTTTTTTTTCATTCTTGGGAGGGTGCATGTGATCAGCACAGGGCCAATCAGTACTGTCCAGATAGAGGGTCAGGGGTCCTGCAGCCTCCCAAGACAGTCAGAGTAGAATGAAAACTCACCCTACAAGCTTTAACCAGACACTGATAGAACTCATAAGACTGCTATATACTGCTGATGAGAAAAGGCATTTGTCAGTTTATATTTACTAAAACAATTGCATTTCCATGTGCTGTGTACTGTGGGAGACCAGATATAGAGAATGCAGGGTCTGGGGTTTAACAACACTTTAAGCTGGCCATAGATGACTAAATTTTTTTTCATTCAACCAGAGATTTAAATTGCATTATGTCAAATTTCATACAGGCATCAGCATATACACTCACCGGCCACTTTATTAAGTACACCTTGCTAGTACCGGGTTGGACCCCCTTTTGCATTCAGAACTGCCTTAATTCTTCATGGCATAGATTCAACAAGGTGTTGAAAACATTCTTCTGAGATTTTGGTCCATATTGACATGATAGCATCTCTCAGTTGCTGCAGATTTGTTGGGTGCACATCCATGATGCGAATCTCCTGTTCCACCACATCCCAAAGCTGCTCTATTAGGTTGATATCTGGTGACTGTGGAGGCCATTGGAGTACAGTGAACTCATTGTCATGTACAAGAAACCAGTGGTGAGATGATTTGAGCTTTGTGACATGGTGCATTATCCTGCTGGAAGTTGCCATCAGAAGATGGGTACACTATAGTCATAAAGGGATGGACATGGTCATCAACAATACTCAGGAAGGCTGTGGCATTTAAACGATGCTCAATTGGTACTAAGGGGTCCAAAGTTTGGAAAGATAATATCCCCCACACCATTACACCACCAGTCTGAACCGTTGATACAAGGCAGGATGGATCCATGCTTACATGTTGTTTACATCAAATTCTGACCCTACCATCTGAGTGTCGCAGCTGAAATCGAGACTCATCAGACCAGGCAACGTTTTTCTAATCTTCTATTTGCCAATTTTGGTGAGCCTGTGTGAATTGTAAGCTCCGTTGTAAACTCCACTGTTCTTAGCTGACAGGAGTGGCACCCGATGTGGTCTTCTGCTGCTGTAGCCCATCTGCTTTAAGGTTTGATGTGTTGTGCATTCAGAGATGGTATTCTGCATACCTTGGTTGTAACGAGTGGTTATTTGAGTTACTGTTGCCTCTCTATCATCTAGAACCAGTCTGCCCATTCTCCTCTGACATCCAGTGAGCGGCAGTTGTGTGGACAAAAATGCCTCGTTGATATTTTCTCCTTTTTGGACCATTCTCTGTAAACCCTAGAGATGTTTGTGCGTGAAAATCCCAGTAGATCAGCAGTTTTTGAAATATTTAGACCAGCCCATCTGGCACAAACAACCATGCAACGTTCTAAGTCACTTAAATCCCCTTTATTCCCCATTCGGATGCTCAATTTGAACTTCAGCAAGTTGTCTTCACCACGTCTAGATGCCCAAATGCACTGAGTTGCTGCCATGTGATTGGCCGATTAGCAATTGGTGTTACTAAGCAATTAAACAGGTGTACCCAATAAAGTGGCCGTGTAGCTGCTAGTCTGAAAAGCAGTACATATACAGCAAGCATTTGTAAAGCAAGATTTTTCCAAAGGAAACCTCAAGACTCTGCTGCCTGATAAGGCATGATTTATTCCTATCACTCACTCAGCTTGATCCAATGGGTTCTGTAAACATTTAATAAGCTTTGTGCACAAAAGGTTTTCCACAGCTGGAAGCCTTTATTACCTGGATGCCTTACACCGCCCATTCCTCAATAATCGTTCAATAATCGCTACAATGTACAGCCACACTAGGAAGTAAAGTTTACCTGCAAAGAGTATCAAGGACTGCGGTTTATACTGTCCGAGTACTGAGACAGAAAGGTGATAGTTACTATGGGCATGAAAAACAGGTTTAGCCAGAAGAGAAGATGCAGGTTCATAAGGCAAGCTCTGACACTAACAAAGATAGTTTATGGTAGAGGCAGACAAATCGATGATCAATTCAAGAACCAGCCAGTCCAAAGGAAAGTTTTAAACGGAAAAACCTGCAACCTCCAAATAAGAAAAAAAAATATGTGCTGCAGCATCGCATTTACAGATTCTCTTATTCCCTCTGCATAGTCTCAAAAATATCTGTTATGCCTGCCACCTAATACAGCTTCCTGTGATGGTGTGGCAACAACACTGGCCAGTTCAAGAAAAAAACAAAACTGCCTGGCAGTCGGCCCGTGTATATACCACCCTGTTCAACAGAAGCTGGCTGTTTTGCCCATGTGCATACCACCCTGTTCAACAGAAGCTGGCTGTTTTGCCCATGTGCATATCACCCCGTCTGACAGAAGCTGGCTGTTTTGCCCATGTGCATACCACCCTGTCTGACAGAAGCTGGCTGTTTTGCCCATGTGCATACCACCCTGTCTGACAAAAGCCGGCTGTTTTGCCCATGTGCATACCACCCGGTCTGACAGAAGCTGGCTGTTTTGCCCATGTGCATACCACCCCGTCTGACAGAAGCTGGCTGTTTTGCCCATGTGCATACCACCCTGTCTGACAGAAGCTGGCTGTTTTGCCCATGTGCATACCACCCTGTCTGACAGAAGCTGGCTGTTTTGCCCATGTGCATACCACCCTGTCTGACAGAAGCTGGCTGTTTTGCCCATGTGCATACCACCCGGTCTGACAGAAGCTGGCTGTTTTCCCATGTGCATATCACCCCGTCTGACAGAAGCTGGCTGTTTTGCCCATGTGCATATCACCCCGTCTGACAGAAGCTGGCTGTTTTCCCATGTGCATACCACCCTGTCTGACAGAAGCCGGCTGTTTTGCCCATGTGCATACCACCCGGTCTGACAGAAGACGGCTGTTTTGCCCATGTGCATACCACCCCGTCTGACAGAAGCTGGCTGTTTTGCCCATGTGCATACCACCCTGTCTGACAGAAGCTGGCTGTTTTGCCCATGTGCATACCACCCTGTCTGACAGAAGCCGGCTGTTTTGCCCATGTGCATACCACCCGGTCTGACAGAAGCCGGCTGTTTTGCCCATGTGCATACCACCCTGTCTGACAGAAGCCGGCTGTTTTGCCCGTGTTTATGCCACCCTGTCCGACAGCACCTGGCCATTCTGGATGTTTTTGAGCCGAAAAAAAACGAAGGACAGGTTTGGAAATTTTCTGCCGAACAAACGATAAATTGAAAGGTTAATGTGTTTCCCATCCGAACTGTTTGCACTAGGTATATGTATAAAAACAAACAACTAAAATGGATTCATTTATGTCGACTGAACGATTTATCGGTCATTACATGATGGCACTATCGTTTGCTCTCACAACTGAATGTTCATTTTTCGAAAATGGATTTGGCCAATTTTTCATATATGTATAGCCAGCATAAGTATCATCGTGCTGCTTATTCATTATTGCCTAACAGCCAGGTAACCAGGATTTTCAGTCTTCTACAATGTCTACCTAGGTATTTTCTCAGTACAGACCCAAGGTGACTCAAAAGACAGAAATCCATAAGCAAAAATGATTCTACTCTTAATTAGTTTTTGAAATGGGCGAGTTAGTTGTTCATGGAGCAAAGGTCAGTTCCAGGGCGTGGGTCTACAAACATGTTCCTGTAGTGCTCAGAGGTGCACCCATTCATGGCATTTCAGGTAGGTACTTCACAAGAACAGGATGTTATATTAGATGCACTCAATGCAAAGAAGACACACGTTAGTGAAATGAGGCAAGCCTTCCATGCAGGTGTGATTTGTTTATACCTACAAATCTATAATTAGACGCTTTCACACTAGGAAAATGTACTCTGTTTCTATACAGATGTCAAAACGGGTCGTGTTTTTAGGCTTTCCTCATAAAAGAATTGTGGACTAGTAAAAATCTTCATTTTATATATCAAATACACTGTATACATTCATTGCTACGCCATCAATGCATAGAAAAATCAATGATCACATCAAAATGACACCTTCTGTTAGATTTGTATAAAGTGTTGTTTGCTGAAGCCTGAAGGGCTCGTTCAACACTAGCTTTGGTCTTTGAAGAGCAGTCCTCATCCAGATATATATTTTGCAGATACCAAGCAAAGCATCACAGCGGGAGCATGTGTACACCCCTGGCTGCTGCCGTAGCGGAATGAAGGTGGTAAACCATGCGATTCAGCGACTCCCCAACCGCTGTGTGGGGGTTGATAACCTGTTGATCGCAGGTAGGCGACAGGCAGATCACGTCCCTTCCTTGCCAACCCCAGGAACCCGGACAGGAGCAGCAGCAGCATTTACTGGAACTGATCCCTGGATTTTCTTCCTGGAGCCCCTAAAAGCCTGCTACTTCTGGAAAATGGTATTCTTCCTTTTCTGACTGAACCCAGTGAGTGATTAGTATCGGTGTTTATTATGCTTTGGTTTGCAAATGAACAGGGAGACAGTGCAGAGCCCATTCTGTTCATTCATTCTGTGCAGCTGAGGCTACAGAGATGGAAATTGAGGACTGTGTCCTGAATCTCCTTTCTTTGTATCAAAAGTGAGACATCTGGGGTATGTTTAGACCCCTGATATATCACCAATGCCCCCTAACAGGACTGCTAAAAAAAAAAAAAAATTAAAATTGTAAGAAATAAAATAACAAAAATTTTTATTATTATTTTTTTTTATTATTTTAATCTGAGACTAATTAAAAACAATGAAAAATAGACATTTAAAACACATTGAAATTATAGACATGAAAAAACACTGCAACCAGAATGGAATTCCTTTTATAGTCCTTCTTGATCGCAATGAAGAGAGTGTTAAAGCAGAACTCCAGCCAAATGGCTAAAAACACATAAAGATGGTTTAAACCAGTTAAAATATTTAGAATTCAGTTCAGCCAGTCTTGCAATGTACAGTACATACCCCCCCCCCCCAACAATACATGGCCAGGGGGGGTGTTCATTATTGCAGGTTCCTGTGTCATCTGTTTGCTCATTGGACAGACACACCGCTGAAATAACAAAAATTTTTAAAAAAATTACTGAAACCAACCTCTGCCGTATTGACATGTCCACTGCTTTACTTGCACCATACACTACCTTACTGATACTGTCCACACACTGTCCACTGCCCATACCCTACTGAGGGACACTGTTCACTTTTGAAGTTGGCCAAGTTTATTTTTTTTACAGTGACACTTGTTAGATTAGATTTTTTTAAATGTTTATTACTATTTAGTTAATTTCTTACAAAAAAAAAAAAATGCTGAACCCCTGTGATCTTTGATCTCTTTCATGTTGTTCGGGTAGATCTCCACCTCTCTAAGGTTGCCTACCCCTGCATTAGTGTGACCAAGCCCTTAAAGCAGTATTAAGTCAAAAAAATGTTTTCAAAATTGCAGCTTACCAATTTCAAAGATGTAGTGGCTACATTAGTTTTCTTTTTTGGCTTTTTTTTCCTTTGTTTTGGCCAGTAAGTCTGTTATTTTTGAACTTACCTTAACAGACCAAGCTTTTCGGACAATTTAGCAGTTAGAGGACTGAAACAAACCAATTAACACTGACAGGGGTGCTTGCAATTGTCACCTTTTTTCCATTATTGAAAATCTTTAAACCAAAAAAAGAGAAAAAAAAACTGTTTGTTGTAACCACTTATAAAGTATTAGCTGGAGTTTAGCTTCTATTTGTTAGTCAAGTTTATCTAAATCTGCTAGTCTAACACACCCCTCCCCCCAGACAGACAGACAAAGCTGCTGTCCCAAAGGTGTCTACTTTCTACATCCATAATGTAGACAGATTGAGGCTAGGTTCACACCTAGCATTTTGCGATTCTGGTTTTTTTTTTTTTCTTTTGCATGCATTTCCATTTTTGTTTTGTTTTTTGCCTTTTTTTCCCCATTGGTGTTTCAATGTGTAACAAATGCACCAATGCAGCTCATGCACCTTTTTGGGTATTGAGCTCTGTTTTGTAGTGCATGAAAAAGTGTTTGTGCTTGCCATGTTGGGGGTGCTATTAATAATGAATGACACTGCAAGCAAGACGTGTGCGTTTTCCTTGTGAACACGTGTAAAAGCACGTTCACAAAATGCTCAGGTGTATATGAAGCCTCAGACAGAAGTGTGTTACTTACTGAATCACCAGATGAAGTAAAGATAAAAAACGAATGCAGCCACCACATCTAAGGATAGGTAAGCTGCAAAATATTACATTTTTGTTTTTGTGTTCAATTCTACTTTAATGTAAACTCCAGGCAGACCACTAAATACACAGCCAATAGGTAACAAATTTGAGTATACGTGAAATATATAGATTTAGGTATTGTAACTGTATAGTACTCTGTCATGGTATAAAAAGGGTTCTGTGTCACCCAAGGTTCTGACCCAGGACCCAACCCATGGTGGAGGCTATTTGGAGGGCGAGGGAGGAAGCGTTTAATCCTGGGTCCACGTTTTGCAGACAACTAGCAACCTGATAGGGTAGTTGTGCACAGTCCTTATGAGTTGGGTACTGGCAGTAGTTATGGGTTTCACCATCAGGAGACAGGACAGCTCCACCCAGTAGAGAGTTGGGGCCAGAGAAGAGAGATGTTTTTAAAGCAGAACTTCACCCAAAAATTAAAGTTTGGGGGGGGGGGGGTGGGAGAGTGGGTACCCATTTCTGACAGGTACCCACTCCACTTCCGCTTGGATGGTCTAGGCAAAGTTCACCGGCCCTGGCCCTCCACTGTCCACAGCCACCTGGGACACATCACAAGTCCCACGAGGCTGCAGATACATTTACAAAGCACAGCCCGACTCATGCATGCTCAGTGGAGAGCCATCTCTGAAGCCGCAGGAAGTCAAGGACGGCTTCCCACATCCAAGATGGAGATGCCAAGCGCCTGAAGACCAGTGAAGAATCAGTCCGGATGAGGACCGCGCTGGATCCCTGGACTGGTAAGTACATGTTTATTAAAAGTCAGCAGCTACAGTATTTCCAGACTGCAGATCCTCTTTATTTACCCACTGGAGGAGAAGCAGATGAGGGCCTGAAGCCAGAAAAGCAGTGGTGCATTGAAAAAATAAATAAATAAAATAAAAAGGAGGAAGGAAGGAAGGGAGGCTGGTATGTTAGTTATGGCAGTGGAATGCTGAAAAAACCCTGCAAGGATAACCTTGTGTGAATTTGAACTTTCTTTTAAAAAAAAGTGGGCAAGAAAGCCTAAAAACAAATTTGGCAAGTGGTGTGTGCATTTACCTGATAAAGGATTATTAATTCTGTGAGCTAGTCTAGTCTAGAACCCCCTGCCAGACAGCACAGCCAGGTCTTGGACCTCCACTGCAGCTACACAAAATCGAAGGATGTGGGCACTTCTTGTGCTTGCTGACTGTTGAAGAATGGATAAGCAGCACAATTATTTTTTAATAATAATTAATATATATTAAATTGTGCAAAGTTTTTTTTTTTTACAGACAGGAACATTTTGGAAAAATCTCATATCTTTGAATGAAGAACACTGCAGTATTCTAGGTACAAAACTGCTGAAGACAGATAAAACAGGAAATATTGGTCAATATGATTTTCTAACTTGATGGAAAGTCGTGCTCTGCAGATGCCCACAATTGAGTATCAATACACGTGGTCATTTAAACACCAATACGTTCAACCAAACAATGAAGAACATATGATATGGGTATGAGGTATTGTCTGAGCATAACAAATTGCCCAGTCACACCATTATAGAAAGGGAAGTGCCAATGCTGGGTTAAAACTACCAGACAGACAATCTCTGTTCTCAATGAAATACCATTTGCATAGCCATTAGTTTTTTAAAGACTAAATATAATAAAATAAAAGTTGGTTGCTGTAACTGCTTAAAAAGAGAGATACGGTATAAAACAAAAAACAAAAAAAAGTGGAAAGTGCATTCTGTTGAATTTTAGGGTCCATTCACACCAGTGGCTGTACTAGAACGTGCTAGGTGTGTTATAGGACAACGGTACCAATGCACCATCCACAGCACATTGCACAGTTTACTTTTTGTTAAAAAAAAAAAAAAAATTAAAGCTTTAAAGGTCACAAAGTGACATTTTATTAAAGAGGAGCTTCAGTCTCCCCCCAAAAACATTTAAAGCCAGCAGCTACAAATACTGTAGCTGCTGACCCTTAATACAAGGACACTTACCTGTCCAGGGGCCCAGCACTGTCCTCACCTGAGCTGATTCTTCACTGGGCTTCGGGTCCCTAGCGCCGCCATTTTAACTAAGGAAACCACACTGAGCTTTGCAAATGGTCCCGCGGTCTTCTGGGACCCGTGATAAGTCCCAGAAGGGTGCAGGCAAAGAACTTCCGCTTCACCTAGGCAATCCGGGCAGAAGTGGGAACAGGTACCTGTCAAAACTAACTGTCAAACAAGCAGAACTTTCCCTTTTGGGTGAAGTTCCACTTTAAGACCCCTTTCACACTAGTAGCGCAGCCGCATCAGCGGTAAAGCGCCAATAGTTTTAGCGGTGCTGTGCAGGCGGAAGTGCGGTGCTTTTAACCCCAAATAAGGGGTTAAAAGCGCCCAAAAAGGGCCGCTGTCGAATGCTTTGCAGGTGCTTCGGCAGCGCTGCCCATAGATTTCAATGGCAGAGGATACACCACTCCCACACCGCCCCAAAGACACTACTTGCAGGACTTTTTTTCCGTCCTGCAAGCGCACCGCCCCACCCCAGTGTGAAATCACTCAGGCTTTCAAACTGGGGAGGCTTGAGAGGCGCTTTTCAGGCACTATTTTTAGCGCTAAAATGCCTGAAAAGCGCCTTCAGTGTGAAAGGGGTCCAAGTCCTACCATGGTGCGAGGCAATGGACTGCTCCGCACTGAAAAAAAAAAAAAGAAAGAAAAAAGGAAAGTACTGCAGATCGTACTTTTTCCAGTGCGCACCATGACAACGTAGCGGTGTGAATTAGCCAGGTAGGAGACAAGGCATTCATTCTGCAGTGGGACTGCCCTGGAATGGCTGCCCAACACAGTCCTACCGTACCTGATGTGAATGAGCCCTTAGGCCGCAAAGCAGGATCCCTCCGCTGATCCCCCCCTGAGCAGGCAGATGGACAGGTCTGTGTCCACTCCGCAGAGCAGACACGTACACAGCCCGCTCGTCTATGGGGCAATCGGATGGAAACGGACCCCCTGTTTCCATCTGATGCTTCAGACAGATGGGGAATAGGTCCTCCATCTATCTGTTTTTGGCAAACAGGATCAGATCGGATGGCGGTGTGTGTCAGTGGACATGTGTCCGATGACACGTGAAGCTCCATAGAAGAGACTGGCGGGTCCGATCAGGGCCGCCTGAAAAACTGATGGCCCATGTGAAAAAGGGGCCTTAGGGTTTTTCGTGCACAAGCAGCAGAATAAGGCCTCATGTACACCGCTGCGGGTAAACGGATGTTCAGAGGCAGTTGGCTGCTTTTTTCAGCTGCCCCTCAACTCATCCAATGTTATCTTACAGGATCACAGGACACAGGATCATTTAATGTCGTTTTTAGGCAGTTTCGTTTAGAGGCTTTTCTTTGAAGGCAAAAAAAATGAGTTCAGACACCGAAGTTCCTGACATGCCAAACGCGGTACCAGCGTTTAGCCACATTTTCATTTAGAAGCGTTTTTAAAAAGGTGCCCTAATTTTTTTTAACATTACAAAAAAACTGTAAAAATTATAGCAAATGATGAAAAAGCACTAAAAAAAATATTTTAAAAACTTGTAACTGCTTGCAATGCTTCATAGACCATTTATATACCCCTAATGAGCCCATGATCCAATCCAATACACCACTAGCATTGCTGTACATACATGTTGGAAAAATATCCTACAGACATGCGCTGTGCAATCAATGGATGAGTCCAGTAGCGACGATTCTGGTCCTCGCATGCAATTTCCGACGTCTTTCCAGCCTCATCAACAGCAACGTCAGGAGCATTTCCTCACATATGCTCATTATGGGATCCATAGTAAAAGCACTGAAACTGAGGTAGATACAAGTACACTGCTGCTCTCTCAGCTGCTGCTACTCACTTTGGTCTGACAGAATAGCTGAAATAGTTAAATATTGTTTTTTGTGCTTTGGGAGGGTCTTATGATGTTATCTGAAATAAACGCTCCTAGATGCAAACGCGGCTAAATGGGCGTTTTTAAACACCGGTTTCAAGCTGTCAAAAAATTGTTCAGAAGAAGTTGCCTCAGTGTCCCGTGTACATTAGGCCTTAAGCCATAAATGCCTCAGTTACTCTCATTCAGCTATGCTAACAGTGTAGATGGAGAAATTTCCACTGCAGGTTACTGTATTCAGACAGCCATGACTGCTTGAATACCCAAACAGTGACTGCATCTGATTGAATGACTTTTAAATGTACTTTTGTCAATTTAGGTTGTGCTTGCAGGGCCACAGACTAGTGGAATTTGGCCGATTCGTCAGGAACCAGACAAAATTTAGGATGTCTTTAGCCAGCTAAGAAGCAAGTCAAATGTAGCAGGATTTCACGTACTTTCATGGAAAATAGGCTTGCTTTTGGAATACTCCTGTTCTCCTTCCAAATGTCTTGTTACCAACTAGGGGTGGGCATGGGGAAGCAAAGCTCTTGATATGCAGTTTTACCCAAAGCCAGCAATAACCCTAAGAAAACAAATGTTCCATAAAATCTGCAAAGTTGAAATACTGCATTCCTTACAAACTGAAACACAAGTCAGAAGCAAAATTCAAGCTTTTATAAATGCCCCATAGTACAGTATATGACAATAATATAACAAACTCCTGCATAGTTACATTCCTAAACAAAGGATGGAGTTAAGAAGTAGCACACCACAACATGCAAATGGAAAAAAACTATTTGTACATGAGAAATGCAAATTCTTCATCTTTACTGTTTTGAACGACTGGCAGTGACTGTTTTGTTTCCATGAGCCAGACCAATATAGTAATAAAGTCGACGCAACTTCGCATATGTTAGTGCTCCATTGTTAAAGTGGTATTACACCGTTTAAATATATTCTAACCTTACCAATCCCTAAATGTAGCAGGGGACCTCCTTTTTTTGTCTTTTTATGTACCTGGTGAGGTGGTCAGTAACACTTCCTGTTTTAGGCCTCATGCACACGGAACGTTTTTTCATCTGCTCCTAGGGGCGTTTGGCGTTTTCTCCAAACCCTCCCTGCACGTTAGCCTGTGTCCATTCACACATAGGCTTATGGAGGAGTTTAAGACCCCTTTCACGCCGAGGCAGTTTTCAGGCATTTTAGCCCTAGAAATAGCCTCTGAAAAGCGCCTAAAAACTGCCTCCCATTCATTGCGATGAGTGCTTTCACACTCGGGCGGTGCACTTGTGGGCCGTTAGAAAAAGTCCTGTAAGCAGCATCTGCCCATTAAAATTGAATTAAAATTTAATATTAAATGAGCAGTGCTTTTAAAGCGTCGCAAAAACTAGTCTTTTCTCCTTTCTTTTTAAGGTCACGTTACCTTAAAAAACCCGCCCGTATGCGCCTGAAAAGCACTGCAAAAACAAATGGCGCTTTAGTGCTGTTTTAGTGGCGCTTCAGTGTGAAAGCGGTCTTAAAGGGGGCCTTTAGAGGCAGAAAAAAAACCCCACAGCCAGGGCGTCCTGGAGCAGCGTCTAAACATGTGGTAACGCTAGGCGCATTTAGCACTTTAGCATTCATTCATTTCAATGTCCAGTAGCTGTAAAACACTTGTAATACACTTCTAAAATGCTCAAAAGCTTTCAAATAAAAATACCTGAACGTTGCTCAGCAAGGTGTGAATGCAGCCTAAGGGGGTTGCTGTATTTGGGGGGGGACCTCTGGAAGGGTGTGAGTTTCCTTTTTTTTGTTTTTTAAGATGCCAGCAAGTTAATGTGATTTGTCATTAATTTAAAACACTTTGCTGCAGCACTTTCTATACATTGCAAAGATATGCCTCTTTCACAAGCAGGATTAGGGCACCCATTCCTCTGCCCCCTAGACATGTTATTTAGGGCACTTTCACAATGCCAGTCCCTGGGCGTCGGCGGTAAATCGCCGCTATTTTTAGTGGCGTTTGACCGTCGTTTTTGCAGCACCTACCAGCCTTCCTGCTGCTTGCAGGCCTTTTTTTTGACATCCTGCCAGCGCAGCGCCCCAGTGTGAAAGCACTTGGGCTTTTACACTGGGATTGCAGCTGAAGCTTTTTTTCAGGCGATTTACAGGTGCTATTTTTAGCGCTAAAGCACCTGAAAAACTCCTCCAGTGTGAAGGGGGTCTTATTTGGGTATTTTTAATGTTTCACTTTATGCATAAAAAAAAAAAATAAAATACTTCTGGCCAAACTGAATTTTTAATTTGTTTGCATTGGTGTATGTTCCCCAGGGTAGTAACTCTCCCCCCACGCTATTTTTTGAGAATCGTTAGAAAATGGCCATTTTTGATTTGACTGATTTGGCTCCCATTGACTTCCCAAGCAATGTCATTAAAGGGGCACTGCTTCTGAACTAGTCAGGCTGTACACAAGTAACAAGTTGAACATCTGACCATTGTCCAAAGCTTCAGAATCTGATGCAATTGTATACCAGACATCTCGTCTCCCGCGACTCGCAGGATACTACAGCATTTGACAGTGGGCTCACGGACACCCGCGAGTGCGGCACGACCTCCCAGCTCAGCCTGCACTGCCACTCAGCCTGGAGTAATCACAAACAGCAGGTGTCTCCCGCTGTGTCATGAAGCTGTAGTCTTAACTGTTCGGCGGCCGTCCACTGTAACAAAGCCCCGCCTCCTCATCCATGATAGGATGGAACACTGATTTAATTTCCCTGCATTGTATCAGTGTTCAGTTGACCATCTATCATAGATGAGGAGGCGGGGCTTTGTTACAGTGGACGGCCGCCGAACAGTTAAGACTGCAGCTGCATGACACAGCGGGAGACACCCACTCTGTGTAATCAAGGTTCTGGCGAGGCTGGAGATGGGCACTGATGAGGATACAGATGGGCACAGTGAGGCTGCATTGTTGGCACTGATGAGGCTGCAAATGGGCACAGTGAGGGTGCATTGTTGGTGAATGTGACACAACATTATTTATTGAAGTATTATTTTATTATGGCATATTATTAATCTTTAAAGTACAGTATTAATTTATCATAGTCTTTTATTATGAATGGGGGAGGGGGGGTTGTCGGCACGAAGCGTGACCTCCCTGAAATGAGCTTGCCACCTCCCTGAAATTAGTTTTTGCAAGTTGGGATGTCTAGTATTTTTAGCAACTTGACTGACAAAAGAAAGTGCACGTAGAAAGGTTGTTCTTTCACTTTTTTGGAGGATGCTCTTGAATCTCTTGCTGCCACTGTTTCAGGTAAATTAATTTTGGCTTGAAAAAAACTTGATCTTCCAGCAACATTGAACAATCATACAATCCTAAAAGAGGTCATTTACTGTTGATATGCAGTTTTTTTTTCTCCCCCGAAAAACTTTTCACCAAATAGGACACAGACTGGACACTACTTTCAAGATGAAAGGATGACTTCAGTAGTTTGTGCATGAAAGAGACTTGAAGCGAATTCTCGACGCTGTATAAACTTAGTATAACAAGAGCAGCTCTCAGGAGAACATTGATACTTTGCATACTAAAGAGGCACTCCGTGGAAGCATGAAGTGTAAACTATGTCTGTATCCCTGGGGGTGGTTGATCCTTTTCACATGCTGGCCCCTCAGACAAGACATGCACTGGAGCAATTTCCAGTTGTGTTCCTGAGCAAAATCTGATAAAATGTACAGAAAAAAAAAAAAAAGGAAGAAGGAAGGAAGGAAGGACAGACAGTCATATCTGCAGAGTTTATTATAGTTAAATTGTCGCTGCAGGGAGTTGAAATATCCTTTAGAAAAATAAACTTTAAAAAAAAAGTGGACTATGCCTTACCAAAATTATTTACAGAAATGCAGATACTAAAAAGTAAATTTTGCACTTTTGTCAAGGAACACCTGACCAGATCATTAGCAAATTTACAACGGGCACAGTACAGATGAACACCATATGTAGCCTGCAAGCAGCAAAATATCAATTTGACATGGCAAAGTGGTCTACTGAAGTTTGGAAAAGAAACCCCAAAACCGCTATTGCAACAACAAAACACAGAGAAGTTAGATTGTCTCTAATCCGCAGCAACAAATTTTGGATCAGCTCAATACTGTACCAACCTAAAACACTAGTGTAGGCAGCTCCTCTCATTTATAACATATTCGGCCCAAGAAACTATGCATGGCGCACCCTTTGGTGGAAGTATCTGTTGGGATTCTCATCAGAGGAAACCTGCTGGGTGCCTTCTTCCTCTCTGCTCAGCTAGGCAGAGGGAGAAGACAGCTTCTCTGGGCTCAATCTCCCTCTGATAAGTATCAGTACAAGGAGCGAGTCCAAAGTGCAGATCTGTACCTGGTTAGGCCTCTATAGTATGGATATCAGTTTATAGAATACAGAAATGGCGACATTCCTTCCACAAGTCACAATTTATGTTTTTCCATTTCTGGCATACGTGTCGCAAAGCCTCTTCAACATAGGCACACTGTTTTTTATCTGACACATGTTAAATGCACCTCACATGTGCACCAGAAAATAGTAGTTTATAAGGCCCATTGTATTTTTGTGTAGTACCTTACACCAGTGGTCATCAACCCTGTCCTCAGGGCCCACTAACAGGCCAGGTTTTATGTATTACATTAGATAGATGCAGACTAGAATACTGCAATCACTGAGCAGCAAATAATATCACCTGTGATGTATTTCAGTTATCTTGCAAACCTGGCCTGTTAGTAGGCCCTGAGGACAGGGTTGATGACCACTGCCTTACACAATATCCCTCAATGACCTTCATAATAAAGAAGGTTAATAGCAACGTCAATAATGCACAAATTCAAAGCAATCTGGATGACATGACCCGACTACACTGAAATCCAGTACAGGTAACTGTACACTGCTGTTCTTTAAACTATATTGTTAAATAAAATCTATTGTGCTATGCACCCTAAGGACATACCAGAAAGTATGGTGCACACCCAGCTGTTAAAGAAGATCTCAAAAGGACCAGCCTGAGCTATTCTTTAGGAGTAACAGATAGCAAGATTAGTGAGAAATCACAGCAACAACATGTTTTCCTGCGTCCTTAACTACCACCAGTGTCATCAATGGCATCACAAGATGAAGCAATGCAGAGCAATTACATATAAAACAGAATATTGCATGCTTTAAACACAATTCTTATGGGTGTGTCCCTTCACAATAACGAGCTCTGTTTCTTTAGAAGAGCAGTGAGAGGTCAAGTCTAACCCCTGTGTAGGCTGTTAAACTAAACCATGAAAATTAAAAAGGAACATACAACTGCCAGAGAACTGTAAAAAGTTATTTACATCAGTAGTTTGGCCAAGCTAGATTCACTGTATGTAAATGGTTAGCATTATTAAAGGCCACCACAGTTTTCTGACTAGGATCTTTTCACGAGGGACTCCACACCCCGGATGCCACCACTCCCTCCCAGGATCCAGAACCTTGTGTAGCCACCAGCTCCTGAGGTGCTTTGTTAGAAAATGAGGCGTGTGGCATCAAAAAAACAGAACAGATATACAAATCCTTATCCAATGCACCACTTGGAACAGCCACTTGACACCCTCCTGTGTTGTCAAGAGGGTGTCCCATCCTGCTTGCAGGGTCCATTGTGGTAGGAGCGCAGATACAAGCTGTGGTGCCGACCATGAAATTAATGTCTATGACTATGGAGGCTAAAGCTTGCTTCTTACACAAATGTCAGTGGCCTCGAAGACCTTTGCCTTATATAAATGTGCTGGCAATAATATGGAGTGTGTCAGCGGGTGATTTATATATGACACTCTGCAGCTTTTTTATGATGTACTATAACAGAGTCGGTCAATATAATATCCTTTTTATAATGAAAAGGGAACTACAGAATGTGTAGCATAAATCACAGGGAAACAGGCTCTCCTTGGCAACACAAGATGTACATATATATTTATTTTTATATTTTTCTGCAGATCCTCTGTCTGCCCTACTCCTGGCAACCTTTTATAAAAAAAAAAAATTGCCTATCCTTAAAGTGGAAATAAACTATTGTGTTGATCGAAATTGAATGACAATGCTGAAGTTATTTAGCCTGACAAAACAAACAAACCCACATATTCTATATATCAATTTCTGCACTTAACTTTGTAATCATTGTGAAATAAGGATTGTGATGGGGTTTTCATTGCTTCCTGATGTTCCAGGCTCTCCCTGAATAGAACACCCACATCTAAAAACATACATGTGCAGCAAAATCTTGGAGTGCACACGCCATCTTGATTTTCTGCAAGTTTGGCTGGGACAAAATAAATGTGCATGCGCTTGTGCTGCCAGTGAAAGGATACTGTTTGCAAGAGAGGAGCTGAGTGACACCATGGATTACATGGGGGTCGCTGAAAGTTGCCAACAGATTTAGATGCAAATTGCAGATAACAGGAGCACAGCCATAACCCAAACTTTTATCCAAGTACCCATTATACATTAACAAAAAAAATGTAGACATACGGGTTTATTTGTAAAGAATTTGCATAGCCGTCTGCAAGGTGAAAATGCATGCATCTTTGTTCTGTATGAATGGGGCAAAAATGAATGTAAACCACGGATTTAAAATGGAAATTAATGCAATTGTCCGCTAAATTGGGTTAAATATTAAAGACATTTTCTAGAATTTCTAGCTCAATCCAGTGGCCAAATACAGTATTTGGCCACTGGAATGGTGTTTTTTTTTTTTTAAAGGCCCCATTCACACAGAACGACCCCTTAGTATTTCAAAAGGTAACTACCACTTTAAGGAAACTGTCCCTTTTATCTACAGCCTCCCAGAGGATGCACACAAAGGGCCGAGCATAAAGGCAGTCTGGTAGTTTCACCCAATACACAACACCCTTTAATTACAGCCGCCTTAGCTCCAAGACGAGCACTATGCAAATTAAAGCAATGCATGTGACATTGCCAATTCTCATGAGATTAGCAGGTAGAGGCAGCAATGCCATAATATCACACTACAAGCTCTATGCAGAGGAGTGCCTAGGGCGGCACTGTCACAGACAAGGAAGGTCACTGCTATTTTCAGGAGGAATTATAGGTACTCTTGGGATTAAAGGGATTGTAAAGTCTAGTTTTTTTTCTCTATTAAAATAACAAACATGGTATACTTACCTGTTCTGTGCAGTTGGTTTTGCATAGAGCAGCCCAGGTCCTACACTTCTCGGGTCCCTGGCTGGAGCTCCTGGCCCCTCCCTCCTGTTGAATGCCCCTACAGCAAGCAGCATGCTATGGGGGCACCCGAGCCAAGCTGCAGTTCCGTGTATCCATTCAGACATGGAGCAATGGCACGGCCCCGCCCCCTCTCTCTCCTGATTGGTAACTGAGTTTGATTGACAGCAGCAGGAGCTAATGGTGGCGCTGCTATGTCTCAGTCAATCAGGAGGGAGATTCCCAGGTGGTCGAGGGACCTGTGGACATCACTGGATAGAGATGGGGCTTAGGTAAGTATTAGGGGGGCCAATGGGGGCTGCTGCACACAGAAGACTTTTTATCTTAATGCATAGAACTTTAACCACTTCAGCCCCGGAAGGATTTATCTCCTTCCTGACCAGAGCACTTTTTGCGATTCAGCACTGCGTCGCTTTAACTGACAATTGCGCGGTCGTGCAACATTGCTCCCAAACAAAATTGACGTCCTTTTTTTCCCACAAATAGAGCTTTCTTTTTGTGGTATTTGATCACCTCTGCAGTTTTTATTTTTTGCGCTATAAACAAAAAAAGGAGCGACAATTTTGAAAAAAAAAAAAAACCCATTATTTTTTACTTTTGGCTATAATAAATATCCCCAAAAAAAACATAGGCCGATATGTATTCTTCTACATATATTTTTGGTAAAAAAATAAAAAACAAAAAAAATCGCAATAAGCGTTTATTGATTGGTTTGAGCAAAAGTTATAGCATCTACAAAATAGGGGACAGTTTTATGGCATTTTATTATTAAATGTTTTTTTACTAGTAATGGCGGCGATCAGCGATTTTTATCGTGACTGCGACATTATGGCGGACACATCGGACAATTTTGACACATTTTTGGGACCATTGGCATTAATACAGCGATCAATGTTAAAAAAATTGCATTGATTACTGTAAAAATGTCACTGGCAGTGAAGGGGTTAACCTCTAGGTGGCGCTGTAGGGGTTAAGTGTGTCCTAAGGAGTGTTTCTAACTGTGGGGGGGGGGGGGGAGTGGCTGTGTATGACAATACAGTGATCGCCGATCCCGATCACAGGTAACAGAGATCAGTGACAGTGCCAATAGGCAGAACAGGGAGATGCTTGTTTACATTAGCATCCCCCCTTTTTTCCTCACCGTGAAACGATTGCGGGTATCCCCGTGGACTTCAGGTCACGGAGCTTTCACAAGCAGGCCCCCGCTTGTCTTAAAATTGTATTGCAACTGTACTGTCTCCCTTTATTTTGTAAAGTGCTGTGCCAACTGTTGGTGCTAAATAAATCCTGTATAATATAAATAAGATTAAAAACAATGAGTCCAGACACATGAGAAGTGAGGCACAGTAGAATAAAATTGTAGTTACAGAGCATGGGAGTCTCACTTTTCAATGTAAAGTAACCATACAGCATGGATGACACTTGACAAAGCCAAGCTTTGCAAGTATAGAACTAAAAAAAATACATTATTTGCCATAATGACTATCTGAAAACAGGAATATTTGAAACAAATCAAAATGATCATTTAAATGGAAAAAGTTTAAAAGTGCAGGTTTAATTTTACCGTAATCCATATGTCAAAACAATTCACAGAGTGAGAGATATAAGCAGCTTAGTTTCTATTCAAAATTGTTTTTCTAATTCAAGCTTGGCACTACCTACCTCTTACATCCAGAGCCACAGGTCATTGATACAGGGTGGATTTGATTTAAATCAAGTCGCTTTAAATCACTAGTAAAAAGGCTTGATTTAAATCAACTCAATTTAAATCATAATTTTTAAAGAGAAACTGTCATCTCTGTCCTGCAGCGACTCCTCCTCTGACCCGCTGCTGACTCCACAACAGTCCCAGTCACTTTAATGGGAGGGCTGGTGATGCGGCAGTGACACAACAAGGCGAGGGACGTGGCGGCAGCAGGTGAGTGGATGTCCGCTAACAAGCACTGCCATGATGGATCTAAAATGACAGGTGCTCTTTAAAATGTAAGGACTCATTCTCGCTGCTAGTTAGAATCTTTAATATTTGCAAACAAAATTAAGGTCTCCTAATAAGCTGTCAGGTTAGTAAAACAATGATATCAGAACCAATTCAGTTTGTAGTGTACATAGATTTGCAAAACAATGGGATAAAGGAATATTCCAGAACTTTGTTTTTTCTCATGGTTACTGTGGAATTGTGTGAATGCATCAATGCGGTGCATGTTATCTCAGCTTGCAGAGCTTGGATTCATTGATGAGTTTACCAAAAATGTAAATATTGCAGAATATACAGCCTTATGCTACATAACTAAGCTCCATCTCATGCTAAATAAACTAAATTATCTTAAATAGATTTTTACTCCAAAAGCATTTTACTAAAATAAATTTGATCAAAAAAATCCTTTTTTTTTTTTTTTTTTTTTTTTTTTAAATCGGATCTTTTTTATTTTTTTTTAAATCATTGATTCTTATCCACCCTGCATTAACAACATTTATTACAATAAAGGACCAGGTTTAGGAGGCATTATGGGGCCGGGTCATGAAGCCAGACTTCACAGAAAAAGCCAAAACTACCATCACTAAAGTTGCTTTCACACTGAAAGCGCCGTTCGTTAGCAGTAAAGCCATCTAAACGTCGCTTTATGGCTGCTAGCAGGGCACTTTTAACACCAAAAAAGGGGTTAAAACTGCCGTTTTGCGGCGCTTCTGCAATGGGCAGGGGCGTTTTGGGACCGCTGTATACAGTGCTCCCAAACTGCCCCAAAGATGCTCCATACAGGACTTTTCTGAACGTCCTGCAAGTGCATCACCCGGCTGTGAAAAGCACCTATTGTAATGAATGGGAAAGTTTTCAGGAGCTATTTCTAATGCCTGAAAACTGCCTCAAAGTGGTCTAAGACTACAGGCCTCTTCAAATTTCATGCCTCATGCACACTGGATGTTAAAATAATTGTTATAAAAACGCCAGTAGTTTTGCAGTGAGTTTTTCAACGTTTTTGCAATAGTGTTTTTCCGCGTTAGCGTTTTCTTTTCTTTTCCTCAATGGATCAAAAACATTAACGTTGGTGTTTATCAGCGTTTTTTGACATTAGAGCGTTTTTACAGCTTAAAAACTCCTCTCGGAACCCACTAGTTTTGGGTTTTTTTTTAAATCCAAAAGCCCCCCAGCCAAAAACTGCTGATAACAGCCTATGTGTGCACAGACACATAGGATAACATGATGGGGAGTTTATTGACTGTAGAAAAAAAAAAAAAAAAAAAAAAAACCACACGTCTGAATCCAAAAACAGCAGCTGTAAAAACGTCCAGTGTGCATGAGGCCTTAGTCTACTCAACCAGATATGCATTTGACCTGCCCCTGTAAAACCTTGATATGCATTGTCAGTTTGGTGTCCCATTAACCTCAATCAATGCAAAAATCACAGATCGAGTAAACGAACACAGAACAGCAGATGTTCTACCTTTGCAACCTGTCAATGTATTTGCCCAGTATGGGATCATGTATTTTTTCAAGTCCATGCATTTTACTTGCCATTAAAAATGCAGCCAAGTACTGTATATGACAAAGCATCTGGTGAGAACCAAGCCCTAGCGTGATACGAAACAGGTTTGTTTCTATTATTTATAATAGAACATTGCTGAACAAAAATACCAAGATAACATTAAACACCCCCTCTAGAAATGAAACGGTCAATGAGAAGCAGATGGTCAAAGCTTAGTCATGGGAGTGACCCACCCATCTGATAGGTCTGGTCCAGCAGAAGTAAAAAACAGGCAGATGGATATAAGAATTCATTATACCAGACAAGCTTCTCAGACACAGCGAAATGGAAAAGCCATCCCTAGCAAAGTGCCTCCTACTGAAGGTTATTACTCTCCAATCAGTACTAAAATGTATGTATTCAGTCTTAGCTACCAAGAAAAAAAAGCTTCTATGAGCTCATCACATCCTACAGATTGGAGAGAGACAGGCTTTCTCTGCCGATCATGTGACTTATGAGCAAAGCCAGAGAATGTGTGGGATCGCTGAACCATAGAGATGATGCACTACCCTGCGCAAGCCTGAAGGTATGGCAGCAGTCTCACCAGGGTAGACTTTAAATCAGAAGTCCTACGTGGCAGGACAGCTTCAAATAAACAATCTTTCTATCCCTTTGAACACTGGCACATAGGTTAATGAACACCGTTGACACCATTCCCATTGATGAGCACCTGTAAACCACCTTCCTGAGCGGATGATTTCCTGCTCAACTTTCCACCCCCTAAGACTTGTAAACATCCCTGAACTGTTTACCCCTTCAACCCTCCTCAAAAGCACACACAGCTTTCTCCCCTCCCCAAGAATAATGACCACCCAACCCTGTTGCAAAGCAATTGGTTAATCTAACTGTTGTCCAGGTGCAGTTGGGGAGTTAAAAGGAGAAGCCTGAGTTTTTTGCACTCCTGTGACCCGTTTTCAGCAGGGAGCGGTCTGAAGTCCGCTCTCCGCTGACGTCCATCAGTGGAGGCAGTGCATCATCCCGACTTCCCAAGTCTGGATCCGCCAGCTGCCTTGACTGATGGCAGTCTCAGTGAGCCGCTGTGACAGACGCTCCCGCCCCTCCACAGCTCAGCACTCCAGTGAGCGTGGAGAAGCATAGAGGAGAGATGCCGACTGCAGGCAGCAGCTCCCCTCTCGAGATCTGTGAGAACCGAGCCATTGTCGGTGTTCGGTGGCTGGGTTCTCAGTGCAGAGACGGCGAGGGACAGCTGCAGCATCGGTCTGATGCTCCATCCACATAGGTAAGAATTAATCTAAAATTTAAAAAAAACAAAAAACAAACATACTTTTTTTTTTTTTAAAAGACGACAACTGGGGATGGTAACAATAATGTAAACCTGCTAACAACCTCACTTTAAAGGGTACTTAGTGCCACATATATTTGTTCAGGGAATGCATTATAAGTAATGTCAAAAGTATAACACTTCCAAATTTTTATGATCTCTCAATTTACTTATTTTTCTTTCTGCCCAGGTATTAGGGGTGCAACGGATCGTCACCGATCCGCGATCAGAACGGGCCACCCTGTTCGGATCGGCACACCCGCGATCCGCGGCCTCGGGTTTTAGGAAAGGCCGCGGCTTCGGCCTAGCTCTTGGTACACTCGGCCGGGTGTACCAAGATGGCCGCGGCTCCGGAGCTAGGCCGAAGCCGCGGCCATCTTGGTACACCCGGCGGCGCTGAGCATCGTGCTGACGTCATCACCCCGCCCCCAACACGTGGGTTTGGCGGCTTCTCTAAAGCAAGGTATGAGTCTGACTAACAGGCACAGCACTAATACAGTGGGAAGTCTGTGTCTATATTACGGTGGGGGACATGGACTGGCTATATTACGGTGAGGGACATGGACTGGCTATATTACGGTGGGGGACATGGACTGGCTATATTACGGTGGGGGACATGGACTGGCTATATTACGGTGGGGGACATGGACTGGCTATATTACGGTGGGGGACATGGACTGGCTATATTACGGTGGGGGACATGGACTGGCTATATTACGGTGGGGGACATGGACTGGCTATATTACGGTGGGGGACATGGACTGGCTATATTACGGTGGGGGACATGGACTGGCTATATTACGGTGGGGGACATGGACTGGCTATATTACGGTGGGGGACATGGACTGGCTATATTACGGTGGGGGACATGGACTGGCTATATTACGGTGGGGGACATGGACTGGCTATATTACGGTGGGGGACATGGACTGGCTATATTACGGTGGGGGACATGGACTGGCTATATTACGGTGGGGGGCATGTGGCTATATTACAGTGCGGGACATTAAATGTGAAAATCAGAGGTGTTCTGTCATATTAGCAACCATGTAAGGTCGGCAGGTTTGCTGTTGCTTTTAAAATCTAACATCTAAACAGTCTGTCCGATCTACAAATACTGTATTTATGCATATAAGCTCCGTTTTGTGTTGAAAATAGCTTTTAAATCTAAAACTCCGGTGGGTGTAACAAGATTTGTGTGTTTGTTTGTTTTTTGGTTTGTTTGTTTTTTGCTGATCCGAAAATGATCCGATCCGTGACTCTGATCCGAGGATCGATCCGAACCGTGAGTTTTTTGATCCGTTGCACCCCTACCAGGTATCAGCAAAAATCAGCATTAACTTACTGGTTTTAGTGCCTGTGCCGTTACCTGTTCTGAGATGTGTGAACCAGAAGTAGGCCACCCTGGAGAGGTGGAAATCAAACTTAACAACGTGGAAGAGATCAAAGATCACCAAGGTGCAGCATGCTTTTTTTTCTTTTTTAGATAGCCTTGGAAGACCTCATTAAGAAGGAAGGTGTTAAGAGCACAGGAGATCAGGAGTATGTAAAAGCAGGGGTCAGGAGTAAATAATGCAGAGTGCAGGGATCATGAGAAATAACAGAGTTTAGCGGTCAGGAATAAGTAACGCAGGGTTCAGAGGTTAGTTATATTTAACACAGAGTGCAGGGGTCAGTGCCACAACAAAATTCATCCTTCTCTCTGTAAAAATTCACTCAACAGACCTCAGAAGCAGCAGCATGTGGCAGAGTGAAGATGTCCTCCCAGGTCTCCATTCTGTGTCACTTGACATGTCAGCGCTAAGGAGGATCCTAGGACATCACTTGGTTCCACATGCACATTGCCAACCCTAACAGGTGGCAGGAGTTGGCAGCATTGCAGGGGTTGCAATCGACTGATCACATGGTGTGATTATTTGGTGAGATCTTGTGGTTGCTGACCCCCAAGGTATACATTATCCTACGGAGATCATCCACCCTGTTCCTTCCCTTACCACATGCCTTGGTCTGTCTATATGATAACTGATATCGGATATATTCTTTATCCGATTGGCAACAGACTGATCCCATCATCCTCCCAGGCTGCACCTGTCGGGCTAGGTACAGTCACTTACTTGAAGCACAACGGCTTCTTTTTAATTTAGAAGAAGCAGAGTTTTTTTTTTTTTTATATAAAGCTACTGCTCATAGTGTGACATATTTGGAATAGATATTGCTACTGTTTATAGTGTGACACATCAGAAATAGAAAGAGAGAGAGAGACCCTAGGGGTGGGATTTTAAAGGCACTACCAAAAAATAATGAAAGTAAGAAAATATAATTGTAGTTTATTATTAAAAAATACATTAAATATTGAACATGATCATGAATACTGAGGAAACAAGATATGCAAAATGAAGATACAGTATCCTATAACCAACGCGTTTCGGAGATGAGCGTTGTCTCCATCAGGGGTTAACAGGAAATATATAATCTATAAAATTCAAATACAGATAAACAATAAGTTAGTACATCCATCCAATAATAAATAGCCGTGAAAAGGCCATAAGTGCTGGTAACTTACATCTTGTTCAATTTCATATACATGAGAACATCCACATTCATTTTAAGAGGAGGACAATGTCAAATGAAGTCTTCCGATCATCCTGCCCACATTATGGCTGCTTGCAATAAACCTCTGTAATAGAGGTATCTCCAGCCCAAAGCCTATAATGGTGATAAAGAGATATACGGACTATGCCCCAGATCGATACAAGGGGTTTTGTCCCTGAATGTAGCAAAGCCACGTGTACTGGGGCCTGCAAGATGGGAATCCTGGGAAAAAGCACATAATGTAATAAAAAGACGTATGAATAAAAATAAAAAAGTAAATAAAGTATGAACATGCATCCATGATCACCAAAAGGCTATACTCTGTTTAGATGTACCTAGAATGTCACATCAAAAACCGGCAGCCAGGCTCAGGAGGACAGAAAAATCAGGAGATGCTGTGGAGTAATCCAATGAGAAAAATCACTGTTGTAGTTAGCACTGTATAAAGTCCAAAATTCGGAGAAAGAGAAAAAAAAGAGAAGAAGAGAAAATACTGAACGTCAATAGCCACCCCTAGGAATGGCGTATTTGAACTGTAATAGAAATAGAATGTAGATCAGCAAGTTCCCCATGTTACTCACTGTGAATGTATTTAATCTCTCATCAGCAGCTCTGGATGAGTCTCCCTGGTCACCAAGGCCTGTCCATTTTTGAAGCCCGAGTTTAAAATATGTGTATTGGAGTCGGTCGCTTTGTGTCTTCTTGGAGACATCCATGAGGGGGGGGGGGGGGGGGGCGCACATGCGCCGCGTCACTCCGCAGTGCGTGCGTATGACGTTACATCGCTCATGCGCTGTGGGGAGGTATGGCGCAAATGCGACTTAAGGGGTCTTTATGGAGCCCTGAGTGATTTCTGGCCGCACACAGCTGACACCCATTTGGTGGGCGGTGCGGCCGACTCTAATAACTCGTCTTGTAGGCCCCAGTCGCTTCACTACATACAGGGACAAAACCCATTTCTATTGATCTGGGGCATAGTCTGTATATCTCTTTATCACCATTATAGGCTTTGGGCTGGAGATATCTCTATTATAGGAGGTTTATTGCAGCAGCCATAATGTGGGCAGGACGATCGGAAGACTCCATGTGACATTGTCCTTCTTTTAAAATGAATGTGGATGTTCTTATGTATATGCAATTGAACAAGATGTAAGTTACCAGCACTTATGGCCTTTTCACGGCTGTTTATTATTGGATGGCTGTACTAACTTATTCTTGATTATCTGTATTTGAATTTTAATAGATTATATATTTCCTGTTAACCCCTGATGAAGGAGATAACGCTCATCTCCGAAACACGTCTTTTTGCATATCTTGATTCCTCAATATTCATGATCATGTTCAATATTTCATGTAATTTTTCATAATAAACTAAAATTATATTTAGGGGCTCTCTTTTTGTTGTTCATGGGATGTGGCACACTTTTGAAATCTTAAATATCAGAATTATTTTCTCACATCAGGAATAGATTCATATGGAGTTAAAGTGATTTTAAATGCTGAAGGTTTTGTACCTTACCTGTTTCTATGCAGTAAGCTAACACACCTGTGTGCAGCTCCCCTCGCAGTCCCCCCAAAATACACACCGAGCCCAATATTGATCCAGCGATGTGCAAGAGACCCGAGGCTCTCTCCCCCCTCAATGGCTCAGATACATCAGCAGGATGTCAGAGCCAGTGACAAGAGATTGGGGCCCAATTGGTGGTCCTATTTTGCGGACAAGATCAGATCAGATAGCAGCGGATATGTCACCGCTGACATCCACCGCTTCATAGGGGTTAATGGAGCGCCCGATCAGGTCGGCCTTAAAAACTGACAGGCGAACCTAGTCGGACAGCCCGTGTGAAAGGGGCCTTATTCTGCTACAAATTGATATTAAAATTTCAGCACTTGGAAATAATTGCCCTTGGGTTGGATCACAACAAACCATTAGGCACATATGTTTTATCTCTCAAGACTCTGTTTAGCTTCAGTCAAACACAGAAGTAGTCACTAACATTAGTATCCACATCCAAACAGTTTAGTCGCCATCACAGACAGCCAACATAATGTATACATTGTCAATCAAATACCAAACACCCCTGAAAATGGAAAAAAAAATAATGTATAGACGATATTTAGACAACTTATTTTTAGCCACATACCCAGCAGGCGTTATGTGTACATATTAACCATAAAGGAAACGTCCCATTCTTTCCTGCAGAACAAAACCCATGCTCAATAAATAGAACAGTGCATAGAACACTTGTATGAATTCTATAAAAGGTAATGCCAGAGACAATCTGTCCTATTATGATCAAAACAAAGTCATTGGAGAATTCGCTGTTGTGTGTGTTTTAGCAAAGTCACGCTCCTTCAAAACCAACAGCGACACTTTAAAAACCATAGCACATGGCACTGTGGAAGGGAATGACATTCTACTAAAGCAAACAGCGAAGATAAATACAGTGGTGAATGAGGCTGCCCAGCTTTTAACTTCTAGGAATACTGCTTCCAGAATGCAATCCAGGAGAGATCAGTAAGACATCAAACAAAAACAAAGCCAGTAAAGGATGTTTTCTGATGAACTTGTGATATAAACATCCTTGACAAACACTGCAACTGGTCAGGGTCCTATACATACATCGGTGTGTTTGTAGCCAGCGCTGGTTTCACAACACAAGTGTCCGATTTGATCTACAGCCGGGAGACCTGCAGCTGAATTTCATTAAAGAATGTATTGTTATTCTGAGCACTCACCACTTATCACTGTACTTCCAACAACAAACAGGGCTTAAAGTCCCATATAAACAATGTCGTCCATGCTCCAGAGCGCATAGCAAGGAGGGAAGGGGGGCGGGATAGGAATCTGTTCCCTTTCTGTGCGAATTTCTCCCAAATGTTTTAAAGGGTGGGATGGAGCGGGCTTTGTTTTTATTTTTCCCTCTATGATTTGCTGCGTGCAGAAAATGCACAGTAGGAGTGCGCTGACCTTTGGATGCCACCGACATTACTGTACATGGGAAAATGGTGCCTGGAATATCCTAATAAGGAAAGGCTCTCCACCCTCCACCCTTATTTCATGTCATTTTCAAACCTTGCCAGCCCTGCACTCCAGCAACAAACAGGTTAAAATAGATAACAGACAGCTGCAGCATCTTGAAAAAATAATAGGCTTTATTATTATTATTGATAATATTATTATACTGAATATCCATAGTCCCAACAGTTTGCGCAGCTCTTTACTAAATAAAGGGAGACAGTACATTTACAATACAACAGGGCTAGGAGGGCCCTGCTCCCAAGAGCTTACAATCTAAAGCTGGCCATGCAACAGCAGAATATAGTTGGAACATTTTTTGCTACCTTCGCTCATTTTTCAAATAGCTAGTGGGGTCAAATCAGCGATCATTTTCTATTGCAGTGACGGGAAAGTTCAAAAAAGCAGGATGGAAGATTTTCCCCATAGAAAACAAGTTTCTAAGCAGTGTATGTGGCTTTTGTTCGAGAAGATTCTATCGATACCATAATCACATTTTAAAAAGTAAACTAAATTTTGAATTACTTTCAAACCACATCTGTCAAGTCTCTGATGGCATTATTGAACGGAACGATGGGATTTTTCATATGAATGTTCTTTCAGAATCTACCAGTGTATGGCAAGTTAAACAACTTGCCTACTGGGCATTTTTACCCCCCCCCCCCTCCTGCCCAGACCAATGTTCAGCTTTCAGCGCTGTCACACTTTGAATGATAATTGCGCGGTCATACAACGCTGTACCCAAATTACATTTTTATCATTTTTTTTTCACACAAATAGAGCTTTCTTTTGGTGGTATTTAATCACCACTGGGTTCTTTTTTTTGTTTGTTTTTGCTAAACAAAATGAAAATAAAAGACTGAAAATTTGGAAAAGAAAAAAAAAAACAAAAAAAAAAAAAAAAACATTTATTTATAGTTTGTTATAAAATTTTGCAGACAGGTAATTTTTCAACTTCACTGATGAGCACCGACTGGCACAGATAATGAAAACACTGATAATCAGTGCCCCAATTATCAGTGTAGATGTCCCTTTAACACAAGCCAGTTATCGGCTCTCTTCTCGCTGTCAGCATGGGGAATGGAAAGCCGATAATAAGTTTGTGTTTACATCGTGATCAGCTGTCATTGGACAGCTGATCACGTGGTAAAGGGCCACTGTTATTGGCCCTTTACGCTGATCTGCGATCAGCTGAGTCCGAAGGCAATCACAGAGCACACCAGTCACAGCAGGCAGCACGATCACAAGGGGCCGTCTACATATGCCCTCCTGCCAAAATAAGCCTGTGTTGTAGCCATCTTTAGGCTATAGTGTGGGCAGGAGTGGTTAAGGCTTTATTGACACGGACGTAAAATTACACACATACAAGTGTTTTTAAATTACGGATCTGAACACAGCTGCATTGTTTTCAATAGAGCCATTCACACAGGTGAGTAAACATGAGCTGCTTTCAAATCCGTAAGGCTGCCCATACATTTTACAATTTTCTTATTCAACTTAATTTAGATTTCCCTTCAGCTATGTAGAGCAAGGGCCTGCCTGACTGCATACAAATTGAAAGTGTTTAGATTTGACATCATATTATTTGGTTTTAGTAAATCTAAAGAAAAATTGTACAAGAGAATTGTATAATGCATGGCCAGAATAACACAGAATACAAAAATCTGCGGCTAAGAACATGTGCTTTACACGCTTAGGTGTATAAACGCCTGTATAAACGCCTGTATACTGTTTGTACGCATGCAAATTAAGTGCAAACAAAGAAGAAAAATAAATGATAAAAACAAGTTATGTACGTATATGCATCTGTACGCATTTAAACGCAGGTTTTTTACTGATCATTTTGCTGGGATTTTTCTCCTAGAAAACACATGTAATAACATCAGTAACATTTTACAGCTGTGTGAATGAAGCCTAAGGCTCGGTTCACACTGGGACGACTTGGGATCCGACTTGTCGCCCCTCAATTCGCCCCAGAAAGAGATTCACATGACAGTGAACGCTAGCGTCTTAATAGACACTACTGAAGTCGCTCCGACTTCAGAGCGTACTCCCTGTACTACTTGGATCCGACTTGGTAGGCGACCTGTACCATAGAAATCAATGGAAGTCGCCTCCAAGTCGGATCTCTCTCTAAAGTCAAGCGACTTTGCAGGCAAAAAATTTTGTTTGCCCGGGCAAACCCCTCCCTCCCAGAGAGCCGATTGTCCTGTGATTGGCCACAGCCGAAGTGGCCTGTCCTGGAGGCGACTTGAAGTCGCATTGTAATTTGCTAAAGTCGCGCTGAAGTCGCGTTGAAGCCGCGTTGAAGTCGCCGTGCAAAGTCGCGCTGAAGTCGTGTTGCCCCTGTGTGAATCGAGCCTAAAGCTGGCCCTACATTATACAATTTTCTTACTGAATTTCCTTTAGGGAACTTTCACACTGGTCCATAGCAAAAACGCAGGAAAAATGCAAAGTGGTATGCGTCTTTGCTGTGTTTTTACCACGTTTGCGGTGCTCTTTTTTCACTGGACATTTGACTGAAAAACTGTATGAAATATGCAAAAATGCAACCAGGGCATTTTTTATGCTTTTTAATGTGTTTTTTGCCACGTTTTCTAAGCATTTCAATAAGGAGGTGCGTTTTAGGCGTTTTTACTGTTTTTTTTTTTTTTTTTTATTAACCGCACCAAAAATGCAGCAAGCAGGATTTTACCAAGCACAGCAGACCTGCAACAGATCAGTGTGAAGAGTTCCATAGGATTACATAGTCACTGAAAACTGATCAATGGGAAAGCAACCTTAGATTTACCTTCAGCTACCTTGTTTCCCTGAAAATAAGACCTAGCGTGATTGTCAGTGATGGCTGCAATATAAGCCCTACCCCCCAAATAAGCCCTACCCTGTTTCCCCGAAAATAAGCCCTACCCTGAAAATAAGATCTACAAGGACTTTAACTAGGGTTTATTTGGGGGGTAGGGCTTATATTGCAGCCATTACCGACAATCACGCTAGGTCTTATTTTCGGGGAAACAGGGTATGTAGTGCAAGGGCCTGCCTGATTGCATACAATTTGAAAGTGTTTAGGCCTGACCTTATATGATATGGTTTTGTTAAATCTCAAAGGGGTTGTAAACCCTCAAGGTTTTTCACCTTAATGCATTAAGGTGAAAAACCTTCTGTAGTGCAGCAGCCCCCCCCCCCCCCTTTTACTTACCTGAACCCGATCGTTCCGGGGATAAGCACAGCAGCTCCAACGTCTGTCTCGGGTCCTCATTGGATAGATTGATAACAGCAGGAGCCATTGGCTCCCGCTGCTGTCAATCAAATCCAGTGACACGGGGGCCGAGTCCTGCTGTCTGTGTCAATGGACGCAGCAGGACTCGGGAGCACGCCCGCACAAGTGCCCCCATGGAATGCAGCTCTCTGTGGTGGACACTTGAGAAGAGGAGGAGCCAGGAGCGCTGCTGAGGGACCCCAGAAGAGGAGGATCGGGGCCACTCTGTGCACAGAGGAGGCAAGTATAACATGTTTGTTATTTAAAAAATTTTTTAAAATAAATAAAAGAATAATGAACCTTTAAGGAAAATTGTACAAGAAAATTGTATAATGTATGGCAGACCAATGTAAAGCTGAATGTAAAGCATGGGTTATGATCCTACAGCAAGTACCCTCCCCCCCCACCTTTTCTTTGCAGCGATTAGTTCCTAAGAAAATCATAATGACTTTTCTACCGGATCACTTGCAGCAATCATATTCTTGCAGTGATAACACTGACCCCCCCCCCCCCCCCCTTTTTGTTGCAGTGATTAGTCTGAAAATCGTACTGATTTTGCACAGGATCACTAGCAATGCAATTTTTTAAGCGATTTGTGGTTGAGATTCGTCTGCGTTTTCGCTCGGTGGCACAATCGCTAGCGGCAGACGCTCTTTTCTATGCAATGTTGCTAAGCTTAGCTCCAAATCAGTGAAGGAGAGCGATTTCTAGCAGAGCACAACCCAATGCTGTAGTAAATTTCCAACAAATGTAACAAAAGTCATCAGCCTAAAAGAGTATAAACACAAGCAGGCAGAAGAGTGGGCTGGGATGTAAGTGGGGGTTAATTAACGCAAACAATTGCTAGCTCTGCAGGAGAGTGACTTGAAATACCCAAAACAGAGCCACTTGTATTGTAGTGCAGATTGTTTTCCTATTCATTCTGTAGACACATTTAGTTATTAAAGTGCGGGGCAGATCAGATGGCTGGATTATTAGATGCGTGGACTGTATACAAAGCCCCTTCTTCCAATCAGAAGGCTGTTCCTGAGAAGAAGAGGCAGCATTCCCAGGGAAGCGATCCATAAAGCTGGATGAACCCTTTACTAGCATCACTGAGCAGCCAATAATAATAAATCAGGATCCTGGACACAGCACTGCAGCCCATTGAACACACTGCCCCTAGTCCTCCTGTATGTTCCCCTGGGGTTGGAGATGCTGGTGACACTTTCTTCTCATGATCCCCTGGGGTGACTCCTCATGTCAGGTGAGGAGGAGGGGGCGCCCCACTTCCAGGTACACAACTTTCCCCTGCCATGACACTTGTACACGGCACTCCGCTCTCTCTCTCCCCGGTACACAAAGTTTCCATTGACCTAGTTTAGGAAGCAGTCTTACCTGGCCGGCTGCCCCGTTCCCCCCTTTGTCCCCGGTGCCTGCGCTCAACGTCTTCCTTCCTCTTTCTCCATATTCCACCTGCTGCCCCCACCCGACCAACCCAACCTGCTGCAAGCCAGGCCACGCCTCCTGCCCTGCCGTGCCTTCCACAGGGAACCCCTGGCTGCTGGGACAAAGGCCGCGCAACCTAGCTTGTTTGTCAGGCGTCTGGGCGGGGCTAAGGCTTGGAAGCGGCTTTGTTAGCATGGCAACCTGTGGCTGCAGAGAAGACTAAAAGGTGGCGCGAGTGTCTGTCGCCACCGGCTGGCCGCTCGCAGCATTACAACGTCCGTATTTCACAATTAGGTGTGAGGAATTGATTCCTGTGTAGTCAGCGAAGCCTGAAACAAGTGAATACAAGTTGGGAATACTGGCTGTGGGAAATGCTGGCTGTATGTGTGCTATGCACCAGCTCTTCTGGATGCATGCATGACTAAGGCTTCTTTTACAGGTTTTACTATCCACCTGAAGTCAAAACTACTTCAAGTGGGGGCTGTTCACATGATACGACCCCCCGGAACACAAAGAAGTGAAGCATGAAATCCCAGCTCACAAAAAAGTGCAAGAAGGATGCAGACATGGGCAGGGGCGGCCCATTCTTTAAGGGCGCGCAGGTGCTGCCTCCCCCTATCCATCGCCACCTCCCCCTATCCATTTCCGCTTCCCCCTATCCATCCCCGCTTGCCCTATCCATCACCACTTCCCCCTATCCATTGCCGCCTCCCCCTATCCCTCGCCACTTCCCCCTATCCCTCGCCGCCTCCCCTTATCCCTCGCCACTTCCCCCTATCCCTCGCCACTTCCCCCTATCCCTCGCCACTTCCCCCTATCCTTCGCCGCCTCCCCCTATCCATCGCCGCCTCCCCCTATCCCTCGCCACTTCCCCCTATCCCTCGCCACTTCCCCCTAACCTTCGCCGCCTCCCCTTATCCCTCGCCACTTCCCCCTATCCCTCGCCACTTCCCCCTATCCCTCGCCACTTCCCCCTATCCATCGCCGCCTCCCCCTATCCCTCGCCACTTCCCCCTATCCCTCGCCACCTCCCCCTATCACTCGCCACTTCCCCCTATCCCTCGTCGCCTCCCCCTATCCCTCGCCACTTCCCCCTTATCCCTCGCCACTTCCCCCTATCCCTCGCCACTTCCCCCTATCCCTCGCCACTTCCCCCTATCCCTCGCTACTTCCCCCTATCCTTCGCCGCCTCCCCCTATCCATCGCCGCTTCCCCCTATCCCTCGCCGCTTCCTCCTATCCCTCGCCACCTCCCCTATCCATCACCGCCTCCCCTTATCCCTCACCACTCCCCCCTATCCATCACCACCTCCCCCTATCCATTTCCGCTTCCCCCTATCCATCCCCGCTTGCCCTATCCATCACCACTTCCCCCTATCCATTGCCGCCTCCCCCTATCCCTCGCCACTTCCCCCTATCCCTCGCCGCCTCCCCTTATCCCTCGCCACTTCCCCCTATCCCTCGCCACTTCCCCCTATCCTTCGCCGCCTCCCCCTATCCATCGCCGCCTCCCCCTATCCCTCGCCACTTCCCCCTATCCCTCGCCACTTCCCCCTAACCTTCGCCGCCTCCCCTTATCCCTCGCCACTTCCCCCTATCCCTCGCCACCTCCCCCTATCACTCGCCACTTCCCCCTATCCCTCGTCGCCTCCCCCTATCCCTCGCCACTTCCCCCTTATCCCTCGCCACTTCCCCCTATCCCTCGCCACTTCCCCCTAACCTTCGCCGCCTCCCCTTATCCCTCGCCACTTCCCCCTATCCCTCGCCACCTCCCCCTATCACTCGCCACTTCCCCCTATCCCTCGTCGCCTCCCCCTATCCCTCGCCACTTCCCCCTTATCCCTCGCCACTTCCCCCTATCCCTCGCCACTTCCCCCTATCCCTCGCCACTTCCCCCTATCCTTCGCCGCCTCCCCCTATCCATCGCCGCTTCCCCCTATACCTCGCCGCTTCCTCCTATCCCTCGCCACCTCCCCTATCCATCACCGCCTCCCCTTATCCCTCACCACTCCCCCCTATCCATCACCACCTCCCCCTATCCATCATCGCCGCTTCCCCCTATCCATCATCGCCGCCTCCCCCTATCCATCGCCACTTCCCCCTATCCATCATCGCCGTCTCCCCCTATCCATCGCCGCCTCCCCCTATCCATCATCGCCGCCTCCCCCTATCCATCGCCACTTCCCCCTATCCATCATCGCCGTCTCCCCCTATCCATCACCGCCTCCCCTTATCCCTCACCACTCCCCCCTATCCATCACCACCTCCCCCTATCCATCATCGCCGCTTCCCCCTATCCATCATCGCCGCCTCCCCCTATCCATCGCCACTTCCCCCTATCCATCATCGCCGTCTCCCCCTATTCATCGCCGCCTCCCCCTATCCATCATCGCCGCCTCCCCCTATCCATGCGTCCAGCCCCTTTCAGGTCATCGGATGCATGAATTCCAATGGGGTGGGTGTTTTTTTGAAGCACTGATTAGAGCCAGAGGCTCTAATAGGCTTCAAAACAGGGTGGTCTCCGGGTGCAGAGAATTCGGAGCCCACCCAGGTGTGTAACAACAACAAATGAATATTCGCTATTGTAACACTGATCCTCCTCCCGGCCTATCAGGAAGCGGGTTTTGACACCCATCATTCCAATTGGCTGAAAGGACAGGCGATCCTATTGGATGCCTAGGAAGAGCGGAGAAGCCACACGCTGGAAGCCGCCAATGAAGGAGAGGACACAAAGCCACTGCCCAGCACCCGCCTAGATGGGGTAGGTACTGGCAAACAGCGGGGGGAGGGGAGGTGCCACCAGCCGCTTGGGGGGCAGGTTGTTCACCCCCCCCAAAAAAAAAACACCAGCCGCCACAGGACATGGGCAAACCTCGGAAGAGGAAGGGCCTCTAAAGGCACCTACACACTATGAGAAAAATCGGGTGAACATTTTAATCCGAGGAACAATCGTATGAATATCTGATAGTGTGTACACAACTTTTGACAGCCAATTCCAACCTTCCGAACAAAAATTTCTAAAGGGATAAACTACAACATTTTTCTTATACAGGAACAGAATGAACAATTTTCGTTTAATGTGTACCTTTTTTGTACGAGAAAAATCAGAGAAGGAAAACTGCACATGATCAGAAACCATAAACAAAAAAAAAAAGCCTTTTGTGGTACGAGAATTTTCATACATTATTTCATTACTTCCTTCCCTGGTTCCGGCTTCCTGTAAAACAAGAAAAATCTTATAGTGTGTACCCCACTTAAGCTCCCCCCCCCCCCGGTGGCACAAGGCTCCTGACAGGGGCACATAAACCAAATTTAATGGGGCATATCACATGACTGGCGGCACCACCTGTACAAGGCCGGCCATACGCAGTTCTAATCTTGGCCAGTTCAGGAGATTCAAACCATTAATGAGCAGGCTGAATCTACCAAGTTGATCAGTCAACTTGGGTACAACCAGACTGCCGGATTCTCTTGCGATTATCGATTATAGCAATAGCAATCATCACGGACTTCTCCCAGCGGTGACAGCTTTCCCCATCCGCTTCCTCCCAGACAATGGCCCAGCAAGAGGGATTCCCACATCAACACTGTCTGCGCTGGGGGAATCGAGCAAATTTCTTTCCTGCAACACATGGTTGTAGGAAAGAAATTCTCTCCATGTATGGTCAATCTAACTCAGCTATTCGAGTCAATGGAGCCACTCTGCAACTGCTAGCCAAACACTTGGTTCGCAGAGATGACGCATTACCCCATTGTAAACCACTTCCAGACCAGGCCTTTTCTGGCACTTTTTGCATGTAAGAATCAGTATTTTTTGCTAGAAAATTACTTGGAACCCCCAAACATTATACATATTTTAAAGCAGAGGCCCTAGAGAATACATTGGTGGGTTTTGCAATTTTTTATGTCGCACTGTATTTGCGCAGCGGTTTTTCAAACGCAGTTCTTTGGGAAATAATACACTGCTTTGAGTTTTAATGCAAAAAATACACAATACATAACCCTTATTTTTTTGTAAACTGTAAAAGATGATGTTACACCTAGTAAATAAATATCAAACATGTCACGCTTTAAAATTGCTTACACCTGTGCAACAGCGACAAATGGCATACATTTTACTATCCATAGGTGACGCTTTTACAGAAAAGTTCTAGTGATAGAATTAAAAGTTCGCAGTGATATGCATTTGCCTTTGCGCGTAAGTACAGGGAGATGGGGTTACCTTAGTTGTTTGTTTTTTTTAATTATTAATTCATTTATTTTATTTTTGTTATTTTTACAATTCTGCTTTACATTTTTGTGTTGATCACTTTTATTGCTGTCGCAAACAATGTAAACATCCCTTGTGACAGCAATAGACATATGACACGTACACTTTATTGAGAGACCCCAGATCCCTCTGCCCTTAGTCCAGGTGCATATTGTGCCGATTTGACATGTCAAATCGCATGCCAAATCGGCGACTATTGCCAGCAATGGCACTGACTGAATCGGTGTTACGCCAACTTTGCAGCGCCGCAACAATTCCCAGAAGTAGTTACTGTACTACTTTTGCCGACTTCTGGGGCGATTTGAATAGACATCTGTGCATCACCCCGAAGTTGGACTGCATTGCCGGTTTGAAATCACTGTTTAGCTGGGCGATCTAACCCACATCAGTCTGAACCTGGGCTTAAGAGCATTCAAAATACCAAGATCAGTGTTTTTGAATGCTTTTGTAGTGCCCTGGAGTTTAGTCAGGGAGCTCCTCACCAAATTCCTTAGAAGGGGTAGCTACCATAGTTAAATTGTTAGAGATCCATTGATATCTCCCTAAGGGCGGCACAGTGGTGTAGTGGGTAGCACTTTCGCCTAGCAGTAAGAAGGGTCGCTGGTTCAAATCCCAACCACGACACTACCTGCCTGGAGTTTGCATGTTCTCCCTGTGCCTGCGTGGGTTTCCTCCGGGTACTCCGGTTTCCTCCCACACTCCAAAGACATGCTGGTAGGTTCATTGGATCCTGTCTAAATTGTCCCTAGTATGTATGAATGTGAGTTAGGGACCTTAGATTGTAAGCTCCTTGAGGGTAGGGACTGATGTGAATGTACAATGTATATGTAAAGCGCTGCGTAAATTGACGGCGCTATATAAGTACCTGAAATAAATAAAATAAATAAAAATAAAATAAATAAGTTTGGCCTTGTTGTACTTTTCTCTTCTACCACTAGGTTGCTGGGCACGTGGGGGTACTAGATATGAGAAGGGCAACCCAAGGTCAGGTTATGGGTATGTACAGTACAGTACAGTACAGACCCCTCTCATCAGTATAGACCACCTTCCGTCAGTACAGACACCTCTCATCAGTACAGACCGCCCTCCCTCAGTACAGACCCCTCTCATCAGTATAGACACCCCCTCCCTCAGTACAGACCCTTTTGTATTAGTATAGACCCCTCTCATCAGTACAAACCCATCTTACTCAGTACAGACACCCCTGATCATTACAGACCCCCTGTCATGAAGATCCTGCCAGTAACCGGCGATCCAGGCGTCCGGGAACACGGCCACGGGTTCCACTGCGCATGCGTTCACGGGTGCGGTCACGCACGGGCACGCGCGCGCGCACTCCCGCTATCAGGCGGGCTATTTAAACCGGTCTATCACACACCATCTCCGATGTCTACAGCGTTCTGTGAGTGTTACCTGATCTGATCTGTGTATCCTGTTATCTGACCCGGCTTCCTGTTTGACGATCCTGCTATCTGCCTGCACCAGACTCTCTTGGCTTGCCTGACCATCCCTCTGCATTACCCCTGGTACCTCTGCTGTCCGAACGTTACTGACCACTGGCTTGTTGACCCTCCGCTGTGTTCATCAGCTTCCAGTCTGCTATTACCTGCTGTTGTTCCTGGTTCCAGTTCAGCTTTCAGTCTGCTATTACCTGCTGTTGTTCCTGGTTCCAGTCCAGCGTTCCAGGCTACCTTCTGCTGTGTTCCAGCCCAGCGTTCCAGGCTATCTTCTGCTGTGTTCCAGTCCAGCGTTCCAGGCTATTACCTGCTGTTGTTCCTGGTTCCAGTCCAGCGTTCCAGGCTACCTTCTGCTGTATTCCAGTCCAGCGTTCCAGGCCATTACCTGCTGTTGTTCCTGGTTCCAGTCCAGTGTTCCAGGCTATCTTCTGCTGTTGTTCCAGTCCAGCGTCCAGGCTATTACCTGCTGTTGTTCCTGGTTCCAGTTCAGCTTCCAGTCTGCTATTACCTGCTGTTGTTCCTGGTTCCAGTCCAGCCTCCAGTCTGCTATTACCTGCTGTTGTTCCTGGTTCCAGTCCTGCATTCCAGTCTCTATCCTCAGTCTACACCCCAGACTACTGACTCCAGAGGGTGCCACCACTACTGGACTTTCAGCAATTGTTGATCCTGCCAGGCACCCATACCACTCTTCACTCCTGGCCCTCTGTCTCCATTCCAGGGAAACGGGAGTGGGAGCTGTAAGGGAGGTCTTTTCCTGCACTCCAGGCTCACAACCTACCAGGTACGTGACAGTAGCAGACAGCCATGTCAGAGCCTGAGCAGGGAACCTCTCCTATGGAGGAACTTTGTGCACACCTGGCAGGATTGACTGAAGCAGTCAAGAACCTGCAGCAAGGATATACCAGGTTGGAGGAACGAGTATTAACTTTTGTCCAGCCCCATGGGGGCTTCCTCTGCTCCCAAATTAAGCAGGCTTCCGCAGGATTGGAATCTTCCATTAGAGCGGAACTCCAAGTTAAGGATGGGTTACTGTGGCATGAGAATAGGATCTTTATACCTGAGACATTACGAGTTGCAGTATTAGAACTCTGCCATGATCATGCATTGGCTGGACACTTTGGCGCGGCTAAGACCACGGATTTGGTACAGCGTACCTTTTGGTGGCCTCAGCTACGTAAGGATTGTAAAAGGTTTGTAGAGTCCTGTACCACCTGTATCAGAAACAAAGGGCACAGAGCAAAGGCATGGGGACTCCTAAAGCCCTTGCCTGTCCCAGATAGACCCTGGAAAATGCTCTCTATAGACTTTATTGTAGAATTACCCCCGGCTGAGGGCTTCACTTCAATCTTTGTCATAGTGGACCGGTTGTCGAAGATTGCACACTTTGTCCCAATGAAAGGCACCCCGTCAGCCACAGAGACGGCACAAGCTTTCATCAAAGAAGTCATCAGGCTTCATGGGGTACCAGTCAATATAGTTTCAGATCGGGGGGTACAGTTTACCTCCCGATTCTGGAGGTCTCTATGTAAAACTTTAAACATTGAACTTTCATTTTCATCAGCTTATCATCCTCAGACGAATGGGCAAACAGAAAGAACAAATCAGACCCTTGAACAATATTTGCAATGTTTTTCTTCTTTTGCCCAGGATGATTGGATTTCTGTTCTTCCATTGGCCGAATTCGCCTATAACAACTCTATTCACTCTGCTATCAAACAGACTCCGTTTTTTGCAAATTACGGTTTCCACCCTTCATTTTTGCCTAACTCTCTTCCAGAATGTACAGTACCCGCAGTTCAGGAGAAATTGGATTTCTTTTCTTCCAACAACCAAGTTTTACAGGAGACCATGACCAGGACCCAGGAATATAACAAAGCAACCTTCGACAAAAAGAGGCGAGGTGAGCTATTACTTGCACCTGGGGATCAGGTATGGTTGTCCACAGTAAACCTCAGGTTAGCTTGCCCGTCCAAAAAATTAGGCCCCAAGTTTCTTGGGCCGTTTTCCATTAAACGGAGAATTAATGAAGTTGCATATGAACTTGAACTCCCGGACTCACTAAAAGTACATCCAGTTTTTCACGTGTCTTTGCTCAGACCCTCTGTCTCCAACCCCTTCCCAGGCCGAAGTACGGATCCTCCTGATCCAATCTTGGTAGATGGGGAGGAGGAATTCGAGGTGGAGGCTATTATGGACTATAGGAAAAGAGCTAACCAGAATCAATTTTTGATAAAGTGGAGGGGGTTTGGCCCAGAAGAGAATTCCTGGGAACCAGAAGATAATATTCATGCTGAAGATCTGTTACAATCTTTTAAAAGATCCCATCCAGAGAAATTTTCTCAAAGGGGCATCCGGAGGCTGCCCCTTGGGGGGGGCAATGTCATGAAGATCCTGCCAGTAACCGGCGATCCAGGCGTCCGGGAACATGGCCACGGGTTCCACTGCGCATGCGCGCGCGTTCACGGGTGCGTGCACTCCCGCTATCAGGCGGGCTATCACACACCATCTCCGCTGTCTGCTCTACAGCGTTCTGTGAGTGTTACCTGATCTGATCTGTGTATCCTGTTATCTGACCCGGCTTCCTGTTTGACGATCCTGCTATCTGCCTGCACCAGACCCTCTTGGCTTGCCTGACCATCCCTCTGCATTACCCCTGGTACCTCTGCTGTCCAAACGTTACTGACCACTGGCTTGTTGACCCTCCGCTGTGTTCATCAGCTTCCAGTCTGCTATTACCTGCTGTTGTTCCTGGTTCCAGTTCAGCTTTCAGTCTGCTATTACCTGCTGTTGTTCCTGGTTCCAGTCCAGCGTTCCAGGCTACCTTCTGCTGTGTTCCAGCCCAGCGTTCCAGGCTATCTTCTGCTGTGTTCCAGTCCAGCGTTCCAGGCTATTACCTGCTGTTGTTCCTGGTTCCAGGCTACCTTCTGCTGTATTCCAGTCCAGCGTTCCAGGCCATTACCTGCTGTTGTTCCTGGTTCCAGTGCAGTGTTCCAGACTATCTTCTGCTGTTGTTCCAGTCCAGCGTCCAGGCTATTACCTGCTGTTGTTCCTGGTTCCAGTTCAGCTTCCAGTCTGCTATTACCTGCTGTTGTTCCTGGTTCCAGTCCAGCCTCCAGTCTGCTATTACCTGCTGTTGTTCCTGGTTCCAGTCCAGCCTCCAGTCTGCTATTACCTGCTGTTGTTCCTGGTTCCAGTTCAGCTTCCAGTCTGCTATTACCTGCTGTTGTTCCTGGTTCCAGTCCAGCTTCCAGTCTGCTATTACCTGCTGTTGTTCCTGGTTCCAGTCCAGCCTCCAGTCTGCTATTACCTGCTGTTGTTCCTGGTTCCAGTCCTGCATTCCAGTCTCTATCCTCAGTCTACACCCCAGACTACGGACTCCAGAGGGTGCCACCACTACTGGACTTTCAGCAATTGTTGATCCTGCCAGGCACCCATACCACTCTTCACTCCTGGCCCTCTGTCTCCATTCCAGGGGAACGGGAGTGGGAGCTGTAAGGGAGGTCTTTTCCTGCACTCCAGGCTCACAACCTACCAGGTACATGACACCCCCTCCTTCAGTACAGTCCCTTCTCATCAGTACCATAGGCATGCGCACAGGGTGTGTCAGGTGTGCCCGGGCACACCCTAATCACCCTGTGTGGTGCAAATTCCCCCTATTTAAACCCCTGATATTTCACCAAAACTCCCTAGATGTGCTCCCACAAAAAATTTGTAAATAAAAAAAACAATAAAAAATGTATGTAAAATTATAATAAAAAAAATAATAATAAAAATTACTAACACCATGCACTGCCCTACTGACACTACTGACACCATCAGTATACAGTATATACACATGCACACAGGTTTGAGCTTTGGGGTGCACACCCTAATGCAATAGGCTGTGCACACCTATGATCAGTACAGATCCCTTCTCCCTCAGTACAGACTCCTCTCATCAGTACAGATCCCTTCTCCCTCAGTACAGACCCCCCCCCCAGTATAGACACCCCCTCCCTCAGTGCAGACCCTTTTGTATTAGTATAGACCCCTCTCATCAGTACAGACACCCCCTCAGTATAGACCCCTATCATCAGTACAAACCAATCTCCCTCAGTACAGACACCCCTTATCAGTACAGACCCCTCTAATCAGTATAGATCCCTTCTCCCTCATTACAGACCCCTCTCATCAGTATAGACCCCCTCGCTCAGTACAGATCCCTATTATCAGTATAGACCCCCCATACTCAATTCAAATCCCTCTCATCAGTATAGACCTCACTCTCTCAGTAAAGATCCCTCTCATCAGTATAGACCCCCCCTTCACCAATGCAGACCCCTCTCATCAGTATAGACCCCCCCCTCACTCAGTACAGACACCCCCTCCCTCAGTACAGACCCTTCTCATTAGTATAGACCCTTCTCATCAGTACAGACCCCCCTCAGTACAGACCTCTCTCATCAGTACAAACCCATCTCCTTCAGTACAGACCCCTCTAATCAGTACAGATTCCCTCTCCGTCAGTACAGACTCCCTCTACCTCAATACAGACCCCCCTCCCTCAGTACAGACCTCCCTTCTTCAGTACAGACCCTCCTACCTCAGTATAGACACCTCCCCCCTTTAGTGCAGACTCCCCTTCAGTACAGACACCCCCTCAGTACAGACCCCTCTCATCAGTACAAACCCATCTCCCTCAGTACAGATACCCCTTATCAGTACAGACCCCTCTAATCAGTATAGATCCCTTCCCCCTCAGTACAGACCCCTCTCATCAGTATAGACTCCCCTCACTCAGTACAAATCCCTCTCATCAGTATAGACCTCCCTCTCTCAGTAAAGATCCCTCTAATCGGTATAGACCCCCCCTTCATCAATACAGACCCCTCTCATCAGTATAGACCCCCCTCACTCAGTACAGACACCCCTCCCTCAGTACAGACTCTTCTTATTAGTATAGACCCTTCTCATCAGTACAGATCCCCCCCCTCAGTACAGACCTCTCTTATCAATACAAACCCATCTCCTTCAATACAGACCCCTCTAATCAGTACAGATCCCTTCTCTGTCAGTACAGACCCCTCTCCATCAGTACAGACCCCCTCTACCTCAATACAGACCCCTCTCATCAATACAGACCCCCCTCCCTCAGTACAGACCTCCCTTCTTCAGTACAGACCCCCCTACCTCAGTATAGACACCTCCCCCCTTTAGTGCAGACTCCCCTTCAGTACAGACCCCTCCTTCAGTACAGACTACCCCCCTTCAATACAGAACCCCCCTTAAGTGCAGACCCCCCCTTTCAATACAGACCCTCTTCTTCAGTACAGTCCCCCTCCTTCAGTGCAGACCCCCTCTTTCAGTGCAGACCCCCTCTTTCAGTGCAGACCCCCGTTCAGTGTAGACCCCCCTTCAGTGCAGACCCTTCAGTGCAAACCCCCCTGCAATACAGATCCCACCTTCAGTACAAACCACCCCCTTCAGTGCAGACCACCCCTTCAGTAGAGACCCCCCTTCAATATAGACCCCCTCCTTTAATGCAGACCCCCCTCTTCAGTGCAGACCCCCCTTCAGTGCAACCCCCCTTCAGTACAGACCACCCCCTTCAGTGCAGATTCCCCCTTCAGTGCCAACCCCCCTTTGGTGCAAACCCCCCTTCGGTACAGACCTCCCTTCAGTACAGACCACCCATTCAGTACAGACCACCCCTTCAACACAGACCCCCTCCTTCAGTGCAGACCCCCCCCTTCAGTACAGACCACCCCCTTCAGTGCAGACCATCCCTACAATACAGATCCCTTTGGTGCAGACTCCCCTTCGGTACAGACCACCCTTCAGTACAGACTTTCCCTTCAGTACAGACCACCCTTTAATACAGACCCCCCCTTCAATGCAGACACCTTCTTCAGTGCAGACACCCTCTTTAGTACAGACCCCCCTTCAGTGCAGACTCCTTTCAATACAGACATCCCCTTCAGTGCAGACCACCCTTCAGTGCAGACCACCCTTCAGTGCAGACACCCCCTTCAGTGCAGACACCCTCTTCAGTGCAGACACCCTCTTCAGTGCAGACACCCTCTTCAGTGCAGACACCCCCTTCAGTGTAGACACCCCCTTCAGTGCAGACACCCCCTTCAGTGCAGACCTACCTTCAGTGCAGACCCCCCTTCAGTACAGACATCCCCTTCAGTGCAAACCACCCATCAGTGTAGACCCCCCCCCTTCAGTACAGAACACCCTTCAGTGCAGACCCCCCTTGAGTACAGCCCCCCTTCAGTACAGACCCCCCCTTCAGTACAGACCAATAATGTACATACCTCAGATCAGGGACATGCACAGCAGTGTCCTTCCTCCTGTGTAGATGTAAACTGAGAGGAAAGGGAAGTGGCTTCGCTCCGCTCGACTGTGTGAGACAGCGTCAGCAGGGACAGCTCAGACAGCCCACGAGAGATGCGGATCGGTGCATTGGCGTTGCCCTGGGCCCTGCCGACGGATGTCACCCCTCTCGCGGGTGTTACCTGAGTGCGGCCGCACCCCCCTTGTGGGTCTATGATTTTTATCATAGGTGTATTTTAAATGATAGAGGCAGAATATCAACCAAAAATCCAGAAAAAATACAATACAAATGTTATAAATGGAGTTGCAGTTCAGTGAGTAAAATAAGTATTTGATCCCCTGCCAACCAACAATAATTCTGGCTCCCACAGACTGGCTACAGTATGTGCTCATGTGGTACACAGATTAGTCCTGTCAATTTAAGACGGTGCTCCTAAAAACAACTCATTATGTGTATAAAAGACACCTGTTCACAGAATCTCTTTCTTCCATTCAAACCTCACCATCATGGTTATAAGTTATGGGGTACATAGTACCCATGCCCATTCATCAAAAAAGTGTAAAAAGTGAATAAAGATAATACACAAGTTTTAGACCATTTCTTTATTATAAAATAAAAAACAATGTCCCGATATAGATTCATCGTCAATCAACGCCCGTCGCACCGCTGGACCAGAAAAAAGAAAACCTCTGGTCTTGTCGAAGGCTTCCACCCATCTGCCTGCTTCTCTGTCAAACATTTCTTTAATAGCTAAGGGGTGGAGTCACCTGAAGACGTCAGCGAGTGACCCCACCCCCTTTCGCCGACCGAGGAATGCTGGGTTGGTAACATCACAAGGAGCAGGGTCACCCACTGACGTCATTAGGTGACTCCGCCCCTTAGATATTTAAGACTTGTCAGACGGAGGAGTGGGCAATTGGCAGGAAGCCTTCAGCAAGGCCAGAAGTTTTCTCTTTTTTTTTCTTTTTCAGGTTCGGTGGTGCCCTGGGCAGCGTAGTTGACGATGGATCTACACCAAGGGACATTGTTTTTTATTTTTAAATAAAGGAATTTTTACACTTTTTTGATGAATGGGAACTATGTACCCCATACTCATTCACATGGAGGGGGTGGGATCTGGGGGGCCCCTTGGTAAAGGGGGCTTCCAGATTCTGATAAGCCCCCCACCTGCAGAACCCCACAACCACCGCCCAGGGTTGTGGAGAAGAGGCCCTTGTCCTCATCAACTTGGGGACAAGATGCTTTGGGGTGAAGGGGGCAGAGCCCCCTGCCCCAAAGCACCCCCACCATATTGAGGGCATGTGGCCTGGTATGGGCCAGGAAGGGGGGCACTTGCCCCCCCTTTCCTTGCCTGCTGGGCTGCATGCTCAGATAAGGGTCTGGTATGGATTTTGGGGGGGACCCCACACCAGACCAGAAGGGCCTGGTATGGATTGGGGGGACCCCAAGCTGTTTTTTTTCAAAATTTTCTATTGCCGGCATTCTTTTGTTTACATTTCAAAAACAGCAGAAAGAGGGCGCCTGGGTCAGTGTGATAATAAAAGCAAGTAACACTTTGTTCAGATACACTTACATAAAAGTATGTTGCAAGCTGCACACAGGGTGGATGTGGATCACCAATCAAGCAGTCAGCCGTCATGAGGGATGAGAAGACCGCTGTGGGGATAAGCTCAGACCCACCGTATTGAGGTATATAACCGACAGCGTCCCCAGCTCCCACACCTGCTCTCACAAAGCTAGCAAGAGACTATAAACTTTTTTTGCCTGAAGAAGGAGGCGGCGCCTCGGAAACACGTTGCGGCCTGCCCCGTCCTGATTTGGTCTCTTGAAAATTTTATGAAAATTTAACGAAACTAAACATATTCTGAAACGAATCAACAAAATGAAATTAGTAACATAACAAATTTATCCAAAAATAAACTAATTTTTCCGTTCTGCACATGTCGAGTAATTTATTACCAGGTGTTTCAGTGGGGACTGAGCAGCTTCAAGAGTCAAGGCAGAGAACAGAGATCAGAGAACCCATCATCACCAGCAGCTCCTGTGTAAGCGCTACACTGGATTATTTCAGCAGTCATTAGGCATGAAAGCTAATCAATATTCTGTGATCAAAATCAATAATGTGAAATAAAATAATGGTCATAATGTAAAACATAATGTGACTGAAAATCTTCACTCAACAAATTCTGTTAGTATTCAATTATCCTGCCCTACCTTGCACAAAATTGGATAATTAAAGTGAATATTTACACATTTTGGAGTAAAGATTCTTAACTGCTTTAGTAAATATGCCTCAGAGTATTAACTTTCACAGTAATAAATGAAAATATGTTTTAAAAAATTCAGTCTAGTTTTAGAAATAATCTTTTTTTCGATCTATACCTCCTCCCTGGGTCAGCTTCCCATGGCTTCCAATACCACCTGTACGTTGACCACACCCAAATCTTATTTCAACATCCTCAGCTCACTCCCTCCGTCTCCTATTGTATCACTAATTTACTAGTAGATATATCAGTCTGGATGTCACACTACTTCCTCAAACTTAATCTATCCCAAACCGATCTTATAACTTTTCCTCCCCCACGTGCCTCTTCCCTTGATCTCTCTGTCAAAATCGATGGCACAAACATAAGCCCATCCCGGCATGCCAAGGTCCTAGGTGTAGTCCTGGACTCTGAAATCTCCTTTAAGCCCCACATCCAATTACTGTCCAAATCTTGCTGCCTCAACTTCCGCAACATCTCCAAAATACACCCCTTTCTAACTAATGACACAACAAAGCTCTTAGTTCACTCCCTGGTCACAACTACTGCAACTCCCTCCTGATTGGCTTACCTCTACATAGTCTACCCCCCTTCAATCCATCATGAATGCTGCTGCCAGACTTCTCCACCTTACCAACCGCTCTATGTCTGCTACTCCTCTCTGTCAATCCCTCCACTGGCTTTCGCTCACCCAACTAATTAAATTCAGAATACCAACAACTACTTACAAAGCCATCCACAACTCTGCCCCCAGCTATATCACTGACCTAGTCTCAAAATACCAACCTAATCGTTCTCTTCATTCTTCTCAAGACCTCCTGCTCTCTAGCTCCTTCATCACCGCCTCCCATGCTCGCTTCCAGGACTTTTCCAGAGCCTCTCCAATCCTATGGAACTCCTTACCCAAATCTGTCCGATTATCTCCTACTCTTAGCTTTTAGACGATTCCTGAAAACCCTCCTCTTCATAGAAGTCTATCCTACCCACACCTAATAACTGTATTTTCATTTTCTCCATCTGATCACCCTCCTCAGCTATTACCTTTTTGGTCCTCTTGACCCTCCCTTCTAGATTGTAAGCGCCAACGAGCAGGACCCTCTGATCCCTCCCTTTATTGAATTGTATTGTAACTGTACTGTCTGCCCCCATGTTGTAAAGCGCTGAGCAAACTGTTGGCGCTATATAACTCCTGAATAATAATAATAATTTGCACTGAAAGCACTGTGGTGGTAACATGAGCAATCTGAAAAGCATGATTACCCACAATGCCACAGATTTTCCCATAGCAAATTTCGGACTAAACTGAATCCCCATATTAGTGCAGTAATCTAAACATGTAAAAAAACAATATGAAAAGGGAGGGAGGATTTTACAAGCTTGGTTAATGCCAGAGAAAAGAGAGAACACACTTGAAGGACATTTACCTCTTTAATCTGTGCCAGAAAAGCAAACAAAGTAGAAAAGTCAATAGAGATAGTATAGGGACCAAACAGCTATATTTCTAGGACCCAATGCTCAAAAGGGTCATTCTCTGCAGATGATTAGAATGAAAGCACATTCTCAGACGATGGGACGCACAGCTTAGGATTCTCACTGACTGAATGTAAGTTGGGCAAAGAAAATATATACTTTATAGTCATACAATGTTCAATTACCCAATGACTTGTGCAAATTATTTAATTTCTTATATGTTTTCTGTGATTTCATCAGTCCAATTTCAGCCTTGCCAGTTAAATTGACCTTCAGGTGCTCGAAAGACAATATATTGTCACTTGGCATGGCTATTTACAATGAGATCAGAGATTTCATTGTTATCAACAAATGAATGCCTATTGTTCTCTAAACTTATATTTTAGAATGCTTTCTGATGAGTAAATATAACTTCGAAAATTTGCATATGCCTAAATTCATTCACCACTGCTGATATCTGCAGATCTGAATAAGAGCTGTTACCGCATTCAGTGCTAATGCATTTGAAAACTCTTTGAAAAGTCATGAATGCTTGGACTTTTCAAGATATAATTATTCTGTACTGAATGCTAGCGATTGTAATTACTTTCAGCCTTCCTAAATGAACAATAGTATCTCATTTTCTGTCCTAAATACACACAGGCCAGAAACATAGACAGGTTAGAAACTAAAATTTGTCATTCTTTTTTGAGCTTTTAACTACTGTATAGTGAGAAAAAAATGTATTCTAATAATGGTACAGGGCTAACACCTGTAAAGATTGTATTTAGTATATACCGTAAATTCCATTTTATATCACATGCCTTTATTTATTATTTCTTCACATTTACAAGCAGGCCACATAGTCTAGCAGAAGTAATATTGGGACATAGTATTATAATGACAGGGTGCTTACAATCAGATTTATTCATGTGCTTTAGACCTTTTAAAAAAACTGCTTTGAAAGTGTTAGCTGTAGTTGTTTTTTTTATATATATATATATATATTTTTTTTTATCAGGTAAGATTCACCAAAACAGCAAAACACAGCCATTAGTAAATGTACATGTTACACGCTTTTCAAGCATACATGAAATGGTATACAGTAGTTGGGCAAGAAATACAATTCATGCATATACAGCATCTCATCAGTATAAACTACCAAAGGCAATTGGAAATGACAACATTATGCGTTCAAGTGAAACCCTTAGTTTTCATCATGTTTAATTTGGGATTACCCCTAGACACATGGAGAAGGCAATATAGGGACTGAAGAAGGATAATTGCGCATATTGGGACAAGCATTTGATTGCCTCCTAGTAAAACCATTCGGCAGATTTATCTCAGAGAGCTGTGGTAAGGTCTTTCATAGTCTGGAAAAAATCTACCCCTCTGAAACTCTAGCAGTAGTTTGTGAGGGTGAGCAATATTCAGTCACCAGAGATGCAAGCCTTGGCAGCATTTAGTAAGTGAATTAGCAAGGACTTAACTCTTTGAGACAGGGATGTGAGATGGAGAAGATGACAGCAGGGTCACTGAATCCCGTGATTTTTAATTTTTTTGTATGATTTCTGTAACCTGGCGCCAAAAGTGTTGTAACAAAGAATATGCAAGAGGGAGCCTGGATGGGTACCACATTGCCAACAATTAGGGCTTTGCTTTGGGAAGAATTTGGCCAGGGTAAATGGGGTCCTGTACCACCAGGCTATAATCTTGTAGGAAATCTCCTGATCCTTTACAGATCAATTCTTTGTGGGCAATAAAATACATTCTATTTTTTTGGTTCTCTGTAAAGGAAAGTTGTAGGTCATTTTCTCAGTTGGCAAGAATCTAGAGTCAAGTGCGCAATCAGTACAAAACGGTATTAAAAAGATTGAAGAAATAAAGAGTATTGCATGGCCTGGTAGTCTTGACAGATCTCTCGAAAGTCCATCTAGAAACTGTGAGGTTTAGGTAAAGAATGCAGAAAATGTAAAAGTTGGTGTTGGCACCAAGCACTCAGTGTTGTGGCACCATAAGTTGGGGAGACTGCAGACAGAGTATTCCACTGTTTGTGTGGATAGAAACTGTGAAAATCAGGTCTGACTGGTCTGGGAGGAACACAGGATGCCCAATGATAGGAGTTTCCCTTCTCCCATGACACCTGACATTAGCCACCTCAATACCAGACACTTGCACCCCCTTCCTGCCCAGGTAATTTTTAGGTTTTTAGCACTGTCACACTTTGAACAACAATTACTTAGTCATGCAACACTGCACCCAAATGAAATTGGTTTCACTTTTGAAGATGCATAGGGGTTGATTTACTAAAACTGATGAGTGCAAACTCTTGTGCAACTTTGCATAGAAACAAACCAGTTTCCATTTTTTTTTTGTCAAAGCTTAACTGAACAAGCTGAAGTTGACTGCCTATCTAATTTCTCTAATCCAGGATAGTATAAATACCCTCCAAATGACCCCTTTTTGGAAATGATACAACCCAATGTATTTAGCAAGAGGCATGGTGAGTTTTTTTAAGTTGTCATTTTTTTGTCACAATTTTGTAAAAAATGAAGAAATGAAATACATTTTTAAATACATTTTTTTCACAAAGTTGTAATTTTAACTAGTTATTTGCCACACACAGCATAGGCATACTTATAACTACACCCCAAAACACATTCTGCTATGCCTCCCTAGTATGGGGATACCATATGTGTGAGATTTTTTCAATGTTTTAACTGATTATATACAATTGTATCAAACCCAATGTACTGTACTGGCACACCTGGCAATACTGCAAGTGCAATGACCAATGAGAAACACACGTTATAATAAAACACAGAAATTATCTTTAATGCAATATTTCTGTGGAAGAATAACAAACAGTAACAGTATATAGTCGAGTAATCAAGTAGAGATCAATAACTGAGATTTAAGAGCAACAGAGCTCTCAATTCTATATTCAAGCTGCTTTCAGGGTATTCCAAACTTGAGAATGTTCCCAAGAGCAGAGGCACACTTTGATAGTAAATAAAGCACAATATGGCATTTCAAATTTAGATTGGTTACCTCTACTCAGATTGGCTCTATGAGTCCAGGCAGGAGGAGAGCAGAGGAATGACTCCCTTTGTGTCAGGCCTCGCTCTACTGTCCCCTGACACCACAGGCCCAACTTTACACACTTATTCAAGTCAGCAAGTAATGGCTTAACTTTATAGATAAACTGTCCCACACACCCAATACATATGCAGAGCCATGAATATGTGTGTGTGGATCCATATGACCCTAACAGCTTCAGTCCTTTTTGAAAAAAAGATGAGCTTTGGTGTCTTCAGCTAGCCACAGCTAGCCACTTTCGTTGGTGCACTCCTGGGTAGCAGGGCAAACAACATAACTGGCCCAGATTATCAAGTGAAACAGACAGGGTTTGTTCAACAAGGTGAGAAGACAATGGTGTCTGTATACAATGTCCCAGAAATGGATAGCCTTGTCCTTTATCTCTACATGTACTACAAGTGTCACCAAGATGACTACTGGCAATGTTTGTATACGGTGTTCAAATAACTTTCCGTAGTGCAGCGTCTCTGTTCCCTGCAGATGGGCAGAACAGGCAGGCTTTCATGGCGACCCGATCGGTCCCCTCACACTGGAACGGTTCACCGTTGGTGGAGATGCGCCTCAATATTCACCTGGGATCCCCCTCTCTCAGGCTGGACATCCCAACTCAAGGTGGAGGCCTGAATCGCACAGAAAGATCATCTGAGAGACAGTATCTCTCCCTCAGGTCTGGTCTCTTCACTCCCTCTTGGCTAACTAACTTTTACCTCAGGACACAAAATGGAGTATTTTGTTTTCCTGTCAGCAGAGCATCATGAGGTTTGTAGTTCTCCCTGTATACCAGTCTATGGGGCCATTTTGTGTGGGAACTGCATGTCCCAGAATCCATTGCAGCTCTCTTTGCAGATCAGTACAATCTCTTTTATTGGCTTTTGTAACTGTGCCCTCAATTGGTTTTCTTCTTCTGGCCAATAGGGGCACAAGAGAGGCCACTGAATGCAGAGCTCTGTGTGTGTCAGCTCATATTAAAGCGGAGTTCCACACAAAAATGGAACTTCCGCTTTTCAGAACCCTCCCCCCCTCTGGTGTCACATTTGGCACCTTTCAGGGGGGAGGGGGGTGCAGATACCTGTCTAAGACAGGTATTTGCACCCACTTCCGGCATAGACTCCCATGGGAGTCTATGCCTCTTCCTGTCCCTTCGCGCTGTCTCCTGGGAAACACACAGCTCCCAGGAGATAGCGGGGACCACTTACGATGCGCACCGCGACTCGCGCATGCCCAGTAGGGAACCGGGAAGTGAAGCCGCAATGCTTCACTTCCTGATTCCCTCACCTAGGATGGCGGCGACAGCTGCCGAGAACCGAGCGGCTTCTCGGCGTCGCCTGCCGACATCGCTGGACCCTGGGACAGGTAAGTGGCCATTTATTAAAAGTCAGCAGCTGCAGTATTTGTAGCTGCTGGCTTTTAATATTTTTTTTTTTTTTTTGCAGTTTGGGTGGACTCCCTCTTTAACTCAGTCAGTGAAAACAGGAAGAAGGAGGGGGTGTAAAAAGCCCAGACATGACAGGCAACTTTCTCCCTAACTGAAGCTGGAAAGCCTGTTTACATTGTTCCGGCCAGCTTGGCGAGATTTTCAGGTTATAGTGTGAGACATCCGCTATATATATATATATATATATATATATATATATACATATATTTTACGTACTGGCACCAGAGTAGTGCAGTGTCACCATAGTGACTGTGATACTCTGTGGGGGTGATTGGGTTATTATTATTTTTTCACTATGATTGCTTAGTACAGTGATGATGACTTTAATTCATGACAAGTGATTACTAGTAAACATGTGATCACTGTGATTGGTCACAGTGATCACATGGTACCTGGACCAATCACAGCAGCCGGTACCAACAACTGTGATCCAAGGGTGCACGCAAGCGGGAGGCCATAAATATATGTCCTCCCAGAACTAGAGAGCGCCCACCCGGCCATTTACATACATTGGCCGGATGAGACATAGTTAAGCAGTATAACGTATAACGTACTTCACAGAGTGTTGGGCCTATTAGAGGGTGCTTGAGCAGAGATCTAGGAACCTGTTGTCCCACCCATGTAAGCCCTGACAGCAGGGCAATCTTGTTTAAGTAGGACCCATAGTTTGTAATCGCTGTGTCTGCACCAGTCAATCACCTGTGTCATATGTGCTGCAGTATAATAATATGCTGGATCTATTAGCCCAACTCCTCCCTTCACCTTTGATCTAATCAGAACTTTCTGGCCAATTTAGGAGGCCTTACCCGGCCAGACAAATTTTATGAACTCTGACCGTATAAAAGCACATGGAATGTAAGTATAGAAGCCGTGGCATCACGTTCATTTTTAAAATATTGTACCTCCCAAACCTCCAAAAAAACAGGAGAATGCATTATTGGTCCAAGAATCTAGGTCTTTTCTTAGAATGGGAAAGTGGAAGGTAGTTTAGCTTAAATTTCAGGGAAGGGTCAGCAGGGATATGTGTACCCAGATATTTGATGGCTTGTGACACCCAATGGAACAGGAAACTGGGTCGAAGGGTCCTCACGGTATGTTCTTCTAAAGACATATCAGCTTTGAATATTTGTAGGATTATCTTAAAATTTGACAGTGCACCCTATGTATGAAGTTCTTGTAGAAGGGATGGGATGGAAATGATCAGATTAGTAATATAAACGAAAGGGACGTCCGCATAAACTGCAACCTTAAATAAAAATATACCGTAATTAATGTCGCATTTGTGCCACAATAATTTTAAATAAAAAATATATAGCGCAAAACACCAACGTGCGCCACCAACACTGGTTATGCTCTCACCTGATATATATGACCCAAGTGCAAGGTCAAAAACAGCATTAGTCCTCTTTAGGCTGGGTTCACACATGCTGCGGGCGCGGCACACAGCTGGGGGTCCAGTGTGTCCCTGTTCACCAATTCAGGTGTAAATCAAGTCCAAATTTTAGCCTGAATTTGCACCTGAATCGGAATCAAACATGCAGATGACCCTTTCCAAATGGGAATTGCGACCTTCCCGGAGGTGTGTGAACCGGCTCCATTGCGATCCGGGCACACTCTCCTGTCATATGAATTGAATGCGGGTAAAACCCCTATGCAATTCACATAAGTGTGAACCCAGCCTTAAATGGAATCCACTATCCGCAATGAGTTATACCACTCCTCTCCTCTGAATCACAGCATCAAGACTAAAAAACAAACACTCCATAGTTCTAGGATCCCCGATATTGGCCAAAGTGCAGTGCATTAAAGTCCAACCAACCCTATCAAAAGTTTTATTCTGCATTCGTACATGCAGAAGCACAGGGGTGGAAGAGTTTCTAGCTTTGGAGATTATGTTAGTTGTACAAGTGATTCACTTTAAGGTCATCACAGAGGACAAGGGGGCACTCTTTATGTCTAGAGGAAAAAAGATTTAATCTCCAAATACGGAAATGTTTCTTCACAGTAAAAGCTGTGAAAATATGGAATACACTACATTAAGAGCTGGTTCTGGCCAGCTCAGTAGATTGCTTTAAAAAAGGCCTGGATTATTTCCTAAATGTACATAATATAACTGGATACTAATATTTATAGGTAAAGTTGATCCAGGGAATATTCAATTGCCTCTCGGGGGATCAGGAAGGACTTTTCCACCTGCTGGAGCAAATTGGTTCATGCTTTGTTGGGGTTTTTGCCTTCCTCTGGATCAACTGTGGGTATAGGGTTGTGTATATATATTTTTTCCCCTTTTATTGGTTGAACTAGATGGACTTTTGTCTTTTTTCTACCAAACTAACTATGTAACTATGTAATCCCACGCCTCTCTAGTGGGGATAAAACCAGCTTGGTCCGGCGGGACTATGCATTGAAGACTCAGGCTAAATCTATTTGCAATTATTTTGGAAAATAGTTTCAGGTCAGAATTCAATAAAGATATTGGCTGATAGCTGCCACGTTGTAAGGGGTCCTTGTTGGGTTTGGGAATGATTGAGATCTGAGCCTGCAATAAGTCTGATGGTAAAGTGTAGCCATTTAGTATGGCATTGAATATCAAGAAAATAGGGAGACAGTTGGGGCAAGAAAGTTTTGTAGTAAAAGCCAGTAAGGCCATCAGCAGATCATGGGCGCAATGCCAGGCTCCTGCAGACTCAGTACAGCGGTCTGCCCATAATATTAGTAAAACAAAAGGTAAGCACACCAAAATCACAACATCAGTGAAAAAAGGGTTAATTGCATGAATACAGGTGCTTGAACCATATATTGAGTTTACTCAAGAAATAAATATTAGGCGAAACTCAAAAAAAAAACAACTAATATTTAGATTTTCATATATTTATGAATTGTAGCATCATATAAAGACAAAATAGTAAAACAGATTACATGCACAAGATCTCCCCACAGTTCCTCTATCTAGACGAAGACAAACTCTCAGCTACAAGCATCATATACGTTTTCATTAGAACAGGGAGGAGCCCCAGCGTAAATGTACAGCAATTAGAAATCATCAATACACATGGATAGATACCAGAGAGAACCTCCAGCTGACATGCAGACATTCAGGATCAGGGGGAGGTGGGAATCACAACATTTTGGAGTAAAAACCCCTTTCTCAAGTGAGATCCACTTGTCTGCATGTGCCATCCAAACCATTTAAATACACAAAAAGGCTCCAAAACTAACTAAACCTGCCTCACCCCACGCTATTTGCTGAGAGGCATGTTGAGTATTTTGTAGATCTCGCTTTTTGTCACAAAGTTTGAAAATTGTAAAAAAAAAAAAGTTTCCTTTTCTTTCTTCATTTTAAAAAACAAATGAGAGCTGCAAAATACTCACCATGCCTCTTAGCAAATACCTTGGGGTGTCTACTTTCGAAAATGGGGTCATTTGGGGGGATTGTGTGCTATCTGGACATTTCAGGGCCTCCGTAACTGTGATAGGTAGTGAGAAGTGAAATGACCATTTTACACCATTAGAAATCCCGAAGGCGGTGATTGGTTTTCGGGGTCCTGTACACGGCTAGGCTCCCAAAAAGTCCCACATATGTGGTATCCCCATACTCAGGAGAAGCAGCAGAATGTATTTTGGGGTGTAATTTCACATATGCCCTTGGCATGTTTGAGCAATAGATCATTTAGTGACAACTTTGTGAAAAAAAATGTATTGTCATTTTCCCGAAACTCGTGGCAAAATATAAAATATTCCATGGACTCAACATGCCTCTCAGTAAATAGCTTGGGGTGTCTACTTTCCAAAATGGGGTAATTTGGGGGGGGGGGTGCTATCTGGTCATTTCATGGCCTCCAAGCAAAAAAGATACAGTGCTGAAAAAATTAAACCCACTGGTAAGAAGCAGCAGCATACAGTGCGATACACAAAAACTCTATAAAATTGGGGAAGCTGCGCTAAAAGATAAGTCCACAACAATTAACATGAAGACAAAGAAGTCCATTGAGAACATTAAGGCGCCTTTCACACGGACGGCTATTCTGCCGCAGTTAAAAGCATGTTTTTTTCCTGTGAAATTCAAGACCCCAGGCACTGCGTTCAGCTGCATTTGCACTGTGCGATTAGCTGCGGTTGCGTTTAGCTGCGGTTTGCCATTTCCATGGCAACCCGACAGGGTACCAACTCACACTGCTTGGTATGAATCTTGAGGGGGAACTCCACGCCAAATTTGGGCGTGGGTTCCCCCCCAGGGGCATACTAGGCCCTTCGGTCTGGTACGGATGTTAAGGGGAACCCCCTACGCCGAAAAAAACGGCGTGGGGTCCCCCCCAAAATCCATACCAGACCCTTATCCGGGCACGCAGCCCGGCCGGTAAAGGAAAGGGGGTGGGGACGGGCAAGCGCCCCCCCAGAGCCGTACCAGGCCGCATGCCCTCAACATGGGGGGGTTGGTGCTTTGGGGGAGCCCCCCACCACAAAGCACCTTGTCCCCATGTTGATGAGGACAAGGGCCTCTTCCCGACAACCCTGGCCGTTGGTTGTCGGGGTCTGTGGGCGGGGGGCTTATCGGAATCTGGGAGCCCCCTATAATAAGGGGGCCCCCAGATCCCGGCCCCCCACCCTATGTGAATGAGTATGGGGTACATGGTACCCTTACCCATTCACCTAGGGAAAAAGTGTCAATAATAAAACACACTACACAGGTTTTTAAAATAATTTATTAGACAGCTCCAGGGGTGGGTCTTCCTCCAGCTTCAGGGGTCTTCTTCCAACTTCAGGGGTCCCTCTGGTTCCTCTTCTCCCGGTGTCCGGTTGGTTATTCTCCGCTCTCTGGCCTCTTCTCCCGGTGTTCCAGTTCTTCGGCCGGCTCCTCCGCTGTCTTCATGCCGCTCTTTTGCAAGCGGATGTCCGGACTTCTGGCTTCTGGGCTTCTTCCCTCTTCTCTTCTCCAGATGTTGACACGACGCTCTCTCCGGCTGGACTGCTCTCTGAGGGCTCCGTTGTGACTTATATAGGCGGAGACCCCGCCCCCGTATGACGTCACAGTCCCTGGGCATGCTGGGACTGTAATGTTTTAGGGGGCGTGGTCAACATCACTAGGATTGCTCACTAGGAAGATTGCTCACTAGGACTTGCTGCGGTGTCCGGTGGCTTGTTATGGGGAAATAGGCTGAACCTGATCAACCAGCGTTTGATCAGGTTCAGACTGCTTCCCCATAACAGTTGGAAAAAACAGCTGTACACTCTTGCATAGAGATATGCTGGCAAGATACAGATGAAACTGACATATAAAAAGATTGGGACCAGGTATGTTTTGATCAAGTCAACCCTCTTCCTTAAGGAAAGCTTCCATTTCTTCCAGCTTACCACTTTGGCATTGAGACACACCAACCTGCTTTCCCAATTTCGATGACCATAGTCACCGGGACCAAATTTGATGCCCAACACTTTAATTTCCTGCTGGGGCTCTGGGAAGGCATCTGGAAGTTTGAAGCTTTCACCCTCCTCACCCATCAAGATCCAGAAAACTTCACTCTTCTTGGTTGACTTTAGAACCAGAAGCCTCCATGTACTTCTCTATCATAGAGACCACTTCCTGCGCCTCCTCTGTCCCAGAGACAATAACAGACACATCATCAGCATAGGCCACGACCTTCAAAGGCAGCACACCAGCAATGCCCAAAGGCACCCTGCACAAAGATCCACCCTCTAGCCTTCTTATGAAGGGGTCGATTGTGAATACATATAACAGGGGGCTCAAAGGACATCCCTGACGCACACCAGAGCCAACCTCAAAAGGCCGTCCAACCCAACCATTAACCAGTGGGAAGCTCTCGGCCCCTTTATCTAATGTCTTCAGCCAATCTATAAACCTCCCCTGCAGGCCGTATCTACCAAGTAGCAAATACAGGTACTCGTGATTGACTCAAAAGTATTCGCCTGATCCAATGGCAGCCAATACTTTCTTCATCCAGCAGCCCTGCATCGTTCCAAAGCCTCCCGGACAGCTAAAACCGCTGAAAAGGTACTTCTACCTTGGACCGAGCAGTGCTGATGACTGGACAACAAATCGCCTGCTACTGACGACAAGCGCCAAAAAGGAATCTTCGCCAAGATCTTTCTATCAACATTAAAAAGACTGATGAGGTGCCAGTTCTCAATCATTAGGGGTCTTTACCTTTTGACAGAAGAATCACAGCGGATTGCCTCATGGAGGGAGGGAGCGAACCCTCTTCTAGACAGCTGTTATAAACCTCTGCTAAAAAGGGAGCCAGAGTGGACTTAAAACACTTGTAAAATTCAGCTATCAACCCATCTGGCCCAGGCGATTTTTTGGTAGCCAGCTTCTCTATAGCATGAACTACCTCATCCACTGAAATTGGTTCTGTCAAATCGGCAACGTACCATTTCCTAATCCTGGAGTAGAATCTAGAAAGCTTTCCATCCTGTCCCGACAAAGGTCCGTTCTTCCCAGGAGGTCTGCGTAATATGATCAGAAGATCTCCAGAATCCCTGATCTGGACTTTACCAGGGAACCCGTACTATCCATCAGGCCTATGACCGTCTTAACTGCTATGCCTTGCTTACAGTTCTGGTAAGGATCAGGCGAGTGATAATTTCTATAATCCCTCTCCAGAACCAAGGAGGCATGCCAGTCGTATTGACACTTCCTAAGAAGAAACTTCACCTCAAAGATTTCCCCTGGATCTCCTCTATACGAGACAAGACGATCAAGCTTTCTCCGCAAATGCTGGTAGGCAATGTACATACCAAGCTACTTCTTGAAAAGTCCAATTGCCCTTTGTTTCACAAGTTCCCACCACTCTGACTTACTGCTGAAGAAGTCCGGAATAGAAACCTGTGCCTGAAAAAAATCCTCAAAGGATTGTCTTACCTCTACATCTTCCAGGAGAGCCGAATTCAGTTTCCAGGTATCCCTTCCCCTGGGTGGAGTGTCCGAAGCATTCAGAGTCACAGACAGCATACAGTGGTCAGAAAACTCCACGCCCTCAACTCAGGAGCTGAGAAAGCAGAGTTCTCCTTTAAAAAAACCTATCTATCCTACTCTGACTATTCCCTCTCTGAAATTTGAATCCCGTGGCTGCCAAGGCAGTGCTTAATATGCAAATCTAACAGGCCTGCTTGTCTCACCATATCTCTAAGAAAAATGCTATCGTAACCCAGCCTGTCTATGGAGCCTCTCCTGTCTTCAGGCTTAATTATGTTGTTAAAGTCACCTCCAAAGACAACATGCTGGGATGTAAAAAGGAAGGGCTTGAGCTCTGTGAGGAGGCATTTCCTGCCCAATTTTGACTGCAGTCCATAAATATGGATCAGACGCAGGTCCTGCCCCCTAACAGAGACGTCCAAGACCATGAATCTCCCCATTTCTACCTCAATTACCCACCGGCACATAAACATTTCGATTTTAAAAAGGGCCACAACTCAGCTGCAGGGCTCAGCCGCAAGAGACCAAAAGGCGGGACCGCATCTTCACTCCCTTTTTGCTAGAAGGACATCGTCCAAACTATTGAGCCATCCTGCAAAAATAAAATCTTGGCATCAAACTCGCTGAGCAAAATTAAGGCAATATCACGAGCTCTTGCAGATTTAATGCCGACCACATTAATGGTCGCCACCTTTATCGAAGTGGGAACTGCCATCAGGATGATTGGGGTAGTTGTTTCTTAACCTTTACCACCCTCTCATCACCGGAAACAGCTCTATTCAGACTACGTGACTCCCCCTCATCCATGGATGATAAAGAGAAAGATATATCAGACATATCATCACCTGACAAAGCTGAAAATGTGTTGCCAAGAGGAACCCCTCCTGGGTCCGACTTGGATGAAGAAATGACCACTTTACTTGTCTTCCTCTTCTTCTTTTTCTTCCTTCTAAACTTCTCCCACCTCTCATCATCCGAATCCCCCCCAACAGAGGGCGAGACATGGGATATGGACACGATTCCATCAGCCCCATCCAGCACCCCCACATTCCCCTAACCACGTTTGCGCTGCTGAGGGACAGGGACAGGGGGCTGAGTGGGAAGATCCGCTAAACCTGTCCCCCCAGCAGGTTCTGCCAGTCTGGAGGATCTACGTACAGAAGAATTAGGGACTACCACAGGAGGGACAGACTCAGGGACCACATTACTAGGGGAAACAGAATCCGAAACAACAGATGTAACAGACACAGGAGGGACAGACTTGGGGACCACATCATTAGGGGAAACAGAATCTGAAACAGCAGATGTAACAAACACAGTAGGGGCAACAACAGTTTTAGCGGCCTCATCCTCCTTATCAAGCCTCTGCAACTCAGCCTCCAGTCCTGGAAAGTTATGTAATGCCTCCGGGCACTGACTATAAGGATGACCGAGCTTTTGGCACAAATTGCACCGAATTTCGGTACAATCCTTAGACAAATGTTCCAGATCCTGGCATAATGAGCATATTTTACGAGTACAGGTAGATGCAAAATGGCCTTTGTCACCACATTTATTACAAACTTTAGGCTGACCCTGGTAAAAAATGGTCAGCCTATCTCTCCCCAGAAAAGTTGAACAGGGAAGGTGTTGAACTACATTGCCCAGCACCCCCAATTTTAGTGACACTGTCCAGGCCCCTGTCCATATCCTATGTTCATCCAGGACCTTATGCAGTGGAGCGAGGACCTCACACTACTATCAAATCAGCCTCCGGTATGGATTCGTTATACACCAGGATCGTCACAGATTTTATCAGAGGCTGCCTTGAAATCACCTTTGGCACCAAACCACTCCACTGCGGAAGGTCCTTGCACCTCCTATATCACTCCCAAAATAAATCCAAACCCTCAGGCTTTACAAATGGCAAATGAAATTCATAACTCCCCACTAGGGATGAGCCGAACACCCCCCTGTTCGGTTCGCACCAGAACATGCGAACAGGAAAAAAATTCGTTCGAACACGCGAACGCCGTTAAAGTCTATGGGACACGAACATGAATAATCAAAAGTGCTAATTTTAAAGGCTAATATGCAAGTTATTGTCATAAAAAGTGTTTGGGGACCCGGGTCCTCCCCCAGGGGACATGAATCAATGCAAAAAAAAGTTTTAAAAACGGCCGTTTTTTCAGGAGCAGTGATTTTAATAATGCTTAAAGTCAAACAATAAAAGTGTAATATCCCTTTAAATTTCATACCTGGGGGGTGTCTATAGTATGCCTGTAAAGGGGCGCATGTTTCCCGTGTTTAGAACAGTCTGACAGCAAAGTGACATTTGGAAGGAAAAAACACATTTAAAACTACCGCGGCTATTGCATTGCCGACAATACACATAGAAGTTCATTGATAAAAACGGCATGGGAATTCCCCACAGGGGAACCCCGAACCAAAAAAAAAAAAATGATGTGGGGGTCCCCCTAAATTCCATACAAGGCCCTTCAGGTCTGGTATGGATATTAAGGGGAACCCCAGCCAAAATTTTAAAAAAAAATTGACGTGGGGTTCCCCCTAAATTCCATACCAGACCCTTCAGGTCTGGTATGGATTTTAAGGGGAACCCCGCGCCAAAAAAAAAAAAAAAAAAAGGCGTGGGGTCCCCCTAAAAATCCATACCAGACCCTTATCCGAGCACGCAACCTGGCAGGCCGCAGGAAAAGAGGGGGGGACGAGAGTGCGGCCCCCCCCCCCTCCTGAACCGTACCAGGCCACATGCCCTCAACATTGGGAGGGTGCTTTGGGGTAGCCCCCCAAAACACCTTGTCCCCATGTTGATGAGGACAAGGGCCTCATCCTCACAACCGTGGCCGGTGGTTGTGAGGGTCTGCGGGCGGGGGGCTTATCGGAATCTGGAAGCCCCCTTTAACAAGGGGACCCCCAGATCCCGGCCCCCCCCCTGTGTGAAATGGTAAGGGGGTACTTACCCCTACCATTTCACTAAAAAACTGTCAAAAATGTTAAAAATGACAAGAGACAGTTTTTGACAATTCCTTTATTTAAATGCTTCTTCTTTCTTCTTTCTTCCTTCATCTTCTTCTTTTTCTGGTTCTTCTGGCTCTTCTGGTTCTTCCTCCGGCGTTCTCGTCCAGCATCTTCTCCGCGGCGTCTTCTATCTTCTTCTCCTCGGGCCGCTCCGCACCCATGGCATTTGGGGGGAGGCTCCCGCTCTTCTCTTCATCTTCTTCTCTTCTTCATCTTCTTCTTCATCTTCTTCTTCTTCTTTTTCTTCTTCTTCCTTCTTCTCTTCTTCTCTTCTTCCTGTCTTCTCCGGGCCGCTCCGCAATCCATGCTGTGGCATGGAGGGAGGCTCCCGCTGTGTGACGGCGTCTCTTCGTCTGACGGTTCTTAAATAACGGGGGGCGGGGCCACCCGGTGACCCCGCCCCCCTCTGACGCACGGTGACATGACGGGACTTTCCTGTGGCATTCCCCGTGACGTCACAGGGAAGTCCCTCAAGTCACCGTGCGTCAGAGGGGGGCGGGGTCACCGGATGGCCCCGCCCCCCGTTATTTAAGAACCGTCAGACGAAGAGACGCCGTCACACAGCGGGAGCCTCCCTCCATGCCACAGCATGGATTGCGGAGCGGCCCGGAGAAGACAGGAAGAAGAGAAGAAGGAAGAAGAAGAAGAAGAAGAAGATGAAGAAGAAGATGAAGAAGAGAAGAAGATGAAGAGAAGAGCGGGAGCCTCCCCTCATGCCATGGGTGCGGAGCGGCCCGAGGAGAAGAAGATAGAAGACGCCGCGGAGAAGATGCTGGACGAGAACGCCGGAGGAAGAACCAGAAGAGCCAGAAGAACCAGAAGAAGAAGAAGATGAAGGAAGAAAGAAGAAAGAAGAAGCATTTAAATAAAGGAATTGTCAAAAACTGTCTCTTGTCATTTTTAACATTTTTGACAGTTTTTTAGTGAAATGGTAGGGGTAAGTACCCCCTTACCATTTCACACAGGGGGGGGGCCGGGATCTGGGGGTCCCCTTGTTAAAGGGGGCTTCCAGATTCCGATAAGCCCCCCGCCCGCAGACCCTCACAACCACCGGCCACGGTTGTGAGGATGAGGCCCTTGTCCTCATCAACATGGGGACAAGGTGTTTTGGGGGGCTACCCCAAAGCACCCTCCCAATGTTGAGGGCATGTGGCCTGGTACGGTTCAGGAGGGGGGGGGGGCCGCACTCTCGTCCCCCCCTCTTTTCCTGCGGCCTGCCAGGTTGCGTGCTCGGATAAGGGTCTGGTATGGATTTTTAGGGGGACCCCACGCCTTTTTTTTTTTTTTTTTTGGCGCGGGGTTCCCCTTAAAATCCATACCAGACCTGAAGGGTCTGGTATGGAATTTAGGGGGAACCCCACGTCAATTTTTTTTTTAAATTTTGGCCGGGGTTCCCCTTAATATCCATACCAGACCTGAAGGGCCTTGTATGGAATTTAGGGGGACCCCCACATCATTTTTTTTTTTTTTTTTTTGGTTCGGGGTTCCCCTGTGGGGAATTCCCATGCCGTTTTTATCAATGAACTTCTATGTGTATTGTCGGCAATGCAATAGCCGCGGGTAGTTTTAAATGAGTTTTTTCCTTCCAAATGTCATTTTGCTGTCAGACTGTTCTAAACACAGGAAACATGCGCCCCTTTACAGGCATACTATAGACACCCCCCAGGTACGAAATTTAAAGGGATATTACACTTTTATTGTTTGACTTTAAGCATTAATAAAATCACTGCTCCTGAAAAAACGGCCGTTTTTAAAACTTTTTTTTGCATTGATCCATGTCCCCTGGGGCAGGACCCAGGTCCCCAAACACTTTTTATGACAATAACTTGCATATAAGCCTTTAAAATTAGCACTTTTGATTTCTCCCATAGACTTTTAAAGGGTGTTCCGCGGCATTCGAATTTGCCGCGAACACCCCAAATTGTTCGCTGTTCGGCGAACTTGCGAACAGCCAATGTTCGAGTCGAACATGAGTTCGACTCGAACTCGAAGCTCATCCCTACTCCCCACTGGGCAAATTAAAGCAAATATATCCAAGGCTTTAAACCCCATTTCCAAAACCAACTTAGCCACCCAACCCCTTACTGGTGGGGTCCCCTCCCCCTCCCACTTCAACTGAACCACATTCCTCCTCCTGTACCCACCAACCATCCCACCACCAAACCTCCCCAAATTGTGACTAGTATTTACAAAATTCCCTCCACCCTCCTTGGTGTGACTCCCCAAAATAAGCACATAACTCCCCACATTCCTCCCAGCAGAAAAAAACATTTGTGTGTTTTGAACCATCTGATACATTTCTAGCAGATATCAATTTCACAGATTTGGTCTGCGCAATCGATGAGTCTTTCCTCTGCTGAGCAATGTCATTTTTTTTTTCCCCAGCCGTATTAACCCCTTCACCACCACAATCATTGTTTTATCATTACTGTCATTCCTAATACTTGTTGGCATATTCAGAGTTCCTGCAGTCTTCCCAACAGTGTCAGTTCCCACTGCTGTGCTGGTGGAATCTTCAGCTGGTGTGTTCTCTTCCATCAGGACAGAGCTTTCAGCAGAGGATAGTGCAGGCTGGTCTGATACTACAACAGGTAAAAGATCCATGGCTTCCACTGCACATGGTGCAATATGCTGATCCCCTTCCCCACCAGCATCAATCCGCTCTACTGGAACATAGAGAGGCTCAGGTGAGGCAATCTCTTTGCAAGCAGCCGGCATACCTTGTGCAGCAAACTTAGCAGAGGAACTACAGGTCTCAGCAGAAACATGATCAGAAAAATCCATGTCCGGGGTGTTTGCTGCAGGTTCATCAGCATTCCTCTGATGGTCCAAAGTAGAGATGAGCCCGATGTTCGAGTCGAACATAAGTTCGACTCGAAAATCGGGTGTTCGCCTGTTCACCGAATAGCGCGGAACACCCTTTAAAAGTCTATGGGAGAAATCAAAAGTGCAAATTTTTAAAGGCTTATATGCATGGTATTGTCATAAAAAGTGTTTGGGGACCTGGGTCCTGCCAGAGGGGACATGTATCAATGCAAAAAAAAGTTTTAAAAAGGGCAGTTTTTTCGGGAGCAATGATTTTAATAATGCTTAAAGTGCAACAATAAAAGTGAAATATTTCTTTAAATTTCATACCTGGGGGGTGTCTATAGTATGCTTGTAAAGTGGCGCATGTTTCCCGTGTTTACAACAGTCCCTGCACAAAATGACATTTCTAAAGGAAAAAAGTAATTTAAAAGTACTCGCGGCTGTAATGAATTGTCAGTCCCAGCAATACACCTAAAAGCCATTGAAAAAAACGGCATGGGAGTCCCCCACAGTCCATTACCAGGCCCTTTGGGTTTGGTATGAATATTAAGGGGAACCCCGAATCAAATTAAAAAAAAAAAAAATTGTGTGGGGGTCCCCACAAATTCCATACCATTACCTAAGGGTTTCGATCCATGGAACTTGCTGATGTCTGGCTGGCAAATTTTCTCTCATTATCAAACTTTTCTTTAAACGCTCCACTTCTGTCTTTCAGCTTTTCCAATAATAAAAATTGTTTCTGCACCTTTTCTTCCAATTCCTGCAACACAGGCTTCATGGCCAAACGATTTTTACTCCAGGCCTGGCAGTATTTGGCTCTGAAGGATTTGTGTTCAGTCTTCAAAACTTTAAGCTTTTCTTCAGCACTTCCAATCGCCCTAAAACGATTGATAATCTTATGACTGAAGACATTTGCATCCACAGGGCCTGGACCCAGAGTCAGGTCCTCCATCTCCTCCTCACTAGGCCCCGTGTCATCAGGGGGATCCCTCCCAGGGCCTTCCCCCAAGGATGAGGCATTATTCCTGGGCCAAGCTAGCAGGCAAGGCCCAGGCTTGAAAAAAGGCTGGTTCTCAGAGAGCTCCTTGGGTGTGTCCTTCTCCTCCTTCCCACTGACCACCAATGTAAGAAACATTATTCTCACTGACCACCAATGTAAGAAACATTATTCTCTCTGACCACCAATGTAAGAAACAGTATTCTCTCTGTCCTGACCACCAATGTAAGAAACATTATTCTCACTGACTACCAATGTAAGAAACAGTATTCTCTCTGACCACCAATGTAAGGAACATTATTCTCTCTGACCACCAATGTAAGAAACATTATTCTCACTGACCACCAATGTAGGAAACATTATATTCACTGACCACCAATGTAAGAAGCATTATTCACTCTGACCACCAATGTAAGAAACATTATTCTCTCTGACCACCAATGTAAGAAACATTATTCCCTCTGACCACAAAAGTAATAAACATTATTCTCACTGACCACCAATGTAAGGAATATTATTCTCACTGACCACCAATGTAATACACATTATTCTCACTGACCACCAATGTAATAAACATTATTCTCTCTGACCACCAATGTAAGAAACATTATTCTCTATGACCACCAATGTGAGGAACATTCTTCTCACTGACCACCATCAATGTAAGGAGCATTCTTTCCGCTGACCACCAATGTAAAGAACAATTTTTCCGCTGACCGCCAATGTAAGGAACACTCTTTCCCCTGACCACCAATGTAAGGAACATTCTTTCTGCTGACCACCAATGTAAGGAACATTATTCTCACTGACCATCAATGTAAGGAACATTATTCTCTCTGACCACCAATGTAAGGAACATTATTCTCTCTGACCACCAATGTAAGGAAAATTATGCTGACTGACCACCAATGTAATAAACATTATTCTCCGCTGACCACCAATGTAAGGAACATTATTCTCACTGACCACCAAAGTAAGAAACATTATTCCCAGTGACCACCACCAATGTAAGGAACATTCTTTCTGCTGACCACTAATGTAAGGAACATTCTTTCTGCTGACCACCAAGAACCTCAGAACCTCCCATAGGTAGACCCATTCCACTGAGTCAAATGCTTTTTCTGCGTCTAATAAAGCGATGACTCTGGTGCCCTGGTTGTCGAGCGGGATTGAGAAATGAGCGTCGTAGGTTTATGTCTGTTCCCTTACCCAGCATGAACCCCGTCTGGTCAACATGAATCAGATCTTCAATAACAGTAGACAGCCAACCAGCAAAGACCTTCGCTAGAATTTTGGCATCAACATTTAAAAGCAAAATAGGCCTATAAGAGGCACAGTCTTGGGTATCCTTGCCGGGCTTGGGAATCAATACAATTTCCAGCCTCTTCAATGGATTCTGGGAGAGTGTCCAGGGAAGACAAATCTGAATAAAGGGTTGTAAGCTTGGGAGCTACAGTTTCGGCAAAGTTTGAGTAAAATTCAGCAGGGAGCCCATCTGAACCTGGAGTATTACCCACCTGTAATTTCCCCAATGGCTGTCTGTATCTCCTCCAGAGATATATCCGCATCTAGGCGTTCCCTGTCCACCCCATCTAGTGTGGGAAGTTTAATGGTATACAAAAAAGGTAGTTAGCTCACAATCCGCAATGTGTGGCAGGTGACATTGTGTCAAGTGACAGTCTGCAACATGTGACAGGTGACATCGTGGCAAGTGACAATCCACAATGGGTGACAGGTGACGTGGCAAGTGACAATCCGCAATGTGTAGTAGGTGACGTTGTGGCAAGTGGCAATCTGCAACGTGTGGCAGGTGACGTGGCAAGAGACAAGCCACAATGTGTGGCAGGTGACATTGTGGCAAGTGACAATTTGCAACGTGTGGCAGGTGACGTTGTGGCAAGTGACAATCTGCCACGTGTGGCAGGTGCCGTGGCAAGTGACAATCTGCAACGTGTGGCAGGTGACGTTGTGGCAGGTGATAATCCGCAATGTGTGGAAGGTGACGTCGTGGCAAGTGACAATCCACAACATGTGGTAGGTGACGTTGTGGCAAGTGACAATCTTCAACATGTGGCAGGTGACGTGGCAAGTGACAATCTGCAACGTGTAGCAGTTGACGTGGCAGGTGACAATCTGCAATGTGTAGCAGGTGATGTGGCAAATGACAATCTGCATCTGAAGGCAGGTGACCGTGGCAAGTGACATGCTCAGAGCTCCCACTGATTCTGCATTATGGTGAGTTGAACTATTTAATTCTATATATCAATGTAATAATAGAAATAATGCACCTCAATCATTATTTTTTGCGATACAGCACTGCGTCGCTTTAACTGACAATTGCACGATCGTGCGACGTTGTACCCAAACAAAATTGATGTCCTTTTTTTCCCACAAATAGAGCTTTCTTTTGGTGGCATTTGGTCATCTCTGCGATTTTTATTTTTTGCGCTATAAATAAAAAAGACAGACAATTTAAAAAAAAAAAAACATTGTGTTTTCATTTTTGCTATGTTAAATATCCAAAAAAAAAAAAACCACATTTCTTCATCAGTTTAGGCCAATAAGTATTCTACCTACTTTTGGTAAAAAAAATGCGATTAGCATACATTGATTAGTTTGAGCAAAAGTTATAGCATCTACAAAATAGGGGATAGATTTATGGCATTTTTATTATTTTTTTTTTTTACTAGTACTGTCGGTGATCTGCGATTTTTAGAAGGACTGCGACATTGCGGTGGACATATCTGACACTTTTGACATATTTTTGGGACCATTGATATTTATACAGCAATCTGTGATATAAAAATGCACTGATTACTGTGTAAATGTCACTGGCAGGGAGGGGATTAAATGTTTTCCCTGGGAGGTGTTTCTAACTGTGGGGGGATGGGACTGACTGGAGGAGGAGAGAGATCTCTGTTCCTAATCACTGGGAACAGCAGATCTGTCTCTCCTCCCCTGTCAGAATAGGGATCTGTCTGTTTACATTGTCAGATCCCCGTTCTGGCTCTCTGTGAAGAGATTGCGGGTGGCCGGATGGACATCGAGGCCACAAAGGCCCTTTTATACTCTTACATACATGTATAGAGCCATGACAGGACCTCTTTATATTCCTACATACATGTATTGAGCCGTAACACATCCTTTTACACTCCTATACACATATATAGAGCCCTGACAGGTCCTTTTATACTCCTATATACATGTATAGAGCCATGACAGGTCCTCTTTATACTCCTATATACATGCATAGAGCCATGACAGGTCATCTTTATACTCCTATATACATGTATAGAGCCATGACAGGTCCTCTTTATACTCCTATATACATGTATAGAGCCATGACCGGTCCTCTTTATATGCCTCACATTATATATATGTGATAACCAAAGTGTAAATATGCGTGTGAATCACACACCGTGATACATCCAGTAACTAGTGACTGTAAAAAGTGACAATAGTGCAACAAATAGTTATGAATACTTAAAAATGAATATATAATTGAAAATAAATAATCACACTAAAAAAAGTGCTATAACGTGCATCCATATGGTGATTGGTTGTATCAAAATTATTGTTCATAAAATCATATAGTGTTCATAAAAATATATAGTGGGACTCAATCCACTAAAACATATAGATAAATAAAAAGTGCTTCTATGTGCATATGTGTCATCCAATTATTTCAATTCAAAAGTGCTTCTAAAGTCCATGCGATTTGGAAACTGCTGTGTACATAATCCAAAGCAAGCCACAGTGATCCATGCGATTTGGAAACTGCTGTGTAGATAATCCAAAGCAAGCCACAGTGATCCATGCAATTAGGAAACTGCTGTGTAGATGATCCAAAGCAAGCCACAGTGATCACACTCAGGTGCCCCCCCCCCAGGTATTAAACGCTCACCTCTGAGCGTGTGACTTTACACTTAAGCTTAGTCAATACACGCCTGTGAACCACCCCTGGGGCTCTGCAGTTTTACCCAGACTCCTGGACCCGTCAGCACTATACCTCGGTTGAGTAAAAAAGGACTGGATGGTGTAATAATGTTTTAACAGTTTATTAATCACATAAAACCCCCCTATGGGGTACTCACATAGTATAGGCGCATCAGTGCGCCACTTTGCATCAAGCAAACAGCATGTAAAGATACCAGATCGATATTGAGATGGTATGGGGTTCAGCAGGTGACCTGTCAGGAAAGAACCCCATACCATCCCAATTTTCATTAACATTGTCTCTAACGCTTTTAATCCAAACTAAAAAAAAACCCTATCTCTTGAAGAGCGCTACTGTATGGTATAAATCCTCTGAACTTACTTGTCTGTGGTGACAGTATATGTTACAGACGATTTTACTAAAATCATATTGGTATTGCTGAGATTGGGAGTTTCATCCTTCTCTGTAAAAAAAGGAGGTGGTGGCTGTTTAAGGGGTTAATTGCCTAATTAACATAGGCCAGTAACAACCATGCTCAGGCTGCTGGTAGCTAGATTGGGTCCCAGAAGCTGGAAAATCTTTGTGCAGGGTGCAGCTGACAGTGGCATTGTTACGTAAGTGACAGCATTGTGTGAGATTGGCTAGTCCATTGTCACAAGTTGGTGCAAAGGGCAGGGATCTGACATCGGCTTTTGTCACATTACTCAGTCAGTGTCCATTACCACCATCAGTGGAACTGTTGAACAAAAGGTCAGACTGGTTAAGAAATCTGTTACACCCTTTGATAGTAGGATGTGACTATTTAGGTAACTATATGAAATTATCGGGAAGAAGGGGTCTGACCAAATTATTGGGTCAGACCTCACCATGTTGTCACTGCTATCCTCTCCACCTTGTCCAATCAGAGATTGCCTTGTGGTCATTTAAAAATACAAGGATTACTATGAATAGCATCAATGCTTAGTGAGTGACCCTTTTTAGTCAGTATGCAGAGGGGAAGCGCTAGCACAGAACCAAACGGTGGACCTGGAAGATCAATGCTATCACTGCAGTAGCACCAACTACTAAAGTGATTTTCAGCTTCCCCTGCAGGCCATCAGGTATGACATATGCATACTTACATTGTGCCCAATTGTACAAATATAAGTATACAGATATTTCCTGGAGTTTTAATCAAGGTTCAAATATGACACCTATCCTACATGGTCCTATGGTTGAGCTCATTGAATCCTGATACATCACCAATTCGAATATTAAAGGGGTATATATCCTTAGGCAAGGCCACCAGGGAGAAAAACACTTTTGCTACCCCAGATGAACACTTCCAGGACAAAGGAATGCCTTTTGGCCTTCAGACAGATCCAGCCACGATCCAGTGTGGATAGATAGGTTGTTACTGCCCTGTTCAAGAGATGGACCTCAGTATATCGAGACAATACTGTCATTTTCAGCAGACTGGGAATCCCCTTTCCCCAAAGCAGTATTAAGTTGGCAATACACTTTTTTACACAGATTTTCAAATGAACGTCTCTAATATTCGTACAAAAACTCTTTGCACATTCAATGACTGGACTAATGTCATTCAAAAATTTAATTTGCTTTTAACAATCAATTTTGAAATGAATGTCATTTCCCGAATGTAAACTACATACACCATTACAAATTTGTTTGAGAAAAAATTTCCATCTTACTCCCTCAAATTTTTCATCACTGTGGTAGAAAATAAATGTCAATTTGACCCCGCTAACGATTAGAAATTAAATAAACATTCTCAAAACTAATTTCAAATGAAATTCTACTAGTGTACGGCCAGCTTTAGACTCCCTGAGACTTCAGGATATACAGAGAACCCAGAATAATGTGAATACAAATCCAGAAAGGGCCTTCTTTGAGCTCAAATCAGCACTGTGCCAACATCCTGGTAGCACAGTGGTAGCTCCCGACTTCTCCAAATAACTTGTCATCGAGATGGACACCTTTTATCTTGGACTAGGAGTTGTTCCTTCACAAGTCACCTCCTGTGGTCTTTCTCAGTTGGAAATTAACCATGGCTGGGAGGAACTATGCTATAGTAGAACAAGAATGGTTGGCCATTGAGTGAGCCCTAGACGTTTCGGTAATAACACTTAGGTAGGAAGTTAAGGCATATCTCCAACAGTGCACGTCTGGCTTGGATGCAACAGAATGAAGTAACAGACACCAGGGTAATCTGGTGGTTCCTGATGCTCCAGGAATTCAGGTTTGTGTACACAGGACAAATGAGGGTAGAAAAAACAAACATCCTTAAAATGTATAAGGTGGACCTGGAGATGTTTTCCTATAAAAAACAAACTGGAGCAATCCGTCAGTCGTTTGAAGAAATCCAAATTGAGCTTTTCTGCAGTCAAAGAGGTATTATACTCACCTTTCCAGTAGCTTAGTCCCAGTGCTACACCTTCCATCACACTCTTCTGCATTTATTGCTTTTGTGATTGTTAGATGCCTGTGTTCTCAGCCGCACACTGCCTACACATTTTGGAAATATTGTTGCTTGACAGGGGACCCAACACTACCAAAAGTGTTAAATACTGAATTGTCTAAAGGGGACTGTGAAAAAAAAACCCCCAAAGGTGCATAGGCTGATGGATAGATGAGTTTAATACCTCTTCTATTATGGAGAAGCTTCATTTGGATTTCTTTATGCGATAGAATCACTATAAGAAGAAATAATAATGATGGATTATGTGTGAAACAAATGGATTATTTTATGTATTTTAATTCACTTTGTTATACTATGTGTAATAAAAAGTTATTTATATAAAAGAAGACAGGGAGACAAGAAGACAGTTGCAAGCTTAAACAACTCATATGTGTAACCGGTGCACTGTTTACATTATGCAGATATATAAAATTGTGTCTTTCAGGCTGTTACAAATGGCTGGATTTATTGATCCTTCTTCCTGATGGTGTCGTGTATGGGATCTCTTTGGGTGGCCCTCTCCTTCACTCTTTCTCTCATTTTAGGATTCAGTTTATTGTCCTCAGCATGGTTTAAAAATGATGACATATCTTTTGGAGTCTTTGTTCAATGCAGTGGCCAAATCAGTTCTCCATGTAATCAGACATGCATTGTTTTCAGGACCTTGGAGGAAATTCCTGATCTATTTTGGAAGGTAACTAGAAAAGCTTAAAGCAAACCTTCACCTTAAATACACACTTACTTTCCCCTGCCTTCTCCCACCCCCCCTCAGATTTTGATATTTTGCTTTGTACATTTACAGTATTTCTGTGCTGCGATGCAGTAATTCCATTTTTCTTGCCTAGGTGAAAAGGTTTGCCCTCATACCCCCAGATTTTGAGGTGCACAGATGTGCCACAGAGTTTCGGGTCCCAGCAGAGCACTGCAGCACATCTGTGCACATACGGCAAAGGTGGAGCATTATGGAAGTCCAACATCTGGCTGTGTCCGTTCACACACAGACCGCCACACGTGCAGATGTGCTGCAGGGCTCTACCAGGACCCGAATGGCAGGCAGAGCCCTTCAGCAAATCTGGGCTTGCACTAGAGACTAAAGTTCCTGTTTAATTTACTGTTAATATTACATACAGTGCCTTGAAAAAGTATTCATACCCCTTGAAATTTTACAAATTTTGTCATGTTACAGCCAAACACGTAAATTTATTTTTGTGGGATTTTATGTGCTAGACCAACACAAATTGGCACATAGTTGTGAAGTCGAAGGAAAATTATACATGGTTTTCAAAATTTTTTTACAAATAAATATGTGAAAAGTGTGGTGTGCATTTGTATTCAACCCCCACCCCCGTCTTTTTGGGTATGTCTCTACCAGCTCTGCACATCTAGAGAGTGAATGTATGCTTTGATCTAAGCCAATCTATTGTAGCTCTGCCTGTATGTTTAGGGTCGTTGTCCTGCTGGAAGGTGAACCTCCTCCCAAGTCTCAAGTCTGTTGCAGACTCTAATGCCTCGTACACACGGTCGGACTTTGTTCGGACATTCCGACAACAAAATCCTAGGATTTTTTCCGACGGATGTTGGCTCAAACTTGTCTTGCATACACACGGTCACACAAAGTTGTCGGAAAATCCGATCGTTCTAAACGTGGTGACGTAAAACACATACGTCGGGACTATAAACGGGGCAGTGGCCAATAGCTTTCATCTCTTTATTTATTCTGAGCTTGCGTGGCACTTTGTCCGTCGGATTTGTGTACACACGATCGGAATTTCCGACAACGGATTTTGTTGTCAGAAAATTTTAGATCCTGTTCTCAAACTTTGTGTGTCGGAAAATCCGATGGAAAATGTGTGATGGAGCCTACACACGGTCGGAATTTCCGACAACAAGGTCCTATCACACATTTTCCGTCGGAAAATCCGACCGTGTGTACGGGGCATAACAGGTTTTCTTCTAAGATTGGCCTGTATTTGGCTCCATCCATCTTCCCATCAACTCTGACCAGTTCCCTGCTGAAGAAAAGCATCCCCACAACATGATGCTACCACCACCATGTTTCACGGTGGGGATGGTGTGTTCAGGGTGATGTGCAGTGTTAGTTTTCCACCACACATAGCATTTGCGTTTAGGCCAAAAAGTTCAATTTTGGTCCCATCTGACCAGAGCACCTTCTTCCACATGTTTCCTGTGTCCCCCACATAACTTCTCGCAAACTGCAAACAGGACTTCTTATGGCTTTCTTTTAACAATGGCTTTCTTCTTGCCACTCTTCCATTTAAGGCCAGATTTGTGGAGTGAACAACTAATAGTTGTCCTGTGGACAGGAAATGTGGTGTTGTCCCTCGCGCTATGTTGAGTATAAGGAATGCGTCAATGCCAGAATAGAATAACTCAGTGTTACAAAATGGTGAAAAAATGTGTAGGTAGTGATGATGTCTCTGTGGACTGCAGCAAAATCAAAAGTGTTCACATACACTCAACATAATAATAATAAAGAGATTTCGCGCTTATAATCTATCACATAAAAACATAAATAGACATAGATGTGTTCTTATGCATGCAGCTATAGTGGCTGTAAAAATATAGATGTAAAAATATAGATGTGCTCAGTGAATATGTACAAACAGTGAAAACAAAAATGATCCAAATGTGCTGATGTGCATAGATAATCTCTTCATAAATCAAAAAAAGTTCATAATGATGTGTCCCATCCACTGGGATCAGATATGAGGGGAAATGATGGTGATATTCTTAATATGGAGGGATCCGGTGAAGCCGGACTCTCTAAACTCTCACCTTAAGAAAGGTAAACATAGGCATCAAGTAAGCTTACTTTTCTATAACCGAGCAATAGACTATGATGGACGGAGGAGTTCTAAAGTCCTTATAGCTTTATAGGGCTCTGGAGGGAAAGGCCTGCAGCACCCTGGCAGAGCAGTGCATTGTGGGGGAAGGAAAATCTTCACTGTAGTCACCATCATCACACATCATTACAGGGTATCTGTATACCGGGAGGACCATCTAGCCATCAGAGAAGTCCCACCTGAACAACTGATAAACCACACCATACAGCATCCACTAAAAAACCTGTTTGATGCCTATGTTTACCTTTCTTAAGGTGAGAGTTTAGAGAGCCCAGCTGCTGGTAGCACAGTGGTGTAGTGGTTAGCACTTTCACCTAGCAGCAACAGGGTTGCTGGTTCAAATCCCGACCATGACACCATCTGCCTGGAGTTTGCATGTTCTCCCTGTGCCTGCGTGGGTTTCCTCTGGGTACTCCGGTTTCCTCCCAAGCTCCAAAGACACGCTGGTAGGTTAATTAGATCCTGTCAAAAATTTGGCTAAATATGTGTATGTGTTTGTAAGTATGTTAGGACCCCATGGGGCAAAGGACCGTGCTATACCGCAGATGGACACCGGCGGCAAAAAGCTCCCTGAGGCGATTCAGTTTGCATAGGTAGCGCTATACACTAGTCACTCATTCATTCAAAATCTGGTGGCACATAGCCATGATATAATGCAATGGTTCTCTATGGGAGCCACTGCATTTTTATGCTTGAACTTGGCTCTGTTTAGCACTTCTGTTTCAATGGTATTTGCACTGGCATTGTGGTAGATAACGATGCCACTAGTTTACCACAGGCAGTGGCACCAGGAGAGTAAAAGATTTATTTTTCTTGGAAATTCCATCAAAATCGGTCAATATGTAATTTTGTAAGTAAGCAATGAGCAATTTAATGCACCAGGGGCCAGCTGTGCAAGCTATGCACCTGAGTGCTAAGTTGAGAAATTTTGAATTTAGAAGATGAAAAGAACAGTTTCCACAAAAGAGGATGTGTGTGGGTAAGGAAGAGTAGAATATGGCAATTATTTAGGAAATCTTTAACCTAATATTATGAAATGGAAGCACGTAACTACTGATGCTAGATTCACATCTAAGTACAAATAACACAAGTACAATAGGTCATCTTAAGACGATTGAATGATACACATTTTTGAGATTCAGTATTTATCACATTAGGTACTGTAAACAATCTCATTTCTCCGACAATTGGACATGCTTTTTTATATGGTTTTGACAATGGTGGATATTAGATTTTATAATCTAATATCATAATTAAGGTAACTGTGCTATACGATGTTTCTAAATTCTTCTCAGAGAGTTCCTAAATGGAAAGGCTGGGTATCAGTAGTAAACTATAGAAGTGTGACTTTGTCCTCACATTTTACCACATCAATTCCTCGCCCCCCCCCCATATATTCTGCTGCTATGTTAATATTTGATCAGCTGCAAAGGTGAATACAGTATATTAGCAGGTACTTAAACTTTATTTCAGTCTAAAATATGCTGTTCCGATATGATAGTCTGTGATGTACTTTCAATGTGAAATGTAATTAATTTCCTCTTGTTTTAGGTTGCAGCCGTGATACTGTTTGCTGGTTGGCTGCTGATGAGTTTTGGAGCATTACTTGTTTTGTCATGGACAATCATACCTACAGGGATATGTCAAAGAAGGGTGTGTACTCCAGCCAGATACACACAGATCACTGCAGGTACTTAACACCATTTCTTAATTTTCACACTGTATGGAAAGCAATCAAAATGTATTCAGACAAAAGGAATGTAGATATTTAAAAAAACAATAGTGATCAGGAAAATAGGATTTTTGTATTCACCATACAATCCTATTCTCAGAGTCCATTGAGGGACACAGCTTGATATCAAGAGAACCCAGCATTACATTACTAACTCCAGGATAAATAGACAATAGGCACATAGAAAACTGAAGGACAATCCTCTTGAGACTACAGCCCCCTCCCACCTGTCCAGTTGTAGCAAGCGGTCCAAAGAGAAAGCAATAGGATATTAGAGACGGGAGCTGTGCCCTGAATGGACTCAGAGAAAAGGATTTTATAGTGCGTACACAAATCCTATTTTCTTCATCGTGCACCAAGGGACACAGCTTAATGGTAAGATACCTAGGGACCTACAAAAGCAATCCAAACTGTGGGAATAGCACACCCAACAACATGGGTGCACAACCCAATAGGAAAATTACAAAAAAGGAAACCAAGGGCATCAATTAGTTGCTTGCAGAAATCTTCAGCTGAAACTATCTATGCAAGCAGACATATTGACTTTCTAGAACAAGGTTGTAGCATTACAATTTTGTGACATCAAGTTTCAGTAACTAAAAGCCCAAGAACTACTCACTGCAATAGTGTAATCTGCTTTAATGGAAGAAAAGGAAAAACTTGGCAATGGCAGAAAACAAATTACTCCAGGCAAATTCCAATTCCAGGCAAAGGAGAGAAATATCCTTGGGGTGAACTGATGCCAGACACAGGAAAGATGCTTATAAGTCACTTGCAGAAACATAATATCTTAATGAGGGTGAAAAACAGAAACCACTAAGGGCAACCATACATGGATTAAAATTTAGCAGGTTCAGCAGGGACCTTAAGAATCTGGAGAATTGGTCAGAGACCAAAAACCCTTATAACGGGAGACCTGATAACTGGTCAGAAGAGGATCCAGTGAGGTAACAAACGATTAATTGCTCATAACTCTAGGATGTTCATTGTAAGCTTATGATTATTCCTGAGACCAACAACCCCAAAGAGACAAATGATTCAGAACTCCATCCCAATCCAGAATAGTGGCATCTATTGCAACAATCTTTCTATGTATAGGAAGAAAATCCATCCTCCGACAAAGCTGGGGACAGAAGCTACTATGACAGAGATATCTAGGTCAAGGATGTAACAATCATCTAGTTTTGAGAGACTGCATTTATTCCATGTCATGACAATGTTCCATTGCAAAGTTCTGGAGTAGAATTAAGTTAGTAGGACTGCTTTGAAGGTAGAAGCCATCAACCAGCACTGTGCAGGGAAAACTGATGTTGAGATTGAATTTGCTGAACCTGATTCTGCAGTTTCATCCACTTATCGTGGGGTAAAAAGACCGCTGCATGAGTGGTATCCAGGAGGCCCAATTACTCCAAGTAATGTGATAGAATCAGCAAAGACATCTCAAAGTACAGGGTCCATTTCAAGTCTTCCAAGGATCACATCATGCCTGACACATTGAAATTCAGGGTCAGAGAAGTTTGTTCTTGCACCAAAAGCTGGTCATCCAGGTATCTGAATGCTATTATACTTCTGAGATGAAGGTCTAGAACCAATGCAAGGAACTTTGTGAACACTCCAAGGCAAGGCCAAAGGCAAGAGCCACAAACTGATAGTGATTGTTGCCCACATCAAAGCAAAGAAATCACTGATGACCTCCAGAAAGATAGGAGAATGTGTACATCTTTTATTTCAATGGATACCAAGTGATGAAAGCAATAACTGACCAAACAAATTTCATCCAAAACTTCTGAGGTATTGAGGGCCATTAAATTCAACATAGTATGAAGGCATCCTTTTGGTTTTGGAACTGTAAACAGGTTAGCAAAAAAAAAACAAAAAAACTTGAAGTTCACAGAGAGAACACCAATATAATTAATGAACAAGGAAAAGATGCGATCATTGGCTAACTGGAGAGATTTCCAATATCCAGCCTGAAACTGCCAGTGTTTAGTCAAGAAAGACTGAAGAAAAATGAAAATTCTCCTAAGGACACTAAGAAAACTGGCCAGTTCTAAGATGAGGTGTGTCTATAGCCTCTGGGGAGCTGGCCTTCGGTTTTCTATGTGCCTAATGTCCATTTCTAGTGCAGATGGCAGAATAGCCCTAGGTTTCCTAATATCAAGCTGTGTCCCTCAAATGATGATAGAGACATTATTTTTTTGGTTGAATACATCACTGCTAGCCAAAATATAGCATCATGGTGCAACTATTCATATATAATATCACTTTGTAAGTGGTATGATATCTGATTGGTCAGATTAATGTAAACAATGGAATGGGGGGATGCCTCTTTAGCTACCATCAATCCTGCATAAGGGAAAGACCTATATGTATAAATGCAGGAAAGAGTCAGAACCAGCTGAAGAACCTGAGGACACCTAAAAAAAATAACAGACATAAGTTGGACATATTGCAAATTGTGGCATGTTGGTGTAGAACAGCCTTTCTCAACCTTTTTCCCTAGAAGAACCCTTGTAATAAGTTTCTTGTCTCAGGTTACCCCTGCTAAAACCATTTTAATAGGAGTCAGTGGAAAAAAACAACAGTTACATTGATGGTAAGTGGGAAAATGCCCCCCTTAAGTGGTGGCCAGAATGCTACCTTTACAGACATCTAGAACAATTGGTGTCATGCCACTGACTTTGCCATATATTGTTGGCCCCTGGAACTATACAGGCACCATCAAATGGGAGGTCATTCGGTCATAGCTCAAAGAACCCCTAGAAACCTCTGGAGGAACCGTAGGGTTCCATGAAAACCTGGTTGAGAGTGGCTGGTATAGATTAAATGTACCTTACAATTTCTCTGAAGTGATATCTTTGCTTACCTTTCGCAGTTGCGGTTACTGTCCTTGGTCTTATCCTCTTCCCTTTGAGTCTTCGTTCTTCATTTGCAAATCGGATTTGTGACTCATCATATGTCTACAAAAGCGGAAGCTGTTCCCTTGGTTGGGGATACATGATGGCCATTATAACTGTGATGCTCTCCTGCTTCCTTCCAATCATTGGTCGTTATAATTTGAATGAAATGAAGACCAAGATATTGAGGTCTAAGCTATCCCAGAGTATGCTGCCTTGTGAGAACCACAGATACTGAGTTCCACTGATCACTATTGTTCTCCCCTAAGATAAACCAGCACCCTGGATACAATGCTGTGAAAAAGTATTTGCCCCCTTTCAGATTTTTTTTTTTTTGCATATTTGTCACACCTAAATGACTCAGATCAAACACATTTTATTATCACACAAACATAACTCGAGTAAATACAAAATGCAATTTTTAAATGATGGTTTTATTTATTAAGGCAAACCAATTGTCCAAACCTGCCTGGCTTTATGTGAAAAAGTAATTACCCCCTAAACTTAATAACTGGTTGTGCTACACTTGGCGGCAACAACTGCAATCAAGTGTTTGCGATAACTGGCAATGAGTCTTTCACATTGCTGTGGAGCAATTTTGGCCCACTCTTTGCAGAATTGTTTTAATTCAGCCACATTGGAGGGTTTTCCAGCATGAATGGCCTGTGTAAGGTCATGAAACAGCATCTCAATTGGATTTAAGTCCGGGCTTTGACTAAGGCACTCCAAAACCTAAATTTTGCTTTGTTTGAGCCATTTGGAGGTGGACTTGCTGTTGAGCTTAAGGTCAAGAATTGATGGCCGGACATTCTCCTTTAGGATTTTCTGGCTCAGAATTCATGGTTGCATCAATTGTGGTTAAGTCGTCCAGGTCCTGCAGCTACCACCACGTCTGACTGTTGGTATTCTTATTATGAAATGCTGTATCAGTTTTATGCCAGATGTAACGGGACGCACACCTTCCAAAAAGTTAAATTTTTGTCTCATCAGTCCACAGAATATTTTCCTAAAAGTCTTGGAGATAATACAAAAGTTTTTTGGTAAATGTGAGATGAGCCTTTGTGTTCTTTTTGGTCAGCAGTGGCTTTGGCTTTTGAACTCTCCCATGGATTTTTGCTCTGTCTCTTTCTTATTATTGAATCATGAACACTGATCTTACTTGAGGCAAGTGAAGCCTGCAGTTCTTTAGATATTGTTCTGGGTTCTTTTATGACCTCCTGGATGAGTTGTCGTCATGCTCTTGGAGTCATTTTTGTAGGCCAGCCACTCCTAGGAAGGTTCACCACTGTTCCAAGTTATCTCCATTTGTGGATAATGGCTCTCCCCGTGGTTCACTGGAGTTCCACAGCCTTAGAAATGGCTTTGAAACCCTTCCTAGACAGATACATGTACATTACTTTGTTTCTAATCTGTTCTTGATTTTTTTCAGATTGTGGCATGATGTGTGGCTTTTTGTGATCTGTTAGCATGCTTCACTTTGTCAGACAGCTTCTATTTATGTCATTTCTTGATTCAACAGGTCTGGCAGTAATCAGGCCTGGGTGTGGCAAGTGAAATTTAACTCAGCTTTCCAAAAAAATGGGGTTAATCACAGTTCATTCATGATTCAGCATGGGAGGGGGCAATTACTTTTTCACATAGGGCCAGGCAGGTTTGCACAGCTTTTTTTCCCTTAATAAATGAAATAATAGTTTAAAAACTGCATCTTGGATTTACTCGGGCTATCCTTGTGCAATATTAAAATTTGTTTGATGACCTGAATCATTTAAGTGTGAGAAATATGCAAAAAAAAAAAAATCAGGAAGGGGGCAAATACTTTTTCAAAGCAGTGTATGTCAAGCAATGATCCCTTCTTTCCTCCATAGGTATAAACATGCATTTTTGGCCCATTTGATATTCACGTTTTTTAAAAGATTCTTCAGTGGTTGAAATTTCTTTAGACTGTGACTCATGTCTGGTGTTACTTTTGACGTCAAACTTCGATTCAATTTTAGTCATAGTCTTTTGACTAAAATGCCATTTTAGTTTTAGTCATCTGAATTGTTTTAGCTTTAGTTGTATTTTAGTCAACTAAAACCCTCAGTACATTTTAGTTGACTAAAATCGAATGGGTTTAGTTAAATTGCAATGCGTTATTTAACCACTTGCTGACCAGGACCTTTCTGGAATGTTTTGCTTACACGTTTAAATTGATATTTTTTACGAAAAAAAATTACTTAGAGCCCCCACACACACACATTTATATATATATATATATATATATATATATATTTTTTTTTTATTATAGCAGGGACCCTAGAGAATGAAATGGTGATTGCCACAATATTTTATGTCACACTGTATTTGCGCAGCGGTCTTGCAAATGCAATTTTTCTGGAAAAAAATACACTTTAATGGAAAAAACAAACAAAACACAATAGTTACCCCAATTTTTTGTATAACGTGAAAGATGATGTTACGCTGAGTAAATAGATACCCAATATGTCATGCTTTAAAATTGCGCACGTTCGTGGAATGTAACAAACGACAGTACTTAAAAATCTCCATAGGCGATGCTTTAAATTGTTTTACAGGTTACATGTTTAGTGATACAGTGCCGGTCTTGCGCTAGAAATGTTTGATGATATTGGTGATGTGTGGTTTGAATACCGCTTACATATGCGGGCACAACGTATATATGTGTTCACTTCTGTGTGCAAGCACGGAGGGATGGGGCTCTTTACATTTATTTTCTAATTTACTTTACTTTTTATTTTTACACTGTCCCTTTATTTTTTTATCACTTTTGTTCCTTTTACAGGGAATTTAAACATCCCTTGTAATAGAAATAAGCTTGAAAGGTCCTTTTTATTGAGTGATCTGGGGTCAAAAAGAACCCAGATCTCTCATTTACCTGTAAAAGCAAAATAAAAAAAAAGTTTGACATTTTGACTTAAAAAAAACCCCATCTATTTAAGCACGTGAAATGGAAGTGACGTCATAGGTCGTTCCAGTCCTCCAAGGAAATAGAGACGAGTGGGGGCCATCTTGCCCTCACTTGACCTCCTGCCCTGCAAACGGCCGCACCGGATCGCTTCTGGGTTTACCAATGGCTCTGGTAAGCTCGGAAACGGCCGGGAAGCGGCAGGAGGGGCACCTCTCCCGCCACCTGTAAAGTCCACAGTAAAAAACAATACCAGGGTTATGGCAACTAGCTACTGCCATAACACAGGTATTTAACGTCAAAGTAATGATGCATATTTACTGTGTGCAGTCGGCAAGTGGTTTTAAGCATGTCTCTAGAATTCTCAAACTCATTATATACTCCTGGAGTAAAACTCTAATGCCGCGTACACACGAGCGCACTTTACGGCAGACTTTGCCCGGCGGACTTTTCGATGGACTTTATGAAGGACTTTCCGAATGAATGGACTTGCCTACACATAATCCACCAAAGTCCGTCGAATTCATACGTGATGACGTACAACCGGACTAAGACAAGGAAGTTCATAGCCAGTAGCCAATAGCTGCCCTAGCGTGGCTTTTTGTCCGTCGAACTAGCATACAGACGAGCGGACTTTTTGACCGGACTCGAGTTTGACGGATAGATTTAAAACATGTTTCAAATCTAAGTACGTCCAATTTTTGAGAAAACAAAGTCCGCTGGAGCCCACACACGATCAAATTGTCCGACGAAATGCCATCCGCCGGGCAAAGTCTGCCGTAAAGTCCGACCGTGTGTACGCGGCATAATAACCTGTTATTTATGGTATTAAGGTTTGAACATGCACTGCAGACATAGATTTAGCCGTTGTGATATATAAAATCTTTACAAATAGAACCAATTTTCATAAACAAAAATATTGCTTTTTGACAAACAGAAATGCAACTTTAAAATATAAAAAAAAAAAAACTGTAAACCCTATTGGCTGTAATGCTATTGCACATATGACCTGAATATATTACCAACATTCGGTCACCTGCGAAACTAGTAGGGAACCAAATCAATTTCGAGAATTGCTTCAATAGCAAATACATGTTGGGAGTACCCTGAGTATTTGCTCTTTGAAATACAAATTTTTCCTAATTGTTTTTTTTTATGTACCATGTATGTCATTTTTATGTAATAAATAGTTTTTTATATTATTCATTTTGTTTGTTATTAGTACCGGGACAGTCCATCACAATTTAATGAGTTTGGGTTCAGATTTTTGGACAGCCTCAGCAACTGTTCTATCTTCCCACTCTCATTTTCCTCCTCTTCTATACATTAATTTGGATGATGGTACTATGTTAATTACAAAAAAATCTTATATGAAGCTATACTCGTAATTTAATATTACCAACATTAAATATTAAGCAAAAATAGTAAAAGCCTTTTTATTTTTTTTTCCTTCAGCAGCTTAGTAGATGCCCCCTACTTATTCTTATGTGGTAATGCAATAGATTTTTAAAGTTTAATGTGCTATTATTATAAGCTGGGGATTGATATACTGAGACTCAAAGGAGAGAAATACTGGACTTTATAGCCACATGAATAAAATGTAACAATTTATTGGTCTACATTAAAAATATTTTGTATACAATACAATAGTAGGAATAATAAAAGAATTCTTAAAATGTATTTTTGGACAGAATGTGGATCCCCTAGAGCAGTGATGGCGAACCTTGGCACCCCAGATGTTTTGGAACTACATTTCCCATGATGCTCATGCACTATGCAGTGTAGTTGAGCATCATGGGAAATGTAGTTCCAAAACATCTGGAGTGCCAAGGTTCGCCATCGCTGCCCTAGAGGATAAAGTATCATGTATAGTGCTTGTTGTAAACATATAGTACATCAACATATACCAATCCTCGAAATACTGGGGTACCACTAGTCCTCATATGTTTCGCTCTACATGTTTCGCAACATTTAGTCGCTTCTTCAAGAGCTTTAGCAAATCTATTTGCGTAAGAACATACATTTATTAGAATATAAAATGAACAAAGGAATTCAAAGAATACATATACATATATACTTTTTTCCACATCCCGGACACTAACTCACATAGCGAAAACCTTCAGTTCAGCGCCAAACCCATGGCCAGGTGGGAACCCCCCCCGAGCGGCCATCAAAGGCTCATTCGTCAAAATGTTGGGACACACAAATATGCTTAGGAGATTGCAAAGGTAGTGACAAATATGCTCTACTATAGTGCATAACAAACTTGTTGATAATATATTGCTTACATATTATCTTTAATTGGACTGCTTTTCTCCACTTTTATAAAAAAAAGTTGGCGCTGAACTGGAGGCTTTCGCCATGTGAGTAAGTGTCCAGGATGTGGAAAACAGTATATTTGTACATGTATTCTTTTAATTCTTTTGTTAATTTTATATTCTAATAAATGTATGTTCTTACTCAAATAGATTTGCTAAAGCTTCTGAAGAAGTGACTAAATGTCGTGAAACATGTAGAGTGAAACATATGAGGATTAGAGGCACCCCAGTATTTCGAGAATTGGTATATGTTGATGTACTATATGTTTACAACAACCACTATATATGATACTTTATCCTAGGATTCTGTCCAAAAATACATTTTTAAGAATACTTCTAATATTTCTACTAATGTATTGTATTAAAAATATTTTTAATGTAGACAAAATAAAATTGTTGCATTTTATTCATGTGTCTATAAATTTCAGTATTTCTCTCCTTTGAGCCCCAATATGTGTATTCCTTAGAATTTGGCATTGTTAAGGTGCTCAGTAGCCACCAAGGGCACCAAACTCATCCACTTTAACTAAGCTGGGAATGGAATTGTGTTGCCGATCTTGAAAAGGCCAGGAGAGCAGTGTTTATTTTGATGTCAAAGTTCGATTTATTTTTAGTCATAGTCTTTTGACTAAAATGCTGTTTTAGTCATATTTTAGTCATCTGAATTGCTTTAGCTTTTGTCGCATCTTAGTCTACCAAAATCTTCAGTACCAGTGTTAACCACTTGCTTACTGGGCACCTAAACCCCCCTCCTGCCCAGACCAATTTTCAGCTTTTAGCGTTGTCACTCTTTGAATGACAATTGCGCGGTCATACAACACTGTACCCAAATGTTTACATCACATGATCAGCTGTCATTGGCTGACAGCTGATCACGTGGTAAGGGGTCCGATCTGTGATCGCCCGAGTCTCATTGACTCGGGTGATCACATCGCATGCCCTGCAGGGGGGCATGGCCAGCTTGCAAAGGAGAGGATGTCTATTGACACCCTACCGGCAAAGTAGATCCGCGATGTAGCCGTCATTCGGAAGTAGTTAAAGCGGAGTTCCACCCTAAAGTGGAACTTCCGCTCATCGGATTCCTCCCCCCCTCCGGTGTCACAATTGGCACCTTTCAGGGGGGAGGGGGGTGCAGATACCTGTAAAATACAGGTATCTGCACCCACTTCCGGGTATAGCTAGCCGCAGCTAGCCGCAGACTCCCCGCCCACCCCCGTTGTGTTGTGGGAAATACACAGTTCCCACAACACAACGGGGACCAGTGTAGACGCGCAGCGCGACTCGCGCATGCGCAGTAGGGAACCGGGCAGTGAAGCCGCAACGATTCACTTCCTGATTCCCTCAGTGAGAATGGCGGCGGCAGCACCCGAGGATCGAGGGACGGCTCGGTCTCGGGTGCCGACATCGCTGGACCCCGGGACAGGTAAGTGTCCTTATTTTAAAAGTCAGCAGCTGCAGTATTTGCAGCTGCTGACATCTATTTTTTTTTTTTTTTTTTAGTGAAACTCCGCTTTAATTTAGTTGATGAAAATATTTTTGCAGACAAAATTAACACTGCTCATGTCTGACTGCCTTGTATTCTGTAGGTAGCGTTAGACAGCTTCATTTCTTTTATCCTTAAAGTAAAAAAAAAATACTGCAGCTGCTGACTTTTAAAATAAGGACACATACCTGTCCAGGGTGCCCGCGATGTCCTGACTCAGCTCCGGGGTGGAGGCGCCGGTATCTTAAGGAAATCACGAAGTGATCAGGATGTTTTTACAGCCTGTTTCCCTACTGTGCATGCGCAAGTCACGCTGTGTGTTCTGACCGGTCCCTGCTGTCTTCTGGGACCTGTGTGTCTCCCAGAAGACAGCAGGGGGGACGGAGGAGGGGCCAGACATGGCAAAGATCGCTGCGTATTCTGCAATGATCTTTCGCTGAAAGTGGGAGAAAATACCTGTATTAGACAGGTATCTGCTCCCCCTTTCCCATGAAAGGTGCCAAATGTGACACCGGAGGGGGGTGGGAGGAATCGGATAAGCGGAAGTTCCATTTTTGGGCGGAACTCCTTTAAGGTGTCATTAAACCCACGTCATTAAAACTGTCAGTACATGTTGTATCACATGCTGTTCATAGTCAGTCACTATTGGGTTCCTTTTCTGTAATCTGAAAAAAAAGAAACCTGGTTGATCCCGCTGTTCACTATCGCCCCCTTCTGTCTTTGCACCCACTGCAGTTATGGATTTTGCTGAGCAGTGTAAATATATATATATATGACATGCCCACTATAGACATGCCCACTAACCAGCTAAACACAACGGGGGTGGAATATTACATCTTGATTGATGGAGGCTTCACCTCCCTGTTATTCTAAGACACCGGTTGGAGGGGTGTGACACAGCCTATGATTGGCAGAAATTCCACCCACACCGTGTTCTTGCCAAAAATAATAAAGATTTGATATCAAATATATATTTGTAAGAAAATTTGTAACACTTTATTGATATTAATTATTTTTCACTCTGTATTCCAAGGGCTGTTTTTGTTATGAACATGTGACCAGCAGAAGAGGACTAGAAGCTCCTCTTTCTTATGTTTTCCTGCAGACAGGATGGGAAAGAGCTGGGTCATGTAACAGCTGTATATCGATAAGGATAAAATATTTTTTAATTAAAAAAAAAATCAAAGTACTTACAGTGCCATCATCCACATACAGGAAGAAAAATGATAATGTCATTTAAAGACTGTGTGTTTAGTATCACTTTAAGACAGTCCTGACAATTGTGCTCTCCAATCTGTTTCCAAGACCTGACCTCACAGGTATTTGTAGTAAGCATAACCATGTCTTGTGTGTCATAAATATAAATGCAGAATCTTAAACTAAGGCGGGCCATACATGGTCGAATCTTGAAAGAATTTTCTTTTGAAAATCAGAAAATCAGAAAATTTGTGCATTTTGTGATCCAATGATGCCACCACTGATTTTGAAATTCGACCAACCAAGCCTTCAATTTCACCTCATGTTGCTACAGAAAAGAATTTTCGTGGCTGGGAATATGCTTTTCTTTCCCGGGAATTTTCTTTTTTTGCACATTTCTTTTTCGATTACATTTCTCGCACGATTCTCCCATTATTGATTAGAAAATCGTTAGTTTTTCGAAAAATTTCCAACATGTCCGATTACTCAAATTCGATGGCCGCATGAAAATCAGCTGTTGCTGCAGCCCACTAATAGTGTGTAATACGAACGAAAATTCTTAGATAAGATTTTCGATAGAAAATTCTTTTGAAATTCGACCCATGTATGGGTAAACATTTTGTTGCTGCAATTATAAACAAAACATGCTATGTATAAAAACTTAAAATAAGATAAATATATAAACAGTGTAAATCTGTTGTTTCTAGATATGTGCAAATAGGTGGTACCAGGCTTTATCTCTCTGTATGTGTTCCCAATGAACAGCTTAAACCCACCACCTGTAGGTGTCATATACACAGTAGTAATGCAGCCACACCTACGTATGTTCATCTGGTTACCTGTCAGGTAAACTATGAGGAGATAGAAATAGTGCTTAAAGCGGGGCCTTCAGTCATTATTTCATCTTTCCATCTATTAAATCTTCTCCCCTTGTTGTTTTAACTTCTGCCAGTAAATACCTTATACAGCCCACTTCTTGTTTCTTGTCTGGAAAAAAGCCTAGGCTTATGACATCATGCACAGCTCTATCTCTCTCGTGAGAGTTTGCCAGGAAGGGAGGGGGGGGTGAGTCATAAGTGGGCCAATGAGATCTGCAGAACTGGAGGTGTGCCTCTGTGTGTCTGTGTAGATCCAGGAAGTGAACAAGCAGCAGCTTCAGCTGCCCACAGTTAAAATGGCTGCAGCCAGACTTAGTGGAGGGAGATTTATGCAGCATATTTGGCAAGTACAGAATCACAGTATATATAAAATAATATGCAAAGTGGTTGGAGGGAAGCTTCAGAATGGCAAAGATGTTTTTATTACAAGTAATGAGAGCAGACTTCTCTTTAACTCTTGCAAATCGCTGTTTGGTATTTTGGACTGGGAGGTATCAAAACAATTCTGTGCATATCTCACATTTAACCCTAAGTGCTGATGGTTATAGCTGACATTAGCCATCAGCTTATACTTTTTTTTTTTTTTTATAGCAGTGACCCCTCCACTGGCACTCAGATTTATCAACTGAATTGTAGTCCAACAGCTATTCACCAGTCTATCCACACACGCACATCCACAAAGCAACAGATATACTTCCATCAAAGGAAGTACTAGGACAAATAGAGATCCACCACCACTCCTTAACCCCTTGTCTACCAAGGTACATTTATAAAGCTCCTGGTGTTCAAGGGGTTAAAACAAGCTCACTTGATGACGTGAGCCTATAATCAACATTTACAGGTAAAAGTTACTGTGAAGTCCCCCTCTTTCCTGTCAGTGGTGCCCACAGTGCTAAAAGTTCCTCTGTAGAGCCCAGGACCATGGTAGACAGTGGAAGCTTTGAAAGCAGGATGTGAACAGGGAACATTCCCTTGGAACTAATAAACCCAGAAGAGAAGTGCTAAATGTCACTTCCTGCTTTACAGGTGTCTCCATCCTCATCTATTCATGAATTATATGTGCTTGATTAGCTGTAGTGGAGAGCAGGGGAGACAAAAGGAATCTAAAAGAGGACCTGTCACCTACCCAGTACTATCCTATTGGGGCTTGTTAGTCCTCTTGTGATACCAATAAAGTTAAAGAAAAAAGTAAAAAAAAAATAATAATTCTAATACAATAAAAAAAAAAGGTTTTAAAAATCACCCAGATCATTCCCATACACACCTCAATGCAAATTCGTAATGCAGGACACGCAAGTGTATGTAAACATAAATTGCACCACACACGAGGTATCGGAAAGACACTGACAATTACAGGGCCATAATTCACAGTTAACTTTAAACTGATAACCTGTAAAAACTTTTAAATTGTTACCTATGAAGAATTTCAGGTATTGTAGTTTTTTGCAATTTAAAGGCTTGATATGTTTGATATCTAGTTATGCGAAACAACCCCATCTTTTATATTTTAGCCAAAATATTGGTATAATATTGTGTTCAGTTGCATTAAAATTTATTTTAGTGTACTCTTCCTGAAAAATATGCGTTTAATGCTGCACAGATATTGTGCAACATAAAAAATTGCAACAGACACTATTTTATTCTCCAGGATCTCTGCTTTTAGAAAACATATAATTGCTTGGGGGGTTTAAAGTAACTTCCAGCAAAAAATGCAGATTTTAACATGTGTGCAAAAAATTGAAAAATTTGCCCAGGTAAAGTAAAGTAGAACTGTAGTCAAACTATATACATATAGTGGGAGATTTACTAAAGCTGGTACACACAAAACCTGGTGTAGCTGAGCATAGTAACCAATCAGCTTCTACCTTCAACTTATTAAACCCACAACAGTAAAATCAGTCTGTATATGCAGTAAAGCATGCTTGTTATACTCATTGTGGAACCTAAGGGGTTAATCATCTGCATTGTGTAAAAAGGCTGTTTGATCCAGTCTTCTCTGATCTTCCCTTTCTTCCACAGTCCCCAATCCATCTGCTGATAGTACAGAGCCTTGGGGACACTCTGCACATGCTCAGTTTGCTGTGTATTGCTTGAGTTTTTTTCTTTTTCTTGGGAGAGTGCATATGATCAGCACAGGGTCAGGGGTCCTGCAGCCTCATCAGACTGTGTGTGGAGAATGAAAACTCCTCCTACAAGCTTTAACCAGTGCTCATCTGGACACTGACAGAAGTCACAAGACTGCTATATACTGCTGATGAGAAAGGGTATTTAGCAGTTTATATTTACTAAAATAATTGCATTTCCATGTTCTGTGTACTGTGGGGGACCAGATATAGTGAATGCAGGGTCCTGGGTTTAGTAACACTGTAAGCCCTGCCAATAAAACCTAAAAGCTGACTGGCTACTTTGCACAGACTGGAAAGCTAAATCACCGATAGGAAGTGGTGTAGGGTGAGCTTAACTAAAGAAATTAAAGCCAAAGTCCAGGTTTTCTGTCATTTTAAATAGATCATTCAGGCCAAACTGGCACAAAAACCATTTCCATTACTAAGCTTTTCCGTGGCTGTGTATGGTCTATCATACTGTAGCATCAGCTACATACAGTATGCAGCGCTGTGTTCCACAGCATTGCAGGTGACTTCCCATTTGCAGTTGGAACAAAAACGAGTCAGGCTGAGCGCTTTTCAGCCAGAAGAAGCCTTGTATTTTATCAGTGAAGTTTAAAAAAAAGACAGAAATCCTGGACTTTGGCTGTGAAATGAAAGTCCTTTCTTATTTATTTTGAGGATGACTTAATACACAGTGACTGTAGCTATAGAGGTCAGCGAGGACTTGTTTAAGAGCTCATTTACTATTTTTTTGGGACTGTCATATAAATGTAAATATTTCAATGACCATAGCCTGGGCAAACTTCTACTTTAAGAGAGCAACTCAAAGTCAACCATGGACCCCTCCATAGATTTAAAGTTTAGTAAAGTATATAACTTTAAACTAACCTTCATATCCTTAGGGGCCATAAATGATGACAAGTTATTCTTCTAAGGTATTGTGGTGGTTTATCTTTTGTCCAAGCACTTTGTAGAGAAAAGAGTTGATAAAAATTTGAAGTACTGAAGCAAGGGTAGCTGCTTTAAGTAGCTCTTTGTGAGTATGGAGTGTTTTTGTAATAGAATATTCATATTCTGTGTGTGATATGAGGTAGCCCAGGAACATCAGCCAGGCGAATTGGTAAAAGCAAGCAGTCCTGGTATCTCCAAAAACAAGTAAACTCAAAGACCTTTCTTCAACCAAAAGCAAAACAGTTTGTAGTTCTGTAGTTTGTAGCAAAATGTAGACAAGACTTTTACTTGTAAATATTTTTAATAGTCCATTTTAGGTAAAGCTAATGCTTCGCTTGCAATTAGTTCTGCGGGCTGATGCCAGTTTAAGTATATCCTCAAACTGGGCATGTGTAGAAAATGTGTTCTATTACATTTATAACCAACACTCATATAGATGTTTTAGTAACAACGAGTTTTATTGTTTGAAAATACATTTACCATATATAATATATTTTTGTTTGCCTCTTGGTACAGAGAAATTTACATAATAAAAATAAAATTTGAATAAAATCATAGAAAGCTGTCTACCATTGTTGAGTTCTGAGGCTGACAATAAATACAGTTAAGACACACAAAAAAACAAATAAATAAATAAGCATATACCAATGTTACCCAATATGTTTTGCATTTTGATTTGCCATTAAGAATGCATTTTTATGCTCATTTAAGCAAAACATACTGGTCACTAGTGATATGTTTGATGTAAATAGTATATGCACAAATACATAAATGTGGCATACATAGATTAATTCTCACACACGTGGTATGTACAGTATAATATAAGTACAAGACCAAATCAGCACTTTGTGAAAGGCCAGAGTTGCCACATAACACCAAGAAATAACACCAAAATGTTAAGTTAACTATTAGGAAAGTAAAAATGGAGGCAATACTTTTTTGGTGGCTAACTGAATATATTTTGAGGTACAAGCTTTCAAAAACACTAAGGCCACACGAGACGCCGGTGCAAACTCTTCTGAACACATTTTTAAAAGCTGAAACGTGGAAAACTTTTGCGTCTGAACCCATTTTTTTGCTTCTGGAAAAACAAGGTTAAACGCAACTGCCTAAAAACGCCAAAAAAACGAGACTGTGTACATGGACACATAGGATAACATTGAATAGGTTCAGGGGCAGTTGAAAAAAGTGTCCAACTGCCTCTGAACACGAGTTTACCAGCGCCTTAGTGCCGGTTCACACAGGGGTGACTTGTCAGGCGACCTAGCCTCCTGACAAGTCGCCTCCCGTTCTGTACAATGGAACCGTTCTAATAGGAGCGACGCAAGTCACTCCGACTTAGAAAAAGGTTCCTGGACTACTTTGGGGGCGACCAGCAAGTCGTGCCGCCCCTGTGTGAACCGGGGCTTAGGGTTCTTTTTTTAAATGTTCTCACCTAGAATTCGCTATTTTCCAATAGTATCCTATTTGAAAAATGTGCATCTTGTGTGAAAAAAATGTATAAATAGATCCCATAGTTTTGTACTTTAGGCTTTTTTGAAACCACGCCTGAAGTAGGAAACTAATGGGGGACTTACTTACTGGTGCACATAGAATCTGGTACAGCTGTGCATAGTAACCAATCAGCTTCTAACTTCAGCTTGTTCAATTAGGCTCGACAATAAAACCTAGAAGTGGATTGGTTAATATGTGCAGCTGCACCAGATTCTGTGTTTACCAGTTTTAATAAATTCCCTTATAAGTGTTTTTGAAAGCTTGCACCTCAAAATACATTCAGTTAGTCATACAAACAGTATTGCCTACATTTTCACTCTCCTAACATCATCCATGGCTAACATTGTTCAAGGCTCTACTACTAGCAAACCTTAGTTCTAAAAGAGATTTGCTAATTACAGTACTTTGACTGATAGGCTGTAAGTTTCAGAGTTTTGTTTCTGATGTCATTAAAATTTTAAAGAAAGTTGTGCGATGTTCTGGACGGGACACTACCAGAAAATTACTATATAAACATATGAGAAACTAGAAATTAGGAGTAAGGGTGATACTTTAGCCATGGCATACTAAGGGACGGCTATTAGGCCAGGAACCACATACTTTCTTCATACTTGTTTCCTGAGACAGTAATATAGTTTTGCAATTAAATATTAATAGAAAGAATGTGTATACATAGTGTAAACATGTCTGTCAGTTTGTTAAAGATGTAATGTAAGGCTTGTTATAGTTGCACAGGACTGAGAGGCAGTCTGCATCCAGGGCCAATCACTCGCATGTGATCACTGCATGAGAGATAACGTGGGAGTGAGAGCTGATAGCCTCCCAATGCTTTCAATGGGGCTGCCTTTCACAGCTAATCCCCACTGGGGTTCTTACATATATCTGCAGGCAGGGTGCATTCGCAGGTGTGAATGCACCCTGAGGTGCTAAAGCTTTGCTGATTTCCATTACCCAAGCATGTGCACGCAAAAATTGTGTTTTTTTTTAAATTTTCCTTGCACCTGATTGGGTATTCTTTACAAAGTGAAGCTTCAACACATTCACTAAGCTCTGGGGAAAATGAGCGCAACTGCACTTGCAAAGTGCACAGTCTATTTACCTTTAGTAAATTAACCCCATTGTGTTTCTAAAAGTGAAGCCTGAATGCACTTTGCACTTTTTGGAGAAAATGATATTCTATATGGAAGCTGGGTAGGAAAGGCTCTGCCTTTTTTGAACTTAAAGGGGTTGTAAAGTCTCAGGCATATGCATTGAGGTGAAAAACCTTCTGTGCTGCAGCTGCCCCCAGAGCCCCCATTTTCTTACCTGAACCCGATTGTTCCAGTGACATGGACGAGCCCAGCGGCTCCAGCCGGTATCTCGGGTCCTCATTGGATAGATTGATAGCAGCAGGAGCCATTGGCTCCCGCTGCTGTCAATCAAATCCAGTGACACAGGAGCCGGGGGCGGGGCCGAGTCCTGCTGTCTGTGTCAATGGACGCAGCAGCCGGACTCCTGAGCGCACCCACACGGGTGCCCCCAGGGAAAGCGTCTCTCTGTGGGGGGACCCGATGAAGAGGAGGAGCCAGGAGCACTCCCGGGGCACCCCAGAAAAGAAGGATCGGGGCTTGTTTGTTATTTAAAACACAAAAAAACAAAAACAAACCTTTACAATCACTTTAATACCTGAAGATAAAACACATTTTTGACGCCAAAGGCACAAAATTGCACTCAGGCCTTATTTGTAAAACTGTACATACCAAGTAAATTGTATCTTATCATTTACAGGACAAATCAGGCTTTCATTTGGTGGTAAATGGTAATCGATATCTACTGATCCTGTTATCAATTCCAAATAGTTGTCTGATCTTTTTGCCACTCCTCACATCAAAACCATACATGTGTTCTGCGTAGTTTTATATATATAAGGGTTGATTTACTAAAGGCGAATACACTGCTCACTTTGTAAGGGAATTTGCAGTGGGGCTTAGTGAATGAGATGAAGCTCTGCAGATTTCAATCATCTAATTGTGTGCAAACAAAATGTTTTTTCATTTTCCTTGCATGTGATGGAGTATTCTTTGCAAAGTGGAACTTCACCATATTCACTAAGCTCTGGGGCAAATTCCCTTGTAAAGTACAACTTCCCTTTAGTAAATCAATCCCATAATGTTTATAGAAATAGGAATTGAGAGAGTTGTATTTCACAGTGCATGTAGCAGAATGAAGAAGTAATTATTGGACACCTCTAGAATGCTGTTTTGGTCTTGCATAGAATAGAACTCAACAAATGGTGGCATGATTTCATATGAGATTATGAACACTCTGTAAAGAATTTCACTCTATAAAAAACATAATCATTACCAATTTGAAATGTTTCACATAAATAATGCCAAAAATATACCACATTTATTTTGTTGCATCTCTGCGTGTATAGATATAAATTAATTTTTTACAGCAAAATAGTGTCCTATAGTTAGTGTTGTATTAGGAGAGGAAATCGTTACTTTGACATGGTTGAAATAATAGACAATGGTGGAATACCACATGATTTCTACATTATGTACGGGTGACAACCAAATCACATTTCAATAACAGGAATAGCTTGTGTTAAGTTATTATATCTTGTGATCTCCAATGTTAACAGTGCTTTTGTGAGTTGATCCCGGGGTTAATTAGAGTACATGGCATGTTATGGTGAGTCAGGGACTGTGACACATACCTGTATGATTATTTCACATTCTGTGCTAGGTAACACCACAAAGTGCAGTTAATGAGTAACTCAACATAAAGTGAACTGGAAAAACTGTACTGTGGTATCTGAAAGGATTCAAAGGTGGGTGTGAGTGAGAAAGGTGATATATGGAACTATAATCTATATTAAAAGACTAGTCATAATTGATGTTTTATTTTCCCTCCCAAAAAAAGAATAAAACCTGAGTGGTCTTTAAGAGCAGCAACTCTACCTTAAAGGGTTTAGTTTACCTTTAAATACATAAAAAAAATCCATATGCATTACAGTCCTATGTGCTGTCCCCGGTTTTAAAATTGGCCCTTACTTTTGATGCTGCTTCTACTGTGGGCTCCTTTCTGTCCTGCTGTTGGATGCATGGCCCTAAGGCCCCTTTCACACAGGGTGGATCCGCTCAGCAGGCTCCGTTGAGCCAGCGGATGACAGGTCTGTCTGTCTCTGCTCATTGAGCAAGGAGGGACCCGTCAGAGCCCCAATAATTTCTATGGGTAGATCAACAGATCCCATCCGACCCATCAGACGGATGGCGAACGTATCACCATATGTCTGTCTTGAGCAGATCATATGGTAGACGGGTGTCAGTGAACACATCTCTGCTGACATCCGCCTGCCCATAGGAGTCAATGGATGGGTGCTCGGATCTGCCTAAAAATCTGACAGGCGGATCAGAGCGGGCTTATCGTACGAAAGGGGACTAACAACTCACAAACAGAGCACTCCGCTATGAGAACCATGTAACCAAGTCTGCTCCCTCTCTCTCACTTGAAGAACGCTGTGCTCAGCTGCTGAAGCAAGAGAAAACAGACTGCACACAAATGATTAGAAAGCCTTGTTCTTGTAGCCTAGTGATTATTTGTGAGGTGTTGAGGCTGCACATCCAACTGTTTGTCCATCCTGTGTCTAGGCAGGATAGACAGTGGAGAGCACACATTAAGAACATTTAAATGTACAGGCAAAGCTGTTATGCATATGGATTTTTGAAATGTCATTAAAATTGAACTAACCCTTTCAATCTTTTTTTTCCCTGTTTTCATAAACAGGTCCCAGTTTATAACCTTCTGATAATGTAATTGTATATAGTTACCAGACATATTTAATTGTTTATTCTCCAGGAAAATAGACAGATAATCTGATTAGTTACTATGGGCAGCATGTCTGCTTTATATCATCTTTTTGTTCTCCTGTGTATATTAAGAAGTCCCATTTTAGAAAGCATTGATGATGTATATACATATTCAGGCTCACTAAGCAGTAATACAGTATAGTTAACCACTTCATGAAATGTGTGTAGCACTCCATTGTGCTATAAGGATCAGGGTCCAATTTAAAGTTTAGAGTAAAGCCGGCCATATATGGACTGAATCTCGGCCGGTTCAGCAGGGACCTGTCGAGATTCGATCAATCTATCACTAGTCTGTTGGAATTTTTGCTTGTGATTACTGCCGGACGGCTGCTGGCAAGGTACAGGCTTTTTTACTCGCTCTAATGTATTTAACTGTTTAAACTAAAAAATCAATTGAGCTTTAAAATTAACCTGCACTAGGGCCTCTCGATAAGTTTCACTTTGTTAAGGAGTCCAAAAGCAGCACTGTCATAATTTTCAAAAGATGAAATAAAGTCCTCACTGAAAAGCAAACAAATTATACTTACCTTCCTTGCTGCCTGTACCACCATAATAATAATTTTGTTTGAAGAACTCCAGAATTTAGCATGACTGCTACTACATCATCTAATGAGTCTACTTCAGTGGCCAGTAAGGGCACTCTAATTGGACAGGTGGATAGCAGTTGAAGGAGCCATGTAGACAGGGAAACAGGGAAAGTAAAGTCCCAGTAAAAAAATAAAACTACATGAAAGGGGGGCCCAGGAGAAGCTTTTCTAGCTATTACAATTAATAGACAATTCTGGTGTCTGGTCTCAACCATTTGAGTCCCCAGGTTTTTTTTCTCCCTAAAACCCTTTCAGATCCAGAGCTTTTTTCCATTTTTATTGATGTTTATACCTTTTAGCGAGTCTACCATAACATATTAAACATATTTTTTTTGGGATAGATAGGACTTGCATTTGGATACATATAGCTTTATTTCCCTGGTTTGTAATTTTTCCCAATGTAATGGTGACACATAAGTGCAACTTTTATGTAATGTAGCAAAATGATAAATCCTGCAGATTGAAAAAAAGAGGTCTAACAGATTCCTCCGTCCACGCTAAACAGCGCAAATGGACAAATATCCTACTGCGTCTATTGTATTCTGATAGCTAGCAATGCTGGCTGTCAGAATACCCAAAGAATGCCTGCAACTGAGTGGATGCTGGCGTTGTTCAGCGAACAATTTTCCACCTGCCTCCTTTGTTTTTTCAATTGAGGAACTTCCAGCAGAGTAGGGACTGCCATGGTCACCCACTGATTCAGTTTCATTAAGATCCAGCCCACATTTGCTTAGCATTAAGCTGGTGGTAAATCTTTGTGAACTGGGTCTATATCTTTGTATCCTGAGGAAATGTGTATATACACTGCTGTGACTTATCTCTGCCCTAATAGAGATGAAGAGTAAAAACCTGTAGACACCTGGGGGGGGGGGGGGGGAGCCACTGTAGTATTGTATTATTGTAATAGATGACTATTACAATGGTATGAACTGATAATTATGCAATTTAGAAACCTTGTTTAATAAAAATTATTTATTTAAAAAAAAAGTTGTAGACAGCTCACTGAAGGTTTAGATTAACATATAATTAATATCTGTGATAACCTTTACTGGAGAAGCAACAAAATAAACATCTAGGATTAATGATAACATGTGAATAAAGGCAATACACTGAATACCGTATATGCTTTGTGATCCATACCATTCATAGAAAGTTGGAAAAATAACAGCACTCTTTATGAGTTTTTCATCTCTTCACACAGACAGACTCTTCTGAACACATATACAAGATATGTCTGCAACATTTAAGAGATACCTTTACTGATAAAATGATTTATACACACACTAACTGTAACAAGGACACACAGAAATGTAAAGTTAATAAATAAATAAATACTCTTTACCCTTATTATAAGTTATTCAAAACACTGATATCTGAGGACACAAATGTACTTGCAAAAACAGCAAAGATAAGTAGCTATTATATGATGATAGAATTATAGAGCAATTTTTTTAACACTGGATATGCAAAGTTGCTTTTTTTGTAGGATCTGAAGCCATTTCCCCAAATATCATACTTTATTGTATTTTTTCATAAAAAATATCATTTAGCTAAGAATTTTTTTTAACGCAACTACACCACTTGCCAACAACACCAAAAAAAAAAAAAATATACAGATTTAAGATAGTAACTTTTTCATCAAGTTTACTCAGGTTCTTAAGTCCTCAGGGATGACAAACGGAGTGAATAGTCAAGTTCTATAGTTGGGGGCCAATTGGGTATTATTATGCTTTCTCAATGAGTTTTGAAGACAAAGTAAGCAGGGTGTAGAGTCCCTTTTACAAGAGTCTCAGTACAACACAGTGGTGTAGTGATAGCACTCTTGCCTAGCAGTAAGAAGGGTCACTGGTTCGAATCCCAACCATGACACTACCTGCTTGGAGTTTGCATGTTCTCCCTGTGCCTGCGTGGGTTTCCTCCGGGTACTCCGGTTTCCTCCCACACTCCAAAGACATGCCGGTAGGTTAATTGGATCCTGTCTAAATTGTCCCTAGTATATGAATGTGAGTTAGGGACATTAGATTGTAAGCTCCTTGAGGGTAGGGACTGATGTGACTGTACAATGTATATGTAAAGCGCTGCGTAAATTGACGGCGCTATATAAGTACCTGAAATAAATAAATAAAAATAAATAAATAAACATCTAACCTATTTTATCTGTAACTAAATGAGGTAAGCAGTTCTAAAATGTTTTAAAATATTTTCTGGTGAACAGTAAATTAATGGCATGGACAACTAACCATTGTTTTTTTTTATTTATACAATGAAATGGAGCACTTTTACCCACTATTGTAATAATAAAATTCTGCATGCTCTTTCATGTTAAATGCAGAAGAGTAAGGGCAGTGCCACACGTGGGTCTTTCTTGCTGGGAGTTATTATGCATGCTAACCTGTCTGACAAGAGTATGCTCATGGTTACCTTTGTTTTTCACACTGAGTTAATGCAAAGAATATCACTCTAATGTGGGATTTCATTGAGATGATTCTCAGTTAAAAAATAACTGTCAGGAAAAACTCTTCTGACATGACCCTGAAGCAGTGTATTCGGTTTGAAATGTATGTGAGTAGCAGCACTACAATCAAGAGCAGATTACATAAATATAAACTCTGTGTGAATGTTGTGTTCCACTGGTCCCAAGGCATAGCTATCAATATTGTAGACAGAGGCAGCTAGACTCATTGTTTCATATTTTACATGAAAACATATACTGGACAGGTGACAACTGCTCTATAGGAGTGAGTCACGATAGCTTTAACTGAGTTTACTCCAAAAAAACTACCTCTATGAGGAGTAGAACGGTTTAATAACTGCAGAGGCGACAACCAGTGTTCTGAAGATATTGTCCACCTTGTGTAACTATTTCAATTTAAAGCAGGGGTTCTTAGCATTTTTCAGACAGTGAGCTTACACTAAAATATTTCAAGCACTGTGGAGTCACAATTTGAAACAAATGTTCCTTCTCTGGAAGATGGTACATATAAGGCGTGACCTCTCTGCAGCTATATATAGCACAGCAGAGGTGGGATGGTCACAAAGGTATCTATCTACCTATCTATGCACGTGCTCCAATAGTGTATTCATTACAGTGCCACTTAAGATTGATTGGTTAAGTCCACATAAACGAATATTAAAGTTACTGTCAGAATTGCATGGAATTGAACGCAGCACACATTTACAGTAAGTGCTCCCTTTACTTGCTGCTGTCTCCTTAATTTAAACTAAATTAAAAAGCCAATATTTAGAGTGAGCCTCTGCCTTCATGTGTAGCCTGGAGACCTCAGTTACAGATATCCTAAACCACAGTTCCTTAGAGATGGCCGATGATTTAAGCTGCTAGTACTGATCCAACATTGAAATTTTTTTTTTTGTGGACTGACCATTGAAAATGACTGTCTAACATTACAATGCATGAAAGCCAATTTAAAATATTCTTACATTTGTTATGGCATGCTTCAGCTAATATAAACAGGAAAAGGTGGGAAAAGATCAAGTTTACTCTGATCCCTGCAAAAGTGAACAATGCTACCCTCTTGTATTGTGACACAACTACTCCCTTCCCACTGATCTGCACGCAAGAACACAAAAATACTGCAAAAGGTTATTTTAGAGCTGAGATTTGCAGAGTGCTTGTGATTTTAACTCTGTGTGAATCTAAGCCTATCACAAATAATGCCTCTATTTTTAGTGTTAGCAACAACTAATTATTCTCATACTTTATCTATCTCTATCAAAATAAAAAATGTAAAATGGAAGTTTTAAGAAAAATAAATATATTCAGTATATACTGTAATTTCCCCCGTTTAAATGTTTGATTGTGCCTATAAAGCTTCCCTGCAGTGATAAAGCTGTGTAGCCAGCTAGGAATACTAAGAAGAATAAAATCTGAAAGTGTACATGTTGGCCCTCCAGAAGGACAACATGGGGAACCCTAGTGGGGATTACATACAGAAATTAGCAGCTGGTTGTGTGCAGAAAGTGAACTCGGAAATATCTTTACAAAGAAATAATACATCAGAGTGCTCTATTTGTGCTAATGTTTTCTAACTATGGCCATGATCAATCCCTCCTTATGGATGTGTGCTGTTCATCAACAGAAAACTCTAGGAAGGATCAGAAATGAGCTGAAACTCACCAATGTCTACAAACAGAATCTGAACTCTGCAAGAGGAGCAATTGTGTGTTAAGGTCTTTGGTTTAACAATAAACTCACAAGGTCAAATGAAAAAAAAAAAATTAAACAAAGGAAAACATGGGAAATTCATTCTTGCAGTAGCCATTTCCTCTGCTACTAAAACTGGCTTCAGTTTCTGGCACTTACTTAAGTAAATAAACTGGCTGATTAGATATTTTATAACCCTTTAGCTTCTTTTGAGACCTGATTTCATTGCTGAGAAATGATTTCCAGGGCTCCGTGGCGTTGGAAGTTTTCTGGTGTGGTGAATGTGGCTGTGCTTCTCCCAGTGATGCCCATTTACTTGTTCTCTATCAGTGTCTGCACTTTGTACACCAGATCCCGAGCAAGCTTCAGGATATGCTTTATGTTGTGCCTCTCTGCCATTTCTGTAATAGAGAAAAGAAACGATATACAGTCAGAGCCAGCGCAAGGATTTTTGTCTACTCAGGCGAATGTGCATTTTGGTCCTCCTGCCACCCCCCCTCCCCACCCCCATGTTAACAGCCATGCTGGGACCTCCTTCACATTGCGCCCATATTTGTGATGGGGTGCAGCGTGAAGGACGTCTCCTCAAATCATCCCAGGACAAATCCACCCACCGATCTCTCTAGTGCATGCACAACTCTTGATGCAGACTAGCACAGTTTCAGTCCATTCAAATTAATTGGCTGAAATCGCACAGCACCTGGATGACACGTGAATCACACAACACAAGAACACACAACTTTCCTATTTAGTTCATGGTGTGAACTGGCCCTGAGTACTAGAGCCAGGTGCCAAAAAAAGTTCTGTAACTTGGCTCCACGAACCTGCCTCGTGGGGGGGCACTAGTGTGGGCACCTGGGGCAATTGCCATAAATCTCTTGTGGGGTGCACGGAGTCCCAGGTACAATGATTGCCCCCTATTCAACAGCCAACATCTCTTTCAAGATGGGGTGGGGTGGGGGGGCAAAGTTTGCAAAGAATATTTGCAGTGATTTGGGGGGCTCCTTTGAAAATAAAAACAGATTGGGTGCAATGCGCCAGGCGGGCGGTGACTTCATCACACAGGGGCAGAGTTTGGATACCATATGTATGAGGAGAACGAGATATGCTGTTGTTTTCTGACATGTGGTGGTATTTTAATCTTACAAATAAACTGGATGAGCGATCTACATTATTGGGCTTATTTCTTACTTCCCATATGTATCTTTTGGCACTGAGGAGTTGATGATCGAGGCATCGAGTAGAGCAGTGTCCCTGTAATAATAAAGCGCGTTAGACCTCCTTTAGCATAGTGAAGTCCTGCAGAGAAGTTGAGAGGACACCCATGAGGTGGGGTGAAGGGCACAGTGTTGTATTTTTAAGGTGAAGAGCATTTTGTGAGAAGAGATTCATATACTTTTTTGGGACTGCACATGCACTGGATGGTGTATGGGATTTTTGTATGAACTTTCTACTATTCTTTCTACTCATTTTATTCTACATGGACTTTTTTTGATTATCTATTGGATCAAAATTTTTGTATGAGTATGGATTAATAGTATGCAATTATATAGATAATTGGGATATACTGATTTAGTATTATTGATTTGTTATTACATGGTAGCGCTGCACTACTGAGGGGTTATATATAGTTATTTATACATTTACCACAGGTTGGTACATACAGTTTCTGGTGATAGCTGCTCCCTTTATTATTTAAGAGCATATTGATCACTACATATCTTATTTCTGAACACTAGTTTATTGTCAATATTATTGTGATTTTAAATACTTATTGTAGAAAACTTTTTGATAAGCGCTTTTTTTTTCTCCATTTTTTGTTTACTAAGTAATCATCTTTCACAACTTGCCCCCCTTCCTTGTGTCCCCTCCCCTGAAAGTCTCATGTACAGTACATTGCAATTGGCACAGACGTCTGGTTAGCAGGGGACATGCAGAGCGGTACCGAGGAGGGGGCTCTGCACTGTGTGCTTACTGTGCTGTGCTAGTGTGAGGCAGCAGGGAGAGAGATGCCGGCTGCCATGTGGGACCCTTAACACAGGCACAAACTGTGAGGCAGGTGGCACTGGGGCCCACACCAGCGCGTCCCTGCCATGCAAGTCACTGGAGCCAAGTGCCGAAACGTCTTCACTGGGCTCAGATGTCAGATACTGGGTTCAGCTCCTGGTGATTGGATTTTACTGCCCCCCCTCCTGCCACTCTCAGATGACTCCTAAAGCTGCCTATTGCTTGCACCGGCCCTGTATACAGTAGGATGTGATACACTACAAAAAATAAACAGCAAATCCAAAGCAATGAGTTATGCCCCATACACACGATCAGAAATTCTGCCAGCAAAAGTCGGATGTGAGCTTTTGGTCAGAAATTCCGACCGCGTGTATGCTCCATCGGACTTTTGCTGGCAAAATTCCAGCCAGCAAAAGACTGAGGGCAGGTTCTCTATTTTTCGGTCGGAAAAAGTTCCTATCCGAAAATGTGTTCGCCTGTATGCAATTCGGACGCGCATTTTTAAGACTCTAGACATTGAGGGTAACAACTGATAAAAATGTAGTGTGATTTCCTTCTCTGATCTTAAAATAATTAAAACATATATAACAGTTTTGGATGTCCAGAGCCCAGCACTAGTAGTTTTCAGTGTGGGCTCTCTGGTTCCAAGAGAAAAAAAAAGTTCAAACTTTTGAACACTTAACCTCTCCTCTAAAATAATGCTATACCTCCTAATCCACCCTACCAGCTAATGCTTAAATGAGTATCTAAGCTTAAGAACAAAAACTAAATGTGCATGTCCAACTAAAGTATTTCTCTTAGTTGTGGATAGGGTATGAAACGATAAAAACCCCAGTCAGGTTTTTATTGCTATCTGGTGCCCTAAAAAATGATTCTTCCCTTATTTACTGTCACGGTGACGAGTTTCACTAGACAGGAAGTGAGAGACCAAGACAAAATTAAAAAGTTGAGAGGAGTTCTAGCCCACCCCATTATACTGTCTGCGTTGCTGTTTACTCTTATTTCTTGTCTGATAAAACTAAAAAAAAATAAACTTTTATTGGATTCCAAGGAATGGATTTGATGGTGAGTAGAGTAAAAAAATTATATTTGCTTTACCAAGGGGCACAGCTTGAGATTAAGATTCCAAGTAACGTCCAAAACTGGTCAAGAAAAAAAACAGTGGAGTGGACACAAAGCAAGAAAAAACAAAAAACAAAACAAACAAAAAAATAGGAAAACTAAGCCTGACCCAACAAGCCTCAACAACAGAAGAAATCAGTCTTAGTAATTAAACCATGTGAAGGGGCAAATGTATTACATAACTGCTTGCAGAAATCTGTGACTAATATTTACAGCAATATCTATTCAATAGAAGTTATAGGCAGTATGGACAGAACCACATTGTAGCATTATCAGACCAGAGCCTGATAATGAAAAAAGTCCAGAACGAGTCTTAACAAAACTGGGAGCAAGGGAAATCTGCTTTGTACCTTCCAGAATAACAAATAAGGAATCAAACTGTCAAAAGGAAGCTGTAGCCTAAAGGTACCGCCATCACAACATCTAGGTAATGGAGGGCAACTTTGTTAGGATTAATTAGGCTAAAACACAAAAAATAGTATTTTTTTGTCATACGTACCTCTAAAATCCTTTTCTTTGAGTACATCATGGGACACAGAGTTAGGCTAATATTCATTACCTACTGGGTTATACGCCATCCCTAAGTGAATGGACACTGGTAGACAAAGTCTTAGACAGGAAGTGAACCCCTATATAACTCCTCCCATACAGGAAGTACATCAGTTTTGTGAGAAGCACTGAATCCTCAAAAAAGAGGGGAGGGATCTCTGTGTCCCATGATGTACTCAAAGAAAAGGATTTTACAGGTAAGTATGACGAAAAAATCCTAATATTCATTACCTACTGGGACTCCCCAGAGCAATAGTTGAGGGGAGGGAGACACTCTGCCAAACAATAGCCATCAGATCTTATACGGCAGCCCGCAGTACACTGCGGTCGAAAGCCGAACATCCACTTAATAGAATTTTGTAAACGTATGCAATGAAGATGAGGTAGCAGCCTTACAAATCTGAGCCACAGATACCTGATGGTGAAAAGCCCAGGAGGTTTATACACACCCCTGGTAGAATGAGCTCTCACCCTAAAGGGAGGAGCTTTACGTTTCAGACCATAGGCCTGAATAATCAATTGATGGACCCAATTGGCAATGGAAGGCTTTGGAAGCTGCCTGCCCCTTTTTGGGGTCCTTTTGGTAAAGGAGTCTGATCCTTGGATCTCTGCAGATCTAGACAAATAAACCTTGACTGCCCGGACAACAGCCAAAAAATGCAGTTTCTCTTCCGCCGAACAAGTCTGAGAGAAAAAAGAAGGCAAAATAACGTCCTGATTCAAATGAAAGGCTGACACCACTTTTGGCAAAAAGGATGGAAGAGGGCGTAACACGACCCTGTCGTGGTGAAGGATCAAGTATGGTTCCCTGCATGAAAGGGCCTCCAACTCCGACACCCTTCTAGCCGAGGTGATGGCCATCAAGAAGGCTAGCTTGCGTAACAGCAAGACCAATGGAATTTCCTTGATCAGCTCAAATGGTTGTTTCTATAAACACAGACAGCACCAAGTTCAAGTCCCAAGGACACATAGGTTACCTAATGGGGGGAAAGCAAACGAGTTGCCCCCTGCATAAAGGTTCGGACCAGAGAATGGGAGGCTAAAACCTTTGGAAGACTACTGACAGGGCCGAAATCAGACCTCTGATTGTACTCAAAGCCAATCTTATTTCTACAGCTGACTGTAGAAAAGAGAGAATTCTCCCAATGATGTATTTCCGAGGATGCCATTTTCTAGTTTCACACCAAGCAATACAAGTCTTCCAGACCTTATGATAGATATTCCTAGTGACAGCTTTTCTAGCATTCACTAGGGTAGACACCACTGGTCCTGGGATGCCATGGTCCTTCAACACCCTGGCTTCAATAGCCATGCCGTCACATTTAGAGACTGTAAATTGAGGTGGAATATAGGACCTTGAGACAGTAGATTAGGGGCAGCGTGGAAGCATCCAAGGCCTGTCTACTGCCAGTCTCACAATCTCCAAAAACCAGGGCCTTCTGGGCCAGGCTGGTGCCACCAGAATGACTGGAACCCCCTCTCTCCGAATCCTGCGCAACAAATGTGGAATGAGGGGGACTGGGGGAAACCATAAACCAGGGAGTACTGGCTCCATGGAACTACTAGAGCATCTGCTCCGATTGCCAGAGGATCCCTTGTTCGGGACACAAACTGCTGTAGCTTGTTGTTGAACCTGGATGCCAATAGGTCGACTTTTGGCCATCCCCCAACACTGGGAAAAATTTCCTGGAACACCTCTGGGTGTGGGGACCATTCCCCCGGGCAGATCTCTATTATGCTGAGATAATCAGCCTTACAGTTCTCTACTCCCGGGATTTGGACTGCCGATAGAATCGGCACATGCCCCTCTGCCCAGGCTAGTATGTGGTTCACCTCCTTGAGAGCTGAACACCACCTGGTACCGCCTTGGTGGTTTATATAGGCCACTGCAGTGGCATTGTCAGACTGAACCCTGATAGGGCAGTCCCGAAGCTCCACCATCCAGGACCATAGGGCCAGACAGTATGTACGGCCCGTAACTCCAGGATGATGGGCAGGCTCTGTTGTGTCCTTGACCTCTTTGCGAGGCTCGGGTACCATTTATATAAGCATGTGTAAAATGAATCGGTTCAGTCAATCCCTTGATTCATTTAAGAACCATTTTTTGGACTAGAGACCTGGAGCTCAGAGAGCTCAAACAAACGTGCCCATCCACCTTGCAGACACTGGTAAAAAAAACTGATGTATTTCCTGTATGGGAGGGGTTATATAGGGGATCACTTCGTGCCCAAGACTTTGTCTACCAGTGTCCATTCACCTAGAGATAGCGTATAACCCAGTAGGTAATGAATATTAGCCTAACTCTGTGTCCCATGATGTATGAAAAAGAAAGAAGAGGACTGTGTCTTCATTTAGATTAAACACTCTTTAGAGAAGTAGGGACTTTGATATATTATGCATGTACACTGTACATGTGTTGTAGCATCGTTCCTTTGTTTCTTACTTTTTGACATGTTTGCGATTTCATCTCATGGACCTTGATCTGGGTTGGACTCTTATTGCGTCACCATTCTAATAAACTTTTAAACATACATATTGACTGTATTTTTAGTGATGCATATATTTTCATTCATAGAAGGTCATTTTGTTTGTCTGGTTTGGTTTCAATTAGATGAAAGGCAGAAACCACCTTAAGTAGAAAAGAAATCTGTAGTCACAGGACAAAACCCTATCAATGTATAAGATCAAATGAGGTTCTTTGCACAATAGGATGGCCAATTCCAACATCATCTGAGCCTACGTGATAGTCATTAGTAAGGTCACTTTTTGGAAGCAAGTTCAAAGAAATATATTAGGGCCATGCCAATTACAAACTTAGTATGTGTCACAAATCAACTTTATATGTGATAAGTGAAACATAAAAAAAAATGTGTACCCAGGTATAGTTATTTAACCAAAAAGCCACATAAAGGTAAATAATGTAAAGTCACTTCACCCAACTTTTTAAATACGCAAAAAGCAAACATACACGTATCAAAATAAAATCATTTGGACATGTGTGTCCAATTAAAGTGTTACTTAAAGTGGTTGTAAACCTTTGAAATGTAAAATGAACAAAGTACATGCTCATATAGTATATCTCAATCCATAGCACCAAGTATGGAACCTGGCTGCTTTCTCCTGCAATCTGCATGTGTCACTTCTGGCAGTTTTCTTCAACACAAGGCAATCCATGGTGACAAGAACCCACCCAAAAGCACATAGGAATAGGAGGAGATTGGGCGCTACATTGGGATGACAATGTGCATATTTCCCATTGAGGCTGGTTGGGGGTGTCCATTCCCTCCACTCAAGTCAGATTAAACTATGCTCTCTGATGTGGAGTGTGTAATGTCAGATTCCCCCCAATCTCCTGGAAGCTAAAAAATACCATGTGCCCTGTGTAATTTGAAGGGTTTTGGATGAGAGTGGGCTGCAGCTAAAGAGGTAAAGCTTCATGGAAAGTGGCCTCATCTTCAGTAATAAATCCATCTTTGAACTTTGCGAAGGTTTACACATGGCTGTCCAGGATTTCAGATACACAGGTCGCAGAGACTTTTCTGAAGGAGATTCAGTCTGATCTGTGACTAATCATGATGCCAATTTGCTTAATAAATGTCCCCCATTGTATCTTCACACTGATGTGTGTACATTTCAAACAGATAAATGTTCCCCACACCTATGCTCACAATCAAACTCACCAGAGAGTGCATAACCTTATTGCCGATTCAGGTCAAAAGCACTTCAAAATAAAGTAATTCTTTTTCTCCTAATGCAATTTTGTCTCCAGAAAGAAATCTCCTAAATTGTCTCATATAATGTAATAATATTATATAGCTCCACATAGTGTTATACTGCTAAAACCTTCTCTATTTAAAAAAAAACATAAATATACCATCTTTTACACTCACATTTTAAGGTGCAAAAGCCTGCAGCAGTGAAATTGCGTAATCATGTATGACTAAAACACGCTGCTGTGTGATCTATGAAGCCGTGAGCTGCTTCTCTCACCTGCTCAGCTCTGGACTGGCTGCCTCCATATTTGGCTGTCCACTAACCTGCAATGGATCTGCAAGTGTGTTTTCTTTCTCAAACATCACGGGACACAGAGCCACAATAATTACTGATGGGTTATATAGGGTATCACTGGTGATTGGACACTGGCACACCCTATCAGAAAGTTCAACCCCCTATATAATCCCTCCCCTTGCAGGGATACCTCAGTTTTTACGCCAGTGTCTTAGGTGATGGACGTGTAAAGATGTCCTGTGCTGAGCTCCAAGGGGAATATCCCATATCCTATACTGGGGCAAGCCAGGCGAACCGGATCCATTCAAAGTGTCCTTTCGTGGTCGAATTGGATGGTACCCGGGCCTCGTGTCCGAAGAAACCAGATTTTACCTGTAACGCTTCTCTTTTTGGAGAGCTGGACCCCGCATATTAGAAAATGGTTTTTCTAGCCTAATTTCTAGCCGGGTGCTTTACAGGTCCAGAACTGTGGATCCCCCTATCCGTAGGGGGCCCCAGTCTCTGACGGTTTTTCCAAACTGAGCCCACCGTTAGAGGTGAAGATTGGGTCTGTACAACAGAACCCTGCAGCTGGATAAGGTAAGAGGAGATTCCACAGAATTTTTGAATTCTAGTAGGTTTTCTCCTTTAAGGTAAATGCATGCTATGCCTATTGTGACCACCGGGGGCTGCCAAGAGCACATACCTTCCCATGCTGATGTCGGTCTCAGTGTTCCCACGCTGCACAGCGTCTCCGGCCGGCTCCAGGTAGGATGGGATGGGTGGATTTCTCCTGCACGAATGTTCCCCCCAGGCTATGGGGAGGCCACCGGTGTCTGAAAAGCAGTTGTACACCGCTCGAGCACAGCCGCCGCCGCTATTGCCGCCATTACAGGTCAGGCCCCATCACTACCAGCCTCTCTCCTTCCTCCCCCTCCCCCCAGCCTTCCTCCATATTGTTTCCAGAGGGTCACTGAAGCCTCCTCAAACAGTGCATGCTTTTCCTGTTCATAATTTACTTGAAAAGCTCATTTATTCTGAGTGGGATCACCTAGACAAACGTTTTTTTCCGCCGAAAAAGTTTTCAACACTTTATCCGATGGAAGAAAAGTTTATTAAGATGTGGGGAATACCGGCCATTGATGCCGCCATTTCTTCCGTAAATAATAGTCTGACTTGTCCTGTAGACAATGCTCAGATGCTCAGGGATCCTGTGGATAAAAAGATGGAATCCCTATTGAAGGATGTTTTCTCCTTGGCAGGTTCAGTGGCTCAAACTGCAGTTGCAGCGATTGGAGTCTGTCAAAACTTAAGAGACCATGTTAAGCAGGTTATCAAGGTATTACCTGAACAGCAGGCCCAGGGGTTGGCCAACCTTCCTGCGGCCTTATGTTACGTTGTTGACGCCATCAGAAATTCTATCGTGCAAACCTCTCGTCTTTCACTGGGGTTGGTGCATATATGTAGAATCCTATGGTTGAAAAATTGGTCAGCCGAAGCACCATGTAAGAAGCTACTGGCTGGGTTTCCATTTCGTGGTGCAAGGTTGTTTGGAGAAGACTTGGATGACTATATCAAGAAAATCTCTGGTGGGAAAAGTACTCTCTTACCTGTCAAGAAGAAGAGTAAGCGTCCCTCTTCCAAACAAACTCTTTCCCCAGCGCCAGGGTCTTCAGCCTCCAGGCAGTCTCGATGGCCTCCTCCGTCTGGGTTCAGAAACAAGAGTCAACCCCAGGAACAAAAGAAGTCCTGGGGGAAGAAGCCTACTAGGCAAAACACTAAGACCTCTTCATGAAGGGGCGCCCCCGCTCGCTCGAGTGGGGGGGAAGACTGCGACAGTTCTCAAAGCTCTGGCAGGAGGATTTCCAGGACAGATGGGTAATCTCCACAGTAACCTTAGGGTACAAGCTGGAGTTTCAGGAATTTCCCTCTCCTCGGTTCCTCAGATCAAGTGTTCCCAGAGACCCAGAGAAGAAGCAGTCGCTCCTTCTAGCATTAGAGCGACTTTTGTCGCAGGAGGTCATTATGATGGTTCCCGCAAAGGACCAGGGATTGGGCTACTATTCCAACCTTTTTACGGTCCAAAAACCAAATTGGGATGTCAGACCCATTCTGGATTTAAGGGATCTGAACTGATTCCTAAGGATTCAGTCCTTCCGCATGGAATCAATTCGGACAGTAGTCTCCACCCTGCATGGAGGAGAATTTCTGGCATCGATAGACATCAGAGATGCATATCTGCATGTGCCCATTTTTCCTGCTCATCAGAAGTTTCTGCGCTTCGAGATAGGAGGGCGCCATTTTCAGTTTGTGGCTCTGCCTTTTGGGATAGCCACTGCACCTCGGGTGTTCACAAAGGTCTTGGCCCCTCCTCTGGCCAGATTAAGGGCTCAGGGTATAGCTGTCATGGCATACCTAGACGACCTTCTACTGATAGACCGGTCGGTAGCCTCCTTGAACGGGAACTTGAGAACCACAGTCAAGTATCTGGAACACCTAGGTTGGATCCTCAACCTAGAAAAGTCTTTCCTAAAACCAGCAAGAAGACTGGAGTATTTAGGTCTGATCATAGATACAAGCCAGGAGAAATTATTTCTACCTCAGGCAAAGATCACCGCTTTAAGGGAGATGATTCTGGCAGTCAGGACCAAGAAGGGTCCTTCTGTCCGCCTTTGTATGAGGCTGCTAGGGAAGATGGTGTCTTCATTCGAAGCAGTTCCTTATGCTCAGTTCCATTCAAGACTACTGCAACACAGTATTCTGTCGTCCTGGAACAAGAAGGTTCAGGCGTTGGACTTTCCGATGCACCTGTCGCATGCGGTGTGTCAGAGCCTCAATTGGTGGCTCATATCCGAAAACCTGCAGAAGGGGAAATCCTTTCTACCGGTTACCTGGACGGTGGTAACAACAGATGCCAGTCTGTCAGGTTGGGGAGCAGTTTTGGAACAGTCTGCGGTTCAGGGGGTATGGTCCAAGACAGAAAGGACCTTACCCATCAACATTCTGGAAATCCGTGCGTTATGTCTAGCCCTAAAGGCCTGGACTATCAGGCTACAGGGTTGCCCGGTCAGGATCCAGTCCGACAATGCCATAGCAGTGGCCTATGTCAATCATCAGGGAGGCACCAGGAGCCGAGCTGCTCAAAAAGAGGTGAACCAGATCTTAGTCTGGGCAGAGAGGTATGTGCCACGCATATCGGCAGTTTTCATTCCAGGGATAGAGAACTGTCAGGCGGACTATTTAAGTCGGCAGAAGTTACTTCCAGGGGAATGGTTTCTACATCACGACGTCTTTTGGAACATATGCCAAAGATGGGGGGACCCAGATGTAGATCTCTTTGAATCCCGATTCAACAAAAAGATAGACAGATTTGTGGCAAGAACAAGAGATCTTCATGCATGCGGGACGGATGCGTTGGTGATTCCGTGGCATCGGTTCACACTGATTTATGCATTCCCGCCTATTCTGCTACTGCCGCGACTTCTTCGCGGGATCAGGCAGGAAAGGAAGTCAGTACTTCTGGTGGCCCCTGCTTGGCCCAGAAGGATGTGGTATGCGGAAATAGTAAGGATGACGGTGGGTTCCCCGTGGACACTACCGGTACGCCCAGACCTGTTATCTCAAGGTCCAGTGTTCCATCCTGCCTTACAAACGCTAAATTTGACGGTTTGGCTATTGAAACCCACGTTCTGAAGAGTCGTGGGCTTTCAGGTTCTGTGATATCTACCTTGATCAATGCAAGGAAGCCAGCTTCCAGAATGATTTATCATAGAGTCTGGAAAGCTTATGTAGCCTGGTGTGAATCCAGGGGTTGGCATCCAAGAAAATATGTGATAGGTAGAATTCTTGATTTTCTACAATTGGGTTTAGAGATAAAGCTGGCCTTGAGTACCATCAAGGGCCAGGTCTCGGCCTTATCAGTATTATTTCAACGGCCACTTGCTTCGCATTCTTTGGTCCGAAACTTTATACAGGGGGTGACGCGTCTTAATCCTCCGGTTAGGGCGCCCCTAAACCCCTGGGACTTGAACTTGGTCCTGGCTGTGTTACAGAAACAGCCTTTTGAACCAATAAGTCAGATTCCTTTGGTCTGGTTGACAAGGAAGTTAATTTTTCTGGTAGCCATCTCTTCTGCTAGAAGAGTATCAGAATTAGCAGCCCTTTCCTGTAAGGAGCCTTATTTGATTGTACACAAGGATAGAGTGGTACTCCGCCCTCATCCTAGTTTTTTTTACCAAAGGTGGTTTCTGATTTTCATTTAAACCAAGGCATTGTTCTGCCTTCCTTTTTTCCAGATCCCTGTTCTCCGAAAGAAAGATCACTACATTTGTTGGATGTAGTAAGAGCAGTCAAGGCCTATCTCGAGGCAACTGCTCAGATTCGCAAAATGGATGTTTTGTTCGTGCTGCCAGAGGGTCCCAATAGAGGACAGGCAGCGTCAAAAGCTACCATTTCTAAATGGATTCAACAGTTGATTATTCAGGCTTACGGTTTGAAACAGAAGATTCCTCTGTTTCAGATCAGGGCACATTCCATAAGGGCTATTGGTGCTTCTTGGGCAGTGCATCACCAGGCCTCTATGGCTCAAATCTGTAAGGCCGCAGCCTGGTCTTCAGTCCATACATTCACCAGATTCTATCAGGTGGATATGAGAAGGCATGAGGATATCGCCTTTAGGCGTAGTGTGCTGCAGGCAGCGGTACAGGGTCCTCAGGTCCGGATTGCACCCTACTTGGTTGTGGTTCCCCCCCTCAGATAGCATTGCTCTGGGACATCCCATCAGTAATTACTGTGGCTCTGTGTCCCGTGATGTTCGAGAAAGAAAATAGGATTTTTTAAGACAGCTTACCTGTAAAATCCTTTTCTTTCGATGGACATCACGGGACACAGAGGTCCCGCCCCTCTTCTAATACACTATATTGCTTGGCTACAAAACTGAGGTATCCCTGCAAGGGGAGGGATTATATAGGGGGTTGAACTTTCTGATAGGGTGTGCCAGTGTCCAATCACCAGTGATACCCTATAGAACCCATTAGTAATTACTGTGGCTCTGTGTCCCGTGATGTCCATCGAAAGAAAAGGATTTTACAGGTAAGCTGTCTTAAAAAATCCTATTTTTAGGCTTTTCCTCCTTTTTGTTATATGGGACTTTTTGCTCATTTGGGGCTGTTCACCCACACGCCTTTCACATTAGGATGAGCGTCTGTTTGTGCAGCTGCTTCATCCTAATAGATTTGAATGGCACTTCAAGTCTAGAGATGCTGATAAAAACAGCCTGTTCACGGTATGCAAGCCACGGCATCTGTGTAAACGAGGCCTAATGCCGCGTACACACGAGCGGACTTTACGGCGGACTTTGCCCGGCGGACTTTTCGATGTACTTTCCGACGGACTTTGTGAAGGAACGGACTTGCCTACACACAATCCACCAAAGTCCGTCGAATTCGTACGTGATGACGTACGACCGGACTAAAACAAGGAAGTTCATAGCCAGTAGCCAATAGCTGCCCTAGCGTGGCTTTTTGTCCGTCGAACTAGCATACAGACGGCGGACTTTTCGACCGGACTCGATTTCAACGGATAAATTTTAAACAAGTTTCAAATCTAATTCCGTCCAACTTTTGAGAAAACAAAGTCCGCTGGAGCCCACACACATCGAATTGTCCGACGAAATCCAGTCCGCCGGGCAAAGTCCGCCGTAAAGTCCGCTCGTGTGTACGCGGCATTAGACTACAGAGCTACCTGAAAAACCTCACAATCAAAAGCAGCATCAGCTGAGGTCTAAACATTCACTTGGTAAAATATACACTTGTGAACAGAAGACCAGGTGGCAGTCTTGCAAATCTGAAAAGCAGATGCTGAAAAGCCCACAAATCACTAAGTCTAGTGGAGTGCACTTTGACAGCGAAAAGAGGAACCTTGTTTTGAGGTCAAAAGTTTGAATTATGAGCTGTTGAAACCACTTAGTGATAGTGGAACAAGAAAGCTGTCCTCCTTAGGGAGACCTTCAGGAATGACTTACAGAGAGTCAGACTGTCAAAAGGGAGCTGTAGCTAAGAGATCAACTCAAATAATGTGTACCACATCTAGACAATGGATGGGAAGTCTACTTACAATGTTTAGGAACAGGACAGAGAGATGGTACAACATTATCCTGGTTAAGGTGAAAGGAAGAAAGCACTCTGGGAAGAAAAGAGGCCTGCTGCCTCAAAACAACCTTGTCCCTGTGTAGCACAAGAAAGGGTTCTTTACAGGCTAAGGTCACAAACTCACCTCACAGAAGTGAGGGTGACAAGAAAGGAAGGCAACCTTGCGAGAGAGGATATAAAGAGAAAAATTTCTAAAAGGTTGAAAAGCCCACTGAACCAGGCAGAGATCCCACAATCACTGGGGAACATACAGCAGGAACAGTCTGAGTGGCACCCTATATAAAGGCCTTCCCTAAGGAGTAAGAGGCAAGCTGCCTCTGAAAAAGTGCCACCATGGCTGAGATTTGACCATTGATGGTATCCAAGGCCATACACTAATCCAAACCAGACTGGAGAAAAGATTTATCTCACAGAGAACATCCTGGGATGGAATTTCCTTGTCTTGAACCAAGAGAAATATCCTTTCCAAATGTGATGGTAGCCTTTGCAAGAAGTCTGTTTCCTAGCTAGCTTTCAAGAGCATAGCGATGCCTGAATACAGTAAGCCCCTTATCCTTGGGACCCAGGCTTTAGAAGCCAAGACTTTAAACACTGAGAAGCAGGGTTGCAAACTGGCCCTTGGAGCAAAAGATCCGAAGGTTCTGCGAGGGCTCACAGAGAGTCTGTCAGGAGCTTGAGTACCACGCCCTCCTGGGGCAGTGCAGTGTGATGAGAATGACAGAAATGCCCTTAATCTCGATCCCATGGATTAGGCAAGGAAGAAGCTTAAGAGAAGAAAGACCATAAACAAGGTTAAACTGATTCCACAGAGTCACCAGGTACTCCACTGACAAGTCTATAGAATCCCAGGATTTGGAGAGACACCTGCTCAGTTTGTGGATTTGTGGAACCTGAAAGCCAGGAGCTTCACATGCAGCATCCTTAAACTGTGGCAGAAGTGTTTAAATACCTCTGGGTGAAGAGCCCGCTTCACAGAGTCCAGATGTTGATGACTGAGGAAGTCCACCTGCCACTTTTCCACATTTGAGATGTGCATGGTTGTCAGGGCTGAAACTTGATGTTCTGCCCAAGCCAGAATCAGATCTGCTTCTCTTTTAGCTGCAACACTTCTGGTGTCTCCCAGGTGGTTGATGTAATCCACTGCAGCAGCACTGACTGACAAAATCTTGGTCGGATCACTTTGCAGATGAGAAATCCAGCATTAAAGTGGATGTAAACCCACCACTCACCCAGTATAAACTAATGACACAGTATTAATGTATATACACATGCAAGCCCCTGGATATATCCCTACCTTGCAAATGTCACCCCCTTAAGCAGTAGGAGCCCTGCAAAACTCTGGTATCAGTGGGTGGGTCTCTTTGCCGAAGCTCCGTGGGCGGAGTCGTGACATCACAAGACTCCCTGCCAACCTCTACACTCTTACTCTCCTATTCCTGAGGTTTTAGTAACATTCAGTCAAAACTCAGGAAAGGCACCACATGAATTCAGAATGCCCAATCATGCTGAGGCACGGAGCAGCCAATCAGGGAAGAGCTGGAGAAGAAAGGAGGGGGGATGTGAAGCTGGAATCGTAAAACTCTCTCTCTCTCTCATGCCGTGTCCTTTTTTATCCTACTACAAAAAAACAAGAGGATTGCTCGGACTTGACATCCTTTACTATACCAGGAAAGAAGTCTTCATTAAAATTTTTTTCAGGTTTACATCCACTTTAAAGGGATAACCATATTGCATGAGCTCCAGAATACCACCTACAAACTTGTGATCCAATACACCAGGGAAAGTCTGGTCCTGCTGGAGAGGTATATGGGACAATCCCAAGACTGCACCCCTTTGTCTTGCACTGCCAAAATTTTACATTGCAATAGTGTGGAAAAAAAATCTGGCATTTAGAACCGCCTTAAAGGAGGAGGCTATTGTGACAATGCCAAAGATAACTGATCTGGAAAGCTGCAAAATGAGCCTCTTCTGGCTCAGCAGCAATTGTAGAAGCTTGCCTGAAAACAAAATTATATATTGATTAAAAGAAAATGATTTGCTTATCTAAGGGCAGAGGGGACTTTAGAAAAAAAAAAAACTATACTGGGCTGTCCTTACAGCTTTGTTTTGCAAGTGTCCAATCACCTGAAGGCAACAGCACAAAGCACCAATGTACCTAAATACTCATCCTGTGTCCTGTAATGTATGTTTAAAAAAACAAATATAAATGTATACAGGCAAGTCTAGAAGAAAGGGATAGATATTGAATTCCCTTCACAAGAGCTCATTCCATTACAGCCCATCTGTAGTAAGAGTAGGGCACGTCAGCCTCAGAGAGAGAATCAATTCCTCAACAGAGCATATACAGCGAGGGAAAAAAGTATTTGATCCCCTGCTGATTTTGTACATTTGCCCACTGACAAAGAAATGATCAGTCTATAATTTTAATGGTCGGTTTTATTATAACAGTGAGAAACAGAATAACAACAAAAATATCCAGAAAAACGCATTTCAAAAAAGTTATAAATTGATTTAAATTTTAATGAGTGAAATAAGTATTTGACACCTTTGCAAACCATGACTTAGTAGTTGGTGGCAAAACCCTTGTTGGCAATCACAGAGGTCAGACATTTCTTGTATTTGGCCACCAGGTTTGCACACATCTCAGGAGGGATTTTGTCCCACTCCTCTTTGCAGATTCTCTCCAAGCCATTAAGGTTACGAGGCTGACGTTTAGTAACCCTAAGCTCCCTCCACATATTTTTCTACTGGATTAAGGTCTGGAAACTGGCTAGGCCACTCCAGGACCTTAATGTGCTCCTTCTCGAGCCACTTATTTGTTGCCTTGGCAGTGTGTTTTGGGTCATTGTCATGCTGGAATACCCATCCACTGCCCATTTTCAATGCCCTGGCTGAGGGAAGGAGCTTTTCACCCAAGATTTGACAGTACATGGCCCCCGTCCATCGTCCCTTTGATGCGGTGAAGTTGTCCTGTCCCCTTAGCAGAAAAACCTCCCCAAAGCATAATGTTTCCACCTCCATATTAGATGGTGGAGATGGTGTACTTGGGGTCGTAGACAGCATTCCTCCTCCATCAAACACAGTGAGTTGGGTTGAAGCCAAAGAGCTCGATTTTGGTCTCATCTGAGCACACTTTCACCCAGTTCTCCTCTGAATCATTCAGATGTTCATTAGCAAACTTAAGATGGGTCTGTACATGAGCTTTCTTGAGCAGGGGGATCTTGCTGGCGATGGAGGATTTTAGCCCTTCTTGGCGTAGTGTGTTACCAATTGTTTTACTGATGACTATGACCAGCTGCCTTGAGATCATTGACGAGATTCTCCCGTGTAGTTCTGGGCTGATTCCTCACTGTTCTCATGATCATTGAAACTCCACGAGACGAGATCTTGTATGGAGTCCCAGGCCGATGGAGATTGACAGTTTTTTTGTCTTTCTTCCATTTGCGAATAATCGCACCAACTGTTGTCACCCTCTCAACAAGCTGCTAGGCAATGGTCTTGTAGCCCATTCCAGCCTTGTATAGGTCTACAATCTTATCCCTGACATCCTTGGACAGCTATTTGGTCCTGGCCATGGTGGAGAGATTGGAATCTGATTGATTGCGTCTGTGGACAGGTGTCTTTTATACAGGTAACAAGCTGAGATTAGGAGCACTCCCTTTAAGAGAGTGCTCCTAATGTCTGCTTGTTACCTGTATAGAAGACACCTGGGAGCCAGAAATCTTGCTGATTGATAGGGGATCAAATACTTATTTCACTCATTAAAATGCAAATCAGTTTATAACTTTTTTGAAGTGCGTTTTTTTGGATATTTTTGTTGTTATTCTGTCTCTCACTGTTAAAATAAACCTACCATTAAAATTATAGACTGTTTCTTTGTCAGTGGGCAAACGTACAACATCACTGTAGCCTGCTAGCCACTCACAAGTGAGTCTTCAGAGTCAGGGACAGGAGAAACGGTCATAGCTCTGGTCCTGATAACTCTACAAGGAATCCCCAGTTAAATCTGGCCTAACCTGAACAGTAGAGTCCCATGCTAACTAGAGCACAGATGAGATGTCACTGTCGACTGCAGAGCACACCAGTATACTTAATGAGCTGGTAAATCTGTGCTCATTTACTAACTGGAAAGACTTCTGGGATTTTCATTATCCAGCCTAAATCTATTGTGGCTGTTGATAGTGGAAAATTACCTTCTAACAAAAAAAAAAAGAAACATTTATTACATTATTAGTTTTGCTAGGTCTTAAAAAAAAAATATATATACTCATCAGTGGATCAAGTTTTATCCTACAGTGATCTATCTATCTCTTTGGGTGTCATAGCCAGCCAGCCATCTTGCCCCTGATAACTCATGAAGTTCCACCCCAGGCCACTCTGTGAATAGGCTACCGCAGCCTAGTGGGATATTTAATGCAGATATGTCAGAGGGCAGCTTGAGAATGACATGTCCCTCTGGTCTAGATCAGAATGGCGGCGGACTTGCCAATAAAAAAACGAATAAAAAAAACACAAGAAATAACCTGCTCACATAAAAAAAAATCTATATTATTGCGGATGTGGGGTGGAGGCAAACATTTTAAGTTATTTGCAGCACTCCTGGCTCCGCTCTTCCCACTGCCCCTTTAGCAAGCTGCTTGCTATGGGGGCACTAGTACAAATCGATCCCGAGCTACACTGCCCACATCTATACACACAGATAGCGCAGCGTGGCTCAACTCTGCCCCCCACTCCTTCGTTACAGGATTTGACGGACAGCAGTGGGAGCGATTTGCTCAGCAAAGCTTGTGAGAGTGGGGAGAGAAGACAAAACCGGTACAGATGGGCACAGCTTGAGATCGAGTGAGGACTCGGGAATGCATTAAGCTGAAAAATGTTTAGAACCACTTTAAGCTGTGTCCCTCAATGAACAATTATAAAACAGGGAAATTGCCATTAGCTTTAATTAATTCAGTACCTATAACTGTGGCTCAAGGTATACATTGAATAGCTTGTGAAGCTGACTTACCATTAAAAAACTTTATTATATCTGTAAAGTCCATATTGTTTTCCAGAATTATATCACGATACACTTCTACCAAAGCCAAAGCAATGAAGAGCACAAAGTGAGAAGAGGACACCTGCTTTGCAGCCCAGATGGTTTCCCATACCGAGAACACGTCATCATATACCAATTCTGTTAAACGAAAAGATAGAAGCCTCATAAAATACTGAAAATCACTGTCATTGTGCAAACTGACAAAAAGCCTCCTTTCTTCCTATCCATGGTGTTTTATGGGTTTACCCAGCCATAAAGGGTTTACAATAAACACAGACATATTATCAGCAATATCTATCACTTGGTATTCTAAAATAGTTCTCAGCTAGAGATCAGAGTTCAGAGGGAAGAACAGCCACTGATAATTTTGTTCCCCAGGATCATGTCAAATTTCTATTCCTGCAGTCTATTGTAAAGCTAGCAGCAATTCTCTTTTATCTCACTTATTGATCTGAGAAGAAAATTAAGTCACACTTCTCTCTATGATAGCAATTCATACTGATCTTTACCAAAATGGAACGCCAAAAGACATTTCTACTTCACATCTTCAAAAACTGGCCCACGAGGTGGACAGTTATCGATCCAAAACAGATGTTTAATATTGAAAACTTTCTGGTTGCTGTGAATATTACTGCACATCTTTTGGTGCAGCGTCTGTAAATCTTTGTGTGAACTTTTTAATAATGAGGTCTATATACTTAACATTACAAAGACTGTTATACCCCGTACACACGATCGGATTTTCCGACAACAAATGTTGGATGTGAGCTTGTTGGCGGAAAGTCCGACCATTTGTATGCTCCATCGAACATTTGTTGTCGGACTTTCCAGTAACAAATGTTGGCTAGCAGGTTCTCAAATTTTCAGTCAACAAATGTTTGTTGTTGGACTTTCTGATCCTGTGTACACAAGTCTGTCGGACAAAAGTCCACGCATGCTCGAAATCAAGTACAAGCCAGAGATATACAGGCATACCCCACTTTTAAGTACACAATGGGGTTTATTTACTAAAGCTGGAAAGTTCAAAATCAGGCTTACTTCTGTATATAAACTTCAGCTTCCAGGTTTTACCAAAGCTTAATTGAACAAGCTGAGGTTAGAAGCTCATTGGTTTCTATGCAGAAGTGAGCCTGATTTTGCACTTTCCAGCTTTAGTAAACAAACCCCATGGTGTACTTAAAAGTGGGGTATGCCTGTAACTAGCGTTCGTAATTGAGATATCACGTACGTCTTTTACGTCACTATGTTCGTACTTGTTGGATGACATTTGTGTGACCGTGTGTATGCAAGACAAGTTGGAGCCAACATCCTTCGAACAAAAATCCATGGTTTTGTTGTCGGAAAGTCCGATCGTGTGTACGGAGCATAAGAGTTGTATTTGATATTTACATAAAACAACCGTTTCATAATGCTCTTTTTAGATGCCTTGTAGTATACATTTATTTAAAAACAAGGAGTTTAGTGAAGGATGCAAGGAAAAATGTACAGTGGAATTCCTAACACTTCAGACCATCCTCCTTCTGCTACCCCTCCTTCACCCCAACCTTTTTCCTACCACAGTGTAAGCTGAACTGTACCCTACTCTTCTAGTAGTGTACGCTTAGGATTATAGACCCTCAGTGGGTGAACTATGGGTACCCAGCTCCACCAGCAGAAATGGGCAATGGTACAGACAGGCCAATCACAGACCAATCTGTACCATGTGATTAGCTGTGGCCAACGATGACGCTGTACTCCACTGGTGACAGTATGTACAAAATAAAAAATTTTTTTTCAATATTTCTTAATTTTCAAAAGAATTGTGACAAAAATACAACTTCAAAAAACTCACCATGCCTCTTACCTTATACCTTGGACTGTCTACTTTCCAAAAGGGGTCATTTGTACTGTCCTGGCATTTTCGGGTCTCAAGAAATGAGATAGGCCATCAAGTACATCAGGATTGATCAATTTTCAAATATAGTACAGTGCCTTGAAAAAGTATTCACACCCCTCGAATTTTTCTATATTTTGTAATGTTACAACCAAAAACGTAATGTATTTTATTGGGATTTTATGTGATAGACCAACACAAAGTGGCACATAATTGTGAAGTGACAGGAAAATGCTAAATGTTTTCAATTTTTTTTTAGAAATAAATATGTTAAAAGTGTGGCGCGCATTTGTATTCAGATTCTTTATTATTTTCCCTCCACTTCACAATTATGTGCGACTTTGTGTTGGTCTATTACATAAAATCCCTATAAAATACATTTATGTTTTTGGTTGTAACATGACAAAATGTAGAAAATGTCAAGGGGTATAAATACTTTTTAAGGCACTTGAAAATACCATAGTTTGTGGACTTTATATCTTTTTTACAGTCTAAATAATTACTGATTTGGGTTATTTTCACCAGAATACAGTTTGGGTACAGTGTTGCATTACCGCACAATTGTCATTCACATGTGACAGTGTAGTAAAAGTGTTGGGTATTGAAGTGGTCAATTCCTCACCTCGTTTGAAGTCCAGGAGGAACCAGCGATAACAGAAGTAGAAGTGAGTGTAATCACCATTTTGGTGCATGAGCTCAAAAAGCTCAGAATCCAGAATCTGAAATGTAAAATATGTAAGACAGAAAAGATGGTGGTTATCAGTGTACGTAAAAACTGCACAATAATGTTAAAACAGTAAACCAACCGAGGTTCCAATACATGTACCCTTGGTAACAAGTCTTTATATTATAGTGCCCCATTTATAGGGTTCTGTTTTAAGCATCACCATCACTGGGACAAGAGAGATGAAGGAAAAACTCTATAGTGAGGACACTGACATCAGTATAAATCTGATAGGGGTTCTAGTCCAGTAAAAGCGACAGAGTGTTGAGACAAACCATTTAACACTAACAGGGGTGCTTACAATGGTCAGCTTTTATTCATTTATGTAAACCTTGTTCCCAAAAGGAAAAAAACTGCTTTAAAAGTGTTAGCTGGAGTTCTGCTTTAATTAGTTAACCATCTACATTTGCTAGTGCATATAACAGCATCCTATCTCCTCCGGACTTGTGTGGAGTGGAGCCACCCTAAGACAGGAACTGGCTTACTGATCTTACTGGCCAGATCACCAGGTGAAAGTAAAGTGATAAAAGCTTAAAAAGAAAACAAATGCAGCCACTACATTTGAGGACTGGTAAACAGAAATGTATTAATTCTTGTTTTTGGGTTTAATATAGCTTTAAGTCTTTAACCACTTCCCGCCCGCCCTATAGCGGATTGACGTCCGGGAAGTGGTTGTGTTATCCTGACTGGGCGTCATATGACGTCCAGCAGGAAAACATGCCACAGCGCGCCCCCGGGGGCGCGCATCGCGGCGATCGGTGGAGCGGTGTGTCAGTCTGACACACCGCTACACTGATCTTGGTAAAAAGCCTCCGGCGGAGGCTCTTTACCACGTGATCAGCCGTGTCCAATCACGGCTGATCACGCTGTCAATAGGAAGAGCCGTTGATCGGCTCTTCCTCACTCGCGTCTGACAGACGCAAGTAGAGGAGAGCCGATCGGCGGCTCTCCTGGCAGGGGGGGTCTGCGCTGATTGTTTATCCCCCCCGCAGATCACCCCACTGGACTACCAGGGATGCCACTAGGACCACCAGGGAAGGGGCAACGTGGATGGCCAGGTATGTATCCCATGGCCATCCACATGTGCCCAATCTGTGCCAATCGGTGCCCACAAATGGGCACTGATTGGCACTAGTATGCCCATGATATGCACAGCAATGCCCAGCAATGTATATCAGTGCCACCTGTCATTGCCCATCTGTGCCACCAGTCATTGCACATTGGTGCCACCTGTCAGTGCCCATCTGTGCCCATCAGTGCCCACCTATCAGTGCCCATCAGTGCCACACATCAGTGCCACACAAATACCCATCAGTGCCACCCATATATGCCAATCAATGCCACCTACAAGTGCCCATCAGTGCCGCCTATGTGTGCCCATCTGTGCCACCTATGAGTGCCCATCAGTGCCGCATACCAGTGCCACCTATCAGTGCCCATCAGTGCCGCCTATCAGTGCCCATCAGTGCCGCCTATCAGTGCCCATCATCAGTGCCCGTTAGTGCCACCTCATCAGTGCCACCTCATTGGTGCCACCTGATCGGTGTCCATCAGTGCCGCCGTATCAGTGCCCATCAGTGCAGCTATATCAGTGCCCATTATTGAAGGAGAAAGCGTACTTATTTACAAAAAAATTTAACAGAAACAAAGAAAAACTTGTTTTTTTTCGAAATTTTCGGTCTTTTTTTATTTGTTGCGCAAAAAATAAAAACCGCAGAGGTGATCAAATACCACCAAAAGAAAGTTCTATTTGTGGGAACAAAATGATAAAAAAATTGTTTGGGTACAGCGTAGCATGACCGCGCAATTGTCATTCAAATTGCAACAGCGCTGAAAGGTGAAAATTGGGCTGGGCGGGAAGGTGCCTAAGTGCCTGGTATTGAAGTGGTTAAATTAAAAAGTGTGCAGATAAGGACTTCTGCCGTTTATTACACTTTTCTAATCTGCATTTCATCCATGTCAGTGACTGAGAAAGCATTAAAATAAATAAACAATATAGCATTTTCAGAAGCAGGTCAGTGTTGGCAGTCTCTATAATGCCTTACTTTATTCATACATGTTATGTTTATCTGTCTCTACTTTTGACACACCTGGTGCATGTAGGAGTTGATGCTCAGGGAAGAAAAATTCTAAGTGGTTCTCTTTGTTTATGAGTGGGCTTGGCAGCTGTGTTTGCATTAATTTACCCTCTCTGCAATGCGCAGGCAGATCTTCATTATCAATTGTAACTAGATTTGAACACTGTTTGTCCTAACAAGGGGTCAAAAGTGTAGATGCTTGGCTTCTTGCAGTGTTGTTAATGAGAACAGACTTGGGATAGGCTCATTCTAACACTGTTCAAAAAACCTTGCAGTTAGCCATGACATCTCCTTCTGAGAAACATCTAAAAGGTAAGAAAAAATTGTAAACACTTTTTAGGCATGCTGTGTGAATAGGAACACAAACATACAGTATAGTGGGGTTTTCTGAAATTTGACTGCAAAAGCGGCAATTTAGGGAAGGGCAGTTAACAGACAGGTGCATTGCAGTATTTATGTATTTTTATTTTCTCCTAAATATTTTATTGGTATCCAAAGGCATTGCAACAAGTAATGCAAAACATAATATGGACACAAATCTCAAATGGGTGGAATTGAAATGCCAGTCAAGGGACATGAAAAGAATTACTGTATCATAATGGTTTTTTTTCTATTAATTCCAAATGAGGGCAGTCACGATTATTTAGAATGGATATGGCAAAGGAATTGGGAATTTTTGCATATAGTATAAGTCCAGACAGTATGTTTTTCTCGATTATAATGATGCAGCCTAACCAGGTAAAATGTGGCAGCTCCCATTTACTCTGGGCTATCATATAAGAGATTTAAAGTTAAAATGGTACAATCTTCAGCATTTGCAGCCAAAATGATTTCAAGGTATTTTAAGATGCTGGGTTGGATTTACTAAAGGCAAACAGACTGTGCAGTTGCACTTGTTTTCCCCAGAGCCTAGAAAATATGGTAAAGCTCTGCTGATTTCCGGCATCCAATCATGTGCAATCAAAAATGCTGTTTTTTTATATTTTACCTGTACCTTAATGGGTTGTCTTTACAAAGTGACACTTTAACATGTTTATTTTAGCTCTGGGGAAAATTAATGCAATTTTTCAAAGTGCACAGTGTATTTACCTTCAGTAGTACAGCTTTCTATAAATGCAGCAGTGGCAGCCCATCCATGCACGGGCGCCGTCTCCCCAATCTATTCACAAAAAAAAAAAAGAAAAAAAAAGGAGGTCACTTTAAGAGTGACCAGGCGCAGGACACACGGCAGTCTATGGAAAGCTTCCCAACTTGCAATCAGCCGATTAGCCCGTGTTTAGGGCGCGTTTGGGGCGCAAGCGATGCGCCCGCAAACACTCCCACTCATCGATATGTTTCTGGCCGCCTGTTTATTTTTATTGGCGGGGACCGGAGGACGGTGAGCGGTCCTTTTTCGGTGTCACTTCCGGTTTCCCGGCACACTGTGCTGTGGACTGGGCATCTCGTAGAAACATGCATGCTGGTGTTTCCACTCATTCACCTCCCTGGGACTCACTACTCTGGGTGCTTGACCATTCAAAGCATGGGACTGAATTTTCCTGAAGTTGCTGCCAGCAGCAGCTATGGATGTCAAGATCACACAGTAAGTGTGTGGAAGTGGGGAACAGCCAGCCTCTGTCCTCTCCATAAAGGACAGATAAGATTCTTGGAGTGAGGGATTGGGGAACAAGTGTACTGTCTATAGAGAGGTGAGATAATGAAGCCAGCAGTGTGTGTGCAGCTTCTTACTTTCTCACCCACTTTCTACACTTCCCCCCTCTCCCTAACCTGCCTGCTTGGAATGCTGTGGCTGTGCTGGAACAATCACACCTGGCTGTGAGTGGAGGTGAGGGGACCATGAGAGTCCTTAGGAGGGGAGTGGTTAACCTGTCAGTGTGTGTTTGTACATGTCTGCTGTGTGTGTGCTACACTGAGACATGGGATAACACTGGCTGCATGCTGAGAGACCCCTCCCCCACTGTATACGCAGCATGTCACAGTACACAGTCCCTGACCTAGACACCAGTCCCTCTCCTTCACCCACTACTGTGTATGGCATTGTCCAGGTCCCTGTTTAACCACTTCAGCTTCAGAAGATTTACCCCCCTTCCTGACCAGGCCATTTTTTGCGACACGGCACTGCGTCGCTTTAACTGACAATTGCGTATCCGTGCAATGCTGTACCCAAATAAAACTGATGTCCTTTTTTCTTTTGGTGGTATTTGATCACCTCTGCGGTTTATTTTTTGCGCTATAAACAAAAGAAGACCGACAATTTTGAAAAAAAAAAACAAAAAACAATATTTTTTTTTTTGCTATAAAACATCCAATAAACAAAATTGAAAAAAATCTAATTTCATAAATTTAGGCCAATATGCATTCTGCTACATGTTTTTTTGGTAAAATAAAAACCCCAATTTTTTTTTTTTTTTTTTTTTTAGTCAATAGCTTTTTGGGGGGGGGGGGGGGGGCAGTGCCTATGGACCTGTCGCCACTGCCAGGAACGCACCATTCCAGGGACACTCCTCTTCATTCCAGGGACACTCCACTTCATTCCAGGGACACACGGACACTCCACTTCATTCCAGGGACACTCCACTTCATTCCAGGGACACACGGACACTCCACTTCATTCCAGGGACACTCCACTTCATTCCAGGGACACACGGACACTCCACTTCATTCCAGGGACACTCCACTTCATTCCAGGGACACACGGACACTCCACTTCATTCCAGGGACACTCCACTTCATTCCAGGGACACACGGACACTCCACTTCATTCCAGGGACACTCCACTTCATTCCAGGGACACACGGACACTCCACTTCATTCCAGGGACACTCCACTTCATTCCAGGGACACACGGACACTCCACTTCATTCCAGGGACACTCCACTTCATTCCAGGGACACTCCACTTCATTCCAGGGACACACGGACACTCCACTTCATTCCAGGGACACACCACTTCATTCCAGGGACACACGGACACTCCACTTCATTCCAGGGACACTCCACTTCATTCCAGGGACACACGGACACTCCACTTCATTCCAGGGACACTCCACTTCATTCCAGGGACACACGGACACTCCACTTCATTCCAGGGACACTCCACTTCATTCCAGGGACACTCCACTTCATTCCAGGGACACACAGACACTCCACTTCATTCCAGGGACACTCCACTTCATTCCAGGGACACACAGACACTCCACTTCATTCCAGGGACACTCCACTTCATTCCAGGGACACTCCACTTCATTCCAGGGACACACAGACACTCCACTTCATTCCAGGGACACTCCACTTCATTCCAGGGACACACGGACACTCCTCTTCATTCCAGGGACACTCCACTTCATTCCAGGGACACACGGACACTCCACTTCATTCCAGGGACACTCCACTTTATTCCAGGGACACACCACTTCATTCCAGTGACACACAGACACACCACTTCATTCCAGGGACACACGGACACTCCACTTCATTCCAGGGACACTCCACTTCATTCCAGGGACACACGGACACTCCTCTTCATTCCAGGGACACTCCACTTCATTCCAGGGACACTCCACTTCATTCCAGGGACACACCACTTCATTCCAGGGACACACGGACACTCCACTTCATTCCAGGGACACTCCACTTCATTCCAGGGACACACGGACACTCCTCTTCATTCCAGGGACACTCCACTTCATTCCAGGGACACTCCACTTCATTCCAGGGACACTCCACTTCATTCCAGGGACACTCCACTTCATTCCAGGGACACACAGACACACCACTTCATTCCAGGGACACACGGACACTCCACTTCATTCCAGGGACACTCCACTTCATTCCAGGGACACACAGACACTCCACTTCATTCCAGGGACACTCCACTTCATTCCAGGGACACTCCACTTCATTCCAGGGACACACCACTTCATTCCAGGGACACACCACTTCATTCCAGGGACACACGGACACTCCACTTCATTCCAGGGACACACCACTTCATTCCAGGGACACACAGACACTCCACTTCATTCCAGGGACACACGGACACTCCACTTCATTCCAGGGACACTCCACTTCATTCCAGGGACACACCACTTCATTCCAGGGACACACCACTTCATTCCAGGGACACATGGACACTCCACTTCATTCCAGGGACACACCACTTCATTCCAGGGACACACAGACACTCCACTTCATTCCAGGGACACACGGACACTCCACTTCATTCCAGGGACACTCCACTTCATTCCAGGGACATTCCACTTCATTCCAGGGACACACCACTTCATTCCAGGGACACACGGACACTCCACTTCATTCCAGGGACACACCACTTCATTCCAGGGACACACAGACACTCCACTTCATTCCAGGGACACTCCACTTCATTCCAGGGACACTCCACTTCATTCCAGGGACACACCATTTAATTCCAGGGACACAGGGAAACTCCACTTCATTCCAGGGACACAACACTTCATTCCAGGGACACAACACTTCATTCCAAGGACACAACACTTCATTCCAGGGACACAACACTTCATTCCAGGGACACAACACTTCAGGTGTGAATGGGCGTGTCACGCTAAAATTTGCTTTTTGACATGTGAAATGAAGCAGCTGGACAGCAAAGGTAGGCATAGTTGTTCTCTTGAAGAAAGCCTGTGACAGCCTCTTTGTTGTATTACCTCCACCACCCTGGAAGATTATGGCCCTGGGAGAAGGGGGGTTCCTAATCTCTGTAAGTTATGTCCCTTGTGTGGATTTTTCTGTTTTTTTTTTTATTTTAGCTACACTTAGGCGTTAATGTTTCTTGGTCTTTGATCGTTTATCACAAAACCCTAAACTTACCTGGATTAGAGATCTCATATTGGCAAAGTGTGTATCCATGGCACCGCCATGAGGAAAATTCTGGTTCATCCTTTTCATAAGTTCAGTGAAACAACTGAAGGCCAGGGCCTCTGTGGAACAGTGAATCATGGCAGGTACAGTGAATAGTAACAGTTATAGTGTCATTTCTCAATCTGCACATTACTTAGTCTCTTGCACAAGAAATTGCCACTGACAACACACATTGCAAACTGATGCATTTTTGCTTAGATTTTTCAACAGCTATTTAAAGTGAGGGTCTACCTGCTTAAAAACTGAACAGGTTGTTTAGTTAGGCTCCCATCCTACACAGCTGTTGGTAAAACCAATCACAAAAAGATGATAAGGTGGGTGACCAGCTTTATTGTAAACTAACGCTCTTCCAATAATGGTGTTGCCTTATTTAAAGCTGACCCCCGGGACTCTGCATGAGGTTGCATTTTGTCCTTTCTTTTTTGAGATATTGTCACATTAGTTTGCCTTAAGGTACTGTGAAAAGCACCACTGCACTTGTGCTGATGTTATTGTTCTTATATTCACGGGTTATAACAGTGGTTCTCAACTCCTGTTCTCAGGACCCACTAACAGGCCAGATTTGATGCATTACCTTGGGGAGATGCAGACTAGAATACTACAATCACTGATCAGCAAATTATATCACCTATGATGTATTTCAGTTATCTTGCAAACCTGGCCTGTTAGTGGGTCCTGAGGACAGGACTTGAGAACCACTGGGTTATACGATTGTGAATGTCTATTGTCACAGGTATTGAACTAGGATTGAATTGCCGGGGGGGCTGGATTGTTAACTGTACTTACAGTGGGGAAAATTATTATTTAATCCCCTGCAAATTTTGTAAGTTTGCCCACTTACAAAGAAATGAAGGGTCTATCATTTTTATCATAGGTGTATTTTAAATGATAGAGACAGAATATCGACCAAAAATCCAGAAGAAACACATAAAACAAATGCTGTAAAGTAAGTTGCAGTTCAGTGAGTAAAATAAGTACTTAAAGCGGAGTTCCACACAAAAATGGAACTTCCGCTTTTCGGAACCCTCCCCCCCCCCCCTCCGGTGTCACATTTGGCATCTTTCAGGGTGGAGGGGGGTGCAGATACCTGTCTAAGACAGGTATTTGCATCCACTTCCGGCATAGACTCCCACGGGAGTCTATGCCTCTTCCTGTCCCTCCGCGCTGTCTCCTGGGAAACACACAGCTCCCAGGAGAGAGGGGACCAGTTACGATGCGCAGCGCGACTCGCGCATGCGCAAAAGGGAACCGGGAAGTGAAGCCGCAATGCTTCACTTCCTGATTCCCTCACCTAGGATGGCGGCGGCAGCTGCCGAGAATCGATCGGTTTATCGGCGTCGGCTGCCGACATCGCTGGACCCTGGGACAGGTAAGTGGCCATGTATTAAAAGTCAGCAGCTGCAGTATTTGTAGCTGCTGGCTTTTAATATTTTTTTTTTAGGTTGATGTAGGTGGACTCCCTCTTTAATCCCTAAGCAAAACATGGCTTAGTACTTGGTGGAGAAACCCTTGTTTGATTCTTGACTGTCTCTTGGCAACTCGAAGTTTCAGCTCCCTCCATAAATTTTTTATAGGATTAAGGACTAGGGACTGAGTAGACAACTCCATTACCCTAATGTGCTTCTTCTTGAGCCACTCCTTTGTTGCGTTGGCGGTATGTTTTGGGTCATTGTCATGCTAGAAGACCCATCCACAACCCATCTTCAGTGTTCTGGCTGAGGGAAGAAGGTTCTCATCCAAGATTTTACAATACTTGGCCCCTCAATGTGGCAAAGTCAGCCTGTACCTTTAGTAGAGAAACAGCCACAAAGCATAATGTTTCCAGCTCCGTGCTTGACTGTAGGGATGGTGTTCTTAGGGTCATAGTCAGCATTTTTCTTCCTCCAAACACGGTGAGTCGAGTTAATGCCAAAGAGCTCAATTTTGGTCTCATCTGACCACAGCTCTTTCTCCCAATCCTTCAATGAATCATTTAGATTTTCATTGGCATGACTGTTTATGTGCCTTCCTGAGTAGGGGAACTTGCCGTGTTTGGAGGAAGAAAAATGCTGACTATGACCCTAAGAACACCATCTCTACAGTCAAGCATGGAGGGGCAAATAGACAACGACTTTACCACATTGAGGGGCAAATAGACAAAGCCATGTATTATAAAATCTTGGATGAGAACTTGAAGATGGGTCGTGGGTGGGTCTTTCAGTGTGACAATGACCCAAAACATAACACCAAGGCAACAAAGGAGTGGCTCAAGAAGAAGTACATTAAGGTCATGGAGTAGCCTAGCCAGTCTCCAGACCTTAGTACTATAGAAAATTTATGGAGGGAGCTGAAACTTGGAGTTGCCAAGCGACAGCCAAGAAACCTTAATGATTTAGAGAAGATCTGTAGCAACGATTAGACCAAAATCCCTCTTGAGATTTGTGCAAACCTGGTCACAAACTACAACAAAATGTCTTACCTCTGTGCTTGCCAACAAGGGTTTTTCCACCAAGTACTAAGTCATGTCTTGCTTGGGCATCAAATACTTATTTTACTCTCTGAACTGCAACTCAATTTAGAACATTTGTATCATGTTTTTCTGGATTTTTGATTGATATTCTATTCCTATCATTTAAAATACACCTATGATAAAAGTTATAGACCCTTAATTTCTTTGTTAATGGGCAAAATTACAAAATCTGCAGGGGATCAAATAATTATTTTCCCCACTATATGTGTTTTTGTTGTATGTACAGTGTTTGTACTGTTTTCTAACTTGCGAAATCCAATAAACAGAATTTTCCAAAAAGCTGACCTCCGGGCACATAAAATTTAATTGAACCCTTTCACTGTCAGGTCCATATGCTGTAAAGACCTACAGAAGTGCCTGCAGGTGGCCAGGTCCGTTTCTCCCACTTCTCCCTCTGATATAAGCTCATGGTCACTTCAATGACCATAAACTTATAGCAGAATTGTTCAGTAGATTCTGCTGAACAATTGTATAACTCTGATCAGTGGATTACAACCCGCTGATCTGTTATTAACCTCAAATCTTACCATGTGATCAGCGGTCACATGATCCCTCAGTTTCGAGCCGGTGGTGGACAGCTGCAGCATCAGACCAATGCTATAGTAGGTAGGTTCTTAGTATTCTTGCACTTCTTTAAGTTTTGGAAACATGGAGAATAACAATGTACCACTGTGGCTGCGCCAGAGTCCATCTTTATTGAACCATAGGCCTTAGTACTGAATGGCTTCGCAAACACAAAGGGTGTTTGTGCATGCCCAAATATTTACCATGGCCATCTAGACAGCAAAATTTAAGCTCATGCAATACAATGTTGGCATCTGACAAAAAAGGGGACCCAAGGGGGAGGAACGGGATACCGGAGTAAGGCAGGCTAATAGATCATTCCAATCCTACTCGGATCATCTCAGGTAGTGCAGAGCAGCTGCATCCAGATCAGGTCAACTGAATAGGGCTTCGTAAATCCGTGTGCTCGATTACCAGCAGCGGTGATAAGGAGCGGAGGCGTATTAGGACGTGCCGCTTGAGTGCGGCGTAGGTCAGCGTCCACTTCCTGGTTCCATGCTGTATTTTTTGATTTTGTGTTTGGTGTATATGTGGTATAATTCAACTCAATATTAAATTTTTCATATTTTTGCTAATTTGCTGGTTCCTTGTTGATGAATTCTTTTTCCCTGGGCGGAACTGGTACTTGTCCCGTTCCTCCCCCTTGGGTCCCCTTTTTTGTGATATGTTTCTAAGTCAGAGGAACACACCCTGCTATTTCAATTAGATCCCCCGGGTGTTTTGCAATTAGCTTTATCCATATACAGATGCTGTTAGGGCACTTCCCTCATCTGTTATTATTTTCCATATTGAATTAACCTGAGTCTCTTGGATCATAAATTCCCTCCCCTCCCCCCCATTTTTTTCAATGTTGGCATCTGGCCCATCACATATCACATTATGATTTTGGCACATTGTTGCTCTCTGCACTACAGAAGCTGCGCAGCATAACACACAACAGAGACTGTTAAAAGACAACAGTTAAAGTGTATGTAAACCCTAAATCTATGTTTCAGTGTGTTTGGCATCATGTCTCACTGAATACACAATTCAATTGACAAAAAATATTTTTTTTGTCAATTGCTTGCAAAGTTTCCTGCCTGGAAATACTGCAAATAACAGCATTTCCTGTTCCACTATGACAATGCTAAGCCACGGTCTCCCAAATATCTGCGTTGTCTGAGTGCTATGTACGGTTCTTCAGTTGGCCGTTGATCTGTTGCAAGCCTCATGCAGACCTGATGGGCAACCTGATAGGCAGTCCAACAGCATTACTTTGAGTAGGACTCTCAGAGCCGTTACCCCTAATATTTGACAGTTCATGCTCAGTCAAATGCTTTACCTTATACTGAAAACATATGCTGCTCCCTCAGTGTGCATACCAATATGACATAACAGCCTAATAATTGTTTACATTACTTCTAATTTTGGGTCCCTTTTTTCAATGCTGTAATGCACTACTTTTAATTTTAAGGAAGATAAAGAATGTATCATACCATCATCTAGTATTACCAAGAGTGGAGCCAGCAGATCACACATCCCTTGCACATATCCAATCTCAATGTGCTGCCACACATAGCTGAGAACAAAAAGATCAAAAACAAGGATAACATTAGAAGGACAACTGGCAAACAGTAACAAATACTCAACAAGGTATTGACTTACTAAATTATCAATGTTCATCAAGCCTGCAATTACCCTAAATATCCAGTTAGGTGCATGGAAACATCTTTTAGGCACCTAGGCACCCATATAGCACTGTTAATTTACGCAGCGCTTTACATTTACAGGTGTGGTCTTCTGCTGCTGTAGCCCATCTGCTTCAAGGTTTAATGTGTTGTGCGTTCAGCGATAATATTCTGCATACCTTAGTTATAACAAGTTATTTGAGTTACTGTTGCCTATCATCTTGAACCAGTCTGTCCATTCTCCTCTGACATTAAAAAGGCATTTTCATCCACACAACTGCCACTCACTGGATATTTTCTCTTTATCAGACCATTTTCTGTATACCCTAGAGATGGTTGTGTGTGAAAATCCCAGCAGATCAGCAGTTTTTGAAATACTCAGACCAGCCCATGTGGCGCCAACAACCTTCCCACGTTCAAATTCACTTAAATCCCTTTTCATCCCCATTCTGATGCTTAGTTTTAACGTCAGCAAGTGGTCTTCACCACGTCTAGATGCGTAAATGCATTGAGCTGCTGGCATGTGATTGGCTGATTAGCAATTTGTGTTACCAAGCAATTGAATAGGTGTACCTAATAAAGTGTCTGGTGAGTGTATATTGTGCATTCACATCAGTCCCATCAGGAGCTTACAATCTAAGATTCTAACTCACATTCACCCATACTAGGGTAAATTTAGACAGAAGCCAATTAGCCTACCAGCTTTTCTTTGGAGCGTGAGAGGAAACCAGAGTCCCGTACTTGGGATTCAAACCAACGACCCTAATGCTACTAGGCAGAAGTGCTAACCAAAAAGGATTCCTTTCTTAAATTAGCCTCTAAATGTACATAGACACATACATTTACCTTTTTTTATTTTACCTATATGAACCTAGTTTCATAATAAAAAAACAGAATTAAAATCAAAGTATGAAACTGCTCCTAGAAACCAAACATCACTTTCTAAAGCCTATCTGTGATACCCCTCTATTATGTTCTTACTATCATCTTATTTTTAGGTACTAAGATAATGGCATTGTATTTGACAAGGCATTGATATTGTTTTGTGATCATGATTCTTTACTGCCATTGGGGATTTTTAACCCTGTACTTAATAATGCTAAAATAACAACTAAGTATGTAATTACACCAATCTTGGTTGAAATTAACAAAATGTGAGAAAGAGGATTGCCTTAAAGCAGTAGTAAAGTCCTCTTTATGACTTGTACCTACAGGTAAGCCTATAATAAGGTTTACATGTAAGTACAATGAATATCTCCCAAACATGTACCGTTTAGGAAATATTCACATTTGTAAAGGCCGAATACATCAATGGCGCAGACGCACTGCGCTCTCAATGGCTGGCATACTAGTGCTGTGCTCGTGGCCGTAACTCTCACACGCATGCACGGGAGTTATGGCATTTCAGCCCGGAAGGAAGACCAGGTGAAGATGAAAGAGGTGCAGTGCACCACTGGTGGGATTCGTTTTTAGGTAAGTCTGTCACAATGTGCTAGTATGCAGTGCATACTAGCACATTATAACTTAAACTGCCCGGGAGCCCAATTTTTTTTGTTATTGGTGTTTACTACCGCTTTAATGTTGGCCTCCACCCTTCACTGACATAAGGAGAGGGCTTTAAAGTCGAAGGAAAAGCTTGTTTTTTAAGAATCATCCACAGTCGGTTAAGCAATGGAAGTTCATTTGTATGTATTAAATAATTTAAAGCTGTATGTTTGTACCTTCCTTCCTTTATGAGGCATTGCTGTCTTGTGACAGCAATGCCTCTCTGTTCATGCTAGAAGGGTGATTGGTGGGTGTCTCTCTTTCGGCCTAGTGACATGTAGGAAGTGATGTGCCTGCTCCTCTGTAGCTGCATCACATTCCTGTCTAGCACTCTCGTGAATATGGATGATTGTGCATGCTCACTCATGAGAACAATGTAAATATTTGCCAGCACACCGCAGATCTTCAGACGAAGTCCAAAAGGTTTTTTTATTTAGGAGAGGTCACATCACAGCAAAAGAGTGCAATGTTTCCGAGCTGCGCAGGACCCCTTCATCAGGCATGTGATCACTGGATTACATCTGTGTAAGCTATGGAGCAATGATATTACTCCTTAGACTTCTTTCAGGTGTCTGTTATTTGGAAATGCATTTCGGGCAGGGGCAGGCTGACCATTCAGGCATTCCGGCACTGCCTGAGGGCCAGGGTCCAGTATGGAGCCCCACGAGAGGCTCCACACCTCATACAGGGGCAGTATACTGGGTGACACATGTCCCATCCCAGGCTCTGAGTTCGGAGAGGGAAGGATGTCCGATGCAGGGACCAGCCAGTGATGTGTTATGCAGAGGGATGGGCTCTGGGTGAAGGGTGGAGTTATTACCATTCATGGACTGACATGTACTGTACAATAAGAGCTGTCCAACCATAGAGAGGCAGGCTCCGATCTGATGTACAGAGACAGGCTGTATGTGAATTGGCCTTCATCAGCTGCTCTGATCCCTGGGGATTTGGACACAAAACCCTACCCTGCTGGAACCCCAACCTCTCACCCTGCAATGGCACGGCTGTCCCTGGGGCTGCAGGAGGGATGAGGTGCCTCGGTACCTGGGGAGAGAACGAGGGACACTCCGCTCTGATAGATGACAGCCACTGACAGCTCACAAGTAAGAACTTCTCCAGGGCTCCAAACTACAAACCTCTGTGAGGGGACACCCCATCTCTGTGTCGTGATCTCTACAGGAGGTAGGGGGAATCTTTGTTTGGGGGGGTCTGCAGAGGAATGATGCAAGATCTGCTTGCAGAGGGGATCCCTATATGGATGATTCACTAATCTCCATGCTGGAGGGGTCTGTATAGGAATGATATGGGATCTCCTCTAGGAATAAGATGGGATCCCTTTGCTGGAGGATCTCTGAAGCAATGCTTTGGGAATCACTTTCTAGGATATTACTATAGGAAAATGTGGGGTCGCTTTCTAGGGGATCTGTACGAGATGATATGGAATCTCTTTGCAGGGGAAACTATAAAGCAATGATCTGGGGATCTTTTTTTAGGATATTTCTATAGGAAGGATGTGGGGTTTCTCTGCAGGGGATCTGTATAGGAAAGATGTGGGAATATCTTTGCTGGAGGGTCTGGATAGCAATCATCTGGGGATCTCTTTCTTTTGATATCTCTATAGGAATGATGTGAGGATCTCTTTGCTGGGGGGGGGGGATCGGTATAGGAATGATCTGGGGATCTTTGATAGGATATATCTAAAGGAAGGATGTGGTATCTCTTTGCAGGGGATCTGTATAGGAATGATGTGGGATCCCTCCCTTTAGAATGTAAGCACTACGAGCAGGGCCCCCCTGTACCTTTTGTATTGAACTGTACTATAATTGTGTTGTTCCCCTTATACATTGTAAAGTGCTGTATAAACTGTTGGCGCTATATAAATTGTGAATGATAATAATAATAATAATCTCTTTAGGAATGATAGCAGGACCTCTTTGCAGAGGAAGCTATAAAGGAATGATATGGGGATCTTTTTTAGGATATCTCTATAACCATGATGTTGGATCTCTTTGCAGGGGATCTCTTACAGGAATGATGTGGGGATCTCTTTGCTGGAGGATCTCTTTTGCAATGATCTGGGGATCTTTTTTTAGGATATATCTAAAGGAATGATGCGAGGACCTCTATAAGAATGATGGGGAACCTTTTTACAGGGGAACTCTATAGGAATTATATTGACAATATGGTGTTTTTATGCCAGAACAAAATACATACTGGCCCCCGCCCACATTATGAGGGTCTGTGGCATTAGTCTTTCATTTCATTAGGGTAATTGGTTTATTATTTTGCTATAGCTTTGTAAATTTGAATACACAGTAGTTTGTCAGATTGAAAAGACCTAGATGTGTTTTATTTTGTGTTCTTTTAAAATCTGCAGAGTAATTTTCCCCAAATATTATTCTTGTTCCCAATTTACTCTGTTGTGTTCATTTTTTTATTACTGTATCCTATGAATCACTCAGGACATTTTTTTTTGCTACATTTTGAAAAGGACCATCGCTGTACTTTCTTTAATGTAAGTTTATTTTTCTTTGGGAATCGTGTGTATCCTCCTTTGTGATAAATACGATATCGGCCAGAGAGGGATTTATGCAGGTCAAGTTTCTCCACGGGGCCTATTACACCCCAAAACATCTGACAATTATGACACCTGACAGTCCAGTGGCCTGCGCCAGGTGTGGTCTGGAGTCTGCCTCCTTTCTTCATATGGTGTGGTCTTGTCCTCGCCTCGGAGACTATTGGACAGAAATAGCTAACACTCTTAACCAGGTTACCTCCTTAGATGTGGGAGCTCATCCCAAGGCAATGCTATTGAATATTTTCAGCCCCAATATTAGAGGTAAATATATCAAACTATTTTTGAGTTATGCTACGTTCTATGCCCGAAAAGAAATATTTCTCCATTGGAAGGATGCATTACCCCCTAGAGTATCTTCATGGCGCCTAGCAATGAATTCTATACTCCCACTATATAAACTCACGTATCTTAATCGTAACTGCCCCAAAAAATTTGATAAGATATGGTCGGGATGGATAGATGCATGGGGTGTTGAGGTTGTGAATGATGTCCAAGTTGACGCAGAGATACCAGCCATATGATTATACAACATGATTGAGTTCTCTTTAAACTTCACCTAGTGTACATGTTCAGTTAAGATATTGAGGTATTGTGATTCCTTCCTTGTCTCCCCCTCCTGCCCCCCCCCTTCATCTTCTAAGTATCCTTAATTCACCCCCCCCTCCCCCTTCCCCCAGTCCCTCCCACAGTACCTCCTTGATTGATTGTTTTAATATGTCACCTCTACACCAATACTTTGCTGCAATGTCATGTATTGCTCTCATACTTCTTTATGTTGTCTATATGAGGAAATTAATCATCTATCTTGTGACTATATGTATACTGATATCATATTTAAATGTGCCTATGCATCGCTTGTAATGTTTAAATCTTGAATAAAACATTTTTTCTTGTAAAAAAAAAAGTTTATTTTTCTTTATTTTGCTACATTATTAAACAATACTCAATACTCAATAAATACTCAATCATTCTGCAAGGTCTCTAAAAATCCCCTAAACACTCAGGCCCCTTTCACACTTATACGACTTCAAAGTCGCGCGATTTTACCGGGATTTCGCGGCCGCGATTTTGCCGCGATTTTACCACGATTTGGGAGCAGTACTACTTTGTACGACTTTGCCACATTTTTGGCATTAACAAATGAAAACATACAGTAGTTGGTATGAATCATAAGGGGGAACTCCACGCCAAGTTTCAAATAAAAAAACTGGCGTGGGTTTCCCCCCAGGGGCATACTAGGCCCTTAGGTCTGGTATGGATTGTAAGGGGAACCCCCTATGCCGAAAAATCGGCGTGGGGGTCCCCCCAAAATCCATACCAGACCCTTATCCGAGCACACAGCCCGGCCAGTCAGGAATGGGGGTGGGGATGAGCGAGCGCCCCCCCCCCCTCCTGGACCGTACCAGGCCGTATGCCCTCAACATGGGGGGTGGGTGCTTTGGGGCATGGGGGGGCGCCCTGCGGGCCCCTCCACCCCAAAGCACCTTGTCCCCATGTTGATGAGGACAAGGGCCTCTTCCCGACAACCCTGGCCGTTGGTTGTCGGGGTCTGCGGACGGGGGGCTTATCGGAATCCGGGAGCCCATTTAATAAGGGGGCCCCCAGATCCCGGCCCCCCACCCTATGTGAATGAGTATGGGGTACATGGTACCCCTACCCATTCACCTAGGCAAAAAAGTGTCAATAAAAAACACAGTACACAGGTTTTTAAAGTAATTTATTAGGCAACTCCGGGGTCTTCTTCCGACTTCGGGGGTCCTCTTCCGACTTCGGGGGTCTCTCTGGTGTCTTCTCCCGGTGTCCGCATCTTCTGCTGGCTCCACCGCTATCTTCTGCCGCTCTTTTGCCAGCGGTGGTCCGGACTTCTGGATCGTCTTCTTCCCTCTTCTCTTCCAGAGATGTTGACACGACGCTCTCTCCAGCTGCAATGGTCTCTGAACGCTCCGCAACGGACTTATATAGGCGGTGACCCCGCCCCCTTATGCCGTCACAGTCCCTGGGCATGCTGGGACTGTGACGTTTTAGGAGGCGTGGTCACCAGGTGATGACCATGCCCCCATATTTCGGCACAGCATGCCCTGGGACAGTGACCTCGTAAGGGGACAGGGTCACCGCCTATATAAGTACATTGCGGAGCGTTCAGAGACCATTCCAGCTGGAGAGAGCGTCGTGTCAACATCTCTGGAAGAAAAGAAGAAGGCAGAAGGCAGAAGTCTGGGCCACCGCTAGCAATTGAGCTGCAGAAGATAGCGGAGGAGCCGGCAGAAGATCAGGACACCGGGAGGAGACGCCGGAGAGACCCCCGAACTCGGAAGAAGACCCCGGAGCTGCCTAATAAATTACTTTAAAAACCTGTGTACTGTGTTTTTTATTGACACTTTTTTGCCTAGGTGAATGGGTAGGGGTACCATGTACCCCATACTCATTCACATAGGGTGGGGGGCCGGGATCTGGGGGGGCTCCCGGATTCCGATAAGCCCCCCGCCCGAAGACCCCGACAACCAACGGCCAGGGTTGTCGGGAAGAGGCCCTTGTCCTCATCAACATGGGGACAAGGTGCTTTGGGGTGGGGGGGCCCGCAGGGTGCCCCCCATGCCCCAAAGCACCCCCCCCATGTTGAGGGCATGCGGCCTGGTACGGTCCAGGAGGGGGCGCTCGCTCGTCCCCACCCCCATTCCTGACCGGCCAGGCTGCGTGCTCGGATAAAAGTCTGGTATGGATTTTGGGGGGGACCCCACGCCGATTTTTCGGCGTAGGGGTTTCCCCTTAGATCCATACCAGACCTAAGGGCCTGGTATGCTCCTGGGGGGGAACCCACGCCGTTTTTTTCATTTAAAACTTGGTGCAGCGTTCCCCCTCAGGATTCATACCAGACAGCTGTCAGCACTGCCTGTCGCTCATCGCGAAAGGAAAAAAAAGTTTTCCTTTCCCGATCAGCGAGCCAGGCTTGTGCTTACAAAGTCGTACTGAAGTCGTGTCTATATTATTCAGGCACGACTTGCATGCTACTTCAGGGTTTAACATTGAGATCTATGGAGTACAACTCGCATAGAAGTTGGACCAAAGTAGTGCAGGGACTACTTTCAAGTCGGCACGACTTAAAGTCTTGCCAATATGAATGGTAGTCATTGAAAATCATGGAGAATGACTTGTCATACGATTTTGCAGTACAAAATCGTGGGACAAGTCGTATAAGTGTGAAAAGGGCCTCATGCTTTTCTGTTGCAGTTCAGTTACCACGTTTTAAAACTTTGCATGATACAGTGTTTGTAGATAATGGGTACCTGCACATAACATTTCGAAGCTTCTCTAGATTGATGGGAGTGAAATACCAATAGTTGCGATCACACCTTTGAACATCTTTCTCGATACGGTGCAAGTTAATTGTGTACAAATCCAGCACTTCTTGCTAAATGAAATTGTTGGCCAAAAAAGAAAGACAAATCAGTGGAAAGAATTTGAGGTAAAAGTTGCAGAATATAAATGCATATCACTTCAGAGAAAGTTAAGCGCTCATGCAGATGGATCCAGACAGAAAAATTTTAGGTTTTTTATCACACTTCTTTTTACTTCTTAGCTTCGTTTTAGTGTTTCTATTTGAGGTTTCAAGGGGCCCCATTTTTTTTTCTCAGCTCTGCCACTATATAAAAATTTAGGGTCAGATCTGATATGACATTTGGATACTGCCCATGCCTAGAAGCATTAATTTAAAAAAGGGATCTGTCTGAAATTAGATATAGACTAAGTGAAATCAGAGTCCAGTATATCACACATGTATGAAAAAAATCCAAACATATAATTAGATATTGTAAAGGTTAATAATTTTGTCTAGGATTCTTAAAAAATGTTCCCTCCCTTGTCCTCCTACCTATGCTACCCACCCTGTGTAAAAAAACCTATATATTTACCAATTTTTAGAGTCACGTGATTCTGAAGCTTTGGCTCCCCTGTGTCATGAAACGCTGAACAGCTCCCACAGCCCAGCTATTGTCAGAGTGTACAGATCTTTTTAGACAGGCTAGACAGGATAGACAGGATAGGTAAAATGGGGGGGGGGGGCATTTTTTTCCACTATAACAAGACAAGTCTTAGATCAGAGGCAGAATGCCGTTGAAGTTGTCTCTAAAAAGAAAAATTGACATTTTTAAAAATGTATCTCTTATTTTATTCATAGGTTTATTTATGTACTTATTTATGATTTATCAATCTGTATACCGTTTATGACAATTCCTTTTTTTAACTTTATTATACCAACTAACTTGGAACTAGACATTATCCTTAAGTAAAATAATTTGGGGTATAAATGTGGTCATGTGTTGAATCAGAACAAATAACCTTAGGCTTTTTATCTTTAAGCTTCTAACGCTGAACCCTGTGTGCATACTTATCTACAATGTATCACAAGACATGAGGGAGAAGAGTTGGGCATGCTAATTGCAAGATACCTACAGAATATGTTACTCCAGTGGAAGAGACTGGGGACACTTCAGACACAGTCTTGTCAATGACAACCAATGAATCATGTTGTGGATACAGGCTTTCCATCTCTGGCTCTTCTGATAAATTATCCTCGCTTCCCACCAAACTTTCTTTCTCAGCTTCACTGTCTGGCCAAGCTTCCACAACAGAAAGCATTGCAGTTTCCTTATCAGGCAAGATGTCCTCTGTACTTTCAGCAATTGATAAAAAGTCATCCAAGCTTTCGTTGGCTGTAGTTTCTGTGTCTAAACTGTCCTGAACAACAAGTTCCTCTTCGACTCTTTTGCCATCAAGCATACTATCCAAGCTAGACTGTTTTTTTCCACCTGTTCCTCCAGGTTTCATAGGCAGATAAAGTGCATTTTTGCTGGTATCCGTTGATGCATTCTCATCTGTACTTAAGCTATGCTCTGAATAACCAGAAGTGATAGAGAAGTTTCTGGAAGATGGGTGACCTGAATCTGGAGAGCATGTCCCATTAGGTACTGTTCCATTAGGTATTTTTGAGGGTTTACTCTCCTCGCTTCTTGTGTCTAACTGATCAGCCTCTTCCACCGATTCAAAAACCTAAGCAGTGAAATTGCCTTTAGATTAATTGAGAATTAAGAGGCAGACAAGTTAAGACAAGAGCAATATTCTTTAGAAAACAGAACTTCAGCAGAGTTGACAGAATATGATTTAACATAACAGTTATGGCAAAATCCACGTGAAATAATTTTACACTGTATGTAAAGCTAAAACATTTTTAAGTCTCCATCAGAAAGTGAAATCTTCGTAATGGACAGTAAAAATAAAGCTGGCCATACATGATTTATTTTTTCTTTTGGCCTGAAAAACTGAAATGATTCCCTTCATTCACTCATTTCAGGTGGATGGGTGAATCCACCCAGCCGTTCTATTGTTTTTTGACAGAATACACAGCTGTTAGAACACAAAGATCAGCGCTGCAGCAACGGATAGAGTGGCATTTATCCGACAGGGTGTTTGAACAGAAGCCGATTGTTAGATCGGATTCTATTCAACTTGGTGGCCATACATAGAACGAAATTCAGCTAATCCTTGCTGAACCGGCCAAACTTTGATCCATCTATGGCCACCCTAAGCCATCAGGGCTTTTAAACCTCCTCTTTTCAATCCTAAAGAATAAACGTTTTAGCCGTACATATACTTTAACTAATACGGCCAGACCTGTATGTAAGTGTGGTTGCCCAATGGTCTTTCAATCCAAATCCAATTAAAAAGCCATGTACTTTCTTGGAATGACTGGGAAATTGAACTACATAAAAGCTCAAGAAAAGAAGCATCATAAAGCTTTTTTAAAGACTGCATGGAAAGTAATAATATTTAATTTAATATTTAACACTGCCAGATTCTTTTTAGTTACCTTTACATTGCACAGACTTGGTGGAATACAAATGTATTATTACATTCAGGAATCAATGGAAGATATTTAACATGTAATCCTATAAGCTTTCCAGCAGTATGTATTACAATTACTATAAAACTTGTAAATGCAGCACTGCATTTATATATTTTTCTTTACTTTGTTACACAGTTCACTACACTGTTGATGCTGGCTGCTAAATTATTGCTTTTTGTTTTTTTGTCATCATTAGTATCGCAACTTTTTTTTTATATATTTATTGTTTGCACTATAAAACTTGGCCCAAAGATGTCCTGTGAAATAAAGCTGTTCTATACTTTACAATGATACTCAAAAAACCCTTTCACTTGTGGGCTGATTGAAAATGGTTAATGCCATCCAAATTGAACTCTATACATTTCCCTTTGCTGTAATAAATGGCTGTGAAGTTGCCTACTTCCATTGGCATCAACCTGTGATAGAAAGGAGTTTAATCTTTTGTCCTAATTCAATAAAATCTTCATAAAGTTTTATCACTCACCAAGGGTTAAGCTGGCCATACATGGATAGAAATTCATCAGGTTCAGCAGGTACCGGACAAATTTTGATCCAAGGATGGGCACTGTGGTTGTACAGAAGTAAATCTACTGACTTCTTTACAACCACTCAGTCAGATTTTCCTAGTTCGATCAGTGTTGCAGGCTTTGGTCGGCAGCACTGACCAGTGTATTATGATGGCGGGGAAGTATTCCGCCGTCAGAATATAATAGCTCAGTGGGAAGGGTTCCCCCATCCACATCGAGCATGTGGCGAGGGCAATCCTGACAGTTTTTTTTTTAATTCAACCCTTTGGTTGGGCTGCTTTAGTCACAATACTAAAAGCAGGTGTTGGTTTAAAAAAATTGCAGCCTTCATAAACTAAGGTCAGAATAAAAGGGAGTATCTCCATTTCAATTAGAAACTACCTTAAAGTAAGTTGTAGTTTATTATGCACATTACAAGCGTCGAGGTTGTAAATCCCTGTTCTTTTTTTTTTTTTGCTAGCGAATAAGTTTGATATGATTCAAGATTCAACATTTGCACATTGCATGCATTTTCACCTGTGTACTTGAGCTGGAGTCACTTTGTAGGTGTGCATGGTTTTGTCTGTCTGAACTGCAACTTTGGGAAGACTGCAAAACAAGTCAAACAACATTTCAGCTTAAATGAAAGGAAAAATACTAAATAAAACTATAACTGTGAAAAGCACTAGGAAAGAAACAAATTGAAATAAATAAAACAGCAGAAAATAAGTGATTTTAATAAACAAGCACAAATCGCTTGTGCCTTTTCTGCTGACCTCATTGCTGACTGTGGAGTCTCTATGCATCATCCTTTGAATCTGAATATCTATACTGGCTCCAGAAGAACATTTCAACAAAGCAGCTGCATGGGACTCCTTCTCCCTCTGTCGCACGATAGCCTCACAGCCCAGCCACTCTGCCATAGTTTGTTCATAGCAAGTACGGATTTGCTCATCTACCTATGGCAGAGACAAACGAAGAATGCTTAACTGGAACCAGTTCTTAAGGGCAACATGTCAAAATTAATGTGAAACACAATACGCCCGAACACACCACAGGGAGGTCCATGAGGAGGTACTCCTATTTCTAGTGCAAAGACAATTCAACAGCAAGTAAACCATTTCATTTGTGAGTACTATGTGACATAAAGTATAAATGTCATTTATGAAATCTTGTGCCTGCCATTACTGGGCTCCCTGTGAAAATATAAGGTCAAGTCCAAAACAACTACCATAAAATTCATGCTATACGTGTCAGTGTGAATTTTTTGACAAAGATATAGTACTGGAGGGTTTTTGATGTTTGTCTCTCCTTCCATGTGAATAATGAACACTATTTACTTATGCACTTCCCAAAAGAGTATGTACAAAAAGAATACAAAACAGGGCTATAGGAATAGGCCAGAGAATTGCTAGACCCAGGCACCTGTTTGTTGCAGTTCCCATGAAGCCCCACTAGAACACTGAAAAAATGCAATCCTGATGAGGCTGATATCTTGTCTCAACAGCCAACTGTAGTATAATTATACCTCTAGTGGCTAGTGTACAAATCTCAATGCTTAAAGCAGTATTAAACCCAAAACCAAAAAATGTAATATATTGCAGCTTACCAATCATATGTGGTGGCTGCATTAGTTTTCTTTTTTTAGGCTTTTTTCTTTCAGTTTTCACTTGGTAATATGGCCAGTAACACAACTCCTATATTAGAGTGCCCTCCTCTGGATGAAGGAGCACAGGGGGCACCTTTGGACAGAAGCAATGTCAGTCTGGGGAAGGGAGGGTAGTGTTAAATGTACTAGCAGATTTAAATACACTAACAAATTGAAGCCAAACTTCATCTCACACTTAATAATTTGCTACAGCAAACAGTTTTTTTTCCTTTTGGGATAAACGTTTTACATACATAAATAAAAACTGATCATGATCAATTTAAGCACCCCTACCAGTTTTAAATAGTTTGAATCAGGACTGTAAACTGATACTGATACATCTTGAAGAGAGCTTCTTTTGAAAAACAACAGACTTACTGACTGGGTCACCAAATGAAAATAGAAGAAAGTCTAAAAAATGAAATTGTAAGCTGCAATATAATAATGGTTGCTTTTGGGTTTAAAGTGTTACTAAACCCACAACAATAAAATCAGTCTGTATATGCAGTAAAGCATGCTTGTTATACTCACTGTGGAACCTAAAGGGTTAATCCTGCTTATTATGTACAAAGGCTGTTTGATCTTGTCTTCTCTGATCTTCCCTTCTTCTACAGTCCCCAATCCATCTCCTGATAAGACAGAGCCTTGGATGCACTCTGCACATACTCAGTTCGATCTGTATTGCTAGAGAGTTTTTTTTGGGAGGGTGCATGTGATTGGCACAGGGCCAATTAGCACTGTCCAGACAGAGGGTCAGGGGTCATATAGCCTCATAGGACAGTCAGAGGAGAATGAAAACTCCTTCTACAAGCTTTAACCAGTGCTCGGCCAGACACTGATAGAAGTCACAAGACTGCTATATAATGCTGATTATAAAAAGGTATTTAGCAGTTTATATTTACTAAAATAATTGCATTTCCATGTTCTGTGTACTGTGGAAGACCAGATATAGTGAATGAAGGGCCCTGGGTTTAGTAACACTTTAATACCCCTTTAACATAATAACAGCATATTAACCACTTAACAACCAGCCCATAGCCAAATGACGGCTACAGGGCGGTTCGTTAACTCTGGAAGGGCGTACTATGACCTCCTCCCAAAATCGCGTCCCCCCTGGGGCGCGCACATGGGAGCATCTGTGACCGCCGGGCATCATGGATCATGGTAAATGGCCGCTGAAAACTGCCCTTTACCAAGTGATCGCTCCGATGTACTGTAAACAAACCGGCGTGATATCCGAATCCTCTCTCCCCTCTCCGTCCAGTGTGAGCGGAGAGGGAAGAGATTGGATGCAACAGCGCCATGGGCTGGATGTGTAGTGCCCACAGCGCTGCTGAGTGACAAATCCAGCCATCCATCCCTCTGTATAAGCCATCCACACTCAGCCATCCATGCTCAGCCATCCATGCTCAGCCATCCCGCCATCCATCCACACTCCTCAATCCCGCCATCCACACTCAGCCATCCCGCCATTCACGCTCAGCCATCTCACCATCTATGCTCATCCACCCCGCCATTCATACTCATCCATCTATACTCATCCATCCATGCTCAGCCATCCCTCTGTCATACTTATCCATCCATCTATGCTCAGCCATCCCATCCACCCCCAGCCGTACCCAGCCATACTCAGGCGTACCCAGCCATACACAGCCGTACCCAGCCATATCGAGCTGTACCCAGCCCTACCCAGCCATGCTCAGCTGTATCCAGCTATACCGAGCTGTACCCAGCCATGCTCAGCCATACTCGACGATACCCAGCCATACTCAGTCATACCCAGCCGTACTCAGCCGTATTAAGCCATACCGAGCTGTACCCAGCCATGCTCAGCGATACCCAGCCATACTCAGTCGTACTTAGCCATACCGAGCTGTACCCAGCCATGCTCAGCGATACCCAGCCATACTCAGCAGTACTCAGCCATACCGAGCTGTACCCAGCCATGCTCAGCCATACTCCGCAATACCCAGCCATACTCAACGATACCCAACCATGCTCAGCCATACCCAGCCGTACTTGGCCTCTGTATGTGGCCAGGCTGTGGAAGTCTCCCACATGTGGTATCGCCATACTCAGGAGGAGTAGGAGAATCTATTTTGGGGTGTCATTTTTGGTATGTACATGCTATGTGTTAGGAATATTGTATAAATGGACAACTTTGTGTTAAAAAAAAAGTGTTTTCATTTTCTTTCCACATTTTCCAAAAATTTGTAGAAAAAAATGACATGTTCAAAAGACTCATTATGCCTCATAGATTATACGTTGGGGTGTTTACTTTCCAAAATGGGGTAATTTTTGTTTCCATTGTCTTGGCGCTCCAGGGCCTTAAAAAATGTAAGAGGAAATCAGAAAATTAGATGTGAAATTAGAAATTAGATGTGTAATTTATGCATCAGAACACCGCGCTCCCTGCATGTTGGGCCTCTGTATGAGGCCACACTGTGTAAAAGTCTCCCACATAGGGTATTGCCATACTCGGGAGGAATAGCAGAATGTGTTTTGGGGTGTAATTTGCGGTATGCAAATGTTGTGTGTGAGAAATAACCTGCTAATATGACAATTTTGTGAAAAAATAAATCTTGATTTTGCAAAGAATTGTGGGGAAAAATGACAACTTCAAAAAACTCATCATGCTCCTTTCTAAATACCTTGCAATGTCTACTTTCCAAAAAGGGATCATTTGGGGGGTATTTGTACTTTCCTGGCATGTTAGGGTCTCAAGAAATGAGAGGCCGTCAGTACTTCAGGTGTGATCAATTTTTAGAGATTGGCACCATAGCTTGTGGACTCTATAACTTTCACAAAGACCAAATAATATATACCAATTTGGGTTATTTTTACCAAAGATATGTAGCAGTATAAATTTTGGTCAAAAATTAATAAGAAAAATTACTAATTTGCAAAATTTTATTACAGAAACAGAGAAAATTCATTTTTTTACAGAATTTTCAGTCTTTTTTCTTTCATAACGCAAAAAATAAAAAACCCATCTGTGAATAAATACCACCAAAAGAAAGCTCTATTTGTGGGGAAAAAAGGACAAAAATTTCATATGGGTTCAGTGTTGCATGACTGAATAATTGTCATACAAAGTGAGAGCACCGAAAGCTGAAAATTGGTCTGGTTAGGAAGGAGGTTTAAGTCCCAGTGGGTAAGTGGTTAAAGAATACGCAAAATGTGAAAGTTACATAAAATTTACTTTAAAGTGACCCTGATGCAAAAAAGAAACTGTTCATCATTTTTTACCTGCAAAAATAGGGTTTTGACTTACCAGTAAACAATTTAATGGAGTGCAGTACAGGACACAAGACCTTTAGGCCCCTTTCACACTTATACGACTTGTCCCACGATTTTGTACTGCAAAATCGTATGACAAGTCATTCTCCATGATTTTCAATGACTACCATTCATATTGGCACGACTTTAAGTCGTGCCGACTTGAAAGTAGTCCCTGCACTACTTTGGTCCAACTTCTATGCGAGTTGTACTCCATAGACCTCAATGTTAAACCCTGAAGTAGCATGCAAGTCGTGCCTGAATATTATATAGACACGACTTCAGCACGACTTTGTAAGCACAAGCCTGGCCTCGCTATTCGGGAAAGGAAAACTTTTCTTTCCTTTCCCGATGAGCGACAGGCAGTGCTGACAGCTGTCTGGTATGAATCCAGAGGGGGAACGCTGCGCCAAGTTTTAAATGAAAAAACCGGCGTGGGTTCCCCCCCAGGGGCCTACCAGGCCCTAAGGCCCCTTTCACACTTATACGACTTGTCCCACGATTTTGTACTGCAAAATCGTATGACAAGTCATTCTCCATGATTTTCAATGACTACCATTCATATTGGCACGACTTTAAGTCGTGCCGACTTCAAAATAGTCCCTGCACTACTTTGGTCCAACTTCCATACGATTTCTACTCCATAGACCTCAATGCTAAACCCTCAAGTAGCATGCAAATCGTACCTGAATAATATAGACACGATTTCAGCACTACTTTGGTCCAACTTCCATACGATTTGTACTCCATAGACCTCAATGTTAAACCCTTAAGGCCCCTTTCACACTTATACGACTTGTCCCACGATTTTGTACTGCAAAATCGTATGACAAGTCATTCTCCATGATTTTCAATGACTACCATTCATATTGGCACGACTTTAAGTCGTGCCGACTTGAAAGTAGTCCCTGCACTACTTTGGTCCAACTTCTATGCGAGTTGTACTCCATAGACCTCAATGTTAAACCCTGAAGTAGCATGCAAGTCGTGCCTGAATATTATATAGACACGACTTCAGCACGACTTTGTAAGCACAAGCCTGGCCTCGCTATTCGGGAAAGGAAAACTTTTTTCCTTTCCCGATGAGCGACAGGCAGTGCTGTATGAATCCAGAGGGGGAACTCCACGCCAAGTTTTAAATGAAAAAACCGGCGTGGGTTCCCCCCCAGGGGCATACCAGGCCCTTAGGTCTGGTATGGATCTAAGGGAACCCCCTACGCCGAAAAATCGGCGTGGGGTCCCCCCCAAAATCCATACCAGACCCTCATCCGAGCACGCAGCCCGGCCGGTCAGGAATGGGGGTGGGGACGAGCTAGCGGCCCCCCCCCTCCTGGACCGTACCAGGCCGCATGCCCTCAACATGGGGGGGGTGGGTGCTTTAGGGCATGGGGGGCACCCTGCGGGCCCCCCCACCCCAAAGCACCTTGTCCCCATGTTGATGAGGACAAGAGCCTCTTCCCGACAACCCTGGCCGTTGGTTGTCGGGGTCTGCGGGCGGGGGGCTTATCGGAATCTGGGAGCCCCCTTTAATAAGGGGGCCCCCAGATCCCGGCCCCCCACCCTATGTGAATGAGTATGGGGTACATGGTACCCCTACCCATTCACCTAGGGGAAAAAAAGCATCAATAAAAAACACAGTACACAGGTTTTTAAAATAATTTATTAGGCAGCTCCGGGATCTTCTTCCGACTTCGGGGGTCCTCTTCTGACTTCGGGGGTCTCTCCGGCGTCCGCATCTTCTGCCGGCTCCACCGCTATCTTCTGGCGCTCTTTTGCCAGCGGTGGTCCGGACCTCTGGATCGTCTTCTTCCCTCTTCTCTTCCAGAGATGTTGACACGACGCCCTCTCCAGCCAGAATGGTCTCTGTGCGCTCCGCAACTGACTTATATAGGCGGTGGCCCCGCCCCCCTATGAGGTCACTGTCCCGGGGCATGCTGGGACTGTGCCGTCATAAGGGGGCGTGGTCCTCACCCAGTGACCACGCCTCCTAAAACGTCACAGTCCCAGCATGCCCAGGGACTGTGACGGCATAAGGGGGCGGGGTCACCGCCTATATAAGTCAGTTGCGGAGCGCACAGAGACCATTCTGGCTGGAGAGAGCGTCGTGTCAACATCTCTGGAAGAGAAGAGGGAAGAAGACGATCCAGAGGTCCGGACCACCGCTGGCAAAAGAGCGCCAGAAGATAGCGGTGGAGCCGGCAGAAGATGCGGACGCCGGAGAGACCCCCGAAGTCAGAAGAGGACCCCCGAAGTCGGAAGAAGATCCCGGAGCTGCCTAATAAATTATTTTAAAAACCTGTGTACTGTGTTTTTTATTGATGCTTTTTTTCCCCTAGGTGAATGGGTAGGGGTACCATGTACCCCATACTCATTCACATAGGGTGGGGGGCCGGGATCTGGGGGCCCCCTTATTAAAGGGGGCTCCCAGATTCCGATAAGCCCCCCGCCCGCAGACCCCGACAACCAACGGCCAGGGTTGTCGGGAAGAGGCTCTTGTCCTCATCAACATGGGGACAAGGTGCTTTGGGGTGGGGGGGCCCGCAGGGTGCCCCCCATGCCCTAAAGCACCCACCCCCCCATGTTGAGGGCATGCGGCCTGGTACGGTCCAGGAGGGGGGGGGCCGCCAGCTCGTCCCCACCCCCATTCCTGACCGGCCGGGCTGCGTGCTCGGATAAGGGTCTGGCATGGATTTTGGGGGGACCCCCACGCCGATTTTTCGGCGTAGGGGGTTCCTCTTACAATTCATACCAGACCTAAGGGCCTGGTATGTCCCTGGGGGGGAACCCACGCCAGTTTTTTTATTTAAAACTTGGCGTGGAGTTTCCCCTTATGATTCATACCAACTACTGTATGTTTTAATTTGTTAATGCCAAAAACGTGGCAAAGTAGTACTGCTCCCAAATCGCGGTAAAATCGCGGCAAATCGCGGTAAAATAGCGGCAAAATCGCGGCCGCAAAATCGCGGTAAAATCGTGCGACTTTGAAGTCGTATAAGTGTGAAAGGGGCCTAAGTAGCATGCAAATCGTACCTGAATAATTCAGCACTACTTTGTAAGCACAAGCTGAGAATGGTTAATGCCAAAGTCGTGGCAAAGTCGTACAAAGTAGTACTGCTTCCAAATCGTGGCAAAATCGCAGCAAAATCGTGGTAAAATCGCGGCAAAATAGCAGCCCCGAAATCGCGGTAAAATCGCGCCACTTTGAAGTTGTATAAGTGTGAAAGGGGCCTTAGGTCTGGTATGGATCTAAGGGGAACCCCCTACGCCGAAAAATCGGCGTGGGGTCCCCCCCAAAATCCATACCAGACCCTCATCCGAGCACGCAGCCCGGCCGGTCAGGAATGGGGGTGGGGACGAGCTAGCGGCCCCCCCCCTCCTGGACCGTACCAGGCCGCATGCCCTCAACATGGGGGGGTGGGTGCTTTGGGGCATGGGGGGCACCCTGCGGGCCCCCCCACCCCAAAGCACCTTGTCCCCATGTTGATGAGGACAAGGGCCTCTTCCCGACAACCCTGGCCGTTGGTTGTCGGGGTCTGCGGGCGGGGGGCTTATCGGAATCTGGGAGCCCCCTTTAATAAGGGGGCCCCCAGATCCCGGCCCCCCACCCTATGTGAATGAGTATGGGGTACATGGTACCCCTACCCATTCACCTAGGGAAAAAAAGCATCAATAAAAAACACACTACACAGGTTTTTAAAATAATTTATTAGGCAGCTCCGGGATCTTCTTCCGACTTCGGGGGTCCTCTTCTGACTTCGGGGGTCTCTCCGGCGTCCGCATCTTCTGCCGGCTCCACCGCTATCTTCTGGCGCTCTTTTGCCAGCGGTGGTCCGGACCTCTGGATCGTCTTCTCTCTTCTCTTCCAGAGATGTTGACACGACGCTCTCTCCAGCCAGAATGGTCTCTGTGCGCTCCGCAACTGACTTATATAGGCGGTGGCCCCGCCCCCCTATGAGGTCACTGTCCCGGGGCATGCTGGGACTGTGCCGTCATAAGGGGGCGTGGTCCTCACCCAGTCACCACGCCTCCTAAAACGTCACAGTCCCAGCATGCCCAGGGACTGTGACGGCATAAGGGGGCGGGGCCACCGCCTATATAAGTCAGTTGCGGAGCGCACAGAGACCATTCTGGCTGGAGAGAGCGTCGTGTCAACATCTCTGGAAGAGAAGAGGGAAGAAGACGATCCAGAGGTCCGGACCACCGCTGGCAAAAGAGCGCCAGAAGATAGCGGTGGAGCCGGCAGAAGATGCGGACGCCGGAGAGACCCCCGAAGTCAGAAGAGGACCCCCGAAGTCGGAAGAAGATCCCGGAGCTGCCTAATAAATTATTTTAAAAACCTGTGTAGTGTGTTTTTTATTGATGCTTTTTTTTCCCTAGGTGAATGGGTAGGGGTACCATGTACCCCATACTCATTCACATAGGGTGGGGGGCCGGGATCTGGGGGCCCCCTTATTAAAGGGGGCTCCCAGATTCCGATAAGCCCCCCGCCCGCAGACCCCGACAACCAACGGCCAGGGTTGTCGGGAAGAGGCCCTTGTCCTCATCAACATGGGGACAAGGTGCTTTGGGGTGGGGGGGCCCGCAGGGTGCCCCCCATGCCCTAAAGCACCCACCCCCCCATGTTGAGGGCATGCGGCCTGGTACGGTCCAGGAGGGGGGGGGCCGCTAGCTCGTCCCCACCCCCATTCCTGACCGGCCGGGCTGCGTGCTCGGATAAGGGTCTGGTATGGATTTTGGGGGGACCCCCACGCCGATTTTTCGGCGTAGGGGGTTCCTCTTACAATTCATACCAGACCTAAGGGCCTGGTATGTCCCTGGGGGGGAACCCACGCCAGTTTTTTTATTTAAAACTTGGCGTGGAGTTTCCCCTTATGATTCATACTAACTACTGTATGTTTTAATTTGTTAATGCCAAAAACGTGGCAAAGTAGCACTGCTCCCAAATCGCGGTAAAATCGTGGCAAATCGCGGTAAAATAGCGGCAAAATCGCGGCCGCAAAATCGCGGTAATATCGTGCGACTTTGAAGTCGTATAAGTGTGAAAGGGGCCTTAGTCTTTAACCATGGATTATACGTAGATACGCTCAGGCAATTGGACACTGAAAAAAAAAAAGAAGCCGCTCCAAGCTAACTTCAGTTTTGAAGCAAGCAATAGAGAGAATATAAGAACCAAGGGGGGTCCTGTATTCTGTACTGTACTCTAAGAAATGTATTTGCAGCGAGAGACTCGCTGGATTGTGGACCTTGCTGCCACCTCGCCCCTGGGATTAAACAAACAACTTAGCAATAGACCATTCTTGGAGGGATTCTCTTCTGGAGGATATGAGAAGGAGTAACTGCTTCTGCTATTCTGTCACATAAAACACTCGCTTTTTTTTTTTTTGTCAATTACATGCTGATTCCATCTCTGCATTTTCCCATGTTCTACCTACCTAATTGTCCCTTGACCCTTTGGGGTCTTCCTGCCGTGGTGGGTGGACGTTGACATTTTTAGATCTGCAGACCCTTTCTTGTCCCACCTGGCGCAGGCGGGCCTCCCAGTATCTCTGATCCTTAGGGGGGGCTTTACTTTGTTTATACTTTATTTATACTTAACCTGCCAATTCTATGAATCCACCCTCTAGCTTCCTCGATCTGCTGTTATGATGCCTCTCCCCGTTGCTAGGCAACCGGTTTTGACGCTTGGTCTCCGTATCCATGGGTGGGGCCTCTGAGGTTCTGTTTCCGCCTCCCTGTTGTGGGTAGTGCTTGCGTAAGGACGCCGCACACATAGCGGCGCCGCATCACTACCATTCCTAGGGAGTCTGTATCTTTCCTCCTCCCCTGGGCGGTGACGTAATGACGCGATGACGCCGCACATCGAGCGGTGCCGCGTCAGACGCCATCACCCGGTGCCCTCTTAAAGCCATGCTGGATGTGGATTAGTGTCACTGTTCCGGGCGGCGGTGAAGTACTCTATTGGAACAAGCTCCTATTACCTTGTAAGTTTTCCTCACTTGTCTCTAGCGAAACAGTGGTTTTAAGAATGTTCATACTGAGGAATGGCTGCTGACACTTTGTTGCTGTTGTCGGTTTATTATTTGCAGAGTTTTCCCATGCGATGAAAAGTAATTCAAGCATTCCACTTGGAGCGATTCCTTAACATACTGTACCATATGCCCTGTCCCAGTTTGGACACCCTCCACCGGTTCCCTTCCCTCCCATTATCTCCTGGGCTCTTACCCTATTGAGGTAGGACAATTTTTACTCACCTGGGTCAATCAATAGGTTTGAAGATTAGACTATGGAAATTCATATCTGTTTGGCGATATGCTATGTTTGTACTCCTATATAATTTTTCAGATATAATTCTGGTCTACATCTGGGGTACTATCCTCCTTGGTGACCTTTGCCTCTTCTTGGGTGGACTAGTGTGGACAAGGTGGGGCCAACCACACACACTTCAGTTCCTCTTTCTTGGATCCTGGGGTAATGCTTTTTTGACACGGCCGCCGCCGTGGTCCCGGCAGTGTGACTCTAATTGTGATTTGTCTGAGTATGTCTTTTCGTTATGTGATTGCAATACCAAATGGTTCTTATGATGTAGAGCAATTGTGTTATACATTCATGTAACAAACTATTGATATATTCTCTCTTAATTTTGATAGTGATTCCTCTCCACAATTTTCCCCTGATGAAGGGACGGCTTACATAGTCCCGAAACGCGTAGGGCCATGTGGAAGAGTTCACAAGCATCATTAACACTTCACACCATTGTTTTTAGTGGTTCTATTGTTATATATTTCTCTAAATTATATGTCTGTATTTTTATTTTGTATACTTTTTTGTATCTAATAAAAGTCTTTTTAACTACTTGGTTGCCTTCAAAGTCCCATCAACCTTTTTTTGGGGGTATTTTTATTCCTTGTATCCAGGGATGGTGGCAACTTCTATGATCCAAGTGGATGGTTTTCTTTTTTAGTATTCTGTAGTATTCCAGATCCGGTGATAGGTTACATTCGTTCGGACGATCCTGTAATAATGTCATTAACTTTATCCTCCTGCGGTTCAGGTGTCAGACCTCTGCAGAAGGAAATTTTGACATTGGTGAGCCCAACTTTATCCTCCAAGCCAGAGGGAACCACAGCTCCCTGAGCCAGTAAGGTAGGACTTCTATTTCTGTGACCCTTTCTCGCTGAATTTTCAGCAGGATTTTGAGAGCCAATGGAAGCGGCGGGAACACATACACCAAGGGGAAGTTCCAAGACCTGGACAGAGCACCCTGACCCAATGCCTGTGGATGCTAGGTCCGAGAGAAGAAGTAAGGCAGTTGACAATTCTCCAATGCCATAAGATCTATCGAAGGCGTCCCCCAGACCCTAAAGATCTTGCGTAGGTACTTGGTGTTAAGGCCCCATTTGTTATGATCCCCAAAGCCTCGACTCAAGCTATCTGCTAAAACATTGCCAGGCCCTAGGAGATGCTGTAAGAGAGCCGAGATTCTTCTCTGTGCATAGGAAGATTGACATGCCACCTGAAGGAGAGGGTGACCTCTTGTGCCCCCTTGATGAGACACATAAGCCACTGTAGTTTTGTTGTCCAAAAGAATCTTCACAGCTTGACCTTGCAACATAGGTTGGAACGCTAAAAGCGTGTCTGACAGCATCCAATCCCAGGAAATTTGAACTCTTTGCCCCACAAAGGTTCCATTGGCCTTGAACCTGCTGTCCCAGGCAGTGTGCCCTGCAGCCTGCCAGACTGGCATTGGTCGACACCACTATTGGTTCTGAGGCCTTCAACAGAACTCCGCAGGAAATATTGCGAGCAACTGACCACCAACCAGGGACCAGATTATCGGAATTGGCAGACGATTCCACTGAAGAAGAAAGTTGCATTGAAACCTCCTTCTGCGCCACCTGACCCACGGGACTACTGGAACTGTGGCTGATAAAACCCCCAGATACTGCATGCATTCCTTCAGCATCATAGAAGGCCTGGCCATCACTGCTTTGTCCGAGACTGGATCTCCTGGACCTTCCTCTGAGGAAGAGAAACACGACCCCGATCCGTGTTGAATTGTACTCCTAAATACTCAAATACTCCAACATTTGGGTCAGATGCTGATCAACCAACCAAAACGAGCTAGTGTTTTGCAGGTGAATTCACATGAACTAGAAGAAGCTCATTTGACAGACCCAGAAGTAGCATGTCGTCTAGATAATGGAATATTTGCACTCCCTTGACCCTGACAGTCGCAACGACAGCAGACAGTAGTTTTAAAAACATTCTCGGAGTCGTGCAGAGACCGAATGGGAGAGATTAGAAAGGAAAATGAGAGCCTTTTCACGGAAAGCCTGAGAAAGCGATGGTGAGATGCGTCTATGGAGACATGAAGATGCGCATCCGTCAGATCGATGGAAACCATCCAGTCTCCTGACTCCACAACTGAAACAATCTTTTCCAATGACTCCATTTTGAATGGTGGAAGCTTCATGTAAGAATGAAGGACTTTGAGGTCTGAAACCCCCTGAAGCCTCTGGGACTAAAAACAGAGGGGAACATACTCTTTGACCCAATTCGTGCCTTGGAACCGGAAGGATGGCCCTTGCTGCCAACAGCTCCCCTATATATCCTTGCATACATTGCCTCCTTTCCAAATCCGTAGAAAGTCCAATTTCTATTAACAAGGTCTGAGGGGGCCTTGTTCTGAACTCGAGATGATAACGTGATCGAATGACAGCTACCATCCCGGCATCCTGTAATTTGTCCGCCAAATTCCCCCTGAAATGGGCTAGTCTTGCTCCTATTTGAGAGGGTTAAGCGGAGACAGCTTCAGAAGGACTTATTTGAAGCCTTAGGCTCTGTTTCCACTACTGCGAAGTCGCATGACAAGTCAAAACCCATGTATTTCAATGGTCCCCGTTCTAATTGGTGCGACTTAAGTCGCAGCGACTCCAAAAAAGGTTTTTGCACTACTTTGTTCTAACATCTGTGCGACTTGTTCTCACATGTTTTTCACAGGTCGAATGACATCGCATCACAAATCGCACAGCAAAGTCGCAGTGTAAATCGCGCAACTTTGGGGAAGCAGCAGTGAAACACAGCCCCAGGAGCTTTGTTGGCCCTGGGTTTGGAAGGTTTCTGGAAGGTTGAACCAGCTACCCTCCACTGTCTGAAAAACTGTCTGTAAGCCCTGGCCTCTCTGAATCCTTCTTTGTATCCCTTTGGTAAACCGAAAGGGCTGCTGTGTCTTTTTCTCTTCTGTGGGATTAGGCCAGATCTGCCACCGGAAACACGCTGAATTGCTGATTCTAATGCCGCGTACACACGGTTGGACTTTTCGACCGGACTTGTCCGACGGACGCTGACGGACCAAATCCGGCGGACAATCCGATCGTGTGTGGACTTCACCGGATCTTAAGCGGACTTTTCCAGTCGCAAATCTGACGGACTTTAGATTTGGAACATGCTTCAAATCTTTACGTCGTAACTCCACCGGACCCAGAAATCCTCTCGTCTGTATGTTAGTCCGACGGACAAAAACCCATGCTAGGGCAGCTATTGGCTACTGGCTATCAACTTCCTTATTTTAGTCCGGTGTACGTCATCACGTACGAATCCGTCGGACTTTGGTGTGATCGTGTGTACGCAAGTCCGGTCGTTAGAAAGTCTGTTGAAAGTCCGCCAAAAGTCCGTCGGACGGGCTGTCGGACTTTTGTAGCTGAAAAGTCCGACCGTGTGTACGCGGCATAAGTCTTCCCGAAGAGTAGCTTCCCGTCAAATGGAACCGAACAGACTGTGCTGAGAAGCCTTATCGGCCGACCAATGCTTCAACCATAAGGCTCTGCGGGCTGTGATGGAATGAGCTATTATCTTTGCTGTCATCTTGACCTGGATAAAAAAAAAAAATAAATAAAAGTAAACTTTAAAAGGCGTCCGGAGCGAGGACGAAAAAAACCCCACTGGTGTGGGCAGACAGCCGCCCTTTTATGGGCTAGAAAAGAGGTGGTCCTGGAGGGGTCAGTGGGGGCGGAGCTGACCCATAGTAGGCTGACATGGGGAGGTCCAGGAAATATATATATATATAAATATATATTGCCAAAAGTATTGTGACACCTGCCTTAACATGCACATAAACTTTAATAGCATCCCAGTCTTAGTCCGTAGGGTTCAATATTAAGTTGGTCCACTTCATGCTGCTGTAACAGCTTCAACTCTTCTAGGAAGGCTGTCCACAAGGTTCAGGAGTGTGTCTATGGGAATGTTTGACCATTCTTCCAGAAGCGTATTTGAGAGGTCAGGCACTGATGTTGGACGAGAAGGCCTGCCTCGCAGTCTCCGCTCTTATTCATCCCAAAGGTGTTCTATCAGGTTGAGGTCAGGACTCTGTGCCAGTCAAGTCCCTCCACCCAAAACTCAGTTATCCATGTCCTTATGGACCTTTCTTTTGCACTGGTGCGCATGTTGCAACAGGAAGGGGCCATCCCCAAACTGTTCCCACAAAGTTAGGAGCATGAAATTGTCCAAAATGTCTTGGTATGCTGACCCATTAAGAGTTCCCTTCACTAGAACTAAGGGGCCAAGCCCAACCCCTGAAAAACAACCCCACCTCATAATCCCCCCTCCACCAAATGATTTGGACCAGTGCACAAAGCAAGGTCCATAAAGACATGGGTGAGCGAGTTTGGGGTGGAGGAAATTGAACTATCTTGCACAAAGTCCTGACCTCAACCCGATAGAAGACCTTTGGGATGAATTAGAGCAGAGACTGCGAGCCAGGCCTTCTTGTCCAACATCAGTGCCTGACCTCACAAATGCGCTGCTGGAAGAATGGTCAAACATTCCTATAGACACACTCCTAAACCTTATGGACAGCCTTCCCAGAAGAGTTGAAGCTGTTATAGCTGCAAAAGGTGGGCCAACTCAATATTGAACCCTACGGACTAAGACGCCATTAAAGTTAACGTGCCTGTAAAGGCAGGCGGCCCAATACTTTTGACAATATAGTACATATATATATATATATATATATATATATATATATATTGTGACGGTATGCGAGGTGAGGTCATCGATAATCGGTATATTTCACCACCTCGCATTCGCTCTATTGTAAGAGGTTCCGGGAATCAGAGAGAGGAGCTCTGTTTGGATTGAAAAAGAAGGCTTGCTTTACCTCATGTTTTGTGGATGATGGGGACCAGCCCCACACCGTATAGAGAGCAGTCTACTGTTTAGTTTAGCGCCGGACAGCAAGGATTTACTTTACTATTTTTGTTTATTTTTATTACTTTGCAAACCACTTACCACTTTGGCAGGTTACCAAGCTGGCAACCTGCCAGGATTTTAAAGAAACTGCTTGCACGCTGGCCTTCATTTTGAGAAAAGGTGATCCCCACAAGCTAATCCCCCACAATATATATAGTGGTGACGGAAAGTATTCAGACCCCCTTAAATTTTTCACTCTTTGTTTTATTGCAGCCATCATTTGCTAAAATCATTTAAGTTCATTTTTTTCCTCATTAATGTACACACAGCACCCCATACAGAAAACAACAGAATTGTTGACATTTTTGCAGATTTATTAAAAAAGAAAAACTGAAATATCACATGGTCCTAAGTATTCAGATCCTTTGATGTGACACTCATATATTTAACTCAGGTGCTGTCCATTTCTTCTGATCATCCTTGAGATGGTTCTACACCTTCATTTGATTCCAGCTATGTTTGATTATACTGATTGGACTTGATTAGGAAAGCCGCTTACCTGGCCATATAAGAACTTACAGCTCACAGTGCATGTCAGAGCAAATGAGTATAATGAGGTAAAAGGAACTGCCTGAAGAGATCAGAGACAGAATTGTGGCAAGGCACAGATCTGGCCAAGGTTACAAAAAAATTTCTGCTGCACTTAAGGTTCCTAAGAGCACAGTGGCCTCCATAATCCTTAAATGGAAGACGTTTGGGACGACCAAAACCCTTCCTAGAGCTGGCTGTCCGGCCAAACTGAGCTATCTGGGGAGAAGAGCCTTGGTGAGAGAGGTAAAGAAGAACCCAAAGATCACTGTGGCTGAGCTCCAGAGATGCAGTTGTGAGATGGGAGAAAGTTGTAGAAAGTCAACCATCACTGCAGCCCTCTACCAGTCGGGGCTTTATGGCAGAGTGGCCCGACGGAGGCCTCTCCTCAGTGCAAGACACATGAAAGCCCGCATGGAGTTTGCTAAAAAACAACTGAAAGACTCCAAGATGGTGAAAAATAAGATTATCTGGTCTGTTGAGACTAAGATAGAACTTTTTGGCCTTAATTCTAAGTGGTATGTGTGGAGAAAACCAGGCACTGCTCATCACCTGTCCAATACAGTCCCAACAGTGAAGCATGGTGGTGGCAGCATCATGCTGTGGGGGTGTTTTTCAGCTGCAGGGACAGGACGACTGGTTGCAATCGAGGGAAAGATGAATGCGGCCAAGTACAGGGATATCCTGGATGAAAACCTTCTCCAGAGTGCTCAGGACCTTTGACTGGGCCGAAGGTTTACCTTCCAACAAGACAATGACCCTAAGAACACAGCTAAAATAACGAAGGAGTGGCTTCACTAAAACTCTGTGACTGTTCTTGAATGGCCCACCCAGAGCCCTGACTTAAATCCAATTGAGTATCTCTGGAGAGACCTAAAAATGGCTGTCCACCAACGTTTACCATCCAACCTGACAGAACTGGAGAGGATCTGCAAGGACTCCAGCTGCTCTAACATTAAACAATAGGATAGTGTCAGAAATTTCATTTGAAGGTGTCCCATCCTGATCTGATTCCTCAGAGGGAAAGTGGGAATCCTACTCATCTACCTTCTCCTTAGGCAACGTGTCTGCAGCAAAGGCAAATTCAGAGACCAATTCAAGAGGGAACACTGAAGGAGCTTGCTTATTAACCCTGTTATCTATGACCTTTAAAAAGACCAAAATTCTGCCTATGAAATCAAACATTAAAGCAGAAAATTCCTTTCTAGATAAATAGGAGGAAGGCTGTGTGACCTATTAGCCAGCAGAGTACCCAGAGAAAGGCAGGGAGTCAGACCGGGGGTAACTGTCCAAACAGAGGGTACTAGGGCCCTGTGAAGATAGACTTCCATGCCTTGGAGCCATTTGCCAAGCTGTGCCCTTGTGCTTGTGATTTGCCATAAGCGGTACAAAAAAAGAATCCTCAGAGAGGTACTGTATTTATTGGCGTATAACACTCACTTTTTCACCATGAAAATTGGGTGCAAATAGTGCGTGCGTGTTATACGTCAATACTTAAATTTTAGCTGCCTCGGAGGGGACAGGGAGGGGGTCGGGACGAGCGCCGTCAGATTAAATACAGTGAGAATCTCCTGTTTACTTGTCAGCCTCTGTAATAGGAAGTTCCGTCTCCTGGGACGCCATTGGACCACTGTTCTGTCTATCATAGGAGATTCTCACTGTATGTAATCTGTCGGCGTTCGTCCCGCCCCCCTCCCTGTCCCCTCTAGGCTGCAGATAGGCATCAATCAGGCTGCATTGATGACAATGGTGAGGCTGCTTCATTGATGACAATGGTGAGGCTGCTGCATTGATGACAATGGTGAGGCTGCTGCATTGATGACAATGGTGAGGCTGCTGCATTGATGACAATGGTGAGGCTGCTGCATTGATGACAATGGTGAGGCTGCTGCATTGATGACAATGGTGAGGCTGCTGCATTGATGGCAATGGTGAGGCTGCTGCATTGATGGCAATGGTGAGGCTGCATTGATGTGGACTGATGAGGCTGCATTGATGGCACTTGTGAGGCTGCAGATGGGCATTCCTTATTTAAAATTTAAGTTTTTTTCCTGAAACTTCCCTCTTAAAATGAATGTGCGTGTTATACGCCTGTGCGTGTTATACGCCTGTGCGTGTAATACGCCGATAAATACGGTACTTACGACCTCTGCAGCTGTGGAGAGGGAAGGGTGAAGCCTTCTGTGTCAGGCACTACAGGCTGTTAAATCCAGAGATTAATGTGCTGTACAGTAGAGATGCCAGTAATTGCTTGTGCCGACAAAGAGGAGTGTGCCTTAAGAAAGAAAATGGCATGCACGTGTACAGTGGAGTGAATGAAAACAAGGCCACAGTAGAACCAGATGCCACAGACTTGCACCCAACCACTTGAAAAATGGTGCCAAATTAAAAAAAAAAAAACATTTAAAGTGTTGCAGCCCATGCTTCTCTGTAGCCTAGATATAAGAGCACCAGCACCTTAAGATGGCAACAATGGTACAGGCCCTGCATTTACCGTAGCAGATGTCTTTGCACTCCAGCCAAGATGTAAGAAATCAGACCCAACCTCGTGTTGCCTTTCACAGTGAGCATACTCCTAAAGGTGTTTTCAGTGACAGGGCTTTTCCATCGGCAGTCCACTATCCTGGACCTTTATAGCACCCTCCTAACAATGAACCATGTGACAAGGTGAGCGCCTATGCAGGCTCCAGTAACAAGGATTCAACTGATCTGGAAGATGCAGAAGGAGCCACAGTGGCTATGGTGCAGCCACAAATATTGCTAGAGGAATCATTTAGAGAGAAAATCTGCACAGAAAAGAGTTAAAGTAGAACTAAAGGAAGGATAACTCACCTTCCCAATGCTCCCCCTTTGGCGCTGGCATCTTTTCCTATGTGCCAGGTTTCAGCCATCTTAACTGGCTGCCGCAGGATGATGTCACTCCTGCGCATGGACAGGAGCTAGTTATCCCAGCACACAGGATCGGCTCAGCCACTGTAAGTTGAGCTGTGGATGTACAGTTCAGTTTACAGTTCAAGGATCACTGTGAGCAGACAAGTAGGTATCTTTTATTTTAGAAGAGATATTGAATATCTCTTCTGCAATAAAATGCCTGCCCTCCCACAGTGTATTATAGCAGAACTTTAGTTCCCCATTAAGCTTCTCTCAGTACAGTGAAGAGATACATCACTTAAGGACACTAGCAAAAACGTAGCCAACTTATCTGGGAGTGGAAGAAGTTACATAGGGGATGCCCCTGCAGCCTTCATTTTTCCAGTGTCTAATCACCATAAGGTAGTTGCATATAATCCCTTGGTAAAAGATCCCTAGTCCTGTACTGTGCGACAAAAAGTTGATCACAATGCTCAGTGGTTATACTCTTCTTTTGCAGGCACAACTTACTGGGCAGTTTAATTTTCAGTGTGAATAAGGCCGGCCATACATGGAGCAAATTTCGTGGATAATTGCAGGTAAAACAGGACATGCTGGTTGTACCCCAAGTTGATCGAACAACTTGGTACATTCAGCCTGCCCATACACAGTTCGAATCTCAGTTGGTTTAGCAGGAACCGGCCGAGATTCAAACCGTGTATGGCCTGCCATAGATTAACAGTTTAATAACATGTAAATCGATGTAATATTTTCCCTTTAAACACTGGTGAATGTAAGCACTTTATTAAGGCATGTATTTGTAAGATTTCACTAAGGCACAATAATATGTACTTACATATACAGTATAAAAAAAATACTTTGAATGATTTTATTATAGCCTATAATCTCCAAAAATGTTAAACGAAGGTTATAGCTCTTAAAATTTAAAGTGGAACAAACTTTCCTATTCTTTACAGCCACCTTAGCCTCTGATTCATCCGCAGCTGCCAAAGTGTTGCACATTGCATCAGTTATGACACCAGCCATTTGATGGTTTGACAGTTCAGCTGAGAGCACAACCATCTGACAGCTATTCACAGCATGTTTTAACTGTTTTGGGAAACAGATAATTTGGTGGGTTTAGTTCTGCTTAAACATGATCACATATCAGATGTACACATGTCTAAAGGGAAGTTGGGATGTTCTTCTGCCATCTTTTTAACTTAGAGCATAAATGGCTTACTTTTTCTTTGGTTAGATTTCTCCCATTGTGGTTGTGTCTCCCAATACAGTAGCTATTTTTATTTTCTATAGCCATACCATACAACCCCTTTACTGCATTTTATTTTAGAAAAATATTTGTACACTAATATTTATGCCAGACACATTCCCAGCTTTTTAAAAAGTAAAACGCTAATGATTAGCAACACATTTAAAGGAACTGTATGGTCACATGTTTTCTTTATTCGGAGTATCATTTACTTTTCTTTTTTGTTTACAAACTGTTTGAGAAATGACATATGTCAGATACTATTACAAAATATAAACATCCATGTTTACAAAAATAGTATACTTTTAGTAGACATAAGAGCTGGTAAGTTTATAATGTTTTAATAAACATAGATCAAATGGAGAAAACATTTTTTGTTCTAAAATATGTTCACCTAATAACAAACACAAAATAAAATGTAAATTAAAAAATAAATAAATAAATATAATTTTAAAAGGGTACATAAGACATCAGTTGTGATCATGCCAACAATACCATAATAAGAAATATGCAAAAAATAAAATAAAAAACATCAGCCTGCTATTGTATTGAAAATAGAAGACCAGATATCCCATTTTGCATGAAAGGTATACATTGATTCAGAAAGAGTGTGAAAAATCATCTCTGACAACATAATAGCATTGATACTGTCCTTAATGTGAACAAAAAGGTACAGATGAATTTTTCCAAATGCAATGGCTTACATTGTGGCTACACATAGTGTGTCGATTAATCTTACTAACGATGAAGGTACATTGGGAATAGGAGCAAATAATAAACAGATAGTTGGTTAATAATAGATGAGTAACAGAGAGGCTAAGGTTGATACACTTTGCAATGTTGGTTGTAACTTTTCACAACCCCAAAATAAATGAAAAAAAGAACCTTTGTCATTGCAGCCTCTAAAACAGCAAAACAGCTAAATCAGAGGCCTCAGAAAACATGTTATGTAATCAAGATGGTGTAAAATACCATCTAGATAAAACTTTTATAGTGGTTTCTCTAATGGAGGAGAAAACATGTGCATTTATGGAGATTACATATCATAATTGACCATTCCCCAAAAGAGAATTGTTCTCCACATCCCTGTTCCCATTTTATCATATATGGCATTTTTTCAACTGTGGGAGTGGATATGTTATAAAGCAAAGAAATAAGGCCTTTCCCTCTAGGGGAAATTTTGCAGATTTTTTCTAAGTGAGTAGGAAGTTTAGGTGATGTTAAAGTTTAATACGGGGCAAACAATTGCCTAATCTAATAATATCTATGCATTTCATAATATGGAAACTTCTTAAGGGTATGGAGTCTTGAAAACTAAAATGATCTTGGAGGGAGAAGAAAAATTACCCGGATTGGAAAAAGCAGCAGCTAATTTTGGGTCACCTAGAAATTAAGTCATTGTAGAGACAGGGTAAACTAGGTGGGGTTTATGTTTATACAGATTCCATAATTGTAGGGCTTGGGCCACCAGAGTTAAAGGGGGTTAAGGATGAGTGGGAAAGTGTGGGACCACAAAAGTCCTGGAAGATAATATGGATATATTGAACCCATTTCAAATTTAATCCATGTGATCTTGGGGTGAGGAATATTCCATTGTGCAAGTTGAGAAAATCATTTACTTTTCTGATATGAACATTTTAGAAAAGTCTTATAAATAACACAAACCTCTTTTCTCTCTGCTTCTGTCATACCAAACCGATAATGTCCAAGAAGAAAAGGCCACACTTCCTTTCTGATCTCATGCTGAATGCCTCCATAATAAATGAGTCGCAATAATTCTTTTTCTTCATAATTCTGATCAACCAGAAAGAAAAGTAAAAAGTTGAGAATTTGGGTCACTATTAGAATATAAATGTAACATTTACTAACATTTTCAACAACTGAACTCTCCAGAAAAAGCTGGTTGTCTGCCTGTCATGCCCTTTGGCTTCATTACTTTGAGTCACTTTCCATGAACATGTTGCCTTAATATGTGTGTAGATTACTGTATTGATGAATATACCCTGTGTTCCTTCATGTAAATACTTTATTTCAACCTAATATTTGCTTCCTTGGGGTAAGATGATTGATAGATGATTGTGTATTAGCTAGACTTTCAACTGCTTCCTAATAAATGTTATTATATTTGAAGCTTTCACTCTTGGTGGAAAAGAACTCTTATTTAACCCACATCATATCTATGAGATATGAAAAATCTTAAATATAGATTTTTCAGGGTAACAAACAATAAAGTGGGCGGGATATTTGGTACTGACGTCTCGCCGCTGAGCGATTCCCAGTTGCCAGCGGTTATCCATGTGAGTTTTTACTTGTGTTTTGTACTGTTTTGTTTACCTTGATTAAGACTTGAATAATAAAACATAAAACACTATGGAAAATAGTTCCTGGTGAGCTTTATTTATCCTTAGTGGGATTCTGTTTAAAGATACCAGTGAAAATACAACGTTGCCACTTCCAGAAGGATTTCCATGTATGTTAAAAGGCGCACATGCTGCTGTCACGGCAGCCATCGTCTCTGGTGAGTTTGCACTTTACTTGAAGGTGGTGGATAGCTATCTGGGCATGTTTTGAATGCTGTATCTATGTTCAACGGAGTGGTTTCACCAGATTTACTTTTTCCTTTTCATATTTATGCACAAATTTATTTGGACATTGTTGGAATTGATTTGTTGAATTTTTAGTTTTTTTATAGTCAAATCAATAAGACTATGATTTAACTGTCACTCTATACATATGTTGGCGCTACACTTGATATACAAGTTTGACTAAGGTCTGCTATACTACCTTTGTGTGAGCTGCCTTTTATTTTTAATTATTTAGGAACAGTGTAGATTTTATCATGTATTTAATAAAGTAGATTAAAGTACCTGACTTTCCTAGTCTGCTTAATTCTTCTGGGTTAGTTACTCAGAAAGTATAAAGTCATTATAACAGCAAGGCAAATAGCATATTAATACCTTCATACCTCCTGATTTTCTTTTTTTTTTACAAAAAAAGGCATAAAACAGTATATATATATATATATATATATATATATATATATATATATATATATATATATATATATATATATATATATATAAAATTTTAACCACTTGCCGACCAGCGACATACCTGTACATTGCTAGACTCGTGCCTACAGCTGCAGGCATCATCCCGATACCATTTTTAGAGCTTTTTTAGAGCTCTTGTAAAAGTAATCCTAGTGGCCAACTATCCACTGGATTGCTTTTACACCTTCATCGGGCTGTCCCGTTCCACCCAAACATCCAGCTTCCCCCAGCTGCTCATAGAGACAAATAAAGACCAGAACTGCTTTGTTTGTCTCTATGATTTTGGGAACTGAAAGCGATGACCTGACATCCCTTTTGGTTTACCCAGGTTTAAACTGCGCTATTTTTAAAAATGGAAAGCTTTTGATCGCACTGACCTTGGTATGATCAAATGCTTTTAAGGGCAGAGAAGGAATCTGAGGTCTTACACACCCCAGATCTCTTCATAAACAGATACCTGTCACATGCCTATTGCTGTCAAAAGGATTTTTACATTCCTTGTGACAGCAAAAAAAGTGATAAAAAAAAAAAAATTTAAAGTGACCGTGTAAAAATAAAAATAAATAAACAAACACGTAATTTAAAAAAAAACCTATTAAAGGGGCCCCGTCCCCACCTGCTCGCTGCAAAAAAGCAAACGCACGAGTCAGTCCTGCACTTGTGCAAACAGCGATCATCACACATGGTAGCACCATGAACGGCAGTAATTCTAGCACCAGACCTCCTGTGTAAATCTAAAGTGGTAACCTGTAAAGGCTTTTAAAGCGTCGGCTATATATAGTAAAATTGACACCATTTGTCGCCGTTACATGTGTGTTTTAAAGTATTGGTATCTATTTACTTTGCGTAACATCATCTTTATTTTATGTATATTAATGTAATGTGTTTTTTTTTCCATTAAAATTCAAAAAAGTGTATTTTTTCCAAAAACACTGCGTTCGAAAAACGGCTGTGAAAACACTGTGTGACCCACCAATTTATTCTCTAGGGCCTCTACTTTAAAAAATAAATAATGTTTGAAATCTTCTATCAAAAAATACTGATTGTAAACAAAAAGTGCCAAAAAAGGCCTGGGGGTCAAGTTGTTAAACCCTATCGAAAATACACTGACCTTTGACCCCAACCTTTACTCTGACCTAGATCAAACCCTGATCTAGCTATTTATATTTTTATCTTATCTATTTTTTCACACACTTTATTGTTTATAATTTTCTCCTCTAGCAAGGAGAACAAGATACAATGTACAAGTATGCGCTCAGCACAAATACAGAAGTTAATATATGCGGGCCCACGGATTAACCACTTCAGCCCCGAGCCTCTTTTTTTACACTGGTTGTTTACAAGTTAAAAATCATTTTTTTTTCTAAAAAAACTACTTAGAACCCCCAAAAATTATATATATTTTTTAACACCCTAGAGAATAAAATGACGGTCGTTGCAATACTTTCTGTCACACTCTGTATTTTGCAGCGGTTTCTACAGGTTACCAGTTGAATTACAGAGGAGGTCTAGGGCAGAATTATTGCTCTCACAATGATACCTCACGTGTGGTTTAAACACTGCTTTTATATGCGGGTGCTACTCACGTATGCATCCGCTTCTGCCCGAGAGTTCGTCGGGACGGGACGCTTTAAAAAATACATTTTTTTTTTCTTATTTATTTTACTTTTAATTTTTTATTTTGACACGGTTTTTAAAAAATAAAAAAAATGGGTCACTTTTATTCTTATTACAAGGGATGTAAACATCCCTTATAATAGCAAAAAAATGCATGACAGGACCTCTTAAATATGAGATCTGGGGTCAAAAAGACCTCAGATCTCGTATTTACACTAAAATGCAATAGTAAAAAAAAAAGTCACTTAAAAATAAAAAAAATTCTCCTTTAAGAGCTATGGGTGGAAGTGACGTTTGACGTCGCTTCTGCCCTCCCATGCCATGGAGCCGAGCAGGGGCCATCTTCCCCTCAGTTGGCAGCCAGGCATCCACGGGAGAGGATGCAATCACCACTACCGGCGGGTCTGGTAAGAGGCGGAGATGACCGGAGAGCATGGCGGGTGGGCACCTCTCCTGCTGCTGATAAACGTGCTCTCCCGGCGAATCCACCATGGAGACCACTTTTATCTTAAAGAGAAACACTGGTATTTAGCGTCAAAGTACTGACGTACGGCTATGTCGTTTTGCGTGAAGTTGTTAAGACCCACTTGTGTCAGGCCGTATATACAGTATGTGTACATTCGGTGGATAGGTGGTTAAGAGTAAATCAGCACTAGAAGCCTATATTTTCCCTCACAACAGCCCTTATATTAAAGGTATATTTATTCTTTAGACATCCATGTTATTTTTAGGTGTACTTACTGTGCTGTCTTCTAAATACTTTTGCCATAACTCTACAGTTAGGCCTCCACTGGCATCCACTGGCACATCAGGATACACAATTTTATGATTTACCAAAGCTGATAAATGTGTTCTCACAGTAGACAGATGTCTGCAGTAGGCCAGCCCTAGAATAATTATAATAGTTAACATTAGAAATACTTACTGGGACCCAATTATTTAAAAAAGAACACAACTGCTGCAGGTATAAAGTGTTTGCACTTCCAATTAGCGTCTGAGCTTCCTGCTACCTTCCACCCCCATACATTCTTATTGTCCCCTCATTTATGATGGGCTGCCTCACTGGACTATACAGATGTGCAAAGGGCAAAAAAAGGCAGGCAAGCTTCTGCACTACCTGATATGTATGTTTACCTATCAAAAAAGCTGGCATTTGTAAAAGTGGGATATTAGATCAGTTTAGATTAGAAACCTTTGAACCAGAAGGCAACCACTGCCCTCCAGGGTAGGGATGGTTTCCTGCTAGCTAAAGGGATAATACATACTTGCTAACAGTCCCGATTTTCCCGGGACAATCACGATTTTGGGACCCTCGTCCCGATTGGAGCTCGTCCCGATTAATTTCCCGAGATTTTGCCTTTGTCCCAGGAAAATCGGGAATGTTTTAGGAAAAAACGGCTGACGGGCTACAAAAATATGGCCACCGCCGTCGTCATGAGGATTATTTCCCCTTGTGTTCAGTGGAGAGGGGAGGGGCAGCCAATCAGCTTCTCCCCTCTCCACTGAACACACACACGAGAAAGCCGGGAACTGTAGCTGCTGCGCTGCTGGGGGACACAGATCGCTCTGTAAGGAGGGCTCCGCTTCTGCTGCCAGGGACACTGAAGTAAGAATAGCTCTATAGCTGGGGGACACAGATCGTTCTGTAAGGAGGGCTCCGCTGCTGCTGCCAGGGACACTGAAGTAAGGAGGGCTCTGTTGCTTGGTGACACAGATCGCTCTGTAAAGAGGGCTCCGCTGCTGCCAGCTGCTGGGGAAACTGAAGTAAGGAGGGCTCTGTTGCTGGGGGACACAGATCTGTAAGGAGGACCCCGCTGCTGGGGGACACCAGATGTAAAGAAGGGCTCCGCTGCCAGGGACACCAGATGTAAAGGAGGGCTCCGCTGCTGGGGGACACCAAATGTATTATTATTATTATACAGGATTTATATAGCACCAATAGTTTGCGCAGCACTTTACAACATGAGGGCAGACAGTACACTTACAATACAAATCAATACAGGAGGGATCAGAGGGCCCTGCTCGTTAGAGCTTACAGATGTAAAGGAGGGCTCCACTGCTAGGGACACCAAATTTAAAGGATGGCTCCGCTGCCGGGGACACCAGATGTAAAGGAGGGCTCCGCTGCTGGGGGACAACAGATGTAAAAGAGGGCTCCGCTGCTGGGGGCCAAACAGATGTAAAGGAGGGCTCCGCTGCTGGGGACACCAGATGTAAGGAGGGCTCTGCTGCTGGAGACACCAGATGTAAGGAGGGGCTCCACTGCCAGGGACACAGATCTGTAAGGAGGGCCTCTGCTTCTGGGGGCACCTGATGTAAGGACGGACCCTGCTTGGGGCACCTGATGTAAGGACGGACTCTGCTGGGGGCACCTGATGCAAGGACAGACTCTGCTGAGGGCACCTGATGCAAGGACAGACTCTGCTGGGGGCACCTTATGGCATCTGGTGGCAGGCGACGTGGGAGGTGACACGCTCACGGGTGCCACTGATTCTGGATTATGGCGAGTTGAATGATTTCATTCTATATTACAATGTAATAATAGTAATATTGTGCTTCAATCATCCTGACACCACAACAACCATGGTGCTGGGATGATTGAAGCGCTAACACCAGGTGTTTGGAGTATCTTTATCTGCTGATTTGTTAAACTCTGGAATACACATTTCTATTGTGGTGTAGGATCTGGGCCTGATGTCCCTCCATCCCTCTTTCCTTCCTTCTCTCGCCTTCCCTCCTTCTTTCTCTCTTCCTCCCTCTTTTCCCCTTTCTTTCTCCATCTCTCATTCATCTCAGACTCAAGCCACACCCCCATTTGAACCACGCCCACTATTTCACATAAACCACGCACAACTGCGCGTGCCGCATTTTTTCTTTTTTTGCTATGTCACGCCTACCATCGCATACCCCGCCCCCTATTTATAAGACTCTGCCTACAGCCAAAAAAGTGCCCCTATAAATTTTTTTACAATGTTGGCAACTATGATAATAGACTACATAATATGTGTTGGGGTGCTGCAGGGATTAGGGATTAATGGCTATGCTTAAAGATGGGTTTAATGTTATATTGCAACACAATTCCACATATGAATGTTAATAAGAAAGAACTGTAAGGGGTGAATTGTAAAAAAAGGAAGCAATTTATAAGCTGAGCAAGATGACTGCTGTTCTCCAAAGTGAAACACTAAAACAAATATACCACCATCACAAATAATCCTCATCGAAAAGTTCGCTCATCAATGCTGAATGTTTACTACAGAGAACTTTTTTTTCACATCGGGAGGCCCTCTTCTGCTGAATGGGTGGGGTGAGCCACTATACATATCATACAAACCTAATAAGTTGGATGTGTTTACAAAGATATCATTGCACCTTCTCTTCGCTGTTCAGATTTTATCGTATGTGACCTTGCAAAATGTAAAATATGCTCATACGCTGTTTTGTACCATTCCTTTTTCTTTCTTTAAAAAGTTTCAATAAAAATTATGGAAAGAGAAAAATAATGCTCATCTTTCAGTTTCCTTTAACAAATGAGCCCAGCACATCCAATTTCTCTTGGGTCATTATTAGACAAGTTTAGGCCTACAAGTGCAATGGAATTGCTATAGCACTCAAAAATAATAATTCATTAAAACCGGAGAAATGTAAATGAGCACAAAATTAGAGATGTTGCAAAAAGCAACATTCCATTTTATGGAAAACTCAACAATAATACTAATTAAGTCTAAACCTACTCCCATCCCAATTCTAAGCCAATTCTAACTATCCTGTAAAGCAGGGGTACTGAATTAAAATTCACAGAGGACCAGTCAGTAACATTTTCTTTCTGCAGAGGTTCAAATCTCATTTTTGTTCTATGACTCGGGTCCTCCACATCACAGCCCCCTTTTCATCAGTGTCCTCAGTCCCCTCTTTCACATCACAGAGACACCCCCCTTTTACATCACAGTCTCCCTTGCAATCACAGCCCCCCCCCCACCACCCTCCTCACATGGCAGCCTCCCTTGCAATCACAGATCCCCCCTCACATTACAGTCCCCTTGCAATCATATTTCTCCCACCCTCCTGACAGCACAGCCCCCTTGCAATCACAGACCTCCCCCCCACATCACAGTTCCCCTTGAAAACACAACCCCCAACATCACAGCCCCCCCCTTCATATAACAGCCCCCTTTGCAATCACAGCCCTGCTCCTCACATGACAGCTCCCCCTAAACACATTCCCTTCATACAATCACAGCCATCCTTTAAACCAAAGTCCCCAATGCAGTTACAGTTCTTCCCCCTTTATAGTCCTACCCTAACACTGCACAGCAGAGAGCAGAGGCATGGTAGGGTGGACTCCTCTTCTGTGTGTACTCACCTGCCGACCGTCACTGCTGCTGTTCAACTCACAAAGAGCTGGCCAACTCTTCTGGTTAACAAGCGAGTGATTGGTTGCTAGGACCGCCTAGCGTCCTAGCAACCCAACACCAGCTTATTGAGAGGTTGGGCGGCTCCCGCTCCCCCTGTAGACCCACTGTATCCCCTGCCTCTTTCCTGCTGTGAGTTTAACAGCAGTGGAGGCAGCAAGCCGACGAGTACACACAGAAGAGAAATCCTCCCTGACGTGCCTCCTGCCCTCTGCCGTGCTGTGAGTTTAACAGCAGCAGTGGTGGCGGCAGGACAGGAATCCACTCAGGTTGCCAAGTGGTGCCGCTGCAGTCCAGACAGGGCTGTCACTCGTGGTTCGCAATTTAGTGATACCTGCTGTAAAGGAAAAATGTCTATACTTACCTATGCTATAGGAGAGCCGGTCCAGTCACAAGATCTCTCTAGAGATTGGCTTCAGAGGGAAGCGGAGAAATCACCAACAGCTGCAGTGCCTGGGCAAGGACGTCACCCGTATGCTTACTATGGGGAATCCGTTTTCGGCTGTCCCTCCTCTACACTGAAGCAGGCATTGGGAAACTGTCATGTGACGAGAGCGGCCTCAGATTAGGTAAGTAATCCTTTCACAGGGTAGATAGAATGGGCTTGGAATAGGGGTGGGAGTAGGTTTAAGCTTAGTTTAAATTTGACTGGAATTCCACTTTAGGCTCTTCTTGACCTTTAATGTATAAGCCCAACTGTCATCACATTTTTACTGACATATTCATTCCTGAAAAGCTATGTGCTTACAGACATTTATTTTATACTATTGTAAAAATAAGGCAACAGGGTGGTCTTACTACTAAATATTAGGATTTTTTTTTTACCTGGAAAAATCTATTTCTTGGCATACATCACAGGACACAAAGGGCTTACATATACAGGACTACTTGGGTTATGCCACCACCTTTAGATGAATGGACACTCCCAGGCATAACCCCTCCCAGATCAAATAAGCCTCAGTTTTGTAGCAAACAATGAGAACACAGACAAGAGGGGAGGAATTTCCCTGTGATGTACTACTCCAAGAAAATTATTTTACAGGTAAGCCAAAATCCCACATTTTTTTTTCACAGGAGCCAGAGGTCTTCGGTATTCATGGCAACATCGGATGATCCAAAACACAGAACACAAAGTTGGTAACAGAGCAACACGGCCAACATGAACTAGAGGGGGCCTCAGTACAAAGCCACATGCAAGACCTTCAACCCAAAACTAGAATCCACAGAGACATGAACATTTACCTGGTAACACTTAGCAAACATGTGAAGAGATGGCCAGGTAACAGCCTTACAAGTTTGATATTGAATGGTCGGGAAACACTGACATACTTGGTGGAATGGACCTTTACTTGGAAAGGAGCAGCCTTGCCCTTTGCAGCATAGGCCTGAAAAAGGATTTGATAAATACTTCTAGAAATTGTGGATTGAGAAGCAGCCTGACCCTTACAAGCATCCTCAGGTGAAACAAATGAAACCAGACTGTTGAAATTAAGCTGTAGCCTTCAAACAAGAACAAACAACATCCAAGCAGTGAAGCAATCTTTCCTTAGGATTAGTACAATAAGATGGTAACACAAACCACCTTAAGTTGGAAAGAGGACCGAGGCCTCAACACCACCTTATCCTGGTGAAGAATATAGAAAGGTTCCATGGAGGCTAGTGCAGCCAACTCTGAGACCCTATAAACCAAGGAAAAGGCAAAAAACAAAGACAACTATACATTTAAGGAGCAAAAGGGGAATCTTTTAAAGGGTTTCAAAAGTCTGCAAAAGAGACTAAACCAAGTTAAGGTCCTACAGAGACAAGGGGGACTACACAGGCCAAACAATCCTTCTGACACCCTGCACAAAGGCTTTACCCATAGAATGAGATGCAACAGATGAAAAAGTATGACCAAGGCAGAGCTTTGTCCCTTGATAGTACTTAACCACTTGCCGACCGACTCCTGTACATATACATCAGCACTTTGAAGATGGTTATCTCGGTAACGGCAGCCGCTGCTGCCACAACCGAGGTATCCATCTCTTCAGGAGCCGGTCGTGTTTATGATAATGGTGGTCTTTGCAGCGGATTCGCCGCAAGATCACCGTTATCGGCGGCGGGAGAGGGGCCCCCGGGCCCTCCGCCACTTACCGGAGCTGTCGGCAGCGGCGGAGGCGATTGGGTCCTTGTCGTGGCTGGGTATAGAGACGAGTGAGGCTAAGATGGCTCCCACCCGTCTCCATACCATAGCAGGGCGGAAGCGACGTCATAACGTCACTTCCGCCCATACGTCTTTAGGGCACATTTTTTCAATGTCATTTTTTCAAATTACAACATTTTTGGCATTTTTAGTCCAATTATGAGATCTGAGGACTTTTTGACCCCAGGTCTCATATGTAAGAGGATCTGTCATGCTTTTTTCTATTACAAGGGATGTTTACAATATCGCCGCGATCGTTAGAGCGAGAGCAATAATTCTAGCCCTAGACCTCCTCTGTAACTCAAAACATGCAACCTGTAGAATTTTTTAAGTCACCTATGGAGATTTTTGGGGTAAAAGTTTGACGCCATTCCACGAGCAGGCGCAATTTTGAAGTGTGACATGTTGGGTATCAATTTACTTGGCGTAACATTATCTTTCACAATATAAAAAAAAATGGGCTAACTTTACTGTTGTCTTATTTTTTTTATTCAAAAAAGTGATTATTTTCCAAAAAAAGTGCGCTTATAAGACTGCTGCGCAAATACGGTGTGAAAAAAAGTATTGCAATGACCGCCATTTTATTCTCTAGGGAAAAAAAACAATATATAATGTTTGGGGGTTCTAAGTAATTTTCTGGCAAAAAAAACTGTTTTAAACTTGTAAACACCAAAATCACAAAACGAGGCTAGTCTTTAAGTGTATTAGGCCAGAGACATCTCCACACCAGACTGAAGAAATGGCAAAATGCTCCTCATGACATACAGCCGGGGATGAATCCTGCCAGCCTGACACCAGGTGAAATAAAACTTCTATGTAGGCTAGCATGCATTCCTGAAGTTCAACTTTGCAAACCTTGAGGAGAGTAGGGATAATGGAGTCAGATAATCCCTTAACCCTGATGACTAGGGCTTCAAAAGACATGCCTTCAAAGCCATAGACTGTAAACCAACTCGTCTGCCAAGACATTTACAATGTCTGGATACCACATGATTCTTGGCCAAAAAGGAGTGATGAATATCACTGAAATTTTGTCCACCCTTATCTTGCCCAACAAGCTACAGGGGAAACTGATCTCAAAGAGTCACCACTAAGTTCACCTTGTTTTTTTTTTTTTTTAAATTCCAGCTTTCCTATGTACCAATATACCATTAATGTACCACCGCAGAAAAGAAAAAGCTTTCAATAGGTCTAAGACCAGGCATTACTTCAGCTTCTAGTTTGTTGTGTAAAAAACTCCTCCATTACTTCCTGTTACCTGTGCCTCAAAATTGGAAAAACCGTTAAGACACAGGAAGGAGTTTACCAGCTGACCTCATTAGCACACACTCTACACCTGCCCTCCCCCACCAGGAGATTGCTACCACCCACCCACCTCTGTGCTCACGCAATCATTATTAGTCTATATATCATTATCTGTTCTCACTAAATACACAATCAGTGATTTTTTTTGTTCCTTCATCTTGGAGGTGTGTGCAGGCGCTGCCAAAAGCAATGCATTATGGGAGATGTCTACAAGAAATAATGGAAGCAAAAAGCTTTTTTAAAAACTCAAATAGGCAGGTGAAACTTTTGGAAAAAATACACTTTAATGAATTAAAAAAAAAAACTAAACAGTAAAGTTAGCCCAATTTTTTTGTACAATGTGAAAGATGATGTAACGCTGTGAGAATCGCGAGAGAATCTTAATCTTTATTCTAAGTAAAAAAATTGTGATTCTGTGATTACTGTGATTCTCATTTTAGCCAGAATCATGCAGCTCTACTGAAAAGGTTAACTTAGCCTTTAATGACTAAAACCCGACTAGCTTGTTGTTGAATCTGGACGCCAAGAAATCCACATATGAAGTCCCCCCCAGTGCTGACAACTTCTGCAAACACCTCTGCATGGAGAGCCCATTCTCCTAGATTAAGTCCATGGGAGAGATTTTCAGAGATATGCAGGAAGGCACATCCATCACCCAAGGACACTAGCTAAAAACAGAGGTAAGTTGAGCTGGGAGGGGATTCTTTTTTTTTTGGCCAATGCCCATTCACCTGAACGTGAAAATCCAAGTAGTAATGCATATCTCTAAGTCCTCTGTGTCCTGGGATGTACGATTAAGAAACATGTATTAAAGAAAACTATCTGGCACATACTTACACCCATAGAAGGCTCTTGAGACAATCTGATACTTCATATTGTCACATAACATTTTGAGAGGAGCCCTAGAAAGAGATTTAAATTTAAATAAATTGGTTACTTTCAGTAGTAAAAAAAAGATGATGGAGGACCAATAAATACAGGATGTGTGTCAGGATATCAGGAAATACAACCTGGATATAGCAAGTTAGGTAAGTATTCCTACATCACACGTTCTGTTAAATGTGCTGCACACATACATACACAATGCCAAGCCATTCCCCCATGCACAAGAAGGATAGCAAGCTGCAGGCAGCTGTACTGTACCCAATATCACCATATCCTAAATTAGTAGCTACCCTCTGTCCATATGCCCCTGCTTACACTATTGCTAATCCAAGTGTGACCTCTAGAGTGCCTTCAAAATGGTGTTTTTCAGTTTTGTTACACTACAGCCTGGAATTTAAATTGTTTTTTTTTTTTTTTTAGCTTTGTAACATGTGATATACACAACATCCTTAGGACTTTGAAGGTGCAAAATATTTTAATTGTGACAGAAGCAATAATTAGACAAACAAACAGAAATCTTGAGTGTGCATAAGTATTCTTTCGACTGGTGAGAGCATCTCCAACAACTTTGAGGGTTGTTCAGATCCATTTTATGAACCCTGCAGAGGGTAAAGTATCTGTGCACTATCTTGTATTGGATGAGTCTGTCCCAGAGAAAGTAGTTGTTTAAAGGGAGAGTCTCAAATATCCAACCAATCCTCCCCATCAAGGTCGGGTAAGTCAGCCAACCATTTACACCAAAGGGAGGTCAAGTCCGTAAGACTAACCATACATAAGTCATTATATAAAACAGACATTGGTTTTGCTGAGCATTCGGAACACAGAATTTCCTCATGGTCTGTCACAGAGAGGACCACAGGTGAGTGAGAAAATTGGCAACTAAAAGGATGGGATAATTGCCAGTTGTCCACTCCTGTGAGGTGTACAGCAGAAATTGCTAGAAAGAGTTTCTTCATTTAGAATTATCTGGCTTGCTTCTTTCAAGGTTGCATGACTCCTGGTGTCTTGGTGGTTGATGTAGGCTATAGCTGTAGCATTGTCTGATTGCACTCTGATTGTGTGTCCTGGCATAAGGGGGGTTAACATTGCAGAGCCATTCTTTTAGCTCTGAGCTCCAGGATGTTGTTTGGGAGCTTGGCTTCCACCGATGATCACTTTCCTGGAACACTCCTCCCCAGCCCAAAAGCCTGGCGTCTGTGGTTATCACTTTCCAGTGATACGGAAGAACGACTTTATCATTGTTGGGGCTTGGGATCCACCAAGCTAGGGAATTCTTTGCTTGGCTGGATAGGATCATGGGTAGGCCAAGAGAAGGAAAGTTTGTTTTCCATGCCAACAGGATGTTGTGTTGAAGAGGTCTCAAATGAAATTGAGAGAATAGAACAACCTTGAAGGAGGCTAACATAAGACCCAGACCTCTCATGAAGAATGTCAAAGAGGCATCTTTTTGACCTCAAGTCCCTAGCATGAGCTCTTAGAGAGAGAATTCTTCTCTGGAAGAAAGACTTATGGCCTGTACATACGATCCGAAAATCATACAAAAAATACTGCTTTTGAAGCGATCGTACGATAATCGGATCGTTAGTACAGAGCTTTTGAGAACCGATCGCGACAGTTCATCCGATAGTATCCGATCTGGCAAGCAGGAAAATTATTCTCGTACGATACCAGATCGTACGATTTTCGTTTAATAAGTACAGTTGTCACCCAAAAATACAATACAAATACACTACAACACATGGCATCATTTCCGATTTTTTATTCTGTCGTATGAGAATTTTCGGAACTTTAGAAAGCTCTTCGTATTCGATATGCGACTAGCATGCAGATAAAAAATCCAATATTCCGATCGTGTGTACAGGGCATTAGGTTGTGAAAAGGATCAAACCCAAGTATTCCAAGCGAAGAGAAGATTGGAGAGTTGATTTTTGGAAGTTAATAACCCAACCAAAAGCTCAAAGCATTTGAAATGTCCTGGAGACAACTGGAGATAATTGAAAGGGAGAGGAGTCCATAAGAAGGTTTTCTTGATAAACATTGATCTGGATGTCCCGAGTTCTTAGAAGGGCACAAGGACCTCTGTGAATACTCCAAGGGCAGAGGGTGGGCTAAATGAATAAGCAACAAACTGGAAGCAATTGTCTGCTACTGTAGAGTGTAGAAAGTGCTGATAAGGTGAATAAATGGGAAAATGCAGATAAGATCTTGGACATTTACAGATGCCAAGTATTCCTCAGGTTTCAGAAAAGGCAATAACTGACCATGCAGATTCCATGCAAAATTTTTGGAATCTGAAGGCATTTTAGGTCCAGGATAGGACGTTATCTCCTGTTGGGTTTTGGTACTGTGAATAGGTTTGAATTGAATTCAAGCTATGAGTGATTGAGCTTTAGCACAATTTGAAAAGCTTACACTTTAAACTGAATATACACTATATTACCAAAAGTATTAGGACAACTGCCTTTACACGCACATGAACTTTAACCAGTTCCGGACCAGCCGCCGCAGTTACATTGCGGCAGGTTGGCCCGGCTGGACGAAGCGTCGTAGCTATACATTGGGCGTGCGCCCTCTAGGCGGCCGTGATGGTAGGATTCGCTTCAGAACTGATCAGTCTCCAGGCCCAGGCCAATGATTTCTGGCATGGACCTGGTGATCAGTCCTGGCGAATTAAATCCTTCCCCTGCCTGTGTAAGTGTAAACACAGCAGGGGAAGTGATGTCATCTCTCCTTGTGGAAGTCTTTTTGTTCCAGAGAGAGGAGAAGACATCTCAGAGTAAGTGCACCGACACTACACTGACACCAGTACATGTAGGTAAACTTGTCACTCTCCGATCGCCCACCCCCCCCCCACCCCAGTTAACCCAGTGCAGTGTTCATTTTTTTTTGATCACTGTACTGGTGTCATTAGTGACAAAAAACAGTGTTAGGGTAATTAGTAGTAGGTCCAGATAGGTCTAGGGACCCCCCCTAATAAAGATTTAACCCCTTTGATCACCCTGTCACCAGTGATCATTGTATTAATGTTACGGGTGACACTGGTTATCTAGTTATTTTTTTAAAGTGTCAGGGCACCTGAATAAAGGTTTAACCCCCTGATTACCCGGCGGGTGATATCAGTTAGGTTTTAGTGTAAGATAGGGTCTGCGTTGCCCCAGGCAGTGTCAGATTAGTGCCAGTAGCACTAACACCCACGCACGCACTATACACTTCCCTTAGAAGTATAGTGTCTGAACGGATCGATATCTGATCTGATCAGATCTATACTAGTGTCCCCAGCAGTTTAGGGTTCCCAAAAACGCAGTGTTAGCGGCATCAACCCAGATACCTGCTAGCACCTGCGTTTAGCCCCTCCACCCAGCCCAGCCTAGCCCACTCAAGTGCAGTATCAATCAATCACAGTCAAAAACCTTAAACACATAACTGCAGCATTCGCAGAGTCAGGCCTGATCCCTGGGAACATTTTTTCTTGGAGCATTTGAAGCAGTCGCTGACAGTCAGGAGCTCTTTTTTCCTTTGAGTTTCACTACTGTACCAGTAAATTTAGAGACCAAAATGTCAAATCGAAGGTACAGTAGTGAAGAGGCCTACACATTTCTGAGCATGACAGATAGTGAAGAGGAAGTCACCCATCTGTCAGATTCAGGCTCAGAATACTAACCAGTAGACAGCAGCGGCACCCTGACAGATAGCTCTGATGACGGAGCAGTGGTCCCTGCCAAGGCCAGGCGTACCCGACCCCGTTCTTCTGCTGTCGTTGAGGTGCAAGAACCGCAGGACTCTCATATGGGGTAGAGAGCCAGTACTAGTGCCGCTCATCCTTCTGGTGAACTGGCAAGTACCAGTGGCCTAGTACATCCTGGTCGTACATGCAGCACTGCAGTAACACTTGGTGACGTGGCAAGTCCCATAAGTGCAGTTCAAGCTGGTGAGGTGGCTAGCATGAGTAGTGTCCCGCAGCCACCAAGAAGAAGACAAACACAGGCCCGTCGAGCCCATAGTGCCCTTCCTGCTGCATTTGCCAATCTGAATTGGAAGCCCACCACTTCTGCAGCACCCGTACTTCCCCCATTCACTGGCCAACCCGGAATTCAGGTGGAGACAGTTGATTTTATGTCACTTGATTTTTATTCGCTGTTTTTCACGGAAGATCTCTATAGATCTATTGTGGACCAAAGCAATTTGTATGCTGGTCAATTCATCGGCGCTAATCCCCAGTTGACCCTTGCTAGAGATTGGAAACCTAATACGGCTTCCGAATTTAGGACCTTCCTGGGCCTATCCCTCCTCATGGGCATAACTAAGAAGAGTTGCGGTCATATTGGTCCACTGACCCAATTCGCCATATGCCCGTGTTCTCTGCCTCCATGACCAGGACACGATACGAGCAGATCTGGCGTTTCATGCACTTCAATGATAATGAACTCTGTCATCCTCGGGGTGACCCTGGATTTGATCAACTCTACAAAATTTGGACCCTCGTAAACCACTTCAACCAGGAGTTTGCAGCCTTGTTTACTGCCGACTAAGTTGTTTGCGTTGATGAGTCCCTGATTAAGTTTTCTGGCCGCTTGTCTATCAAACAGTATCTTCCCAGCAAGCGTGCCAGATATGCGGTCAAGATGTACAAGTTCTGTGACAGGGAAATAGCCTATACATATAGTTTTATGGTCTACGAGGGAAAAGATAGTCAAGTAGAGCCGGAGAACTGCCCAGACTACATAGGGAGCGCTGGTAAGATTGTGTGGGACTTGGTGTCACCCTTATTCGGAAAGGGATACCACTTGTACGTGGACAATTATTACACTAGTGTGCCACTTTAGTCACCTTTTTGATTGTGGAATTGGCACATGTGGTACCGTGCGATCTAATCGCCGGGGCTTCCCCCAAGGCTTGTAGAATCCTGACTTAGACGGGGGGGTGGGGGGGAGAGAGCCTGCTTGAAGTGTAATAATTTGTTATCAGTGAAGTGGAGGGATTCACGGAATGTTTTCGTTCTATCCTCCCTTCACGCAGATACGACAGTCCAAATTCCTACGGCGACTGGTGTTGTGAAGAAACCCCTCTGTGTTCATGAATACAACCTTAACATGGGAGGGGTGGACCTCAGCGACCAGTTGTTGGTGCCGTACCCAATTGGCGTAAGGCGACACCGGTTTCAAAAAAGTGTCTGTATACTTATTTCAATTGGCTCTGCTCTTTTGTGTTATACAAAGCTTCAGGACAAACTGTACCCTTCCTAAAATTCCAGAAAGAGATCGTCACAGCCTTTCTGTTTCCAGATGGTGCTATGCCCCACCTTCCCAACGCAAATGCAGTGAGTCGGCTGCATGAGAGGCATTTTCGGTATGTCCTCCCTGGTACCCCTGCCCAAAGAAAGAACACCCCAAAGAAGATGCTGTGTTTGCAGAAAACACGGATTTAGGCGTGACACCTGCTGACCAACCTGGTCTCTGCATCAGTGACTGTTTCAAACGCTACCACACACTAGTGGAGTATTAGCGTAAGGTACAGCACTACACAGTCCTAGGGCACACTAACACAGGGTCTCAAAAGATGAGATGGCCATCACATTTTGAGAGACCCTAATCTGGAACGTTCACAGTTTACAGTTCTTATAAAAGTGAAAAAAAAAACAAAACAAAACACAAAAACACAAAAGAAAATATAAAATAAAAAAGCCAAAAATAATTGTGCTTTTATTTTTCTTCTCTCTCTCTATTGTTCTCTTTCTTATGTTTGCTCTCTACTGTCCGCTCTATTGTTCGCTCACTATTGTTCTGGATCTATTGTTCTCTCTTTGTTGTTACTGTATTTTAGAACTGTAATGTTTCATTTTTACTATGTTTTATTGTATTTGCTTTGCAGGTATGGTATGTCGTACTGTTATACTGTAATGTTACTTGTTTTTTATTTTATATGTTTTATTGTTAACCATCATTGCTTAGCAGGTACGGCATTCAGCTGCAGCACGGGTTTATTTATTCTGACAGCAACAGCATTTGCTCCCACGATGCATAAAGCTGTGACTCCAGCGTTGTTGGAGGTGATTTCACCACCACAGTTAAAAAAAACAGCATATATGCCGAAGCATGGGGGCAGGAGTGGAGGAGCGATTTGCTGCTAACATTAGGGGCAGATTGCCCCCATGCTTCGGCAAAAATTTCTTAGGCACAGATTGCGTTAAATAATGTTTTATTTTTACTATGTTTGATGGTATTTGCTTTGCAGGTATGGTATGTCTTACTGTTATACTGTAATGTTACTTTGTTTTATTGTTAACCATCATTTGCCTAGCAGGTACACCATTCAGCTGCAGCACTGATTTATTTATCTTGACAGCAACAGTGTTTGCTCCCACGATACGTAAATCAGCGACTCCAGTGCTGTAGGAGCTGATTTCACCACCACAGTTAAAGAAAAAATGGTGCATGTATGCCCATAATTAGAAGTGGGTGGATGAAGGGCGGTATTCTAATGGTGGGCATACCCACCAATCAATCTTTTTTTCATTCAGCCCACAGGCTGCATGCATGAAAAAAAGAACATTACAATGTATGCCCAACAAGGAACAGCAACATGCTGGTATGTTGCTGGACTTTGAGTGGTTATACCAGAATGCTGCCTGCAGGTTTAAGTATCATCTTGGTATCATTCTTTTCAGCCAGTGGTCGGCTTTCATGTAAAAGCAATCCTAGCCACTAATTAGCCTCTAGACTGCTTTTACAAGCAGTGGGAGGGAACGTCCCCCCCCCCACTGTCTTCCATGGTTTTCTCGGGCTCTCCTGTTCCAACAGGGAACCCGAGAATGCAGCCAGTGGTTCCGCCAGCTGACCATAGAGCTGACCAGAGATCAGATTGGCTCCTATCATCTTTATGGCCTAAGAAACCAGAAGCTACGAGCATTTCATGACTTCATGACTGATTTTGTTAGTTACATAGTAGGTGAGGTTGAAAAAAAGACACAAGTTCATCAAGTCCAAACTATGTGTGTGATTATATAAAAACTAGTTAGTGGTTTAGACGAGCAGAGATTTTGTTTGTTCTATGCTATGAACATAATTTACACATAATGTACAAAGCCCTCTTTGAAACTGTGTTTTCTGCCTTGCTGAATAAAAATAAAGCACAACCCTGCTTAGACTGTTCCTGGGAACACAGACACACACACACACTATACATTATATATATATATATATATATATATATATATATATATATATATATATATATATTTATAAACAACAGTATATTGAAGGTCATTGTGGAATTTGATCAAATATTATTTGTGTTTTATTATTGTGATCATATTCAGATTAACAGATAAAAGTGCTAGTTACCAGCATAATATACCTTTCATGATTGCAGCCATTGGCTGGACCCCCATCTGAAGAACCACTCTGTGAACATGAGGAGCAGGAGGACTTGCGTGTACTGGGCTGCCACATAGAAGGTAACCCAACCCCCTGAGGATCTATAAAATCCTGAGGCACTGTGAAAGAGGAAAGAATAGAAAAAGATTATAAAATTAAATTCCTCTCCTACAGCTTAACACTCTACAGTTTTTTTAGCACTGGAGAAAAGCTACTGACAATAAATTGGCTTGAATAAATTTTTTTTTTTTCAAAACTAAGGTGTGTGCTTATAATTCACTGTGCAAATCTTTTAAGCATTGGCACAGTTGTCACAAATAACCCCCGTAATTTGTGTAATATGTCTACTCCCTATGGTTGTCAGACCCATCTAGTGGCATAATGTGGTGTTTTCCCCAAAAAAACAGTCAGGAAATTGCTGCATTATGGCTTCTAGATGCATGAAGTAAACATATTACACAAACTCAATGGATTATATGTGACAGCTGTGGAATGATTGAGACATTTGCACATGGAATTTTTGTACAACCTTGTATAAATAGACCCCTATTATCTGAGTAATTACATACATGCTAAGATAACACTATTGATCCTGTAGAGAATTGATTCCATGTAATGCCTAAAGAGTAGCAACTAGTAGACTCTTGCAACCTGGCTCCCCAACTTGCCTTGTTGTTCCTTCCTGCTTTCCTTGTCAATGGACTCTCCTGTTATTAACCTCCTGCCTGGAATACAGACTGTTTCTGGGTTATGCTTCTCTGCTGTCAGCTTTCAAACCTTAGACTGTTTCTGAATAACCATGTACCTGCTCTTACTTTGGACTGTGTCTGGATAATGCTGTATACTGCCTATGCTCGGTCCCTTTTGCAAATAGGCCAGAATTTATAGCATTGTGTATCAAGACCTAGGGGAAACCTAGTACTGGTAAGGTCTGCTTACCCTAATTGAATTTCACTCACCAGCTATAGTTTCTGACCTAGGCATTGAGGCAAGCACCAGAGAATCTCTATAGCAACCTTAACCACTTGCCGACCGCTGCACACCGATATATGTCAGCACAATGTCAGCAGTGGGCAAATGGGCGTGCCTGTACGTCCCCTTTAATTGGCAGAGCTAGTGGGGGCACCCGCCACATACAGCGTGACTGTGCCTGTGGACTTGGTGTTCGCCGGTCTCCCGGCGATCGTGTCACGGAGCCACAGAACGGGGAGATGTCTATGTAAACAAGGCATTTCCCCATTCTGCCTAGTGACATGACAGAGATCCACTGCTCCCTGTCATCGGGAGCAGTGATCGCTGTCATGTCAGTGGTAGCCCACCCCCCCCAGTTAGAATCACTCCCTAGAACACACTTAATCCCTTGATCGCCCCCTAGTGTTTAACCCTTTCTCTGCCAGTGTCATTTACACAGTAATCAGTGCATTTTTATAGCACTGATCGCTGTATAAATGACAATGGTCCCAAAATAATGTCAAAAGTGTCTGATGTGTCCACCATAATGTCGCAGTCACGATAAAAATCGCAGATCGCCGCCATTACTAATAAAAAAATAATAATAAAAATGCCATAAAACTATCCCCTATTTTGTAGGCACTATAACTTTTATGCAAACCAATCAATATACGCTTATTGTGATTTTTTTTTACCAAAAATATGTAGAAGAATACATATCGGCCTAAACTGAGGAAAAATTTTGTTTCTTTATATATTTTTGGAGGATATTTATTAAAGCAAAATGTAAAAAACATTGCTTTTTTTCCCAAAATTGTGTTTGGGTATAACGTCGCATGGCCGCGCAATTGTCAGTTAAAGCGACGCAGTGCTGAATCGCAAAAAAGTGCTCTGGTCAGGAAGGGGGTAAAATCTTCCAGGGCTGCAGCGGTTAAAGATACCTCAGCTTAAAGAAGGTGCATGAGGACTTTCATCTTGTGTTTATTAGCTCATGCAGATATGACATTTTCATGACATGAATGAATCATACTGCTGACAGGTAAACTATAGTTTTTTTTTACATTTTTAAGTTTTGAACAGAGCGGGAAGATTAAAACCTCTGCCAGGTTTTTTTTGTTAGGGAAATTCTGCTTTACTTTCGGTCTCACAGAAGCACCTGACGAAGTTCTGAGAGGAACAAAACATATGTAGACACAGGAACAGAAACCACCCCCCCACCCCCCGATGCACCGTATGCCCAACCATCTGAGAGGAACAAAAGGAAGTAACCAGCACAGGACTTGCTGGCATTGGATGACCTGTGGCTGGCGATATAATCGTAGCCTGGCTGGAGTGAATGGACGTACCTTAGCTGTTGTGCAGTGCACAAAAGACCTAGTTCACAGCTCATTGTAGAGTCTACATAGGAATGACATGCTTGCGGTATTCATTGAGGAGTATCATCTGTTCTGAACTACCTGCATGACCCACAACGCAGCCGACCTAACTCCACCCATCCAGCTGCTGTGTTGATTTGGAGCATCAGAGGACTGTGATAGCTTAACTTTAGCGGTATGATCAGCAGTGCATTTCCATCTCAATGAGAGACTTTTCTTATCATTCCACAACCGGCTTTAATTTTTTACCCCTTGTTGCGGTCTTCCTGATAGAGCCACTGGGACTTCTTGTTACCCCTCTATTTGGGACTGGGCCCTATGATACAATGAGAAGGTGTCCCACACAGGTGGTCACCCAGCAGCCAGACAGTCTCCCAGAATCTCCTGTCATAGTTTAGGCTACTGCATTTGTCCAATGCGGTTTTAAGGTGCAGAGCCTTCTATTCAGGGTACTGGGAGCTACCTGGTTTAATACCATCTCTGAGCAGATTGGACTTAGGTGCTTATCAGGGGTACCATCTTTTTCGGGGGGTGTTTATACAGTTTTTTGGTTCCAGCTCTGAAGGGGAGGTATAGTGGTACCATGAAGCATAGAGGGAATAGAGGTTGGCCTCTTCATAGTGGGTTCCTGTATATGCAGGAGGGAGGGGTGCTATATATATATATATATATATATATATATATATATATATATATATATATATATATATATATATGGTGGGACCATGTGGGGGAGGCTAGACATTTGTCTGAGTCATTATTGTGTTGCCGTTTTATATTTTCTATAATAAACTGGAATGAGGAGATAACCCCTGGGTGTGCACATTTTTTTTTTTTGTGAAAGTATGCTTCTTGTGAACACACCCCACCATTATGTATGGAGGTACCCTCATGTAATTCATTCCATTAGGGCTCCCAGTTTGCATTTTCATTTTTTTCTTTTTCCTTCATCACAGAAGCACCAGTTGGAAGAAATCTCCCAAAATAGGAACATTCCCCTCTGAGACAACTGTCCCTAGAAGAAGTTTACCCATTAAAAGATTTATCTGTTGTTTTGAGGACAACTCTAACATTTTGGATTCCCCTCAATTTCTTTCTTGGTGACAACGGGCAATTTTCCATAGTGAAGACACCAACAAAAACTTGACAAAGAATCTAACCCATCTTCCACTTTATCAAAAACCTTTTGCTTAGAGATATACTTTAAAAGAAAATATCACATTATCCTGCAATAATAGGACACTCTGAAATACGTTATTTTCTTATATTGTATTGTGTTAGAATAACTTCATAAGACCGGAGAAGCAGGGGATCAACTGCGGTGAGTCCACCCCCTCCACTCCCAGCACAAGGGAAGCATCCCGGCCTGCCACAGGACCCCTTACTAGGCCTCTTCACTAACTCCTACACGCAGTGCTCACAGGCCTTCCCGCAGCTGCTGCGCACCATGTCTGATCCATCCCTGTCCCTGGGAGGAACAGCGACCCCCACACCATCCCTGCAACCCAGTGACTTTCCCCCACTGCCAGGTCCGGGGAACACAGGGGACATGGGGCAATTGTCAGAGATGAACTTTAATGGTGACACTCTCCAAACATACTTTGGTCCCCCTCCGGTCTCCCCCCAGCCACAAAGACAGACCCGCCATAATGCCTCCAGGTCCACAGAGCAAGGAATAAACCAGGCGAAATCATATGCCCAGGCAACAAGCTCGCCATCCCTGATCCCTACGGAGGGTAGGGATGGAAGTCTCCCATCTCACTCACAGAGACTCACATGGGGGGACAGGACGGTCCCCCACCTACAACAATGGGATCCCAGGAGATCAGCATCTCTCCAAACCACAAGGGAACCATCCCCATCACATAGCCCACAAAGCCACATGGAACAAGATCACCACCCCCAGCACCCCACATCATGGCAGGACTGTCTCCAGGCTATTCCCACTAAGGAGGACTTCAGACTCCTTATCGAGGAAGTCAAGTCAGCATGCCGGGCAGAAATTCAGGTGATACATGCTAACCTTAAACACCTATCCGACAGGGTGGAGATGGCAGAGGAGGAAATTCAGGAGACCAAGCTGGCAGTACATCGCACCCAAGTACAGGGGGCCGACCATCATATAATGCTCCGGAACATGCAGCGTCACCTCGAAGATTTGGATAACCGAGGACGTCGAAACAATATTCGTGTCCGAGGTCTACCTGAGTCAGAGGGTCCCGAAGATCTTCACGAAACTCTGCAACTCCTGTTTAACAATCTTCTGGGGGACCCCCCAAACAAGCCTATTGAGATGGACCGTGCCCACCGTGCCCTCCGCCCCAAAGGGCCCACCTCAAGACCCCGAGATGTCATATGCAGGGTCCACTCATTTCCCCTGAAAGAGGACATCATGCGCAAAGCCCGCACCACAAAAAAGATTCTCTTTGAAAACACGCAGGTCCAACTTTTTCCAGACCTTTCCTGGATAACGTTACAGAAACGCAGACTGCTCCAACCCCTACTCATCCTGCTCCAAGAAAACGACATCACCTACCGCTGGGGATTCCCCTTCAGCCTCACTGCCCGAAGGCAGGGAAAAACCGCAGTGCTACGCTTTCCAGAAGACGTGGAAAACTTCTGTGACACCATGGAAATCCCACCACCCCGCCTGCCTGAATGGGACTTAGTAGATTTGCCCACACCTCCTCCAGTGGTGTGGCAGAAGGTCCCACCAACTAAGCGTCCCAGGGATCGGGACTCTCCCAGCGGATCCACCAAAACAAAGCCTAAAAAAGGATGACTATATCTCCCTCCTCTCCTGCCCCTCCCAATACAACTACAATTATAGGCTATCCCCCTAGGCCTTCCCCACCTGTCATTTTTTTTAGCAACATAGGGCACCCCCCCCCCCTTTTTTGCTGGAGACAACTCAGCGGTGGAACTTTTGGTCACTGACCCCCCCCTGGAGGTTAATCCCACTAGAGTTCCCTATTGTCACTCAGTTTTGAGGACTTGAACACAGTTGATTTTGCTTGTTCGCTATGCCCCCCCGGCCTGAGTCCCCGTTAGGGGCCCCGGCCGAGGGGACCTACTGGAACTTCTTAGAGCCCGGGCGGTTCTCACTGCCCGAGACAACAACAAAATGTTTATTGCTAAATGATTTGCTACTAACTATTTTTCTCTTTCTCTTTTCTCCCCTTCACTTATTCTACTTCTTCTACCCCCCCCCCACCCCAATTTTTTTTCCTCTCATGGCTCGCCGCAGGTCTGGAGCAACCACTCGGCTTCCTCTCACGCCTGATTCCCGTCACACCTTGGACTCCCTGGAAGGTCCACGACTGGATAAGCTAAGTAATCTGATGCACGCACTCACCACCGACCATGGCTAAGATCTTATCGTTTAATGTCCATGGCTTGAACTCAAACAAAAAAAGACATCTCGCATTGAGGGAACTCAGGCAGATTGGGGCAGATGTAGCTATGCTGCAGGAGACACACTTCAATAGAGGGAATGCTTTCGCCTTCGCATCCAAACAGTACCCCCAGATTTATCAGGCCTTTAGCCCTCGTAAACGTGCGGGTGTTGCTATTATGTTTAAAAAAGGCTCTCCATTTAAATGCACCGACTCCCTCATAGATCCGGGGGGACATTATATAATTTTAAGAGGTCAGTGGCAAACACAGGCGGTAACTTTCTGTAATATCTACGCACCCAATACCCATCAAATACATTTCCTATCTAGAGTCCTCGCTCGCCTCTTTAGACAACCCAATGATTATTTAATTGTTGGCGGAGACTTTAACCTGGTGCACTCAGTGGGTTTAGACCGTCACGTGATTAACCCTGCAGCCCACCAGGCTCGGGCCGTCCGTGATTCCAAGCTGTTTCGTCAGCTGACCAGGCGACATGCCTTATTCGATGCATGGAGAGCCTTACACCCAGGGGATAAGCAATTCACATTCTATTCTGCCCCTCACCTCATGCATTCCCGCATAGACTATATCTTCGTTAATAACAATACCCTGCGCGCCATCAAAACCGCCCAGATCCTCCCCATCTCGTGGTCTGACCATGCCCCAGTCCTTATGTCACTAGAAATAGGTACCCCAACCCGTAAACCTAGTAATTGGCAGCTAAATAACTTCCTCTTACAACATATCCCGTCCAGATCGGAACTAGAGACAACCCTGCAGAATTACTTCCAAGAAAATAACACCCCCGAAGTCTCCTTAACCACCCTCTGGGAAGCCCACAAGGCAGTCCTACGGGGACGGTGTATAGCGATTTCTTCGGCCATGAAGAAAAATGCGATGGCATCTAAAATTCAAGCCGAAAGAGACCTTAAAATTCTAGAAACCCGACTGCAAATATCACCATCCCTAAACCTTCTCAAAAAAGTAATATGCCTCAGAAACACCCTTCGAGATTTAGCGTTGGGACAGGTAGAGAAAGCACTTACTCGATTAAGACAAACATACTATGACAAGGGGAATAAGGCCCATACTATCCTAGCACGTAAACTCTCGGAACGCTCTCACCTGTCCACACCTCACCAAATTAAAGATAAAAAAGGGGCCCTCATGTCACACCCCCAAGATATAGCCCAGACCTTCGGAGAATTTTACACAACACTATATAATAACCCTGAAATTCCCAGAGACCCGGCCCCACCTGAAATAAAAGATCGAATGAAGCAATACTTGGAGGACTGTGGACTCCCCAAATTACTTAAGACGGACCTGATGTCACTTAATGCACCGATTACAGAGGAAGAGCTAACGGCCACCATCAAAACTCTGCCCTCTCATAAATCACCTGGCCCAGATGGCCTTCCTTATGAGTATTATAAGACATTTCTCCCGATTCTACTACCATATATGTGCAGGATGTTCAACGCCTTCTTTCAGAAAACCCCCATTCCCACTGACATGCAGAGGTCGTTCCTCACGTTAATTCCTAAGCCTGACAAGGATCCTTCTGTGTGCGCCAGCTACAGGCCAATCGCACTCCTAAACTCTGATCTAAAAATTTTTACTAAACTCCTTTCAATGCGACTAAACCTGATACTTCCCTCGCTAATACACAAGGATCAGGTGGGATTCGTCCCCCTACGTCAGGCGGGGGATAACACGAGAAGAATTATTGACCTAATAGACGTGGCGAACAGGAATAAGCAGCAAGCGTTAGTCCTTGGCTTGGACGCGGAAAAGGCTTTTGACCGCCTCGGCTGGTCCTTCCTCTTCGCCACGTTGAATTGCATGGGATTTCAGGGCCCATTCCTCCAAGCAATTAGACATCTGTACACTAATCCCTCATCCCAAGTAAAAACTCCCTTCGCTCTATCACGGGCCTTTCCAATCACGAATGGGACCCGCCAGGGGTGCCCACTCTCACCGCTACTTTTTGCGTTATGTGTCGAGCCTCTGGCGGCTTCCATCCGAAAAAACCCCAACATTCACGGCATACCGCTGCGGGACAGGGAATTCAAACTAGCCTTGTTTGCTGATGATATTATCCTCACCCTGACCCAACCCAGAATGTCACTTCCTAATTTACACGCCGAACTTGACCTATACAGATCCCTATCAGGATACAAGATAAATGCAACTAAATCAGAAGCCCTACCCATTAATATCCCAACACAGGAAACACAACACCTACAACATAACTTCCCTTACCATTGGCAGTCATCATCATTGAAATATCTGGGAGTACAGCTAACTCCCTCTTATTCCACCCTATACCGAGCCAATTACCCCCCTCTCTTTAAAACTATAAGGGACCTTCTATTGAAATGGAAGGCTCATCATATCTCCCTACTAGGGAGGATAGCCTCTGTTAAGATGGTCATCCTACCAAAGTTACTGTATCTATTCCAGACTCTCCCCATCCCAATACCCCTATCAGAACTGAAAAAACTCCAGGCGGATCTAGTACGATTTGTTTGGAATTACAAAAGACATAGAATCCCACAATCAGTTATGACAGCGGCACGTTCAGACGGCGGTCTATCATTCCCTGACCTAACTAAATACTATCAAGCCACTCAACTGCGAACCCTGGCTTCTTGGTTCACCCAACGTTCATATAATAAGTGGACAGAAATAGAAAAACTTTGGATGGCCCCAATCCATCCAAATAGCATGCTGTGGAATGCGGAGGTGAAGGTGGAGTCCACTCAACTCTTGGGCCCCATGCTCCACATTAGTACACTTTGGCGTAAAGTAGCACGGCTCTATAAGCTATGCTCAGATAGATCACTCCTCACATCGTTCCTCTACAACCCCAAGCTGCCTGTAGGCCTTACTCATCAGATGTCTTTTCCATGGGCGATGAGGAATTTATTCCACTTTGGCCATTTGGTACACCCATGCACGCGCAGATTACTGTCCTTTACAGAGTTACAGAGAAAATTTGATTTACCAAAGCAAGTGTTCTTTGGATACTTGCAGATTAGGCACTACGCTCAATCAATTGCCCCGAACTTACAGTTTTCGACCCCATCACCCTTTGAGGGTTTGATATTAGAGGGCTCAACTAGACGCGGGCTAATATCTGATATTTATCAGATACTGAACTCCTATAACATTACAGATCAGGGTAAGCACTCGTACATGATCCGCTGGGAGAAGTTTCTAGGGGAGGAGATCTCGGAAGCTACCTGGAAGACGATTTGGTCCCAGGCGGCTAAAAGCTCATTATGCACTTTGTACAAAGAGAATGCATACAAGGTCCTATTCTTCTGGTATATGACACCTGATATCCTCCACGCCATTTTCCCATCCAGCTCGGATAGATGCTGGCGGTGTATGAAGGACAGGGGGACCTTATTTCATATTTACTGGACATGTCCCAAGATAATTCCCTTTTGGACGGAAACACAATCATTGCTGAATCGCCTACTGGGCGTCCAGGTCCCCAAAGTCCCGAAACTGTTTCTTCTTGGTGTGTCTGGGCTACGTATATCCCGACACTCTAGGAAACTATTAGGCCATGTTCTCACAGCAGCGAGATGCCTGGTAGCCCTATATTGGAAGAAACAGATTCCACCCTCCCGAGCAGACCTCTATACCAGAATAAAGGACATAGAGCTAATGGAGAAGATGACAGCCAGGATACAAAACAGAATGGAGGCCCATGACATGGTCTGGGAGGAATGGCATAAACGAGAGGACCCGCCCTAGGTCTGCGGCTAGACCCCCCCCCCCCCACTTCCCTTTCCCCCTTTCATCCCTCTTTCCTCTTTTCCTACTTTATTTTCCATCTCTCTGTAAACTGCTAATACATTTTCAGTTTAATAATGTTATTTGTTGGTTGAAAACTTCAGATGGTTTGGAAGATATTATACCACTAATGTACCTTGACGATTACCATCAGAAGCTCAATGTCTATGGCATTGACTGTTTATCTATTGCACTTAATTATAAGCAACACTATTGCTTAATGTATATGTATGTCTATATGTTTAATAAAAACTGTTATTTGAAAAAAAAGAATAACTTCATAAACTTCCTTTTTGAGCTTTAGCAACAGGGACCTATTTTTCACTAGATGATTTTTGTCTGCTCCCTCTTCATATTGTTGGCATAAGTCAATATTCCTGATTCCCAATCCACTTCTCTGATGAGTTGGATAAGTAGTAAAGTTCCTTTCATTCACTATTCTCTCCTTTACTCTCTCCTTTACTCACAGATATGTTCATCATACTCCATACACTGCAGTGATTGATAGAGCAAGCATGATAGATTTATGTGCTATATGCTTGTCTAACAGAACTTGGAATACAGTACAGGACACAGGCTGGATATTCACAGACCCTCGTTATATGGCTGGTAAATTCGGGTGATCAGACCCTGGCAAAGCTTTGCTGGACAAGCTTACCCCTATTACCCTCCCACTCTGCGAGAGGGGAGGGTGGCCTGTGTCCTGTACTGTACTCCAAGATATGTAATTTACAGGTAATTCAAAATCCCTTTCATCTTAATCGTACAGGACAGGATACACGCTGGATATTTATGGACCCTGGGATGTTCCTAAACAATTAATAAGAAGGGTGAGCAACAAAAAGGTAAACAGAACTATGCTAACAGGCCCAACAATAACAATGGCCAACAGACCCAAATCAGAGTGCTGCTGCAAGAACTTGAATCCACAGATGTTTGAAAGTCCACTTTTCAGAACTTGGAGAAGGTATGAACTGTAGACCAGGTGGCAGAAGCTGGGCAACAAAGCCTTGATGTCAGAATGTCCAGGAAATGCCTATATGCTTTATCCCAGAGTGTAAGCTCTTGAAATGGGTTGTCTTATCCACCTAGTAATCGTGGATCTTCAAGCAGGATTGACTTGCAAGGTCCTGAGGGTAGGAAAGCAAAGTCTGTCTTCTGCATAGAAACTGTAGCTTATCGGTTCACTCTGATGGATCTGACCACACCCAGACATTAGAAAGCAATCTCCTTTGGGTGCTGAGGAACAGGCCACAAAGAAGGAAGGACTTTGTTTTCATTGGGAGGCTGACACCACCTTTAGAAAGAAAGGAGGTTCTTGGGAGCAAGACTACTTTGTTCATGTGAAAAAGAGACACTAACTGTCCTTATAAAGGAGAGACACGAAACATGTCTGACTGACATGATATCAAGAAGGCTACCTTGTAGGGCAGATCATTCAGGGGGGAGTTCTCTGATGGCTTCAAAGGGTGGTTCTGCAGGGTATAGAGAACCAAGCTAAAGCCCTAAGGAAGCCCTAAGGAAGCTAAAGCCACCTACAAGTGTGGTCTAATTGGAAGAACTTGAATAAAGGTTTTTACAAGAGAAAAATCAAGAGGTTTTTGGAAAAAAATGGAGAAGACCTAAACCTGTCCCTTAAGAGTACTTAAGGTCAAATTTTTGTCAAGCCCCAATTGTAGCAAGGCCATAGTGTAAGGCAAAGAGAATATTCTGGATTGAAGTGCCTGTGTTCACACCAGGCAAAGCATTCCCAGGTATGATAGTGAATTTTTCTGGAGGTGGCTTTTCTGGCTATGAGAAATGTGGGAATGATGAGTCAGAGACAATCCTGTCCCTTAAAACCCAGGTTTCAACAGCCATTGCACAAAGAGTATGGCCTGGTATGAGGCTACCATGAAGCCCAGAACTTTCAGAATTTCACTGAGGTAAAGGTTTTCTTTTTTTTTTTTTTTAAATAACTTGTCATACTTCCCTCCACTGTGCAGCTTGTTTTGCACAGAGTGGCCCCGAACATCCTCTTCTGGGGTCACCCGGCGGCTCCTCCCTGCATCAGATAACCCCCCAGGAGAAGCGCTCTCCCGAGGGGGTTACCTTGCGGGCGCACTCGAGTCCAGCATTTGCGTCCACAGACACGAATGCTGGAATCGACCCCGCCCCCCGCGTCATTGGATTTGATTGACAGCAGCGGGAGCCAATGGCTGCGCTGCTATCAATCTATCCAATCAAGAGTCGGGACCCCTTGGAGAGAGGGACAGCACGTCCCTGCCGGAGAGCTGAAGGAGCTCAGGTAAGTAAAATGGGGGGGGGGGCTGGTGCACTAAGGTGAAAAAACACGAGGGCTTACAACTCCTTTAAGATCTAAGCAGGAGATCTTGGAGAGAATGTTGTTTTCTGAAAGAAAGACCCTGGCTTGAGCTGTTTCCAGATTGAGGTCTAAGTATTCTAGGTAAAGAGAAGGTTGGAGAGCAGACTTTTGAAAGCTGATTATTTAACTGAAGACCTGAAGCATCTGAAAAGTGTTTTGGACATTTGCATATACATTGAAAAAGATATTAGACCGTTAGAAGAAGGTTGTCTGGTAACCTGGTACCCGAATGCCCTGAGTTCTTAAACTGCAAAAAGAGGTGCAAGCACCTTTGTAAATATTTTGGGTACAGAGGATAGGCTAGACAACAAAGCAATAAATTGGACTTGTTTGTTTCCTACTGGGAAGTGCAAGAAGTGCTGATGAGGTGGGTAGTGTAGATAAGCATCCTGGATTAGGGATGAGCCAAACACCCCATCCCCCCCACTCCCCCGTTCGGTTTGCATCAGAACATGCAAACAGGCAAAAAGTTTGTTCGAACACGCAAACACCATTAAAGTCTATGGGACACGAACATGAAAAATGAAAAGTGCTAATTTTAAAGGCTTATATGCAAGTTATTGCCATAAAAATTGTTTGGGGACCCGGGTCCTGCCCCAGGGGACATGTATCAATGCAAAAAAAAGTTTTAAAAATGGTAGTTTTTTCGGGAGCAGTGAATTTAATAATATTAATATTATACGGCCGGCCCTATATACTCTGCAGAAAATTGGGCCTTAGGGGTTGGTGGTACCAGAACACTGTAAGCCCTCACAGTTACTCTTGGTGAGCGCAGGAGCAGGCCCTGCTGTGAAATACTACTGTATATCAAAAATTGTAATTACATGCAACTGTTAAACAGGAGCAGAAAAATTTGGCCTTTGGTGGTGGTGATGGTGCCACAACACTGTAAGCCCTCACATTTACTCTTGGTGGGCGCAGGAACAGGCCCTGCTGTGAAATATTAGATCAAAACTTGTAATTACATGCCCCTGATTTATTTTTATGAATGTGAGCCTATCAACGGACTCTGTGGACAGGCGCACTCTGTGATCCGTTACAAATATATACATATATATATATATACATATATATATATATATATATAAATCAAATACACTGCCACTAACTGAATAACCTGCCTGCTTAATCTAAATCAAGCTCTCTCTCCGTCCACACCAACAACATCATGTAGGCAGCCTTATATAGTGTGGAGCGTGGACTTAGTCCCCCTGAGCCATAATTGGCCAAAGGCACTTTGGCTTTGGTCAATCATGGCTCTCTTAGCAGAGGGCGCTGCGATTGGCCAAAGCATGCAGGTCAGGTGCATGCTTTGGCCAATCATCATATCACCGATCTCGCAGTGCATTATGGGGCGTTCTGCGGCGCTCAAATTTGCAGCGACCGCCCCATAATGTTCGTTCTTCGGCGAACGGGCGAACACCTGATGTTCGAGTCGAACTTATGTTTGACCCGAACATCGAGCTCATCCCTATCTTGGATGCCTACTAATGCAAAGCATTCCCCTTGTTACGGAGAGGCAATAACCAACTTTGCCAATTCCATGCTATTTTTTAAAAGGTAAAGGTATTTGTTTAGGGCTTTTAGGTTCAGGATAGGATGAATAATCGCCCTTGGGTTATTGCACCATTAACATGTTTGAGAAGAATCATTTGAACCTGTTCTCCAGAGGGATCAGAACAACCACTCGCTGGGACAAGATGGATCAGGGCACTCTGCAGATCCTACTGTCATTGAGACAACTTCAGTTACTTTGAGAGAAGAAAATGTTTAGGTTGAGTTTTGAACTCAATTTTGTACTCCTTTGAAACCACTAATTTAATTCATAGGTCTGGGACATCTGGGGCCCAGAGAATAGCAAATGTCCTCTACATTCTTGGGAGTAAGGGTCCCCCATAATTGTGAAGAGGATTTTGGTGTGGACTTGGTGGATTTTATGTTCCAAGTCTTGTGCTAAAAGAAAGGACTGATCTTTAGCTTTGAAGATGAAGCCTGAGGACAGCGATGAGGCAATCTTCTTTTTAAGTAGGTAAAAAACCCAGAGGAAAGGGGGTTAGGAACCTTCCATTGTGGAAGAAGAACATATGTCTGAGCTTCAGCTTGTCTGGCTTTTAGCCACAAGATTCTGTGCATATGGATAGAAATGAGAGCCTTGGGGATCTGTTTCATGACTTTTTCTAGGACATCAGCACAAAACAGTAAGGCAGAGGGCAATGGCTGCAAGTGTTTGACCAAGGCTTGATCCTAGTAGACAAGTTGGTGGTTCATTGCTCTAGCCCAATTAGCCACGGTCTCAAATTTTATATCAGCATAATATTTAAATGAAGGGATGTCTTCTATTGCTACTGTAATTTGTATAAGACTGAGATGGCAAGGCCAACCACCGAAACAGACAACTTGCCAAGGATTCTCGAGGGGGAGGGGGGGTGTGAAAATCTTTTGACGATCAACCCAACCAGCATATATTGTCCATTGTCATGCCTTCTTTAATAAGGCTTGTCATTTTCCTATTGACTCTGATTTAATTAGATTGCTCTATGTTGCCATCTAGTGACCATTTTGTATAACTGCGCTATATCTATTTCAAAGTAGTTATTTAGAATAGCTGGTTAGATTTGGTACATGCAAGCCTCCGTACTTTCAATCCCATCAGGCCTTGCATCAGCTTCCTGCAGTCTTTTCCTCTTCCCTTCCTATGGAACCAAGTACATCTACTGCCATGCTCTACGCTAGCCATCCGGATTCATCTTCGTTTTACTCTATCTTGTATCAATAAAAGTTCAAAAGGATTCTGCGCCTACTGGAATGCATTGGTATGAGAGGAGTTAACAGTGTGCCCGAATACACCTCAGTCACGTGTAGTGAGGGGCATAACATCCATTCTATTTGGTCATAAATGGGGAATGTCTTTGTAGGACTTACCAGGTCACTTGGTGCCCAAGGCATTAATGGCAAGATGGAGAAGAATCGAGTGTGCGAAGTTCAAGGCTTATGCACCCAAAAGTGAGCACATCTACATTGGTAAGCCTACTGTGTTAATCCATAACATCGGGCGAAAGAGACTGGGGGTTAGAAATATTCTGCGGCCTCCTTTAACACTGCCTCTTGGTTCTCTTCATTCCCCTCAGTCTGTATCCTCTAGAGGAGGCATTTTGTTTTCAGACTCTGGCAGAGACAGAGCATTTTGTGCTCTGGATAGGGAAGGCTGAGTTAAGACCGTTAGTCATCCCACAAAGTGATCTAGCTGCAGAAAAATCTGCCTTTGTCAGTTAGAATCGGATGCACAGACCAATGTTAAAAATAGGGTACTGTGTCTACATACCCTACATGATTTACTGTTTGATTTTGACATATGTAGCCCTGATAAGGTCCTTTCTTCCTAATATTTTTCAATTGCGATTGTATTGTACACGCATTCAGTTAAACCTGAAAAGAATAAAAAATAAAATAAAAAATAGGGTCCAGCTCCAGTGCAAGGAAATATCAATCTGAGTAGTATGAGTGTTTTATGGGCAATTCAGAGTGAATGTTCACCTGAACTTTTGCCTTAGTTCTCTTGTGCCTGGTTTCCACCATTGTCATTGGTGAGCATATAGCCCTGTGGGGTACTCATGGAGTAAGTTGAGGAAATGGGGTAAGCGCATCCATGAAGGAGTATGCAGCAACCTGGTTGTAGACTGCCCTGTAGTAAAGTCCTGAAGGCAAAAGGGTGGAAGAGAGAGTGCCTGAGTACGCAATAGGAGATTGTAAGCGGAAGCTGGTGGTAAGAGGGGGACCTGTGCTTTGATGCAACACCTAATTATGCCCCTGAGACTACACTCTGAATGGTGGAATTTTTACTGACAAGTTTGAAAATGTTAACACTGTACAACTGAATATTTAAACAGAACTCCCAGTTTCCTGATCGTTTTAACGTAAAACAATTCCTATATAGGAAACAAGTAATAAGCGAGGCTACAGTATTGGGGCAGTACAGGGTAAATCTGGCTTACCTGTCCATGTCACTGATCCCTATTCAGAGTCCAGGCTTTGCTCATCAAGGTGAACATAACTTCAGAGGGGTCTCGAAGGTCTGAGTTTCATAGAGATAGACCACAGCCCTGGACCTGCATAGCACCCCGTGGCTTAACCTGCCTTGCACTAAGTGTCAAGGTAAGCGCCCAAGCAGGATCTAGTGCCCAAAGCAACATTACAAGCAGTCCCCACAGTGTGGGGTTTCGGTACTGACCCCAAAGTCATACCGAGGTTGCACTGCTTCAAAAGCAATGCTTCTATTGTTGAATTAAAAGACTTTAAAGAGTTGTTAGAAGAATTTAAAAGTACAAAAATAAGCTATTGAAGCAAATGACTTCTCCATAAAGGAAGATGAGGGAGACGGTGTCCATCACCTTAGGACCTTAACAAAATATTAATGTCTCACAAAGTGGTATGGGGATATAGAGGTATACCGGGAGGGTATCCAGCAAAACTCTGCCAGTATCCAGTCACCTGAAAGTACCAGGTTATAATCCAGGGCCTATGAATATCCAGCCTTTGTCCTGTACCTTACTGTGCAATTAGGATATACCATATAGTCCATTTTGCTATAGAAAAGTCAGGGAGAGTACCTCATGTAACAAAGACCAGTTCATTCCCATCCACATCTAGTGATATCACTGCTGCCTTACCTGTTCTCAATTCTAATCTGAAAACGTCCATTTGACACTGCAGCCAAACTACGGCTTGTGGTCTCCTGTGATTACATGAAATCAGTGCAGTATTGAATTTTTTTTTCCTGGCTATATCACATGTTGAATGAAACAAGTATCTGAGGCATATGCCTTGCTTGTGCTCTCTCCTCATTTGAAGTTACAATGCAGACAAGTTGAAAATAGTGCAATGTTTACACTAGCCTGAGGTCTCAAAGTACAGGGAACAGCAAGAGCGAAGTTATAGTTGCAATATTGCTTGGTATCCCTGGATATATTATTTGTGCTACAGTTATCTTTCAATTTGTATTTATCTAGGCCAATGATCAACATAAAAATCTACTTTCAGGTTTAAGACATTTTTTGTGTTAATGTGATATGTCATTACAATGCGGAGATCTGCAGGTAAGATTACAGGATCTTTATCAGATTATAAACCAAAATTGCTAATCATTGATTTGTGATCAAGTTCAGTTTTTTCACCAATCATGGCATAATTTGTTTAGATAAATTTTGATTAAGTAATCATAAGAATAAATAATGATCAATGACTCTTAATTACTACAACATGTCCCATCTTATCCCCCAGGTATTTTCATATACTGTATCGCTTTTTACAGGATAGAGAATAGGAGCTGGAATCCCCATGCTGCCATTTGTTAAGGATATAAGATAAAGTAGTAAATAAAAACAATAGGTGCATGTATTACCACTTAAGCTCGGGAAGATTTTACCTCCTTCATGACTAGGACATTTTTTGCTATTCGGCACTGCACTACGTTAACCGACAATTGCGCGGTCATGCAACACTGTACCCAAATGACATTTAAATAATTTTTTTCACACAAATAGAGCTTTTTTTGGTGGTAGTTGATCACCACAGGGATTTTTTTATTATGTAAACTAAAAAAAGACTGAACATTTTGGAAAAAGAAAAACATTCTTTACTTCCTGCTAAAAAACATATCCAATTAAAAAATTAAATTAAAATGTAATTTCTTCAAAAATTTAGGCCAAAATGTATTCTGCTACATGTCTTTGGTAAAAAAAAAGTGTGTTTTGATTATTTTCGTGAAAGGTAAAGCATCTATAAATGATGGTATATATACAGGGATTTTTATTCATTTTACACTAGTAATGGTGGTGATCAGCGACTTATAGTGGGACTGTGATAGTGCGGCAAGCAATCTGACACCAACGCTGGGTGGGAACTGACTTGCTGACGCTGACATCAGTGACACGAATACAGTGATCAGCGCTAATATTATACACTGCCACTGTACTAAGGACACTGGCTGAAAAGGGTTAACATCTAGGGACAATTCAGGGGTTAATTGTGTGCCTAACAATGTGTATTGTGTGCAATGTGTGCTGCTTTTACTAATGGATGTAATCGATGCAAAGCAGGGAGAAAAAAAAAAAACAGCCACATTGTTGCTCTGTGTACAGAGCCCTGTGTTGTTAGTAAACAAAGCTCTGTAATGTGATTCGCTAAGCTGACAGGTCCCAGCCATAAATCATTGGCTGGTACCTGCTCACTGACTTGTACTATACCGAATCAAAGCAGAGAATGAGGGGGGCGCCCTGCCGCAAGCACAACATTTACATAACATGCAGATTTATTTTACAAATGTAGCATATATAGAAAATTTATCATACATCATGGGACACAGAGTTAGGCTAATATTCATTACCTATTGAGACGTCCCAGAGCAATAGCCTTGAGGGAAGGGAGACAATCTTCCAAAAAATAGCCATCAGACCTTATACAGCAGCCCACGGTACACTGCGGCCGAAAGCCAAACCCACGGCTGCTCGAACATCCCACCTGATAAAATTTGGTGAACATATGCACTGAAGTTCAGGTAGCAGCCTTACAAATCTGAGCCACAGATACCAGATACCTGATTGCAAAAAGCCCAGCAGGTTCCTACACCCCTGGTAGAATGAGCTCTCACCCTAAAGGGAGAAGCCTTATGTTTTAGACCATAGACCTGAATGACCAACTGACAAACCCAATTGGCAATGGAAGCTTTGGAAGCTGCCTGCCCCTTCTTGGGTCCTTCTGGTAACACAAAAATGAGTCTGATCCTCATATCTCCACAGATATAGACAAATAAAGTCTGACCGCTCACACTACATCTAAGGAGTGCAGTCGTCTCTCTTCCGCCGAACAAGGCTGAGAGAAAAAAGATGGCAAAATAATGTCCTGATTCAAATGAAAGGCTAACACCACTTTTGGCAAGAAGGATGGAACGGGTTGTAACAAGACCCTGTCGTGGTGAAGTATGGTTCCCTGCACGAAAGGGCTGCCAACTCCGTCCCCCTTCTAGCCGAGGTGATGGCCATCAGGAAGACTAGCTTGCGTGACAGCATGACTAATAGAATAGAAGGTTCAAACGGTTGTTTCTGTAAAACAGGCAGTACCAGGTTTAAGTCCCAAGGACACATAGGTGACCTAATGGAGGGAAGAAAATTAGTTACCCCCTACATAAAGGTTCGGATCAGTGAATGGGAGGCTAAGGGACTTTGGAAGAATACTGATAAGGCCGAAATCTGACCCCTGATTGTACTTAAAGCCAATCTGATTTCCACAGCCAACTGTAGAAAACAGAGAACTCTCCAAATCACGTATTTCCTAGGATGCCATTTTCTGGCTTCACACCAAGCAATATAAGTCTTTCAGACCTTCTGATAGATCTTCCTAGTGACCGCTTACCTAGCATTCACTAAGGTAGAAACCACTGGTTCCGAGATGCCATGATCCTTCAGCACCCTGGCTTCAATAGCCATGCCGTCAAATATCGAGACTTTAAATTGGGGTGGAATATAAGACCTTGAGACAGTAGATCAGGGCAGCGCAGAAGTGTCCATGGCCTGTTTATTGCCAATCTCACAATCTTTGGGAACCAGGGCCGTCCAGGACCATAGGGCTAGACATACTGCCCGCAACTCCAGGATGTTGATGGGCAGGTTCTGTTCTGTCCTTGACCATCTCTCCAGAGCTGTCAGCCCTTCTAGGGTCGCTCCCCCTAACCAGAGAGATTGGCGTCTGTGGTCAGTACTCTCCAAGATACCTGGAGGAAGGATCTTCCCTTTTACAGGTTCTGATCTTGCAACCACCAGCTTAGGCGTAAGCACACCTGAGGAGACAAGAACAAGGGATAATCCAGTGCTTGCCCACTCCTGTTCCAAGCCAACAAGAGGTCTTGTTGTATAGGTCTGGAATGGAACTGGGCATAGGACACTGCCTCGGGGGACACCATCCTTCCCAGAACACTCATACAGAGCTGAATGGAGGGTTGTCTGGTGCCCCTTATCCCTCAGGGCACAGATCCTTATGGGTGGCAAAAATACCCTTGCCTGAACCGTATCTAGGATCAGACCTAAATACTTCAGACTTTGAGCTCGTCTCAAGGCTGACTTTTCGGTATTTATGACCCAGCCTAAGCTTTCCAAATACTGCACTGTGCAGGCTATGCTCTGTTCTAGAGCCTGTAGTGAGTGATCTCTGAGCAGGAGGTCGTCCAGATACCCAAGCATCAAGATCCCTTGGGCCCTTAAAAGAACCAATACTGGTGCTAGGACTTTTGTGAACATCCGGGGAGCTGTGGCAAGCCCAAAGGGTAGAGCCACAAACTGGAAATGACATTCCTCTACTGCAAATTGCAGGAACCTCTGATGAGGTTGAAAGGTAGGTATACGTGTAAATATGTGTCCTTGATATCGATGGAGGCTAGAAAGTCTCCCATCTGCAGCGAGGCTACTACTGAGCAGACAGACTCCTTCCGAAAGGACCGAATAATAGATACTGGTTCATGGATCTTAGCTCCAAAATGGGCCTTGTGTCCTCGTTTGGTTTTTGAACCCTAAACAGGTTCGCATAAAACCCTGCGCCCCTTTTGGATACAGGAACCTGTATAATCACTCCCTGATGCACTAAATGATGTAGTGCCTGAAACAATACGTTGGATCTTAGAAAACTCTGAGGGGGAACCCCCCGTAATTCCAGCTTGTAACCGTGGGATACTGTCTAGGTGACCCACTTGTCCTGAACCACTGTTGTCCAAATGTCCGCAAAGTGCAGCAGCCTTCCCCCCACCAGATAGAGTGGGGGCGTCCCCTCAAAAGGAGGACTTTGTGCTGGGTTTAGAGGAGTTTTGGACCCAGGGTTTCTTCTGGCCCTGCGGCTTGCCCTATTGGCGGTGGAACTGCCTGGCGCTAAGACACCTGAGGAAGTGGTCCCTGAGGTTTTAAACGAGGGACGCCTGATCTTTCTCTTTACAGGAAGTAGAGAACTCTTCCCTCCAGAAATCTTTTGGATAGATTTGTTCAAATCATCACCAAACGTACCCCATGAAAGGGGAACCCTGCCAATAACTTCTTACAAGGAAGCTTGGCTGACCAGTTCTTAAGCCACAAAAGTCTGCGCATATGTAGACAGTAAAGCCAAGAAACCTGCTGTATTGAATGGTTTAAGACATCAACAGCAAAACACAGCGCTCAAGGTATATCTGCTCTGCATTCAGCAAGATCATCCTTTTGGTTAGGCCTGTCAGGCCGTCTGATCTGATCCTTTAAGGACTGGCAGAATCCAATTGCTGCGACAGCTGGCTGAATAGCTCAAATGGCCAAAGAAAAGCAAGTACTTAATAATGACTCCAGTTTCTTGTCAACAGCATCCTTTAAGCCCTGTACCTTATCCACCGGACAAGTTAAAGCGGTTGTTCACTGACGGTTTGTATTTTTTTTTTTTTCAAACACTTAAAACATCACATAATGACAATGGCACACTCACGTTTTGCGTTAATTTCCTCCCCAGATGTCCGGTTTCGTTGTAAATAATAAGTTTTAAAAAATGTGGACAGCCGTTTTCATCTTGCTTGTGGGCATTTGAAACCCACAAGCATTCACTTCCTAGTTCCAGTGATGCTGAGCTACCAGCATTCCTTGCTGGTTCCCGCGCATGCTCAGTTGTAACGGCGTGGAGCGTCGTAAGCATCTTGGTTGCCATCACAACGGGCGGCGTCCTAGGAAGTTCCCGCTCCGTTCCGATGTCTAACGTCACTTGTTCTGTTTAAATCCCGCGAGATTTCGTGGCGGGCCTCCGCACTGACTCCTGGGAACAATGACACTAGCTCCCAGGAGACAGTGCGGCGCGGCGGAAATTACGACAATACCCGCAAAATACCCGCCCATAGCCGCAGGGAGAAAAAAAGACAGAAGCGAATATACACAGGTACACCCGAAAAAAAAAAAAAAAAAGTTCCGTTTTGCATTCTATGCTGTTGTATAATATGAATGAGCTAAACTTTGAAAATTGAGTGAACATCCGCTTTAAGTTCTTGTTTAAGGAATTGACTGCCACATCTACTGCTGGCATGCTCCACTTCTTAACGAACTTTTCCTCCATGGGATATAAAAGGCAAAACCTCTTAGGAGGATCGAAAATCCTGTCAGGATGTTCCCAAGCAGCATACACTGCCTGTTCCAACAGTGGGTGCAAGGGGAAAGCCTGTGCGGCCTGAAGAGGCCTGCGGCCCAAAGAGGACGAGGGGGGCTCTGAAACCTCTGCAGGAGGCAACTTAAAGGCAAAACGAACCATCTTGGTAAGAGTCTGGATCAAAAGCCTCTGAGACTGAGAGGCAGACACCAACGGGACATCTTCTGGCCCAGACTGCTCAGAAGCAGACTCATCTGCCAGGCCCTCCACAGAATCCTTGGCATTTAGCTCTTCCCCATTCTCAACCCATTCCTGCTCCAAATTAGGAGGCTCAGGGGAGAGAGATCTATCACGCTTCTTTCCACCTTGAAGGATGGAGGCAATCTGGCCAGCAATCCTGTGCTCTAACCCGGCTAGGGCTGAGGACAGTTCATCCTTGGTGATAAAGGTTGAAGCAGCAGCGTTGACTGTAGGCACAATACCAGACAGGCACAGCGGCTCAGACTGCCTGGAAGCCTCTGGCCTGTAGGGGATACAACACTAGGATTACGGTTAGGCTCTTTAGGAGCTACTGGTGTGCCTCTCCCTGTAGTGTTAACTCCGCTCCTCTTTTTTGAAGACATTGCAAGCCACAAAAAGGGAGTAGCTGGGTTTAGTATTTACATACCCCAAAAGGAAGACCCCTTAATAGGGCCCGCCAAGCCCCTATGCAACAATCCTACTAAGCACCTTAGCCTGCCAAGCAACACCTGATCACTTACGTGACCCGGGTAAGGAGAAATGAACCGCTGAAAATGCCTGGTTCAGAGCCTGCCCTGTGTCCCACAGCTGCCCTCTGGAAGCACCGCATGTTTGGCATACACAGCTTAAAATAAAATGTGCGTGGGTTGTTCCACACGTGATCGCTCCGGGCGAAGGGGCGCGGCTGTATTTGCATATGACGCAAATCATTGTGTGCTCAGAATAAGCTACGGCGCATGAGTGGCTCCCTGTGCGCACAATGCCTGTGGCGAAGCTGCCAGCACCATGGCTGCCAAACATCCATGAACTCCTGAGCCCTTTTGCGAACGCATGTGCACCATGTGAACCAAGATGCGCAATGGCACACCCTCGTGTGTGGACCATCCATTTAGAGAAAAAACAGCCAGACAACAAGAAAAAAAGGTACTCTTTGCAAACACCCACAGCAAGCCCAAAACTCCCCCCTGTGGGTCTAGCTAGCTTGACTGATTGTTACAATCATTGGGGCACTCCACAATAAGTAAATAAGGGGGTTTCACTTAGCCGTCCAGGCGTAGGGCAGTCTTAGAAACTAAGAGCGCAATCTTCACCCATCATGGCGGGTTCCTGTCACTTGAGGACCTTCAAGGACTGGGTACCCTTTCATGTTTTTAGGGTACACTCCCTTGGACCTGTACAGCACCCTGCAGGAATGCCTTAGCTCTGTGGTGTCCAGGATTCCACTACGCGGGATCCAGCGGCCAAAGGTCGTGTTACAGGCAAAACCTTGCAGGATCCTTGCGTCTTCTTTGCGAGGCTTGGGTACCATTTATCTAAGTATAAGAGCCTGTGTCAAATGGATCGGTCAATCGCTTGATTCATTTAAGAACCGTTTTGGGAGTAAAGACCTGGAGCTCTAGAGGGCTCAAACAAACGGGCCCATCCACCTTGCAGACAAAGTAAAAAACTGAAGTACTTCCTGTATGGGAGGGGTTATATAGGGGACCACTTCCTGTCTAAGACTTTGTCTACCAGTGTCCATTCACCTAGAGATGGCGTATAACCCAGTAGGTAATGAATATTAGCCTAACTGTGTCCCATGATGCATGATAAAGAAACATAGAACTTAAAATTAATTTGAGATCATGATATATCCATTAGAAAAGGCACTGATATTTCATATCCCGATGCGTTTCTTGGACATGGTCCGCTTCCTCAGGTGCAGTCAGTATCTTTGCATACAAAAGATCTAGATGAAATAACATACATTATCCAGGGGGCGTAGTATGTGCAAATGGTTCCATCTATACTTGGGAGGCTTATGGGCGCCCACTGAGCACGCGTGGCGGCTCCATCATGGAACCACCTGGGCGCCGTCTGGTGTCTCAGGCAGTGATTTGACACCTGCATCCAATTTTGGGGGGTCTTTATAGTGTGGCAATTCAATTAATTTTCTTTCCTGATGTGGTTAGAGGCGATTTCTGGAGTGGTGGTTTCAGATTATTAAGGTAAGGGACAACGCCAGGGTAGCATCAAATATATTTGAAGTGGTGTACCAGTACTTCTTGCAATAGATTCCCTTACAATTTGTTGGTATGGGTATCCTATGTAATGGCTTTAAGAGGGTACATACACCTTTTTTTTTGTTTTGAGTAGTCTTCCTGATTAGAGGCAGGTTTTAACCCTTTGTGTGATTTTGTTTGTATTTTTGTGGATGGGGTGAGATGAAAAAACATTTGTGATTCCTCTAATTTTGATAGAGATATATTCTCTTTGGATGGATATTAAGTGACAACCAGCTAAGTCCCTGGATGGTTCGAGAGTGATGATGGTTCTTGGATGTACTAGAGGGATGTTACCTTAAGGTAATAAATTATACTGGTTTTCCTTACCATTGTAGTGTGTTCTTTTCCTTTTAGAGCATGTGTAGTGCCTTCTTTGGACATTTATGGTTGAAATGTTTGTGCTCGCTACCCAGTGGAAGGAAATTACTGCATCTTAGAGAAAAGGTAGAATAGTTTTGCTAGTTGCAGTCCCTGTCTTGTATAGGAGAGGGTGGTGTTGGTTGGGGTGGTCTGCTGAGAGGTCCCGGTGGGGCCCAAATCTGGACAGGTCTCTCTCCACACTTAGATACTTTATTTGGTATTTAAAAATCAATATGTGGTGTTGCGCTCTAGTGAGTGATGGCTCATTATCATAAATAAAGTGCTAAATATAAATTTCATTAACAAAATTGCTTACTAAATGCTACATAATCGCATAGAATTCTACAAGCACAGAAATTGAAAAAATGGCATAGAAAAATAGGATCAAAGTCCTAATGCTGACACAGTATAGAAATAGAGTCCAACAGTGCACATAGGTATCCAGAAAAACTTGATAAAGTGCAATAAATAAAGTGATGTGCTCCAAGTGACAATCTGTGCAGATACAGTCTTTACAGATTGTCACTTGGAGCACAGCACTTTATTTATTGCACTTTATCAAGTTTTTCTGGATACCTATATGCACTGTTGGACTCTATTTCTATACTGTGTCAGCATTAAGACTTTGATCCTATTTTTCTATGCCATTTTTTCAATTTTCTGTGCACGTTGAATTCTATGCGATTATGTAGTGTTTAGTATACGATTTTTTAATGAAATTTTGCACATGCGATGTACACTTTATTTAGCACTTTTTTATGGTAATTATTATTATTATTATTATTATACAGGATTTATATAGCGCCGACAGTTTACGCAGCGCTTTACAACAACATTAGGGCAGACAGTACAAGTACAATACAATTCAATACAGGAGGAATCAGAGGGCCCTGCTCGTTAGAGCTTACAATCTAGGAGGGAGGGTCAAGTTATACAAAAGGGTAATAGCTGTGGGGGATGAGCTAATGGAGAAAATAATGCAGTTGTTAGATGGAGGCAGGATAGGCTTCTCTGAAGAGGAAAGTCTTCAGGGATCGCCTAAAAGTGGATAAATTTGGAGACAGTCTGACAGATTGGGGTAGGGAATTCCAGAGGATGGGCGAGGCTCGGGAGAAGTCCTGGAGGCGGATATGGGAGGAGGTGATGAGGGAGCTAGAGAGCAGGAGATCTTGGGAGGAACGGAGATGGCGTTTAGGTTGGTATTTTGAGACTAGGTTAGTGATGTAGCTGGGGGCAGAGTTGTGGATGGCTTTGTAACTTATTGTTAGTATTTTGAATTTAATTCGTTGGGTGAGTGGCAGCCAATGGAGGGATTGGCAGAGAGGGGTAGCAGACACTGATCGGTTTGTAAGGTGGATGAGTCTGGCAGCAGCATTCATGATGGACTGAAGGGGGGATAGTCTATTTAAAGGTAAGCCAATGAGGAGTGAGTTGCAGTAGTCAAGGCGAGAGATAACCAGGGAGTGAATCAGGAGCTTTGTAGTTTCACTGGTTAGAAAGGGACGTAGTTTAGAGATGTTGCGGAGGTTGAGGCGGCAAGCTTTGGAAAGTGATTGGATGTGGGGCTGAAAGGAGAGTTCAGAATCTAGGATAACACCTAGCACCCTGACATGTGTGGACGGGTGGATGGTTTTGCCATTGCTCTTGACAGAGAAGTCAGGGGAAGAGGCACGTGGGGGAGGAAATATTATAAGCTCAGTTTTGGACAAGTTGAGTTTGAGGAAGTGGTGTGACATCCATACAGATATGTCGGTTAGTAAGTTAGTGATGCGTGAAGAGACTGATGGAGTGAGTTGAGGGGTGGAGAGATAGATTTGTGTGTCATCAGCATAGAAATGATATTGAAAGCCATGAGAGGCTATCAGCTGACCCAGGGAAGAGGTGTAGATTGAGAATAAAAGAGGTCCAAGAACAGAACCTTGGGGGACCCCGACAGAGAAGGGAAGAGGAGTGGAGGAAGTAGAATTGTAAGTGACACTGAAGGTGCGTTGGGATAGGTAGGATGAGAGCCACTGAAGAGCACAGTCACGGAGACCGATGGAGTGAAGTTTTTTGAGGAGGAGGGGGTGGTCAACCGTGTCAAAGGCAGCTGAAAGGTCCAGAAGTAGGAGTACAGAATAGTGTCCGTTTGTTTTTGCAGTTAGTAGGTCATTTGTGAGTTTTAAAAGAGCAGTTTCTGTGGAGTGTTGAGGGCGAAATCCAGATTGAAGGGGATCAAGAAGGTTGTTTTTAATGAGGTGGTCACTCAGTTGGTTGTAAACCAGGCGTTCAAGGAGTTTAGAGGAAAAGGGGAGCAAGGAGATAGGGCGTAGGTTGTTAAGATTGGTAGGGTCCAAGGACGGTTTTTTGAGTATGGGAGTGACCAGTGCATGTTTTAGAGCATCGGGGAAGACGCCAGAGGTGAGGGAGAGATTGAAGATGTGGGTTAGAGAGTGTAGAATGGGGTCAGAGGGTGACCTTAGCATTTGAGAGGGAACAGGGTCCAGGGGACAGGTAGTTAGGTGGGCGATAGAAAGGAGTTTAGCAACTTCGTCTGGAGTAGTAGATTTGAATAGAGGTAGTGTCAGTTGTATCTGTTGACATGGGGTCTTAGCTGGGGGAGATACCTGTAGAGTGGAGATTTCATCACGGATTGTATCAATCTTGTTTTTGAAGTGATTAGCGATTTCCTGGGCAGTGAGTAAATCAGTGGGGGGAGGCGGTGGAGGACAAAGTAGAGAGTTGAAGGTAGAGAAGAGTTTACGGGGATTGGATGAGAAGGTATTAATAAGAGTTGTAAAATAGGTTTGCTTGGCAGTGTGGAGGAAAGAATAGTATTTTTGGAGGGCAGATTTGTATTGGTTGAAGTCTTTGAGAGACTTAGTCTTGTGCCACAGACGCTCAAGAGCACGACTACGTTTTTTGAGAATTTTAGTGTCATCTGTTTGCCAGGGTTGTAGGGGTCGAGGCCTGATTCTGCGTGTAGTGAGGGGAGCGAGCTTGTCCAGGGTGGAGGACAGAGATTTATTGTAGATGGATATGGCTTGGTTGGGGCAGGACAGGGGGGAGATTTTGTCATAGAGGTGGTCGGTAGCAGAGTAGAGGAGAGAGGAGTTGAAGTTGCGAAAGTTTCTACGGGTGACGGTTAGGCGATTGGAGGGAAAGGTGGTGGAAGACAGGGGGAGAGAGAAACTAATAAGGTGGTGGTCGGAGAGAGGAAAAGGATTGTTTGAGAAGTTGCATGGAGTGCATAGGTAGGAGAATACAAGGTCAAGGGTGTTGCCATCAGAGTGAGTAGAAGCCTGTACCCATTGCTTCAGGTCAAATGAAGAGGTTAGACTAAGAAGTTTAGAAGTAGCAGGAGTGTTTGTATTAGCAGGGATGTTGAAATCACCGAGAAGGATTGTGGGAATTTCCGAAGAGAGAAAGTAGGGTAGCCAGGCAGAAAACTCATCAAGGAAAGTCGATAATGGTCCAGGGGGCCGGTAGATCACAGCAATTCTTAGGGAAGTGGGAGAGAATAGACGTATGCAGTGGGCTTCGAATGATGAGAGTGAAAAAGAGGGAGGAGGGTGAATAACCTGGAAGGTGCTCTGGGGGGATAGGAGGAATCCCACTCCACCTCCCTTGCGTCCATTAGGCCTGGGGGAGTGAGTCCAGTGAAGGCCACCCTGGGAGAGGGAAGCAGGAGAAGGGGTGTCATATTCGTGGAGCCAGGTTTCTGTGAGAGCAAGTAGATTAAAGGAATTAGTGACAAAGAGGTCATGAACAGCAGTGAGTTTGTTGCAGACAGAGCGGGCGTTCCAGAGGGCGCAGGAGAGAGTGAGGCTGGTGTTGGCAAGAAGAGGAATGGAGACTAGATTGTGTAGATTGCGACTACTGCCAGAGGGTGTAGGGTGATGGTGATGGGTGTGTTGGGCACAGTTAAATAAAGTGGGCCCAGGGTTTGGGGAAATATCTCCAGCGATTAGGAGAAGCAGAAGAGTGAGGGAGGTAATATGAGAATATGATTTGTATGAGGGGACATGCTTCAGTATCCTGGGGGGTATGTTAGCAAGTGGGCTTAGAGTTAGAAAGAGGTGATGAGTGCAGTAATAGGGGGAGGGGAGAAGTGAGGGTGATATGTACAGGTTGTGGGGTGGAGCAGAGGGATGTAGAAAAGAGAGTTTGAGGAGAGAGGCTGCAATTGTGAAAAGGAGGAGAGGTAAAGAGTGCATGTTTCAGAGAGGAAGATGATAAAATTAGGAAATGGAGTCACCTGCAATGAGCCATCATTCACTAAAGCGCAACACCACAAATTGATTTTTATATATTTATCGTTGGTACGGATTGACCAATCCGGTGTCTGCTGCAACTAGTGTTCCATTATTTATTATTATCCAGGTAGCGCAGGAATATTCTCTTTATTTACTCCATCTGGTATTGCCACTCATGAGTATATAAACTGATAACACAGACAGTAAAGGAATGACTAAATAATGTGTTATTTCATGAAGCTCTTTTGTATACAAAGACACTGACGGCTCCTGAGGAAGTGGACCATGTCCAGGAAATGCGTCCGACTATGAAATATCAGAACTGTTGAATTGGATAGAGCAGGATGTCAAATTTATTTTAAATTCTGTTTTTTATGGTATTTCAGTATTTTGTTAACAAGTAAAATTTACTATATATGTTGCATTTGTAATACAAATTAGCACAAGTGAGCATAATTAGGTTGAGTAAAATACAAAATTCACAATACATTATTGTGTACATAGGCATAATTAGGGCATATGGTACATTTATCATATGTGGGTTCCTTAATACTCAAATTATCTTTTTGATGTCACCAAAGAGGCAGAAGGAAATAGGTTAGGCATTTTAGCATTCTTAAGAATGGCTTTTGGCAGGATTACATCCCAAAAGTGATTATCCTTCTTATAACAAAAAGTATAACAGTAAATGCTGTGTGAAAAAAAAATGTAAAAAAGAGATACAGGAAATTACACTAGAAAGAATGATATGAAGACTGATGACTTACATAAAGTACCTCAGTAAGTCTTTTCATCACAGTCATAAACCACACTTAAATATAAAGTAATTTTTGGAATTCTTTATATCCCAGATGGCAACATGGTTTATTCAGCACATGGGATGCTATGAATAGTATGAGAGGTGTTACAGCAGACCCAATACGGTGGGGTCCTGACAAGATGTCTCAGAATGCTTTTGGATCACTGTAGTCTGACTTGCTGGGCTCTTAGACCTCACGTGGTAAATGGAAGTGGAACAGGGGAGGTTTGAATCTGGAGGATGAGAATAATGATGCATAGTAACTACAAAGGAAAATGGAAAGTCAAATAAGGATAAATAAACAATGACGGTCCTTATCTAGATAACCTTCTCATTATTTGTAACTGTGTTCTGAATGGCATTTCAGCTCTGGATTATTACTTGGGCAAACTGTGCCACTGCAAGATAAGGAAAGACAGCCCATAAGGGACATCACTGGACAATTGCAGGGAAAACCAAGACTTTCAACAGCATGCATTGAAAGAACTTTTGCTGCAAACATGCTGATTAGAATACTTAACTATTTAGGTAGCACATAAGTCAGTTTTTTAGTACTAGAAATAAAACATTTGGTAACTAAACAAGGAAGAAGCAAATGCATTTAGTAAATTCCTTATAAAAAACTTTCTGCATGGGGTAAAACAATGGCTACGAGGCAGACTCAAACACATTTTCTTCGCAGTGCCACTTTGGAGCCTTTGACCCCGATATATTTTAAACGCCTGATTTACTAAAATGCTCACTCATCTTAGTGAATGATGTTGCGGGAGAGCCAAACGCAAGATCAAAGTCATCAAAATTTCACCACTGAAAATTTGCTTGCAAAGAGGAAATTCACTTTGCATATAAAAACAAAGTACCATACTTCTCTACAATGAAAAATGGTCTTTAAGCCTGCACCATGTTTTGCTTTAGCTCTCCCTGAACGTATTATCAAAACTAGGCAAAACACTTTTGTGGACATGAGCCTTTAAAACTGGCAGAGCTTTTCAGAAATACAATTTTCATGTGACAAACTGCATTTGCACACTTTTTTTATAACAAATCTTGCAGTGTATTGAATAAACAGAGGTAATGTCTATTGAAAAACCATCCTACTTAGGATTTGTAGCTTTCTTCCCACAATAAAAACACGCATACTGGTAAACTAACTGCCTTCCACTCAAAAAACATTTATGCACATATGTATAACTGAGGCAGAGGCCTTGGGGTTTATTTACTAAAGCCGGAGAGTGCAAAATTAGGCTCACTTCTGCAGAGAAATCAATCAGCTTCTAGGTTATATTGCCAAAGCTTCATTGAACAAACTGAGGTTAGAAGCTGATTGGCTACCATGCACAGCTGCACCAGGTTGTGAGTACTCCAGTTTCCTTCTGGGGCTGAGACTAGTATAAAGGTCTCTGATATTTTACGCATATACAGTGAGAAATATAAATCTCACATATATATACAATATTATGAATATTTTAAGAATTATTAGAAGAAAAAAAGTGTATGCTTAATAATAAAAGAAGGCTTTTACCAAGAAAATTAATCTGATAGCTTTGGAATGTAAAAGAAAAGAAACACACAGGGTAGAATTCAACTTACAACATAGTATTATAGAATGTATCTGAAAAAGTCATGATACTACTCTTTTTTATGGGGTAAAAAATGCATGAAAAATACTTGTCTTTATGCAGGATAGCATAGCTAGACCCATACCAAACTCAGAATGACTCCCTGGGTAAATAATTCTGAAAACATAGTCTGTGGCTTCATCTTCTTCTTTGTCTGAGGTGGATTCTGAGGAACTCTGAGGACTTCGCTTTCTTAGCTTGGGAAACACTTTACCCTGCATAATTAACAGAAAATGCAAAAAATGTAAAGGAAGTTGATTTGATTATGGTTTTTTTTTTCAGGAAACAGACTTCAACATTTCAGTCTTATGACCTATACAAAATGGCTTAATGAATCATTTGTCCCTGACTGCAAAGTCGCATGACAAGTCGTACCCCATGATTTCCAATGAGTACCATTCATATCTGTGTAACTTCAAGTTGCAGCGACTTCAAAGTAGTGCCTGCACTACTTTGGTCCAACTTTGATGCGACTCATAGACCTCAAGATTACACAGGCATTGTCTCAAAACACTGCAAAATCGCTCCAAAGTCGCGGTAAAAATTGCACGACTTTCAGGTTGCACAAGTGTGAAAGGAGCCTTCTAGAGCAGTACAATAGTCTCAAACATTTCTAGAACTTAGCATGATCTTCAGAGATGCATTAATATAATGAATGTGTACATCCTTAACCACTTCAATACAGGGCATTTTCACCCCCTTCCTGCCCAGACCAATTTTCAGCTTTCAGCGATGTTACAATTTGAATGACAATTGCGCAGTCATACAATACTGTACCCATATGAAATTATGATTATTTTTCCCCACAAATAGAGCTTTCTTTTGGTGGTATTTGATCACCTCTGCGGCTTTTAATTTTTGCGTTATAAACAAAAAAAGAGCAACAATTTTGAAAAAAAAACACAATATTTTTTACTTTTTGCGATAATAAATATTTCATTAAAAAAACAACAAAAAACACATTTTTTCCTCAGTTTAGGCTGATATGTATTCTTCTACATATTTTTGGTAAAAAAAAAAATCGCAATAAGCGCATAGTGATTTTTTACTAGTAATGGCGGCAATCTGCGATTTGTATCATGACTGCAATATTACGGCGGATACTTCGGACGCTTTTGACACTATTTTGGGACCAGTCACATTTATACAGCGATCAGTGCTATAAAAAATGCACCGATTACTGTGTAAATGTGACTGGCAGGGAAGGGGTTAACACTAGGGGGTGATTGAGGGGTTATGTTTCCTAGGGAGTGATTTTAACTGTAGGGGGCGGGGACTCTGTACTGGTAACACACCATGGGTCTCCTCTCCTCTGACAGGATGTGGATCTGCTGTGTTCACGGGCAATCACGGGCACGCAAATTGGGTGCCTAGTGACGCGGCGCGCGTGCCTCCTAGAAGCTCAGGAAGAAAAGACGTCATATGACGGCGGCCCAGAGGAACAGAGGGTTCCTGCCGCCGTCATATGAATATGCGCGGTAGGGAAGTGGTTAAAGTGGTTGTAAAGTCAGAGGGTTTTTTTATCTTAATGCATTCTATGCATTAAGATAAAAAAAAAACCTGTGTGCAGCTCCCCAGTCAGACCCCCTAATACTTACCTGAGCCCCATTTCGATCCAGTGATGTGCACGAGTACCTTGGCCATCCGGGACTCTTCCTCCTGATTGGCAGAGACACAGCAACGGCACCTTAGGCTCCCACTGCTGTCAAAGTCAGTTAGCCAATGAGGAGAGAGAGAGGGTGGGGCCAAACTGCAGATCCGTGTCCGAACGGACACACAGAGCTGCGGCTCAGCTTGGGTGCCCCCATAGCAAGCTGCTTGCTGTGGGGGGGCAATCGACAGGAGGGAGGGGCCAGGAGTGCCGACGGGTGACCCCAGAAGAGGAGGATCCCACTGCTCTGTTCAAAACCAATGCACACAGCAGATAAGTATAACATGTTTGTTATTTTTAAAGAATAAAAAACACGACTTTAATATCACTTTAAGAATACCTTTCCTCTTTGGGACCACAGCGGGGGATCAAGCTGGCCATGTGGAAGTAGACCGTTTTCCAAACAGGATAGAAACTGCAGGAGATGTCCACCACGGGGAAACCTGAGGGGAGGCCTTTGTATTCCGTCCTGACTTACCAGTACCACAGTACCACCACTGTCTACTGTTAATTGAAGAAACAAACATAAAAGTTAGCCACAAGAGTATTTCTGTATTTTAGTAGCAGGTGAACTATTAAGGGGATTTACTACTTTAAAGTATTTTTTCCCTTTGTATTGTAAAGAGGTCACAGTTTCCTGCTGTAACCCACCCTGACAGAGTTACTTGTCAGCTTTAATTATTGATGCTGTATTATTTGTTTTCTATGTGTCCTACTCACTCTGAAATGCAGCATGGAGCTGCACTGCAGTGATCTGCGATAAGATGCATATATTCTGCATTTTATCACAGCTTATTGGAAAGGGTCAAATGTCACTGTACAGCAGCACAGCGCATCGTGACATTTTTGTACACTTCAGATAAAGTACAAGGAAAAAAAAGAGCTGTTTGATGTGCTGAACCACGCACCATACCACCCCCAGAGTTATGTAAATTTGTGGGAGATTTTATTTTTTATTTTATTTTTATTTTCTCTTTCCATCATGGTTTTTAATATGTCTATGGCTACTTTTTGTATAATAAATTTTGTTACATATTGCTTAAGATTGCTTCTGGTTTGCATTTTTATTGATGTATTCATCCATGATTTGGGTTTAAGACCACTAGCCAGGTTTTTCTTTTTATTGGGAGGGAGGGGTGATTTGTTGGATACCAGTGGACTCCGATCTTTATTATTTTGGCCTTGAGTCCACATACTGTTTTGGTTTCTTCAACTTTAAAATACATTGATGTCTGAATGTCAGTCTGGAGCATTGGGAGTTCCTAGGCAGGCTTATTTTCTTCCAAACTGCCCACACGATTAAGTCTCCATGATTGAAAGAACTGAGATCCAAAGAATGAAGGGGCAGGCCAGGGATAGTAAAAATGGGAATAAGTTGGGAATAAGATAGTCAGCTTATGCTGGCCATCCTTCAGGCAGGAAATGAGACTAGTTCTGACATGCTGCATCTTCTAACACATTGGAACACAATTTCAGTACAGGAGATATGCCAGCACAACTGGGCAAGACTGAAGGTACAGCTGGGGTTCTATCTCCCTAATCTGCTGAAATTAAATTGCGAGTTTCTGTTGTCTTTGAAGGTACGTTATCTTTTTAGTGGCTTCTGAATTTGTAAACATATTTAAATGTTTAAACCAAACTAACCAACTTTCTTGTACAACAAGTACAATATTTTATTTTTAAAATCAAAAGTTTGTACAAAGTGCCTTCTGTTTGCAGAGCATAAAAAGAAGAAATGGCTGCACACGCCACAGTAATGATCCAAGATCCTTTATTGGACATCCCAAGTAACACCACAGGATCATGCACTCTGGTCCAGTGATCCTACTTGGGATGTCCAATAAAGGATACTGGGTCATTACTGTGGTGTGCAGCCATTTCTTATTTTTATTATCTGCTGAGGCGAGTCGGGGCGGGCACCCACCAGTTCCATTAGGCTTCTATATCTCACCTGGAGCAGCGAGTTTTCCTTGTTTAGTCTGTTTGCAAAGAATGCTGGATTTCGAATAAAAAAGTTATGCACTGCTTGCATATTTGGAATCCCTGTGTGTTTTTAATTAAAGCAGACTTCAGCCCCCCTTCCCACCCCTCAAAAAATTCAGCAGCTACAAATACTGTTGCTGCTGACTTTTACCTGTCCAGGCATCCAGCTGTGTCCTCACACGAGCCGATTGTTGAATCAGCTCTCGGGTGCTGGTGCCACCATCTCAGCTAAGAGAAACCGGCTGTGAAGCCAGTTTCCTACTGCGCAGGCGTGAATCGCGCTGCGCTCTGTAAATGGGCCATCTGTGGGGGGAAGAGGGGGGGCAGACTGTTGGATCACTTAGTGGAAGCAAACTGAGCCGAAAGTAAGAGTGGGTACCTGTCAAAACCCCCCAAATGTGCCAAATGTGGCAGAAGAGGTGGGGGGGGGGAGAGGCAGACAAGTGGAGCTTCCCCTTTTGGGTGGCGCTCCGCATTAAGGCAGATTTTTACATATCTGCTATCAGGATGGGGGGGGGGGGCAAGGAACATTGTGCCATTCTGTGCAGTCTGTATAATCTGATCTCTATGTTAATTTTTGTATTTCCCAGTACAGTTCCAGACTGAGCTGGATGGAGCGACTGCTACTGTTTTTTTTTCATATATTTACTGGTTTTTAAAAAAAACATGAGTTTTATTATTGAACCTACTGCATAAATTAAACTATATATAAAACTATCAGACAAAAAATGTCAAAATGATTCACACTTAAAGGGGCAGCTGTTACACGTATTTACACAGGGTTGGCACCTTTTCATATTTTTAAATAAATATATAAATCTAGGTATTTTATTAAATGCCTCCTTAAAGTCCCAATTACATTTGTTAACAGTACTTCATCTCAAATGCATAAATAAGAGCATTATGATAAAACACAAAAACTTGAATATAGAAGTGACTGAGCTAGTGTGTACCTTGCTGGTGACAATGTAGGTATACTATTTCTTCTAGACGAATAGTCATTGCATAGTCCCAATAAACACTAAAACAAAAACAAAGACAAGCGATAAAAAAATGAAGGAGATTCTGACAAAACCAGGGTTAATGTTTTGGTGGTCGTTTGTGAGTTTTATCTTCCTCCCTATATTTTTCTAAAAAGGGTGTATTGCAAATCAATTTTCCCCTGATATTATGCATTTACGGTACTTTAATGTTTATTACCCAAAGGGTTACTGACAGGCTGAACACACGTTTAATTTGGCACTGTATCTGATAATGAATGCAAAAAAAATGGCAGACGTGCACAGGGATAGTAGAATGAGAAAATATTAAAGGCTGTTCCAAAAAACCAAAACTGGACATTTTGCTGAAGTGAGCATTAATATAATAAAAGCCAGAATGAACAGACTGCATGTAATCTGCTCCAATCTTACAAACATTTGGCTAAACTCTGTATATTTAATTTTTTTCTCACGGATGTCTGCGGTGTGGTGCCATTCATTCTTAAAGTAATATTAAATGATAGCTTTATTTTCCAAAATTAACCCAAACACATCAGCTACTCATTGGCCGTGTAATAATTTTTCATTAAATTGTTTTTTACTGTGTTTTTCTGCCTCCTTTTAATGTCCTCTGGGTGCTCTCCAACCACTCCTTTCCCTTCTCACTCCTATTTGGTTGAATTAAGCATTGCACTGCTCTATGTAGACTCCAAAACCCATAATCCCTAGTCCTTCTTGGGAGCGATCAAGAGTGGGTAACTGCATTCCTACATACAGTGGGACCATGAAAGGTGAACGTAGCCACCCTCTAACAACAAATGGGATCAATGCAGCAAAAAGGAGTTTGGAGATTTGGAGGCGGCTGAGACCAATAGAAGGTATTTTCAATTTATAATAGATTTTTTGTTTTAAACCAGAGTTTAGTGTCATATTAATGGCTCCCCAAACGCACCAGTCAATGTACAGTTGCTAAATTGCGCAACAATGCATTGTAGTGTGATGCGATAAAAAAAACTTGGCAGCACTTTTTTGGTGCGATTGTTGAGTTTTAGCGTTCAATCTTCTGATGTGGTGGCTGCATTAGTTTTATTTTTTAGGATTCTTCCTCTGTTTTCACCTGGTGATCTGGTCAGTAACACACCTCCTCTATTTGAGTGCTCCCACTCTGATGGAGCACAGGGACACCTTTGAAAAGCAGCATGTGAGTCTGGGGGGAGGGAAGTGTTAGATGGACTAGCAGATTTAGATACACAAACTCCAGTTAACACTGCAAAGTTACACAAACATTTACAGCCACTGTTTTTATCCTTTTGGGATAAAGGTTTTTTTATAAATAAAAGCTGATCATTGTAAGAACCCCTGCCAGTGTTAAATGGTTTGTCTCAACACTGTTCAATTCTGTTGAAAAATAACTGGTTGTATGACCAGATGAAAATAAAGGAAAAAAGCGTAAAAAACCCCCAAAACTAATGCAGCCACCACATAAGAACTGGTACGCTGCAATATAATAAGTGTTTGCTTTTGGGTTTAATAGCACTTTAAGGCAGCCAAGTAAAATGAATAGGCTGGCCTAAAGGCATCACACCTACGGTATATGCTCACGCATTGGCACAACTATATAAGTGAGAATGGAGCATTCAAACATAAAAGCAAAAGGATTTAGCTTTGATAAGTTCTACATAGCTTGTGCATATAAAGCTAAATTATGCTTATCTGTTTTAAATATTTAGTGATACCCAGCCAGGTGTAAACAAAACACCATATTCATATTCCTGACGTGCGTGTAATTACACGATTTATTTAAACACAACAGTTTGCAATTAATTGAGTAGAACAAAAATAGTTGCTCAAAGAGTTTCCAATGTAGCTTGCAAACATAACCAATACACGTAAAGTGATTGTAAATCTTTTTTTTTAATAAATAAAGATGTAATCCTTACTTGCTCTGTGCAATGGTTTTGCACAGAGCAGCCCAGATCAAGATCAGGCTCAGGTAAGTATAAGGCGTTGCTGGGGGGGAAATCCTGTAACACAGATAATTTTTGACCTTAATGCAGAGAATGCATTAAGTTAAAAAAAACCTTAAACCTTTAGAACCTCTTGAGGGGAATGTATCAAAATCATCAACATATCCTTCTGTAATGTCTTAAATAATGAAGTCCAAAATGAAAGATTAGGAACTGATACAACTCCCGATACTCAGTTCCTACAGGAGGCACTTCCTGCATGAAATGTTCCTGTTACTTTACCTCCCTACAGTTTTAAAACAGACTGTTGTATGGTGTTTCCCCAAAACTGACGAGTATGTGCTATGTGATTACGACATGCACATCGTATCTGTCTGCAAAGAACAGCAGAATTTGTTGGTGCCTTTGAATAAAGAAGTAATCTTCTTGTATATTATTGGTTGTCCTTGAAATTGTAAATGTTATAACACTTTCATTGTCTGATTGTGTGAATCAGTCTTTAATGCCTTCAATGCATTCAACCATACGGATGTTGTCAACAAGGTGGAACAAATGCAATAGGATCCAAAGGGCTGCACACTTGAAAACTGCATCCACGTCATTGATAATCATTAACATGCCATATACAGCAACAGAGGGCACCGTGGGAGCAAGGAAGCACAGTCAAAGTGTTTCACAACTACAGATATACAAAAAAAACTTGAACTTAAAGTAGTTGTTAAGGCTGAAGGTTTTCTACCTTCATGTATTCTATGCATGAAGGTTAAAAAACCTTCAGTGTGCAGCTCCCCTCTTAGCCCCCCCCCCCCCCCAATACTTACCCAAGCTCGATCTCTATCGAGAGAGGCTCTCCCGTGTCTCTTGCTCCTCACTGACTGACATACAGCAACAGGAGCCATTGACTGCTGTCAAAGTCAGTGAGCTCACGGGGAGAGATATCACAAAAGAGTGAACAGATCCAATACAAAGAGATAAATAAAAGGAAAAAACAAAACATTACTACATACTACAACAGAATTGGATCCATTAGATATATACATATATATACATACACATGCGCATACACGAAACGGGTAAAATAAGTATTGAACAGGTCACCATTTTTCTAGGTAAATATATTTCTAAAGGTGCTATTGACATGAAATGTTCACCACATGTCAGTAACAACCCATGCAATCCATACATACACAGAAACCAAAACAAATACATTCAAAAATTAAGTTATGTGTAATAAAATGGAATGACACAGGGAAAAAGTATTGAACACATGAAGAATGAGGTGCGAAAGGGCATGGAAAGCCAAGACACCATCTGACATCTATCAATAATTATAAAGCAATCCTGCCCCTTGTCAGTGCAAATTAATATCAGCTGGTTCAGTTTCAACTGATGGCCTATAAAAAAGGTGTCTCATTACCAAGGTGTCACACAAGAAACATCTCATGACTGGGTAAAAGCAAAGAGCTCTCTCAAGACCTTTGCAACCTTATTGTTGCAAAACATACTGATGACATAGGTTACAGAAGGATTTCTAAACTTCTGAATGCTCCAGTGAGCACTGTTTGGGCCATAATCTTGAAGTGGAAAGAACATAATTTCACCATAAACCGGCTACGACCAGGTGCTCCTCCCAAGATTTCTGACAGAGGAGTAAAAATAATTATCAGAAGAGTTGTGGAAAGCAAAAAAAGTTTGCTGCACAACATTTAGACAAGCCTGTGAAATACTAGGAGAATATAGTCTGGTCAGATAAGACCAAAATTGAACTCTTTGGATGCCATAATACACACCATGTTTGGAGGTCAAATGGCACTGCACATCACCCCTAAACCATCAGATCAACAGTGAAGTTTGGAGGTGGGAACATCATGGTGTGGGGCTGTTATTTAGCATACGGTACTGGCAAACTTCATGTCAGTGAAGGAAAGATGAATGGAAAAATGTGCCAAGACATTCTTGATAAAAATCTGCTGCCATCTATCAGGATGATTAAGATGAAACGAGGTTGGACATTTCCACAAGACAATGATCCCCAACACAAAGCCAAGTAAACTCTCAATTGGTGTCAAAGAACAAAAGATCAGAGTTCATAGAAGAAGCCCACGGAACCTTCAAGATTTGAAAACAGTGTGGAAGAATGGGCCAAAATCACACCTGATCAATGCATGTGACTAGTTTCTCCATACAGGAGGTGTCTTGAAGCCATCATTACCAACAAAGCATTTGGTACGAAGTATTAAAAATTAAATACATTTCAGTTAGTGTGCTCAATCCTTTTTTTACCTGTGTAATTTCATGACACAGAACTTAATTTCTGAAAGTATTTGTTTTGGCTTGTTTATATGTATGGATTGATAACACCGACAAGTGGTGAAAATTTCATGTCAATAGCACCTTTAGAAATATATTTACCTAGAAAAATGGTGACGTGTTCAATACTTATTTTACCCGATATATATATATTTGTGCTCATAAGCTTACATACCCTGGCAGAATTTATGATTTTTTGGCCATTTTTCAGAGAATATGAATGATAACACAAACACTTTTCTTTCACTTATGGTTAGTGTTTGGCTGAAGCGATTTATTATCAATCAACTGCGTTTACTCTTTTTAAATCATAATGGCAAAAGAAACTACCCAAATGACCCTGATCAAAAGTTTACATATCCTAGTTCTTAATACCATGTCTTGCCCCCTTTAACATCAATGACAGCTTGAAATCTTTTGTGGTATTTGTGGATGAGGCTCTTTATCGTCTCAGATGGTAAAGCTGCCCATTCTTCTTGGCAAAAAGCCTCCAGTTCCTGTAAATTCTTGGGCTGTCTTGCATGAACTGCACGTTTGAGACCTCTCCAAAGTGGCTCAATGATATTGAGGTCAGGAGACTGAGATGGCCACTTCAGAACCTTCACTTTATTCTGCTGTAGCCAATGACAGGTTGACTTGGCCTTGTGTTTTGGATCATTGTCATGTTGGAATGTCCAAGTACGTCCCATGCGCAGCCTCCTGGCTGATGAATGCAAATCTTTCTCCAGAATTTTTTGATAACATACTGCATTCATCTTGCCATCAATTTTGACCAAATTTCCTATGCCTTTGTAGCTCGCACATCCCCAAAACATCAGCGATCCACCTCCATGTTTCACAGTAGGAATGGTGTACCTTTCATCATAGGTCTTGTTGACTCCTCTCCAAATGTAGCGTTTATTGTTGTGGCCAAAAAGCTCAGTTTTGAGGCTTGTCTCTGTGCTGTTTGGTGTATTACGGGATACTTTGTGGCATTTGCCTAGTATTGGCTTTCTTCTGGTGACTTGACCATGCAGCCCATCTTTCTTCAAGTGCCTCCTTATTGTGCATCTTGAAACAGCCACACCACATGTTTTCCGAGAGTCCTGTATTTCATCTGAAGTTATTTGTGGGTTTTTCTTTGCATCCCAAACTATTTTCCTGGCAGTTATGGCTGAAATTTTAGTTGGTCTACCTGACCGTGGTTTGGTTTCAACAGAACCCCTCATTTTCCACTTCTTGATTAGAGTTTGAACACTGCTGATTGACATTCTCAATTACTTGGATATCTTTTTTATATCCCTTTCCTGTTTTATACAGTTCAACTACCTTTTCACGCAGATCCTTTGACAATTCTTTTTCTTTCCCCATGACTCAGAATCCAGAAATGTCAGTGCAGCACTGGATGAAAGATGCAAGGGTTTGTTAGGAGAAACTCATTGACCTTTTATACACACACACTAATTACAAGAAAACCGATCACAAGTGAGGATGGTTACCTTTAATAGCCATTCAAACACCTTTGTGTCAACTTGTGTGCATGTTATCAGGCCAAAATCACCAGGGTATGTAAACTTTTGATCAGGGTCATTTGGGTAGTTTCTGTTGTGATTATGATTTAAAACGAGTAAACACAGTTGACTGATAATTAATGGCTTCAGCCAAACACTAACCATGAGTGAAAGAAAAGTTTTTGTGTTATCATTCACATTCTCTGAAAAATGGCCAAGAAATCATAAATTCTGCTAGGGTGTGTAAACTTATGAGCACAACTGTATACACATATACACACACACACACACGCAGTATCTCACAAAAGTGAGTACACCCGTAACATTTTTGTAAATATTTTATTATATCTTTTCATGTGACAACACTGAAGAAATGACACTTTGCTACAATGTAAAGTAGTGAATGTACAGCTTGTGTAAATTTGCTGCTCTCTCAAAATAACTCCACACACAGCCATTAATGTCTAAACCGCTACCAACAAAAGTGAGTACACCCCTAAGTGAAAAATGTCCAAATTGGGCCCAAAGTGTCAATATTTTGTTTGGCCACCATTATTTTCCAGCACTGCCTTAACCCCCTTGGGCATGGAGTTCACCAGAGCTTCAAAGGTTGCATCTGGAGTCCTCTTTCACTCCTCCATGATGACATCATGGAGCTGGTGGATGTTAGAGACTTTGCGCTCCTCCACCTTCCGTTTGAGGATTCCCCACAGATGCTCAATAGGGTTTAGGTCTGGAGACATGCTTGGCCAGCCCATCACCTTTACCTTCAGCTTCTTAAGCAAGGCAGCGGTCATCTTGGAGGTGTGTTTGGGGTCAGTATGTTGGAATACTGCCCTGTGGCCCAGTCTTCGAAGGGAGGGGATCATGCTCTGCTTTAGTATGTCACAGTACATGGTTCCATTCATGGTTCCAAGTAACAGTAGCTCCCCAGTGCTGGCAGCACTCATGCAGGCCCAAACCAAAAAACTCCCACCACCATGCTTGACTGTATGCAAAACACACTTGTCTTTGTACTCCTCATCTGGTTGCTGCCACACACGCTTGGCACCATCTGAACTATATAAATTTATCTTGGTCTCAGACCACAGGACATGGTTCCAGTAATCCATGTTCTAATGCTGTATACACATGGTCGGAATTTCCATAAAAAAAGTGTGATGGGAGCTGTGATTCCGACTGTGTGTATGCCCCATCCAACTTTTTCTGTCTGAATTTCTGCCAGCAAAAGATTGAGAGCGGGTTCTCTATTTTTCCGACGGAAAAAGTACTTGATGGAAATTCTGTTCGTCTGTATGCAATTCGGACGCACAAAAAACCATGCATGCTCGGAAACAATTTGACGCATGCTCGGAAGCATTGAACTTAATTTTGGCTTGTGACCGAGTGTATGCAAGCCAAGCTTGAGCGGAATTCCGTCTGAAAAACCACGCAAGATTTTTCCCACGGAAATTCCGCTCGTGTGTACGGGGCATTAGTCTGCTTGCTTCAGCAAACTGTGTGCAGGCTTTCTTGTGCATCATCTTTAGAAGAGGGTTCCTTCTGGGACGACAGCCATGCAGACCAATTTGATGCATTGTGTGGCATATGGTCTGAGCACTGACAGGCTGACCCCCCACCCCTTCAACCCCTGCAGCAATGCTGGCAGCACTCATGGGTCTATATCCCAAAGACAACCTCTGGATAGGACGCTGAGCCTGTGCACTGAACTTCTTTGGTCGACCGTGGCGAGGTCTGTTCTGAGTGTAACCTGTCCTGTTAAACCGCTGTATGGTCTTGGCCACCATGCTGCAGCTCAGTTTCAGGGTCTTGGCAATCTTCTTCTATAGCCTAGGCCTTCTTTATGTAGAGCAACAATTCTTTTTTTCAGATCTAATTCTTTGCCATGAGGTGCCATGTTGAACATCCAGTGACCAGTATGAGAGAGTGAAAGCAATGACATCAAATTTAACACACCTGCTCCTCATTCACACCTGAGACCTTGCAATACTAACGAGTCACATGACACCAGGGAGGGAAAATTGGTAATTTGGCCCAATTTGGACATTTTCACATTTTGTTACCATGGTTTAGACATTAATGGCTGTGTTTTGAGTTATTTTGAGAGGACAGCAAATTTACACTTTTATACAAGCTGTACACTCACTACCTTTCATTGTAGCAAAGTGTAATTTCTTCAGTGTTGTCACATGAAAAGTTATAATAAAATATCTATAAAAATATATATATATATATAGTTTGTGAACAAATAATGCAAAGGGGAGATTGGTCACAGCTGCTGCTAATGAATGTGCTGAGGAGTCAGCTTTTCAAAGAGTGGTTTCTCCTGTCTTCTGTAAGTCATGAAAAGGCATTAGCAGCGCAAAATGTGTGACTGTTTCCTTGCTCTCACGGTGCCTACTATTGCTGTATACTGCGTTCTAATGATTATCAAAAAAGTGGATGCAGTTTTCAATTGTGCAGACATTTGGATCCTATTGTATTTGTTGCACAAGGCTGGATGAGCAGTGCTTGCACCTGAATACACTTGAGGTGAAAGGGACTGTGTGACTGGCCCACCTGGAGCAGCAGCATACACATTGAGGCAGAAGCTATAATAATCTCACAAGAGTTCATTATGTTTTATTTTAATATTAAAATGTTCCTATGTTGTCTGCCTGAATCAGAAAAATGGCATAAAACCTATAAAAATGTAACCACTTTTTTCCAGGGCATTAAGGACAGATTACTCATCAGTTATTCACACTTTTCAATTACCTTTTCACTTCAAGAAGAAAAACAAAAGGGCATTGAACAGTCAGGCATGTGCAACACAGAACTGTCATGATAACTTTTATTAAATATCTGTCCATGAGATTGAGTTTTGTACAGCTACTACCTTAAAATGTAATTCAACTATTAAATTATCCCCCTACTGTTTGATAATCACAATTTATCTCCCAAGTTTTCCATTATATTGCTTATTTCTCTTACAACTTTCATATTATTCATACACATTCCAAAGATTGGGTTCAGTGAACAACCTAACAAGCACAGGCAAAAGCATAAGTAAGTATATAAAGAGATAATCGGGCGGCACAGTGGTGTAGTGGGTAGCACTCTTGCCTAGCAGTAAAATAGGTCGCTGGTTCAAATCCCAACCACACCACAACACTACCTGCCTGGAGTTTGCATGTTCTCCCTGTGCCTGCGTAGGTTTCCTCTGGGTACTCCGGTTTCCTCCCACACTCCAAAGACATGCTGGTAGGTTTATTGGCTTCTGGCTAAATTGGCCCTGGTATATGAATGTGAGTTAGGGACCTTAGATTGTAAGCTCCTTGAGGGTAGGGACCAATGTGAATGTACAATGTATATGTAAAGCGCTGAGTAAATTGACAGCGCTATATAAGTACCTTAAATAATAATGATTATTATACTAACAGGGCTACATGATCTCTTTGTATAATTGATTAGAATACAGATTATACTAAGCTGCAGAACTCCTGACCTGCAGTAGCATCCCACACACACACAAAATACACGCTCTGGACACAACTACTACTCTGTTGCATATTTTGAGAATTAGATGAAGGTCATCTGTTTTGTAATTTTCAACTGGATATTTAGTGAAAAGGCTGTATGCAATAGGAACCTGCATTTATTTAATCATTTATGAGTAGTAACATACTACTTAGAAGCTTTGCTTGGAATATATAGGCTTTAAAAAAGTAATATAGAAACAACGCCACGTTACATCGGTTGGTGTGCTCAAAAATCTGTCATGTTTCACAATTTAGAAATTCCAGCTTCCAGTGCCCTGTTAACATTTAAAACAAGTTCTGTCAGCATAAAGGCTGTGGAAAGTTCTGTCATATACTTGGAAAAATGTATTTCATACATACCCCATACAAAACAATTTAAAGCATCAAATACAGTCCACATTTTTTTTCCATTTTGCATGAAGTTCACATAATATAAAGTTACCTTTTCTCATAGTCTAAATCCCCAACTGAGCCATTCATAAGCTGGTTTGGTGTCCATTTTAAGGTCATAGTATCTGCAGTTTGATGAAGAGATAAGTACCCTGGGATTGCTTCCATATCATCTCTCTAAACATAAGATAAAAAAGATAACGGGTTAGGCAATTTTCCTTCTGAGCAAGCGCTACACCTACAATAAAGACTCAGACAACCATTTTGAAATATATTAGAAATATCTGTATTTCTAACATTTCTTGACTCAGTCCCTGTCGTTGTTTCCCTAAGAACAAATGGGTGTCCATAATATAAACTTTAAGAACAGATGTCCATTTTACTTTGTTTTGGATAAAGAAGCTAACTTAACAGTGTGTTTTTTGGTGTATGTACCTTTTTTTCTCATTTCTCGTATAGATGTCAAAGACAGGAATTGAGGGAAGTCTCCTCAAATGGTATCACAGACAAAAATAAATAGATGACAGAAATTCTAACTCAAATGCAACAAAATTAATTAAACTGTAGCACAGGCGAGATGTTTTCCATAGGTAATACCCATGCAAAAATCTTTAACCTTTTCAGATGGTAAACAGGCTCACTTGTATCTTTAGTCCATGTATAAGATGCAAACGAAAATCTTACAAGGTCATGCTTGGCTTAACTACACTTTTTTTAAAATCTGTAGCAAAAAAATACCCAGCAAATTTAAAAAATGATAAAACTAATCCACCCAATGACCGTTTCTCTTGATATCTGCAAGCTTTCTCAAAGGTCCAATTGCCAAGAGAAAGCTTGCAGATAGCAAAAGAAAAGATCATTGGCTGCATGGATTTTAGCAGTTCATAACATGCTGTTTTTCACCACGTATTAGATAAAGAAAAGTGGGTGCAGCCAAGAGCGCCCTTGTGAGAATTTATAGCTCCAAACTCTATAAAGAGAAATTGCCTAAAGTCAGGCTCTGAAAATGTATTCATTACACTGAAGATATGAAATGGATTTACCAGTAAATTCCATATCTTGAACTACAGTACAGGACATAGGCTTGATATTCAAAGAAAAACACACACAAAAACAAAAAGCAGTGCAATAAGGATGGTGTCACTTCTGAAATCTGACAAGTGGGTTCTAGATGTTGGTTAATTTTGTTTTTCTCATTTTCCAATGTTTTGTTAATGATCTACTCCATTTTTCTGAATTTTCCATAAAATTGTGTGATGAATTTGATTACCTTCACTCCATTCTCCTGTACAGTTTCTTTATTTGTATTGGCAGATTACATTAAGTAGGCCTCATCTATCAATCCCTTAGAAAACCTTGTGTCCAAGAATCAGTATCTGCCTTTGCTCTTGGTAATCCTCAACTTGAAGGGGGGGGGGGGGAGGAGGAAACAATTGGCTCTGCATTCCGTGCTGACTTTGCATTATTCACCTCTGGTGTTCTCTCTGGGCAGCCATGTCCTCCCCACACGGTAGCTGTTCCCGTATGCTTCCAGTCCTTGGATCACGCAGCAGATACAGTGGTCGGAGCCACTGCTCTTGTTTCCACAGCTCCACTCCCGGCATCGCTCTCGGTGTTGACACAAGAGCTCTAGGTTTGCACTTCGAGCTTCTTGTCATTTCCATTTGTCAACGGCACACAAGAGCTCTAGCTTTGCCTTTTCAGACGATTGTTGTTTCCACCTCTTAGCCGCTCAAGCCATCCATCCACCTGGGATGAAGCACTACACACTATCCTGACATGTCTATATATTTCTTCATCATGTAAGTGCATCATTTTTATATGTTTTTATTACATTTCCACAATAAACCAGCATACTACACTATTTGGGGCTCTTGGAGCTCCCCCCCCCCCCTTTTTTTTCCACTCCGGGTCTTAGACTATAGTCACCTACTAGGTTTTATTTTGAGTTTTTTTTTTTTTGTTTCATTTTCTTTTATGTTTAGTTTCCTTTAGTAAATATTTGTTAATTAGTAGCAATATTGCATTGTATTTTGCTTGCCTCTGTGGACAGAATTAGAATATAACTGTTTAATCAGTCCTCCTGTGTTTTTAGCTGTGGGCCAGCTGTACACCATTTCATCTAGATTAGGAGTGAGCGCCCAGGGTGGAATTTTCTTGTTTGATTTAGTAATCCTCAACTAGAATGCAGTTTATTCTTACCCAGCAAAACTGTCTCCTAGGGATGTTTTGCTTCCATTTTGGGTGATGACAACTTTGTAAATGGAGGCAAGAGTTTCCACCTGTGGGTTTAAAAAATTTTTTGAGACTATATTGTCTCCTCTAAAACTCAGTTTAGAAAAAGTCTGTGTATTGGTATCCACTACATGCATAAAGGATAAGCCAATTCATCTGCTATCACAATAATCAAAGAATGGGACCACTGAAGATGGGGTTCCATCCCAAATAATAATGATTTTGTCTATATAGCGACCAAAGAAAGTTCACCAGAGCTTCACAGGTTGCCACCGGAGTCCTCTTCCACTCCTCCATGACGACAATACGGAGCTGGTGGATGTTAGAGACCTTGCGCTCCTCCACCCTCCATTTGAGGATGCCCCACAGATGCTCAATAGGGTTTACGTCTGGAGACATGCTTGGCCAGTCCATCACCTTTACCCTCAGCTTCTTTAGCAAGGCAGCGGTCGTCATGGAGGTGTGTTTGGGGTCGGTATCATGTTGGAATACTATCCTGCTGTCCAGTCTCCGAAGGGAGGGGATCATGCTCTGCTTCAGTATGTCACAGTACATGTTGGCATTCATGGTCCCCTCAATGAACTGTAGCTCCCCTGTGCTGGTTGCACTCATGCAGCCCCAGACCATGACACTCCCATCATCATGCTTGACTGTAGGCAAGACACACTTGTCTCTGTACTCCTCACCTGGTTCCCGCGACACACGCTTGACACCATCTGAACCAAATAAGTTTATCTTGGTCTCATCAGACCACAGGACATAGTTCTAGTAATCCATGTCCTTATTTCTGCTCAGAAACACAAAAGAGAGAGAGGCGCCTCTGGGTGTAGACTTTAAAAAACAGTTTATTGAACAATCTTGTGTCAATCACACTCACGTTTGGAAGATCATAAAAAGGCATATATATGTGGAGTATCCATCAAGGGAGGTGTCATCAGGTCGGTCAGAAACCTTGTCTACTGGCTGCTCTGCCTGCGTGTGGAGGGATATTGCTTGAGATGTTAAAGCCGGCTGCAATACCGATAAAAATCCAAAATGAGGCTCGGAGCGCAGATGGAAGATGCCTCCGATGACGTCCGTGTGACGAAACGCGTAAGGCGGGACTATCTTGGCACGTACAACGTCACTTCCTGTTATCGTGGTTTCTGCTTACTGACAGGTGGAACGCAAGTGGTAGTTGCGGACAGCGCAGTGTCCCGGGACAGTAAGGGGAGATAGAGAGCTTGCACGCTCCCTCCCCTATTTTTTAAAATCCACACTACATTCCTTGGAACTGGCTGAGCTCCTTGGATTTTTATGAGCATTTATAAATAAACTTATCCATATGGAATGTTGATGAGCATAGTATCTATCAGTAATTTTACCACCTTTTTATTTACATGTATACGTATATGTTACGTCATATTACAATTTAGTGATTTTTAATTAGCACATCCAGTTTTTAATGTGTACATTTGCATTATTTGTATATCTGTATATTTGTCCGCTTAAGGGTGCACGTACATATATAGATGTACACATATTTCCATATAGCTCTATCTGTAACGGTATTTCGGCATGGTGCCTGTGTGCGTGTGTCAGAGATATATATGAGACATACATATTGTCCCTTTTTCACATTAATTATAACCCATTCTTTACTCTATCCCCATTAGATAAAAATAAGGGTAAGGATAAGGATAATGGAAAACATTTTGTATTGTTCCCATCATCAGATTTTTGTTTATTATTATTATTTTCATTTTTATTTATTTTTTTATTATTATTATTATTTTTTATTATTTTCTATTATTATTTATTAATATTTTTTATTTATTATTATTATTTTTACTTTTATATTTATTTTCATATTTACATCTATTTTTTTTTTTATTATTATTTTTATTCGTTTACTTTTATTATTATTATTTTTTTTTTATTATTATTTTTCAATTATTATTATTATTTTCTTTTTCTCTTTTCCCCTTTTTTTTTAATCTCATTTAGTTTTAGGCTCCCTTCTTTTCTCCCCCCCCTCTTTAGTTAGGATATTCTATTTTATATTTCTCAGTAATCCCTTATTATTATATATTCCCCCCCCCCTCCCCCGGGTTCCTATACCTATTTATATACACATCCATATTATTTCTTTATTATTCCTTCATCCACGATCTGCTAAAAACCGCCGCTGACCATTCATTGCTATATTATGTATTTATTGCTTATACCACCCTTGCTGACACTTTTGCCACACATCGTTTTCCTTTTCCTTTAGCACTATTGCGGCCACTCCCCCTTCCTGTTTGTCATCTAGTTCCGTTCGGACCAATCATGGTACTGCTCAATTCGCTCACCCTCCTCTTTTCCTTTCTTATTGCCTCCAGTTGCATCCATCCATAGCCTGATGAAGGGGCGCGGCTGTCACGTCATCGCAGCCCGTACGCCCGGATAACGCGTCGCTTGCCAGTGACGTCATTTTTCCTTGCCCATCTTCCATCTGCGCTCCGAGCCTCGTTTTGGATTTTTATCGGTATTGCAGCCGGCTTTAACATCTCAAGCAATATCCCTCCACACGCAGGCAGAGCAGCCAGTAGACAAGGTTTCTGACCAACCTGATGACACCTCCCTTGATGGATACTCCACATATATATGCCTTTTTATGATCTTCCAAACGTGAGTGTGATTGACACAAGATTGTTCAATAAACTGTTTTTTAAAGTCTACACCCAGAGGCGCCTCTCTCTCTTTTGTGTTTCTCCTCAGGATTTGGAACCCAGTTTCAGTTCCCATTGAAGGCAGCCCTACATGTGGACTCTCTGTCCTGGTTTGGACTTTCCTGTATATACGTGGTTTTTTATTATACATATATATACATTTATCATCATGACCGTCCTGTGCCATTGTTTTGGAATATTTTATTACCTGAGATGGTTTTTATAATAATAATTTTTATAGTTTTTATGTTTACAGTAATTGACTTGTTCCTTTTTATTTAATGTATGGAATAAGGGTTGTTTTACTGCTCTTTTTCAGTTTTTGCGCCTACACTTACTTATTTCTGCTCATCTTCAGCAAACTGCGGGCTTTCTTGTGCATCATCTTTAGAAAAGGCTTCTTTCTGGGACGACAGCCATGCAGACCAATTTGAGGTAGTGTACGGCGTATGGTCTGAGCACTGACAGGCTGACCCCCACCGCTTAAATCTCTGCAGCAATGCTGGCAGCACTCATACGTCTATTTCCCAAAGACAACCTCTGGATATGATGCTGAGCATGTGCACTCAACTTCTTTGGTCGACCATGGCGAGGCCTGTTCTGAGTGGAACCTGTCCTGGTAAACTGCTGTATGGTCTTGGCCACCATGCTGCAGCTCAGTTTCAGGGTCTTGGCAATCTTCTTATAGCCTAGGCAATCTTTATGTAGAGCAACAATTCTTTTTTTTGAGATCTTTAGAGAGTTCTTTACCATGAGGTGCCATGCTGAACTTCCAGTGACCAGTATGAGAGAGTGAGAGCGATAACACCAAATTTAACACACCTACTCCCCATTCGCACTGGGGACCTTGTAACACTAATGAGTCACATGACACCGGGAAGGGAAAATGGCTAATTTGGCCCAATTTTTGGAATTGGAGGTAAGAGTTTCCATCTGTGGGTTTAAAAAAAAATTGAGACTATATTGTCTCCTTTAAAACTCAATTTAAAAAAAGTCTATGTATTGGTATCCACTACATGCATAAAGGATAAGCCAATGCAATTGCTATCACAATAATCAAAGAATGGGACCACTGAAGATGGGGTTCCATTATAAATAATAATGATGTTGTCTATATAGCGACCAAAAAAAACTATTTGGGACAGGTGAGGATTGTTCTTCCACATACATTGGACTTCCCAAAAAAAACTGGCATTCAAACAAAAGTAATTATGGTTGAGACGGAATTCTGTGCATTCAAAATGTCTGTCTCAAATCATAATGACTTTTTGTTTATCAACCAGTTTTACAAACAAATCAAAGACACAGCCCTAGGTGCAAATTTACCAGTCCCACAATGGGTTTTTGCTAGATACATCCATGCACCCTTGCGGTTTTCTTTCATACTGCCTGATGCTGTTGGACTTCCATGGTCCAGAGTATGAGGTGCTCCAGGAAGCATTAACTTCTTTCTTCCAGTGTCTGCCTTTTTTCTACTTTGTAATATTCTTCAGACATTCATAATAGCATTTTCTTTGCATTGTTTCCATTTATCCCACTACCCTTTGTTGTTCTGAGTGCCACATTTTTTGCCATGTCTTTCCCTTACACCCTAAGGCAGTCCAAGGTGCGCTGTGTTTTTATGTTTGTTAGTGAATTTTTTATTAGGTTATTTTACCAATAAATGTCACAAAACTAGGGCACTATAAGATTTTTTGAGCTGTTTTTTGTTTTTTAGTGTGTTTTTAAATCAATTTGGGAGCCCCCACTCCTCTCCACACAAGCTGGCTAGGTAAGGCTTTTCTAGTGATAGGTTCAAGCTGATAACAGTTTAGTTATCAGAGCTACCTTAGATTATTATGATTGAATTTTATGATCTATAAGATCAATATTTATTATGTTTAGATAATTGTCTATATATTAGTTTGAGCTCTAATGCACTTGAATGTTGTTCACCTTCAAATATATGGTGCCTGGGACTTTTTCCTTATTTACTTTTAATATTCATAGACCCTGGATTGTAGGCTGGTACCGTCAGGTAATTGGAAACTGGCAAAGCTTTTGAAGGCATGATCCTAGTATGTTTCACTATAACTCTACCCCCACTCCTCAGTCTCAGTTTTTTCACAAGCAATACAAAATAACTCAAAAATAAAGGGGAGGGTATCCTGTACTGTCCTCCAAAATATGGAATTTACAGGTAAATCATAATTCCTTTTATCTTATTTGTACAGTACAGGACACAGGCTTAATATTCATAGACCCTGGGACTTCCCTAAGCGATGAATAAGCTTTGGCAACAACTAGTCAAAACAGAGCGGTGCCCACAGACCTAAAATAACAAGGATCAACAGTCCCAACTCACAGTACTTTTGCTAGAACAGTGAAGCCAAAAGCTGCATCAGCAGAGAATTAAACTCCTGCCTTGTATAACTTGAACAGCTACGAACAGAAGACCAGGTCTTACAAAATTGGGCTATAGAGGGTTGATGGCCGAATGCTCAAGAAACTCCTACTGATCTAGAGGGCTAAGCACGTGGTGGTGCCGGCTTTATCCTCTAGGGTGTAAGCTCTTGAAAGGAGTTGTCTTATACACCTAACAATTGTGCATCTTAAAGTAGGAGGCCCCTTGTGGGGTCCTGGGGTTAGGACAAAAAGGGGAGTCAATCTTGCTAATAAAAGCTGTAGCTTTTAGGTAGACTTTGATGGCTCTGACCACATCCAGACAGTGATGAGCAATGTCCTCTGGGTGCTTAGGAGCAGGGAGCAAAAAAGGAATGACTTATGTCCTTGTTGAGGTGGAAGACTGACACCACCATAGGAAGAAAGGAGGTTCTTGGGTGCAAGATTACTTGCCCTTGTGAAGAATGAGGGATGGCTCCTTATTAGAGAGCCACTAACTGACAAGATATCCACCAAGGTTGCCTTGCAGGAAAGATTATCCAATTGTAGGAAGGTCAGAATTTAAGGCATGGTGTAATCTCTGGGCTTGAAAGGCCAGTGTTAACAACAGGCAATGTATAATTTCCAGGCATGATAGTAAATTCTTCTGGCAGTGGCTTTCCTTGTTTTTAGTAGTGTGGGAATGGCGGAATCATTCCCACATTACCAAATGTGGGACTTGAGGGAGCCTAGGTTTTGAGGGACAGAGTCCCTCAAGACCTAGGCTTTAACAGCCATGGCACTAAAGCAAATGAGAAGCAGAATGAAACAGAGGGTCATGGGACAGAAGGTCTGGTGTGTTTGGAATTGACCAGGATGGGATAAGAGAAGTTAAATTATGCCTGTGTACTTGGTTCTTCTGGGCCAGTTTGGGGCAATAAAGAAACACTGGTTTCTTCACTCTATTGTGCAGAGCAGTCAAGTCAGATTTTGTACTGCATTTGAGGTTTAAATTAGCCAGGGAATTATCAGAACATCCAATGCCAGTGCTAGAGGATCTTTGGTCGTGTTAGGGTGAAGGGCCCATTCCCCTTGGTCTAGGTGGTGACAAGTGAGGTAAGCAGCCTTGTAAACAGCAGAGATCGCTGGAGAGCATTTCTTTATCCATGAGTTGATCAAGCTTACTTCCCTCAAGGCTGCATGACTGCTGGCACCCCCTTGCTGACTAATATAGACGACAGCCATGGTATTGTCTGATTGCACCCTAATCAGGTGTCTCTGCAAAAGGGTGTTTTAGTGATGCAGAGCCATTTTTATTGTTCTGAGTTCCAGGATCTTCATAGGGAGATTGGTTTCTTTCAGTAACTATGTTTCCTGAATTTTCATAAAGTAAAATTTGTTGCGTGCTTCACCAAAGAGACATCCAGAGCTTACATGTGAGGCGTCTTTTACAGACAGCTTCAGCTATCCAGGTTTTTAGCCACAAGTTTCTGCGAATATATACAGAAAATGTAGCCCTTCTATAGATGTGTGTCATAACTTGTTCTAGGGCATCAACACAAAAGAGCAAAGCGGAAGGGAATTCTTGTAAGTGCTCCTCCATAGCACTGTCCTGGACGACAGAATCCTGTTGGTTGCTTATTGCCCTGGTCTAATTAGCAGCAGTTTGACCAACAGAATATGCAGCAATAGTTGGTACAGAGCTGGACCTGCTACTAGACAGAATAGTTGAATAAAGGAACATCTTCAATGGGTACAGTGAGATGTTTAGGACTACTGGAACACTCCACTTCTTTGTGAACTCTTTTTCCACTGGATAGAGCTCGGAAATGATTCAGAGGGGTGAAAATATTTTTAAGACTGACTGAATCATCATAAATTGTCAATTCTAATTGTTCATGGATAGGGAATGTCATTTTAGACTTAATATGCTGCTTGTTTCCAAAGCAGCATGGAGGGACGGAGGGACGGATGAGAATCAACTGCGACAATGCAGAGGCTTTTGTGCATAACAGGAGTGAGCATACCAACATTGACAAGCATATTGTGTGAAGTCATAACATCAGGTGAATAGGAGCCTGGGGGTGAGAGATTTTCTGCTCCCTCCTCCAACACCTCCAGGTCCTCTTCATTTCCCTTAAAGGATAAGTTCACCTTTGGGAATATGTTACACGTTCCACCCATTTTTAGAGTGAAAAATGTCACATGTTTCCACTGCTGCAGCTGCTCCCTGCTGCTCTCTCTCCCTGTGACAGGAGTACAGGGAGACGTTTCCCATACTAGCTGGTCACTTTTTGAAAACAGCGCGGCCGTGCAGGGCTCTGCCCACATGGCCGCATCATTCATTGACAGAGCTCTGTGTATGAATGAACTACAAGTCCCGACATCCACCACCACCGCATCCTTAACAACCGATGTGTCAACAGCTGTCAGCAGAGTTCTACGCGGACAGCTGAATGTAAAACAAAAAAAGAAGGAATTGCCAGCAACAAAAAAAAAAAAAAAAAGAAAAAAAATGGCGTAGGGCCCACTACCAATCCATAGATTTAGAGGGGAACCCCCAAGCCAAGATTAAAAAAAAAAATCTATACCAAAATCTATACCAGGCCCTCGAAGGGGGGGGGGAAGCCCTGAACCATACCAGGGCACAAGGGTCTCTTCCTCACAACCGGTGGTTGTGGGGGGCTGCGGGCAGGGGGATTATTGGTATCTGGAAGCCCTGGTGGTCGGTGGTTGTGGGGGGCAGCGAGCGGGGGGCTCATCAGAATCTGGAACCCCCTTTAATAAGGGGGCTTCTGAATCCTGCCCCCCCCCCAATGTGAATGAGATGAAGTACATTGTACTCCTACTCATTCACCAGAAAAAAAAGTGTTTTTGACAAGTCCTTTTTTTTAAAAAACAAAAACAACAAAAAAGTCCCCTGAGCTGACCCAAAAAGAGGAAATAAAAGGTCCGCTCCTGTCTGACATGTCTTAAATAACTAAAAGGCGGGGCCACCTGGTGACATCACCAGGTGGCTCCATTCCTTATTTAAGAATTGCCTGCGGGGGGGGGGCTCAGCATGGCTATCACAGCCACGCCGTGTTGCTAGGACATGGCACGACCCTGATCTCTGTAAAGCACCGATGACACGGCTCTTCAACCATGTGATCGGCTGTGTCCAATCACAGCCGGTCACATGTAAACGCGCAAGTGCCGTAAATTGCCTCACTCTGACAAAGCGTGTGACGAGGAGAGCCGATCAGCGGCATCTACTCACAGGGGAGAACAGGGAAGGTAATCAGGGCACTGATCATCAGTGCCCTGATTACATGAAAGCTGCAGCAATGCCACCAATCAGTGCCAATGAGTTTCACCAATCAGTGCCCATGAATGCCACCAATCAGTGCTCAAGAGTGCCACCAATCAGTACCACAAATCAGTGCCCACCAGTGACACAAATCAATGCCCATTACTGGTGCTAGTCAGTGTTGCCTTTCAGTGCCCATCAGTGCCTGCTCATCAGTGCTGCCCATCAATTCCCATCAGTGCCGCCTATCCGTGCTGCCTATCATTGTCCACCAGAGCCACCTATTAGTGCCCATCAGTGCCGTCTATCAGTGCACATCAGTGCAGCATAATAGTGCCTCATCAGTGCCCATAAGTGTCGCCTCAGCAGTGCCCATAAGTGCCACCTCATCAGTGCCCATAAGTGCAGCCTGTCAGTGCCGCCTCATCAGTGCACATCAGTGAAGGAAAAAAATTACTGATTTACAAAATTTACTGACAGAAACTAAGAAAAACTTTTTTTTCCCCTCTTTTTTTTTTTTTTTAAATAAAAACCCAGCAGTGAACCACCAAAAGAAAGCTATATAGGGGCAGACCTAGGGGGAATGTCCTCAAAAGCTTTGCCAACGTCTAATCGCTTGCCTGTAATCTAGGGTCGATGAATATCACAGCCTGTGTTTTGTACTGTACAATTTGGATACAATTATACTTGTCAAATGTTGCCTTATGGGATTATGTGAAATCTCCATTAATCGCTCTAAAATATTGCAATTAGAAATATATTTCAGTTAGAGGGAAATATATTTAAAATACTGAGTGTTGTGTTGGTGTTATTGTAATTAGTTCAACTTCAAAGGTTGGCCTTTTGTTCTCCCTGATAACATCTTCCCTGGGTAGTAAACAACAGCCTTCTTTGACTCATCCAATCAGGCTGTGCCCAATATACATTTACTAGGTACAGTGACCAATTAGGGAGAATTATATTAGCCACACTACAGAAAGGAGGGGGGGGGGGGGTATAATGCTTTGTGACCAAGCTAACTCACTCTTTGGTGTGGGAACAGACAGCAGTCACCATGGGCTGACCTGAAGTTAACAGGTAATCTAATATACTTGTATTTTATACTGTACTGTAAATATGGGTGTCGTGGGTAATTTGTAAATACCATGTAAGCCAGGAGACCTACACTGTACATTGTGTTGTAAATACTGTCTGGTGTGTACTTTGTATAGATTATGTAACCCTATTAATAAATGTGTATTGCGGAACGAACTACCTCTTTGTTGTAAGATCTCTCAGATCTAGATATGTATATGTCCATACACCTCACTCATTGTAGTAGTATGGACATATACATATCTAGATCTGAGAGATCTTACAACAAAGAGGTAGTTCGTTCCGCAATACACATTTATTAATAGGGTTACATAATCTACAAAGTACACACCAGACAGTATTTACAACACAATGTACAGTGTAGGTCTCCTGGCTTACATGGTATTTACAAATTACCCACGACACCCATATTTACAGTACAGTACAAAATACAAGTATATTAGATTACATGTTAACTTCAGGTGAGCCCATGGTGACTGCTGTCTGTTCCCACACCAAAGAGTGAGTTAGCTTGGTCACAAAGAATTATACCCCCCCCCCCCTCCTTTCTGTAGTGTGGCTAATATAATTCTCCCTAATTGGTCACTGTACCTAGTAAATGTATATTGGGCACAGCCTGATTGGATGAGTCAAAGAAGGCTGTTGTTTACTACCCAGGGAAGATGTTATCAGGGAGAACAAAAGGCCAACCTTTGAAGTTGAACTAATTACAATAACACCAACACAACACTCAGTATTTTAAATATACGGTATTTCCCTCTAACTGAAATATATTTCTAATTGCAATATTTTACAGCGATTAATGGAGATTTTACATAATCCCATAAGGCAACACAAAGAAGGATATGCTTCACTGAATTTATTTAAAACAACACCTGCCTCATCCTTTTTCTGTTTGTATCACTTTCGCTAACATTAGTAATTTGGCTGTTGGGTATCTAAATTAACACCTTATAACTAAATTAAAGGCATATTCCCTTTCCCCCCCATTATAGCAGATCATTTCAAATGTACATTAAAGCATGTTACAGTCCCTACATAGCCCAAAATTCCTTTTACATCACTTCGAAAATGCACACCATAAATTTGATGTACTACAAATTACAGACTGTTCTGCTTACAGGCTGAACCATGACATTATTTTTGCCATAAAGTAGAGTTGTCCTGGAATTTTGATGTAATGATTCAACATAATCTCTTGCTGATAATGATGGCCTGTCATCCATACTTCCACTTGAGTGCCTTTTCTGGATCTAGAATGAAGAATGAAAAAATATTAGCGCTTATAAAAAGGTATTAAGATTATGTGTGTGCTTTACTAAAACACAAATCTGTGTATGAGTGAATATTAGACTTTTGGTTTACCTGTAAAATCAATTTCTTGGAATACATCACAGGACACAAGAGGACTTCATATTCATAACTACATGGGTTTTGTTGCCACCACCAGGTGAATGGACGCTGTCCAAAAAAAGGTAGAAAATCCCTGCCCAGGCATAACCGCCTCAGGTCTGTAGCAAGCAATGAGGACAGACAAGAGGCAAGGGATCTCTATGATGTTAGATACTCCAAGAAAAGGATTTTACAGGTAAACCAATGACAAAAATCCTATTTTTTTAATCACACATCACAGAATACAGAGGACTTCTTATTTAAGACTACTTGGGTTGTCCCAAAGCAGTGAACATAATGGGTGAGCGAACATGACATTGTGGCTGAAACACACCCAAAACAGAACAGCGTGAAAAAAACACTTACAAGACCTATTGCCCAAAACCGGGGTCTGCAGAGGCGTGAACATCTACCTGGTAGAACTTAGTAAAGATGTAAAAAGAAGGCCAGGTAGCAGCCTTATAAGCATGGATGTATAGCCTAGGAAGCAATGATAATTCTGGTGGAATGGACCTTGACCAGGAAAGAGGGAACCTTGCCCTTGATAGCATAGGCCTGAAAAACAAGCTCACATATCTACTTGCAGGAAAACACAGCCATCTCAAAGACCATGCAAGCAGAGGTAATGGCTACAAATAAACAACCATGCAAGTCTGCAAAACAGACAACGAAGGTCCCATGGAGACAAGGGGAGGCTGCACTGATGGAACAATCTGCACAGGAGGTGCGATAGATTTCAGAAACAGAATGGCCAGGGCTGAGATTAGTCCCCTGATGGTGCTTAAAGTCAAAGCTCATCTCTCCACCAGACTGGAGAAAAGACAAAATGTACTCCACAGCATACGATCAGAGATGAAACTTACTTAACTACTCTGATGCGCCCTTGTGAGCAGGGGGGACTAGCCTTCCCGGATCTATATAGATATTATTTAGCTACTCGGTTATGGCCGCATGGTGGCTGAATCCTGATATATATAACTCCTCTACTAGATTGGAAGCGGCAGTAGTAGGCTCTGTGGATGCCCTGAAGGCTCTTTTATTTAGGGGCCGTAGGGCAACATATCAGCTGACCCCTTCAATGCTTATTACTATTCGAGCTTGGGAGGCTGGTCTTAGATGTAAGCAATATCCTAAGGGTGCTTTTTCTCCAAATGCTCCTTTATGGTTTAATCCTACTCTTCCTCAATTTTTTAAAGCACCAGAGCCAATTGCATGGACCAAGTATAACATTAAATTACTTTCTCAGGTGATTATTGATCGGAAACTATCTACCTTCTCTATACTTACTTCGACTTTTAATGTCCCAAGTTCCCACTTTAGATATTTCCAGCTTCTTCATACCTTTAATGCACAGTTTCCACAGGATAGTTTAACGATTAGACAATCCACTTTAGGATTATTACTTAGGTCTGAGTGTCTGGATAAGCCCAACTCGAGATTGTATTCTCATCTTATATTAATTTCTATTCTGCCATTAGATGCTCTTAGAGTTAGGTGGGTACGAGATATACTAGATTTAGATATGGAGGATTGGAGGGGTGTGTGGGATTTCCCTTTGCGATCTTTGATATCCTTAAGAGATCGTATGATTCAATATAAATTGGTACATAGAGCATATATTACGACACAGACAAAGATAAATCCTGTGTGTTCTTCTGAGTGTTGGCGATGTGGCATGAATCAGGAGGATTTTACGCTATTTCCGGACTTGTCCATATATAGTTATCTTTTGGGTGGAAGTGGTGGATTTATTGAACTCAATCACTTCTGTTCCCATACCGGTTTCAATGTCTGTTTGTCTACTGGGCCTGGTGAAGACTATTCTTCCCACAGTGTCCGAGTGAATGTTCGCCAATATAACATTATTTCACGCAAGAAAAGCTATTGCGCTGCATTGGAAGAAACCTTGTTCCCCTACGCTCTCATATTGGAAACAATTGGTAAATAATAATGTTCCATTGTATAGAGATACTTACATGAATAGGGGTTGTCCAAGTAAATATGATAAAGTGTGGGCAAAGTGGCTGGACAAACCATATACAGCATCGAATGCCCATGGGGGGCCATTGTTTATAATATATATGCTCCTATATGAGAAATGTCGGGGGTCATTGGGGAAAGTAGGAACTAATCTTTACTTTAAAAATTGTTTGCTCCTTTTTTTTTTTTTCTCCTCTGTGGACTAATAATTGATATACTGGATTTTGAAATTGTATTACTATACTTTTGGTCCAGTGTGTATGATGTCCTGTTGTGTTTTGTTTTTCTGTTATGAAATTTAACATAAGGAAAAAAAAGAGATGAAACTTACGAGCCTCACGCCAGGCGAAAAAGATCTTCCCTGTATGATGCTACACCTTTCTTTAGGTCAACTACCTTGCAATAAGGAGGGTAGGGATGACAGAGGCAGAAACTCCCCTATCCCTCAGGGCTTGGGCTTCAACAGCCAAGCCGTCAAAGCCAGCAACCATAAAGAAGGAAGGATGGAAGAATGGACCCGGCAACAGCAGATCTGCATATTCTGGAAGAGCCAAAGACTTGTACATCAAGGTATTCACTATGTCACCATACCACGTTCTTCTTGACCAAGCAGATGCTATAAGAATCAATGTAATGCACTTCATCTTTATCCTGAACAACAGGCAAGGAAGGCATAATTCCGAGGAAACTGATCCCAATAGTCACCAGGGCATCTACTGTACACGCCTGAGGATCCTTTTTTTGAGAAACAAACCTGTCCAGTTTGTTAATGAAGAAATAGCAGTTGGATAGAAAAATTAGATCCACATCTGGCTTCCCCCACTGCAGACAAATCTCAGAAAACACCTTTGGGTGAAGGGCCTTGCCTCCTGTAGTCAGCTGCTGACTGAGAAAGTCCATCTGCCTATTTTCCACTTCAGGGATGCGCCTGGAGCAGAGGGCCAGAACGTGAAGTTCTGCTCACTACAAGATCAGGTTTTGCTTCTGCCTAAGCAGCACTATATCTTATCCTTCACCAATGGTAGATATATGCTACAGCCATGGCATTGTTCGACTGTACCCTGATGGAAAGACCCCAAAGGCAGACAGATGAGATTAGGCGAGCCAGCCAAATCACATGAAATACCAGGATGTTGAATGACAACATCTGCTCCTCTGACAATCACGTTCCCTGGACCAAGAGGCTCTTTAGAACACCTCCCAAACAAACAGGCTGGTGTCCATCATCAAGACCTTCCCTTTTCAACGGAGGGAAGGATTTCCAGGTATCCAACAGCTGTCTGTTTATCGACCATTCTAGAATACATCTGGTGTTGGGTCAGATGCATTGGCAGATCCAAGGACTGATGACATTTGTCCCACACTGACAGGATACTGAGCTAAAGAGCTCTGGAGTGAAAGTGGGAATAAGGGACTGAATCAAAGGCAACTACCATCTTCCCCAGTCCCCTAATGCAAGCTTGAATCAAGGGACTGCACCTGAGATTGAAGAGACAGGTATTTCTCCTGCAGGAGCAGTACGTTTGCCTGAGCTCTATTAGGTACTAATCCTAAGTACTCCAGGCTTTGGGTCAGAACCAAGGCCGGCTTCAGAAGGTTTAATACTATCAAAATCTTTCCAGGACATGTATCATCTCTGTTGGACATTCAATGCCAGCTACTGAACTGATTGCTCCCTTAGAAGCAGGTCTTCCAGGTACTCCATAATTTGAATACCCTGGGTCCTTAACAACCCCAGAACCAATGCCAACAGCTTGGTAAAAACCCTGGGGTCTGTGGACAGGCCAAAAGGCAATGTCACAAACTGACAATGGTGATCCTGCAGTTCTAATTGCAGAAACCACTGGTGAGGCGAAAAATCTGTATGTGTAGGTAGGTACCCTGGAAATCCACTGAAGCCAGGAAGTCCCAGAGGAAGCTAAGCAATCACTGATCAGGTGGATTCCATTATGAATTTTTGAGCCCAAAGGGCCTTCGCGGACATGACCCCCCTTAAGGATCACTGACCTGAACCTGTAAAGCACCCTGACAGCGAGGTCAGAGCGCTGCCTGCAGGATCCAGCGCCAAACTGCAACATTATAGTCCTCCCTGATTCTTGCACGCAGGGCTCTGCCCATTTTGACTGATATGGATTAGGTACTCCTCTACCCCAATCAGGGGTGTTAAAAATAGGCAATTATTGTGGAAACTAAGCCTCTGAAAGAGACATATCTCTAAGTACATCTATTACCGGAAGATGCTATCTAAAAACTGAGTCTCAGCTGGTCGAGGTTATGCCTGGGTGGAGATTTCCTGCTTATTTTTGTCCAGTATTGCTTCCCCTTAAGGTGGCAGCATAACCCAAGTAGTCATGAATAGAAAGTCCTCTGTGATGTACAATAAATCCTATTTACAGATCAGCAAGTCAGTCATGTTTCTAGAAATTTCACAATGTACCATACATGCATGTGAACTGCATCTGAACCAAACAAAACACATTAAAAATGCTTTCAGACCTATTCAGGAGTGTTAACACCAAAAGTGTTTTCTGATTCTTTCATCACACTTAATGCTTTATATCTTGAAACTGAAAGTCAGTGGCAGGCAAAACTAAAGCCGGCCCTATATGGATGGACCAGTTCAGCAGGGACCAGCCGAATTTCAATCCATGTATGAAAATTGTGGTTGTACAGAAGTGATCTACCGATCAACTTCAGTACAACCGCCCTGTCGTATTTTCCCTGCTCAGTCAGCATTGCAGGTAGCTTGCAGAGTCCTCTCTTAAAGTATAATTTTTCCTTGCAAATTTTCTATCCAACTGCTATTTCTACAAAAAAAAATACCTTCTGCTCTTCTCTTTTATTCCTGTTTATGTGTGCCAAAGGATATCAGCAGTCATAGGAGATGGAGTATAGGGGCTGCCCGCATATCAGTATGTAATGATATTTGGGTAACGTAGCCCTCTAAGAAGCCAGCACTGAATGTGCCTGTGAAAAGTGCTAATGCACTTTATGCAGGAGCAATGATATGAAGATACTTTCTATACAGATAAAGAAGGCATGGTAGTACAAGTAAACAGCTATAGATGCAAATATTCAAAAAGGGTTTACACCTAATTTATTTGTTTATACCACATTAGGAAATCATCAAGAGGTTTGTATCATCCTGTACCTGGTTCTGCAGTGGTTGCAGCCATTAACAGTACTAGGAACACAAAGAGATAAGAAGTTGGTACTGTATGTGACTTAACCTGCCACCAATTATAAAAATATAGTTGACATTAAATGGCCCTGGGGCAGATCATGCAGAAAAGCTGCATATGCTAAGGCTAGAATATTAGTGGTCCCATCATGTTTAGAATGCAGTCATTTTCCACAATGACATTACAGTACATCACAGCTAGGCTCACTCACACATAAGGCAGGCCTCTTTGTGGGAGAGTCTTGACGACAGTGGGAACCGTGGATACGATGCCTCTGTACAAGTTCATCTGCTGATGGGTCGGTCCAGAAATGGTCTGCGGTCTTCATTTTTGTGTACTCAAGGGCACAGGGACCAACTGTAGGGTATTCAAGAGACTTGTAAAAGATTCAGTCAAATAGACAGCTTCATACATTAAACCATTAAAAAAATAAATAAAAAAACACATACACCCTGGAATTGATAAAGATTGGCGCAGACAGATTTTGCGAAAGTGTGTCGCATGTGTTCTAAAAGTGTGCCAAATTCATGCACCTCTCTAGTACTTGAATTTGGCACATGCTGTGCTTCTTTTTAGAATGCATGTGGGTCACTTTTGCAAAACCTATCTGAGCCACTTTCTTTCTCTGTATGCCAAAAGAAATTTGATCTTAATTGGCTTCACTTTTGCAAGATAAGAACTGTCAATATTTTATTTTCAATGTAGCGCCACCCCCGAAGGAGTATGTTTGGTTCTATATGCTGCCTCTCGACCCCAGGAACAGTCTCAACTCCTCTGACACACCTAGCAAGCACCCTTAGTATGAACACAGCAGTAAATGGACACAAACTGTAGTAAACCAGAAAGTATGTTTATTAAAAGGCTTTTTGTCTTCAAACAGTATTAGTATAACCCAGTAACTGGCAAATGATAAATAGCACAAATCACCTAACCTGAAGGGCTTAAATGTGGCCTATGTGCTCAGGCATAAAGGGTGAACAGAGACAGCTTAACGGCCAGCGTGACTCCCTAAGATCCTGAGCCCACAGGTGCTGAGGGTATATATGTTGTACAAAATTCAAACTATGTCAATTTGTATTTTTAAAATCAGGGTTTCCACTTAACGAGTACCAGTGTTAACACTGAGTGAAAAGAAATGTGAATGTCCTCGGTGCGAAGATGTCCGTTATCTTCAGCTAACTTAGGCCCAAAGAGATCTCTATGTAAGGGGCTCAAGAATATTGAACTGGCGTAAGATGTCTCCTGTGGCAGGCTCTGACTAAGAGACAGGGTAAAGATGTCTTCATGCAGTATCTGTAGGGGTAATTTGCACAAGATGGGCTATCGCCTGTTCACCAATCCAGCGACACCAGAAACTGAATAGACACACGGGACAGGCTCTGTGGGAATGCCCGACTGGCAACCCGGCAGCAGGAAGGTACAGCGATGTCTGCAGATAGGCACTTGGAGATACGCTCAGGGTCCCCTCTGGCAAGATGTCCACAACCGTCCGACCATGACACTTAGGCAGGATCAGCACACCGAAACCTGAAGCTGTAGCAGGATGGTCACACCAACACCTGGAGCTGTGGAAGTATGGTCATACCAACAGGTCCCAGCAGCACCTCTCCTCACATCCGATCCCTCCCTCGCCTCGTGGTAATCTTCCTTCTCCCAGGCAGCCTCTCTGTGTAAGATTCCTCCTCTGTCTGTGGGCTGCAGGAGTGTGTAGTTTTCCCACTTACAGGGATTACAGTGGGGTAGCCTGTGTTAGGAGTTTCTTGAGTTTCTTGCTGCTCCTGCAGTACTGTCTCCTCATAGGTTTACTTCCCCCCTACCAATGGGGAAACAAGGAAGGAAGTAGAGTGGGCGGCCATGTCTGAATGCCTCTCACTGCACAGTGAGAGAAGGAGAGGGAGGGGGATATTCCCCCGCAGCTGCCGACAGGCTGTGTGTGTCCCTGTTAGCCTGCCTGTACTTGTGTGTGTGTCTCCGGTGGCAGTGGGAGATACGGAGCCTGCTACACACTACCCCAAATAACCCTTGGTCCTCCAAAGGCAGTAAAGTCCTGAACCTGTTACATGCTTTTGTCATACATGAGGAGAAAAACAGGTTAACACACACAAGACAGCAAACAGTTCACATAAGAACCTGGCAGAGGAATCGCCCACCAATTAGCACAGGAAGGAAGGTTGTTCTGCCCACAGGCCACCTTAATCGGAATGGCCCGGCTAGATGCGCCAGAGGGAGAGTTAGGGCTGCCCCCCACCAAAACTGCAGATCAGGCACTTCAAGGGTCCTTTGAGAAGTGAGAACAATCTCCTCAGAGCTTTCACTTGAAACATCATACATCTGTCTGTTGGGAGGGCGAACAACTCTTCTCTCTCTCTGCTCTTTAGGTTCAGAGGTTGTAGGCTCTTTTTTCCTCCACATCAGCTTCAGCTCCTTCCTCCTCAACGAAGGAGTAAGAGTCCTCAGGATCTGATGCCGGCAGGGAAAATTGATAGTATTCCAGGTCTTCTGAGGGTCGACTCTGAGGCACTGTCAGAAACCATGAATAAGACTGAGACAGAAGTACAGGTAAATAACACTTGTTTAATAATAAAAAGGTAAACAGAGTAAACGTAGTCAAAACATAGCCAGAGTTCAGGAACTGGGACGGATAGTCAGACAAGCCAAAACGTCAAGGAGCCAGAGATGAGAGTAGTAGAACAGCAAGCAGAATCTGGAGCCAGAAGGAATGTCAGCCAAGCAAGTCTTTAACAGGAACACAGGAGAGCGTCTCTAGAGATGCGACCAAGGCAAAGGCAGAGATCATCTGGTCTGGACGCCTTAAGTAGGAGTAGTAGCAGGACTGACGAGCAGGATATCATCAACAGGTGAGTCACTGTGGAGAGAAAAGAGCTGGCAATTAGCCGACAACTGAGCGGCCAGCTTTGAGAAGGAAGGGCTGAGCCCAGCCTTGACAGGCACAAATTCAGGAGCCTTGGCTTTAGGATCCCATTGCCTGTCACTTTGGGGGAAGCAGAAGGGAGGGTGGCAGGCTCTGGCATTTGAGACTGCCACAGCCAGTCCACACCTATCTCTTTATCCTCACTGACCTCATCTTCTGCATCAAGGGGTACAGGCTGAGATCTAGTCACTGGACTGTGCTTAAGGTGCCTGTCGTAGAAGTCTCTGTAGAGAAGGGTCACTTGAGCCCCAGTATCCAGGAAGGCTTTAGTGTAGATTGCCTCTAGTTGGATGGAAACAACAGGAGAAGGTCCCACTAGCTTGGCAGGAAACTTGTAGGAAGTGGTTGCTTTGGCCTGTTCTGTGGCCTGTATCTGTTTCTTGCAGAAATTCTGATCTGGCTTGAGTCTCCGTTGAATTCTAGGGGTTTGTTGTGCACTGACTTTGCGATGCCCGAATCAAAGGGAGTGGTGCACTGGGTCGCACAGAGGCAACAACTGGAGCCTTCTGCAAGGGTTTGGACTTCCACTGCTGCCTCTGCGAGCTGTTGATTTTGGAGCTAGCTACTGTAGATGGGTACCCGGCTGGCTCCTTCACCGGGGCCCTCTGAAGTTTCCAGCCGGCTGCGCTAGGGACAGCTTCTTCAACGCTTTCACCGCCTCTGCTGTGAGATCCATCAAGTTATCCCAATTAGGGCACCACGCGATGAAATGTCCTACTTCCCCACAGTGATAACATTTGTGTATCCCTTCTCTCAGTTGCGAGGTTGGACACTGTCTGTTTCACTTCCAAGAGCGATTGTTGCATATTAGCATGGGCTTCCATCACTTGCCCCACTGTCTTCTGAATTCCACAGAATTTTTGCTGTAAAGTAGTTTGCGTTTCTGCCAACTGAGTTATGGCTTGTGCCAAAGTGTCAACAGAGGTGCAGAGCCCTCCATCTGAGCTAGTCTCCAGTTCAGGTCCAGACTGTATGATGTAAGCTGTAGCACCATGCTTGGGACTCTTGGCAAACTCGGGCCTCTGTACCTTGGCTGCGATGAGAGCCTCCTCCTCTCTAATATTCTTCATGAGTTTAGAGTAAGTGAGGAGGTCGCTTGAATCCGGGGCTCGAAGCTGTAGCACGATCAGGTCCAGTGACTGTGCCCCTCTTTGCATCTGTAGCATTAGGGCTTTACTAACAGCTTTGGTTTCCCTCCCACCCTTTATTATAACTTGATGAAGGATATGATCTAGACACATGACATAGGCTGTTAGCTTCTCACCCTCCATTCGATGTGTGGTTAAGGAGATAGATCAACTCCGTACAGTCTTCAACTCTTCCATAAATCTCACAAAGCGCTTCTAAACACTCGTAAACAGTCCAGCAGGGTTTATCCCGTTTTAGATTTCAAATTGCATCAGAAGCTGGGTCCTGTAGACTTTCAACCACCCTCTTTAACTCTCACTCCTCAAACGCTTGGATGGTTTGAACAATCCAGGTATCAAAATAATCTTCCCCTGTGGGTGTGGGAACTTTCCCAGGGAAGAACCGTAGTGCAATAACGATAAATGGTTGGCACTACTGGATTCTTACAGAGCCCTTTGACTAGCTTCCCAAATTCAGCTACTAAGGGAGGAAGGAAAATCTTCACAGTATGTACCTGGCTTTGAGGTGGTGACCTCTGGGTCTGGTGTGGTGCATCCTGAGCTCTCTGGACTAGAACTTGATTCATCCAGATGAATTAGCAAAGCACTGACATCCGTGGTTAGTTGGAAGCTGCCAGATCCAATATATATATAATCTGGGCTAGGCCTGCGGCAACCAGTGCTTGACGGACCCGGTCCTCAGTCCACTCACTGCCAGGGACATTAATCACTACACACAGCTCCACTTGCCCGTTTTCTTCTCCACACCACTGGATCGCGGCAGCGGGGTCCGTCCTGCTGCTGTAGGGGTGCTGTCTTGCCACGTGTAGTGCAACCCCCAAAGGAGCTGCTTTATATGTTTGGTTTTATACTCTGCCTCTCGACCCCAAGAACAGTCTCAGCCCCTCTGACACACCTAGCAAGCACCGTTAGTATGAACACAGCAGTAAATGGACACAAACTGTAGTAAACCAGAAAGTATGTTTATTGAAAGGCTTTTTGTCTTCAAACAAACAGTATTAGTATAACCCAATAACTGAAAATAGGAAACTCTGATATGGAACAGTATATTAGAACATCACAAGCAAGTGATAAATAGCACGATTCACCTAACTTGAAGAGCTTAAACGTGGCCTATGTGCTTAGGCATAAAGGGGGAACAGAGACAGCTTGTTACCGGCCAGCCTGTCTCTGTAAGATCCTGAGCCCACAGGTGCTAAGGGTATATATGCTGTACAAAATTCAACCAGTGTCAGCTTGTATTTTTAAAATCAGGGTTCCCCCTTAACGAGTACAAGCGTTAACACTGAGTCCTTGGCTAAGTGAAGAAGAAATGTGGAAGTCCTTGCTGTGGAGATGTCCGGTATCTTCAGCTAGCTTAGGCCCAAGGGGGCTCAAGAATAAGGAACAACTTGTGTAATATGTCTCCTGTGGCAGCCTCTGACTAAGAGACAGGGTAAAGATGTCTTCATGCAGTATCTGTAGAGGTAATTTGCACAAGATGGGCTATCACCCACTCACCATTTCAGAGACACCAGGAACCAAATAGACACACGGGAAAGGCTCTGTGGGAGTGTCCGACTGGCAACCCGGCAGCAGGAACGTACAGCGATGTCTGCAGATAGGCACTTGGACACACCCTCAGGTTCCCCTTTGGCAAGATGTCCGCAATTGTCCGACCATGACACTAAGGCAGGATCAGCACACCGACACCTCTAGCTGTGGCAGGATGGTCACACCAACACCTGAAGCTGTGGAATGATGGTCACACTAACAGGTCGCAGCAGCCCCTCTCCATACGTCCAATCCTATTTTCACCTCGTCTTAATCTTTCCTCTCCCAGGCAGCCTCTCTGTGTAAGATTCCACCTCTGTCTGTGGGCTGCTGATGTGTGTAGTTTTCCCCCTATGGATTACAGTGGGGCAGCCTGTGTTCGAGACTACATGTCCCAGAGTTCCTTGCAGCTTCTGCAGTACTGTCTCCTCATAGGTTCACTCCCTCCTGCCAATGGGGAAAAGGGGGAGGAAGCAGAGTGGGAGGCCGTGTCTGTGAGTGCCTCTCACTCACTACACAGTGAGAGAAGGAGAAGGAGGGGTAATTCCCCTGCAGCTGCTGACAGGCTGTGTGTCCCTGTTAGCCTACCTGTGCTTATGTGTTTGTATCGGGTGGCAGGGGGAGATATGGGGCCACGGGCAGGATGAGCGGCACCCGTTACATCAATTTGGTGCATTCAAAGTGGCACATTTTGGAACAACCTAAATTTGGTGCCAGAACCAAAAGTGTTGCATATGCTTCATGAATTTGGCGCAATACGAACAACCTAAAGTCGCTGCCAGAACCAAAAGTGTTGCATATGCTTCATGAATTTGGCGCAATACGGTAACAAGAGGAATTATTGCCAGGTAAGTGGCACAGCAGCTTTATGAAATTCGCCCCACAGTGTATACCTGTCTGTAAAAGATTAAATAGCATTTATTGATTATCAAGCAATAAGCATACAACTTTCCTTCAATACCTTTTATGGTGGATAAATGGGAAAAACCAATGTGTGTTCTATTCAATGTGGAACATGATACTGTACAGGTTAGGATAAGGTACCTGCTATATCAACCATTAATACCCCTAATTATAAAGCTTTATCAATGCAAGAAGCCTACACAAAGTTATCTTACAGGCAGCTAATACATGGTATATGACATCCCTGGAAAAATCTGTAGGTTTACTGACCTGGGTGTTGCATTGTTGGTATAAACTTACAGATCAAAAGGAAGGCAATGGGTGCAATATTTTAAAACTCAATATGTTAGATTTCAGTAAGTACGGGGGAATCTCATTGTCTTCCGAACAGAGGCAGGTAACTATTTACAAATAAAAAACCTCAAGCTATGTAAATAGGAGTTTTAGAACTACAGGAGCTGCAGGATTTTCACAAGTACCCTATGTGGAGACAAGCACTGAGAACTGATGTACTGGCAAATGCCCTTGCAATGAGATATGTACTGCTAATCATATTCCTTGCATATTACAGTATGAAATTCCGAAACTGGGTATAATGCAGGGCACACAAACCTGCCATTTACATAAAGTGTAGGCAGCAGATCCTACTAAAAGGCTGATTTACTTAGGCATGTACTTGAAGCAGATAACTCTATAACTACTTTAAAACAGCAGCAAATTACACTAAAGAATCCTGCAACATCTTAAGAAACTTGTGTCATTAAATGAATAGAGGGAAGTTTTGTTTTTTGTAGTCCCTTTAAGCAAAAGTTTTTTTTTTTAATTAAAGGGTTTTTTTAATTAAAATAATATATATGGTAAACTTACCTGCTCTGTGCATTATTCTCCTCTTCTGGGGTCCCTCGCCAGTGCTCTTGGCTCTTCCTCTTCTCTGCATGGCACCATAGGTGTCACACCTGTAGGCTCACTCCCAAGCCAGGCTGTGTATATCCACTGACACACACGGCATGGTTCGGCCCTGCCCCTCACTCCCTCCTCACAAGATTTGATTGATAGCAGCAAGAGCCAATGGCTCCTGCTGCTATCTCAGAGCCTGTGAGGACACATTGAGACCAATGCAGCTGCAAATTGGCTCAGCGCTGGATCGAGATAGGACTCAGGTAAGTATAAAGGGAGGTGAGCGAGCGATACAACTAGTGGGACATTTTTTTACCTTAATGCAGGGAATGCATTAAGGTAAAACAATGTCTTGCCTTTAGAACCACTTTAACATCAATGTATTGAACACTTTGTGCTCTTAATTGCTTGAGGACTGCTTTAGCCATACTGTCTAATGAGCATTTTTACAAACAACAAGCGTATCTAATACATGGCTTACCTAGCAAGGAGGCAAGGATCGGCCCTTCCACTGGATCCACTAAAAGCGCTTCTTTTTCATAATATTTGCTGTAAAACAAGTTGAAGACACAATATTTCAGTTAACCAAAAGCTGCACAACTGACCATCGCACATCCTTCATTAAAATGTTTTTCCACTTTTGCAGCCAAAGTGGGATAACACCTACTTTATATTTGTTACACGTCCCCATTCACATAGCATAAGTTAATAAAATTCAGATTTGCAGATTACCTTTTTAGGTGCTCTCTTTTTGCAGGAAAATGCTGCATGGTTCTCTTTGTTTATGAGGGGCTGGGCAGCTGCGTTTGTCATAATTAACTCTGTCTGTACTGTGCAGGCAGATCTTTATTATCAATTGTAACTATATTTGTAACTATCTGTCCTAACAAAGGGTTAAAGGTGTAGAAGCTTGGCTTCTTGCATCTATGTTAATAAGGACAGATTTAGCATAGACTTATTCAAAAAAACCTTGCAGTCAACCATTAAACCTTCTCCTGAAAAACACCTAAAAGGTTAAAAAAAAAAAAAAAGCTGTTTGAATCGAAACCTGTAAACATGCAATATAATGGGGTATTATACAATTTGACTGCAAAACTGAAAATACACTTTAAACTACCCATGTATTTAAAGTGTCAAAAATCCTGTCTCTCACTGAAGATTACCAAGAAAGTTATTAAATTATGACATGTTAAGTCTGTAAGTGAATCCAAGCAGGCAAACATACAAGAAATTGCATGAAATCTAAGCCCCTGTGCTAACCTGGAACAAGCACATTGTCAGAAGTAAAACCCAGCTTCTTCTTACAAAGTATTGGATAGAATCAGAAACAGTTTCCATTGGGGAGATTTCCCTTCACAATTTATCCTGAAGGCATCAAATAAGGAGAACAAGACTTACCAGGATTGGAGAAGGGCTCAGACAGCAATAAAACATGAATGACTTTCTAAAATTTCACCAGAAGTTTAACACCTCATCTCCTGCACAGTGAGCTTTTTCTCAGCTCCCCTGAACACCTTTTCTCCTGGCAGGAGAAATGATACTTTAAAAAAAGTGCCTAATGCCATATTGTGCACAAGCCCTTAGGCACACCAAGCATTTGCGCATTAATGGATTCCATTGCCCTTGGAATGAATGAATGAATTCTCAAGTGCTAAACAGCCTAGTGTTTAGGCACATCAAGCGTTTTCTTTGGCCTAAAAGCCCCTCTACTGAATGTGCTTCTAATGGATTTTTTCAGTCTGTAAATGTTCCTGTTCTAATATGTCTGTAAACTCCTAGGTGTACAGTATATGGACACATAGGCTAACAGAGGTGCGTTTACAGGCAGAAAAAAAAAATCAAACACCTGCAAAAGCGGCATTTTTTTAAGCCCAGTGTGCATGAGCCCTAAACAGCAGCATTCTTGATCTTGTACCTCTTATAATATAAATCTTTATGATAACACAAATACATTATGAAAAATACTGCTTGTGTTTTATCTACAGACACTATGTCTCCACGGAAGTGAAAGCATTAGCCCCTCCAACAAGTAGTAAACATTTAACCTAAATAGAAGGAGGCCATCCAACTATCTTACCTTTCTGAAGTCTATGGTGACTTTTATATCAAAAGTCAAACATTTCCAACCTACACCACTAAAAAAAAAAAACTACAGAAAATGAAAAAATATATAAAACCAAAAAGAATAAGTGCATCCGATCAGACAGCCATGTAATCTTTAAGAAAGGCCATATATATATATATATATATATATATATATATATATATATTATATATATATTATATATATATATATTTTTTTTTTTTACCATGGTTTAACCAACCCCATTAAAAAAGTCCATCATTCTTCCCCTAGGACACAGGGTGACAGCTGATATATCTGTTTTTGTTTTTTTGTATAGTGTATGCCCAGAGGTGATGTAAAGTGTACTTTACATCACTTTAGGAATAGCAGTCTACTTCAACAGAACACATCCACAGAACACATCAATAGAGTTCACTGTAATCATAAATTAAAGTGTTTGTAACCTTAAACATTTATGCCACCGCCTGTGGGTGGAGACACAGACACACATAACTGACAGGCTGGGGGAAGGGGGGGAGGAGAGCTGCGGATAATGGAGGCACATAAACTGACCATGGTAATCAGGGCTAAGCAGCCCTGATTATTGTGGTCAGCACACAGAGGGGGGCACAAGAACTGGCAGGATCAGCCAGATTTTTTACATCTTAGAAAGGGGCAGATTAGACAGCACAAGCACTGTGCTGTTTAATCTGTTATAAGGGAACAGGAGCTGCTTTTTTTCTAGTGTTACAACCACTTTTACTGAGATTTAGAGTAAACCAGGCCAATCTCTTAGCAGCTCACTTCTATGCAAGTGAAAGCACAACCCCCATTAATATAACCCATAAAAAAGGATGCCTACCAACATCCCTACCTATCTGGAGTCCATGGTGACTTTCATACCAATAGCCAAAAAGTTCCAATCTAAGCCACTAAAGGTACTACAAAAGAGTCAAAATATATGACTAAAAACAACAATAACAAAAAGAACAATATTAGGTACATCCAATCATAGAAATTTCAGACAGTCATGTAATCTTTAGGCCATTTAATATAAATATTCCATACATTCCCTGCCAAGTCAGCAGATGACCATGGTGTCCAGACAGACTGGGTCTAAGGAGGTATGTCAATGAATAAAGCTGCATTTGAAACAAAACAGGGCCGCCCAATGAACTTGCTGTTTAAACAAAGCTGGTTTCATCTTTTATTAGTAGTGTTAATGGTCACCAGTGTGGGTTAAAAGGCATGTATAATCCAATACATAGGAGGTGCATGGTGGCTTTTATCACAAGTATTGGGTGCCTTTCATATTTCATACAAGGATTTCTTTCCACCTTTTTATTGCCCACAGTTGACAAAGCTATATTTTAATGGATGCTGATATGTGTGCTAAGCTCACCACTCTGGTTTACAAGTATGTTGAAGATCCTCCTAGGACAGATAAAAAGTCTGAAAACCTTTACCACTGTTTGTACTATCAAGTTGGGTCCATCTACTTGAAAGATTTACACACCTTTTGTTGCCATTTATGATGACAACAAACTCTGTGGAGGCTAACACCGTGGATGTGTTTTGTTGAAGTAGCCTGGTATTCCTAGTTAGAGGAGTGCACTGTACATCTCCTTTGTATCTATACAAAAAAACCTGACATTTCAACTATTATGCAGCCGTTACTCACGGTATATGCTGGATGACAATAGGCCCTCATCAAATGCTATTTTAAATATTTATTATAGAGATTTTCTGTCTTGTGTCCAAGGGAAAGAATGATAGACTTGTTTCTAATGGAGTTCATTAAACCATGGAAAAAAATTAAAATTTTATATGGAATTTTTAATAAATGGCCTTAAAGATTACATGACTGTCTGATTGGGTATACTTATTGTTCTTTTCGGTTATATATTTTTGTTATCCTTTGTAGTCCCATTACTGGTGTAGATAGGGATTTTTTGGCTTAAGTGGTAAAATATCACAATAGCAAGTTATTGAAGTCACCAGTGTTAGCTTTGCCTAACTTGCTGACTCTAAGCTAATTAACCTAAACTGGAAGATATTATAACGCAAAGCTATGGGATATTATAATTCATTGTTGGTTCTATTAGAAATTTATTGGAGAGTATGAAATTAAATTCAAACCAGGGATATTATATTTTAAAACAGGGGAATATTTTAGATCAATGCTTGTTTTACTATAAGTCACTGCAGAGCAGAAGGACATTATACTTCATGTCTAAATGGTCTTATAATTTATTAATGTGCAGGAAGATAGTATAATACATAACTGGTCCTAATAAAATTCAACACAAAAGAAGAATTATATTTAACTGCTAATCTTGTAAATACAGTCAGTCAGCAGCAGGAGGAGGAGTTTTACCCTGGCCACAATAGATGTGAAGTGAGGTACACTTTGAACAATGTCCAATTACCCACACCCACTTTTAGCTGTTACACTCTGCAGTAATCCATAGTGGCAGATTCTCTTGCACTCCAACCAGTCCTGGTATGTTTTTATAAGTTATAGGCAATAGGCTATGGGCTATGGGCAAGTTATAGGCAGTAACTATCACTTTGAGCAACCCTAGTTAGGTTGTTTACCTCAGAGGCCCAGAAAAAGCGGTCCCCATTATATAGAGTTTGTTTTGTCAACAGTATTATGCTACAGAACCAACCAGTGAAAGCGCCAATTGCAAAAATTCAATGAATACAGCTGAACCAACCTGTTTTGTTTCCATGGAGGTAACAAAATTACTACTCTGTCACAACTGTATTCAGTTTGGTCAGACATGTTTGAAATTTTGAGAACGTCAACCATAAGTGTCTAATGTTTATTAATCTAATTAAAAAGGTATATTTAAAAAAATTAGAAAAAAATGTTAGATACTGATTTTCTCAACATTTTATTAATTGTCACTTACCTACAGTTCTCCACTAGGTAAAGAACAATTTTATCTAACACTTTTTCAATTAAAGCTGTACGAATCCACAGATGCTTGATAGCTTGTGGGGACAGATTTGGAAGCCTCTGTGTCTTCCTCACACTCTCCTGGACACCTTGCATCTGATTCTTTCTGTGGAAGAATATTAGGACATAACTCTGAGAAATATAACATAAATTAAACAGTTAGTAGTAGACATCAGAGCAAAAGTATAAGCATAGAAAGGGTATTGAAGGGAGCTCATATTCATATTCCAACACCATCTCTTACAAAATCAGACCAATAACCCAGTAGAGGAGAATGTCAGGGGTAAGCCTCACTGTAAAGCATTCTGGGAAAAGAGAGACTCAGCTGACTCATTTTGACATGTTTTCTATCTTTACTAGTCCAAAAGAAACTGTTCAAACATGATGTGTTCATAATCACTAATAAAATCATGTTGCCTGAGCAAGTCAGAGGCTAGCTGCAAAATTATAAGCTGTTTAAGTTTGGCAAATGCTGAACTGAAGGAAAATATTACACATTAATGCAACTCTGCATACATTAGTATATCATTGAATGTATTTTTTTTTAAATGCAAGCAGTGTAAGAACCTTAATTAGGCTTGGTAAGCCCTGGATTTCTTGTACAGAAAAGCTCAGATCTTTAGAGGAAGAGGCAACTCCAGGGAGGTTAAAAAGATGCACTTCCACTTTAAATGTAGTAGAGAAAAATTAGGAAATAGCAGTCTTAAAAGTAGATTAAATAGCTGAGATTTTCAACTAATTACATACATATACGTAAGCCAGCTTTGTCTTCAATGTAAGTGCAAACAAAACACGTAACATCATCCTTTCAACGCTTGACACGGTCTTTAAAAAACGCAAGATAGGTGCTTTACTTCAGCACAGGTTTAATGCACAGCACATAAGGCTCGCCGACCAGGAGAAAGAGTCCAAGACATTCAAGTCCATCAACCATCCAGGCTACGAGCAGTTCTCTTATTTTTGCACACCATCATCTGAGATCACTTGTTCAATAGGCAGGGCTGTAGGGAGAGCATCTGACCTCCCTAATTAACTCCCTCTTAGCCCTGCCCCAGGCTGACACTTCACAATCGCCCCTTCCCCTGTTCGGGCCCAGCGATCTGAAAACAACTCCTGTGTGATAACATTGCATGAGGTACTTCTCCGCAGAGACCATATCTTGTCCAGCGTCTCTGCACTGAGAATCTAAGGATCGACTATCGCCGATGGCTCGGTTCTCTCTGCTCCCTGAGCAGAGAGCTGCTGCTTGTCAGTCAGCAGCTCTCCTGCTCTGCTCCTCCACGCTTACTGGAGCGCTGAGCTGTGGATGGGCAGGGAGCAGCCGTCTCAGCCACTCATCGGCTTGCTGAGAGGCTGTGATGGCTATCAGTCCAGGCACCTGGTGGATCCAGACTCCCAGTGGGGATAACGCGGTGACGTCAGCAGAGAGTGGACCTCAGACCACTCTCTGCTGAAAATGGGTCACAGGAGCGCAAAACGAATTGCACTCCGGTGACCCATAGGAGAAGCCAAGTCAAACGAGCTCAGGCTGGACCTCTCTTTTAACCCCTTGCCGACCAGCGCACGAAGATATACGTCGGCACAATGGCACGGCTGGGCAAATGGGCGTAGAGGTATGTCCCCTTTAAATCACAGCATTGTGGGCGCGCGGCCGCCACGTACTCCGTGACCGTGAGTCCCTTGGACTCAATGTTCGCCAGGGACCGCGATCGTGTCACAGAGCGGCAGAACGGGGAGATGCCTATGTAAACAAGGCATTTCCCTGTTCTGCCTAGCAACATGACAGACTCTGTCATCGGGTGAAGTGATCTCTGCCATGTTCTAGTGAGACAATCCCCCTCACAGTTAGAATCACTCCCTAGGACACAGTTAACCCCTTGATCGACCCCTAGTGTTTAACCCTTTCCCTGCCAGTGTCATTTACACAGTAATCAGTGCATTTTTATAGCACTGATCGCTAAATAAATGACAATGGTCCCCAAATAGTGTCTAAAGTGTCTGATGTGTCCACCATAATGTCGCAGTCACGATAAAACTCGCAGATCGCCTACATTACTAAACAAAACAAAAAATTAAAATGCCATAAATCTATCCCCATTTTGTAGATGCTATACCTTTTGCACAAATCAATCAATATATGCTTATTGTGATTTTTTTTACCAAAAATATGTAGAAGAATACATATCGGACTAAACTGAGAAAGAAATTATTTTTTATATATATTTTTTGGAGATGTTTATTATAGCAAAAGTAAAATATTTTGCTTTTTTTTTCAAAATTCTCGCTCTTTTTTTTGTTTATAGCGCAAGAAATAAAAACCGCAGAGGTGATCAAATACCACCAAAAGAAAGCTCTATTTGTGGGAAAAAAAGGACGACAATTTTGTTTGAGTGCAACGTCGCACGACCTCGCAATTGTCCGTTAAATCGAAGCAGTCCCGTATCGCAAAAAGTGCTCTGCTCAGGAAGGGGGTAAATCCTTCCGGGGCTGAAGTGTTTAAAGTGATTGTAAACGAGCACATTGTAAACCAACCCATTCAGTTTAAAATCAAAATGAAAGGCAAAACATAGATATAAAAAAACATTATACATACCTTTTTCCCCTTTTTTATAAGTGATCACATTCCCTCTGTTCTCAGCTGCATAAGAGCTGGGGGAAGCAGAAGCAGCAGCACACTGAGTGTGCCAGTGAATGGCTGTGCAGCGGGGAGTTGTCAGGACAAGTCTGATCATTGGAGGAGAGTACACTGAGTTCCTAGCACAGCTAGAGAATTGACCACATTGTGTCCTCTGCTTAGTTTGGTCAGTTTTGAATAGGAAAGCAAGGGGACTAGCAGGAACACCAGGGATTGCACATAAAGGAAGCAATACAAAGAGAACAGGATACTTTCTTATACAAGTACAGGATACAGCAGGCACATATAAGGAATATGAAGTTTTGGGGTAATAAATGCTTTAACTTTGGAGCCCATCAACTCCAAGGCAACGCAATCTAACTGCACTGCTACAATTGAAAGGGGTACCAGCAAACTCCAAAAATGGGGCATTGGGGCAGTTATTTTGATAGGTCATGCAGGACTCACAGAAATGGTTTATTTGCGACCCATTTCTGGGTTTTAGCTGCCCAAGATGACCCCCAAGCACATAAGCATATGACAAATGTAACAATAAAGCTGTATACACACTATACAATTGTCTGTAGATTTTTTCCTTCAGATTCACCAAAACCATATAATATAAGGTCAAGCCTTCAAGAGTTTCAATTTGTATGCAATCAGGCAGGCCCTTGCACTACATGGTTTTGGTAATCTAAAGGAAATATCAGACAACAAACGCTGTATAGTGTGTATAGGGTCTTACACCTAAAAGTCTGAGGTACCACCAGTTGTTCATTCACTTATTTGGTCTCTTTGCTTAATCTGTACAACGGTTCATGATTCACAGCAAATTGGGGAAAACACATGTGACACTGTGAGCTGGTCCCTCATCTCAGCGCTAAGGAAATTATATTGAGAGACTACAAAGTTGAGCTAATCTGGCTAAGTGGAGGAGGCAAGTGTCTTCACTGTAAGTTCAAACAAAACATGTAGCATTTTTTTTTTTTTAACACAGCAACATATGAGTAACCAACTAGGAGAAAGAGTCCAAGACATGCAATCCAATTGGCAGCCCAGTGTGGCAACTATTCACTGGAATGCAGGCTACAACCAACTCGGCAGGACGGCGCTCCTGGGCGAAATCACGTACCTGTACACGATTTCTAGTTCTGGGTCTGGGGCGTGCACCGTGATCATTCTCGAGAGAGGAAGAACAGCGGTCTGCCTACGTAAATAAGGCAGATCGCTGTTCTGTGAGAGGGGAAGATGGAGACAGATCTCTGCCTTCCCCCAGTCAAAGCACCCCCCCAGTTAGAAAGCTCTCCCAGGGAACACATTTAATCCTTTGATCGCCCCTGATGTTAACAGCTTCCCTGCCAGTGTCATTCCTACAGTAACAGTGCATATTTTTTAGCACTGATCACTATAATGTCACTAGTCTCGAAAAAGTGTCAATCGTGTCAGTTAGGTGTCCGATTTGTCTGTCGCAATATCACAGTCCAATATCATAAGTCGCTGATTGCCGCCATTACTAGTAAAAAAAAAAGAAAAAGAAAAAAGAAAGAAAAATATCCCATAGTTTGTAGACGCTATAACTTTTGCGAAAACCAATCAAAATTTGCTTACTGGGATTTTCTTTTAACAAAAATATGTAGCAGAATACATATAGGTCTAAATTGATGAAGAAATTCTGCTATAAAACATATCAAGTAAAAAAATTTAAAAAATCGAAAGTAAAAAATAATGTTTTTTTCCAAAATGGTCAGTTTTTGTTTATAGCGCAAAAAATAAAAAACACAGAGGTGATCAAATACCACCGAAAGAAAGCTCTATTTGTGGGAAAAAAGGACATCAATTTGATATGGGTACAGCATTGCACGACCGCGCAATTGTCAGTTAAAGCAACTCAGTGCAGTATTGCAAAAAATGGCCTGGACATGAAGGCGGTAAAACCTTCCGGGGCTGAAGAGGTTAATAGGCAAGATTGTAGGGGAAATATCTGCACACCCAACTTAACCGTCTCTTAGCTTTGACCCAGGGTGACTCTCCACGATTTATGTTTTTTTTTTAATACACACACACAAACACACATACCTATATTCTGTGTATTTAGCTGTTTAGATAATAATATACAAATTTATATTAATCTTTTTATTGACATACTAGAACATTTTTAGTTGTAATAAATGACTTACTTGCTTTCAAGTAGCTGTTCCAGCTCCTGCACCTTTCTGCTAAGTTCTTCTGCAAGCGGAAAGGTCTTCCCCACTTTCATAAATAAAGCTGCAATTTTATTGCTGCGTAAGAAGCCAGCAGCCCTACGCCTTAATCCATGCAGTACACATGCTTCAACCGCAGCTGCAAGAAACCAAACGCATGTCTAAATATCATGCATTAAATTCCAAGGCAGAGAATATAATTCATGCAGTATACATACCTTAGCTGCTGTGAGAAAGGAATAGCATGTTTTTCAGTAATATACAGCACATTCAATTCTAAGAAGCAGAATAAAATGTTGTTTGTACCCCAGCTTCTATGCATTTTCCATACACATGTGTTTTGTCATTACTGTTCATGCTTTGAAGCATTTTGTGTTCTCTGTATCTGCAGCTTCATTTTATATCAAGCAAATGAAATGAGCAATTAAACAGAATTCTGCTTATGTTTAAACATGTATAACCATATGCTGAGTTCCTTTATAAACACACAGACAGTTTTCTAAAAATGTATTGCTATACCTTAAGCAGATGCTGACACCCACACCTTAGGAGAAAAGGAAGTAATGCAATGAATCAGAGCAAATAGCTTTGTTATGAATCATTCATAAATCTTTATTACTGTTTGCGATATATAGCATGGGAAAGACGCAAGTGTTTGGTTGAATGAAGACTGAAAAAGTAAGAATCATTCAGAGGCTTTTCACCACAGAAGCAAATCAAGCATTAAAGTGAAACTAAAATTGTAGTCCAAAAAAAATATAAATATAAAGTCCTCAAACATAACTAAGTAATCTGTGTTCCTTCAAAATAAATAATAATAAATTAATACCCCCGTGCTTCTCAAGGGCCAAGAGTTGACAATTTAGAGTTCTAGGGTGTCTGAAAAGCTTAGTTTCATTCATGGTAAGAAATATTAGATCTACAGTAAGTACTGAATTTGGTGGGAAAAAAAGCGTTGGAAAGCAAACCATTATTACCAATATTAAATTACTCCTATATTTGTAACGTTTTAAATCTGTCATTTCATTTCTACTAGTAGTTTAAGCCCTGATGAAGAGGACATGTTGTAGCCCCTGGAAAACACATTGGCTTTTGACCTTTGTCGTTTTATGGTGAAATACTTTTGGAAGCCTTTTCCAATCATGTGGCACTCCTAATTTTTCTACATCTTGTAGGTTTCCATTTATGTCTTTGTCCCTTCGGTGGTGGGGGCCATTTCCTTTGACTTCCTGTTTAGGTGATGGGTATATTACAGAGCATGAATTGAGCTGAATGTTTCCAAACTGGACACAGACAGCATATACAGAACCTGACAAATGTTCTACTCTTGATCGTTCTACTCCTGACAAATGTTCTACTCTTGATCATCCTACTTCAAGTTCAGTTTAAGGATTTACTTTGGAGTTCAGTTTAAGGATTTTGTAACACATGATATTGAGGCTATGCAAACACTGCAAATTACATAAATACACAGCATATGGCAATTTTTTAGTAGAAAAAAAATCCTGACATCTGTGTGCCCGAAAAAAGAAATCTCCAACTATTTCACATATTTGTTGATTAAGTCCTCTATACAGCAATGATAGTTTTACTGTACATATAGAACAAAATATTTGTTTCTGGTTTTTCAAAACCATAATCCAATGCTTTAATGTCTCACTTCTCCAATTAACAACCAGTGTCAATTACAGCCAGGCCAATCTATTTAATCAAAGCTGAAACATTTTCAGTACTGCCACTTATAAATCAGCCTCTTCAATACATCTTTCCAAGCACACCTCTCATACATATGTGCTCTTCCAAGTACAGGTGTCTTATTTCTTTTGTACAGTGCCAATAAAGGAAACCTGACTTTAAAAAATGAGGGGGATATAATTACTGACTGACTTCCTTCTGAAAATTAGTTGCCTGTCTGTCTCTGGCTTTGATATGCTGCAACAAAAACCAGGAAATTGACATGACCTCCAGGAAACAAGCATTAAAAAAAAATAATAATAATTTAGTCATGGAAATCAGCATTATTCATGACAGGTTTGCATTGTCCAGGTGTCCCCAAACCCTTTGTGACAAGGAACATTTTAAAGTTTTGGTATAGAGGAAGAGTGATTTACTCAATAACTAACTAGCTTTCATAATAAAATATTTTTTTGCTATTTTCCAAAACACATAAAAGGCCTTCATTTAACCACTTGCTTACAGGGCACTTAAACCCCCCTCCTATCCAGACCAATTTTCAGCTTTCAGCACTGACGCACTTTGAATGACAATTGCGCGGTCATACAACACTGTACCCAAATGAAACTTTTATCATTTTTTCACCACAAATAGAGCTTTCTTTTGATGGTATTTGATCACCGCTGCAGTTTTTACTTTTTTGTTAAAAAAATGTAAAAAACTGAGTTTAAAAAAAAAAAATGTTTTATTTTTTTATATTTTGTTATAAAAAATTTAAAACGGGTCATTTTTCTCCTTCATTGATGTACGCTGATGAGGCGGCAGTGATGGGCACTGATAGGCGGCAGTGATGGGCACTGATAGGCGGCAGTGATGGGCACTGATGGGTGGCAGTGATGGGCAGCACTGCCAGGTGGCACTGATTGGCACTACAGGTGGGCATTGATAGGTGGCACTTGTCGGCATTGATAGGTGGGACTGTGGGCACTGTTAGGTGGCACTGTGGGCACTGTTAGGTGGGCTCTTTTATTTGGCACTAGTAGGTGGCACTGATGAGGCAGATGTGCCTCTTCCATCCCAGCCGGTGATCGGCTTTTTTTTCTACTCACGCTGTCAGCGTGAGTAAAAGAAACAAACGATTACCGATCTTTTGTTTACATCATGTGATCAGCTGTCATTGGCTGACAGCTGATCACATGGTAAGGGGCCGGCCCCTTACTCGGATCGGTGATCAGCCGAGTCTCAGTGACTCGGTGATCACAGCGCGCCCGGCGCGGCAGGGAGCGTGCACAGAGGAGGCCGTCATATGACGGCCTCCCGGGAATTCAGGTCCGCGCTGTGGCCGTCATTCGGCCATAGCGCGGACGTCAGGTGGTTAATAGTTCTTTTTTTTAAAACCCCCTGAATATGTTTTTTATTACTTTTTTTATTTTATTTTGATAAGCAGAGAAATGTGCTAATGTGTAAAAAAAATGCAATTACAATTTATTACAATTTTGTATACAACTATTCTAAATACTTGAAAGAACTTGTTTTTTTTTTATCTAGCCCCAGCTATCCACAGGTTTTGACAAATACTGTATTGCCAGTGCTGTATTGAGAATAAAAAAGTGTGTATATTTCAGATTTCTGGATAATAAACATTTTCAAGTACTGTGATCTCAGTTCAATGGCTGTGGATCACGAATGACAAAAAAATACAAAATGAATTCTATTGACTTAAGAGGAACTTTACCCTTACGATAAAAATTAAAACAGAGATACCTTAAAAATTGTTTAGTAATGGCAATCTGCAAAAAAATATTTGTAGGGTTTTCACTGCTTGGATACCTTCCTTTCTTCCCCATTCTTCTCACAGTGACCATTTTTACTCAGGGCAAATGGATTCATCTTCATTTACTTTCTGAAACTCTGCCTAGAAATCTGTGTCTAACTCCTGAAACATGTGCAGGAACTTTCCAGAATGCATTTGTGTGACGAGGGTTACATTACCTGTGCATTGCTCAACTAGGAAGTGGCAAAACAGTAATTTAACGCAAAAGCAAAAAATGTTTAACTAATAAATGTAAGATGATTTCATAGCATGTAGAGCAGAATGCTACTGTGATTTTTAGTGAAAGGGGAATAAAGGTCTACTTCAACACTAATTAATCTGCTTCCTTAAAAATACTGTAGTATGTTTGTGCTGGTGCAGCACTGGATCCCAGAGTGGAGAAAAATCAGGAGTCAAACTTTAGGTTTTAGAGGCAGCTCTCAATCAGGGTATCCTGAAGGGACCATGAAGGAGTCTGTAGAACATTCAAAAGATGAGAGTACTACAACAGCTTGATCCAGTCCAGTAAGAATTTAATTTTTCACAACCTATAATAAAAAATCCAACACATCTCAGAGGCTAACAGCGTCCCCTTCATGAGGGCTTGCAAATCAATATTTGTAATGGACAAAAAAACAACACAAACAGCATGAGATTGGGGTCAAACTGACTGCACAGATTTGTGGTGCTCCTATCTTTCAGTTATAACACTAATTAACCACTTGCCGACCGCCTAACGCATATATACTGCGGCAGAATGGCACGGGCAGGCAAAATCACGTACCCATACGTGATCTGCCTCCCGCGGGTGGGGGGTCCGATCGGACCCCCCCCCCCCGGTGCCATAGGCGGTCGGCTCTCGTTCGCGGGCGATGGGAGGTGAGGGGGAGGCCATCCATTGTTGGCCACCCCCTCCCGATCGCTCCCGGCGAATGAAAACGCTTCCTTTCCCTCTGTAATGTAAACAGAGGGAAAGGAAGTGATGTCATCCCTCCTCGAGCCGGTCTTTTCGTCCCGGCGCAGAGGAGAGAAGACATCCAAGTAAGTGCACCAACACTACGCTTACAGTAGAACACGCAGGCACACTTGTCACCCCCCAGTCACCCCCCGATCACCCCCCTGTACTCCCTGTCACTCTGACACCAATAGCAGTTTTTTTTTTTTGCATTGGTGTCAGTTTGTGTCAGTTACAAGTGTTAGGGCAGTTAGGTTAGCCCCCTTTAGGTCTAGGGTACCCCCCTTTAGGTCCAGGGTACCCCCCTAACCCCCCCCTAATAAAAGTTAACCCCTTGATTACCCCCCGTCGCCAGTGTCGCTAAGCGATCGTTTTTCTGATCGCTGTATTAGTGACACAGGTGACGCTAGTTAGGGAGGTAAGTATATAGGTTCGCTGTCAGTGTTTTATAGCGACAGGGACCCCCATATACTACCTGCTAAAGGTTTTAACCCCTTGATTGCCCCCTAGTTAACCCTTTCACCAGCGATCACCGTATAAGTGTTACGGGTGACGCTGGTTAGCTAGTTTGTTTTTTGTAGTTTATTATAGTTTATTACAGTTTATTATAGTTTTAGGGCACCCGCCGTTTATTACCTTAAAAAGGTTTAACCCCCTAATTGCCCGGCGGTGATATAAGTTAAGTTTTTAGGATCTGATAAGGTCTGCGTCGCCCCAGGCAGCGTCATGTTAGCGCCAGTACCGCTAAAATCCACGCACACAGCATACACCTCCCTTAGTGCTATAGTATCTGAACGGATCGATATCTGATCCGATCAGATCTATACTCCCCAGCAGTTTAGGGTTCCCTGAAACACAGTGTTAGCGGGATCAGCCCAGATACCTGCTAGCACCTGCGTTTTGCCCCTCGGCCCAGCCCAGCCCAGCCCACCCAAGTGCAGTATCGATCGATAACTGACACTTACAAAACACTAAGCACACATAACTGCAGCGTTCGCAGAGTCAGGCTTGATCCCTGCGATCGCTAACAGTTTTTTGGTAGCGTTTTGAATCAGTCGCTAACAGTCAGGAGCTTTTTTGCCTGTGAGTCTCACTAGTGTACCCCTAAATTTAGAGGCCAAAATGGCAAATCGAAGGTACACTAGTGAAGAGGCCTACACGTTTCTGAGTATGACAGATAGTGAAGAGGAAGTCACTCATCTGTCAAGTTCAGGCTCAGAATACGAACCTGTAGAGGACAGCGGCTCCATGACAGATAGCTCTGACGACGGAGTTGTGGTCCCTGCTAGGGTCAGGCGTACCAGACCCCGAACTTCTTCTGTCCTTGAAGTGCAAGAACCGCAGGGTTCTCGTATGGAGCAGAGAAGTACTAGTGCCGCTACTCCTTCTGGTGAACTGGCAAGCACCAGCGGCCTAGTACACCCTGGTCGTACATCCAGCACTGCAGTATCACGTGGTGACGTGGCGAGTCCCATAAGTGCAGTTCAAGCTGACGAGGTGGCAAGCACAAGTAGTGTCCCGCTGCCACCAAGAAGAAGACGAACACAGGCCCGTCGTGCCCATAGTGCCCTTCCTGCTGCATTCGCCAATCCGAATTGGGAACCCACCACTTCTGCAGCACCCGTACTTCCCCCTTTCACTGGCCAACCCGGAATTCAGGTGGAAACAGTTGACTTTACGCCACTGGATTTTTATTCGCTGTTTTTCACCGAAGATCTCTATAGATCTATTGTGGACCAAAGCAATTTGTACGCTGGTCAACACATCGCCACTATTCCCCAGTCCTCCCTTGCCAGAGATTGGAGACCAATTACGGTCTCCGAATTTAAGATCTTTCTGGGCCTTTCCCTCCTCATGGGCATAACCAAAAAGAGTGAGTTGCGGTCATATTGGTCCACTGACCCAATTCACCATATGCCCGTGTTCTCTGCCTCCATGACCAGGGCACGATACGAGCAGATTTTGCGGTTCATGCACTTCAACGACAATGAACTCTGTAGTCCTCTTGGAGACCCTGCATACGATCGGCTCTACAAAATTCGGCCCCTCGTAAACCACTTCAACCAACGTTTTGCAGACTTGTTTACCCCCCATCAAGTTGTCTGCGTTGATGAGTCCCTGATTAAATTTTCTGGCCGCTTGTCATTCAAACAGTACCTTCCCAGCAAGCGTGCCAGATACAGGGTCAAGATGTATAAGCTCTGTGACAGGGCCACAGGCTATACATGTAGATTTATGGTTTACGAGGGAAAAGATAGTCACGTAGAGCCGATAAACTGCCCTGACTACATAGGAAGCGCTGGCAAGATAGTGTGGGACTTGGTGTCAACCTTATTCGGAAAGGGGTACCACTTGTACGTGGACAATTATTATACGAGCGTGCCACTTTTTAGTCACTTGTTTGATCATCAGATTGGAGCATGTGGCACCGTGCGACCTAATCGCCGGGGCTTTCCCCAGCGGCTTGTAGAGTCCCGTCTTAGGCTGGGGGAGAGAGCCTGCTTGCAGTATAATAATTTGCTCGCTATGAAGTGGAGGGACAATAAGAATGTTTTCGTTCTTACCTCCCTTCATGCAGACACGACGACCCAAATTACTACGGCGACTTGTGTTGTGGAGAAACCCCTCTGTGTCCACGAATACAACCTTAATATGGGAGGGGTGGACCTCAACGACCAGTTGTTGGCGCCGTACCTAGTTGCCCGTAAGGCCAGACGCTGGTACAAAAAAGTGTCTGTTTATTTATTTCAATTGGCTTTGCTGAATGCTCATGTGCTATACAGAGCTTCAGGACGGACTGGATCCTTCCTTAAATTCCAGGAAGAGATCGTCAGAGCCCTTCTGTTTCCAGATGGTGCTCCACCTCACCTTCCCAATCCAAATGCAGTAAGCCGGCTGCATGGGAGGCATTTTCCTTATGTCCTCCAGAGTACCCCTACCCAACGAGCCCCCCAAAAAAGATGTCGTGTCTGCAGCAAGCGCGGATTTAGGCGTGACACCCGGTATTGTTGTCCCTCCTGTCCTGACAATCCTGGTCTATGCATTGGTGAATGTTTTGAACGCTACCATACACTAGTGGAGTATTAGCGTAGGGTTCAGCACGGCACAGACTAGGCACACTAACACAGGGTCTCCCAAGATGCCATCGCATTTTGAGAGACCCAAACCTGGTACAGTTACAGTTAAAAGTTAAAGTTACTAAAAAAAGTGTTAAAAAAATTAAAAATAAAAAAAAAATAAAAAAATAAAAATACAAAAAAAATATAAAATAAAAAAAAACAAAAATAGTTGTCATTTTATTGTTCTCTCTCTCTATTCTCTCTCTATTGTTCTGCTCTTTTTTATTGTATTCTATACTGCAATGTTTTATTGTTATGTTTTTATCATGTTTGCTTTATAGGTATGCAATTTTTTTATACTTTTTTATTGTTAACCACTTTTTTGTTTTCAGGTACGCCATTCAGCTGCAGAGTGGATTTATTTATCTTGATAGCAACAGCGTTTGCTCCCACGATATATAAAGCCGTGACTCCAGCGCTGTCGGAGGTGATTTCACCACCACAGTTACATACTTCAGCATATATGCCGAAGCGTGGGGGCAGCAGTGGGTGGAGGAGCAATTTGCTCCTGCCTTTTGCGGGAGGATGCCCCCATGCTTCGGCATATATATCTATATTTTAGGTAGGCACAGGTTGCGTTAAATGTTTTATTTTTTACTATGTTTTTTTTTGTATTTGCTTTGCAGGTATGGTAAGTATTACTGTTATACTGTAATGTTACTTTGTTTTTTTGTTAACCATCATTTGCTTAGCAGGTACGCCATTCAGTTGCAGCGCGGATTTATTTAATTTGACAGCAACAGCGTTTGCTCCCACGATATATAAAGCCGTGACTCCAGCGCTGTCGAAGGTGATTTCACCACCACAGTTACATACTTCAGCATATATGCCGAAGCGTGGGGGCAGCAGTGGGTGGAGGAGCAATTTGCTCCTGCCTTTTGCGGGAGGATGCCCCCATGCTTTGGCATATATATATTTTAGGTAGGCACAGGTTGCGTTAAATGTTTTATTTTTTACTATGTTTTTTTTTGTATTTGCTTTGCAGGTATGGTAAGTATTACTGTTATACTGTAATGTTACTTTGTTTTTTTGTTAACCATCATTTGCTTAGCAGGTACGCCATTCAGTTGCAGCGCGGATTTATTTATCTTGACAGCAACAGCGTTTGCTCCCACGATATATAAAGCCGTGACTCCAGCGCTGTCGGAGGTGATTTCACCACCACAGTTACATACTTCAGCATATATGCCGAAGCGGGGGGACAGTAGTGGGTGGAGGAGCAATTTGCTCCTGCCTTTTGCGGGAGGATGCCCCCATGCTTCGGCATATATAAATGGTGCATGTATGCCCATCATTAGAAGTGGGCGGATGAAGGGAGGTATTCTAATGGTGGGCATACCCACCGATCAATATCTTTTTTTCGTTCAACCCACAGGCTGCATGAAAAAAAAGTTTACAATACAAGGACCAGCAACGTACTGGTATGTTGCTGGACTTTGAGTGGTTATACCAGAATGATGCTTGCAGGTTTATGTATCATCTTGGTATCATTCTTTTCAGCCAGCGGTCGGCTTTCATGTAAAAGCAATCCTAGCGGCTAATTAGCCTCTAGACTGCTTTTACAAGCAGTGGGAGGGATTCCCCCCCCCCCCACCGTCTTCCATGTTTTTCTCTGGCTCTCCTGTCCCAACAGGGAACCTGAGAATGCAGCCGGTGATTCGGCCAGCTGACCATAGAGCTGATCAGAGACCAGAATGGCTCCAATCATCTCTATGGCCTAAGAAACCGGAAGCTACGAGCATTTCATGACTTAGATTTCGCCGGATGTAAACAGCGCCATTGGGAAATTGGGAAAGCATTTTATCACACCGATCTTGGTGTGGTCAGATACTTTGAGGGCAGAGGAGAGATCTAGGGTTTAATAGACCCCAATTTTTTCAAAAAAGAGTACCTGTCACTACCTATTGCTATCATCATCATGCTATCATTTACATTCCCTGAGATAACAATAAAAATGATAAAAAAAAAAAAAAATGAAAGGAACAGTTTAAAAATAAGATAAAAAATCAAAAAATTAATAAAGAAAAAAAAAAAAAAAAAAAAAAAAAAAAAGCACCCCTGTCCCCCCCTGCTCTCGCACAAAGGCGAACGCAAGCGTCGGTCTGGCGTCAAATGTAAACAGCAATTGCCCCATGCATGTGAGGTATCACCGCGAAGGTCAGATCGAGGGCAGTAATTTTAGCAGTAGACCTCCTCTGTAAATCTAAAGTGGTAACCTGTAAAGGCTTTTAAAAATGTATTTAGTTTGTCGCCACTGCACGTTTGTGCGCAATTTTAAAGCATGTCATGTTTGGTATCCATGTACTCGGCCTAAGATCATCTTTTTTATTTTATCAAACATTTGGGCAATATAGTGTGTTTTAGTGCATTAAAATTTTAAAAAGTGTGTTTTTTCCCCAAAAAATGCGTTTGAAAAATCGCTGCGCAAATACTGTGTGAAAAAAAAAATGAAACACCCACCATTTTAATCTGTAGGGCATTTGCTTTAAAAAAATATATAATGTTTGGGGGTTCAAAGTAATTTTCTTGCAAAAAAAAAAACTTTTTCATGTAAACAATAAGTGTCAGAAAGGGCTTTGTCTTCAAGTGCGTAGAAGAGTGGGTGATGTGTGACATAAGCTTCTAAATGTTGTGCATAAAATGCCAGGACAGTTCAAAACCCCCCCAAATGACCCCATTTTGGAAAGTAGACACCCCAAGCTATTTGCTGAGAGGCATGTCGAGTCCATGGAATATTTTATATTTTGACACAAGTTGCGGGAAAGTGACAATTTTTTTTTTTTTGCACAAAGTTGTCACTAAATGATATATTGCTCAAACATGCCATGGGAATATGTGAAATTACACCCCAAAATGCATTCTGTTGCTTCTCCTGAGTACGGGGATACCACATGTGTGAGACTTTTTGGGAGCCTAGCCGCATACGGGACCCCGAAAACCAAGCACCGCCTTCAGGCTTTCTAAGGGCGTAAATTTTTGATTTCACTCTTCACTGCCTATCACAGTTTCGGAGGCCATGGAATGCCCAGATGGCACAAACCCCCCCCAAATGACCAAATTTTGGAAAATAGACACCCAAAGCTATTTTCTGAGAGGTATAGTGAGTATTTTGCAGACCTCACTTTTTGTCACAAACTTTTGAAAATTGAAAAAAGAAAAAAAAAAATGTTTTTATTGTCTTTCTTCATTTTCAAAAACAAATGAGAGCTGCAAAATACTCACCATTCCTCTCAGCAAATAGCTTGGGGTGTCTACTTTCCAAAATGGGGTCATTTTGTGCCATCTTGGCATTTTATGGCCTTCAAAACTGTGATGGATAGTGAGGAGTGAAATCAAAAATTAACGCTCTTAGAAATCCTGAAGGCGGTGATTGGATTTTGGGGCCCCGTATGAAGCTAGGCTCCCAAAAAGTGCCACTCATGTGGTATCCCCGTACTCAGGAGAAGCAGCAGAATGTTTTTTGGGGTGTAATTCCACATATGCCCATGACATGTTTGAGCAATATATAATTTAGTGACAACTTTGTGCAAAAAAAAAAAAAAATTGTCACTTTCCCGCAACTTGTGTCAAAAAATAAAATATTCCATGGACTCAACATGCCTCTCAGCAAATAGCTTGGGGTGTCTACTTTCAAAATGGGGTCATTTGGGGGGGGGGGGGGGTTGTGCCATCTTGGCATTTTATGGCCTTCAAAACTGTGATAGGTAGTGAGGAGTGAAATCAAAAATTTATGCCCTTAGAAATCCTGAAGGCGGTGCTTGGTTTTCAGGGCCTCGTACACGGCTAGGCTCCCAAAAAGTCCCACACATGTGGTATCCCTGTACTCAGGAGAAGCAGCAGAATGTATTTTGGGGTGTAATTCCACATATGCCCATGGCATGTTTGAGCAATATATCATTTAGTGACAACTTTGTGCAAAAAAAAAAAAAAAAATGGTCACTTTCCCGCAACTTGTGTCAAAATATAAAATATTCCATGGACTCAACATGCCTCTCAGCAAATAGCTTGGGGTGTCTACTTTCCAAAATGGGGTCATTTGGGGGGGTTTTGTGCCATCTTGGCATTTTATGGCCTTCAAAACTGTGATAGGTAGTGAGGTGTGAAATCAAAAATTTATGCCCTTTGAAATCCTGAAGGCGGTGCTTGGTTTTCGGGGCCCCGTACGCGGCTAGGCTCCCAAAAAGTCCCACACATGTGGTATCCTCGTACTCAGGAGAAGCAGCTAAATGTATTTTGGGGTGCAATTCCACATATGCCCATGGCCTGTGTGAGCAATATATCATTTAGTGACAACTTTGTGCAAAAAAAAAAAAATTGTCACATTCCCGCAACTTGTGTCAAAAAATAAAATATTCCATGGACTCAACATGCCTCTCAGCAAATAGCTTGGGGTGTCTACTTTCCAAAATGGGGTCATTTGGGGGGGTTTTGTGCCATCTTGGCATTTTATGGCCTTCAAAACTGTGATAGGTAGTGAGGTGTGAAATCAAAAATATATGCCCTTTGAAATCCTGAAGGCGGTGCTTGGTTTTCGGGACCCCGTACGCGGCTAGGCTCCCAAAAAGTCCCACACATGTGGTATCCCCGTACTCAGGAGAAGCAGCTAAATGTATTTTGGGGTGCAATTCCACATATGCGCATGGCCTGTGTGAGCAATATATCATTTGGTGACAACTTTTTGTAATTTTATTTTTTTTTCATTATTCAATCACTTGGGACAAAAAAAATAAATATTCAATGGGTTCAACATGCCTCTCAGCAATTTCCTTGGGGTGTCTACTTTCCAAAATGGGGTCATTTGTGGGGGTTTTGTACTGCCCTGCCATTTTAGCACCTCATGAAATGACATAGGCAGTCATAAAATAAAAGCTGTGTAAATTCCAGAAAATGTACCCTAGTTTGTAGACGCTATAACTTTTGCGCAAACCAATAAATATACGCTTATTGACATTTTTTTTACCAAAGACATGTGGCCGAGAACATTTTGGCCTAAATGTATGACTAAAATTGAATTTATTGGATTTTTTTTATAACAAAAAGTAGAAAATATCATTTTTTTTCAAAATTTTCGGTCTTTTTCCGTTTATAGCGCAAAAAATAAAAACGGCAGAGGTGATCAAATACCATCAAAAGAAAGCTCTATTTGTGGGAAGAAAAGGACGCAAATTTCGTGTTTGGGTACACCATTGCATGACCGCGCAATTAGCAGTTAAAGCGACGCAGTGCCGAATTGTAAAAAGTGCTCAGGAAGGGGGTAAAACTTTCCGGGGCTGAAGTGGTTAACCACTTCTGAACGGGTGTGTAGTTCTGCATGGATGCATCCTCCCACTCCAGGCTCTTGTGCGCTGCCTTGGGGCCATGCAGCGGCATAATCTGTGGACACATCTGTGGACACAGCGGATTTCCATTCAGGATACTGGTCCACTGTATTTGGTCCTGGTGCCGTGTGATTGCGGTGACCAATCACAGCGATCAAATGAAAAGTAGTGAACAATAGCTGTCATTCATGATGCCATTGCTGACGACTATGATCACATGTCAAATCTTAATATTGCACGTGCCTGCAACACTGTATAAGCCCCTACATCTACAGCTTTGCTTAGGAATTTTAGAACATTGTATATCGTCAAACAACACTTTGCTTAACAACAGATCCTCTCTTCTCCTCTTCAATTTTACCTCCAGTCTTGAAAAGTTTAAGACCACATAAATTAATACATTTCAAGTACAATTCCTGGTTTTCTTATAGTCTTCTTATAGAACAAATACTATTTTGGAAACCTGTAGATAGTGAAGCTACTGTATCTGTCCATCACAGGGTAAACCTGCCTTACCTGTCCATGTTGCTTGTCCCTAATCAGAGTCCAGGCTTCATCTGTCATGGTGTTGGTTTTTCAGGCAGACCTGATCGGACCCTCCAGTCTCTGCTATGGTGTGGCAGATGTCAGCGAACACTTGCCCACTGACACCCGCCGCCATCCGATCCTGTCCGCCAGAAACAGATGGATGGTGGTCCTATTACCCATCCGTCCGACGGATCAGATGGCATCAGATAGAAATGGTCAGGCAGTCCGTTTCTATCTTATTGCCCCATAGAGGAGAGAGGGACTGTGTCCGGACATGGACCTGTAATTTGCCTGCTCAGCAGGGATCAGCGGAGAGATCCCCCACTGAGCAAGTGGATTCTGCTTAGTGGAGGCTTAGTGTGAAAGGGCCTAAAATTTCCTTGTGATAGCCTATATTCCCACTAATTCCCACTGCCTTGTGGCCACACAGCACTGTGGAATGAATGACAAAATGGCCTAGGCAAAAAAAGCAACTGCCAACATATAAACAGTACATACATACAGAAACACACAATTTAACTTCCAAAATATAATTTGATGTTAGAAAAAGTACCAGCCAGTGTTTTACTTGCAAAACTTCAGGATAGAATAATTGCTTTCACACCCAAGGTCATGTGGTACATTTGTGCATGCTAAGAGTAAAAAGCAGCTCATACCTCTCATTATCACATCTCATGCATTTAATTGCTTGGTTTGTTTCCTGCCTCCTCTAATATTTCCAGTGCTTCAGCAAATCCCATCAGCAAACAGGATTAGCTGTGCAGATGCTGTACTGTTTAACAAGGCATGGAAATGTTTTTATTTGCAGTGTTTTCCAGTAGGAATCACTATAACATCGGATGGGGGATTAGGCATGGTTTTATTTTTGTACCTGGCTTACAACTGTTAACCTCTTAAGGTGCAAACACTGGTGCATGGTTCTGAATATATTTTCAACCAATAAAGTTTTTCCCATTATAACGTTATAACACCATCCTGAATTCAAATGTAAAAAATTATATTTTTTATAAAGCAAACACATGTAAGCAGAAATTTCACCAATAATGTCCCCAGGCTCATTGTAGACATTTTCTCTATTTGATAGGGCAAAGAGCTATATGCGCAGTGTGCAATATTATTGGAAACCACTAGAATATACACTTCATTGATCTTAATACAGTTGAATCTGAACTCCAATCAAGCAGCTAAATACACATTGGAATACTGGCATTTTTCTACTTCGTGTAAGATCACTTTCTCTGAGTGTACTAGGAATCACAGTATTTCATAGTCATGATCATGGGTTATATTGGCACCTACAGGGGGTATGGACACCAGGCACAAAAACCTGACCCCTTCCTCATCCAAATCACTCAGTTGTAGAAAGCTGTATGAAAGACACCAATTGCAATAACTGTCGCAAGAGAGAGGGAGCTGTTAACAATAATAAATGATTATTATCATGCAAACAGAAAGTGCAACGCTCTTCAACCAAATTCCAGGCAACCTTGGTTGCTTTTCAGAGAATGTAGCTTTTATTGGATCCCGGCAACAGATGACAAGTTCAGCAAAGTATATGCAAATTAATAGTACAATGGAAGCCTTAATAGTCCCTTTCAGAATACCATGTTCTTCTGTTCCTATAGCAAGGACATAGACAAGGACATAGACAAGCCCACATCCAGCATTTACTGTATGTCCATATGTGTCTTTGTTGCAAGATCATGCATTGATATACTCTGTCTAGGCCATTCCATCCATCATCCTCACATTCCTAGCATTCAAATATTCCCTCAGTTCATATTTTGCCTACTCCTCATCCACTAGAATGTAGAGTAAGCGGATTGGTTAATTATACAAAACACTTTTGATGTTACTGTTGACAAACAAAGCTCTTTGGGCTGTGACAGCTGCATACACAGGTTTTCCTTTGAAATTTCTAAGATCACGTACATGTACGTCATCCAGCCTGTCCTGGGTTAGGGAAGTGCAGCGTGCCACTCCTGTGACCTCTGTGTCCACAGAACACAGCAGATTCTGGATCCCGGTACCCGTGGCCCTGTGATCATGTGATCGCTATGAGATCACATGATCACAATGTCAACAGAGCTGTTATGAATGAATTTATTCAGAACAGCTGTGTTTCCTATGCTGTAATTGGCCGACAGCTATCGCATGGTACCTGGGCCAGTCGCAGCACCCCGTTCTATGTGATTAGCTTTAGCCAACCACAGGTCCCTAGTAATCACAGCTGTTCTGAATGTAACCCATTCATGAAAGTAACCGCAATCAAACTTTAAAAAAAAAATCCCTCACCACTCCCTGATAGTAGTACACTGTTACTATGGTGACACTAAACTACACTACACTGAAAGTATGCAAAAATAAAAATAGCAAAACATTTAAAAAATGTTAAAAAAATTTAATAAGTTATTTTTTTTTTTAAATGTACTGTCACCAGTCAGTGTCCCTGATCACTGCCACACCAGTCATATGATGACGCTATACTACAGTGACAGTATGTAAAAAAAAAATTTTCTTCAAAACTTTAGAATTGTAAAATCTGGGATGCTACCTGGAAGGGGTCTGTATTACTATTTCCCTCAGTGTCTATTAGGGAAACTACTACCGGGGGCCTGTCGTCCATATGAGCTAGATAGGCCAATAACCTGCCTGCCCTCTCCCCCTGTTCATATACTCTCTGCCTACAAAAAATTTGCTTTGCTTGGCCTTTTCAGTGCATAACTGTGTTACCATGCGGGATTGTAATTTTACCCTGCCTAGGTTTTCGGGAGTGGGATTGGAGTTATAAATTGTTTCCAGTTCTTGTAACTTGTCAGTTGTTAATTGTAATGATAGATTGGATGTCTGTTTTAGTCTATTTATTTTGGTATTAAGAATCCAACGGGCCTGTTCCTTAAAGTCATCCCAGAATGCGTTGAGGGAGGGTGGGATTTTAGGTCTATCCAGGAAATATTTAATCTCTCTTTCAATGGATTCATGGTCTGTAAGGGCCAACAACCAGTGGGGGTTTAATCTCCATATGTGTATAGGGGGGGCATTCCCCAGAGATATTGTCACCCAACATGGGGAATGGTCTGATAATAACCTTGGTGCAATCCCTGACCCCGTGACTTTAGGTAGTAGAATCTGGGACACCAGTACAAAGTCTATTCTAGACATGGTATTATGGCTTGTGGAATGGCACGTATATGCTCTGGTTGTTGGGTTACTGTGCCTCCACACATCCACCAGGGCAAAATCCGTCATGGTGCGAGATAGTCTGGTCTGCGTGGGTGCGCCTAGTGGGACCCCCATTTGTGTCGGTCGGTCTAGATATGGGGACATTGTTGTGTTAAAATCTCCCATCCATATTGCTGGTATTGTTGGGTGTTGCGCTATAAACGCTAGGCCCTCTGTTACAACATCAGATTTATATGGGGGGGGGGGTATGTAGCTGGCTATGATTAGCAAGGGGGTTCCTCCAACAAGTGCATGTATAAAGATACATCTACCCTGCCGGTCAGTCTCCAAAGCAATCAATTCAAACGGGGTGGATTTAGCCACTAGCACCGTGACCCCCCTGGAGAAGTTCGTATGTGTGCTGTGATATGCCCATCCCACCCAGGGGCGCCGTAGCGCTGCCTGCAGATGGCCAGTGACATGTGTCTCCACCAGTGCTACAATGTTTTCCTTTTGTCTTTTAATAAATGTTAGTATAGCTGTACGTTTAATTTTATCCCGCATACCTCGCACATTCCAAGTCATAAATTTAATATCTGTCCCGTTGGTCATGACTTACAGGGGACACATATACCGGCAGGGTAGCGCACCTCAACAACACACATTGCCTAATCACTTTAAGAACATCTCTAGAATTCACAAAATAACCACATAATTTCAGGTTCTTTTCCCAACACAATAACTTGCGCACAACGGTGCAACATTTCCCAATGCTTTGATTTACTGATCTAGCATTTTCCTTCCCACCCAGCTTTTCACCTCCCCAACTTGGCGAAAGCATACTGTACCCATGAACCATTGTTCGGATTTTCTTCCAGCCTTCCAAACTGACTGGAGGTGTTCTACTTAAACCAGCAACCGTTATATGAGTTAGCGTCCAGCTGTCAACATTGGCTAAAGGTGCAGTACTTGGGGTATTATGAGCTGGAACGTTCAATATAAAAAAGAGAAGAAAAAAATATGGGTTGCATACGAAGTGGGGGGCGATTATTCACTGCGTGAGGCATGGATGAGTCACAGAAGATGTCCTATGTGTCTCTTGCTCTGTCTGAGTGAGTCTCTTGCTGCAAGAATGAATGGTCATCCTAGTATGCTGGATATTTGGGGCCGCAGCTTTCTTCAAAACTTTAAAAACCCTCCATACCTGTTACTAAATACCTCAGACGGTATACTTTCCAAAAAGGGGTCATTTGGGGGTATTTGTACTGCCCTGCTATTTTAAGGGCCTCAAGAAATTTGATAGGTTGTCAGTACATCAGAATTGATACATTTTCTAATTTATATACCATAGTTTGTAGACACTATAATTTTCACACAAACCAAAATTATACACTTAATTGGAATTTTTTTTACCAAAGACATGCAGCAGAATACATTTTGGCCTAACTTTATGAAGAAATTAAGATTTTTTTGGAAATGTTTCTAACAGAAAGTAGAAATATATTTTTTTCAACATTTTTGGTCTTTTTTTGTTTATTTAAAAAAATAAAATAAAATAAAAACCCAGTGGCAATCGATTACCACTAAAAGAAAGATTACATTGGTCAGAACTCGCAGCCATTGGCTGCAAGCGCTGATCAAATGCTGATTGGCTGTTGGTTTTCCAGCATGCTTGGTCGACAAAAGCCGGTCGTGAAAATTCCCATTTTCTGCAATGTTCTCTGAGGGACACAGGATTTCATACAGATAGACAGACGCATCCTAACATTAAACCAGCAGAGAGAGCCTAACAGGAGAAGCACTTGGAAGCTCACAGAGCTCCATGCAAAACCTTGCAACCAAAACTAGCATTCACCAATGTTAACACTTCTAACAAGCAAAACTTTGTGAGAGATCCAAAACCCTCTTTTGCGATGTATTCACGGAAAGAAAGGTTACCTTGTGTATGAGAGAAGACCAAGGAATATATCTAGTAGGCTCAAAGGGGAACTTCAATGGGCAATAAGTACAGCGCTGCTCCAATGGTGTTATAAAGATAGTTACACAATAAGCGGCTTACACGCCTCTAAGACATAGGTAGAAATAAATTAATCAGAAGATATGTAGTGTAGCGCTATGCGTATAAATAAAAAAATATGAAAACAGAAAGTTAGGCTCGAGCCATCTCTCAATGGCCAGCAGATAAACAAGAAATATTTCAAAATTAGATAAAAAGTGACTCAATACAGAAAGTGCGCTATATGTTACAAAATGACATGTAAAATATAATAATTACAATACACCAGTGAAGTATGAAGACAAGACCAAATTATAAATGGATAAAAAATCAACCAAAGAAGTCCATAAATATTTAGAAAATGTGTTCCTGATGAAAATCAAAAACCACCACCAACAGTCTCTGAGGGTTAACTGGTGAAGACAAAAATGGAAAGCTTCTGGTAGGTGAAAGGGTAAAACACCAAATGAAATGAGACGTCTGAGTATATGACAGGACCATCACCAGAGCATCTGAGGAGGCTTACCGGAAGCAGGGGACTTGAAAAGACATACGTCTTACAAGTCTCAAAAAGCTTGTTTAGCCACCAGGGCTGGCAAGATGGATCATCGGGTATCCAAAACTTCAAATAGGGGGGAAGGGAAGATCTGTCACAGCTTCAACCGTCCAGACGTTTCAGCAGGCCAACCGGATGTTTATTTAAAAACGTCAACATCTATAATATGCGCCTTTGGTGTCTTAGGGTACCACCCTTTTGCACGTTGTATTCACAATATCCCAACTTGGTAGTGATATATGGAAAACTGCCAACAGCTGTTCTCCTCAAGCATCAATAACCGAGACCCAGGGAAAAATAATAATAATCCAGGATAGTGTAATAAAATATGAATATCCAACTAACATTTACCGGTGCTATAGTCAGCACCAACACAAACAGCCTGGTTCAGTTGTCCTGCACACCGCTCAATCCGAGTTGGTACGCGTTCCAAATGGCCGAATGTCCTATCCAGATCAAACCGGAAGTGACGTCATGTCAAAGGGGAACTTCAGAAGAACCAACAAAATAAGGCTAACATACCATAGTTGAAGTGGTGGTCTAACAGAAGGAGCTATATGAGTCACCCTCCGGTCAAAGGTCCTGAAATGCCCTATCCTTCAACAGCCATGTCGTTAAAGCCTGCTACCAAAAAGCAGGGAGCAAGATTGGACCCTGAAATAACAAATCTGGCTAATCTGGCAGAAGTTACAGTGCATCAGGGAGCACATAGAACAAGTTGGTTTATTAAGGTCTCCTGAACCTTATTTGGGACGACTGGAATCATTACAATGCCCTCCATGTTGACCTTCCTAAGAGGAGGAAGCACATAAATCGGGAAATACCGATCCCACTTATTTACCAGTGCAAGCTTCAGGTACGTAGCAATGATTTTTTTGGAGAGCAGCGGTTTCCTCCCTGATGTTCTGCCATGAACACCTTGCCTAGTTAAAGACTTATGTATAGTAGATTCATGAACAGGGATGTTTGCCAGTTTTAGTGATGTCTTCAAGCCTTTAGCTGTTACTCGTGGGTTCCTCTTGACCTCATTGAGCTGGATGCACACTTCTAGGAAGAGTAGTCACAGTAATAAACTGTGTCCATTTACAGACAATATGTCTAACTCTCGGCTGATGGAAATACTTTGAGATTGCTTTGTATCACTTTCCAGCCTTATGCATATCAACTACTCTTCATTGTATGTCTTCAGAGAGCTCCTTTTTGAGAGGCATGGTTCACATCAGCAGATGCTTCTTATGGAGAGCAATATTAAAATATTTGAGTGTCTTATAGCTCAAAACCAAACCTCCTAACTCATTTCATTAATTGGACTCCAGGTCTGCAAACTACTGACTCCAATAAGCTTTAATTGAAGTAATTAGTCTATGGGTGTGTTCAATAAAGACACGAGAAATTAGAATTGTTCGTTTGTTATCAGCTTAACCACTTGACCTCTGGAAGGTTTTGCCCCTTCATGACTAGGGCATTTTTTGCTATTCAGCACTGGGCTATTTTACCCACTTCAGCCCTAGAAGGATTTACTCCCTTAATGACCAGGCCATTTTTTGCAATACGGCACTGCGTCGCTTTAACTGACAATTGCTCGATTATGCGACGTTGTACCCAAACAAAATTAATGTTCCCTTTTCCCCACAAATAGAGCTTTCTTTTGGTGGTATTTGATCACCTCTGCGGTTTTTATTTTTTGCACTATAAACAAAAAAAGACTGACAATTTTGAAAAAAAAAAAACAATAATTTTTACTTTCTGCTATAATATATATCCCAAAAAATATAAAAAAAAAACAATGTATTCATCAGTTTAGGCCAATATGTATTCTGCTACATATTTTTGGTAAAAAAAAAAATATTGATTGGTTTGTGCAAAAGTTATAGCAAAATAGGGGAAAGAGTTAGGGACTTTTTTTATTGTTTTTACTAGTAATGGCGGAATCAGTGATTTTTAGCGGGATTGTGACATTGCAGCGGACAAATCTGACCCTAAGTGACACTTTTTGGTGACCAGTGACACCAATACATTAATCAGTGCTATAAAAATGCACTGATGACTGTATAAATGGCACTGGCACTAAAGGGGTTAACACTAGGGGGCGGTTAAGGGATTAAGTGTTCCCTAAAGAGGTGTTTGTAACTGTCAGGGGGGCGGACTGACCGGAAGTAGAGATAGATCGCTGTTCCTGTTCACTAGGAACAGTTGATCTCTCTTTCCTCCCCTATCAGAATGGGATCTGCCTTGTGTACATAGGCAGATCCCCGTTCTGCCTATCTTCACCGCGATCACGCTTGGCCAGTAAACATCGAGTCTACCAGGCCCGCGAGCTCACACGGCGGGTGCGCGCCTGCAGTACCGCATGCACAGACCAACATACTGGTACATTGGTTTGCGCTGCCGAGCCGCCTTGCCGCAGTATTATATGCGGAAGGCAGTCGGCAAGTGGTTTTGTCAGTCATGCAACACCGTACACAAATGAAATTTATATATTTTTTCGCTCAAATAAGAGCTTTGTTTTGGTGGTGTTGGTGGCTGATGTACTGATGGCCTATCTCATTTCTTTAGGCCCAAAAATGTCAGGACAGTACAAATATCCCCCAAATGACCCCTTTTTGGAAAGTAGACAGTTCAAGGTATTTAGCATGGGGAGTTTTTTGAAGTTTTAATATTTTGTCACAATTTTTTGGAAAATCAAGACACTAAATTATTTTTTTTCACATTTTTTTCTTTTTTACATACTGTCACCAGAATCCTCTCAAAAAGCCCCTGTCCTGGTTAGGTCTGTCACAGATCATATCACATTTTATCACAAATTACTGCAGAAAATCAGGTAATTCCAAGGTTTGCATACTTTTTCTTTCCACTGTAGATAGTTTGCTAGCCAATTTTTCATTCCTGGAATGCGAACCGTAGACTGAGCAGATATATGTGTTCTACCTAGTATAGAACCAATTCTTCCCAGGCTGCCGCAACACTTTGCTTCTGCTTAGTGATTAATGCCAATGCATTGTCTGACAGGATAAGGACCAGGTGGCAGATAAGTATCACCACCCAGCAAAAGAAGGGACAAAGAAATTGCTTGAAGTTCAAAAATAATGATCAGAATCTTTGCCTCCGCTGTTAACCAATACCCCTACACCAGCATAATTGCCCAGTACCCCTCCTAAGCTGAGAAGACTTGCATCCATCATGAGCAAAAACCACTGTAGAGGTAGAAAGAACCTTCCTGCTGCCAAGATTAAGAGAGTGATCCATCACATCAACGAAAACTGAGTCCCATTCAGACTTCATTAACCATGAAAAGAGGCAACGTGCCTTGTGCAGCAAGACTATTCCTCTCTAGGGCCCTTGTGCTTAAAGAGGAGGTCCGCTGAAAAAAAAAATGTTAAAAGCCAGCAGCTACAAATACTGCAGCTGCTGACTTTTAATATATGGACACTTACCTGTCCAGAGAGCCCGCGATGTCGGCAGACGAAGCCAATCCGTCCTTCGGCTCTCGGCTGCTGCCGCCGTGCGGCTTCACTTCCTGGTTCCCTACTGCGCATGCGCGAGTCGCGCTGCGCGTCCTCTCAGGTCCCTGCTGTGTTCTGGGACCTGTGTCTCCTCCCAGAATGCAGCGGGGGAGGACGGGGTAGGCGCCGGAAGTGGCATAGATCACCGCAAGCTCCGCGGTGATCTATGCCAGGAAGTGGGAGCAAATACCTGTATTAGACAGGTATATGCTCCCTCCTCCCCCCTGAAAGGTGCCAAATGTGACACCGGAGGGGGGGAGGAATCCAAAAAGTGGAAGTTCCATTTTTGGGTGGAACTCCACTTTAACTGGGCATACGGTATAGAAAAACCATCAAGCCCAGAACTACCATACAAATCTTTAGAACAGAATAATAGGAAAAAAGTTGCGCTAGAATAGATAGCGCGACTTTTTTCCTATTATTCTGTTCTGTGCTGTATAACACTTTAGTCGCTGTTCCAATTTATTTAGATTGTTAGCGCAGTATTTTTTATTTATAAATCTTTTGAACAAACTGATGTCAGGTTTTTGAGACTGAAGTAGCTTTTCCATGGACAGGAAAACTGTGGCCAGATTGGTGTCTAAAGTGAGCCATAAATACTCCACCTTATGCATTAGATTCAGCAAAGATTTTTATACGTTCAGTAACCAACTAAGCAACAGAATCTGAACAGTGATGCTGAAGTGGGTTGGTAGATCTAAAAATGGCTGCTTGTTTATATTTGGCCAAATATTTGTCTCAGGTAGTATAGGCATTTAAACAAAATATAGTGTAAGGCCTCAATCACATAGCCACAGAAGGGCAAAGAGCATACAAAAGAGAGTAATTTTTGTCTCAGTCACAAGTGTTTGCGCATAACTGCCGGCAACAGCCTGTACAAATCAATGACAGGCTGACTGATTTGTACAGACGGCTGCTCGTGGCTGTACGCAAACTCCTGTGACTTCTGAGCACAGAAATCACATTCCTTTGTATGCTGTATACTCCTTGACTGTGTGAATAAGGCCTGAAAAGGGACTTTTTTGCCATATTAAAGATGAAAACGGTATAGTGAAAATTGAACTGGTTAAAAGACACAAAGGAAACCAGTGAATCTAGCATACACAAGCAATCACCCCTTAACCCTAGATTAAGTACGCTATATAAAAATAATATACACAGTTACTTTGTAACTTAGCTTTAAGTTAGGGACTTTAGTCAGTTGTAATTATTGAAGGATGCTTCTGTGATGTTAAACATGGAGTTCACACTTGGTCAGTGTACTGCTGCTCAGTATCTTCCATCCTGCGGCCCCAATTGCTCTTCACAAACCAATCCATATACACTTATTGGGATTTATTTTAACTAAAGAGATGTAGTAGAATACATTTTGGTCTAAATATATAAAGAAATGTGATTCTGTTCGGAAAATGTTCGGTCTTTAGATTTCAAAAAATAAAAAATTAATGGTGATCAAATACGACTAACCGTCTTAGCTCCTACCTCAGTGAAAATAACCTTCTTGACCCCTTACAGTCTGGCTTTCGCTCGCAGCACTCCACGGAAACTGCCTTACTAAAACTCACTAACGATTTACTAACTGCTAAAACCAACAGCCAGTACTCCATACTCCTACTACTTGACCTCTCTGCTGCCTTTGATACTGTTGACCACCCGCTCCTTCTCAATAAACTACATTCCCTTGGCCCCCGAGATTCTGCTTTATCCTGGTTCTCTGCCTATTTATTACAGTGCTCCTTCAGTGTCACCTACAACTCTGTCTCCTCCTCTCCATTGTCCCTTTCTGTGGGGGTCCCCCAAGGCTCTGTTCTTGGACCCCTTCTCTATCTACACCTCCTCCCTTGGTCACTTGATAACCGCCCACGGCTTCCAATACCACTTATACGCTGATGACACCCAAATCTATCTGTCTACTCCTCACCTCACTCCTTCAGTCTCCTCTCGCATTACTAACTTACTAACTGACATATCAGCATGGATGTCGCACCACTTCCTTAAACGAAATCTCTCTAAAACTGAGCTATTAATATTCCCTCCCCCGCCCGTGCCCCCCCTCCATGACTTTTCCATCAAAATCAACAATGCAACCATCAGTCTCTTCCCTCACGCCAGGGTACTAGGTGTAATCCTAGACTCTGACTTGTCATTTCAGCCTCAAATCCAATCGTTGTCAAAAGTTGTAGAATTCACCTCTGTAACACCTCTAAAATTCGCCCTTTTTTAACAAATGAAACCACCAAGCTCCTCATTCACTCCCTTGTTATCTCTCGCCTTGACTATTGCAACTCCCTTCTCATTGGCCTACCTCTCCATAGGCTATCCCTCTTCAGTCTATCATGAATGCTGCTGCCAGACTTATCCACCTTACCAACCGCTCAGTGTCTGCTAACCCTCTCCTCCAATCCCTACACTGGCCCCCAATCACCCAGCGAATTAAAATCAAAATACTAACCACAACATACAAAGCCATTCACAACTCTGTCCCGAGCTACATCACCAATCTTGTCTCCAAATATCACCCAAATCGTCCTCTTCGTTCTTCTCAAGACCTCCTGCTCTCAAGCTCTCTCATCTCCTGCTCCCACGCTCGTCTCCAGGATTTCTCAATAGCCTCTCCCATCCTCTAGAACTCGCTACCTCAACCTGTCCGGCTATCCCCTACTCTTGCTACCTTCAGGCGATCCCTTAAAACTCATCTCTTCAGGAAAGCCCATCACGTCTCCAACTAATTTCCTACCACTTCCAACAGCTCATTCCCCACAGTTACAACCTTTTGTACCACCTGCCCCACCCTATTAGATTGTAAGCTCTTCTGAGCAGGGCCCTCTTAATCCTCTTGCATTTTATTGTATTATACCTGTATTGCCACTGTATTGGTGGATATTGTGTTCTTAACTATTACAAATTTAGAAATAAGTAAAAAATTGCTGATACGATTATATACAATGGCTATAAAAAAAGTCTACACACCCCTGTTAAAATGTCAGGTTTCTGTGATGTAAAAAAATGAAACAAAGATAAATCATTTCAGAACTTTTTCCACCTTCAATGTGACCTATAAACTATACAACTCAATTGAAAAACAAACTGAAATCGTTTAGGGGGGAGAGTAAAAATAAAAAATAAAATAATATGGTTGCATCAGTGTGCACACCCTCTTATAACTGGGGATGTAGCTGTATTCAGAATTAAGCAATCACATTCAAACTCATGTTAAACAGGAGTCAGTACACACCTGCCATCATTTAACGTGCCTCTGATTAACCCTGACATTTTCTTAGTTGCATCCTACAGTAAAAGCCATGGTCTGCAGAGAGCTTACAAAGCATCAGAGGAATCTCATTGTTCAAAGGTATCAGTAAGGAAAAGGATACAAAAGAATTTCCAAGGTAGCGGATATACCATGGAACACAGTGAAGACAGTCATCAAGTGGAGAAAATATGGCACAACAGTGACATTACCAAGAACTGGATGTCCCTCCAAAATTGATGAAAAGATGAGAAGAAAACTGGTCAGGGTGGCTGCCAAGAGGCCTACAGCAATATTAAAGGAGCTGTAGGAATATCTGGCAAGAACTGGCTGTGAGGTATGTGTGACAACAATTTCCAGTATTCTTCATATGTCTGGTCTATGGGGTAGAGTGGCAAGATGGAAGAAGATGGAAGCCTTTTCTTATGAATAAAAACATCCAAGCCCTGCTAAAATTTGCAAAAACACATCTGAAGTCTCCCAAAAGCATGTGGGAAAATATGTTATGCTCTGATGAAACCAAGGTTGAACTTTTTGGCCACAATTCCAAAAGATATTTTTGGCGCAAAAACAACACTGCACATCACCAAAAGAACACCATACCCACAGTGAAGCATGGTGGTAGAGGCATCATGCCTTGGGGCTGTTTTTCTTCAGCTGGAACAGGGGCCTTAGTCAAGGTAGAGGGAATTATGAACAGTTCCAAGTACCCGTCAATATTGGCACAAAACCTTCAGGCTTCTGCTCGAAAGCTGAACATGAAGAGGAACTTCATTTTTCAGCATGACAATGACCCAAAGCATACATCCAAATCAATAAAGGAATAGCTTCAACAGAAGAAGATTCAAGTTTTGGAATGGCCCAGGCAGAGCCCAGACCTGAATCCGATTGAAAATCTGTGGGGTGATCTGAAGAGGGCTGTGCACAGCAGATACCCTCGCAAACTGACAGATTTGGAGTGTTTTTGCAAAGAAGAGTGGGCAAATATTGCCAAGTCAAGATTTGCCATGCTGATAGACTCATACCCAAAAAAACTGAGAGCTCTAATAAAATCAAAAGGTGCTTCAACAAAGTGTTAGTTTAAGGGTGTGCACACTTATACAACCATATTTATTTTGTTTTTTTATTTTTACTTCCCGTCACCTAAAAGATTTCAGTTTGTTTTTCAACTGAGTTGTACAGTTTATAGGTCATCTTAAAGGTGGAAAAAGTTCTGAAATTATTTATCTGTCTCATTTTTTTACATCACAGAAAACTGACATTTTAACAGGGGTGTGTAGACCTTTTATATCTACTATACTTGTGCTCAAGAAAATGCCCAAAGAGGACAGCCCTCAAATTGGGGCTCAGAGCCCAACAATTAAATAATCCTAACATTTTAATACATTCCAGCAGTAACTACTTCATGAATCCTGGTGAAATATACCTTGATTTCCTTTTTAGGACAGATTGGGTTTCATTTGGTAGTAAATGTTAATGAATATCGCCTAATTTTGGAAAACTGCCTCAAAATAGTAGGTGTACCATGACCCACCACCATACACCCCCCCCCCCCCCCCAAAAAAAATACTCCTACTCCTGATAATCGCAGCAATAATATGCGGTATTTGTTTCCTGTACCTATAGTGGGGCCAGGAAACAATACCAAAACACATTTTGCTTTTTTTGTATTTGTTTTGTCCTACACCTAAAATACATAAAATACTCACACTGACGCTAAAAATAAAAACCTTTTTTCTGCCAAAAAAAAACACTGAATCCATCAGTGACACAAAAACTTACATTAACACTCACTAAACTAGATCACGTCCTGATCTATTTTATTTTTATTTAATTTTTTTTAATGACTTTTTTTTTTTTATTTACAGAGACTTTATATTAAATGTTTCATTTCATTCTCAGAGGAGAAACATTACTGCGGTGGGTTTTCACAGTAATGATAACTGTGAGTGGGTAATTACAGCGATTACATGATTGGGAGCCAGGCCTTCTCACAGTACACGACTGGGAGCTGTTGGTGACAGCTCGGTTTAAGTGCTGGGAGCGTGAAATCAAGCGCGGTTCCAGCACAAACTGAGTTTCATATAAATGCAGCATCCAGGAAGAAAGCCCATCTAAAAGGCACCCCAAAAGGCAACACACTCATGTGTTAGTGGAATTTAGTTAACACAAACTCACTTGGGTACAAACATCTAAGAAAATATCACCTCTCCTCAGAGAAGTAGGATTGCTTTATGAACGATTACAAATTATTTACAAATAAGTCAATAATGGCTGATACCATCCTTTTGATCAATACAATGCCCAAACCAAATTGGACAACCCTCAGAAAAGCTCTTTAAACTGGGGCTCAGAGCCCAACAATGAATGAATCTCAACAGAGAATTATTACAATGGGATTCTGAGAAATTTCTGTGATGTAGTACAGTAATTCATTACATTTTTCATTCAATAGACCTGGTGGTGTAAATGTTTAACTTCAGTTATATTTTAATGTTATGTTCTCTTTTCTAGTTTGAGTAAATCACCCTCACATACATACACCTTCTTTTGCTGGTTATAGATTGACTTATTCGCTGCCATTACTATTTTAACAGTTCTTCTCAGGGTATACCCCAGATGGCAGACATGTTTGAGGTTGAGAAAACCCATCTTCAATCAAAACATTAATTTCTCAAAAATGACCAATAGAGCCCACATCCTTGTGGATCATGGTTCATATCATGTATCATAGCTGGATCTCGGGGGGTGCACCCCCCAAAGCTTCCCACTCAGGACCCCCTCCACACCTGCCTCGGTGCCTAGCCATCTTCCATCCTTGCACTGTACATACACAGCCTGAGCACAGACATCAAGATCTCCTCCTCTGCTCTTCCCCACGCAACACATAGCTGAACTCCGATTCTCTTTCACACAGCTACGATCTGTACTGTGAGGTTGATTTACTAAAAATGGAGTGTGCAAAATCTGGTGCAGCTGTGCATGGTCACCAATTAGCATCTAACTACAGCTTGTTCAATTAAGCTGACAAAAAAACCTGGAAGCTGAAGCTGAAAGCTGCACCAGATTTTACATTTTCTATTTTCAGTAAATTGACCTCTGTGTGTAGCTGCTGACTACAGTCACGCTTCTATTTGGACCAGGGAATTTTACAGGTGAGAAGTGCAACATAGTCATCAACTAAACACAGCGCAGATCATAGCAATGTGAAAGAGAATCGGATTTCAACTCGCTGTTGTGTGGGGAAGAGCCAAAGAGATCCTGCTGCCTGTGCTCAGTCTGTGTATGTACAGTGCAGGGATGGGAATTACAATATGCAGAGTGCCCTGCCAACAGTCACCCCTGTCCTCTGCCCTACTGATTCCCACTACACTGCCTTACCAATTCATATGCACTCCCCTGCAGACTCACGATACACTGCCCAGCTGACCCCTGTACGCTGTCCTAAAAATTAACAGCCCTGGTACACCAGCCTACAATCTGTTGATCTCCTATTCTCGGCCCCCCCATGACATTTTTTTTATTGCACCCCCACATCAGAGAGGCTAGATCCGGCCATGTCATGTATGTTCCCTCTCCTACAAGAAACCCCATCTCCTTTAAATAAATATTCAGATAAAAGAACACAATAGCTATCCAGCTGCAAATGCCATATAGTACTCTTCAAGGCAACCCTATTATTGAGCTGCCAGTCAAAGCAGAACCAAACCCACTGATTTAACAGTTTCCCAGAACAGCTACATTTAAGGCATGACTCTGGTGATAAATGTCAAGAATGCCAATGTGCTAATGTCGGATTTCAATGGAACTTTCAAGCCATTAAATGGCTGGTATCACAGTTGACCACATTTGTAGTACCATAGAACTGCAGATCAAAGAAAAGGCTAAAAATAGCACCTTTCTTGGCTATAAAGGGTTAGTTTCACCCTAATATTACGTGCAATTAATACATATTAGCAGTGAGGGCTGCACATGAGTTTGACTACTTAAAAAATGCCGTTGGCCAACAAAATTATTCTGCTTAAATTTCAATATTAACAGAAGTTTTAAGAAATGCTGAGCATTACTATTTAATGAGCTGATCAGTAAAACTATGTTGACATAACTGTCATTACACTACCATTCATCATTCGTAAGGTATATTTAATATGTATTGTATTTGGATGTTCTTATTGATGAATATTCTGAATATTCAGTAAAAGCTTCCTAATCTAAATGCTAATGCTTCTTATCCACAAGGACAGCAAGATTTGAGCTGCTGAGCCCATTCATTCAAGATTTACGTAACTGGGAAATGCCAGAGGCAGTGTACAGTCTCTAGAGATAGAAATGAGTGGGCAGCATTCTGTACAAGTTATTGTTGCTTACAGGAGATACTCAGCAATAATAATATGTACATATTTATTACCACAGTTCCCTTGGCAAAGATGTAGCTAGCTGCAATTTAAGAAATATATAGAAAATGCATATATTCCATAAAATAAATAAATATGAAAAGGTATGGGATCTATTATTTCCGTTCATTGGATGTATACATTTGTTTTAGTAGTTTAAGGCACTTTGTTTCAACTATACCAAATAAATATCACATCTAACTTAACTGCTTGAGAATTGAGAACCAGCGTGTTGAACGAAAGAAACGAACCCGATTCCCCCATCCACATCCCACCGTCAGAATACAATGATCAGCATAGCCTATGGTGCTGATTAAGCGGGAAAAATCCAACAGGGTCAGTGTACAGAAGTGGATCTGTAGATACAGTGCCTTGCAAAAGTATTCACCCCCTTGGCATTTTTTGTGTTTTGTTGCCTCACAACCTGGAATTAACATGGATTGTTTGAGGATTTGCATCATTTAAATTTACAGAACATGCCCACAACTTTGAAGATGTTTTTTTTTTATTGTGAAACAAACAACAAACAGGACAAAATAACAGAAAAGGTCAATGTGCATAACTATTCACCCCCTAAAGTCAATACTTTGTAGAGCCACCTTTAGCGGCTATCACAGCTCCAAGTCGCATTGGATAAGTCTCTATAAGCTTGTTACAGCTTACCACTGGGATTGTTGCCCATTCCTCCTTGCAAAACTGCTCCAGCTCCTTCAAGTTGAATGCTTTGCGCTTGTAAAGAGCAATCTTTAAGTCTGACCACAGATATTCCATTGGATTGAGGTCTGGGCTTTGACTAGGCTATTCCAACACATTTACATTTTTCCCCTGAAACCACTCAAGTGTTGCTTTAGCAGTGTGTTTGGGGTCATTGTCCTGCTGTAAGGTGAACCTCCATTCTAGCCTCAAATCACACACAGAGCGGTACATGTTTTGCTCAAGAATATCCCTGTATTTAGAACCATCCATCTTTCCCTCAACTCTGACCTGTTTTCCAGTCCTGACTGCTGAAAAACATCCCCACAGCATGGTGCTGCCACTACCATGTTTCACTGTGGGGATGGTGTTCTTTGGGTGATGTGATGGGTTTGCGCCAGACATAGCATTTTTTTTGATGGCCAAAAAGTTCAATTTTAGTCTCATCAGACCAGATCACCTTCCTCCATACATTTTGGGAATCTTCCACATGCCTTTTCGCAAACTCAAAACATGCCATTTTGTTTTTTGCTGAACGTAATGGCTTTCTTCTGGCCACTCTGCCATAAAGCCCAACTCTATGGAGCGTACAGCTTATTGTCATCCTATGTACAGATACTCCAGTCTCTTCTGTGGAACTCTGCAGCTCCTCCAGGGTTACCTTAGGTCTCTGTGCTGCCTCTCTGATTAATGCCCTCCTTGCCTGGTCCATGAGTTTTGGTGTGCGGCCGTCTCTTGGCAGGTTTGCTGTTGTGCCATGTGCTTTCCATTTGGTTATGATAAATTTGATGGTGCTCCTAGGGATCATCAAAGATTTCTATATATTTTTTTATAACCTAACCTTTAAACAGAAGAAACAGACAGCGCAAAACCTAATTACTAAATCTCAGCAGCTGGACACTGTAGGTCAATATAAAAAACATACACAAAATATAGCAGTGCAGCGCTCAATACAGGTCAGATGTATACACATAAAATGTACATATTAAACGTACATAAATAAAACGCATGAGTCAAAGTCCCAAAAAGTATATCTTAGCCCGAGGAGATCAAAAGTGGCCCACTTGCAGAAGGGGAATCCCTCAGTTGGCAAGAAAAGGGTGCAGTGATAGGATAAGATTCGCTGAGGAAGTCCACACGGACGATGCGCGTGCGAGGGGCTCTGTGATGTCAGTACAGCCACCCATCTGGTTCATTTTATGCTGTATACTCCTGCACTGGGAAACAGTGCTTGTTTTGTGAGTAATATTTTTCTTATTTAATAAATTTTATACCTTTTCGTATGGAGAGCACTATGTCCTGTTATTTTTGTTTTTAACATGATATATATCAACCGATGAGACTGAATTTCGGATACTGCCAGTGGACCCCTATCTCCATAATCTGCCCTGTGGAAGGGAATGCATGAGTGACCTTGCTGTTAACGCAGAAGGTCCACTCAATAAGGTGAGCAGCCTAGACCCTTGGTGGAGGTTCACATTGGTGGTGATACAACGAATACAATCTTATCCTATCACTGCACCCTTTTCTTGCCAACTGAGGGATCCCCCTTCTGCAAGTGGGCAGCTTTTGATCTCCTCGGACTAAGATATACTTGTTGGGACTTTGCCTCATGCGTTTTATTTATGTACGTTTAATATGTACATTTTATGTGTATACATCTGACCTGTATTGAGCGCTGCACTGCTATATTTTGTGCATAACCTAACCTTGACTTGTAATTCTCAACAACACTGTCCCTTACTTGTTTGGAGAGTTCCTTGGTCTTCATGCCACTGTTTGGTTAGTGGTGCCTCTTGCTTAGGTGTTGCAGCCTCTGGGGCCTTTCAAAAAGGTGTGTATATGTAATGATAGATCATGTGACACTTAGATTGCGCACAGGTGGACATCATTTCACTAATTATGTGACTTCTGAAGGTAATTAGTTGCACCAGACCTTTTTATGGGCTTCATAACAAAGAGAGTCAATACATACGCACATGCCAATTATCATATTTTTATTTCTGAAAAATAGTTTTATGTATATATTTTCTAATTTTACTTCACCAACTTAGACTATTGTGTTCTGATCCATCACATATAATTCAGATTAAAAAAACATTGAACTAAATGCTGTAATGTAACAAAATAGGTAAAAAGCCAAGGGGGTGAATACTTTTGCAAGGCACTGTAGACTTCTGTACCACTACAGCACCCATACCTGTATCAAAATTTGGCCAGTCGAATTTCAATCCATGTATGGCCAGCTTACGAAGTGAGCCTTACCATGGTTACACTAAAGGAAATCCAGTTAGGTCATTTATCAGGGCCAGATCGCCCTTAAGGCATCCATGGAGAGCGACTAGGATTCATTAGGTTTTCAGGGGCCAAGGTATGGCTTCTATTAACCCAACTGACCAATCAAGTCCAAATACAACATCTCCTACTGAAGTTCAGTCCATGTGAAGGGAGCAATGGTTAGCAATTATGACACCATGAACTTTCAAGTTATGCCACTGTTCATAATGTAGGAAGGGACCATGTCACTGTATAGGAAACTTTCTTTCCAGTTTTTATCCTCAATGCTTTTAAAGACATTCTTTGTACTGCTTCTCCCTGTCCCAGTATGAGCTCTACTATACAGGGGAGACCAATAGCCAAAGTCAAATGCAAATACACTGCTTGCATTACAAAAATAAATCAATATAACTAAATCAGAGAGTGGGAAGAGAGGAAGACAGGACGTCGGGGGTCATGTGATCAGTGAGTGGGAGAAGAGGACACTTGGGGCCAGGTGACCAGTAAACGGGAGAAGAGGAGGCAGAGGCTGTGTTATCAGCGAGCAGGAGCGCGGGGAGAGGATGCTGGAGGACAGGAGAGCAGGCGCTGGAGGCAAGGATGCCAGAGGCTGTGTGACCAGAGAGTGGTAGCAGGAGGAGCAGTCAGTGAAGGTCCGGGTGACCAGCGAGCAGGAGCAGGAGGAGAGAATGCCAGGGGCCGTGTGATCAGTGAGCAGGAAAAAAGGGCATCAGGAGCCATGTGATCGGTGTACGGAAGCAAGAGGAGAAAACACCAGGGGCCTTGTGATTAGTGACCAGGATCAGGAAGATAGGACAACGGGGGTGTGACCAGGATCAAGAACAAAGTACACCGTGGGTCCTGTAATCAGTTAGGGAAACAACCTGTGCTCAGAACAGAATAAAATTAGGAAGGGAGAGTAACAATAAAACTACATAAAATATCATTTCTGATTTTTCTTGGAATATCCTCATAAAAGTAGAACTATAGGCATTTTTTTTTTTGATAGAGCAAGGGAGGGTTATAACCCCTGTCAGATTTTTTTTTGCCATCTGTGTCCCATTGCAGAGATTTCCCTTCACTTCCTGTACCACAGCCAAACAAGAATTGAGAGGAAATCTCTGCAAATTAAGGGAATTCCTTGCAGCCCTTCCAGGTCATCAGAACTAGAGCCCCAATTGAAAGATTTCCCCTCTAACATTTTTCTGGGGACAAAAAATAATTTGGAATTTTCTTTTACTTTCTCTTTATGGTGATGGTAAGGATAATGGTAAACAGGACAAATAGAGAGAGTTAACTTCCCTAACGGGGGCCCAGACAGCAGAAAAAAAAATCTTCTAATTCTAATCAATCTCCACTCTATTAAAAAAAAAAAAAAAAAAGTGTCAGCAAGTTGTTTCTTTGGAAACTAAGATTCTGAATCTAAAGTAGTAACTTGCAACACTACAAAGCATAGTCAACCTGAAAGGAATTTGGACCTTGCCCATCAGGTGTTGGCAGGGACCAGTACAGAGGTGGGTGGAGATATGGAGTTGCCGCAACCAGCAAAAAGGCTCTGCTTAACCTACTAATTACACACGGAAACTACATTCACCACAAAATCGTAGGAAAAGCAGGCACAAGGGTAGCATTCAATTTTAGAGAGCCAAATTTACCAAGATGCGCTCCATAATGTATTACATTAAATGAGAGGATATTCTGAACACAAAAACTACAGAGAAAGGTGGGAGTGCTTTAAGAACATATCAATGGCATCAGTGTATTCAAATGGGCAACACATATAAAAGAACTAAAGTCAAAACATGGGGGGCTAAATTTGAGTGTAAAAAGACACATTAAAGCGAAAAAATGATCCTTTACAAAATATAAGGCTGAGGGGTAAGCATCAACACTCCAACACTACAGGGAATGCATAAAGAAATGTAAGAGTATGAGCAAGGCAGTGAAAATAGACCATGATAGACACATCAAAGGAGAGTAAAAAGGATTTTTAAATATGTTAATAGTAAAAAAGCAAAACTGGAGCATATTGGCCCCATAATTATTTTGGTTACAAGTGGCAGGGAGAAGAGTGCTAAAATATATTCTTCTCCTTGGAGGGGTATAATAGACAATACGGTATTGTTATGAACACACATGGAATATTCCCTTATGGCCAACGGTAGCCAGTTTTCAAAAGAGTGGAAAAACTTGATGTGACCAGGATGGCTTACACCGGAGTCCCCTCAAATAACTTAGCCAGGTTATTGGTAGATAGTTATTCCTAATCTTTAAACACAGCTTGCTGACTGAAAAGCTAACGTGGTACCAACATTTAAAAAATGGCCAAGATACATACCTGGAAACTACAGATCAGTCAGCATCACATTAATAGTATGTAAACTATTGGAGGGGATGATAAGGGATTATATCCAAGAATTTGCTGATAATAATAGTATCATTAGTAATACCCAGCATGGATTTATGAAGGCTCATTCTTGCTAGGCCAACCTTTTAATATTCTATGAGGAAGTAAGCTGTAATCTGAATACAGGAATGCCTGTGGATGTGGTGTATCTGGACTTCGCCAAAGTATTTAAAACAGCACCCCATAAACAGTTAATTTACAAATTAAGGGCTGTGGGAATCGGCAACAGTGTATGTACTTGGAAAGAAAACTGGTTACAGGAGTGCGTCCCAGAGGGTGGTGATAAATAGCTTATCTTCTGAATAGTCTGGAGTTATGAGCAGGGTGCCTCATGGCTCTGTCCTGGGACCAATTCTGTTTAACTTGTACATAAATATAGAGGTTGGAATAAATAGTTCAATCTCAGTGTTTGCGGATGATACAAAGCGAAGTGTTATACCTCACAACAAGATATAGCAAACTTACAGGAAGACCTCAATAAAATAGAAGGAGAGGGCAACTGAATGGCAAATGAGGTTTAATATTGATAAATGTAAAGTAATGCACTTTTTAAACGCATGGTAGGGGGAGAACCATTGGGGGAATCTAGGATGGAAAAGGATCTGGGTGTTCTTGTAGACCAGGGATATGCAATTAGTGGACCTCCAGCTGTTGCAGAAATACAAGTCCCATAAGGCATAGCAAGACTTTGATAACCACAAGCATGACACCCAGAGGCAGAGGCATGATGGGACTTGTAGTTTTGCAACAGCTGGAGGTCCACTAATTGTATATCCCTGTTGTAGACCATAGGCTTAGCAATAGCATGCAATATAAAATTGCAGCAAGCAAAGCTAGCAGGCTAATAGCATGCATTAAAAAAGCGATTTACTCAAGAGATAAGATTATAATTCTACCACTCTACAAACTCTGGCTCAGCCACATCTTGAGTATTCCATCCAGTTCTGGTCTTCAGTCCTCAGGAAGTATGCACTGGAACTGGACAGAGTCCACAGAAGGGAAAGAAAGCTGATAAGGGGACTGGAGTACCTCAATTATGAGGAACGCCTACATACACTAAACTTACTCTCCCTGGAGGAGAGACGCTTAAGAAGAGATAGGATTGCAGTATACAAGTATCTAAAGGATAATACTAGCATAGGGAAAGAACTATTCAGTCTCAGATCACTTAAGACATGTGGACAATCAGTGAAGTTGGAGGAGAAGCAGTTTAACCACTTCTGGACTGCCACACGCCGATATACGCCCTAACTTTGAAGAGGGATATCTTTGTTATGGCAGCAGCTAGCTGCCATAAGTCTGGTATCCTCCTCTGCGGCCTGCAGTCCGGTTTCCTATAATAGTGGTCTCTACGGCGGATTCACCGCAAGATCACTTTTATCGCGGGAGGGAGAGGACCCCCCTCCCGCTGCGCTCCGGTGCCCTCCGCCGCTTACCAGAGCCGTCGGCAGCAATTGGGTACTTCTGCTGGCTGGGTATGGAGACAAGTGAAGATGGCCCCCACTTGTCTCCATACCATTGCAGCGTGGAAGCGACGTCAAAACATCACTTCTGCCCAGTGCTCTTAAAGTGCTAATTTTTTTTTATTGCATTTTAGTGTAAATATGAGATCTGAGGTCTTTTTTCTCAATTCTCAATTGGATTTAGGTCTGGACGTTGACTGGGCCATTCTAACACATGAATATGCTTTGATCTAAACCATTCCAATGTAGTTTTGGCTGTATGACTAAAGGTCGTTGTTCTGCTGGAAGGTGAACCTCCGAACCAGTCTCCAGTCTTTTGCAGACTCTAGCAGGTTTTCTTCTAAGATTGCCCTGTAGTTGGCTCGGTCCATTTTCCCATCAACTCTGACCAGCTTCCCTGTCCCTGCTGAAGAAAAGCATCCCCACAACACGATGCTGCTTCCTATGGCTTTCTTTCAACAATGGCTTTCTTCTTCCCACTCTTCCATAAAGGCCAGATTTCTGGAGTCCAGATAAAACGTATGTCAAGGGCGCTCAGAATGTCAGGACCAGGCAGACAGTGTCTTTATTGGATGGATGAAGTGGTCTTCAAACACTTAGGGCTGCACTCAAAGAGGGAAGCAATCTCTAATAGAAAACAAATAAAAGAAAAAAGGCACCTCTAAGTGCAGAATTAAAACTTTTAATATCCCCAAACAAGATTAAAAACACTTACAGAATCAAGGATAAGAAGAGGCATAACATGGATGTATGAAGCAGGTGATCCAGCATCAGAAGGTCCCAGTGTATCACAGCTTTCCAGGGATAATGATATGTAGCAGTAGAAGGTCCCAGGATAACCAGCAGGTGAACACCCCAGGCTCTGGCAACACTGGTGAAGCAATCGCATCGTCTGAGTCAGCGTGGAGCATGAATCCCGGAAATGACGTCGCCTCCCGCAGACGTCATCACCTGCTTCACACATCTATGTTTTGCCTCTTCTTATGCTTGATTCTGTAAGTGTTTTTAATCTTGTTTGGGTATGTTAAAAGTTTTAATTCTGCACTTAGAGGCGCCTTTTTTCTTTCTCAGATTTGTGAAGTGCAAGACTAATAGTTGTCCTGTGGACAGATTCTCCCACCTGAGCTGTGGATCTCTGCAGCTCCTCCAGAATTACCATGGGCCTCTTGGCTGCTTCTCTTATTAATGCTCTCCTTGCCCGGCCTGTCAGTTTAGGTGGATGGCCAAGTCTTGGTAGGCCTGCAGTTGAGCCACTCTTTCCATTTTTGGGTGATCGATTGAAAAGTGCTTCATAAGATGTTCAAAGCTTGGGATTTTTTTAGAACATAACCCTGCTTTAAACTTCTTTACAGCTTTATCCCTGACCTGTCCGGTGTGTTCCTTAGCCTTTATGATGCTGTTTGTTCACTAAGATGAAACCTCATGAGGGCTTCACAGAACAGCTGTATTTATACTAAAATTAAATTACACACAGGTGGACTCTATTTATTAGGCGACTTCTGAAGGCTATTGGTTCCACTAGATTTTAGTTAGGGGTATCAGAGTAATGGAGGCTGAATACAAATGCACGCCACACTTTTTATATATTAATTTGTAAAAAAATTTGAAAACCATTTATCATTCTCCTTCCACTTCACAAGTACGTGCCACTTTGTGTTGGTCTATCGCATAAAATCCCAATAAAATACATTCACGTTTTTGGTTGTAATATGACAAAACGTGGAAAATTTCAAGGGGATAGACTTTATTCAACATTACCAACTATGTAAAAATTGAAAAGAGTGTTGCTTTCCTTTGTATCTTTTTAGGGCCTCTTAACACAACAAGCACATATTTTTGTGCATTAAGGCACACTGTGCTAAATCAGAATCAAACCAAAAAAAAAAGGCCCCTGGGATCTTTGCCATAATGTATTAATATGTAAAGCAGATTAGCACATTATGGCAGACTTACCTTGCCAAATGGTCCGCTCCAGCATTGGGGTCTTCCTTCTGGGCTCAGACTCTTTGGCTGCTTGATTGGCTGGGCTACAATGATGTCACACCTGCGCATGTACAGGGGACTCACATTATCAAAGCATGGAGAGGTCCCGTCAATGTACACTGCACATTAATGCGGACCAGCAGGGAAATGCAGTCATGACAGAAACGACCAATAGGGTCGCTTCGGTCATAAAATACATACTTGTCAATTTTTTTATTTTTATTTTTTTATTTAATTTTGGATTAAGGCAGCACATTTATTTTGAATGGGCTTTCAATATGTCTCAACGCATGAAAAAAAATCACAAAAAGAACCAGTTACACTTACCGGTAACGGTGTTTCTGGGAAGTCTTCCAGGACGGCACCCTGAGAGATGACTGGTCCACCTGACAGGAAACACAATCAATCAAGAGGTTAAAGGCCCCCGCCCCTCCCGATGCTCCTCAGTTGTGACAAAGTATTGACCCACACCAGTGCACAAGAGTGAAAAAACATAACCACCACCACACTCTAAACATTACATGTTTCCTAAATAGAACGGGTGGGAAGTAGGCCTGCCGTCCTGGAAGACTTCCCAGAAACACCGTTACCGGTAAGTGTAACTGGTTCTTTTCTCAAGTCGTCTTCCAGGACGGCACCCTGAGAGAAGAGCAAGTAGCTCAGGCCTACCTTTAGGGCGGGACCACCGCTTGCAGGACTTTCCTGCCAAATGCCAGGTCCTGAGGAGATAGTAATTCCACTCTATAATGCCTCAGGAACGTGTTCTGGCTTGACCATGTAGCGGCTCTACATATCTGCTCCACTGAAGCTCCGGCCCTTTCCGCCCAGGAGGTTGCCAGAGATCGCGTGGAATGCGCTCTAAGATTTCTAGGAGCTGCTTTACCTGACTGCTCATAGGCTAACGAAATAGTATGCTTAATCCATCTAGCTATAGAAGCCTTGGATGCCTGTTGGCCCTTCTTTTGGCCAGAAAAATTAACTAAAAGATGGCTGGACCTTCTGAATTCCTTAACCCTTTCCAGGTAGGATAATAGACAGCGTCTGACGTCCAGACAATGAAAAGAAACTTCCCCTTCACTTTTGGGGTTACTACAAAAGGAAGGCAGCACCACTTCTTGAGTCCTATGGAACTTTGATGCTACCTTAGGGAGGTACAGGGGGTCCTGCCTAAGTATAACCCTGTCCTCGAATAAAGAAAAAAATGGCTCTTTAATAGAAAAAGCCTGAATGTCACCTACTCTCCTAGCTGAGGTGATTGCTAGTAAAAAGGCTAATTTAAAGGTCAGGATCCTAAGGGGGATCTGATCTATCGGTTCAAATGGGGCCTTTGTTAACCCCTCCAGTACTAGTGTAAGGTCCCAAGGAGGACACCTGGACATTTGAAAAGGGGACAACCTCTCCCTGACCAAGAGAAATCTCTTGATCAGGGGGTGTAATGCCAAACGTTTCTCAAGGAAACAGGACAGGGCTGAAACCTGCGCCTTAAGGGTCTTGGTTGCCAAACCTAGATCTGCTCCATTCTGGAGAAATTCTAAGATAGCAGGGATCTCTCTTTGAGAAGTCCCTCTCTCCTGGCACCAGCGAGAGAAAATCGCCCAGGTCTTGGCGTAAATACGCCTTGTGACTGGCTTCCTACTAAGGAGCAGTGTATCCACTACTCTGTCCGACAGCCCCTTCTCCCGCAGGTTCTGCCTTTCAAGAGTCAGGCCGTCAGCTTGAAGAAGCTGGGGTCTGGGTGGCGGACAGGACCCTGAAGGAGAAGATCGCCCCGGACCGGGAGGTGAAGCGGTGGGGCTATGGACCAACCCTGCAGGGTTGGAAACCAGACTCTCTTGGGCCACCAAGGGGCTATTAGAATCAATTTGCTTTCCGAGAGGAACAGTTTTTGAAGGACCCTCGGAATTAGTCCCAGAGGGGGAAAGGCATAGGCCAGTCGGAAGTCCCAGACCTGTGCCAACGCGTCTATCCCCTCTGAGCCTCTCTCTCAAACAAGGGAAAAGAATCTCTTTACCCTTCTGCTCTTCCTGCGGGCAAAGAGATCTATCTCTGGAATGCCGAATTGCCGACTTACCAGGGAAAAGACCTCTGGATTCAGCTCCCATTCCCCCTGCAGAATCGGCTGCCGACTGAGGTAGTCTGCTTCTACATTTAATGTCCCCTTTATGTGGACCGCGGAGATGGAAGGAACCCGACTTTCCGCCCAGGACAGGATCTCTGCAGATAGGGATAGGAGTGCTGTAGATCTGGTACCCCCCTGATGATTCAGGAACGCCACTGCCGTGGCATTGTCTGACAAGACCTGCAGCTCCTGGCCCCTGATCCTTCCCTCGAAAGCCTTTAGTGCTCCTCCTATGGCCAACAGCTCTCGAAAGTTGGAGGAGGCCCTTCTCTGTTCTGAATTCCAGGACCCCTGAGCTATTAGTTCCTCTAGGTGGGCTCCCCGCCCCCAGGAACTTGCGTCTGTAGTTAACCTGAGAGGCTGAAGTTGGCTCCAAAGGAGGCCCTCTTGAAGCCTCTGAGGAAGGAGCCACCAGTGAAGGGAGTTCTTTACTTCGACCGGAATGGCTATCTCTATGTCCAGAGAGTCTCTTCTTCTGTCCCAAGAGGATAGAAGGAAGTGCTGGAGGGGCCTGGAGTGTAGCTGTGCCCAAGGAACTGCTGGGATAGCTGACGTCATAAGACCCAGAACTCTCATGATACCTCTGTAGGAGATGGTGCTTGCCTGTAACAGCGACCTGACCGCTGATATGAGGCCCTCTACCTTGCCCTGAGGTAGAATTAACTTTTGTACTGAGGAGTCCACCAGGAACCCTAGATACAACTTTGTCTGAGCAGGAGTCAGTGAGGACTTTTCCCTGCTGACAATCCATCCCAGGTCTTCTAAGGTCTGCATTACTCTGGATAGATCCAGAAGTAGTTGATCCCGACTTAGACTGTAAATCAAAATGTCGTCCAGGTAGGGAATCAATGCCACTCCCTGGAGGTGCAAAAAAGCCACCACCTCGGCCATGACCTTTGTGAAGACTCTCGGACTGGATGCCAGTCCAAAGGGGAGGGCTGTGAACTGCCAGTGTTGCACTCCCTCTGGAGAGGCGATCGCAAATCTCAGGAAGCTTTGATGGCCCTGAAAAATGGGGACATGAAGGTAGGCGTCTTTTAAATCCAAGGTTACCATAAACACTTCCTTGAGGAGATGTCTCCTGAGGGAATAGACACTCTCCATGCGGAACTTCTTGTAACGAAGAAAAACATTGAGGTTCCTTAGATTTATAATAAGACGATACCTTCCTGAGGGTTTTGGTATCACGAAAATGTGGGAATAAAACCCCTGACCCTGCTGGTCCAATGGAACAGGTATTATAACCTCCTGACTGGCCAGCTCTCTTATATTCTGAAGGATTCCTACCACCTTGCAGGGATCCCTGGGAAGGTAGGTCAAGAGAAACTTGGGGGGTGGAGGGGAGAGAAACTCCAATCTGTAACCCTCTCTTATGATCCGAAGTACATAGGGGCTTTGAGTGATCCTTTCCCACTGAGAGGCAAAGTGGGAAAGTCTGCCCCCTACCGGAAAGTCATTTGGGGGTCTTGTCAACTGACTTCTGGCTGGAAAAGAGAACGCCAGTTTTTTGTTTGTCTTTTCCTGCGCCCCAACGTCTATTAGGGGAGACCTTTTTCTCTGAGAAGCGATTCCTTGCCTGGGGGCCACGAAAAAAACGCTTCCTCTCTCTCCTAGGTTTAGTAGGAAATTTTTTCCCCTTCTCGGTAGATCTGGCTAGAGCCTGATCTAGGCCAGCACCAAAAAGGAGCGTCCCTTCAAAAGGGAGACCACATAGATGGGTCTTGGATGAGCTATCCCCATCCCAGGTTTTAACCCAGAGGGCTCGCCTGGCTGAGTTTAGTAAGGCACCTGTCTTAGCGGTTGTACGCACTGTCTCAACCGCAGCATCTGCTAAATATGCGACAGCATTCCCTATGACCTCCAGAGAATCCAGGACCTCCTTGGATTTTGAGGTTCGGGATACGTGGTCCATTAATTTACAGACCCACGTGTCGGCATTCCTTACAATGCAAGCTGAGGCCAATGCGGGGCTCATAGCCGCAGCGTTAGCTTCCCAGGCTCTGCGTAAAATGGTTTCAGCCCTGCGATCCATTTGATCCTTTAAGTTACCGGTATCTTCAAAGGAAAGATCCGACTGCTTAGAGACCTGTGCTAAGGAGGCGTCTAGTCTAGGAGTTTTGAAAAACTTTTCCTCATTCTCCTCAGAGAAGGGGCATCTACGCTTCCAGGTTTTATATTTCAGAAGCCTTCTTTCTGGTTCTTTCCATTCCCTTAAGATGACTTCTTTAAGGGCGGAATGTACCGGAAGGACCCTGGCCTGAGGTTTAATCAAGCCTCTATACATCCTATCCTGAGCGGACACCTGTGCAGCAGGCTCCTGAATCTCTTCTGAGGCATAAATAGCTTTCAGAAGATCTTCCATGTCGTCGGCAGAAAATATATGTCTGCTAGACCTGGATTCCTCCCTCCCATCCTCCTCTTGGCTGTCCACCACCCCTTCATCAGAAAACTCCTAATTAGGAACTTCTAAATCACACTCTTCCTCTGAATCGTGGGGGAGTGGATACTTCAGTACCTCTGCCCGATACCTCCTAGAGGAGGCGGAGCTCTCCTGGGAAGAGGCATCCTTACTAGAGTGAGCCTCTGAATCCCTAGGCTTAAGGGTGGCCTGAAAAGACTTTAAGGTGGACAGCATCTCAGTTTGCACAGAAAGAAATTCCTTCATTATCTGAGATGTCTCCTTCCCTGTCAACTTCTGTATGCATTTAAAACAGAAGGGCTTTGGATGTTCTGGGGGTAGCCTGTCATTACAGTTCCCACATCGTTTGGAGCGGGTGGAGGATTTCACAGGACGGCTGGCAACCTCACGGGCAATAGCGTCGTCCCCTGAAAAGAACACACAGGCATACACTGTGAGAGTCAGAGGAGAAGAGTCGGGGTACCCTCCCCCTCTAAACCTCCGAAGGCCGGTCAGACTCACCCCCTGTGGTCTCTTCCATGGCCGCAGACCCTGCAGGTCTCTCCTTCTCATGTTCCATGCTACTTCCAATCTCTCCCTGGAGGTGCTGCATACAGGAACGCAGAGGAGACATGGGCGCCTGTTCCCTGTGGCTTTTTATATCCTCTGTATGCTGGCTGCAACTCGCCACCGCCATCTTGCCGAAGACAGGAAGTGATACTGGACCTGAGGTCACTTCCTGCTGCAGCCCTTCCTACTCCCTCCTCTTAGAGGAGGAAGTGATGTAATTTCCTGATCTTCAGGAAAATGGTGCTGAGCTACACTCAGCAAGGTCCCTGGAAGAAAAGCTCTCCATGTGGAGCTTCTTGCCGCGCGACCTCCCGTGAACGGTTGGTGGACAGGCGGATGAACGGCAGCCCTGGCCAGACCCCCGAACGGGTCCCAGACTCACCTCCTGTGGTCTTGTAGCCAGTAGAAAGAAAACCACCAACTCCTGCAACTGTGCGGCCACCGCACAGGTAAGGAAGGGCAACAGGAAATTTGGCCCCTGAAGTTCTGGGTACACCACCGCACCCAGGGTTCTTCAGCACTCGGGGGGGCTCTTCCATGGAAAGAAGCACGGTTCTGCTGCCCCTCCCCCGAGACACGGATTGGGAAACCCCCCAGGAAGGATGAGAACCATCCGGCCGGACCCAGAGGCTTCCCAGGCATTTGGTCCGGCTCCCAGGGGGAGACCACCAGCCCCAGGCTTTTAGGTCAACAGAAAAATAACAAACGGTTTCGCTGTGGGGAAACACAATCAAAAACTGAGGAGCATCGGGAGGGGCGGGGGCCTTTAACCTCTTGATTGATTGTGTTTCCTGTCAGGTGGACCAGTCATCTCTCAGGGTGCCGTTCTGGAAGACGACTTGAGAAAAACTATTTTTGGCACGGCATGGCACCATAAGGCACAAAGAATTCATATCGGTCTGTTGTGATGCACTACAGTGCAGGTGTATGGGGCTCTACTGTACATATGGGTTGGGATGCTATTCAGAATGAAAGGCAGCACTCTGCACAGATTCCATGTGTTATGGTAATGTGGGTTTGAACACCCGTGTGTAGAGCCAGTATACTTATTTTACCACAAAGCCAGTTAGCCAATAAAAGCTTTCATATTTCTGTGGTCATTTCTACAATTCATATGCATTTTGTAGACTTATTTAATCCACAATAACAAATCAACGCTAATATTTCTGACATCTCTACTGTAATACAGGGTGAAATGTGATTTCAAAGTATTGATTGGATTACCTTTCATTGTATTGCTGCATTCTGCAATTATCAGATAAATATGTGTGCCCTTAAAATATTAAGCCTGAGATTATTAAATAAATCCACATGTACAGTACTATAGGTTTTAGAAATGCACCTCAATAAAAACAAACGTGAGCAGGTGTTCTGTGTTTTTGTGCAGATTATTCTAAAATTAGGCTCAAATCTTAATTCTGTAAAAATCTATCCCTGTTCATGGCTTCTCTATAAATCAACTAGGTTTACCATTAATTAATCCGCAGTGAAAAGCATAACTGACAGCAAGCATTGTGCAGGGTGACATTTGTGTTTGAGCAGCCTCAAATCTCAGTGCATTGGATTTTTTTTTTGCTTTCAGCTCTTGTCTGATTTGACGTGTTAGAAAAGTCAGGCAGTGTTCAACGTGACCTTTTATATAAATATATATTTTTAGAATTACTAAAAAAAAAAAATACTGTATAAATTGGACTCAAGTATTTGAATTTAATTCAAATGCCATTTTACTAGTTTTATTTTGGGGCCAATGCTGTTACAACAAAGTGGTGTTAGTTTTCAAGGATAACTTAGCCTTTAAAAGGAGATCTAGAGTCAATTTATAGCTAGACTTAGAGGATATAGGGCCTTGTCTGAAGGTTTGGATAAGGGCTACATTTAGGGGGAAGGAAAAGATTAAATGATAGTATAACAACCTGTCCCTGTACTCTTCTTCCTTTTGAATGATGAAAAAGATACATTGCATCTTTTCCTCCCTGCTAGAGGAGAAGTGTGTGTGTGTGTGTGTGTGTAAAATAGGATCAATGTTTGACCTAGGTTAGTGTATGGGTGAGGGCAAAGGTCTGGGCAAGTGTGCTTTAGGTGAGATTAAAGGATAAATTCACTTTGCACCCATATTTAGGGTGTAACAAGTTTCAGCACCCTCCATTACCGCCCCCCATCCCCCGTGACAGCGGTCTTCCTCTGCAGTGGTTGTCACATTTAAAGTCGCCGTGGATGTGTGAGGTCCTGCCCACACGGCCCTGTCATTCATTCACAGCAATCTGTGAATAAACAAAATAAAAGTCCCCTCTGCCACTGTGGCAGATGGCCTTGTAGTTCTCAATGTCCTGTGAAAGCACTGGTCAGTAGGCTTATAGTCAGTTTCTAACAAAAAGCCTGTACAGAAGTATGGGCAGAAAGCTAAAGGACATTTCTGCAGGAGCCTGAATGATCAGGGGTGCAATGCTTTGTAGACGCCTGCGTAGAATAATAATAATTGCAAATTTATTTCTGCATGTGAACTTTTCTAGCTCTCAGCAGCTATTTCAAATCATAAAAAAAAAACAATGAACAGCCACCTTCATGTACATTCCCTACTGACTCCAATGTATTTAGTATAAACAGTGATATTTATGCTTTACCGAAAATTCTGCAAAAAAAGGACAATCTGGCAAAGTAAAAGTTCTAAATTTTGCCCATTTCTAACCAGCATGCCTCCTGGTAGAAACATTTCCAGCTACAAAGTGTTCCGATGTTTGCTTTTAAATATATGCCTCTCCCATCCTCTGGAACTCCTACCTGTACCTACTGCCCCAATCTGTTCGACTATCTCCTAGTCTGTATACTTTTAGACAGTCCCTAAAAACCCTTCTCTTAAGAGAGGCTTATCCTGCCCTCCTCCAATAACTGTACTTTTATTTTCTCCATTAGCTCATCTTCCGCAGTCAGTGGCGTAGCGTGGGGGGTGCAGGGGGTGCCACCGCCCCGGGCGCAAAATTTAGAGGGGCGCTGTCACGAGTGTGGACTGTCTAGCACGGGGATAAAAGCCCCTGTTAAACTTATGACGAGTCCACGTTCTCCAGCAACAGCGGCCGTTCTTGGGATGCGGGCGAGCAGCAGGGGGCTCTCTCTCATGGCAGTGACCAGCGAGGGGCAGAGCCGAGGACAGAATGGCCTGAGAGCCCGGGAGTCGGGAAAATAGTTCCACCGCGGCCGCCACCTCCTTGACCTCGCCCCCCCCCAAGAGGTGAGAAGCGGCGGGCGCAGAATCTCCTGTGACTCGGATTGCTCTAACTTCTTCCCTGGGCAACAGGCTGACTGGGGACCCAGAGGACGGGCACGCTGCCAGGGAGCCGCTGGAAGGATGAAAGGAGACACGCTGGTATGGAAGGTAGGGCTAGCAGTCTCTCTCGTCATCTCTCAGCCCCCCCCCCTTTCCCTCAGCTCCACTGTCTCGCTAAAACCAATGTCTCTCAGTGAATCCAAATCACCAGTGTTGCAAAAACACACAATTGTGCAAATCTATAAATAAACAAACTCATTTTATATAATTAACAATAAAATGTTGATTCATAACCATGTTTTTTGGATGCTTTTTATTGATTGTTATATGGAATTAGTTTGTTTATTTATTAATTTGAACAATTGTGTGTTCTTGCAGCACTGGTGATTTGGATTCACTCATGTTATTCCCTGTGTGAGCCAGTGGTGTATGCAGGGGAGAGGAGGGAGCGCCAAAAAAAGATGGAACATAGGAACCTATAGGTGATGTCACCACTCATTGTCAAGCATGCTCTCCTCTTCCCTGCAGCCACCGCTGGCTCACACAGGGGATCATGTAACCAGACTGGAGCTAGCTGAAAATAGGTAAGTTCGCGAGTCAGGGGGGAGCAAATTACTTGTCCCGCCCCGGGAGCTGACAACCCACGCTACGCCACTGTCCGCAGTTATTATCTTTTGTATCACTTGACCCTTAGATTGTAAGCGCTAACGAGCAGGGCTCTCTGATTCCTACTGTATTAAATTATATTGTACTTGTACTGTCTGTCCTTATGTTGTAAACTGTTGGCACTATATAAATTCCGTATAATAATAATCATAATAATAATATCATCAGTCAAGAGCTCAGTAAGTGGTGCCAAAACAGGTGTAGCCTGTACACTCCATTATATTTTAAAAACAACAAATAAAAAAAAAATGGAAGCCAATTGTAGTCATAGAAATGGGTATTCAGCAAAGGTATCATATAGGCTACTTGTTGTTAGCTTTGTTGTATGTTTTGAGTCCGGCTTTAGGGGCCCATCCACATGCATTTCTTTATGCTGTTATGCACATTGTGTTAAGGCAGCCAATTCATTTTGAAAAGGTAGTCAAATGCACGACAATGGATGAAAACAGACCTGCACTATTTTGGCAATGCACCACATCTGTGCTTTGTAGTGACCTAAACAACTGGTACATTTTTTACTTACTTTATATATGCATTAGGGCAGCCCTCAAAATTTCCACTCGCCTGCTAGCATTTGACAAGCACACTGGTCCAATGCCGGGAAATTGAAGTAGTGTGATGTCCATCATAGGAGCCGGTCCAGGAGGAGGAACTTTATTTCATACAGCAAAGCTGTGTCACAGAGGGTGTTCTCCTCTGTGTGATCCATCTGTCTCTCCTCTTCCTCTCCTCCCCCTTCCCCACAGTTTCCTGGCCGATCACTAGGAGGAGAATCAGCTTTTACGAGCCTGCATTGATGGGCACTGATAGGCTGCATTGATGGGCACTGATGAGGCTGCACGGATGGGCAGTGATAGGCACTGATGAGGCTATGTTAATGGGCACTGATGAGGCTGTGTTGATGGGCACTGATGAGGCTGCACTGATAGGCACTGATGAGGCTGCACTGATAGGCACTGATGAGGCTGCACTGATAAGGCTGCAATGATGGGCACTGATGAGGCTGCAATGATGGGCACTGATTAGGCTGCACTGATGGGCACTGATAAAGTTGTTGCTGTTAATATTTATTTTTGTAACTTAATTCTGCATAAAACATTTAACAGTGTCATTTCATGAGAGAATTTACGAGGGCATGTTTAGGGGCGGAATTATGGGTGGGGCAGGGCAACTGGTGGCGGGTAACTCTTAAGGCCTGGCTAGTAGCTTCTGAGCCCTGCGTTAGGGTACAATTCAAAGTGAATATGCATTAATCTAAATATAATGTCAAGGCAACTTTAGTGTTAAGGTCAAAATTTTAAATCATATATTTATTCAATGAATTTCAATTATTTCAGCCTTCTTCTATTAATATATATAATTTTTAAATGTGTAAATTTACTTTGTGAAGAATCCCATGCATTTAATTCCTTCAATTCTTTGACACATATTCACTGCCCTGTAAAAATGCACTGCTGTGTCACACATTTCATAGAGCCTGTTGTCTGAGATACAGGGGGTGCTGAGAAGTTGCAGGAGGCAGAGTCAGTATAGGAAACATACCAAATCATTATTTAAGCAGGCAGTAAGGTACCATGGGATATGTAGTCCTTGGAATTTAAATGTTAACCAAAGGAATGAGCAAAGAAGAAGCAGCACTACATGCAGGGAAATCAAAAAATTACTGAAAGAGATGGTAGCAGGCAGACAGCACTAAACACAAAAGGAGAAATTTTATGTAAGTTTATATTGGATTGTCAAAACGAACTAATGTTTGTATTTCTGTGTCAATGCTAATGTTATAAAAATGAAAGTGTATGCTCTGACTATAGTTTGCCATTAAAGTAGAAGTATATTTTTTCATTTTGGATAAAGGGATGGTTATAACCCATCAGATTATTTTTTCCCCCATTTTGGTCCCATTGTGGCTATTTCCCTTCACTTTCTGTCCCATAACCAAACAGGAAATGAGAGAAAATCCCTGCAAAATAAGGGAATCCACTGGGGCCCCCCAGGTCACCAGAACTAGTGTCCCCATTGGAAGATATCCCGTCTATTACCTTTCTGGGGACAACCCAAAATGTGGGATTTTCTTTTACTTTCAATGATAATGGTACATAGGACAAATAATAGGTGTTCTAATCCCTCTCCACTCTATCCAAAAACTAAAAAAAGTTATGTCTTTAGTTATACGTTAAATTCACATTTGGTCTGGTTGCCAGAGCCAAAAAAGTAAGTAGGTAGTCACCAGATGGCTCAGTAGATCACCTTAAAAAAGTGGTCTAAGGGGAACAGATGAGAATTCCTCATCTTAAACACCATCTTGCCTCAGTCCGAGCAACAACAGCTGTTGAGCAGTATTAAAATCTGTAAGGCAAATTATAATGCCTTATGCATTAGAACTATACCCCAAGAGGTTTTGCATTATACACATGTCACTTGGGTAACAAAATTTAGTTAGTCAAATCAAGGAACTATCAGGAATCTTTGAGAAGTCACTAGTACACACATGCTTCAACTGACAGCAGAGGAAAATATAGGCATCAATAAACATAGTGATGGGATCTGAATACTGGCACACTTAGGCCCCTTTCACACGATCGGACCGTTCAGGTCCGCCTGTCAGTTTTGACAGCGGACCTGAACGGGCGCTCCATGTTAGCCTATGGAGCGACGGATATCCGCTGACATGTCCGCTGACATCTTACCCGGTCCGATCCGCTAAAAGCAAACAGATGCTTCTATGTTCGGATCCATCGCTGGCGGATCGGATCGGATCTGATGAAAACGGACATGCTGTCCTTTTCCTACTTTCCTCCTACTTTTAGCGGCGCTTTACCATCATTTTAGCTGTGCTTTTCTGCCGCCAGCGGGACGATTTTAACCCCTGCTAGCAGCCGAACAAAGGGTCAAAAGCACCCGTGTTGCGGCGCTGCCCATTCATTTCCATGGGCAGGGTGTTTTGGGAGCGGTGTATACAAACCTCACCAAAGAAGCTGCGTGCAGGACTTTTTTTTCCCATCCCGCAAGCACACCGCCCCAGTGTGAAAGCACTCGGGCTTGTACACTAGGGAGGCATGAGAGGCACTTTACAGGCGCTATTTTTAGTGCTAAATTGCCTGAAAAGCGCCTGCAGTGTGAAAGGGGTCTAAAGGAAATTTAAATCAAGGTAACTGTAGTTATTTACATATGTCCAATTTGATGTATTTTAAAAAAATACCTCACTCCATTAGTGTTTTTTTTGATTAGTTAAAAGTTCCACTTTAGTGATATCTACAGTTACAATGGCTAAAAGATATGGAAATATTTTGATTCTGGGAACTAATCAAATCATCCTTGCGGGACAGGAAGCAATTTCAGCCTATAAAACAATGTGCTCATGCCTATGGAAACTTAAAGATTATTTGATGCTATTCAACAACAAGTAATTGTTGCTATTTTTGTCTTATTCAGTAAACCCCATTATGTAGCATAGATGGTCCACATAAATTTGGCTCTGAAAACACTGCATACTGTATATATGAGTGTGTACACTCTACAAAGTGTAAGCTACTAATTTGCCATTGTGGTTACCATACAACTCTCTAACTAAAATTGAATGCATAGTGTGAAAAAGATAAAACCAACTTCAATTTCTCACATGGCTTCTACATTAGGGGTGTTCAGTGTTTAGGTAGTGCTGATGACTGCCTGGCTCTGTCAAATAGTCAGTATTGCAAGCCAACTGCACCATTGTCAACAGGTGAAAATGGTCTTGCTTTGATAAATCAGTTGCAACATTAGCTAACTTACCTTAAAACGTTAATATAACTAGACTTGGTATATACAAGAACATGTTGATCTTTCCTAGTACATCTTTTGTACATTATGCAGTGTGCAAAACAAAAGATACTACAGTGATACATAAAATCTCACAACATCTAACAGAATCTTACATAGTTACATAGTTAGTAAGGTTGAATAAAGACACCAGTCCATCCAGTTCAACCTGAGTGAGTGTGGGTGTCTACAGTTATCCCTATTTATTTAAGGTACCCATATAGTGCTGTCAATTTATGCATCGTTCCACACATACATCACACACTCACGATCCCTACTCTCAAGGAGCCCACAATCCAAGGTCCCCAAACTCACATTCATATACTAGGGCCAATTTTGGACAGAAGCCAATTAACCTACCAGCATGTCTTTGGAGTGTGGGAGGAAACCGGAGTACCCGGAGGAAACCCACGCAGGCACAGGGAGAACATGCAAACTCCAGGCAGGTATTGTCGTGGTTGGGATTTGAACCAGCGACCCTTTTTACTGCTAGGCGAGAGTGCTACCCACTACATCACTGTGCCACCCAATCTGTTCTTAGGGCTAATTGCCTACTAAAGTCTCGAATGCAAGGTCTATATAAAAAAAAAACATTTCTAGAATAGGCGAGAGTGCTACCCACTACATCACTGTGCCACCCAATCTGTTCTTAGGGCTAATTGCCTACTAAAGTCTCGAATGCAAGGTCTATATAAAAAAAAAAACATTTCTAGAATAAACTATAAACTTATTTTGAAAGTTTAAAAAATAAATCGTTATTGCATCAATAACTGATATCAAGTTATTGTTATATTGATGATTCACTTTTGTGTTGCAAAAATTGACACAAAAAAAGCCCATCCAATGACAAAGATTTTTTGTTTCCTTTTACAGAATATTGAAAGAAAAAAAAAAGGAAAATCGACACTGTGAACAGTGACACTTGATTGCATGACCACTTATACATTTTTCTGTGCTCACATAGAGACTTGTGATGAGTAATAGCAATCTCTGCATTTTTTTTTTTTTCATGACAGTTGGGAGAGAACCATGAATGAATAATTAGCTACTTCTCAATATATAACATTATTCTGCTGGCATAAGCTGACCTATACTCTATAAAGGGAAGCCAGATGGACGTTATATATATGATTTATTTTAATCTTAGAGGATAGACTGCCCCCCACTACCTGTAGTTATTATGAGAGCAATTGACTTCTAAATCATTACGGCATAATTTTTTAAACGGTTGATGGATTCCTCCTCACACTCATGTAACAGAGCAAGAGCACAATGCCAATTGCTGCTGAAATTAGGGAGAAGTCCATCTTTTATGTTACATCCATATTTAGGAGGCAACATTGATCATGGTTAGAGGATGCAGCCCCTCCCCCAAACAACCCCCCACCTTACAGAGCTGAGGGAGCTCTTCTCCCTTCTGGCTCCACTCATTATTTAAATTCAGCAAGGCCACGTGTGGCTCTGTCCGCACAGCCGTGCAATACCTTCACAAGACCTACTGCCACTCCAGCAAAGGTACTTTTAGTTCTCAATTGAGCAGAAATGCGGTGACATCACTAGTCCATTGATACTTCCTCTAGCCTCAACCTCAGTATGGACCTGTGGCTGGAGGAATAGTCTGCAGGAGCCAGAGCATTGCCCCAGTGATCCACTGATCATACTTGCAATGCTTTGCAGTCTTAAATGCAAAAAATAAGTGCACTTTTCTATTAATCATTATGGGTGCATTTATTGCAGTGCACTTACTGGTATGTGAGTGTGCCTAGGCACTGCAGCGCTTAGTAAGCCTCATAGCTGTACATAATTGGTGTGAAATCAAAGGCACTGCCACCTCTGACTGCTAGTCTTGGAAGATATGGAGCGAGATTTGGTGAGGTCACTGCTCTGTTGTTCACTGTTCTCACAGTTTTTTTCCTTTCTCTCAGCAAAGCTTACAGAGTTTAAATACTTTTAATGTTTATAGTGTAACTCCACTTTAGTGGGAAAAAAATAGCAAATAAAAAAAATATAGCATACACAATTGCGACAGAAGTCATATTGTAATTGAACGTTATTAAAAATAACCTACCCTTTTCAATCTGCAGCTCTGTAACTTTCTGTACAATGCAATGCAATATTGCTACCTGGAGGCGTTCTGTACACAGATGGTGTACAGAACGGCTCCCAAATATATAATTTCCTGCTTGTATGATAGGCTGATTTTCCCAGAAGCCTGCACTGCGATACAAGTAAGATTTTGGGCATCGTCGGCAACAAAAATGTAATTTTTTGGTGAGCTACCCCCAAAGGGAATTCAAGTCTAAGGGGTTGCAGACCCTGCCACTTTCATCATTAGAGCCCTGCAAGTGTAGCAGCTGATAATTATAAAATCACTCCCATACAGATTTACTCTGCACATGGACACATACAAACAGCTATTTCTACAGAATAGCAAAGGGTATGGAATCTGCAACAAAGTTTGTTAAAATCCTTGCAATGTACAAAGATCACCCAGAGGGGATTTACTCTTTAATTGCATCTTTGGAGCAGTTACAATTATTTCATAGCTTCCCCCTACTTCTACCACCCCCCTGTCAGTGCTATACTTACCTATCCCCTATTCAGAGTGATATTCTGACTAGATCACACAGCTACTTGCAAAAATCTCACTGTCTTCTTATGAAGCTTCTGAGTAGGAGGACATTCACCAAATTAAGTTTGCATGAGAATGAATGAGTATAATACACTTCATGATTTGTAGACTACAGCACAGGCTGTAGCCTACAGCAGCAAAATTTTGATTGAAAGGCCATCTGCCACTTTTTTGTTATCAACTGTAGAAGCTAAATTACTTTGCACATTTGCAGTAAAAAACAATTAAGATTGAGATGCTGCAGAGATTATAAACAATATCAATCTCTTGTGCTGCTGCTTCCTTAGACTAAACCTATCACAAAGCTGAGAAATTCAAACTTAATCCCTGTACACATGGGCTGAATGTCAGGAGACATAGGCCAGTTCAATAAAAAACGTTCAGCGTTCCAACTGTCGGACGAGCATGCGGGAAAACCAGCAGCTGACTGGCTCCGCTTCAGCGAAACACCCCAGGAACAGCCACATGTCCGCGGGCTCGGCCCGGAGAGACCCGAGGCCGCAACTTGCTATAGCAGCAGCACAAGCCGAATTCAAGATGGCGGGCATCATGAAGCCACACACACCAGGCACAGAGGAACTCTCAGGACCCAGACAAACAGATCTTCATCCCAGGGTCTCATGTGAGTAATCAGCAATCGGTGACCCCATCCCCGGCCTCCACAGAATCCCTTATCGGACAAACGATGGATGATCTCCTTCTCTCCCCCCTGGGGCCCCCCTCTATCCCTCCAGCAGACATCCCAGTTTCTGCAGTACTCCCCCATACTTCTATCCTCCCAGCTCCTGACCTTTTCATGAAACTTTCAGAACTGCTGGACAGAGGCCTTGCACAAACGGCAGCTAAAGTCACTGGTGATATTCGGATAGGTTTCCAAAACCTGAGATCCCGGATGGAAGCTATTGAACATAAACTGGACATGACTGTCTATAAGACTAAACAAAACTCGGATCATATCCAGGTTATCCATGATCAACTGGATACAGCCCTCTCCAGGATTGACGACCTGCAAAATAGATCCAGAAGACAAGACTTCCGAATCAGAGGCCTCCCTGAATCAATCACTGACACCCAGGCTGTTGTGCAGGATTTCATCAAACAACTGATTCCCAACATCCCTTCACACAAACTGGAGATAGACCGGGTTCACAAGGCCCTAGGACCCCCCAGAAAAGATGGTTCTCCAAGAGACATAGTGGTGAAACCTCATTTCTTCTCCATCAAGGAAGAAGTAATGAAACTGTGTGGCTTCCAGTCTCCCCTGACATGTCAGGGGCATGCCATACATGTCTTCGCTGACATCTCACCTACCACCATCCAAAAAAGGAGAACCATGAAACCTCTTCTAACAGTCCTGTCCCAAAAAGAAAATTGAGTACAGATGGTCTTTTCCCTTTGCTCTAAAGTTTGATTCCAAAAGGCAAGACGTACTCCTTCCACAGCTTCCAAGAAGTTGAACGCCTCCTCCTGGACCTGGGACTCATCTCACAAGAAGCAGCAATGGACTTTGCTAACTTCTGTTCAGGATCAGCCAAGCGTCCCTCTCCTATGAGCCCCCTGACGACCGTCTGGCACAAGCCTAAACCCAGACGCTCCAAGGACACTGACCCTGATACTCTAAGGTCTACACCCTAATGTCATTGTGAAAATATTTCAGGGCTCGGCAATCGCAGAGCGGTTGACCCACAGTTCCCTGATTTAATACTTATCTGTTATTTGCCTATCTTATGCTTTTTGAATATTTCCTCACACAGGTTTGAACTTTGTTGCCTGAACCTTGTAATCTGTTTTCTCAAGGTTCGATTTTCCAGTTGGTACAAGTTATGCCACAATACTGACACTCTGGTGTGTGTCCGAGGGAGGCGGGCTCTGGTCCACCCCCAAGGGGAGGGCGGGCCCCCTGAGATTACACCCCCGGGACCAGAAGGTACCCCTCATTTTAGCAATCTTCCGCAGTAGTTACACTGGTGCACCGAGGCCGAGGCAGTTTTCAATACCGTGCCTCCCCCTACCCCACGGATTTGCGTTTCTCCTTCTCCCTGGGTTGTTAGGTCACCACCCCTCCCAGAGATAATGGACATTGTTTGCGTTTTAAGAAATTGATAATCTCCGTGCTCAGGATAATAACAGGTTGCAGCCTCCCCTAATAGGCTCCCAAAGGGAGCTTACAAATAATAAAAAACAAAAAATGGGGTAAGTGGCGCTACCCTAATAAATAGAGGTGAAGGGTACTCTGTGACCCACCTTACGGTGATATCCACACCTTACTTATAAACAAAGCTGGTGAATAATCATATGTGATAATAAGAAACAATATTATATAGCAGGTATATATACACACACATCAAACTGTTATATAACATCCATACCTAAAAAGTGGGGTACCTGCATCTAAAGGTTAAGATGCAGCACCAAGAAGAAAAAAAGTGAAAAATTATATATTGTTTATAAGTAAGGTGTGGATAGCACAGTAGGGTGGGTCACAGAGTACCCTTCACCTCTCTTTATTAGGGTAGCGTCACTTACCCCATTTGTTGTTTTTTATTGTTTGCTTTTTTTTGGGGCAGCGGGATCCTACTCTCCTGCTGTCTTCTCAGGCCCTTAGTGGGCCTGAGTGCTATGTCCTTTTATCTCCATCTTTTCTTCTTTCTCACCTCTTTCTCTTTTCCAGCCAACTACCAGACTCCGTGCAGGATACCTATCTTCCGGGAGGTCAAATCTTCCAACTGTTCCCAATTCCAGGACCAGACCAATAGCTCCCCACAGGTGAGTGGCAGTGAACTGGGCATAGGCTTTTCCTTCCAGCTCCATGACTTGTAACGCACCACCAGCTGCTCCTTTGAGAGTAGCTACTCACAATGCCCAGGGGCTAAATTCCTCTATCAAACGCAGAAAAGTCCTTGACTACACGAGAACACTCAGAATGGACATAGTTTTCCTTCAAGAAACGCATCTGCCAATTCGGTACAAACCTTCCTTCATCCACGCTCATTCCCTCCTATATTTCCTGTTAAACGCAGAAGATAAAACCAGAGGGCTAGCGATTCTCATTTCAAAGAACTGCAGATTTTCTTTGAGGTGGTCAGAACACAGAGACCCAGAGGGCAGATTCCTCCTGATCAAGGGGACTATAGATGGTCATCTGTATTCCCTTGTGTCCTACTATGCTCCAAATACTGGCCAATCTAAATTTTTCCGTACACTCTTTGAGCATCTCAGTCCCAGTTAGAGGGCTCTGTAATCTTTGGGGGGGACTCTAATACAGTCTTCGACCAAGGCCAAGACACATATAAACCTCCCAATGCTCAAACCATTTGCCCAACCAGGAGCAGCTCTAAGATTGCCAAAATGATTTTCCAGCAGGGCCTTACTGACATCTGGAGAGAATTAAATCCTACCCAAAAGGACTACACACACTTTTCACACTCACACCAATCATATGGCAGGATTGACCATCTGCTGGTCTCCAACACTTTAATCCCATCAGTGCTCAAAGCACACATCAAAGACACAGTCTGGTCAGACCACTCCATGGTGATCATTACTATACGTAACTGACTACCCCAACCAAACCTGCTCCACTGGCGACTTAATGAAGCCATCCTAGCTGACCCCATTGGGAAAAATGAGCTAGAAAAGGCCCTTACCGAATACTTTTCCCTAAATGATGTGAATTATAATTCTCCGGAAACTTTATGGGCAGCTCACAAAGTCACTATCCGGGGTAAAATCATTCAAATTGCCACCCAGATAAAAAGGGAGAGACACGCAGACATCAAAAAATTTGAGAAGAATTATACTTCTCTCCAGCTTAATCATAAGAAAGACCCGACTCGAGTACCCTCCATCTTGGACGCGGCTTGCCTGGAATTGAACCTAGCACTGACAGCTAATGCAGAAAAAAGCATCATATGGAGCGAAATACTGCCATCAGAGAGACAAGATTGGCTATCTGCTGGCAACTAGGCTCTCACCTCGGGCATGCACACATACCTTCCCCAATATAAAAATCGCAGGTAGACCCCCAACAGCGAACCCCATGAGCATAATGCAAGCCTTTCATAAGTTCTACGAGAACTTATATAGCGCAAAGCACACCAATAGCCTCCCTATCCCCTCCCTATCAACGACACACAGGAACAGACTCGAAGCCCCCTTTCTCTACAGAGGAGGTACTGGAGGTGATCAAAAATCTGAAGAACAACTCAGCCCTGGGGCCGGACAGGTTCTCAATCCCCTACTACAAAGCCTTTGCGACCATGGTGGCGCCCTATATGGCAACATTTTTTAATGCTAAAACCAAAGTAGACCCTCTTAACACACAGTTAAACTGCACGTTTATAACCATCATCCCTAAACCAGATAAGGACCCAGGTGAGGTAATGAACTACAGACCAATATCCCTGATCAATAATGATTTAAAGATTATGACTAAAGTCATGGCTGACCGCCTCGCTTCCTTCATTGGTTTATACATTCATAAAGATCAAGTGGGTTTTATCCCTGGCAGGCAAGGCCTGGACCAAATTAGAAGACCAATAGACATCGTCTTTCTCTTACAATCTGGTTGGGATGGCAGTCCTAAACAAGAAGGTATGTCACTGTCGTTGAAACTGCAAAAGGCCTTCGACTCGTCTCTTGGCCTTACCCGTTTGCCCTGATGGACCACTGGGGATTCGGCCCCCATTTCAAACTCATTAGGGCATTATACTCCACCCCAGAAGCTGGAGTTCGCTTACAATAGAAATCTACTCGGACCCTATTAAAATAGCGAAAGGCACTCGCCAAGGCTGCCCTTTATCCCTGCTGATCTTTGCCATAGCCATCTGAACAAACACAAATATCACGGGGGTCAAGTGTGGACCCAACACACATAAATGTGGTCTCTTTGCAGACGACCTTCTCCTTTTCATCACCTCCCCGGTCACCTCCCTCCCTGTCATATGTAAACACTTAGAGGAATTCTCCAAGGTCTCTGGACTACGGGTGAATTATGCCAAATCCCAAGCAATGAATGTTTCTCTCCAGTCGTCACTAGTGACACAGCTGGAGGAATCCTTTGAATTTGAGTGGAGCGATTCCTCTATTTGGTATCTAGGGATAAACCTCACTCCCAAGTTTGAACAACTGTACTCCGCCAACTACCCCCCCCATGTATCAGAAGCTAGAAACTGACCTCAAAACTTGGGCCCAATATGAACTCTCCGGGTTGGGCAGAATTAACTCCGTCAAAATGACTCTCCTCCCAAGACTTCTATATCTCTTCCACTCCCTCCCAAATTTAATCAGGAAGGACCACTTGGGCTCACTCCAAAGCAAAATAGTTAAATTTGTATGAAGGAAATAGAGAAATATGGGAGTTTATCAAATTTCAAGATAAATTATGTTAAGTCAGAGGGTATGGGGATTGCTTTACCCCCACCCTTGCGTCATACTTTACAAACTAATTTTAAATTTAAATGGATAACATCTGCATTCAAATATCTTGGCACAAATATCCCACCAAACCTGACTAATATCTTTATGTTGAATTTTGTACCCCTATTAAGTTCGATTAGGGTACTGTTATATAATTGGCACAGGGGACTTCATTCCTGGTTTGGCCGTTGTAATATCATAAAGATGAGCTTATTACCAAAATTTTTATATTTGTTTCAGACACTTCCTATAGCAATCCCAGCAACCTTCTTCCGGCAAATGAATACGCTTTTCACTAAATTTATATGGGCTAAGAAACAATCGAGGCTTTGTAGACGCCTTTTGACAATGCCCAAAAACTCAGGCGGGATAGCGGTACCGGATGCCCTTAAATATTACCATGCGGCACACCTTAGTAGAATAGTGGACTGGTGCAGACAGAGATTTTAAATTATGGATAGTCATGGAGCAACAGTTTAGTCCAATCCCCCTATCGAGGGCAATGTGGTGTTATTTAGGATTACCAACTTCTCTTAAGAAACACCCTACGATAGGCCCTACACTTAGAATAGGATATATGGTTTGAAAGACTGCTAAACTCACGTCCATACAATCACCACTATATCCTATACTGGGAAACCCGGGGTTCCCACCAGGAGTAGAGACGGGACCATTTGGTAGTATTTGATGAAAGGACTCTCGCAAGCCTCCCACTTCCTAGAAACAGAAAGTTGTCCAACGATTGCCACGCTGACGCACCCGGAGGGTCGATATAGGTTAAGAATATGGCAAGCTTTGCAGTTGGACCACTTTTTTAGGACATTAGGACCGCCATCAAACTATAGACGACAGCAAACACAATATGAAACATACTGTGAGAAAGGAGAACCTCTGGGAAATACTCTTTCTATGATATATATATGGGAAAAAGACTTTAACAGGACATTTACCCCTGACCAGTATCATAACATAATGTATCTCTCATTAAATACATCAATTTGCACAGGTATCCAAGAGATGAATTATAAACTACTGATGCGGTGGTATCGTACACCGTCGGCTCTAAATAAGATCTTCCCAGAGGAAGCAGACAGTTGTTGGAGATGCCAGAAAGAACGAGGTACTTTATTCCACATCTTTTGGTCATGTCCTAAGATTGAAAAATATTGGTCGGAGGTACAGAGGATAGCACAAAAATTTATGGAAGGCCCAATACGAAAAGACCCCGCACTTTTCCTATTACACTGCTCACAATTGCCAAATCATGAATATAGGGAATCCGTTTTGTGTCACTTGGTTAATGTTGCTAAAGCATGTGTTACCCTATGTTGGAAAAACCCTAACCCTCCCACAATTGCAATGTGGCTTAACAAGCTGAGGAACATCGAAGCAATGGAAGACCTAGTGCTCGTGGCTCAGGAAAAAAGAGAAAAATATAGGAATACATGGTCACATTGGGTAAGATTTATATATTTAGAGGAGGGGAAGTCACTCATGGGAAGTTAAAAGGGAGGATAAAGTATTTGATACCCCAGAGGGTGTCGTGTCCGTCTAGGAGGGGTGGAGGTGTGGGAGGAAGGAATAGAGGGCGGGAAAGGGAAAGGGGGGAGGGAGAGGGTTTCCTTTTTTTTTTTTTTTTTCGGTGGGGGGAAGGGTGAAAAGGGGGAAAGAAATAATTGGTTGAGTGGACCAGGACGTTGGGATTTAATTTACAATACTATGTAGTTATGAAACCGAGAATATAGATACCCATGTCATGGAACATTTAAGTTGAAAATGTAACGGATTGTTGATATGGTTGTATAAATAAAGAATATATAAATAAAAATAAATTTGTATGAGGGAAGGCGGGTTATCAATTCTCTCAGCACACGCTATTCAGATCAAGGTCTGGAGAAGGTATGGGCCTCACAAATTTGCTCTGGTATTACCAGGCGGCTAGATTAGCTCAACTATCTACAGTATATTCCAAGTTGGCCAAGCCAGACTGGGTTGACATTGAAAGACAGGCAGTTACCTCATATACCCTAGACTATCTCTTACGGAGCCCACCTTCAAGTCGCCCTCCTATCCTATCCCCTTCCCTTTCTCACTCTGTTGTCCTGTGGGATAAGCTCAAACAGGCCCCTTCCCTGGTATCAGATAGCTCTCCTCTGGCCCACTTATTCCACAACCCGAACTTTAGCCCGGGAATGGAAATGAAAGCCTTCAAGTGGTGGTTGGATAAGGGGATGTACCGGATTGGCCACTTTTTCACTGTGTTGGCAAACTGGATCTTGCTGACTCAGAACGTTTCAGGTTCCCGCAAATTTACCATTTTCTTCACTCCATCTGGTCGACAAAACCTAAACCCCCTCACATAACTCCTTATGAACTTTTTTTTGCGGACAGGTCGTGGAGCAGAGGGGAGGCATATCCATAATTTACTCATCACTTGCCTAAACCAAGTCAAAGTTCTCCTACATGCTAGCTTGGGAGGCTGAACTCCAGGAACAATAGGACCTGGAAACTTGGCATAGGGCCTTCTCAAGATCCTATAAAGGTATCCTCAACACTTCCCTAACAGAAGCTAGCCTGAAAGTTCTTACTAGATGGTACATGACTCAGTTAAAACGCTCCAATATCTACCCCTCAGTGTCCCCTCTGTTTCCAGGGATGTCAAATGATAGGTTCCATGTTACACATATGGTGGGACTGTCCCCAAATCTGTAGTTTTTGGAACAAAATTTTCCAAATAATATAAGGTCACAGGGCTCGCTGTTCCCAAGTCTCCCAAAACGGCCCTTCTGAACTTCCATATCCCTAAAATTATGAAATTTTCTCAAAAACTTATCTGCTTCATTCTCCTTGGCTCCAAACTTTTCATAGCCAAAACCTGGAAACTCCCCAGGGTCTCCATTTAGGCAGCCAAGCGCAAAATCTCCTGGATCATTTCACAGGAGAAACTGGCAAGTTCCTTACTGGATACCTCTGAACAGTTTCAGGAGACCTGGGATCCCTGGGCCACCTACAAAGGACTTCACCTACCCCCTAGTCTCCCCCAATCCTAAGTTCTTACAATGGTGCTCTGGTGGCTGAGCCTCTTCTTCTCTTCTCTCTCTCTTCCTCTTTTTTCCCAGACTCTGTCCTCTATCTTCACTATTTCCGCCCCATTGGGGTGTATTTCCCAAGTTGCAGTTTAATTTGACATACGAGGATAATAATTTCTCCATGAGACACCTCCACATCCTTGCTCCTCAAATTCCCCAGTGGTATACGGGCATGGGATATAAGATTGCTCCTCATACTTTCTCATTTTGGTTTCTCCATTACGCAAGATGGCTGGTCTACAATGGACAAGGCCGAAGGGAGGACCCATCCCGCTCCCCTCTTGCACAGCTAGATCCCCTTGGGGGTGTATTGGGTGGGCGGAACTTGGGTTCGCCTCAGAGCCAACCTATCTCTAAACCCTTACTACATTATATGCATCAGCCCCTTAAATACCCTTGCTACAGAACTGTTACCCCAGCCATATCTTCCACTTAAGTCTCTGTGGATATTTTCTTTATAGTCTGTATGTCATTGCATCAATGTGCATTGTTACCATTTTGAAAATCAATAAAAAAACTTTGAAAGTAAAAAAATAAAATAGCACACAGGAGGTTGCACACGCCTAATGCATTACCGAAAGTTTAATGTAGAAAACAAAACATACAGCCAAATGGATACTCACAAAAATAAATGTATACAGGCGTTGTATGACAATAAATCTCAATCCAGTTGGGGAACAGCATGGCCAAACACACCATAATATCGCACTGGCAAACTGATGCTTTTTCGGGGGGATGCAGCCCTTTCTACATAGCTTCTTCATCTCTGAAGAATGGGGTGCATCCTCTGAAACGTGTTTGGCCACGCTATTCCTGCACTGGATTGAGATTTAGTGTCAAACGACGCCTGTATACTTTTATTTTTGTGAGTATCCATTGGTCTTTATTTTTTGTTTTCTACAATAAACCTTCAGTAATGCACTAGGCGTGTGCAACCCTGCTGTTTGCTCTTTTACAGTTATAAACTCTCCTTTTACTGAAACAGGGAAATTAAGACTAATTTCCTTCATCTTTGCTTATGTCACTGCAGGCCATTGCTTACCACAAAATGAGATGATGTGACTGCTATCTTCATGGACAAACTTTCTGGTAACAGCTTCTTCCATAATTTGCTTTACCTGTAAGTAATACAAAAAAAACAATTTCTAATCAACAGTCAGCTTAAATTGAACCTGTGCCCAGTTCAAGTGCATTAAGGTATATGTAAATCCTCACCTTGTAAAACAACCCATTCAGTTTAAACTAGAAATGAAAGGCAATATATATTATACACACACATGCACACACACTGTAAATACCTTTTTTCCCCCTTTTATTAGGTGATCACATACCATCTGTTCTCAACTGAATAAATAGCTCAGAGAGCTGGGGGAGGAGAAACAGCAGCACACTGGTCTTCCCAGTGAATGGCTGTGGGGGGGGAGTGTGTCAAGACAAATCTGATTATTGGAGGAGAGCAGGCTAAGTTCTCAGCACAGCTAGAGAATTGATGACGCTGTGCACCATGCCTAGTGTAGCCAGTTTTTGATAGGAAAGCAGAGGTAGGTGCACCAGGTTATTTCACACAAAGGAAGCAATACGAAATAGAACAGGATACTTTTGGTACAACAGACACATATCAGGGATATGAAATGTTGGGTTCACATATTCTTTAAGTATTTACATAGTCTGCTTAAGCAATAAAAACAAGCCCTCATTCATCTTTAAGGGCTTATTGACATTTGTGTGGAGTTTTATTTACATGCGTTTTAGGCACTACCACTTAACTCAATGTAACATGTATTTTCATAAAAGCCCACCAAAGATGCAGCAAGCAGTGCTTTTTTTTTTTTTTTTTTTTTTATGCACAGGTCCTAAAAGCATTGAGCAGAATTTTTTTTTTCAAAATTTACAACACAGGCATTAGAAATCTTAGCTCATTTTCTATTTGCTTTCTGTTGCATCGGAATCTTGACAGGCTGCCTGCATTCTAATGTAAACAACCAGCAGGCGTTTTAGGCTTCATGGACATGGGCCCATTGGTCCATGAAGTGTAAAGACGCATACCGGTATTTATGGTGCCCAGAATGTCCTGGAGCAGACACAAATGGGTGAAGGCAGCACATGCACACAGATGTAATGTACCTAATGCACATTACTACACACAAATAGCAGAACATAGCTCGGTACAGCCACCTTCACCTATTCATACCTATGGGCAGCTGTACGCAGCTCCAGGACATCCTGGGGGCCAGATAAATGCGGTGTCATTGCTTTGCATGGGAAAATGTGCCCATGTGCATGTAGCCTTAAGCTTTCAAATTCACTGAACAGAATCTTTTTTGTGATTTTTGAGAATCATTACTTTTGAAGCAGAATGGGGCATTTCTGTCAGTAACCGATTTCAATGGAAGCGCACCAAAAATGCACAAAATCATATGTTACACTTGTTTTTCATGCAATCCCTTAAAGTGGGAGTAAACTCCCATATCTGATGTTTACCCATAGGCAAGCCTATAGGGTGGCTTACCCATGGGTACAGTAAATATCTCCTAAACGTGCACTGTTTAGGAGTCATTTACTTTAGATGCAGTCTGTGACGTTACCAGCGCATGCGTTTTGAAGGAATGGCATACCCGTGCCATTTCTTCAGAGCCGTACAGTAAGCAGTGACTCCCGCGCGCATGTCATCCCCGGCTCGGCCATTCATATCACCGAAGTCCGATAACCCGGAAAGAAGACCGGGTGAAGATGGAAGCCCCTTGAGTGGTGACAGTATGAGGCTGGAGGGCTTCGTTTTCTGGTAAGTCTGTCATAATGTGCTAGTATGCAATGCATACTAGCACATTAGGACTTAAACTGCCCGATGCCTTTTTTTTGTTTTGGATGTGGACTACTATTGCTTTAAAAAAGTCTAAGGGGTCAAAAACACTTGATTGTGCCCCAAAGACGCCCGTGTATGGCACTTCACTATACAATTGCACACACAGAAAAAAAATAATAAACTACGCAAAAGTGCCTCAAAATCACCTAAACACAATACCCCCAAATGTGAACGGAGGCCAAGTGGTCAGAGATGGCTACTTTTAAGGATATTGTAGGGCTCCTGTATGCCAATGCAATTGACTGATGTTTATATGCAGATCTTGCTGGCAGAAAGATCCAGAGTAAAAAACACCAAGTTCTTACTGCCAGAGTTTCTATCTATATTTATACGCTCATATGAACTTGCGTATACACCCAAATTACTGCAATAAAATGTAAAACCTTCAGTTTATTTTATTATGGCTTAGAATGCAACTCTTCGTTATGGATCTATATGCAGATGTACAGAGGGTAAAATAAGTATTGGGCACATCACCATTTTTCTAGGTAAATATACACTATATTGTCAAAAGTATTGGGACACCTGCCTTGAACTTTAACCACCTCAATACCTGGCACTTACACCCCCTTCCTACCCAGGCCATTTTTCAGCTTTCAGCGCTGTCACACTTTGAATGACAATTGCGCGGTCATGCTACACTGTAACCATGTGAAATTATGATTTTCTTCACACAAATAGAGCTTTCTTTTGGTGGTATTTAATCACTCCTGGGTTTTTTATTTTTTCCTAGAAAAAAAAAAAAAGACCGAAACTTTTGAAAAAATAAAACGTTTTTCTTAGTTTCTGTCAGTAAATTTTGTAAATAAGTAATTTTTCTCCTTCACTGATGGGCGCTGATGAGGCGGCACTGATGGGCACTGATGAGCTGGCCCTTATGGGCACTGATTAGGTGGAACTGATGAGGAGGCACGAATATGCTGCAGTTATGGGCACTGATATGTGCCACTGATGAGCACTGATAGGCGGCACTGATGGGTGGCAGTGGTGGGCACTGGGCACAGATAGGTGGCACTGGTGGGTACAGATAGGCAGTACTGGTGGTGGGCACGGATAGGCGGCACTGATGGGCATTGATGGGTGGCATTAATGAGCAGCAGTGATTAGCATTGATGGGCAGCAGTGATGGGCATTGAGGGGCAGCAGTGATGGGCATTGAGGGGCAGCACTGACTGGCATCACCATGGGCCACTGATTGCTGGCACTTGTGGGTACTGATTGCTGGCACTTGTGGGCACTGATTGCTGGCAGTGGTGGGCAATCATTGCTGGCACTTAAATTGTAATCAAGGCCCTGATCCCCTGTGAGAAGATGCCGCTGATCGGCTCTCCTCTCCTCACATTCTGCCAGTGTGAGGGCGAGGAGCACCGATTACCGGTATCTTCGTGTTTACATGTCACCAGCTGTGATTGGACACAGCCAATCACATGGTTAAAGAGCCGCCGTCATATGACGTCCACCCAGAACGGGAGCCGCACCGCCCAGCCGTCATTTGACGGTGGGGGCAGGTGGCAAGTGGTTAATGGCATACAAGTCTTAGTACGAAGGGTTCAATATTGATTTGGCCCACCCTTTGCTGCTATAACAGCTTCAACCCTTCTGGGAAGGCTGTCCACAAAGTTTAGGAGTGTGTCTATGGGAATGTTTGACCATTCTTCCAGAAGCACATTTGTGAGGTCAGGCACGGATGTTGGATGAGAAGGCCTGGCTCGCAGTTTCCGTTCTAATTAATCTGAAAGGTGTTCTATGAGGTTGAGGTCAGGATTCTGTGCGGGCCAGTCAAGTTCCTTTATTGACCTTGCTTTGTGCACTGGTGCGCAGACATGTTGGAACAAGAAGGGGCCATCCCCAAACTGTTCCCACAAAGTTGAGAGCATGAAATTGTACAAACTGTCTTGGTATGCTGACGCCCTAATGCCGCGTACACACGAGCGGACTTTACGTCAGACTTTGCCTGGCGGATGGGATTTGGTCGGACAATTCGATCGTGTGTGGGCTCCAGCGGACTTTGTTTTCTCAAAAGTTGGATGGACTTAGATTTGAAACATGTTTTAAATTAATCTGTCGAAATCGAGTCCGGTCGAAAAGTCCGCCGTCTGTATGCTAGTTCGACAGACATAAAGCCACGCTAGGGCAGCTATTGGCTACTGGCTATGAACTTCCTTGTTTTAGTCCGGTCGTACGTCATCACGTACGAATTCGACGGACTTTGGTGGATTGTGTGTAGGCAAGTCCGTTCATTCAGAAAGTCCGTCGGAAAGTACGTCGGAAAGTCCGCCGGGCAAAGTCTGCCGTAAAGTCCGCTCGTGTGTACGCGGCATTAGAGTTCCCTTCACTGGAACTAGGGGTCCACCCCACAACATAATCTCCCCTTTACCAAATGATTTGGACCGGTGCACAAAGCAAGGTCCATAAAGACATAGATGAGCAAGTTTGGGGTGGAGGAACTTGACTGGCCTGCAAAGAGTTGAATTTGTTATAGCTGCAAAGGGTGGACCAACTCAATATGGAACCCTACGGACTAAGACTTGGATGCCATTAAAGTTCACGTGCGTGTAAAGGCAGGTGTTCCAAAACTTTTGACAATATAGTGTATTTCTAAAAGTGCTATTGATATGAAATTTTCACCACATGTCAGGAACAACCCATGCAATTAATACATACAAAGAAACCAAAACCAAATAAGTTCAGAAATCAGGTTATATGTAAAAATGAAATGACACAGGGAAAAAGTACACGCTAACTGAAATGTATTTAATACTTCGTACAAAAATCTTTGTTGGTAATGACAGCTTCAAGACGCCTCCGGTATGGAGAAACTTGTCCCATGCATTACTCAGGTGTGATTTTGGTTAATTCTTCCACACAGTCTATAAATCGTGAAGGTTCTGTGGGCATCTTCTATGAACCAAATTGCAAGTTTCCATGGCTTTGTGTCCATCCTCATTTTATACTCATTATCCTGGTAGATGGCAGAAGATTTTTATTAAGAATGTCTTGGTACATTTTTTCATTCATCCTTCCTTCGGTGATTTAAGGGTTTGCCAGTACTGTATGCTGAAAAACAGCCCCACACCATGATGTTACCACCTCTAAACTGCACTGTTGGTATGGTGTGATGTGCAGTGCCATTTGACCTCCAAACATGGATGCATTATGGCATCCAAAGAGTTAAATTTTGGTCTCATCTGACCAAACGATATTCTCCCAGCATTCCACAGGCTTGTCTAAATGTTGCGCAGCAAACTTTAAACAAGCTTCAACATGCTTTTTCTTCAGCAACGGAGTCTTGCGTGGTGAGCGTGCATACAGGCCATGTCGGTTAAGTGTATTACTTATTGCTTAATTTCAAACAATTGTACCTGCTAATTCCAGGTCTTTCTGAAACCCTCCACAAGTGGTCACTGGCTCTTGGACAACTCTTCTGATAATTCTTTTCAATCCTCTGTCAGAAATTTAGCAAGGAGCACCTGGTTGTGGCCAGTTTATGGCGAAATTATGTTCTTTCCACTTCCTGGTTATGGCAGCAACAGTGCTCACTGGAACATTCAAAAGTTTATAAATCCTAATGAGGCACCTTTTTATAGGTCATCAATTGAGACTGAACCAGCTGATATAATAATTTGGACTGACAAGGATCAGAATTTCTTTCTAATTACTGATAGATTTCTGCTGGTTTCTTGGCTTTCCATGCCATACTTTTTCCCTGTGTCATTCAATTTTTTTACACATATTACCGTATATACTCGAGTATAAGCCGAGTTTTTCAGCACATTTTTGTGTGCTGAAAATGCCCCTCTCGGCTTATACTCGAGTCTCCCTGCCTCACTGTGACCATCTGCAACCTGATGCACCTGATCCCCCGACGCTGTTACATGCAGTCTAGTCAGCGGGCGTCTAGTGTAACAAAGTCCCGCCTTCTCCTCGTCCTCGTCCGTGATAGGCAGAACATTGACTCACTGCTGGGAAACTAAATCAGTGTTCCGTCACGGACGAGGACGAGGAGAAGGTGGGGCTTTGTTACACTGGACGGCCGACGACTAGACTGCATGTCACAGCGCCAGAGTTCTGGAGATCAGGTACATGAGGCTGCAGATGGACGCAGTGAGGCAGGCAGATGGCATAGTGAGGCATGCAGATGGCATTGTGAGGCATGCAAATGGGCACAGTGAGGCGTGCAAATGGGCACAGTGAGGCGTGCAAATGGGCATTGTTGACCCTCTTTTCCACTTGCAGTAGCTGCTGCACTTCTCACCCTAGGCTTATACTCGAGTCAAAAAGTTTTCCCAGTTTTTTGTGGTAAAATTAGGTGCTCTGGCTTATATTCGGGTCGGCTTATACTCGAGTATATATGGCAACTTAATTTCAGAACTTATTTGTTTTGGTTTGATGATATGTCTGGACTGCATGGGTTGTTCCCGACATGTGATAAAAATTTTATGTCAATAGCAGCTTTAGAAATATATTTACCTAGAAAAATGTTGACGTGTTCAATACTTATTTTACCCGCTGTATGTATTGTCCCAAAGATAACAATGAACCTGGTCATAACTGAAAAAAAAAAAAAAGTAATACATGGCTACAAAACGCAGAGATTTTCCCCAACTGTGTGCAAAGGGTCTTGCTTGCTAAGAATATGTAATAGTTTAAAGTGAACCTTCACTCAAAACTTTTACTTTTCAGAACTCTAATTATCCCTCTCACTTCTTTTAAAAAGCCAAATTTTGGATATTTTTTTATCATTCATCTATTTTTTCCTTTTTGCTGCTGAGCCCACCCAGCGCTCATATTCCTTGTTATGTAAGAATGGAGTTTCAATCTCCTCTTGCAGCCTCCTTGGATACTGACTTCACATAGGTACATTACTTTGTATTCATGTAAACAGAGGCAACACCAGATCTTGCACATGTGCAGACCGAGATTTGGCACCATCCGTGTGTTTACTCCTTGTTATATGAATGGTGGAAAGTAATGCCTCCTGGTATATGTGATGTCAGTATACCAGGAGGCATTGTTATCTCTCTCACTACTGTCCTCTATTCAAGAAAGCAATATGTAATTCGACATGGTTCCAGACCTCTGCCTATACATGTAAAAAATCTGGCGCTGTGTCACTGGGGAGGCCAGCTGTAAGAATAAGAAAGACAGCTGGGTGGCGCGAGGTGCGTGGTGTAAAGAGAAAGATGGTGGCACAGGACAGGACCTGTAGAAGGACACGGGTGCAAGAGAAAAAGGACAAAGCTGGATCTGCTAGGCTTGTATATCTATATATATATATATATATATATATATATATATATATATATATATATATATATATATATATATATATATATATATATTTATTTTAATAAAGCAAAAAAAAAAGAGCAGAAAAGTTAAGGGGGACATTTTAATTTGGCACGGGGGATGGACTGGGCTTAGTTTAGACTACTACTAGCTAAGTTGTACTAGCTAAGTTGTTCACAGTTACATTGTCTGTGCCTAATATAGTAGGTGGTTATCTCAGTAATTTGCCAAGTTTAGTTACTGCAGATGTACAGTACTATATTGTATATCACTGTGTTTTCCATTTGGACAAACAGAGGGGAGAGTCCTATACTGTACTCCAGTAAATAGATTTTACTGGCAAGTCAAAAATTATTTTTTCCAGATTGCACAGTACAGGACACAGGCTCCTTACAACTTAGATGTCCAAAAGTAGGCAACATAGCAAACAATGTCAACAGACCCACACAACATCCAAAAAGTTTAAGGCGGCTCAAAAACTCAGAGTAGCCTGTAGCACCTTATGCCCGAAAGTTAAGTCAGAAGAAGCTTGAACATTCACCTAGTAATATTTAAATGTGTGAACAGAAGCCCAGGTGGAAGCCTTGCAAATCTGTGAAACAGATGCCTGGCAGAATGTGCCATGACAGACAGGCACCCTATCCAAAAGACTAAGCTTTTACAATGATTTATCTAATCCAAAAAAAAACTGTCTAGACAATAAACAAAGTAGCAATACTACACTGAGAAAGATAAAACAGGAATCAATGTAAAAACATTACCAAATATGAAAATATTACCGTATATACTCGAGTATAAGTCGTTCCGAGTATAAGTCGAGGCCCTAATTTAACACAAAAAAATGGGAAAAACTTAGTGACCCGAGTATAAGACGAGGGGGAGAAATGCACAGCTACTGTAAGTGGAAAAGAGGATCAACAATGCCCATTTGCAGCCTCACTGTGCCCATTTGCATGCCTCACTGTGCCCATTTGCAGCCATAGGTCTCCCGAACTTCAAACTCAGTAGTTAAGGGTTCCTAGATGCCCCCTAGCTGCAGCCAAAATTTGGGGTCTCTGAACCCAAATGGTCCCGAAATGACATTGCTGCAGATGGACACAGTTGACCGACTTTGGGGCCCCATATCTCGGGGCCACTTAGTGCTAGGAACCCAATTTGGTGTGCAAACTCAGTGGAACTAGCACCATAAATATCCAAAGCTGGGGTTTCTAGCACCAAGTGTCCCCGAGATACAGGGCCCCAAAAATTCAGGTTCAGAAAATGTCAAGCACTTTTCTGCAGCAGAGAATTACATTTTCCGAACCGGCTTTGGGGCCCCGTATCTCGGGGCCACTTGGTCCTAGGAACCCCAGCTTTGGATATGTTATAGTACCAGTTCCACTGGGTTTGCACACCAAATTTGGTTCCTAGCACAAAGTGGCCCTGAGATACGGGGCCCCAAAGTCGGTTCAGAAAATTATTTTTTTTTCTGCAGAAAAGTGCTTGACTCGAGTATAAGTCGAGGGGGGCACTTTCAGCACAAAAAAATGTGCTGAAAAACTCGACTTATGCTCGAGTATATACGGTAAATGTTACATTATGATATAAAATATTTTTTTTTTATAAGAAGGGAAGGGAAGGGGGTTATCAAAACACGGGCAGACATGTGCATGACAACCAGCTTCTATCTTCAGCTTCTTCAGTTAAGTGATGAAAATGAAAGCTAAAAGCTGATTGGTTGCCAATTGCAGCTGCTCCAGATTCTGTCTACTCTGGTTTTAATAATACACCCTTATCCCTTCCCCCCCCAAGTGTTTTTAGTTTGCACTTTTTTTTATTATTGCAGTGTTTTACTTGAAAGCCATTTTAATATGACAAAATATCTTTTAATATTATCACGTTTTGAAATTTGTAGATTAGCCTCATTGATAATACCCAAATTCTATAAAACAACATGCATGGGCGATGTTTTAAAGCAGCACAGGAAGTTACTGAACAATAGGATGTAGAAAAAAAATAATGTGGAGTTTGGCTTAATATCCTAACCAGCCCTAATCCTGCCAGCCTGGAAAGCCTCCCCCCCCATTGGTACCATACCACGCTACATGCCTAGCAACATTGGGGGGGGGGTACCTTGCAGGGATGTGGGTTAGGAAATGGGTGACAGTCTCTCACCCTTGAAAGGCACCTTCTCTACAACCTGTCTCCTATAATGCGTTTGTGGGAGGAACTTTACAATAAGTGATCCCCTTGCAGGGGAAGGAGTACTAAAGGAGTACTAAACTGAAACCATAAATAAAACACACAGTCACTGAAAAATCCCTTCATGAAATTACATTAATAAAATGTGGAAAATGTAGATGTAGATCTATCATAAATCATGTTGCTCATCAATGCAGATCCATTGTCAATCACGACTACCCAAGCTGCCCAACAATGATTTACTTAAGGCAAATTGACTATTAAATTTGCAGATGCAGTTGAAAAGTGAAGTTTTACCACTTTCACAAAGCTCTGAGGAAAATTCCACTGCAGAGTGCAACCTCATTTGCAAAACGAATGGTGTAAATTTAATAAATCAACCCCATTGCTTCCCTACCACTAAATAACAGAATCATCGGTGCAGCTGTAATGTTAACAGCAGCGGGGATCCCAGGTGATATCATTGACCAACTATGGTCATGAACATATTTGGTCAATGAGGACACCCGGGCTGCTTACAACAGCCGAGAATTCGGGAAGGCGAATATGGCAAATCTGTTCAGCAGTTAACTAAAACATGAACAGAACCTGCTGGCCAACTGTATGCAGAGTGTACAGTCAACTTTAGCTTCCAAATGCAGAGAAGCAAAAGTATTCAGCTTCATTAGGAGGCTATTCTCCAGGAACCAGCATGTGGCCAACCGTGGCTAAAGTCACTCACAATTCCAACATCTTAGGACCTCCTTTTTCAGGGCAAAGAGATACGCACAGCCATGCATTTTCCAAAATGGAATAGAAGTGGATGATAAAAAGACTGCAAATGTTATGCATCATTATTTTGCCATCTTTATGCCTTCATTACTAGTACCTTTTGATTGCACTTTTTCATAATAAAGGGGTTTGCTCACTAAGGCCCCATGCACACTGGACTTTAAAATAACGTTACAAAAATTTCAGTAGCTTTGCAGTGAGTTTTTCAACATTTTTGCAATATTGATTTTTAGCGTTTATTAGAGGTTTTTTTGGGGGAGGGGTATTTATTTTTTTTCAATGGATCAAAAACCTGGTGAGTCGCGTTTTTGAGTGTTTATCAGGATTTTTTGATGTTAGAGAGTTTTTACAGCTGAAAACCGTTGAAAATCACCTCTCAGAACCCACTAGTTTTGTTTTTTTTTAAAGCCACAAAACGTCCCAGCCAAAAACTGCTGATAACAGCCTATGTGTGCATGGACACATAGGATAACATGATGGAGAGTTTATTTGACTGCAGAAAAAAACGTCTGAAGACAAAAACAGCTGCTGTAAAAACGTTCAAAAACGTCCAGTGTGCATGAGGCCTAAAACATAGCCTACTACTTAGTTGATCTTTTTATGTAGTCCAACTACTTTTTTGCTGGACATCTGTTGTATTTGCAATAACAAACAAGATAAAATGAATGCGCTTTTTTCATTCTGAGGCTGGCTGCATACATCAAAGCATAATACAGAAGATCTTAAACTAGAAGCTTTCTCTTAACATGGATGATGTCCTCAGATACGGCATGAAAAAAAATTACACTGTGCTTTCAGTTACTGCTTTGATGCAAAAGTTAAAAAAAATTATAAAGATGACAAATGATCTCTACTTTAGAAGCATGTAATAAAATAATCTTAGAGTTGTATTGGAAAAATTCTAGAAGCAAGATATATGAATGTTTGTGATAAAACGTTTTTTAATAAACTGTTCCCTAAGAAAAAATATTTAATTTTGATCAAATGTAACATGGGATTTGACACTCAAAAAGCAAAGTATGTGAATGATTTATTTTAAATATTATGAGAAGCATATAGAAGTTATAAAATGAATAAGAGATTGTGGCAATAAATATCAAAAATATGGTTGGGACTCTCCATCTGTATATTTGCCCAACGCAAAAAGAATTCAGAGGCTTTCAGCATGACAACCAGCAACTTTAATCTTCAGAAAGGGGTGAGGAATTGCAGTATCTGTATCACAAGTTCCCTTTCATAATCATACTTTTAAAATCTACCACTACCACTACCTTTCAGTTTCAGATTTGTTTACTAATTAAAAAGTGCAAAGCAAGCAACTCTATATACTGTATATTATTCTAGGATCTTGGGGCTGTGGGAGCGGAGCCCCCAAACTCTGAAATGTGTATTTGAATTTTCGCCAACCATCATGTTAAAAAACCAACAGGGAGTTGCAGGAAGTCTGAGTTTTCCTTTTAAAAGTCTCCAGAACACAGGGAGTGGTGAGAAAAGGTAGGTGCAGTCACAAAACAATGTTCTAAAGGCAGTTTTTTGTTTAACTTAATGCATTCTCTGTATTAAAGTAAAAAAACCTTCTGCGTACATCCAGTGATGTGCACAAGAGCAGAGGCTCTCTTGGCTCTCTCTCCTCATTGGCTCAGACACAGTAGCCGTTACTCACAGCCAGTGAAGAGGAAGCAGGGGCGGGTCCGAGCCAAGCTCTGTGTGTCAATGGACACACAGAGCAGGGCTAGGGAGTGAGCATGAAAGAGTGCACCCATTGCAAATGCGCGAAAACGTATTGTCGCGTTCGCCTTCTGCACAATATGTAAATAGACATTTGCACGTATTTGCATGCATGAGGCATAAATTACTGACCAAAAAAGCAGATTTTTCTAATTTTTTTTTACTGAAGAATGCACAGCGCTTGTTAACGCGCCTGTGTGCATAGGCACATTACAATTAATGGGCTGTATTTTAGCTCAGTAAAAAAAAAAGCTTTTTCCAGCTGCAAAGAGGCCAAACAGATACAATAAAATTTGATCTCCATGCAGATGTGAAAAACTCAATTAAATCCATTTATGCTTTAATTTAAACAAAATATATTCTCACATATACCTATTGCAAGTACCTGCCATAGTTCCCTGGACAGCACAACTTACATTGAGCCCACATTCACAATGGGGCGATTTGACATGCCGGCTATTGCTGGCAATGGCACCGCCCGAACCGGACTTTGCAGCGGCGCAAAAGTAGTTCCCAAAAGTAGTTCCCATACTACTTTTGACGACTTCGGGGGCGATTTGAATAGACATCTGTGCATGAACCCGCACAGATGTTTGTCAAATCGCCCCCGAAATCGGACTGCATTGCTGGTTTGAAATTGTGCGAGTTCAGCACGATTTCTAACCCGCATCAGTGTGAACCATCTGTGAGGGAGAAAGTGAGACAACTTTTGATTCATTCAGACTACTCTGCATTGCAGCTTGCTGTTGGTCTCCCTTCCTGAATATGCTTCTAAGAGAGGAGAAGAGAAGGCAGGGACAGCACTGGAATTGTAAATGAATTTGAGCAATGTATGTGGCCTAAGGTGGCATGGTTAAATACAACAAAGCCTGTTCTCTAAACATAATGAATTGTTGCAGTGCCTTTTGAACACAAAACATGCCTCATTACTGTGCCAAAAATAGAAATATCATTGAAATAAACCTCAGGACTGGGGAACTTTAAAAAAATGAAACTCTTCAATTGCAGAGGCTTTCCTGCACACAGCAAATCTTAAAGTTGTTGTACAGGCAAAGGGTTTTTTATCTTAATGCATGCTTTGCATTAAGCAAAAAAGCCTTCTGTGTGCAGCAGCCACTCTTAGCCTCCTAATACTTACCTGAGGTTACTCTAGCTCCAGCGATGTTGTAGGAATGTTTCGGCCATCCAGGACCCCCCTTCTCATTGGCTGAGACAGAAGCGCGGCACCATTGGCTCCCACTGCTGTCAAAGTCAGTCAGCCAATGAGAATAGTAAGAGGGTGGGTCCGGGCCGCAGCTCAGTGTCTGAATGGACACAGGGAGCTGTGACTCAGCTCAGGTGCCTCCATAGCAAGCTGCTTGCTGTGGGGGCACCCAACAGGAGGGAGGGACTGAAGAGGGACCCGAGGAGAGAAGGATCTGGGCTGTTCTGTGCAAATCCACTGCAACAGAGGAGGTAAGTACAACATGTTTATTATTTTTCATTTTAAAAAAATGAGACTTTACAATCACTTTAACCACTTAAGGACTGGGCCTATTTTTCAAACTTGTTGTTTACAAGTTAAAATATTTTTTTTTTGCTAGAAAATTACTTAGAACCACCCTAGAGAATAAAATGGCGGCAGTTGCAATACTTTCTGTCACACCGTATTTGCGCAGCGGTCTTACAAGAGCACTTTTTTTTTAGAAAGAATGCACTTTTTTGAATTAAAAAATAAGACAACAGTAAAGTTAGCCCAATTTTTTTTATATTGTGAAAGATGATGTTATGCCGAGTAAATTGATACCCAACATGTCACGCTTCAAAATTGCGCCCGCTTGTGAAATGGCGACAAACTTTTACCCTTAAAAATCCCCATAGGCGATGTCTAAAATTTTCTATAGGTTACATTTTTTGAGTTACAAAGGAGGTCTAGGGCTATAATTATTGCTCTCTTTCTAACGATAGCGGTGATACCTCACATGTGTGGTTTGAACACCGCTTTCAAATGCAGGCGCTACTCAAGTATGCGTTCGCTTCTGCATGCGCACTCAGCGGACAGGGTGTGTTAAAAAAATGTATTTTTTTTTTTTATTTATTTTACCTTTTATTTTTACACTGTTCTTTTAAAAAAATTGTGTCACTTTCTTTCCTCTTACAAGGAATGTAAACATCACTTTTTATAGAAAAAAAGCATGACAGGACCTCTTTATCGGCGGATGGAGAGGCCGTCTCCTGCTGCCGATAAAAGTGATCTTATATAGAATGGACGGTGCAGAGCTGGACATATGACACAAAAATTGTGAACAGTGGTAAATCAATTAATCAAATAACCGACAACGGTGAATAGCATCCAATACATATCATTAATATCAAATCGGCTGATATACATTAAATCAATTAGGTGCTCATGAAATGTTGCAAGGACATAATAAAATATATAATGTAATGAAAAAATAGTTCATATAGTAAAGTGAAGGTGAAATAAAGTCCAAAATTTATGGTATTCAATGCGGGACCCGGGGTCAGTATTCCACCGCTAGTGCTGCCCACCACCTGGTGATAAAGTAATGGAGGCTTACCGGAAAGCCTGCGACCACCCTTATTCAGGGGGGTCAAAACAGGCTTAGTAGAGATATGTGGACCACAAGGGATGTCCTGCAGGAGACACTGCTGAAAAACCACCAACCTCCTTCATGGACAGCTAGTGAGCTACAACTTGGAGCACTTCACAAGACGTAGTCCCAGGATCACTTCCCATAGAACAATCAATGTATGCTTTTTGTAGAAATTGCACTCTTGTTTCAGATTCCTTTCCCCCACCGACTTTTGAATTGGGGATCTGCCTTCATCACTGACACACCTGAGCGATCTCAGTGCTCTCCGGTGCTCGGTACTCTCCAGTCTCCTGCTCTCACCGCTGTGCGGAGTTAGAAAAGTTTTGCACAATTTGTACCGCTCACAGACCGACCGCTAAACTCCTCCTCCGTACTCTGTAGCGGTCGGTCGGTGAGCGGTACAAAGTGTGCAAAACTTTTCTAACTCCGCACAGCGGTGAGAGCGGGAGACCGGAGAGTACTGAGCTACAGGGAGCGAGCACGCATGTGTGGGAGGTGGAGGGATCCAGAGCGCCAGTGGTGGGCCCGAGAAGAGGAGGATCAGGGCTGCTCTGTGCAAAATAACTGCACTGTTTGTTATTTTTATTTAAAGATTTTTCCTTTACAATCACTTTAAAACCATGAACACTTTTTAGAAGTGTATGCAGTCTTCAACATGGCGTCGAATTTGGAACAGTCAGGACTATGTAACTTGAAACACCTGAAGGGTGAGAAATAAGATTCTCTGGTCTGATGAGACCAAGATAGAACTTTTTGGCCTTAATTCTAAGCGGTATATGTGGAGAAAACCATCACCTGTCCAATACAATCCCAACAGTGAAGCATGGTGGTGGCAGCATCATGCTATGGGCGTGTTTTTCAGCTGCAGGAACAGGACGACTGGTTGCAATCGAGGGAAAGATGAATGCGACCAAGTACAGGGATATCCTGGACAAAAACCTTCTCCAGAGTGCTCAGGACCTCAGACTGGGCCGAAGGTTTACCTTCCAACAAGACAATGGCCCTAAGCACACAGCTAAAATAATGAAGGAGTGGCTTCATAACAACTCCGTGACTGTTCCTGAATGGCCCAGCCAGAGCCCTGACTTAAACCCAATTGAGCATCTCTGGAGAGACCTAAAAATGGCTGTCCACCAACGTTTACCATCCAACCTGAGGATCTGCAAGGAGGAATGGCAGAGGATCCCCAAATCCAGGTGTGAAAAACTTGTTGCATCTTTCCTAAAAAGACTCATGGCTGTATTAGATCAAAAGGGTGCTTCTACTAAATACTGAGCAAAGGGTCTGAATACTTAGGACCATGTGATATTTCAGTTTCTCTTTTTAAATAAATCTGCAAAAATGTCAATAATTCTGTGTTTTTCTGTCAATATAGGGTGCTGTTTGTACATTAATGAGGAAAAAAATGAACTTAAATGATTTTAGCAAATGGCTGCAATATAACAAAAAGTGAAAAATTTAAGGGGGTCTGAATACTTTCCGTCCCCACTGTATGTCATCTGGATGGGAGCATATGCTGCTTTAAAACCTAGATATAGCTTTCAACATTGAAGGTGCCTTTCCAGATGTGCAAGCCTCCCATTTCATGTGCACTGATGAACCCCCATACCATCAGAGTTGCAGGCTTTTGTTCTGAGCACTGATAAGACAGCAGTGTTTCTGGCTCATATTCAAATATGGCTTCTTCTATACATGATAGAGCTTTACCTTGCATTTTTGGATGGCATGGCGAACTGTGTTCACAGAAAGTGTTTTTCGGAAGTATTCCTGAGCTCATACAGCGATATACATCACAGGATCATACCAGTTTTCAATGCAGTGCCGTCTAAGGGCCTAAAGACCATAGGCATTCAAAATTGTATTTCTGCCTTCTCCTTGCACACAGAGATTTCTCCACATTCTCTAAATCTTTTGATATTATGTACTGTAGATAATGATATATTTGAAGTCTTTAAACTTTTATGTTGAGACTTTATTCCTAAATTGTTTGACAAATTTTAGATGCAGCTTTTCACAGATTGGGGAACCTCTGTCCATCTCTACATCTGAGACACTGTGGGGTTGATTTACTAAAACTAGAGTGCAAAATCTGGTGCAGATCTGCATAGAAAATAATCAGCTTCCTGTTTTTTTTTTTTTATCAAAGTTTAATTGAACAAGCTGAAGTTAGAAGCTGATTGGCTACTATATACAGCTGCGCTAGATTTTTTAGTAAATCAATCCCTCAGACTCTTTTTATACCCAGTCATGTTACTGACCTGTTGCCAATTAACCTTATTAGTTGCAAAATGTTCTTCCAGCTGTTCCTTGCTAGTACCACTTACTTTGCCAGCTTCAAAATTACTTACATTTTGTTAGTTAAAACATTTGATATGTTTTCTATTTTCTATTATGAATAAAATATGAGTTTACAAGAGTTACAAATCACTGCATTCTGTTTTTATGAGGAGTTTACACAGCGTCCCAACTTTTTTGAATTGGGGTTGTGGATGGCTCACAAAATTACAAATACTGGTAACAGGCTTGTAATAGTTTTTATATATGCATTTCAAATGTGTATTTAGCGATCCGCCTGGAGTTCAGCCTTAAAGTAGTACTATAGGCAAAACTTTTAAAAAAAAATTTTGAGTAGAGCAAGGGAGGGTTACAACCTCTGTCAGGTTTTTTTTGCCATCTATGTTGCAGTGCGGAGATTTCCCTTCACTTCCTGTCCCATAGTCAAACAGGAAGTGAGAGGGAATCCCTGAAAATTAAAAGGACATTCCTTGGGTACCCCCATGTCACCTGAACTAGTGTCCCTATTTGAAGATTTCCCCTCTATTACTTTTCCGGAGACAACCCAACATTTTGGATTTTCTTTTACTTTTACTTTCAATGATAACAGTAAACAGGACAAATAGAGAGGATGAATCTACCCAACGAGGGCACAGATAGCAATAAAAACTGACAAACATTCTAATCCATCTCCACTCTACCAAAAACTAAAAAAAAAAAAGAAAAATGTTGCCTTTAGTTATACTTTAATGGTGAACATGCGGGACCTTTTACACATGGTATGAAATCCACGTATCAGTATTCTTTGTTCATTAACAATTCCATACCTAGTACTTTAAATTGGAATGTGCATATAAAATTGTTCACCAATCCTTTTATGCTCTGAACAGTTTACTAATCTGGCATAGAACACAATAAACACACTGCTCTAAAACATGTATTATTACTTGTAGCCTAAATGCAGCTATAAAAGCAGAAGGGAATTAAGCTTATACATGAATTAAGCTGCTGGCTAACATCATCCTTTATAGAATCAATGTGGTTAATGTCTCTAATACAAAAAGACATTTGAATAAATTAGCCTATGCTGTGCTATTTCATTTGAAATTATTATAGCCAGAGATCTCAAAAATAGGAAATAAAATGAATATTCACTTTGCCTCAAGAAAAAAAAACAGTGTTTCAAGAGTACTTAGCAAATAATTAGTGACCAAGTAATGTGAAGCTTTATCTTTTGTGTCCTTGTTCCTTTCTGTATAAAGGCTCATATTGTTTAAGAATTAGACATGGCCATGTCTCATGTTAAGCTAGTATAGCCTAGAATAAATAGTACAGGGTAGAAAAAAAATCCAGGCAAGTATCTACAATTAGTTCAAAAACTTGATTTACAGCGATTAAAGCGTCATTAAAGGTCATTTTTACCTACAGGTGCTTAGAATAAGGCTTACCTGTAGGTAAATTAAATACCTCCTAAATGTGCACCATTTAGGAGATATTGACCCTGGATGCAGCCAGTTACGTCACTGGCGCATGCGCTCTGAAGGTCCAGCAATCCTTACCGGACCTCCAGAGCTTTGTCCCGGAACTAAGGGCTACCTCAAATGAGGTCATCGCAGCTCCGCACATAGCCAGAGCGTGCAAACCCAGACGCAAGACCAGGGGTACAAGTCAGCCCTCTCAGCGGTGACAGTACAGCCTATCCTGCGTCCACCTCACAACTGTACTTTTATTTTCTTCATCAGCTCACCCCCCCCAGGGCCTCCCCCCCCCCCCGCAGCCTTTTGTATCACTTGAACCTCCCTTCTAGATTATAAGCGCTAAAGAGCAGGGCACTCTGATTTTTCCCGTATTGAATTGTATTTTAACTATACTGTCCTATACTGCCTAACGTTGTACAGCGATGTGCAAACTGTTGTCGCTATATAAATCCTGTATTATAATAATATATTAGTTTTGTTTTTTAGCCGTTTTTCCCTCCGTTTTGCCCTAGTGATCTGGCAAGTAACACACGTCCTGTAATATAGACACCACTATGGATGAAAGAGCACAGGGAGGAAGAATCGGACAGCATCACTGTCAGTCTGGGGCAGGGGGGTGCTAGAAATGTTAGCAGATTTATATAAAAGTAACAAATTAAAGCTGAACCCCAGCTAATACTTTATAATCAGTTAGGCCCCTTTCACACTGGGGCGGGAGGTGCATTGGCGGTAAAGCGCTGCTATTATTAGCGGCGGTTTACCGTCATTTTAGCGGCGGTATTCAGCCGCTAGTGGGGCAGTTTTACCCCCGCTAGTGGCCGAGAAAGGGTTAAAAACCACCGCAAAGCGCCTCTGCAGTGGCTGTTTCGGGTCGTTTCGCAGGCGCTATTGCGAAGTGTAGGCGCTATTGCCTATGGTGCCCAGTGTGAAAGGGGTCTTATAGCAAACATTTACCGTAGTTTCCTTCCGGGACAAAAAATTTACATGGTGCTGCTTAGCCAGAGCCTGGTTAACGAATACTATCTCCCTTGAAGCCGTAAAATCAAAGGTACTCTGGATGCACACAAATTATAAATTGAATGCTAAACCTACTAACGCTATGCGTACCTTTCACAAAATGTGGGATCCATGGATCTCCGAATTTATGCCCTCGGATTTTGATCACTGTCTACTGGACTTGCGAGTGGCCATCCTACTTACCTGAACTTTGAAGGAGTACATTCAAGCTCTCCACGATGTTCTCCTCAACCCCTCTCCCACCCTTCTCCTTCCTTCTCTCCTTTATGCGACTTCCTTTCTCTCATTTGTTTTTTGCACACCTGTTGACTTTTTACAAGGGCACTAAGGCCATATACTGGTAGTACCTACCTTTATTGTATTGCCCACATTGCTACATTGCTGATCCCTAATGTATTGCAGGCCCGAGTGACCTGCTCATGTTCATATACTTCACACTGGCTCTTTTTTTGGTTGCCTTGTAAAATCAATAAATATTAATGAACAGAACAACAATAGGCTTACTGGCTGGATCACTAGATGAAAATAGAAGAAAGAATGCCTAAAAAGGAAACTAACACAGCCATCACATCTAAGAATTGGTAAGCTCCAATATAATAAATGTTTGTTTTTGGGTTTTTATTACTGCTTTAAAATTATTTAATAGACAGGAATATGACTGCAGAGAAAACTGGGGGAAAAGATTTTTAGATAAAATTGCTGACTAGACTATGATCTTCCCTCTCATTTGGATCAATTTTCTTTATTATTATTTCTTGCCAGTGTAATATATAGTCCAGCATGCAATTATAACAGCAGTAGAAAGGGTTTCACCATGTCACGTCAAAGAAGTGTAGTTGCCACATCCCTAGTAGTATGTGTTTAAGAAAAAGAGAGATCCCCCTTTATTGGGACGTTTAAAGCAACGTACACTTGAGTAATGCAAAAAAAAAAAAAATCTAATTTATTAGATACATTAAAAATATTCAATCATAGAAATGATTGATAGTTAAAAAACATCAGTTTTTTTAATCCCCGGGTACCAGGGATTACTATATACCGGAGAGTATTATTAATTGGATTGTCATATTTATCATGTAAATTGTTGTTTTTTGTTTTTGTGTTTTTTCATATGTGTATATTTCTTGTACAAACTCTGATGTTTTTTAACTATCGATCATTTCTATGTATATCTAATAAATTAAATTTTTTGCATTACTCAAGTGTATGTTGCCTTAAAAGTCCCAATGCAGGGGGATCTCTCTTTTTCTTCTAACAGTGGATTACTTCATTACCCCAAAATAACATGGAAAACCGCAAACCTGTTTAGAGTAATAAAAACAAATATAAGAAACCTAGAAAGGCGATAGAAACATTATTTTTAGTTCATATTGGTGTTCTTGTTTTTTATTACCACAGGACATGTGTTCCACTATTTCCTGTTTAGATAGAAATCAGGAAATGATTACTGTGTACACCAGCACTGAAGACCACATGATGAGACGTTTCTGTGGGGGTCATGTGATACTTAACCACTTGAGCCCCGGACCATTATGCTGCCTAAGGACCAGAGGTCTTTTTCCAATTTGGCACTGCGTCGCTTTAACTGCTAATTGCGCGGTCATGCAATGCTGTACCCAAACGAAATTTGCGTCCTTTTCTTCCCACAAATAGAGCTTTCTTTTGATGGTATTTGATCACCTCTGCGGTTTTTATTTTTTGCGCTATAAACGGAAAAAGACCGAAAATTTTGAAAAAAAATGATATTTTCTACTTTTTGTTATAAAAAAAATCCAATAAACTAAATTTTAGTCATACATTTAGGCCAAAATGTATTCGGCCACATGTCTTTGGTAAAAAAAATGTCAATAAGCGTATATTTATTGGTTTGCGCAAAAGTTATAGCGTCTACAAACTAGGGTACATTTTCTGGAATTTACACAGCTTTTAGTTTATGACTGCCTATGTCATTTCTTGAGGTGCTAAAATGGCAGGGCAGTACAAAACCCCCCCAAATGACCCCATTTTGGAAAGTAGACACCCCAAGGAAATTGCTGAGAGGCATGTTGAACCCATTGAATATTTATTTTTTTTGTCCCAAGTGATTGAAAAATGACAAAAAAAAAAAAAAAAAAAAATATTTACAAAAAGTCGTCACTAAATGATATATTGCTCACACAGGCCATGGGCCTATGTGGAATTGCACCCCAAAATACATTCTGCTGCTTCTCCTGAGTATGGGGATACCACATGTGTGGGACTTTTTGGGAGCCTAGCCGCGTACGGGGCCCCGAAAACCAATCACCGCCTTCAGGATTTCTAAGGGTGTACATTTTTGCTTTCACTCTTCACTGCCTATCACAGTTTCGGAGGCCATGGAATGCCAAGATGGCACAAAACCCCCCAAAATGACCCCATTTTGGAAAGTAGACACCCCAAGCTATTTGCTGAGAGGCATATTGAGTCCATGGAATATTTTATATTTTGACACAAGTTGCGGGAAAGTGACACTTTTTTTTTTTTTTTTTTTTTTTTTTCATAAAGTTGTCACTAAATGATATATTGCTCACACAGGCCATGGGCATATGTGGAATTGCACCCCAAAATACATTTAGCTGCTTCTCCTGAGTATGGGGATACCACATGTGTGGGACTTTTTGGGAGCCTAGCCGCGTACTGGACCCCGAAAACCAATCACTGCCTTCAGGATTTCTAAGGGTAAAAATTTTTGATTTCACTCTTTACTGCCTATCACAGTTTCGGAGGCCATGGAATGCCCAGGTGGCACAAAACCCCCCCAAATGACCCCATTTTGGAAAGTAGACACCCCAAGCTATTTGCTGAGAGGCATGGTGAGTATTTTGCAGCTCTCATTTGTTTTTGAAAATGAAGAAAGACAAGAAAAAACATTTTTTTTTTTTCTTTTTTCAATTTTCAAAACTTTGTGACAAAAAGTGAGGTCTGCAAAATACTCACTATACCTCTCAGCAAATAGCTTGGGGTGTCTACTTTCCAAAATGGGGTCATTTGGGGGGGTTTTGTGCCACCTGGGCATTCCATGGCCTCCGAAACTGTGATAGGCAGTGAAGAGTGAAATCAAAAATTCACGCCCTTAGAAAGCCTGAAGGCGGTGCTTGGTTTTCGGGGTCCCGTACGCGGCTAGGCTCCCAAAAAGTCTCACACATGTGGTATCCCCGTACTCAGGAGAAGCAGCAGAATGTATTTTGGGGTGTAATTTCACATATTTCCATGGCATGTTTGAGCAATATATCATTTAGTGACAACTTTGTGCAAAAAAAAAAAAAAAAAAAAAAAATTTGTCTCTTTCCCGCAACTTGTGTCGCAATATAAAATATTCCATGGACTCGACATGCCTCTCAGCAAATAGCTTGGGGTGTCTACTTTCCAAAATGGGGTCATTTGGGGGGGTTTTGAACTGTCCTGGCATTTTATGCACAACATTTAGAAGCTTATGTCACACATCACCCACTCTTCTAACCACTTGAAGACAAAGCCCTTTCTGACACTTATTGTTTACATGAAAAAGTTTTTTTTTTTTTGCAAAAAAATTACTTTGAACCCCCAAACATTATATATTTTTTTAAAGCAAATGCCCTACAGATTAAAATGGTGGGTGTTTCATTTTTTTTTTTCACACAGTAATTGCGCAGCGATTTTTCAAACGCATTTTTTGGGGAAAAAACACACTTTTTTTAATTTTAATGCACTAAAACACACTATATTGCCCAAATGTTTGATGAAATAAAAAAGATGATCTTAGGCCGAGTACATGGATACCAAACATGACATGCTTTAAAATTGCGCACAAACGTGCAGTGGCAACAAAATAAATACATGTTTAAAAGCCTTCAAAAGCCTTTACAGGTTACCACTTTAGATTTACAGAGGAGGTCTACTGGAAAAATTACTGCACTCGATCTGGCCTTCGCGGTGATACCTCACATGCATGGTGCAATTGCTGTTTACGTTTGACGACAGACCGCCGCTTGCGTTTGCCTTAGCGCGAGAGCAGGGGGCGACAGGGGTGTTTTTTTTTTTTTTGTTTTTTTTCTTTATTATTTTTTTGCTTTTTTAATCTTACTTTTAAACTGTTCCTTTCATATTTTTTTTTTTAATCATTTTTATTGTTATCTCGGGGAATGTAAATATCCCCTATGATAGCAATAGGTAGTGACAGGTACTCTTTTTTGAAAAAATTGTGGTCTATTAGACCCTAGATCTCTCCTCTGCCCTCAAAGCATCTGACCACACCAAGATCGGTGTGATAAAATGCTTCCCCAATGGCGCTATTTACATCCGGCGAAATCTAAGTCATGAAATACTCGTAGCTTCCGGTTTCTTAGGCCATAGAGATGTTTGGAGCCACTCTGGTCTCTGATCAGCTCTATGGTCAGCTGGCTGAATCACCGGCTGCATTCTCAGGTTCCCTGTTGAGACAGGAGAGCCAGAGAAAAACACGGAAGACGGTGGGGGGGGGGGCATTCCCTCCCACGGCTTGTAAAAGCAGTCTAGAGGCTAATTAGCCGCTAAGATTGCTTTTACATGAAAGCCGACCGCTGGCTGAAAAGAATGATACCAAGATGATACCTAAACCTGCAGGCATCATTCTGGTATAACCACTCAAAGTCGTGAATGGCGTACCTGAAGACAAAAAAATGGTTAACAATGGTTAACAATAAAGCACAGTAAAGTGTAAATAATTACACACCTGAAAAACAAACATGATAAAACATAATAACAATAACAATAACAATATCAATAACAATAACAATAACAATAACAATAAAACATTGCAGAATAGAATACAGTAAAAAAGAGCAGAACAATAGAGAGAGAGAAAAGAGAGAGAGAGAGAACAATAAAACAACAACTATTTTTTTTTATTTCATATTTTTTTTTTTTGTTTACACTTTTTTTGTAACTAACTTTTATAACGGTAACCGGTTCCAGGTTCGGGTCTCTCAAAATGCGATGGCATCTTGGGAGACCCTGTGAAAGTGCGCCTAGCCTGTGCAATGCTGTACCCTACGCTAATACTCAACTAGTGCATGGTAGCGTTCAAAACATTCACCAATGCAAAGACCAGGATTGTCAGGACAGGAGGGACAATAATAGCGGGTGTCACGCCTATATCCGCGCTTGCTGCAGACACGACATCTTTTTTGGGGGGTTCGTTGGGTAGGGGTACTTGGGAGGACATAAAAATGCCTCTCATGCAGCCGACTGCATTTGGTTGGGGATGTGAATGGGGGAAGTACGGGCGCTGCAGAAGCGGTGGGTTCCCAATTAGGATTGGCGAATGCAGCAGGAAGGGCACTATGGGCACGACGGGCCTGTGTTTGTCTTTTTGGTGGCAGCGGGACACTACTTGTGCTTGCCACCTCACCAGCTTCAACTGCACTTATGGGACTCGCCACGTCACCAAGTGTTACTGCAGTGCTGGTTTGACTACGACCGGGGTGTACTAGGCCGCTGGCGCTTGCCAGTTCACCAAAACGCTACCAAAAAACTGTTAGCGATCGCAGGGATCAGGCCTGACTCTGCGAACGCTGCAGTTATGCGTTTAGTGTTTTGTAAGTGACAGTGATCGATCGATACCGCACTTGGGTGGGCTGGGCCGGGCCGGGCGGAGGGGCAAAACGCAGGTGCTAGCAGGTATCTGGGCTGATCCCGCTAACACTGCGTTTTTGGGAACCCTAAACTGCTGGTGACGCTAGTATAGATCTGATCGGATCAGATATTGATGCGATCAGATACTATACCACTAAGGGAGGTGTACGGTGTGTGCGTGGGTGTTAGCGGTACTGGCGCTAATCTGACGCTGCCTGGGGCTGGTGCTTGCCAGTTCACCAAAATACTACCAAAAAAACTGTTAGCGATCGCAGGGATCAGGCCTGACTCTGCGAACGCTGCAGTTATGCGTTTAGTGTTTTGTAAGTGTCAGTAATCGATCGATACTGCACTTGGGTGGGCTGGGCTGGGCTGGGCCGGGCGGAGGGGCAAAACGCAGGTGCTAGCAGGTATCTGGGCTGATTCCGCTAACACTGCGTTTTTGGGAACCCTAAACTGCTGGGGACGCTAGTATAGATCTGATCGGATCAGATATTGATCCGTTCAGATACTATACCACTAAGAGAGGCGTATGCTGCGTGCGTGGGTGTTAGCGGTACTGGCGCTAACCTGACGCCTGGGGCTGGTGCTTGCCAGTTCACCAAAATGCTACCAAAAAAACTGTTAGCGATCGCAGGGATCAGGCCTGACTCTGCGAACGCTGCAGTTATGCGTTTAGTGTTTTGTAAGTGACAGTGATCGATCGATACTGCACTTGGGTGGGCTGGGCCGGGCCGGGCGGAGGGGCAAAACGCAGGTGCTAGCGGGTATCTGGGCTGATCCCGCTAACACTGCGTTTTTGGGAACCCTAAACTGCTGGGGACGCTAGTATAGATCTGATCGGATCAGATATTGATCCGATCAGATACTATACCACTAAGGGAGGTGTACGGTGCGTGCGTGGGTGTTCGCGGTACTGGCGCTAATCTGACGCTGCCTGGGGCGACGCATATCACCGCCGGGCGATCGGGGGGCTAAACCTTTCTTCGGTAATAAACGGCGGGTGCCCTGACACTATAAAAAAATAAACAAACTAACCAGCGTCAACCGTAACGGTTATACGGTGATCAGTGGTGAAAGGGTTAACTAGGGGGCAATCAAGGGGTTAAAACATTTATTAGGTAGTATATGGGGGTCCCTGACGCTATAAAACGCTGACGGCGAACCTAAATATTTACCTCACTAACTAGCGTCACCAGCGACACTAATACAGCGATCAGAAAAATGATCGCTTAGTGACACTGGTGACAGGGGGTGATCAAGGGGTTAAAACTTTATTAGGGGGGGTTAGGGGGGTACCCTAGACCTAAAGGGGGGTAATACTAACTGTCCCAACACTAACTGTCACAAACTGACACTATGCAGTAATCAGAAAAAAAAAAAAAAAAAAAAAAAAAAAACTGCTGGTGTCAGTTTGTGACAGGGGGGGGGGGGGGGGTGATTGGGGGGGGATCGGGGGGCGATCGGGGGGGGGATCGGGGTGATTTGTGTGCCTGGCATGTTCTACTGTGTGTGTAGTGTTTGGTGCACTCACATACTTGTCGTCTCTCCTCGGGCCGGAACGGAAAATACCGACCCGAGGGGAGATGACATCACTTCCTTTGCTGCTGTTTAGCATACAGCAGCAAAGGAATGATTCGATTGGCCGGCGGCGATCGCGAGGGGGGGGCCACGAACGGATGGTCTCCCCCTCATCACCGATCGCCGCTGGACAAACGACGACCGCCTCGGGCACCGGGGGGGGGTCCGATCGGACCCCCCACCCGCGGAAGGCAAATCACGTACATGTACGTGATTTTGCCTGTCCGTGCCACTTTGCCGACGTACATCGGCGTGAGGCGGTCGTCAAGTGGTTAATAACATTTAATTTCATAAACCTGGTCATCACCAAGCAACTGGTGGTCTTTCAATGCTGCGAGATTGTATTTTTCATTTAACAGTGTCAATGAATATAGGTAGGCAACCTATACCGCTCGAAAAACTACATGGTTTCATATTTAAATGGACTCTGTCAGTCATTCACACTACTAATTTAAAAAAGAAAGCATATCTATGTTTTCCAGAGTTGGTCTGCATTTTAATAAAAATACTTTATAAAACAATTTTTAAAGAAATCAAGCAAAAAAATAAATAAGTAAAATGAAAGAAAAAAATCACTGGATGCTAGATTAAATAAATAAATACATAAATAAACATCTCTAGAGCATCTAGATCAATATAACACAAACATGTTCTTTAATTTTTAAAATAACACAATTTTTTTTTTTTATATTTTTATTTATTTCAGTTACTTGTATAGCGCCGTCAATTTACGCAGCGCTTTACATATACATTGTACATTCACATCATATAATTTCTTAATCAGATGACTTCTATCTCAAGCTGAAAAGTGTGGAACTCTTCACACTTCAGAGGGGACCCCAAACAGAAAACACGTAGATGCAATGGTCCAGATGAAATGGGTTGGGACCTGCGTTCACACTGAGGGCGGGTTTGAAATCATGCGAATTCAGCTGAATTCGCATTTCAGTCTGACTTCAGGGGCGATTTGACAGACATCTGTGCGGGTTCCTGCACAGATGTCTATTGAAATCACCCCTGAAACTACTTTTGGGAATCGGTGTGCCGCCACAAAGCCAGCGTGGCACCAATTTGGACGATGCCATTGCCTGCAATAGGCTCCGATTTGGCTTGGGATTTGACACGTCCAATCAGCCCAATGTGAACGTGGGTTCAACCTCCAAAACAAAAAGATAATGACAATTTCAATTGAGAGCAAACATTAGGAATATAGAACAGCCTCCTGAGGCAAACAGAGCCAAATGAGGTTGATGTAAATATATTACAGAATTTGCATATTTTTTTTTATTATTTTCCACATAGAAAAAAGCCTAAACACAAACCACAACCAAAAAAAAAATAAAAAATAAGAGCTAAACTCAACATTACATATCTAAAACATAACACATTATAATCTATGCCGTCCCTCTGATGCAACAAAATAACCATAATAATAATTCCAACACGGAATATTACTCCAATCTATTGAAATGTATTTAGGGCTCCCTGATGCAAAGTCAATAACTTTAAAAGGAGGCAAGGACATGTCCTTCTATTGATGGACCGCTGTAAAATGTGTCAGCTAGATCTATAACCTATCCAGGATTTAAGCCTCTTTTTAGATATAAGGCAAGAAAATGCGTGTAATCTATATCACAATAATAAACATGTAGTAATAATAAAAATAATAATAGTTTCTCAATTGTTTACACTTATAAGTCTTAGAGGAGACTCTAGGAAAATGTACTCTTATATTAAGGAGTGGTTTATGTATATAATGCGATTTTGGTGAATGCATAGTGTTTCACATTCAAGGTTCATCACTTGTGGAATATTTGAAGCCATCAAGTTTTCCAACACACAATAAGGCAACTTATTTTATTTAGTGGATTCATACCTGAGAAGGTTGATTCACTAAGATCACCTTTCAATTTATAGGCAGCGCCACTCAACTCTAATTCACACTTTTAAATATTGCTACCAGAGCTCCTTGTTTGGGGCCCCTAAGGGGAGACTGTAGCCTAGTTATACATAAGCGCAGATCGATTAAAATATATACAAATATGTTTATATACTCAAACAGTCATAGTTTCTCAAAGCACACCCTGGGAAGTTATGCAGTTGTATTGCAAGTTTCATCTAAACTGCGTGAAACTGTGTGACCTCGCAAAGTGTGCCTAGCACCATTTATCAGTTTACATTGCATAACAAAAACTTGGACAACCCCATAAAAGTACTGTATTTATCCTGAAACATTAAAAAGGAACTAGATTAAACCACTTCATCCCCAGAAGGATGTATCCCCTTAATGACCAGGCCATTTTTTGCAATATGGCACTGCGTCATTTTAACTGTCAATTGCTTGATCATGCGATGTTGTAGCCAAACAAAATTGATGTCCTTTTTTTTCCCACAAATAGAGCTTTCTTTTGGTGGTATTTGTGTCTCTGTGGTTTTTATTTTTTGCTGTATAAACAAAAAAAGGCCGACAATTTTGAAAAAATTGAAAAAATGTTTACTTTTTGCTATAATAAATATCCAAAAAAAAAAATGTAAAAAAATAAGATTTCTTCTTTGTCAGTTTAGGCCAATATGTATTCTTCTACATAAAAAAAAAAAATATGCAATAAGCATATATTGATTGGTTTGCGCTTCACATGCTCCTGAAAAAGCAGGTAACCAACAAACACGTAGAGCAGTTTACAAGGATGGTGAAATACTACTTTGAACAAGTACTATTAGCATTGATCTTATACTTCATAAAGAGAAGTTATAGCGTCTACAAAATAGGGAATAGATTTATAGCATTTTTTTTTTTTTTTTATTAGTAATGGAAGTGATCAGCGATCTTTAGCAGGACTGCGACGTTGCGGCAGACAGATTGGACACTTTATTGGGACCAGTGACATTTATACAGCGATCAGTGCTATAAAAATGCACTGATTACTGTATAAATGACAGTGGCAGGGAAGAGGTTAACACCAGGGGCAATCAAAGGGTTAAGTGTGTCCAAGGGAGGTGCTTTCTAACTGTGGGGGGAGTGGACTGACTGGGGGTACAGAGAGATCGCTGTTTCTAATCACTAGAAACAAGACGATCACACTGTACTCCCCTGACAGAACAAGGACCTGCTTTGTTTACATTGGCAGATCCCCGTTCTTCCTCTCTGTGGAGCGATCGCGGGTGGCTGGCAGACATCGCAGCCGATGATAAAGCACATTGGCTCCGGCGCCGTGCACACACAAGATGTATCTATTACGCGAAGCACCTGCCATGCTCGTCTGACAGACAAACATACACATGGGTCAAATGTCGGCCGTTTTTTTTTTAAACCGGCCAATCTCTCCCGACATCCAACACATGCGGACGGGGCTTAAAATGCTACTAAAAAGTCTTGTTTTTTCTTTATAAATAATACACGTTATACTTACCTGCTCTGTGAAATGGTTTTGCACAGAGCAGCCCAGATCCTCCTCTTCTCGAGTTCCTTGCCAGCGCTCATGGCCCCTCCCTCCTGTTGAGTGCCCCCACAGCAAGCAGCTTGCTATGGGGGCACCTGAGCCGCAGCTTCGTGTGTTGATTCAGATAAAGAGCTGTGACCCCACCCCCGCTCTTTTCTGATTGACTGACTTTGATTTGATTGTCAGCAGCGGGAGCCAATGGCGCCGCTGCTGTGATTAAGCCAATCAGGAGGGAGAGTCCCAGACGGCTGAGGCACTCGTGCACATCGCTGGATAGAGATGGGGCTCAGGTAAGTATTTTGGGTGCTGAGGGGAGCTGCTTTTAAGTAATAGTAAATATTCCATCTCTCTGAAGCAATAAAGGAAGTGTGGCGATGTTTATGTACATTTGGTAGGGTTTCCTTTAGGAACTATATCATAAAATCTGGGAATGGAGCTCTACTGAGTGAAAATGCCTAATAAAAGCTGTGTCCTGTAACTGAAATGCACAAGCAACTCCAAATGGATAGAATCGTGGACTTTGTAGGCCCCACACAGATCACAATGTAATTAGAAAAAAAGTATACATTTTATTGGATTACATGTAAAAACAAAATACATCACAAGATAACTTCACAAATTATGGAAAGAAGAACACCCCCTTCTCTTTATGAAGTATAAGATCAATGCTAATAGTACTTGTTCAAAGTAGTATTTCACCATCCTTGTAAGCTGCTCTACATGTTTGTTGGTTACCTGCTTCTTCAGGAGCACGTGAAGATCAGAAAAACAGTTACTATCTAAATGTAAATATAAAAGCATGTAAGGATTCCAGTTTTACAAAGTCTACACAACAACTTCTGCATATATGTAACCATACTCACTAAGATTACATAATTTAGTCTTAATTGTATGGATAGCATCCAGCCAGCAAAAACATCCCTGAGCAGGCATGGAGGTGTGTAGTACACAGAGAAAGGGGGAAGGAGCCAAACCCTATATTGTATTATATACATATACACACACACACACACACACACACACATATACACACACACACACACATACATACATACACATAGCATCTCACAACAGTGAGTACACCCCTCACATTTTTGTAGATATTTTATTATATCTATTCATGTGACAACACTGAAGAAATGACACTTTGCTACAATGTAAAGTAGTGAGTGTACAGCTTGTATAACAGTATAAATTTGCTGTCCCCTCAAAATAACACAACACACAGTCATTAATGTCTAAACCACTGGCAACAAAAGTGAGTACACCCCTAAGTGAAAATGTCCAAATTGGGTGTCAATATTTTGTGTGGCCACCATTATTTTCCAGTACTGCCTTAACCCTGACAACTTAACAAAAATGTAAGGGGTGTACTCACTTTTGTGAGATACTATATATTTGTAGTGTTTTCGTATCTCTTATCAAAGCACTATGTCCCATAGCAGTCTCTTGCTGAGATGGGAGATAGAAGTGCGTGTCAGGGGAGGTTGCTATAAATAGAATAACAGTCAGCTTGCCCTCTAAGAACAGAGCTGTGCACATTCCTTTCTTCCTTTGCCTATGTGGAGAGGGGGTGTGTAACTTTCCTCCAATTAGCTGTCTTGGCTGTATGCCACTAATCCACTCCCAGTGCTAACCAGAAAGAGAAAAACTTTAACTCAAAGAGCACTTTCTAAAGGATATATACAGATGAAGATAGCAGATATACTGTACATGTAAAACTTATGTAGGGAGATTTGTTTAATCTCTGTGCTTCATTTGAGGCTATTCACTTCACTGGGTATATGTGAGGGTTTACATCCACTTTAAAGCTTTTGATTTATTGATTTATTAAGCACTGAGTTTTCAATTTGTATGTGGCACGTTTTATTATTATTATTTTATAGGCGTGTACAACATATGTATAGCTAATATATTAGTTAACAGGTAGCACAGCATCATTTATTATTTAGATGTTCGGAGTTTCATATACAGCATAAATCTGATAAACACAAATATCTGAATACCAGGTGTCAAATAACGAAAAACACAAAACTAAGTAGCCAGTAGCCCAACAGCCAAAAGGTCACCACATTTCCATTACCTTAAAGATGTTCAGAGGCTCTCAACACAAAATAATAGTATGCTGCTTAACTATGGGAATGGTTACCTATTGATCCGCAACAAAAAACTAGTTATCCACACTTGATCAAAAATGAATTACCAACAAATATCACAAAAAAAAAAAAAAAGTGCATCCAAGTTTATACTGATATAGCTTTAAATATAGAGGTCGCTTAGGGTACAGGATGTGGCTCAAATTGTGTCCTACCCCTTAATACCTCTCAGCCAGAGACATACCACCGAACCTACTGCACAGGCGCCATATTTGCATATGTGCAGAGTGATTATAAATTGCAGGTTACCTTTCAATGTGGACAATGATTCCACTGCCCTGGAGTCCAGCCCCATACACAATACGATCTAGCAAATTGTGAACGTTTCATACCAAAATTCTTTACCGACTGTGGCATGATCATGATTATTTATTCAAGCAATCGAAAAATGATGCCCCCCTATTAGCCAGCATATAGGACTACATCGTAGATGTCCTTTTTAAAGAGATGGGATCTCTTGTCAATCCAGCTTGAGTAAAGACTGAGCGATGCCAGCCCCTCTAAGGGCTATCACATCAGCCAGGAAGTTTGCAAAGATCCAGACATTAGGCTATGAGCGATCATTTGGTGGCCTGCATCTCTACCTTCGATCACCTTCAGTCCAGTTTGGGTAAGGAATGAGCCATGAAGATAGTCTCCCTAGGGCTATATCCTCAGCCAAGACATTGCCAGGATTAAGGCCTTCAGGACCCTTTGGCGGCTTGCTGCTCCAGATAGGATCACTTTCAGTACAATTTTGAGTAAAAGGCTCAGTCATGAAGGCAGCCTCTCTAAGAGTTATTTTCTCAGCCAGGAAGTGTGCCTGGATCTGGGCCATAGGCTACAAGGGACATTTTTTGGCAATCTGCCTGGATCGGGTAGTGATTATACTCATGCTAGGATGCAATCTGAGGCTTCTGACCCTTATGAGAACAAAAGATTTATTTTTCCTCACATGGAGGACTTTTAAAGATAACTAGTTAAATGGATATTGGGATACTTCGAGCTTGCCCACAAGCTGCAGCTTTGTTTAGAGCAGGGATATGCAATTAGCAGACCTCCAGCTGTTGCAAAACTACAAGTGCCATCATGCCTCTGCCTCTGGGTGTCATGCTTGTGGCTGTCAGAGTCTTGCTATGCCTCATGGGACTTGTAGTTTTGCAACAGCTGGAGGTCCAATAATTGCATATCCCTGGTTTAGAGATTTAGGCCATCTCTTTGATAAAGAGAGAAGGCGATATCATCCAGAATCATCACTGGATGGGTCTTGCCAGCTAGCCAACTGGCTTATAGGGCTGATGGTTTGTTTCCTATGGAAGCAGTGACAACACAGCTGTTCTGGTCCACTGTGGTGTGAAGCTAACTTCTTTATCCTGTTAGATTTTAGCCATAAGGCTTCTGTTGGCTAAGTGCAATGATTGAAACCTTACTTTTTGGTCATTCCATCCCTTGTTTTTTGGTAAATCAGTTCCCGAACGTATGCTTGGAGTCTGTCAGGAAAATGGAAAATCTTATCAAATACCTACCGTAATTTTCGTTTCCTAATTAACTCCATGGAAAATTACGGTAAGTATTTGATAGGAAATTTTCCATTTATTGTTGCAGACTAGGGATGAGCCCAATGTTCGAGTCGAATGTAAGTTCGACTCGAACATCAGGTGTTCGCCGAATAGCGAACAATTTAGGGTGTTTGCGGCAAATTTGAAAGCCGAACACCCTTTAAAAGTCTAAGGGCGAAATCAAAAGTACCAATTTTAAAGACTTATATGCAATAGGAAAATATGTTTTTCCTATTGCAGCGAGCGCCAGATGTACAGTACCCTGCCACCGAGAACCAGCGCGAAACACATCTCGTGGGCAGGTACTGTACGTCACAAGAGCTGATTATATCTGATTGGCCACAGGCAAAGTCGCCTGTGCTGGGGTGACTTGAAGTCGTGTTGTAAGTCGCCCAAAGTCGCTTTGAAGCCGTGTTGAAGTCATGTTGATGTCGTCTTGCAAAGTCGCGCTGAAGTCGTGTTGCCCCTGTGTGAATCGGCACTAAACCTCTGAACATCTTTAAGATAATGTATGCTGTAACCTTTTGGGCTGTTGGTGTACTGGCTACTTAGTTTTGTGTTTCTGTTATTTGACATCTGGTATTCATATATTTCTGTTTAACAGATTTATGTCTTATATGAAATTTAGAGAGAGTTATGTAAACATGTGTACTACTCAGCTTGTTACCTAGCTGTATTGTTGATAATCGATTGAGCATACCCTAGATCCCAAGTATCTTTGTTATTATTTGAGTTATATTCCAGTAAGAGGGCTTGGTCTGTACAATATTAAGATCAGCGAGTATTCCATGATTATATTCGATGTAATATATTTTTTTACCTTTAGTATAGAGCTTGGTTCCTTCCCCCTTTCTCTCTGTATTGTATACCTCCACGCCCGTCCAGGGATGTTTTTGCTGGCTGGACGCTATCCATACAATTGAGACTAAATTATGTAATCTTACAAACTTATGTAATCTTAGTGAGTATGGTTTCATATATGCAGAAGTTGTTGTGTAGACTTTTTTAAACTGTAATTCTTACATGTTTTAATATTTACATTTAGATAAGAAATGTTTTTACGATCTTCGCATGCTCCTGAAGAAACGGGAAACCTACAAACATGTAGAGCAGCTATACAAATATGATGGAACCAACTGGTGTAATATTACTTTGAACAAGTACTTTTGGCATCGGTTTTATACTTCAGAAAGAGAAGGGGGTGTTCTTTCCATAATCTGTGAAGTTGTATTGTGATGTATTTTGTTTTTTACGTGTTTTTACACGTAATAGCCAAAAAAAAAAAAAGTACTTTTTAAAATTCCATTGTGATTTGAGTGGTGCCTGCAAAGTCCATGTTTTGGGGTAGCTCTTTAAAAATCTATCGCTGCCACAGAGACAAGTTCTTAAAGTGGCTGTAAATAAAACTACATGAATTTGTCGCCTGTGTTGGTAATGCTTGCCCTAATTTGGTGCAGGTAGATTGAATGGAAACTACCACTACCAAACTACTACCATAAAAAGTGTTCTAAGAGTCTTCTTTTAACTCTTTTGAATTCCCCAGCGTGTGCCTGTAAATTCCAGTGATTAAAATCTGACCCTGCCAATAATCCCTGTTGGAAGTTCAGATCAACTGTTATGTGATTTAAAAAACCTGCAGCATGATATGCCTATGTGAGCATGATGTGTGTCTTTATGTTTTCCTAGATTTTCCCATCTTAATACTTTGTGATGATGAATTACAGTTGCAATCTGGAGAGAGAACCAATCTGAATTACTGGACATGGGAAGTTTGAATTATCCCTGTTCTGCTTACAACTTCTATGAGCAAAGCCTTAAAGACAATCTGATAATGTAACAGTGTTTTAACCCCAGCATATTATCCACACATCTCTGCATAGCCTGTAGTTCATTATTTATAAATAGAGGCATTCATTTGAGTGGAGCAGGGCACAGCAAGGAACAGATGTGTAGGCTGCAATATTCCTTCCCCTTCTTACACATTGTAAGAAGGGGAGTCTACTAAGAAACATGCCTGATGGTCACTTGGTGGCCGAGTAGTTCTGCTTTTTCCGTTTATGGTTTAACCACTCTGCTGAGAGTTTGACGTCCTGCTATTGTGAACCAACCCATCCTATATCAAGGCCCCTGATGTTCCATCCCAGTGCCAACGTTCGGTCTTTCGGTGGTGGTCCGGAGCAATCAGTTCTAACAGCTTACTCTGACCCTCTGTATTGGGGGGTCATGAGTTTCTGGTAAGCGGCCAGTCTCTCTATATGTGGTGGTGGACCAAGCACCTCGTCCTTATTCAGCACGACCTCAATTGTATTCTAATAAACACCTGGGTGATTCATCTTGTTGTTTTTACATGGACTTACATATGTATTCTCTTCACTGTCGCACATGAAGAATGCACTTTTAGTGGTTTGTTTATTTACTTGTTATTTACATTTATTGGTGATTCATATAATTCACATGCTCTATACACTTTATTTGGTATTCACCTAAAAGGAGGACTGATTGTCACTTGTATGGACACCAGTTTCCTCATCAGCGCAATTCCATTTTTTCTAAGTCAATTTCATTGTGTTTGTGTTACATACAGGAATCCGCAGCTTTTTTTTTAATCCCTTTAGCGTTCACACAATTTCACTTATGCGCAGTTATAACCCCCCTCCCTTTTTGATCTCATAATATATGGTTTTGGTAAATCTGAAGGAAAAAAAAATTTTTTTTTCATCTTTTATTTTTTATTTGTGTTTGTGGGTGCTACTGTATGCAAGGGCTTGTTCACACCAGAACCCATGATAAATCTTGTGTGGGCTGGTGACTTGTGTATGTACCACAGCGCACTGCGATGCTATTCAGTGACTTGCACTGTGTAAAAATGCAACATGTCTGTTTGGTACACCAAAACTCCTATTATCTTTGTATAGTGCAGGACACAGGAATTGATTCTTAGGACTGGGAGCTACAAAGCAATAAATCTAGAGGGCAACCAAACAGGTAGAAAAAGGCAGCAACAAGCCCTCAGCAATGGAGAAGATGGTTTTATTTTTACAGAGGACCTTTTAGGGACTCTTTGGGCATAAGGGAAGGGCTTTGCGCCGACAAGAGCACCTGAGGAGAGACCCAAAGGGGAACAAAAATTTGCAAAGGGCAACAAAGAGAGCATCTTCTTTGAAAAAGAGTGCACAGGGAGTGTGAAAACCAAGGAATATACCAGGCTTAAAGGAGACCAGCAGGGTACAGAAAGCTAGGTGTCTGGCAATTCTACGCTTATGGTCAAGGGTTTTTCGAATTATCAGCCCAGCTGATGAACACCAACTATAGTCCACATATGGATAATAGTAAAAAATAAAAATACTAATTAATACCACATCTAAAAGAGGAACTGCAGTCTGCTCACATAATTTGGAATAAAACACAGAGGTTCCAGCTCTGCAGCTCTCATTGGCCCTCAAAGTTAAAACAAGGGCAGAAGATTTAATAGATGGAAAGTTGAAAAAATGACTGAAGGTCCGCCTTAAGCACATATAGTGTGCTTAGCAAATTATAACCATATACTATGTGCACAATGCCTCCGAATTATTGGTGCAAAACATATCTATTTGTTTCGAAATACAGTACTCCCAACAGTTCATATGTTCAACTCATTGATCAAATTCATACACAATGTCTGCCTTAAGCACATATAGTGTGCTTAGCAAATTATAACCATATACTATGTGCACAATGCCTCCGAATTATTGGTGCAAAACATATCTATTTGTTTCAAAATACAGTACTCCCAACAGTTCATATGTTCAACTCATTGATCAAATTCATACACAAAATGTCCAACTCTTCTTGTGCAAATAATATTACAACTGCTTCTTATTCAGTGTTCGATGTGCTATAAACAAACTTCAGTGTTTGTGAGTTCTGAGTGCCAATTCACACTTCCCCTTGTGAAAATGAACTCGCCGGACTGTATGACCCCTTAAAGCAGGGATCCTCAAACTTCGGCCCTCCAGCTGTTGCAGAACTACACATCCCATGAGGCATTGTAAAACTGACATTCACAGACATGACTAGGCATGATGGGAATTGTAGTTCCTGAACACCTGGAGGGCTGCAGTTTGAAGACCCCTGCCTTAAAGTGTTTGTGAAGGACAAAGGAGACACAGACACAGAAGAGCAGGGCTGCGGCTGACGGAGGCACGTATTTTGACCACAGTGTCAGGGCTCTGCAGCCCTGATTTATCGTGGTCAGCATACAGGGGACATAGCTGGGCAGGATCAGCCAGGTATTACAGGCGATACAGGGGGCCAAATGACACAGCACAAGCACTGTGCTGTACAAAAAGCTTTAACCAGTTGCCAACCAGCCGCCGTCATTATACTGCAGCAGGTCGGCACGTTCCTGCGAACCGTCGTAGCTGTACGTCGGCTCTTTAAGCAGAGATAACGGGCGTGCGTGCCCGCTGCACTGCCGGGGTGCCAATGCACGTGGCCGGCGGTCGTGAAGACCACCGGCCAGCACGATTGCGGGCACGAGAGCCAGAACAGGGACATGTGTGTGTGTGTAAACACACAAATCCCTGTTCTGTGAGGAGAGAGACAGATCGGGTGTTCCTTCTAGCTAGGAACAACGATCTGTCAACTCCTCTAGTCAGTCCCATCCCCCTACAGTTAGAACACACACGAGGGAACACAGTTAACCCCTTGATCACCCCCTAGTGTTAACCCCTTCCCTGCCAGTGACATTTACACAGTAAATCGTGCATTTTATAGCACTGATCTCTGTAAAATTGTCAATGGTCCCAAAAATGTGTCAAAAGTGTCCGATCTGTCCCGTTAAAAATCTTGATCACCGCCATTACTAGTAAAAAAAAAAAAGAAGAAGAAGAAGAAAAATGCCATAAATATATCCCCTATTTTGTAGACGCTATAACTTTTGCACAAACCAATAAATTGCGATTTTTATTACCAAAAATATGTAGAAGAATACATATCTGCCTTTTTTTTTTAAATATTGGGGATATTTATTATAGCAAAAAGTACAAAATAGTGTTTTTTTCAAAATTGTCACTTTTTTGTTTATAGCGCAAAAAATAAAAACCGCAGAGATGGTCAAATACCACCAAAAGAAAGCTCTATTTGTGGGAAAAAAAGGATGTCAATTTTGTTTGCGTACAGCATCACACGACCGCGCAATTGTCAGTTAAAGCCACACAGTGTCGTATCGCAAGAAATGGCCTGGTTATTGAGCAGCTAAATCTTCCGGGGCTGAAGTGGTTAAGGGAACAGGATACATTTTTTTTTGGGTTAACAATCGCTTGAAAATCAATAAGTGGGTCCTAATGCACTTTTTGGATATTAATTCAACCTCCACTGGGGCGTCGTCCTCTCCCTCTACCACTCTCGCCTCCGGTGTTTTCAATTAGTACCAGCCTCCATGCTACCACAACACAAATATTGGAACAATCCATAAATAGTGTAATATTGCTTCATTTTAGATCAAAAACTATAGCCAAATGCGTACTTATAATAGTATCACAGTAGTGCCTTGTAACGCTATCAAAATGGCTGTGCGCTCCAACCATAAGTGAAGTCAAGGGAACATGGCACCACCCGATGCATTTCATCTACCAGACATCTTCAAGGATCAGGAAGCTGACAGAATTACAAGGCAATACTGTGATACTATCTAATGTAAGCGTGCATTGACTGTTATTGTTTTTAATCTAAAATAAAGCAATATCGCACTATATACATTTTTTTTTATATTTGTCCTATGGTGGTATGGAGGATGGTACTAAGTGACACCACCAGAGGAGAGAGTGAGAGAGGACAACAGCCTGTGAAGGTGGAATAAATATCTAAAAAGTACATTAAGACCAACTTATTAAGTGGGTCATACAGTCTGGAGTGCATTTTCACAAAGGGAAGTGTGGAATTGCACTCAGAACTCACAAAACTGGAGTTTGTTTATAGCACATTGAACCTGGAAAAAAGAGCACTTGTATTATTTTTTTCAACCTTTTCCAGAACTTCGCTGCCAAAAGAAGTTGACTGGTGCCAAATGGCCAGTTCTTTTAGGAAGCAAAAACAAAGTTCTTGTCAGCTAATAAAAACAGGCGATCTAGTGATCCTCAACCCCAACACTGGAAGAAGTAGCATATTAAAACTTGGGGCAGAGTCTGTGGGCTGTGAGCCAGGGAAATCTGTGTAAAAGGTGGTGAGGAGTAGAGTTCCTATGACCTTGAGTGGAGAAGTCAGGCACTGGCTGTCCCAAAAGAATCTATCAGCAGAACCTGAGGAAAATTCTCTTTGAGGTGATGAAAGAGTACCCATGACAGTAAGTAAGTAGACAAAATGTTATGCTGAAGGGAAATTTTACTAATAGCGATGTCAGAATTAGATCCAGATATCTCAAGCAGTACATGCTTGGGAGAAGAGCCCGAGAAGGGTATTGTAGCACTGCAGGGAGAAATCAGAGCACCACTGGCACTATGGTTTAAAGATTTGACTTAGGAGCTTTGTAAGAAAAGGGTCTCTAAGGTATCTTGGTATATGAAAGCTTAGGGATTAAGGGTTGAATAATACAGCACCATAGAGATATAGTGTCAGGGCTGGGCTCAGCCCTTCCTTCTCTGACCTGGCCGGCTCAGCTGTCGGCTAATTGCCAGCTCCCATCTCTCTCCACAGTTACTCGGCTGTTCATATCCTGCTCGTCAGTCCTGCCTACTTAAGCCGTCCAGTCCAGAGGGTCTCTGCCTTCGTCTTGGTCAACATCAAAAGAAACATCGCCTGCGTTCCTGTTTAAAGACTGGCTTTGCTGACATCCCTTCTGGCTCCAAATCCTGCTTGCTGTTCCACTACTTTGATCCCTGACTTCTGGCTTGGCTGACTATCCATTCCGGTTACTGAACTCTGGCTATGTTTTGACTACGTTTGTTCTTTTTCTTTTTATTATTAAACAAGTGTGATTTAACTGCACTTCTGTCTCAGCCTGATTTCTGGCGATGTTTCTTGTGATGTTGACCAAAGCGAAGGCAGAGACCCTCTGGACTGGATGGCTTAAGTAGGCTGGACTGACGAGCAGGATATGAACAACAGCTGAGTAACTGTGGAGAGAGATGGGAGCTGACAATTAGCCGACAGCTGAGCGGCCAGCTCAGAGAAGGAAGGGCTGAGCCCAGCCCTGACATATAGCGAGTTCAGCAATGTAAAGGCTACACTGAGGTATAACTAGATGGGGAGTAAAATCAATCACATTTAATTTGCTATTAAAAGTTAGAGGATCTCATGTGAGAAATATGTGGTAAGTCTAAAGGAGACCGAGCAGAAACCACAGTGCTGCAGTAGACTTCGCCCACGTGTAGGAAATTGAAAATTCCTTGTAATACTCCCTAAGGAGGAAGGAGATGACCACTGTTTGTGATTGCAAATGGTAATGAAAAAAAACAGAAAGAGGACAGCAAGATAGACTCTTTGTGGACCTCTGCCAAAAGATAGAGCAAAATTAAGGCCAGGCACATGTTTGTTCTAAGATTTGGAACAATTGTTAATCGATATCCCCACCCCTTCTCCAGGGTGAGGGTAAACCTTCAATGCAAAGATGGTTTATAAGCAGGTCTGCTGAGCTTAGAAGTGGAGGGTCTGCAGGTGAAGACGACAGCCTGAGAGGGTGAACCGACCATATTCATAGGGGTGGCTCATTCAATTGGGAAGCGAGATTAGGGAGAGTGGAATAGGAACTTTGTACCTCAGTAGCTACCTCAACGCATTTCAACCGCGAAACATACTGATGGTATTGGTTACCGAAGGATTTCTAAAAACTTCTGAATGTTCCAGTGAGCATTGTTTAGGGCCATAATCCGTAAGTGGAAAGAACATCATTTCACCATAAACCGGCCACGACCAGGTGCTTTTCGCAAGATTTTTGACAGAGGAGTAAAGAGAATTATCAGAAGAGCTGTCCAAGAGCCAAGGACCACTTGTACCGAGCTGCAGAAAGAACTGGAATTAGCAGGTACAATAGTTTCTAAGAAAAGTAATAATAAGTAATTTGGATTTGGATTTTGTGGGAATTTCAGAGACCTGGTTCAACAGTTCTCATGATTGGCAACCATTCAAGGGTATACCCTTTATCACAGGGATGGAGGGTAAAAAGGGGGAGGGGTATGCCTATATAATCAAGAATAATGTACAAGTGAATGTGAGAGATGACATCACTAAGGGAGCCAGGGAGGAGGTGGAGTCCTTATGGGTAGAGCTCCAAAAGGTTGAAGCTACGGGGAAACTAATACTGGGAGTATGTTATAGGCCCCCTAACCTGAGGGAGGAGGGGGAGACGGATCTCCTATCACAATTTGGATTAGCAGCAAGGATGGGAAGTGTTATTAATTATCCAGACATGGACTGGGTGGAGGGAACCACACATTCGTCTAAGGCTCGCCAGTTCCTAAATGTCTTGCAGGACAATTTCATGGATCAGATGGTAGACGCACCAACTAGAAATAAAGCGTTACTAGATCTACTGATTACCAACAATAGAGATCTGATCACAGATGTGGAAATACAGGGCAATTTAGGAAAGAACGATTACAGGTCAATTGGCTTCAGTATAAATCACACAAATAGGAAACATAAGGGGAATACAAAGACAATAAATTTCAAAAGGGCTTTCCCTAAACTACAAACCTTGCTAGAAAGCATAAACTGGGATAAAATCTTAGGAACAATGAACATGGAGGAGAGATCGGTTTGCTTTAAGAGCATATTAAATACGGCCATTAGCCAATGCTTTCCATTGGGTAATAAATTTAAAAGAGCGAACAAAAGTCCTGGATGGCTTAACTGTAAAAATGCATGTAAAAGTCTTCAAAAAAATACAAGGTTGAGGGATTATCATCAGCATTCAGACTTTATAAGGAATGCAACAAGAAATGTAAGGGTGCAATTAGGGTGGCTAAGATAGAACACAAAAGACACATAGCAGAGGAAAGCAAAAAAGATCCCAAGAAATTCTTTAAGTATGTAAACAGTATGTAAAAAAGGGAGGACAGACCATATTGGCCTCATAAAAAATGAGCATGGAGATGGCGAAGTTATTGAATTTATTCTTCTCCTCAGTCTTCACGAGGAAATCGGGGGGGCTTAGTAACCAAAACTGCATTGTTTATTTTCATGACACATCACAGGAAACACCTCCATGGTTAACAGAGGGCAGAATTAAAAATTAGACTTGGGAAACTTAACATTAATAAATTTACCAGGATCAGATGGCTTGCACCCGAGGGTACTTAGGGAACTCAGTCAAGTAATTGCCAGACCATTGTTCCTAATTTTTACTGATAGTCTACTGACTGGAATGGTACCAGCTGATTGGAGAAAAGCCAATGTAGCATCAATATTTAAAAAAGGGCCCAAAATACATTCCTGGGAATTACAGACCAATTAGCCTAACATCAATAGTATGCAAGCTCTTGGAGGGGATGATAAGGGACTATATACATGATTTTAGTAATGAGAATGGTAGCATTAGCAGTAATCAGCATGGGTTTATGAAGAATCGTTCTTGCCAAACCAATCTATTAACCTTCTATGAGGAGGTGAGTTGTCATCTAGATAAAGGAAGGCCCGTAGACGAAGTGTAGCTGGATTTTGCAAAAGCATTTGACACAATTCCCCATAAACTTTTACTGTACAAAGTAAAGTCCGTTGGTATGGACCATAGGGTGAGTACATGAATTGAAAACTGGCTACAAGGGTGAGTTCAGAGGGTGGTGATAAATGGGGAATACTTGGAAAGGTCAGGGGTGGGTAGTGGGGTTCCCCAGGGTTCTGTGCTGGGACCAATCCTATTTAATTTGTTCAGAAGCGACCTGGAGGATGGGGTAAACAGTTCAATCTCTGTATTTGCGGATGATACTAAGCTAAGCAGGGCAATAACATCTCTGCAGGATGTGAAAACCTTGCAAAAAGATCTAAACAAATTAATGGGGTGGGCAACTACATGGCAAATGAGGTTTAATGTAGAAAAATGTAAAATAATGCATTTGGGTGGCAAAAATATTAATGCAATCTATACACTGGGGGGGGGGGGAACCTCTGGGGGAATCTAGGATGGAAAAGGACCTGGGGGTCCTAGTAGATGATAGGCTCAGCAATGGCATGCAATGCCAAGCTGCTGCTAACAAAGAATATTGGCAGGCATTAAAAAGGGGGGATCAACTCCAGAGATTGAACGTTAATTCTCCTGCTCCACAAGACTCTGGTCCAGCAGCACCTAGAGTATGCGGTCCAGTTCTGGGCACCAGTCCTCAGGAAGGATGTACTGGAAATGGAACAAGGGCAACAAAGCTAATAAAGGGTCTGGAGGATGTTAGTTATGAGGAAAGGTTGTGAGCACTGAACTTATTCTCTCTGGAGAAGAGACGCTTGAGAGGGGATATGATTTCAATTTACAAATACCGTACTGGTGACCCCACAATAGGGATAAAACTTTTTTCGCGGAAGGGAGTTTAACAAGACATGTGGCCACTCATTAAAATTAGAACTAAAGAGGTTTAACCTTAAACTACTGTAAAGGACTAGCATCAAATGTAGAGCTTGAAGGACACCGCCACTGGTTCTTCTTTTTAAGGGCTTTGTTTGCCCATTTTTATTTAAAGAAAGTACAACAAAGATAGGTTTCCCTCGCAGGGGTTTCAGCATTCCTTTTCATCAAAAAAAACAAAACTACATTCAGCCTAGTTGGCTCTCACTTGCAGAACTGCAGCTCTGGCCTTACACTCCAGGCCCTTGTCTGTCTCATACAGACTGTTTCACCGACCACCTTGGTGCACACAGCTAACAGCCTCTTGCTGCACTGGCTCCCCCGTGGAGCCCTCCTGACTCCTGGTACTTAGACTTCCTGTCTGCTGGGGTGGAGCCCAGAACTATGGTCAGGTTACTACTAAAAGCCCAGCACACACCTGACCAATCAGCATGCTGGCTGTTTTCAAAATCAGGACCCAGGACTGGACATTTCATTCCACCCGGATTTCTCAGAAATCCCCGGGCTCCAGGTCCCAAAGTGGACCCTTCTAAGAAAGGAGGAAACTGAAATGCCAGTTTCCTCTTCATGTTACAAGCTCCCTGGGGCCCCTCAACCCGTCTGGTTAAGAATTCTGGGTCACATCCTCCTTCTAGACCCTGGCAGGGCAACGCTCTGCCACATTACGTAGAGGGTTCTTTATTGTTATGCCTCGTACACATGATCGGATTTTTCGACAACAAAATTGTGGATTTTTTTCTGAAGGATGTTGGCTCAAACTTGTCTTGCATACACACGGTTACACAAATGTTGGCCAAAAATTCCGAAAGTTAGAACGCAGTGACGTATATATATATATATATAAATTTTTTTATTATTATTATAATGACTTATATTACTTCCAGTCTATCAGCCTCTAGTCTCTCTGGGTTCAGATGCTGATTGTCCCTGATAGAGCCTTTATATAACTTCCTTCTCCTGCCCAGGACTTCATGTCCCAGGAGGCATTGCATCTCACACATTCTTTGTGTATACAGACATGTAAACAAATAAAGCATTCTGTATGCATGCCATCTAATCAACTGACCAACTGATCAATAATGAAAATAGTTGAGTATTTTTATTATCGATTATGTTGATTAGATGTTTCAGCCCTCACTGGCTTACCTAAACAAAATGCTGAATTTTAAGTCGGTAAAAAAATGAGTCATTGCTGCACCAGCAGGGTTCAGCAATAACAGCGCTGAGATGAGACATATATGACAAGGCATTATAAATAAAATAGGTGTGACGTGAAGGCCTGCACACACAGAGAACATGCACTGGAAGACTGCAGAGACAAAAGCAAAAAAAAAAAAATCACCCAAGGCATGACTCATTCATATGATTACATGGATCAGTTGAGTCCGTGCTGCAAGCCTGCAAACATTGAACATTTCCCAGATGATCTGTGCTTTTATTATTGTGCAATAATAGCGATATTATAATACAGGAGACAGTGAAAGAATAATGAAATTAAAGTTGTATTTTAAAACTTGAAGCCAACTTAAACATGAAAATGTACTTTTAAAAAGCTGAACACCAGGCAGATATAAAAGCCACAAATTAATGCAGGTGGTTATATCAGGATCATGACTGCAGTTACAGTCATGATCCTGGTATTGTTCTTTTTAGCTGCCAAATTTCTTTTATGTAAAAGTGTTCCTGGCGACTATATAGGCACTGGATCATTTTTACAGGCGGCGCACACCTAAGTCCCATACACTTATGTATATGGTGATCACACCACACATGTGATGTATCACTGCAAATGTCAGAGCAAGAGCAATAAATCAGGCACCACACCTCCTGTGTAACTCTAAACTGATAACCTGTAAAAGCTTTTAAAGCATCGCCTATGGAGATTCTTAGGTACTATAGCTTGGCACCATTCCATAGGCGTAACCAATTTTAAAGCATGACATGTTAAAGCGGGGGTCCACCTATCGTTTTTTTTTTTTTTTAGTTCATTCACAAACTTTTCTTCTCAGCATTACATACTCACATATTGTGTGTAATATGTCCGCCTGTGTCAGATTCTGTCAGAAAGAATAACTTATATTATTCACTGCAGGCGGTTTCCATCCTCATTGTGGGCATTTGAAGCCCACAAGCATTTATTTCCTGGATGTGGTGAATGCTGTGCTCCCAGCATTCACCGCTCATTCCCGCACATGCTCAGTGGCTTCCTGGGTAGCCTGAGACTAGCTCCCAGGAGTCTGGGAGAGACTAGAAACACGCCTACTCCCACGGGAGGAGAACCAGGAAGTGCAAAGAAGAATAGAAAATAAAAAAGTAATTACGGCGATTTAAATTTTTTTAAACGGCATGTCAGCATCTAGGCAAGGAAGAGAATACATACAGATATTGTTCAAAATTTGGGTGGAACCTCGCTTTAAGTATCTATTTACTTGGCATGACATTGTATTTTATGTTTTACCAAAAATTGGATATTGTATTGTGTTTGTGTTCACTAAAACTCATTAAAGTGCTTTTTTTTTCCCCTGAAAATTTATGTTTGATAAACCACTGTGCAAATATCGTGCGGCATAAAAATTGCAACAACCACCATTTTATTCTCTAGGATCTCTACGTTAAAAAAATATATAAAATAATGTTTGGGGGTTCTAAGCAATTTTCTACAAAAAAAAAAAAAAAAATGCTGATTTGTACATCTATGAGAGAAATGGCAGAATTAGCCCAAACTGCAACTTAATGCATCCTTAACCACTTAAAGTGGTGTTCCGGCCGAAATGATACTTTTTAAATAAAAATACCCCTATAATACACAAGCTTAATGTATTCTAGTAAAGTTAGTCTGTAAACTAAAGTCTCTTTTGTTAGTTTATAGTAGTATTTTTTTATTTTTTAAACTTACAGCAGGCCGTGGCCATCTTAAGTGTGGGCATCTGAAGCCAGACTGTATTTCTTCCTGGATCTCATCCTTGCAGATCTCGCACATGCTCAGTGCAGCACAAGCAGTGTAATAGGTTTCAGGTCAGGTTTCCATTGCAACGGCAGTTTCAAAAGGAAGTTGCCGCCCCTTCCCAGAAGGCATTGCAAACAGGAAATGATGCGATGGGCCGCGGCCAGGGAGGAGGAAGTGAAAAATGAATATAGCAGATATACAGTAGGTGCTGAGAAAAAAAAATAAAAAAATATCCAATTTGTTTACAGTGCACAGTTTAGTAAGGGATGCTGAAGAGTTGTAAAAGTGGGTGGAACTCCACTTTAAGGACCAGCCTCATTTTGGATTTTAGGTGTTTACATGTTTAAAACAGGGTTTTTGCTAGAAAATGACTTAGAACCCTCAAACATTATATATGTTTTTTCTTTTAACACCCTAGAGAATAAAATGGCGGACGTTGCAATACTTTTTTTGCACCGCATTTGCGCAGCGGTCTTAAAAGCGCACTTTTTTTGGAAAAAATTCACTTTTTTGAATAAAAAAAAAATAAGACAACAGTACAGTTAGCCCAATTTTTTTTTTTATTGTGAAATATAATGTTACGCCAAGTAAATTGATACCCAACATGTCACGCTTGAAAATTGCGCCCGCTCGTGGAATGGCGTCAAACTTTAACCCTCAAAAATCTACAGGTTGCATATTTTGCGGTACAGAGGAGGTCTAGGGCTAGAATTATTGCTCTTGCTCTACCGGTCGCGGCGATACCTCACATGTGTGGTTTGACCACCGTTTTCATATGCGGGCGCTACTCGCGTATGCGTTCGCTTCTGCACGCGAGCTCATCGGGACGGGAGGGTTTTATTTATTTTACATTATTTTATTTATTTTTACACTGTTTTTAAAAAAAAATAAAAATTGTGTCACTTTTATTCCTATTACAAGGAATGTAAACATCCCTTGTAACCTATTACAAGGAATGTAAACATCCCTTGTAATAGAAAAAAGCATGACAGGACCTCTTAAATATGAGATCTGGGGTCAAAAAGACCTCAGATCTCATATTTACACTAAAATGCAATAAAAAAAAAAAAAAAAAAAAAGGTCATTTAAAAAAATGACATTTGAAAAAAATGTGCCTTTAAGAGGCGTGGACAGAAGTGACGTTTTTTCGCTTCCGCCCAGCAGTGTCATGGAGACGAGTGGGCGCCATCTTAGCCTCACTTGTCTCCAGGCACAGGACGGAGACAGATGCGATCGCCTCCGCTGCTACCGACGGCCAGGTAAGCGGCGGGGGGCCCCTTTCCCACCACCGATAAAAGTGATCTCACGGCGAATCCGCCGCAGGGACCACTTTTATCTGAAAGCCGACCGCCGCACGAAAACGGGGATACCGGGGTTATGGCAGCTAGCTGCTGCCATAAAGATATCCCCGTTCAAAGTTTGGACGTACATCGTCGTGCGGCAGTTGGTAAGTGGTTAAGTGTGTTTTTTTAAATTTCAAGCAGTGTAAGTACCTATATTTGACTTAAGTCACACTAAGGCCGCGTACACACGAGCGGACTTTTCGCCCAGACTGGTCCGACGGACCGAGTCCGGCGGACAATTCGACCGTGTGTGGGCTTCATCGGACCTGCAGCGGACTTTTTCGGTCGAAAATCTGACGGACTTTAGATTTGGAACATGTTTCAAATCTTTCCGACGGACTCGAGTCCGGTCGAAAAGTCCACTCGTCTGTATGCTAGTCCGACGGACAAAAACCAACGCTAGGGCAGCTATTGGCTACTGGCTATCAACTTCCTTATTTTAGTCTGGTCGTATGTCAGTCTGCCGAAAATCCGTTGGATAGACCGTTGGACCAGTCCGGTCGAAAAGTCCGCCCGTGTACACTGCACAACAGTTTTTTCGTTCATCCCAGTGGGCTAAAGGAAAAAAAACTGAAGAGCTTGGGAGGAGATCCTGTACTAACAATCCAATGCTAGTACAGCGATCCCCGTTGAGCTATTGTTTTCTGACAGGGGGACATCCCCCGCCAGAACACACAGGTCAGCACTCTCAGCCATTGACTGAGACCGCTAATCGGATGCCGATCAGTAAACCTTTTTCGGTCATGCCCCTTTGACAGAAGCTGGACATTCGGCCGGTTTTGGTCAGACCAGCTGCCCCACACACGGGACGAATGTCGGCTGGTTTCTATTAAACTGGCCAATACCACCCGTGTGTATGGGGCTTTAGTATTAGCTCCTCGCAGTATCTGTATAGTAAAGCCCAAGCTGGGGGAGGGAGAGTCTCTACAAGGAGCCAGTTACTTGTGCTGCAGTGCAAGAAGCATGCTGGTAGGAAGAGAGGGAAAAGTGAGAGACAGAAGCTTATTAGCTTGTTGCTTCTCCTTCCACTGTCCAGTCACAGGGTACTGGTGGGGAGGAGGCCTGTGTGTGTGTGTTACCAAGATTGGGCTGTATAAATTTCATGATTGGATGGACAGAAATTTGAGTCTTAGCCTAAAGAAGTTACTTCATATGTATCTCATCCGTGTATCGGTTTGGTGAAGTGTAGCTTTAACCACTTGAACTCCACACTATAGCCGAAAGACGGTGACAGCCAGGGCTTAAATTGCTGGGCGCCCTCTGTGGTCACCGAGTCCTTGGGACTTTACCCAGCTGTCAGCCAATGACAACTGATCACGTGATGTAAACAGAAGCTGGTAATCAGCTGACAGCGTGAGGAGAAAAAACAAGCCAATTACCGGCTAATGTAAAAGAGACATCTGTCCCACACACGGACAGCCACTGCTGCTAAGCAGTGCCCACCAGCGCGATCTACCAGTACCACTTATCAGTGCCACCTATCAGTGCCCATCCGTGCCTCCTGATCAGTGCCACCTACCAGTGCCCATCAGTGTCGCTTAGCAGTGCCACCTACCCGTGCCATCTATCAGTGCCCATCAGTGCCTCCTGATCAGTGCCACCTGTCAGTTCCCATCAGTGCCATCTGCCAGTGCCCATCAGTGCCACCTATCAGTGCCCATCATTGCCACCTACCAGTGTCACCTACCAGTGCCACCTATCAGTGCCTCCTGATCAGTGCCCACTAGTGCCGCCTCATCTGTGCCCATCAGTGCCACCTATCAGTGCATATCAATGAAGGAGAAAAAATTACCTGTTTGCAAAATTTTTAAACAAACATTGAAAACTTTTTTTTTGGTCTTTATTTGTTTGTTTAGCAAAATAAAAAAAAACCCAGTAGTGATTAAATACCATAAAAAAAAAATCTGTTTGTGTGAAGAAAATTATAAAAATTTCGTTGGGGGTAAGCAAACAGATCACAGGTGAGGATGGTTACCTTTAAAAGCCATTCAAACCCGTTTGTGTCAACTTGTGTGCATGTTATCAGGCCAAAATCACCAGGGTATGTAAACTTTTGATCGGGGTCATTTGGATAGTTTCTGTTGCCATTATGATTTAAAAAGAGTAAATACAGTTGATTGATAATAAATGGCTTCAGTCAAACGCTAACCATGAGTGAAAGAAATGTTTTTGTGTTATCATTCATATTCTCTGAAAAAAGGGCAAGAAATCATAAATTCTGCCAGGGTATGCAAACTTATGAGCACAACTGTATATATATATATATATATATATATATATATATATATATATATATATATATACACACACACACACATATACATACACACACACATATACATACACACACACTCACACACACACTGTATCTCACAAAAGTGAGTACACCCCTCACATTTTTGTGAATATTTTATTATATCTTTTCATGTAACAACACTGAAGAAATTACACTTTGCTACAAAGTAAAGTACAGCTTGTATAACAGTGTAAATTTGCTGTCCCCTCAAAATAACTCAACACACAGCCAAATTAATGTCTAAACCGCTGGCAACAAAAGTGAGTACACCCCTAAGTGAAAATGTCCAAATTGGGCCCAATTAGCCAATTTCTCTCCCCGATGTCATGTGACTCATTAGTGTTACAAGGTCTCAGGTGTGAATGATGAGCAGGTTTGTTAAATTTGGTGTCATCACTCTCTCATACTGGTCACTGGAAGTTCAACATGGCACCTCATGGCAAAGAACTGTGAGGATCTGGAAGAAAAAAAGAATTGTTGTTCTACACAGTTTCTAATACACTTCAGGCAGTGTACACAGCATATAATACAGTGCAGGCGGTGTACAGTACATAATACAGTGCAGGCAGTGTACACAGTATATAATACAGTGTGTACAGTTTCTAAAACACTTCACCGGTCTACACAGTTTATAATACAGTGTAGTGTGGTGTGAAAAAAAAACACCCTAGCATGTCTGGAAGGCCACCAAGGAGAGGCAGATGCTCACAGGCCACTAAAAGAGGACAAGAAGCCTCTGTGTCTACAGTGAAAAGTGGTGGCGGTGGACATGTTGCATCCTCTGCAGGCGGGTCACGCTTGTCCTTTTTTTCTGCTACTGGCCGTGTTATTGTGCCACTGCATGCAGAAGAGTTGGTGGAGTGGATAACTAAGCCGTCCTCATCTTCCTCATCCTCTGTCACCTAGGCTCATACTAGTTTGCCTTCCAACGCCGATGCCAAGGCGGCATATTCCACCAGCTCCTTGTCCACAGTTACTCCTTCCGTAGCCCCACCATTAAGCACGGAGGAGTCACCAGAATTATTCGACCATAGTGTCCGTCACATGCTGATGGAGGATGCGCAGCAATTTGAAGGCTCCGATGTTGGTTCCCAAGTTGAGGAATGGAGTAACATGAGCCTAGAGAGAGAGGGTGCCACAGAAGGACAAAAAACTAGCAGTCATGTTCCCCCAGCTGCAGCATACTGCCAAGTTTGCTCCAGTGATGAGGAGGGAGGGGATGATGAGGTCACCGACTGTATTTGGATGCCTGAGAGCAGAGAGGAGGAAAGTGAAGAGGAGGAGGAGGCACAACTCCAACGAGGCAGGATGTCCTCCAGGGGCCAGCTTAAGGGCAGTCACCCTATTGCATCATACCACAGAGCTAAACAGGTGCAGGGTGCTGCTGACTCCACGCTGACTTCCAAAAGTTCATTGGTGTGGGCTTTTTTCGACACGTGCAATAGATCGCACCATTGCCAGAATAGCACCAGCTTGGGCACCACATGATGCTTGACAAGACATATGACGACCTGCTATGCAGTCCGTTGGCAACAGCACTTGAAAGACCCACATAATAAAAAAAGGCGGACTTTACTTGCTCCTCATCCGTGATCTTAACCCCTACGATACCTCCAGTCCTCTCAAAAACCTGCACTGAGAGAAAGGAAGGTATAGCAATATTTGCCACAAGTACTTGAAACCAATCTGCTAGCAGTACACCACCAGTTGATATCAGCAGGCAAATTTTGCTACCCCAGTTGATCAGTAAAAAAAAAAAAATAATGTCCCAGCCATCCGCATGCTCAGTGTCCAAATGCTAGCTTGGCCAAATTGCTAGCACTGCAACTTTTGCCTTTTAAGCTGGTAGACCCTGCCCCGTTTCGTGAATTTGTGAAATGTGCTGTACCACAGTGGCAGGTTCCAAAACGAAAAAAATTGTCACGTAAGGCAATTCCAGCTCTCTACCGTCATGTGGAAGGCCTCGGACAGGGCGGTCAGCAGCAAGGTTTATATTACCACTGACTCATGGTCCAGCAGGCATGATCAGGTACATTACCTTTCCATCACAGCGCACTGAGTAACTCTGCTGGCAGCTGGGAAGGATGCAGGACAGGGTTCAGTGTTGGAGATTGTTCTGCCACAATGCCTCCAAAAAGCTGGTGGTGATTCTGCCACATCTGTCGGCTCCACCCCCTCCTTTTCTTCTTCTATGGCCTCTTCTGCAGAATTGTTCTCTGAACCAGCAGTGCTCCCCAAGCGTTCAAGGGGCTACGCAAGCAGTCCGCCTAAAAGATGCCATGCGGTGCTTCAGTTGGTCTGCCTAGGGGACAGGATCCACACTGGGGCAGAGATTCTGTCAGCTCTGCAGGGGTAGGCTCAGAGGTGGTTGACGCCACAGCAGCTTGAGCCAGAAATGGTTGTATGTGACAATGGCACCAACTTTCTCTCCGCCCTCCGACAGGGACACTTGACCCATGCCCTGAATTTGGTGGTGCAGCGTTTCTTGACCAGGTACCCAGGCTTACTGGAACTTCTGAGGCAGGCCAGAAAAGTCTGTGGCCATTTCCAGCAGTCATACAATGCCAGTGCTTGGCTGGCTGACATTCAACAGGATTTCAACCTGCCCACCAACCGCCTCATTTGTTACATGCCCATCAGGTGGAAATCAATATTGCCAATGCTGCAGCGGCTGCACACACAGCAGAGGGCCATAAATGAGTACCTGTGTGAGTATGGCACCAGGACAGGCTCAGGGGAGCTTGGTTTCTTTTCGCCACGCCACTGGCTACTGATTAAGGATACATGCACTGTCTTGTCACCATTTAAGGAGGCCACAAGGATGGTGAGCAGCGACAATGCATGCATCAGTGACAATGTCCGTCTAGTCTTCCTGCTGGAGCACAAGCTTTGTGGAATCGTGGACAGGGCACTTGAGGCAGAACAGCGGGAGGAAAAGGGGGACTTCTCTCCCTCTCAAGGCCCCCTTTATGCAGATAGCATTCCTGCGGGGCCGTCAAACACACAGGAAGAAGGAGGAGGAGGAGAAGGATTGTGTCAACATGGATGTAGAGGATAACACGCAGCCGTCTTCAAGGGATGGTTTTCAGTCCCCAGAAACCCAAGGAGTTGTACATGGATGGGAGGAGGTAGTGCCTGACAATGTCATCCTCATCGACTCAGAGGACTCAATCTCATGCCTCTGCAAAATTACGCTGCATGGGTTCCCTGATTCTGCAAGGCCTGAGAAAGGACCCTAGGATTCATGGTATCAAGGAGATGGATCATTACTGGCTGGCAGACCTTTTTTTTTTATAAAAAGACCACGTTGATCCACGTTACAAGGGTAAAGTTGCAGAACTCATCCTGCCTTCACAGAGGGAGCAGAAGATGAAACATCTTCAGGAGGCCTTGAAGCGGTAACAATTTCCTGATGCTGGACAACGTGTTTTTGAGGCTTCCTTCGGTCAGAGGAAGAGCGGTGGAGAAGGTGGCTAATTTTGAGTCCTCAGCGCCAAGGGCTGATAGGTTCAAGCAACCATCGCCAGCGTCTGCATTATATGGTGCAGAAAAATCTAGGGGCAAGAGCAGGCTTGGAGACCTTTCCAACAGAGCATCCACTGGGTTACTGGGTCTTGAGGATGGACCAATGGCCAGAACTTGCTAAAAAGGCAAATCGAGCTACTGGCCTGTCCTGCATCTAGCGTGCTTTCTGAACAGACATTCGGTGCTACTGGAGGATTTGCAATGGATCAAAGTCTATGCCCGTCCACAGACTCTGTTGATAGGCTCACATTTATAAAAATGAATCAGTCCTGGATCAGCAGCTATCAAGCCCCTGATGCTGATGTAACTGATCGAATTTGCTAGGAATCTGGGATCCCTTGAAGACTGCCTATCCTATTCCTCCTGAATCTTGATGATGCTAGCTTCCAACAGTATTTTTTGGTTTAGAGCACCACCAACACCCAAAGGTCCAATTTATCTGCCCCTGTTTAACAGGTGCCTGTAACTTAAATTTTTGAAAACATTTTTAACAGCAGGGCCCCATTCCTGCACCCAACAAGAGTAACTGTGAGGGGTTACAGTGTTCTGGCGCCACAAACACCTAAGGCAGCATATATAGTGCATATATAGCATATATAGTGCAGTCCAGAGTATATAGTGCAGTCCATATAGTATATTTACTGCAGTTCAGCGTATATAGTGCAGTGTAGTATATATAATACAGTGCAAGGTATAAAGTGCAATGTAGGAGTATATAATATAGTGTATTGAAGTGGTAAAGGGGCCCCCAGATCCTGCCCCCCCTTTGTGAATGGGTATGGGGTACACCTATCCATTCACCAAAAAAAAGTGTCAAAAAGTAAAAACCACAAAAGACAGTTTTTGACAATTCCTTTATTAAAAAAGTGTCCCGCGATGTCCATCCATCTTCAATCACGCCACCCGCTGGACCCGAAAAAAAAAAAAAAAAAAAACTCCGCCTCGATGTACATCCATCATCAATCACCCCGCCCAGACGGACCCAAAAAATAGGAGAAAATAAAAACGAAAATACTCCGCCTCCATGGGAGGGCTCCCGCCGACTGCTGCCTCTTGGCTGTGACAGCTGTTATATAGGCAAGGGCGGGGCCACCTGGTGATGTAACCGACTGACCCCGCCCCTTATGATGTCAGAGGGGGCGGGTCATCCGATTACATCAGCAGGTGGCCCCGCCCTTGTCTATATAAGAGCTGTCACAGCGAAAAGACAGCAGTCGGCGGGAGCCCTTCCATGGAGGCGGAGTATTTTCGGGGGTTTTTCTTCTATTTTTCAGGTCCGACAGGCGGCGTGATTGACAATGGATGTACATCTCTGCACACTTTAAAAAAAATAAAGGAATTGTCAAAAACTGTCTTTTGTGGTTTTTACTTTTTGACACTTTCTTTTGGTGAATGGGAATGGGTACAATGTAACCCTACCCATTCACATGGGGGGGGGATCTGGGGCCCCCTTGTTAAAGGGGGCTTCCAGATTCCGATAAGCCCCCCGCCAGCAGACCCCCACAACCAATGGCCAGGGTGTGGGGATGAGGGACCCCCAAAGTACCCTCCCCATGTTGAGGGCATATGGCCTGGTATGGTTCAGTAGGGGGGGGGCGCTCGCTCGCCCCCTATCCTATCCTCCAGGCTTCATGCTCGGATAAGGGTCTGGTATGGATTTTGGGGGGCACCAATTTTCTCCCTTGATTTTCATCTATATTGCCGGCAATACATTACAGCCGCAAGGAATTTTAAAAATTAAATGTTTTTCTTTAGCAATGCAATTTGCTGTGGCACTGTAAAACATATCAGACAGATGCACTACTTTAGTAGACTAAGGGTCATTGGTGTTTATTGATGATGTGACAGAAGCAGCCGGATGACTTCTGCAGTGTTTAGAGATATACTGTCAGCCCAGATTCAGCCAAATGCAAAGTTGATTGGTCAACGCCTCACAGTACAGATAGACAATGATCCAAAACACATTGCAAAAGCAACCCAGGAGCTGTTGAAGGAAAATAAGTGGCATATTCTGCAATGGCTGAGTCAATCACCTGATCTCAATCCAATTGAGCATGCATTTCACTTGCTGAAGGCAAAACTAAAGGCAGAAATATCCACAAACAAAGAATAACTGAAGACAGCTGCAATTAGAGCCTGGCAAAGCATCAGAAAGGAGGAAACCCAGTCTTTGGTAATGTCCATGGCTTCCAGACTTCAGGCAGTCATTGCCAGTAAAGGATTTCTCAACAAAATATTAAAAATTTACATTTTATTTATGATTATATTCATTTGTCCAATTACATTTGAGCCCCTGAAAATGGGGGGACTGTGTATAAAAATGGTTGCAGTTCCTAAAATTTGTACTTGATATTTATGTTCAACCCCTTGAAATAAAGCTAAAAGTCTGCACTTCTAATTTTATTGTAGAGTCATACAGAGCAAAAAGTATGAAAATTGTGCCTGTGTCCAAATATATATATACTGTATGTGTGTGTGACCACCCTTTGCCTTCAAAATAGCATCAATCCTTCTAGGTACACTTGCACACAGTTTTTGAAGGAACTCGGGAGACAGGTTGTTCCAAACATTATGGAGAACTAACCACAGATATTCTGTGGATAAAGGTCGCCCTCTGTCTTTTCATGCAGTCCTAGACAGACTCCATGATGTTGAGATCTGTGGGAGCCAGACCATCACTTTCAGGGACCCTTGTTTTTCTTTACACTGAAGACCTTAATGACATTGGCTGCATGTTTAGGGTTGTTGTCCTGCTGCAGAATAAATTTGGAGCCAATTACATTCCTCCCTGATGGTATGGCATGATGAATAATTGTAGTTAGAGTCTTAACTTGAAAATGCAATACCCAACTACCAAGGCCTGAGGTAGCTGGTCAGTATGCCTGAAAGAGGGCATACCCTGAATGTAAGAATATGAAAAATGTATGATGTGTATATATATATATATATATAAAGTTTTGGGGAAAACGGGTGGGTGTGTACCCTGAATGCGAGCCAACACAGGATCAGACAGAGGAGGAGGGATATGTACCCCTCCGATTCCTCCTGCAAATACAGGCTAGCCTCCGGCCAGCCTTCTTGTTTGTAGTCAGAGTCTTCACTTGGAAATGCGATACCCTAACTACCAAGGCCTGAGGTGTGCCTTGGCCTAGCTAGTCAGTACGCCTGAAAGAGGGTAAAAAGACACAAAAGTAGGTGTGATAAGAAAGCTTAATGAAGGATAGGTAACAATCCGTCTAGTAGAGTAGTGCATGCTTGGATGGTTTCAGTATTCGGATCCGTTATGTATCGGCTATAACAGGATGAAAACCAACGTCCTATGAATTGATGATAAGTAGGGACCCCCTGTTTGGAACCTGCAAAACTGCCCAGAACCCAAATAAATGTCCCATAAATTATTTGGATTGAGCCTGATTTCCAAGAAAACCTAGACATGAGAAAGAACTGCTTGTAGTAAGAGGATACGTGGAGGAAAGGGAGCAAGGGCTGACCTCGATCTTCTCTGCAAAATAATAGCAGAGAAGATCGAACGCTTCAAACGGACACCAGTTAAGTAGCTCTGTGAATTTCCCATAAACCCTTGGCCTGTCTATACTTGGTATGGGGAAGTTTGAGAGGGTGAGCCGTGAAAATGGACCATGTTCTAGGCATTATTTTTTAACAGGAGTTTGCAGGGGTCTGAAGTGCTGGATACCTGATGGATGTGTTAGGATGTGTTATGGGTTGTTTGATAGTGTTGGCGGATAAGGCAATACGCTGTGGCAATATGCATCGTTAAACATGGAGAAACCAGACACACAGAAATTTGTCCCACATGATTTAAATGGGTCGTGCTTCTGCTTGTAGCCTGACAACTGAGTCGGAGTCCGGAACAAGAGAAGGAGGGCCAGAATCCATCCTGGGGAATAAGTCTCATGGCATGATTCAGCATACCCAAAGTGACTGTAAGCCCCCCTTTTTGGAACAGGCTGGGGATCGGACAAAAGATGAATGGTCCGACGTATCTGAGAAGTACTCCAGGCAACCTCCCAATCAAGAGATTAGAGCCGAGAGTGGAACCCAGATTAATGATGATATTTGGCCCGGACCTATCACTTTGTGGGCCGTCAAGGGGACGTTGGCTCAGCACACACCCTGAGAGAGACTGCAGATCCCTGGACGGTAACCAGGGTCTCCACGCAACAGGAAATAAACTAAATGAATTAACCCCCGACCCCCCTGCAGGTACCCAAGATCCAATGAAGTGCTAGGCAAAGGTTTCGAAGCAAGGACTGCTTTTGACCCAAGGGTAAGCCTAGTGGTGAAATGACATCTCCACCATTTATTTTGCCCTACCAACGGACAGGTCTGATGGAAGTAGGTTCAAGCACTGTTGATATCAGCTTGGATAGCCAATACACACCCCCCCCCCCAATTGTAGCAAGTGCTGGATCGTCAAATCCATGGACGAGTACTTCACTGAAAATGTTTCCGCAGGAAAGAAAGCAGCCAAAATGTAACAAACAATATCAGAAACTTGCCACTGGACACCCCAGTGGGCTGACCCACCGCCTTCAGAGAATGAAGAACCAGACCAAGCACCCCTTGGAAATTACTGTCTCCAGTAATTTGATTGGCAACGAAAATATGACTGTCTGCTGAAGCCAAGATATTACATACGAAAGACTCCAACGAGATAGTGATGAGGCCTGAAAAATTCGTCTTTCACCAGGGGCTGTCTGAAGACTGGGGATGGGAAATTCCAACACAGCCCCTGACAAGGAACATTACTTGGCTCAGACATATTGAACCAGAAGGCTTGTTAAGACCAGTGGACTAAGGGGATGCTGACCTTGTCTGCAGGAATGTAGGAAGAGCAGGAGCTGGGGGTGCGCCGACACCCCGCATCTGACCAGGTGAGCTTCAATCACTTCCATCCTGTCTTGCAACCGTAACAGGTCGCGGAGAGCATATTTATTCCACGTGAATCTGCATTAAAAAATAATGCCTAGAACATGTTCCATGCTGGTAGATGAGAGTAGCTGGGACAGAATTGGAAACAAACCAAAGCAGAGCGCCGTCCCGGCTGTGGCCAGGAAGGGAAAACCCCTGTGACAAAGCTCCGCTGTGTGCTTAAGTATGGACCAACTCCTTAATGACGGAGTGCTACCATGCTCTGAGCCCACACGTGGGGTTGAAGGAATAAATGTGAATTAGTTGCTTCTGAAACGTACGGCATGCCCAAACCCAAGGAAACACAAACTAGAGAAAGTGACAACCAGACATGAGAACACCACCCCTCTGTGCCTACCTGAGTGTCAGGGCATAAGCAGTAATGATAGCCCATAGCGTGTGAATGAACCTGATAACGGCCCCCTACCCTAGTGTATGTAGTAAGTGAGCCCGAGTAACCTGCAGGGACAGGTAATTAAAAACTGAACACTCAGGGCTAGTGTACCCACAGACCTGGTGAGTAGTCGCACAGGTGTAATGAAATGAAACGTGCATCGTATTACGTGTGGTATACGGGCGAGAATATTGTGGTCAACAATCATTTAAAAACGAAACCTCAGCCCGTATGGATCTGTAGACGTGACAGATCCTGAGGTGTGAGCACTAGCTAACTAAACCCAGGTATACAAAGAAACCTGAACGAAAGGTACGATGAGACATAGACACAAATGAAGATGAAACGGCTATTGATGTATGCCGTAACTGCTTGGCCCTGACATGCTGCAACAGAACATGCTACGACATAACCGCTATGACAGAAACACGCTATGACAGAACTGCTATGACAGCACCCGCTATGACAGACCCGCTATGACCAAAATACGCTATGACCGAAACGCTCTGATTGAACACGCCCTGACTGAAACACGCTGTGACTGGAACACGATATGACTGAACATGCTATGACAGAAGCACACTTTGATAAAAAGATCATTACTCGAGTTTTATATCTGAAGTTTTCTTAAAAGACTACCCCTTTAAGCAATCATGTTCTTTCCAGGAATTTGATTATTCTCTGCAGATACCGGTCGTAAATACCCGAATGCACATAAAGCTTAAACAGTGGAATAATTATGAAATTTCAGCAAGTTTCATAACTTCCAAAGTAATAATAGCACAGCCATTATATGGACATGTTTAGCTTCCTCAGATAATTTGTAACATTTCAAATCCAGGCACCCCTATGTCAGGTCATATGGGAAATCACTGGTACCCCTTATTCCTGCTACGTAAACTAGAAATTAGAGACATGGCATGTTTACATTTGTTTTGAAGGAAATCTCACGCTGAACAATAATATGGATATTTGGAGTCTGTAAACACTATAGATGCAGCGATATGAATATGTATCACAAAGTGTACCTGGGACATGGTCAAGAGTGTAGACACCTTGCAGCAACCAACCTCTAAACAAGATGACTGTCAGGGCTGGGCTCAGCCCTTCCCTCTCTGAGCTGGCCGCTCAGCTGTCGGCTAATTGCCATCTCCCATTTCTCTCCACAGTTACCCAGCTCTTGTTGATTCTGCTCATCAGTCCTGCCTACTCAACCACTTGCCGACCGCCTCATGCAGATCCAGGAGCAATGAGGGGGAGACCACTGATTCATGGCCACCCCCTCGCGATCGCTCCTGGCGAATGGAATGCTTCCTCTGCTTCTGTAATGTAAACAGAAGCAGAGGAAGTGATGTCATCACTTCTCATGAAGCCTTTTCGTTCCGGGTTCCGAGGAGAGAAGACCACAAGTAAGTTTGCACCAACACTACACATACAGTAGAACACGCAGGCACACAAATCACCCCACAATCACCCCCCCCCCCCCGACCCTGCACCCCCTGTCACAGTGATACCAATAGCAGTTTTTATTTTTTTACTGATTACTGCATTGGTGTCATTTGTGACTGTTATAAGTGGTAGGGCAGTTAGTGGTAGGCCCCTTTAGAGTCTCACTAGTGTACTACTAAATTTAGAGCCCAAAATAGCAAATCGAAGGTACACTAGTGAAGAGGCCTACACGATTCTGAGCATGACAGATAGTGAAGAGGAAGCCACTCATCTGTCAGATTCAGGCTCAGAATACGATCCTGTAGACGACAGCGGCTCCATGACAGATAGTTTTGACGACAGATTTGTGGTCCCTGCCAAGGTCTGGCATACCAGACCCCGATCTTCCTTTGCTGCTGAGGTGCAAGAACTGCAGGACTCTCGTATGGAGCAGAGAAGTACTAGTGACGCTATTTCTTCTGGTGAACTGGCAAGCACCAGCGGCCTAGTACACCCTGGTCGTAGTCAAACCAGTACTGCAGTAACGTGTTGACCCATAAGTGCAGTTCAAGCTGGTGAGGTGGCAAGCACAAATAGTGTCCCGCTGCCACCAAGAAGAAGACAAACACAGGCCCATCAAGCCCATAGTGCCCTTCCTGCTGCATTCGTCAATCCTAATTGGGAACCCACCACTTCTGCAGCACCTGTACTTCCCCCATTCACTGGCCAACCCAGCATTCAGGTGGAAACAGTTGATTTTACATCACTTGATTTTTATTCGCTGTTTTTCACCGAAGATCTCTATAGATCTATTGTGGACCAAAGCAATTTGTATGCTGGTCAATATGTCGCCGCTATTCCCCAGTCCTCCCTTGCCAGTGATTGGAAACCAATTACGGTTTCCGAATTTCTGGGCCTATCCCTCCTCATGGGTATAACTAAAAAGAGTGAGTTGCGGTCATATTAGTCCACTGACCCAATTCACCATATGCCCGTGTTCTCTGCCTCCATGACCAGGGCATGATACGAGCAGATCTTGCGGTTCATGCATTTTAACAACAATGAACTCTGTCGTCCTTGTGGAGACCCTGGATACAATCGGCTCTACAAAATTCGGCCCCTCGTAAACCACTTCAACCAACATTTTGCAGACTTGTTTACCCATCAAGTTGTCTGTGTTGATGAGTCCCTGATTAAGTTTCCCGGCCGCTTGTCTTTCAAACAGTATCTTCCCAGCAAGCGTTCCAGATATGGGGTCAAGATGTAGAAGCTCTGTAACAGGGCCACAGGCTATACATGTAACTTTATGGTTTACGAGGGAGAAGATAGCCACGTAGAGCTGCCAAACTGCCCAGATTACATAGGAAGCGCTGGCAAGATTGTGTGGGACTTGGTGTCACCCTTATTCGGAAAGGGGTACCACTTGTATGTGGACAATTATTACACGAGCGCGCCACTTTTTAGTCACTTGTTTGATCATCAGATTGGAGCATGTGGCACCATGCAACCTAATTGCCGGAGCTTTCCCCAGCGGCTTGTAGATTCCCGTCTTAGACTGGGGAAGAGAGCCTGCTTCAAGTGTAATAATTTGCTTGCTGTGAAGTGGAGGGATAATAAGAATGTTTTCATTCTTACCTCCCTTCATGCAGACACGACGGTCCAAATTCCTACGGCGACTGGTGTTGTGGTGAAACCCCTCTGTGTCCACGAATATAACCTGAATATCGGAGAGGTGGACCTCAACGGCCAGTTGTTGGCGCCGTACCTAGTCGCCCGTAAGGCCAGACACTGGTACAAGAAAGTGTCTATATACTTATTTCATTTGGCTTTGCTCATGTGCTATACAGAGCTTCAGGACGGACTGGATCCTTCCTTAAATTCCAGGAAGAGATCGTCAGAGCCCTTCTGTTTCCAGACGGTGCTCCACCTTACCTTCCCAATCCAAATGCAGTAAGCCGGCTGCATGAGAGGCATTTTCCGTATGTCCTCCCAAGTACCCCTACTCAACGAGCCCCCCAAAGAAGATGTCGTGTCTGCAGCAAGCACGGATATAGGCGTGACACCCGCTATTATTGTCCCTCCTGTCCTGACAATTCTGGTCTTTGCATTGGTGAACGTTTTGAACGCTACCATACACTAGTCTATTGAGAGACCCGAACCTGGAACCATTATAGTTACAAAAAAAAGTGAAAAAAAAAAAAAAAAGTTGTTGTTTTATTGTTCTCTCTCTCTCTCTCTCTCTATTGTTCTGCTCTTTTTTTTACTGTATTCTATTCTGCAATGTTTTATTGTTATTATGTTTTATCATGTTTGCTTTTCAGGTATGTACTTTTTTTATACTTTACTGTGTTTTATTGTTGACCATTTTTTTTGTTTTCAGGTACGCCATTCAGCTGCAGCGCAGATTTATTTACAGATTGCGTTAAAAAATGTTTTATTTTTTACTATGTTTTCTTTGTAATTGCTTTGCAGGTATGGTATGTCTTACTGTTATACTGTAATGTTACTTTGTTTTATTGTTAACCATCATTTGCTTAGCAGGTACGCCATTCGGTTGCAGCGCGGATTAATTTATCTTAACAACAACAGCGTTTGCTCCCACGATAAATAAAGCCGTGACTCCAGCGCTGTCGGAGGTGATTTCACCACCACAGTTAAAAAAAAGGAGCATATTTGCCGAAGCATGGGGGCAGCAGGGGTGGAGGAGCGATTTCCTCCTAACTTTTGCGGGCGGATGGCCCCATGCTTCGGCCTATATTTTTTAAGACATTCAGCTGCAGCACTGATTTATTTATCTTGACAGCAACAGCGCTTGCTCCCACGATACATAAAGCCGTGACTCCAGCTCTGTTAAAACCACAAGTTAAAAACAAAATGGTGCATGTATGCCCATCATTAGAAGTGGGTGGATGAAGGGAGGTATTCTAATGGTGGGCATACCCACCGATCAATCTCTTTTTTTGTTCAGCCCACAGGCTGCATGAAAAAAAGAAGATTACAATATATGCCCAACAAAGACCAGCAACGTACTGGTATGTTGCTGGTCTTTAAGTGATTATACCAGAATGATGCCTGCAGGTTTAGGTATCATCTTGGTATCACTCTTTTCAGCAGCGGTCGGATTTTATGTAAAAGCAATCCTAGCGGCTAATTAGCCTCTAGACTGCTTTGACAAGCAGTGGCAGGGAATGTCCCCCCCACCATCATCTTCCATGGTTTTCTCTGGCTCTCCTGTCCCAACAGGGAACCTGAGAATGCAGCCAGTGGTTCCGCCAGCTGACCATAGAGCTGATCAGGGACCAAAACGGCTCCAATTATCTCTATGGCCTAAGAAACTGGAAGCTACGAGCATTTAATGACTTGGATTTCGATGGATGTAAACAGCGCCATTGGGAAATTATTTTACCACACCGATCTTGGTATGGTCAGATGCTTTGTGGGCAGAGGAGAGATCTAGGGTCTAATAGACCCCAACTTTTTCAAAAAAGAGTACCTGTCACTACCTATTGCAATCATAGGGGACATTTACATTCCCTGAGATAACAATAAAAATGATAAAAAAAATTAAAGGAACAGTTTAAAAAAAAAGCACCCCTGCCCCCCCCCCTGCTCTCGCCCAAAGGTGAACGCAAGCGTCAGTCTGGCGTCAAATGTAAACAGCAATTGCACCATGCATGTGAGGTATCACCGCGAAGGTCAGATTGAGGGCAGTAATTTTAGCAGTAGACCTCCTCCATAAATACAAAGTGGTAACCTGTAAAGGCTTTTAAAAATGTATGTAGTTTGTCGCCACTGCACGTTTGTGCGCAATTTTAAAGAATGTCGTGTTTGGTATCCATGTACTCGGCCTAAGATCATCTTTATTTTTTTATAAAACATTTGGGCAATATAGTGTGTTTTAGTGCATTAAGATTTAAAAAAAGTGTGTTTTTTCCCCAAAAAATGCGTTTGAAAAATCGCTGCGCAAATGCTGTGCGAAAAAAAAAATGAAACACCCACCATTTTAATCTGTAGGGCCTTTGCTTTAAAAAAATCCTGAAGGCGGTGATTGGTTTTCGGGGCCCCGTACGCAGCTAGTCTCCCAAAAAGTCCCACACGTGGTATCCCCGTACTCAGGAGAAGCAGCAGAATGTATTTTGGGGTGTAATTCCACATATGCCCATGGCATGTTTGAGCAATATATCATTTAGTGACAACTTTGTGCAAAAAAAAAAAAAAAAAAAAAGTTTGGAATTTTCCCGCAACTTGTGGCAAAATATAAGATATTCCATGGACTCAACATGGCTCTCAGCAAATAGCTTGGGGTGTCTACTTTCCAAAATGGGGTCATTTGGGGGGGGGGGGTTGTGCCATCTTGGCATTTTATGGCCTTCAAAACTGTGATAGGTAGTGAGAAGTGAAATCAAAAATTTACGTCCTTAGAAATCCTGAAGGCGGTGCTTGGTTTTCGGGGCCCCGTACGCGGCTAGGCTCCCAAAAAGTCCCACACATGTGGTATTTCCGTACTCAAGAGAAGCAGCAAAATGTATTTTGGGGTGCAATTCCACATATAACCATGGCATGTGTGAGCAATATATCATTTAGTGCCAACTTTTTGTAAATTCTTTTTTTGTCATTATTCAATAACTTGGGACAAAATTAAATATTCAATGGGCTCAACATGCCTCTCAGCAATTTCCTTGGGGTGTCTACTTTCCAAAATGGGATCATTTGAGGGGGGGTTGTAATGCCCTGCCTATTTAGCACCTCAAGAAATGAGATAGGCAGACATTAACTAAAAGCTGTGTAAATTCCAGAAAATGTACCCTAGTTTGTAGACGCTATAACTTTTGCGCAAACCAATAAATATATGCTTTATAGTGTGCCCCTGTTGAAGACCTTTAGTGTCAAAACGCGTCGGTCCCATTTACATTTTATGACTTTGTGATCACTTTTACATTTTTGCCATTTTGGTATATTCCAATAAACCTATTGGTTTGACCTACACCATTTGGAGCCCTCCTTCTTTTTCCTATGTTTGTCCGTTGGAGCCCAAAAAGAGTTATCTTGAGGTACATCTAGCTGAATACTACAATGCCTATGGAGTTCGCTGCTGGGAGCCGTCACCGGATCCACCTCCTGCACACAACACCAGACCTAGGTCTGGATCACAAGCCTGTCCAACCCAATGTTGTATAACATGTGGGTCCACAACGGCTGGTAATGGTATCCATCTTATCACTCTAGAATTACTACAGACAACTTGTTTCTGATGTCTCTTGTTTTGGTACCAACTTGACAGAAAGCAGCTCACCTTATTTACCACTTTATTTTTTTGGACTTTATTTATTTTTTATGATTTATTTTCAACTTATTACGCATGCACTTCCTGTGCTTTATATACCTTTTTTATAATTACAATTACATTTGTAATACTGGGTAATCCCAACCACGTCTCACTATACGTACTATCATTCGCACTTTTACACTCATATTATTATTTGCTCTGTAATCACATATTATTGTACTTTGGCATTTGCACTTTAGAGCGCTACACTATTTTTTCCTATTATTGTTATTTAAGTGACAGTGTGGTGTGAGGTTGGCCGGTCCTTTGTTGCGAGTTAGCGAGGAGGGCAGTCCCCCCCCCCCCGATAATGCCTGGCGTGAGCACCGGGAGAGGAACCACCACGAGACTGCTGCAGTCAACAGCCACTCTGCAAGGAAACCAGAAGTGACATGCATCGGCTGTAACCCTGAATGTGAGCCAATGCAGGATCAGACAGAGGAGGGATATATACCCCTCAGACTCCTCCTACAAATACAGGCTAGCCTGCGGCCAGCCTTCTTACTTGTCTGCCTGTATTTCTCAGCAATGAGGACACCACTGATCCGGACCAAATCTCCAACTCTGTAGGCAGAAATGCAACCCCAAACTTGCAAAGAACCTCCACCATGCTTCCTGTTGCCTGCAGACACTCATTACTTTACAGCTCTCCAGCCCTTTGCGAACAAGGGCCTTGCATATTTCAGCAGGACAAAGCTAAACCACATACTGCATCAATATCAACAGCATGGCTTCATAGTAGAAGAGCCTGGGTGCTTAAAGTGGTTGTAAAAAGACATGAAACATGAACAAAACATATCCCTCTATGGTGTGTACCACAGAGCACTAAGTGTGTCATTTCTGTCTGCTGCTTTGTTCCTCTGCCATCAGAATAAATCACTTCTCACGTTTTCCCAACACCAAGAGAAAAAAGGTGACGGGAGGGATCTCCAGCACACAGCTTGTGATTGACAGCCTCAGCTCAGTTCCTGTGTGAAGGGGGGGTGTCCCTTTCCCTCCGATCAGTTCTCAGGGCTCTCCTCACTGAGCTCTGCAGTGTGTAACTTTAGTTCTCTGCCCCCTGTTTTCTGAAAGCTCAAACCCGCTTTCTAAATCTAGATTTTAAATGGCTCTAGAGAAGACTGCAGATAAATCAGGTACAACTGTAGGAGGATTGGTTTTATCTATGCAAATCACTTGAGGCCAGTCACTTCACCAGGTATATGTAGGGGTTTACAACTGCTTAAAACTGGCCTGCCTGCAGTCCAGACCTTTCACTAATTGAAAATATTTGGTGCATCTTGAAATGAAAAATACAACAAAGAAGAACTAGGATTGTTGATCAGTGAGAATACTATATCAGGCAAGAATAGGACATTTCTCTCCTAAAAATTACTATATTTTTTCTTAAAAATTGTACATTTTCTTAGTTTAAACATTTGTTAGGTTTTCTATTTTGCATTATGCATAAAATATGTGTTTATGAGATTTGCAAATCATTGCATTTTGTTTTTATGTAGATTTTACAAAGGGTTTCAACTTTTTGGGAATAGTGGTTGTATATAGGGGTGTGTTTGTTATTAAAACTAGTTCAGTTTGATCACATCAGAGGTTGCCAGTCGCATTCTTACCGGGCTCCCACGATGGGAAGGAAGAGCTTGGTAAAGGCAGCAGTGGGGGGGGGGGGGGGGTATCCCCATTCTGCCATCTCTAAAACTGATCTAGCGGAATCTCTAAGGCTCTAACCAGCGGATAACTTTTACATTGTAGGGAATCGTCCACTGAAGAAAAAGATACCAGGATCATGGCTGTAGCCTCAACCATGATCCCAGAATAAGCACTTCAACCTTAGGCCGTTTATAAATGGCCTAAGGATGGGAAGTCATTAACAAATTTTGCATTAGACTAACAGGTATGTTCTAAACATTGGGTCTCTGTGCCATGTACTAGCCCTCGCAAAAACACAGTAGTAAATTCACCACTGAAAGATCATAAAAACTAGTCTATGTGGTACGTAGTCTTGGAAGAATAATCAGGACAGGTGACTCATGGACATTGGAGTTCCTTCTACATGGCATTGACAAATTTACCTTTCAATAAAGTACAATCTGTTTTGTAACCTAATGTGCTCATAAATAATAGCTATGAAAGATCCTTTGTTTGGTTGCCATGTTGATTAAACAAAACCAAAAGAAATTAATGCAATCCAACAAAAACCTGTATAAGATGTAGTTATTTTCTGATACGGTAATCTAATTGAAGCTGAGCGTCATACAAATTTTGTTAGAATTTGTACACAAGTAGCATACTCTTGTTTCTTTAGAGGAACACATAAAAAGCCTAGAAAATGTCCAGTTTTTCAAAAGAATAAAAACAAAACAAAACACACACACTTTAAAGCAGTTGCTGCATGGGTTAAACTGAAAGGAATGCTTATACAACGACAGTTGATCAACTTCTCAGAAGCTAATGACACCACTGTAAGGCCTCATGCACACGAGACGCGGGTGCAAACTCTGCTGAACACATGTTTTTAAAAGCTGAAACCGGCATTTAGAAACGCCCGTTTTGCCGCGTTTGCATGCCGCGTTTAGCTGAGTTTGCGTCTAAAAGTGTCTGCAGAGCAGAGAATGACATTTTGCGACCCGAATTTGGAGCCCCATATCACGGGGCCACTTAGTGCTAGGAACCCCAAATTTGTATATATTATAGTGTCAGTCCAACTGTGTTAGCACACCAAATTTGGGGTTCCTAGCACCAAGTGGCCCCGAGATATGGGGCCCCAAATCGGGTCGCAAAATGTCAAGCCCTTTTCTGCAGCAGAGAATGACATTTTCCGACCTGACTTTGGGGCCCCATATCTCGGGGCCACTTGGTGCTAGGAACCCCAAATTTGGATATGCTATAATGTTAGTCCAACTGTGATAGCACACCAATTTTGGAGTTCCTAGCACCAAGTGGGCTCGAGATATGGGGCCCCAAAATCGGGTTGTAAAATGTTCCTTTAAAAACACTTATAAACGCAAACGCGGCTAAACGCCGGTACCGGCATTTAGCCGCGTTTGGCATCTTAAACGTAGAAAACTTTTGCGTCTGATTTTTTTGCTTCTGGAAAAACGAGGTTAAACGCAACTGCCTAAAAACTAGACTGTGTACATGGACACATAGGGTAACATTGAATGGGTTCAGGGGCAGTTGAAAAAAAGTGTCCAGCTGCCTCTGAACGCGAGTTTAACAGCGTCTCGTGTGCATGAGGCCTAAACGGCTGTCTTTTCCAGGGGGTGGTGCACTTACTTTAAAAAGCACCATCCCCTTTTCACTTTTCAGGAAAACGTAACAATGTAAAGCCTAGTACACACTATTCGTTTTTTTTTTTTTTCTCATTCAACCCAGCAGGGCTGAACGAAAAGAAAAAAAAAAAAAAAAAAAAACTGAAGAGCTCACTGTTTTAACTATGCAATGTCAGTACAGCAACCTACAACGCTGAGCTATTGTGTTCTGACAAAGGGATTAACCCCCTACACACACACACCAGAACACACCGATCAGCGCTCACAGCCATTGGCTGAGATCGCTGATCAGATGTTGCTGGACAGACCTTTTTCGGTCATACCCCTTGACAGAAGCTAATCGAACGGCTGCAGAAGCAAAAATCTGCTTTGCATAGTATTTTAATGCAAGGCTTATTTGATTATTGTTACAGTGGAACCTCGGATTACGAGCATACTCCATTCCAGGAGTATGCTCGTAATCCAATGTACTCGCATATCAAAGCGAGTTTTCCCATTGAAGTCAATGGAAACTAATATAATTCGTTCCGCGTTGACTTCAATGGGATGCAATACCGCATACGGCCAGAGGCGGGGGGGCGCCGGAGAGCTTCGGAAACGACCGAAAAAGCCAGAGGGACACTTCAGCTGACCTTGGCAAACCTCGGAAAGACTCCATGCACAAGCCTTTCCGAGGTTTGCCGAGGTCAGTTGAACTGTCCTCGGGCCTTTCCGTGCATTTCCGAACAGCAACTTTCGGCTCTGCTTGACTCCGGCGCCCCCCACCTCAGGCCAAAAGCGGTACTGCACACAGTGTGAAAGCAGTCAAGCTTTCACACTGCGGAGACTTGAGAGGCGCTTTTCACGCGCTATTTTTAGCGCTAAAACGCCTGAAAAGTGCGCCAGTGTGAAATGGGTCTTAGTGGAACTTATCCTTTTTAATATATAGCTGTAGCCTAATGTAATTTTACTATTTTTGCTATGGTACATAAACAGTTGAAACATTTTCAACATGTCCTGACCACACCCATTCATACTATAGAATAGCTTTGGGTTTAATTTTTAGAGCAATTTCCTTCAGTTTTAAAAAAATCTCTTTACCAGCATGTTATCTGTAGCACATAATACAAGGCAAATGTCAAACCAAACAATACAAATGTTTACAGTTAGGAAAATATGACTTAATACCTTATGTGTAATCTACCATGAAATGCAACTGAAAGAACATACTTTCTTTGTATATTTGTTTCTTTGTATGTTAAGGGATACAGATTACCAAAGATCTTATGCCTAATATCCAACCAGGAAGATTGTGATTCTTTAAATCAACATTGTAGTGAGTGAATGACTATATACATTTTACAGTCTTGTATAACATTTGCAAAAACTATAACCCCTCTGATTGGAGATATTCCCAAATGGTATAAAACAGTAGTTCTTAGTTTACATATTACTATTTTATTATATAAATAAATAAAAATATATGCAGATGGGGGCCAAATGTGACCATGGCCATCGACCAAATCCTTGCAGACTTCTTTATCTGCAGTCACCACAAAGTAATTTATCTTCAAGTTTCTAAGAAAAAAAATGCTTGTAATTTTGTTAGATTGTTTTGTTCGCCCACATCAGCAGGAAATTGGCAGTTTTTCAGTCTTCTAATGGAAACTTATGGCAGGGTGCACTCGAAAAGGGGCAGAGCAATGCAGAGTCCTAAATTCAAAAACGTCACTGACTGGATTGTGAACGCCATCCATAAGGGGCACAGGGGCACCGCCCCCTAATCTATGCCCCCAATCTACATGCAGGGCGCAGGAAGCATGGATTTCAATGGGGTTTTTTTTGTTTGTTTTTTAAGCACATGATTAGAGCCTGAGGCTCCAATTAGTTTAAACCAAGGGTGGGCTTGGGGCGCACAGCACTGCACCCTGAGCCCACCCAGTTGTGTGACAATAGCAAATTAATATTAGCTATGATCTTCCTGATTCTAATCCCGGCCAAGCAGGAAGCGGGTCCCGAGACCCGATTGGCCAGGGAGACTTCCTGTTCAGCCAGGAGGCGAAGCAACGGCACCGGCTCTTCCTTTCCCCTGTCACCCAAGAGGAAACAATAACCAATTCGGTTAGTATCATCATTCTCCTTCTCTCTCTCTTGCCACCCACCATCCTCCCCCTCTTTCTCTTCCCCCCTGCCAACCAATCTCCAGCTCCAGTTTTGTCATCTACCTCTGTTACCCAAGCCGGCCGACTTGCCAGGGAACATTGCTCCCTACCCTTCCCACCAGCAACCATCGCTTCTTTCCTCTCCCGCCTATCGTAACAACGGACCACAGCTTCATCCTGCTCTTTGGCACACAGACTACAAGTGACACTCTCCCCTGTAATCCACCTCTGCGGCTCCAGCCAGCTTACCTGTTACATTCATTCCCTACCATAGCCACTACAGACCAGTGCTCCTTCCCGCTCCCCCCTCCCCACACTACAGACCCCATGTCTCGCCTCTCCCATCAGCCCCCCCCTTCTCCTGCATGAACACACATACACACAGCCGGAAAGCTCTTGTACTGCTCGTTCTCTCTGCCAGCTGTCAAAATTTTCCATAATCTCCTGTCCCAGTTCATCCTCCGCAGGTCCTCAAAACTCTACATATTTTCTACCACTTATTACAGGTTATTTTACAATAGCTCTTTTCCACCCAGTCATGTCCCTGCCACTTTTGTATCAGACTTTCCCATACTTCATCCAATATCTGAAACTCCCATCCTGATCCAGGTAAATTACAGCTCCTATTCTCACCTCCCCCAGCCCCACCCTCACCCCCATCTTTCCCCGCCACCCGCTCACCCACTCCGGGTCCACATACTCCTTTTCCCCACAAATGCGCCAAAAAATGGGATTTTTGTACTTACCGTAAAATCCCTTTCTCTGAAGTTCATTGACGGACACAGCACTTTAGTCTTGACCTTAGGGTTATATCGCCACCTTTAGGAGAGGACTAGGCAGAACACAACAAAAAAACAAGCACAGTGCCGCCCAGGGGGCAGTCCTACTGGCTATTACCCCTCACTCTGCTCCCAGCAACCTACCACATTATACAGACCAGGTTTTGTCTTCCAAGGCTCTGATGAAGAGGAAACCCCTCAAAACGCGTTAGCCATCTATTCAGCTTTTACCCTTGCATGGGCATCAACTTTTACTATTTTATCAAATGAGAATATTGTAACATATTTATGAACACGTCGTATTTTCCTTGTATTTATCTATTTGTTTAGAATAAACTCTATTATCTTGATTCATGCGTTAGGTCACGCGCCTTTTTTCTCCTTTCCTACTTAGCCTATTTGGACTTCCCCCAGTCAGTTTAGGCAGCGGGACACGCATGGTCTTTGTTACAAATTTTATCATATCATCTGAAAATACCACCACCTTCTACTAAGGCCGTCGGCACGAGCGCAGGAGAATATCTTTTCTGTTCACACCTATACTGATGTTGGACGAGAAGACCTGGCTCATAGTCACCGCTCTAATTTATCCCAAAGGTGTTCTATCAGGTTGAGGTCAGGCCAGTCAAATTCTTCCTCCCCAAACTCACACATCCATGTCTTTATGGACCTTGCTTTGTGCACAGTCATGTTGGAACAGGAAGGGGACATCCCCAAACTGTTTCCACAAAGTTTGGAGCATGAAATTGTCCAAAATGCCTTGGCATGCTGACGCCTTAAGAGCCCTCTTCACTGGAACTAAGGAGCCATGCCAAACCCCTAAAAAACAACCCCACGCTATAGTCCCCCCTCTACCAAATTATTTGTACCAGTGTACAAAGCAAGTTCCATAAAGGCTGGGATGCAGTCTGCAAAATAATTGCACCAGCGATTAGTTTTAGTGGATTGCGGGTGCAATGTCAAGCTCCTGCAGACACTCGGTACAGCTGTTTGTTCGTTCCTCCCGTATAGGCAGTTACTGAAACTAAAATGCAGGAAGAGTCAATGAACTATGAGGTCGCTCATCAGCTCTCTCAAAGTTCACTGAGAGCTACAAGGCATCTGCCAAGGTGGCAGTTGGGACTTGCAGTGCATTTATTCACAGATCTCTGTGAATGAATGATGCAGCTGTGTGGGTGGAGCCCCTCACAGCCCCACTGTTATTAAAATGTGACAGCAGGTACGGGGAGAGGAACCCCTGCCCACTGCCCGGGGGGGGGGGGCGTGTTCAGCTGTGCACATGTTACAAAAGGTGAACTTATCCTTTAAAGCTGTCAACAACTTCTAGTCACCGGTTGACTAATGGGAGCCAGTAAAATGGGCTTCATATGATTACTAGGACAGCCTGTCTGAAAACAAAATGTGGACTGGGCCCTACTACAGGTACAAACAACAAATAATGGACACACACGTGGTATTCAAACAAGTCAGGAGTAGTAATATTTTTGGGGGGCTGTTTTTTGGTGGTGCATCATGTTAAGAAATATACAGCCAACGTTTAAAGAATCATATTTAACTATTTTACACCAGGTTCCTTTTGATAATGAAACAAAATCAGGAATTATCTAATAACATTTTAAATGAAGGTCAATTTTGTCCAGAAGAAAAAAAAAACAAAAACGTATAATTCACCTGAATACACTAAGTAACTGTGATGATATTCCATGCCAAAGTTGCAAAACTGCATTCGGGCATTAAGGTTTGTTCTACCTTCTTCATTAAGGGGTTAAACCAGCATAATATTGGGACTATCATTTGCTATTGACAGGCAAGCAAATTCACATCCTATCATAAATCCTACAAATGAGTACATCTGCTTACTGTCAAGTTTTAAATTTGTAAAAACATATTGTGTCTTTCCAATTTAAGGATGGTAGTCAAGGCAACGAGAAGTCTGCCTTTTCACACTACATTTTTACCAAAGGAGCAGCATACAAAAGGATATGTCTTCCTGGCACTCACTGAGCAGCTCATGTAATTGTTCTCTGATTCAAACACTGAATCTACAAGCACAGCATATTTAATGTTCTGTAAAATGTCTAGCTGGTTTAGTAATGTGTTTTCTCAGTGCAAGCATCTAAACACAGAAAATGTAATTACGATCTCTCTTCAAACAGAAAGAAATCAGTTCTTTTTCAATGATCTTGCATAATAAATACAAAGTTGTGACCAGGTATCTGGCAGGCCAGTTCAGCTGCTGATTTAATAAAGATCATGGGGACATACAGGTTTGAAATTGTCCAATAAAAACCACAGCGCATGGAAGGCAGAGAGAGAGACACTATGCTTATAGCAGAAAATCATACCCTGAAAAGCTGAACCTTCCCACATCCTACCATAGATCTATGCACGGATTTTCATTGGCTTAACACCTGTGAGTTTGTGCTCATAAACATATATACTCATGGTTTACTCTTTTCAGGGACGGTCACTAGGCTGTTACTAAACACAAAAAGGTGTTCCCAGCTTATGGCCACACAGCAATAATCACATGACGTAGCAATGCTGCACTTGCACAGAAAAAAAAAAGTAAAAAGACATCAAATGAAAATGAAGTCATATGATATCCCTGCTCATGTGGGGCGGGGGGAAGTTTTAAAGCACAACATCTAATTTGCTGAAAAATTGTAGCATATATACCCTTTTAGCACATTTGACTTAAATACGCTAATGCTTTGTTTGTCAATTGGACAGCCTACTACTATTTTTTTTTTTTTTTTTTACAAGAGAATGAACCAGACTAAGTAAACAGGCAGTAATCTGTGGTTGCATGACATTCAATGACCACGCTTTAAGCCTAGATTAACCAACCGTGATCTGTTATTGTTACAATAAATGGCAAGTCATTAGCCATGTTGACAGCTAAGCTAAAGGTATACATACAGTACACAGCTATATGGTCCAGCTGTTCTTTACAGTCAGCAACTGTGTATATCATCTCTGCCTTAGCAAATCTATCATTTTTATGCAGTATATCACTGTCCTCACAGATGTTCAAAAACAATAGCCACACATATTACCAGTCAACACACGCTTACATATTTATGCGTGTTTATGTCTTACAAGCAAACAGCCCCATTCCATACCGTATAGGAGGTGCTCTCTGCTTACATTTCAGGTATTTACAGTACTGCCATTCTGATGGCAGTAAAAGGGGTAACTCTCTACTGTCTGAACTAGAAAGATCTCAATTCAGGTGACTTAAAAGAATAGTTCATAAAAATAAAAAAATATTACAATGTAATTTCCTGTGATAAACAAAAAAAAATGTTCTATATATTAAACTCCTAGGAAATGTGTCATTACAAGGAGGGGTCCACAGCTAACATTAACAATCTGCTTGGCAGACTGCAGACCCACTGAACAGTAATAATGGAACTAGCCCTTAAAGCTAATATAATAATTACATAAAATATTAATTTGTCTCAGATCATAAGACCTTGATTGCGGTATAGTAGGGTGCCTTCTCCAACACACATCTGGCTTTCCGTCTGTAATTTCATAGAAGAAAATTACTAATGCAGGTAATGTAGGAAAATGGATGCAAAGCCCAAGGACATATTTCAATATCTGTTCAAGTGCGGGTGCTCTTCCATGCATAGCTGTGATTATTATTAGTAGCTTTTTCATATATTGCCTTGTTTTACATATTACATCTCTTGCCTAGGGTATAAGTGTAAAATTGCCCATACTTCAGGAATAAAAAGGTGAAGCTGCACCATGAGTGCTTGCACCCACCTTCTCTATACTTCCCTGGCACCATGATCTGCAACTTCAGCCAGAAGAAAAACTCCGTACTACTGGGTGTGAAATACAGATGATAAACCCTGCCATCCACAAATCAGAGCTTGGTACCTGAATGGACTATCACTAATCCTAAGCATAGTCACATGCTAGGGTTGTCTAGACTATGCATATTTTGGAGGGGAATTCATGAGGTGTCACAGACACCCTTTGGAATTCTGTTGGGCTGCTTCCTTGTTTGATATTGTTTGCTGCAAGGTTCTAGGTCGGTCATATAGAAAAATATTTAGAAAAGTAAAGTATTAAATCAAGAGACAGCTAGGCAAACAGCATTTTAAAACAAAGTTAGAGATGGGCACCCTTGTCTAGTAGAGGTTTACTTTGGAGGTATCTGTATTGACAGAAATGTGGAAGCTGCAATTGTCATCTTGTTTGTTAAAGGTTTATACGCCATGGCTGTCATCCCTACATGGTCAGTCACTGTCCTAGCACAATCAATACAATCAAGTGAGCATCAGGTATCCAGGCTAGTGACTCACTAGTTCACATAGCATGGCTCAGGATGACAGCCCTATGGCATGAACCTTTAAAAACAATTCGCCATATTTCTGAACTCGCAATATACATTTAAGCAGGACCTTTAAAATACTGGATTGCAAATTGCATTATATATATTTTTCAAATAAATTCATAAAGAATACTATCAGGCTAAAATGGAACGACTCATTCTCCATTTCCTTAAACCAACTTACCAAGTGTAACCAACTGCCTAAATACTAATGGATCCATTAGAAAAGCATTTAAGAGTCATGTAAGCAGACTACAGAACATGTGTACTACATTAGAACGTACATGTGGATATTGGTACTTTAAAGTAAACTCGTTATGTTCACCACAGTAGATAAACAACTGCTGGCCATACACAGCTATGTTGGCACCACCTGCATCGACACACTTTAATCTTTAATACAAAGGTGGAAAATTCTCAGCCAAACGGTGACTACAGCCAATCAGATGTCAGGAAAAAAAAAATCAAAAACTGAATCACCGAGTTGGAAAAAGGATCACCCCCTTGCGCCAGTATTTTGTTGAACCGTCTTTTGCTTTAATTAAAGCCTTTGGTCTGTTGGGATATGCCTCTACTAATATTGCACATCTAGACTTTGCAATATTTGCCCACACTTCTTTGCGAAATTGCAGGACTGTGGGATTGCTCAAGTTCAGTTCTCAGACTAGACCATGCAAGGACATTCACCTTGTTCTCCTTAAACCACAGTGTGGTCATTTTTGCTGTGTGATTTGAGTCATTGTCTTGTTGGAAGGTAAACCTTCTTCACATTGACAACTTTCTGGCAGAAGGCAGCAGATTTTCCTCAAGAATTTGATGATATTTTGCCCCATTCATTTTTTCTTCTATCTTAACAAGTGCTCCAGTCCCCGCTCCAGACAAACACCCCTATAACAGGATATTTCCACCTCCATGCTTTACTGTAGGAATGGTGTTATTTTGATGGCGAGTTGTATTGGATTTCCGCTAGACATGTCGTTTGATGTTGAGGCCAAATTCAATTTTAGTCTCATCTGACCAGAACACCTTTTTCCATGTGGTCTCAGAATCTTCAAGGTGCAACTTGGCAAAGCTCAATCATGACTGCATGTGGCCTTTCTTGAGGAGTAGCTTTTTTCTTGTAACCCTCCCATACAAGCCACATTTGTGGAGAAATTGTGATATTGTTGTCACATACAAACAATGACCAATCTGTCATAAATTCCTGCAACTGCTTCATAGTTGCTGTAGGCCTCCCAGCTCTTTCATCCAGTATGAAGCGACACTCTGATCCAGGGAGGGTCCCCGTCGTACCAAATGACCTTCCATTTCTTAATAATAGACTTCACTCCGCTTCTAGGCATTGATAAAGCCTTTGAATTTTTTTGCATCCATCTCCTGTCCACAATTTTATCCCAGAGATATTTTGACATTGTCACCCATATAGTTAATGGTTTGCTTCAGTTGCACTACCAGGGACTGAAATGCTCCAGGAATGCTCTTTTCATGCTGAGCTAATCAACGTGACCACAGCTGAAAGTCAAATGGCTTTGTGTGCCATTAAGAAGGGGATTAGCTAAACCTGATCTGGGTCATTTTTAGGAGAGGAGGATCCTGATTCCAACTCAGTGATTCTGTTTTAGAATTTGTGTTTATTTTGTTTTTTGACATGTTGGTGTTATAGCTTTCATTTGGATGTTATAAGTTGCACTGAGTAAATACAGCTGGATAAAACTAAAACTGTGTCTGTCTTCATTTCAGGCTGCAAAGCAACAAAATGTGATTTTAAAGGGGGGGGGGGGGGGTTCCTTTCTATACCCACTGTACATATTGTACCACCTTTCCCTCAGTTAGGGTACATGAACCACAGATCAATAGGTGTGAATTTACTGCTGAGAAAGATTGTTCACTTGACAAGGTGAATGCTTCCTTAGCTTTACAAAGGTGAAGCTTCAATTATTCAGTGTCTGTCTTCATTTCAGGCTGCAAAGCAACAAAATGCGACTTTTAAAGGGGGGGGGGGGGTGATTATTGTATATATTGGAAAATTGATCAATCCTGATGTACTGACTGCCCATCTCATTTCTTGAGGCCCTAAAATGTCAAATAACCCCTTTTTGGAAAGTATACAGTCCAAGGTCTTTAGTAAGAGGCATGGTGAGTGTGTTTAAAGCTGGAATTTTCGTAAAAACGTTTTGGACAATAAAGAAATAAAATGTTTTTTTCACAAAGTTGCCATTTTAACAAGTTATTTCTCACACACAGCATAGGCATACGTAGAATTACACCCCAAAACACATTCTGCTATACCTCCCGAGTATGGGGATACCACATTTGTGAGACTCTCACAGCCTGCATGCATAGAGGGGCCCAAAATCCAAGGGTTTTCAAAAAGCAGTTATGCATCTAATTTCCTAACTAGCTAACACCATTTTTTGCCACAAGTTTTTGGAAAATGCAGGAAAGAAAATGAAAATATATATTTTTATCTTTTGACAACACAAAGTTGTCAATGAGATATTACTAACACACATCATAGGCATACTTATAATTACACCCTAAAACACATTCTGCTGCTCTTCCTAAGTATGATGATATGTGTGAGACTTTTTCACAGCCTAGCCATATAGAGAGAAAATCCAGGCAAAAATTACACACCTAATTTCCTGACTACTTATCACAATTTTTGGAAGCCCGGGACAGTAGAAACACCCACAAAGTTACCACATTTTGGAGAGTAAATACCCCAAGGTATTTTTTTAAAGGCATGGTGAGTTTTCTGAAGACTTCATTTTATTGCTACAAGTTTTTGGAAAATGCAGAAAGAAAATGACAATTGATTTTTCTTTTATATTTACTCAAAGTTGGCAATTTAATAAGATATTTCTCACACGCAGTATGGGCATACTTAGAATAAAACCCCAAACCCCCTTTAGCTGCAGAGACAGTGGCCAGGGGTATACACATGCTGCAGCCACAATGCTTTGGTTCGTGGCCTTGGCAGGACTTATAGGTCCTTACTTATTATTAGGGGCTTGCTAGTAAATTTCTTTTTCCAAAAATAAATATACATACCGTATCTTCCACACCATAAGATGCACTTTTTTGTCTTACATGTCATTAGTATGTCACATAACATACTAATGGAAATAGTTTGTATGGGCCAACGTGGCTCAATTAACTAATAAAGTGATAGGCAACATAGAATTCAGCTTTAACCACTTGACGACCGCCTCACGCCGATGTACGTCGGCAAAGTGGCACGGACAGGCAAAATCACGTACATGTACGTGATTTGCCTTCCGCGGGTGGGGGGTCCGATCGGACCCCCCCCCGGTGCCCGAGGCGGTCGTCGTTTGTCCAGCGGCGATCGGTGATGAGGGGGAGACCATCCGTTCGTGGCCCCCCCCTCGCGATCGCCGCCGGCCAATGAAAACACTCCTTTGCTGCTGTATGCTAAACAGCAGCAAAGGAAGTGATGTCATCTCCCCTCGGGTCGGTATTTTCCGTTCCGGCCCGAGGAGAGACGACAAGTATGTGAGTGCACAACACTACACACACACAGTAGAACATGCCAGGCACACAAATCACCCCGATCCCCCCCCCCGATCGCCCCCCGATCCCCCCCCAATCACCCCCCCCCCCCTGTCACAAACTGACACCAGCAGTTTTTTTTTTTTTTTTTTTTTTTCTGATTACTGCATAGTGTCAGTTTGTGACAGTGACAGTGTTGGGACAGTGTATATTACCCCCCTTTAGGTCTAGGGTACCCCCCTAACCCCCCCTAATAAAGTTTTAACCCCTTGATCACCCCCTGTCACCAGTGTCGCTAAGCGATCATTTTTCTGATCGCTGTATTAGTGTCACTGGTGACGCTAGTTAGTGAGGTAAATATTTAGGTTCGCCGTCAGCGTTTTATAGCGTCAGGGACCCCCATATACTATCTAATAAATGTTTTAACCCCTTGATTGCCCCCTAGTTAACCCTTTCACCACTGATCACCGTATAACCGATACGGGTGACGCTGGTTAGTTTGTTTATTTTTTATAGTGTCAGGGCACCCGCCGTTTATTACCGAATAAAGGTTTAGCCCCCTGATCGCCCGGCGGTGATATGCGTCGCCCCAGACAGCGTCAGATTAGCGCCAGTACCGCTAACACCCACGCACGCAGCATGCGCCTCCCTTAGTGGTATAGTATCTGAACGGATCAATATCTGATCCGATCAGATCTATACTAGCGTCCCCAGCAGTTTAGGGTTCCCAAAAACGCAGTGTTAGCGGGATCAGCCCAGATACCTGCTAGCACCTGCGTTTTGTGCCTCCGCCCAGCCCACCCAAGTGCAGTATCGATCGATCACTGTCACTTACAAGGCACTAAACGCATAACTGCAGCGTTCGCAGAGTCAGGCCTGATCCCTGCGATCGCTAACAGTTTTTTTGGTAGCGTTTTGGTGAACTGGCAAGCACCAGCCCCAGGCAGCGTCAGGTTAGCGCCAGTACCGCTAACACCCACGCACGCACCGTACACCTCCCTTAGTGGTATAGTATCTGAACGCATCAATATCTGATCCGATCAGATCTATACTAGCGTCCCCAGCAGTTTAGGGTTCCCAAAAACGCAGTGTTAGCGGAATCAGCCCAGATACCTGCTAGCACCTGCGTTTTGCCCCTCCGCCCGGCCCAGCCCAGCCCACCCAAGTGCAGTATCGATCGATCACTGTCACTTACAAAACACTAAACGCATAACTGCAGCGTTCGCAGAGTCAGGCCTGATCCCTGCGATCGCTAACAGTTTTTTTTGTAGCGTTTTGGTGAACTGGCAAGCACCAGCCCCAGGCAGCGTCAGATTAGCGCCAGTACCGCTAACACCCACGCACGCACTGTACACCTCCCTTAGTGGTATAGTATCTGATCGCATCAATATCTGATCCGATTAGATCTATACTAGCGTCACCAGCAGTTTAGGGTTCCCAAAAACGCAGTGTTAGCGGGATCAGCCCAGATACCTGCTAGCACCTGCGTTTTGCCCCTCCGCCCGGCCCAGCGCAGCCCACCCAAGTGCGGTATCGATCGATCACTGTCACTTACAAAACACTAAACGCATAACTGCAGCGTTCGCAGAGTCAGGCCTGATCCCTGCGATCGCTAACAGTTTTTTGGTAGTGTTTTGGTGAACTGGCAAGCGCCAGCGGCCTAGTACACCCCGGTCGTAGTCAAACCAGCACTACAGTAACACGTGGTGACGTGGCGAGTCCCATAAGTGCAGTTCAAGCTGGTGAGGTGGCAAGCACAAGTAGTGTCCCGCTGCCACCAAAAAGACAAACACAGGCCCGTCGTGCCCATAGTGCCCTTCCTGCTGCATTCGCCAATCCTAATTGGGAACCCACCGCTTCTGCAGCGCCCGTACTTCCCCCATTCACATCCCCAACCAAATGCAGTCGGCTGCATGAGAGGCATTTTTATGTCCTCCCGAGTACCCCTACCCAGCGAACCCCCCAAAAAAGATGTCGTGTCTGCAGCAAGCGCGGATATAGGCGTGACACCCGCTATTATTGTCCCTCCTGTCCTGACAATCCTGGTCTTTGCATTGGTGAATGTTTTGAACGCTACCATTCACTAGTTGAGTATTAGCGTAGGGTACAGCATTGCACAGACTAGGCACACTTTCACAGGGTCTCCCAAGATGCCATCGCATTTTGAGAGACCCGAACCTGGAACCGGGTTACCGTTATAAAAGTTAGTTACAAAAAAAAGTGTAAAAAAAAAAAAAAAAATATGAAATAAAAAAAAATAGTTGTTGTTTTATTGTTCTCTCTCTCTCTATTCTCTCTCTCTATTGTTCTGCTCTTTTTTACTGTATTCTATTCTGCAATGTTTTATTGTTATTGTTATTGTTATTGTTATTGTTATTGATTGTTATTGTTATTGTTATTGTTATTGTTATTGATTGTTATTGTTATTGTTATTGTTATTATGTTTTATCATGTTTGTTTTTCAGGTGTGTAATTATTTACACTTTACTGTGCTTTATTGTTAACCATTGTTAACCATTTTTTTGTCTTCAGGTACGCCATTCACGACTTTGAGTGGTTATACCAGAATGATGCCTGCAGGTTTAGGTATCATCTTGGTATCATTCTTTTCAGCCAGCGGTCGGCTTTCATGTAAAAGCAATCCTAGCGGCTAATTAGCCTCTAGACTGCTTTTACAAGCCGTGGGAGGGAATGCCCCCCCCCCCCCACCGTCTTCCGTGTTTTTCTCTGGCTCTCCTGTCTCAACAGGGAACCTGAGAATGCAGCCGGTGATTCAGCCAGCTGACCATAGAGCTGATCAGAGACCAGAGTGGCTCCAAACATCTCTATGGCCTAAGAAACCGGAAGCTACGAGTATTTCATGACTTAGATTTCGCCGGATGTAAATAGCGCCATTGGGAAATTGGGGAAGCATTTTATCACACCGATCTTGGTGTGGTCATTTGCTTTGAGGGCAGAGGAGAGATCTAGGGTCTAATAGACCACAATTTTTTCAAAAAAGAGTACCTGTCACTACCTATTGCTATCATAGGGGATATTTACATTCCCCGAGATAACAATAAAAATGATTAAAAAAAAAAATATGAAAGGAACAGTTTAAAAGTAAGATTAAAAAAGCAAAAAAATAATAAAGAAAAAAAAAAAAAAAAAAAAAAAACACCCCTGTCGCCCCCTGCTCTCGCGCTAAGGCGAACGCAAGCGGCGGTCTGTCGTCAAACGTAAACAGCAATTGCACCATGCATGTGAGGTATCACCGCGAAGGCCAGATCGAGTGCAGTAATTTTTCCAGTAGACCTCCTCTGTAAATCTAAAGTGGTAACCTGTAAAGGCTTTTGAAGGCTTTTAAACATGTATTTATTTTGTTGCCACTGCACGTTTGTGCGCAATTTTAAAGCATGTCATGTTTGGTATCCATGTACTCGGCCTGAGATCATCTTTTTTATTTCATCAAACATTTGGGCAATATAGCGTGTTTTAGTGCATTAAAATTAAAAAAAGTGTGTTTTTTCCCCAAAAAATGCGTTTGAAAAATCGCTGCGCAATTACTGTGTGAAAAAAAAAAATGAAACACCCACCATTTTAATCTGTAGGGCATTTGCTTTAAAAAAATATATAATGTTTGGGGGTTCAAAGTAATTTTTTTGCAAAAAAAAAAAACTTTTTCATGTAAACAATAAGTGTCAGAAAGGGCTTTGTCTTCAAGTGGTTAGAAGAGTGGGTGATGTGTGACATAAGCTTCTAAATGTTGTGCATAAAATGCCAGGACAGTTCAAAACCCCCCCAAATGACCCCATTTTGGAAAGTAGACACCCCAAGCTATTTGCTGAGAGGCATGTCGAGTCCATGGAATATTTTATATTGCGACACAAGTTGCGGGAAAGAGACAAATTTTTTTTTTTTTTTTTTTTTTTGCACAAAGTTGTCACTAAATGATATATTGCTCAAACATGCCATGGAAATATATGAAATTACACCCCAAAATACATTCTGCTGCTTCTCCTGAGTACGGGGATACCACATGTGTGAGACTTTTTGGGAGCCTAGCCGCGTACGGGACCCCGAAAACCAAGCACCGCCTTCAGGCTTTCTAAGGGCGTGAATTTTTGATTTCACTCTTCACTGCCTATCACAGTTTCGGAGGCCATGGAATGCCCAGGTGGCACAAAACCCCCCCAAATGACCCCATTTTGGAAAGTAGACACCCCAAGCTATTTGCTGAGAGGTATAGTGAGCATTTTGCAGACCTCACTTTTTGTCACAAAGTTTTGAAAATTGAAAAAAGAAAAAAAAAAATGTTTTTTCTTGTCTTTCTTCATTTTCAAAAACAAATGAGAGCTGCAAAATACTCACCATGCCTCTCAGCAAATAGCTTGGGGTGTCTACTTTCCAAAATGGGGTCATTTGGGGGGGTTTTGTGCCACCTGGGCATTCCATGGCCTCCGAAACTGTGATAGGCAGTAAAGAGTGAAATCAAAAATTTTCACCCTTAGAAATCCTGAAGGCAGTGATTGGTTTTTGGGGTCCAGTACGCGGCTAGGCTCCCAAAAAGTCCCACACATGTGGTATCCCCATAATCAGGAGAAGCAGCTAAATGTATTTTGGGGTGCAATTCCACATATGCCCATGGCCTGTGTGAGCAATATATCATTTAGTGACAACTTTATGAAAAAAAAAAAAAAAAAAAAAAAAAAGTGTCACTTTCCCGCAACTTGTGTCAAAATATAAAATATTCCATGGACTCAATATGCCTCTCAGCAAATAGCTTGGGGTGTCTACTTTCCAAAATGGGGTCATTTTGGGGGGTTTTGTGCCACCTGGGCATTCCATGGCCTCCGAAACTGTGATAGGCAGTGAAGAGTGAAAGCAAAAATTTACACCCTTAGAAATCCTGAAGGCGGTGATTGGTTTTCGGGGCCCCGTACGCGGCTAGGCTCCCAAAAAGTCCCACACATGTGGTATCCCCATACTCAGGAGAAGCAGCTAAATGTATTTTGGGGTGCAATTCCACATAGGCCCATGGCCTGTGTGAGCAATATATCATTTAGTGACGACTTTTTGTAAATATTTTTTTTTTTTTTTTTTTTTCTCATTTTTCAATCACTTGGGACAAAAAAAATAAATATTCAATGGGTTCAACATGCCTCCCAGCAATTTCCTTGGGGTGTCTACTTTCCAAAATGGGGTCATTTGGGGGGGTTTTGTACTGCCCTGCCATTTTAGCACCTCAAGAAATGACATAGGCAGTCATAAACTAAAAGCTGTGTAAATTCCAGAAAATGTACCCTAGTTTGTAGACGCTATAACTTTTGCGCAAACCAATAAATATACGCTTATTGACATTTTTTTTACCAAAGACATGTGGCCGAATACATTTTGGCCTAAATGTATGACTAAAATTTAGTTTATTGGATTTTTTTTATAACAAAAAGTAGAAAATATCATTTTTTTTCAAAATTTTCGGTCTTTTTCCGTTTATAGCGCAAAAAATAAAAACCGCAGAGGTGATCAAATACCATCAAAAGAAAGCTCTATTTGTGGGAAGAAAAGGACGCAAATTTCGTTTGGGTACAGCATTGCATGACCGCGCAATTAGCAGTTAAAGCGACGCAGTGCCAAATTGGAAAAAGACCTCTGGTCCTTAGGCAGCATAATGGTCCGGGGCTCAAGTGGTTAAACAAGTGGTTGTAAGCCCTTGCATATACCCAGTGCAGTGACTAGCCTCAAGCAATATAAAAAGACTAAATCCTCCTATTTAAGTTGTTCCTATTTATTTGCAGCCCTTTCTCCTCTACAGCCTCCTAAAGCACACATTTTGCACAGCATTTCTGAACTCCAGAGGGCAGGGGACAAGAATTTCATGGCACACACTGCGCAGCATAGAGCACGGAGCTAAGTGTAATTTGAGACCTGGGTGGTTAAAGGAAAGAAACTGCATAGTGCATGGCTCAATTGAACAGTGGGACAAGTAAAAGCTTTGTCATTTACCAGTTGAGTAACCAGGGGATGGGGACTATACCACGGTAAGAGGGCAGTGCCTAAAGCAGATCTTACAGAAAAATAGATCCACATATTTATTAAACCTCTGCATTGCTATGAAAAAATTATTCATTTCACTTTCAAAACATCTGGAGGAGAAAACTACAAAATATGCTTACCTTACAACCAAGCTTCCACCTGTAAGGTGAGGTTTACATCATAGGCTTTTAAAGTGAGGAACACTGAGGCTCCTGAAGTTTCTAAAAGTGTATGAGCATCTTCTCACAATATTTTAGATCCTCAGCATTTCCAGGTTCCAAATGGAAGGCCTTTGACATCACCTTCACTTACTGTAGTAACCATGGAAGAAGCTAAGAAATGCATTAAGTATATTTTTTAGGTTTCCTCTTTTTTTATGTGGAATGTGGTATTTCTCCATGATGGGACAGGGCGAAGGTGGTATAACAAGAAAGTTGACCTTGTATTTTAAAGTAAAGTCTACTATCTCACTCACAAAGAAGTCAAGGTCCTATACACAGGATTTGTATCAAGGTCAGGGATCTTCCGCAGGCACAGGGAACAGATTTAAAGAAATAATAGAGAAGAAGAAGTAATACAAATACATGATAGATGATAGATTCACATTATTAATAGACCCTGGCACCAACTTAAAAAAATGCAAAGAAAGTGTTTCCACCGCTCAGGCTGACACTGACCCAGGTGTAAGTAGAAGTTTCAGAGCAGAAGAGCTCCAGGTGCTGGCTGAATGCTAGGCAAAGCAGGCTTGAATGGAGGAGAAGATTTGGATGCCGCACACCGGAAGTAGTCAAAAACTTCACTTTATTGAAAAAATGGGATCATCAAAATAACAAGACTGTCATGCAGAAAGTACAGGTAAGCTGACGCGTTTCGCACTCAGGACTGAGTGCTTACTCATAGCTGTGACAGCTGTGACATAGCTGTCACAGCTATGAGTAAGCACTCAGTCCTGAGTGCGAAACGCGTCAGCTTACCTGTACTTTCTGCATGACAGTCTTGTTATTTTGATGATCCCATTTTTTCAATAAAGTGAAGTTTTTTGACTACTTCCGGTGTGCGGCATCCAAATCTTCTCCTCCATTTAAGCCAACTTAAAAAAATGGTAGTTAAAAGCATAAGAAAGTATTTAAAATACTCTCTGGCCGTGTTTTTCCATTTTAATACTTCAGGAAGAATCAATTCCCTAACACAATGCATAGCCCTCTCCTCTTCTGGGAGTGTCAAACTACAGGGGTGGGGGGGGTACTATGGGGGCATTGTAATCACATCCAAAAGGTGTCTCCCAGCAGGAGTCTCAAGGATTTTGGATATCTACACAAGGTAGGTAAAGGCATATCCCACCTTAAAAAAATAAATAAATAAATAAATGCACCTATATTGAAAAAAAGGAACACATTTGCATGCATTATTTTTTTTAACTTGAGTGTACAAGCATTGCAAGTGCAATCTGGATATCACAGGTGCAATGCACAGGCTCCTACAGACTATTCCTCCAGCCCCAGAGATGTACCAAACAATGGCATTTCAGTTATGGAGCTGAAGGATGTATCAATGGATGAGGAGTGTGGTGACATCACCTCACTGAAAACTACTGTGATGATAGATTGGACTAGTGTGACGGATCCACTGACACGGCTGTGTGGGCGGAGACACACTGAATTTAAAATTAAACAGGACTCTGCGAAGAGAAGAAGCGGCCTGTGATACAGGTAAGTGGGGGAATTTCAGGGGTTGAGCAATGGCTGTAATGTGAAACATGTTGTAAAGGATAGACTTAGTTCTTGCACTCTGGGGGGGGGGGGGGGGGGGAACGACAAAAATCCTCCCTTGCAGGGGGAACTTTCCCCACACTGCAAGGTTTTAAAGTATATGTGAACTCTCACCTTGTAAAACAACCTATTCAGTTTAGAATTAATGAGTGATCACATAATATCTGTTCTAAGCTGCATAAAGGAAAAGAGAGGTGGGGGTGGAGAAACAGCAACATACTGATCTCCCCAGTGAATGGTTGTGCAGTGATGCATGTCAGCACAAGTCTATTAATTGGAGGACAGGCAGGCTGTTCTCGCAGCACAGTTTACAATACTGAACACACCGAGAAGAATATGCCCTCATGCCTAGTGTGGTCAGTTTGAAAAAGGAAAGCAGGGAGGACTGGTAGGATCACCAGGTATTTCACACAAAGGAAAGCAATACAAAAGAGAACAGGATATTTTTTAACACAAGTGCCGGGTACAACAGGCACATATCAGGAATATGAAATGCTGTGGTAACATTTTTTAAATGCATATTTATATCTAGGGTACCAGAAAAAGCACTTTTTTTTTTGCTGATACCTGGCGCCTTTCAGGCTGTAAGACCAGTGGCGG